>OV121063.1:6542500-7917500 GCA_921293045.1 Aplocera efformata
ACTATAGAAAAAATAATTAAGGTAATGCGAAAATTTTTATTTCATTCCAAGATGCGGGAAACAGCTAAGCAGATAAATAAAAATTGTGAACTTACAAATCCGTTAAATACTAGGTTCTTCAAGGTGGTCTGTCCATATTCACACTTCTCTTTAAACTTGTGGTACTTGTGCAGTAATGCAGCGCACTCGAAACAGAAAAAGCGGGGTAGTTCATCTTTAGATGCCAACTGCAACAAATAAATAAACATTACTATCTTTCATAGCTCAATTAATAGGACCTGTACCTTCTGCACTATAGGATGTGGGTTAAATTCCCACAAACTATGTATCTAGCCACACACAACACAAGGGTCCATAGTGCAGTTGTTCGTAGGGTAGATGTTATAGATAAAAATACATGATTTATCTATTTCATTGATTGGAGAGTATAGTGGTCCAGTGGTATGGACGTAAACAATAAATCCAAAGATTTAAGCTAAATGTTAAAATAACCCTGCATTGCTTTTGGCTCCATTGGTCTAAATCTACCATTGAAGATAACCAGGTTTTAATCCCCACAAAGTCTTCTTCTTCTTTTTATTTTTGGCCTTTTGCATGATTTATGTCACACAAATTCTGCCAATGTCCGAGTTAATGTATGTTCGCAAGTTTTGTCTTTATTTAAAAGTTACAATTTACAACCAGAATGATATAACTAACAAAAATTCATAATAAAAAAAAAAAAAAATTAAAAAAAGTCTTTTATGTTTGTCACCGTGACACAGGGAATCCTGTAGATCTGTTTGTATTATTTATTATAAACGTATAATAATTATTTAAATTTTATTAGAAAAAAGGAGAGTAACCAGGGCAGCATCTAAAACCAGCAGTGACTCCTGAGAGGTCTCTATGAAAGGAGCAGAGTGTGGCTATAGAGCAAAACTTAGCCTTGCAGCAATGTAACCTCTGATTGTAACAGTAACAGCACATCGCGATGTTATCATACCCGCCAGATGCTGCGGCCAAAGAGTATCACTACATTTTGACTGAATATCCGACAAAAGGCAGACCACTCACCTTACTTTGCGTTATCTGCTCATAATATTGTTTCAAATTGTGCTGTTCCAATCTAAACAGCTTCACGTTTTTAGTAAGACATATACGACAAACTTTCAAGTCTGACATTCCGTATAATTAAGCAGGAAAAGGATTTGCAGGGATTATTTCTTTTTGTTTACACATACACAGGATAAATTCATCCATAGAGTACACTACACCTACAAATCCAAAACCAAAACCAACCTATCAAACCGGCCCAATCGATCGATTTGAGTGAATTCGATAGACATTTGTCTCTTTCTGGCCATCCAATCCAATCTCAATTTCATAATAAACTAAACAATACACACAATACATTATGTAAAAACAGCTGTTATCTAGCTTTTATTTATTTATTTATTTATTATTATAAAGTCTAAAATATAACATTACAGAATTATCTAATGCGTTATACTAGAATTACACAATAAACATAAATTAAAACACAACGGAACATAACATAACCAAACAAAATAACTTTTTTTTTTTAACCATAAATAAATAATATGAACAAAAATTAAAACAATACGACACAAGAACACTAGATAATAATTAACATAAAAAAAATAAAAAATTTAAAACATAAAAATTAAAATAAGAAAACGAAACAAACAATATGAATATGCCATAAAAAACACAAACGAAACGAATATGACATAAAACACAATCTAAACAAATACTACAATTACAATAGGTACTTATAGGTACTTATAGGTATAGGTACTTTATGTTTTTTAATGGCCGTATTTCTTAAATAAATAATCATCTATCAACTAATATATATTTCAATTAATCTCACAGTCACATAAATTATTAGTGGAATGTAAAAAAAAATTTAAAAAAGTAAAATAGAGATTTGTTTATTTTCCATTAAGTTGAGCTGTTGTTTCTTAGTGTAATTTACCTACCAGACTAAAGAGCCGGACATGATACTTTGTGCCTTGAATACATTTAATGCAGACGTTAAAAATTTAAGAAAATATTAATTAATTACATATCGGCTAAATACGTGAAAATTAAACTTTATCCGAATTGTATATTAGGTCAACTTACTTTGCTAGATATTTCAAAAACCAAAGGCCATAGTAGTATATGCTATCTGTGCGCATAAACCATCTAATTAGTCTATGAGTGATAGTTTCTAATCTGTGGGGCATACATTTATTTATTTATCAATCGTCTGGCCTGACCTGACTGGCCGAGAAATATCTGCAGATTCAAATTTTTCACTGAAATGTGTGATATTAAGATATGCCGCATATGTTTAATCCAAGATGCGAAGCTATTCAAGTTGGAACAGTTCAATTTGAAGTATTACTATCAAGAAATCATGCAAAACAAGGTACCTTACATTAAAGATGATTTTTTTCTGTTTACTAATTGTTTTTGTAAAAGCTATTGGTAGCTGCTCCGTGACTAATTAGTTAGCAAGCTTGCCTTCAAAGTTGGAGTCCCGGGTTTAATCCCTGGAAAGGGCAAACACACCTTTGTGTGGTGAGCATATAGTTAATTGATAGGTTTTAGATGTTTGTGTTACTATATTAACCTGACTCTGATCTGATAAGGGGAATCTTTTCAACAGTAATATGAATAAGATAAAACTTTTACGGGATATGTATTTTTATGGTGGATATCTTAACCATGGTGGTAAGAAATCTTGGAGCATACTTGGCTATAAATAATGCCACTTAGACCTATGTATTTCATCAATAAAATAATGCATTATTCTCTCCACCCAGGTCCAACCTTGGCGTTATATACTGATTAAATTTTCATAAATAAAAAAAACTATGTTATGTTTATTATTTTTTCAGATTTTATCAAAAGATCAGCTGCCCCACTGGTTTTGCTTTGAATGTGCTGCGTTACTTCACAAATACCACAAGTTCAAAGAAAAGTGTACATATGGACAGAACACCCTGAATAACTTATTATGTAAAGGATATGTATGTATATACCTTTATATCTGAACCAATATTATAAACATAAAAGATTAGGTTTTTTGTTTGTTTATTATGGATACACGCTGATTTTCTACATGCAAATCAGCATAGTAAAACACTTGTAATAGCTAAAATACTGGTCTGAATTGTTTGGTATACAGACAGATAAAATGCAGAAAATCTTTGATCTAATAGGATTATTTTACTGTCTCAGATTACATGAATAATCACCCAACTTATAACTTCGTATAAATATTGAAAGCATAGAACTGTTATTAGTCAAATAATTACGTAAGACATTGTTTTCATATAATTATGTTGGTATAGGCAGCTGAGTAAGCAGCCCTTGGGAGCATTCTGCCCAACTTGAATGGGGCAAATGTCGGCTGCCGGCGCTTATATATGGGGGTTGTGCGCTCTATGGCGTTATATGGTGCTCCAGTCTGGGCTAACAACCTCAACAGGCGTAACATCACTGCTCTAAGAAAACCTCAGAGGTTGATGGCCATCCGCGTCATAAGAGGTTATCGGACGATATCGTTCGAGGCAGCATGTGCATTGGCCGGTTCTCTTCCATGGGATTTGGATGCTCGGGCTCTCGCATCTTTATATTTCTGGCGCCAGGAAGCACTGGAAATGGGTGAGCGACCAGCAGTGAGGGAGATGAAGATGCGAAGACTCGACATACAACAAATTCTCATTGAAGAATGGGCCGATAGGCTGGAACACCCAACCGCTGGCCTGAAGACGATCGCTGCAGTACAACCCGTCCTTAAGCAGTGGCTGGAACGAGAATTCGGCATCCTTACCTTCTATCTGACGCAGGTGCTTTCCGGACACGGCTGCTTTGGCAAGTACCTGTGTTGGATTGGGAGGGAAGAAACAACACGATGTCATCATTGTAACAACTGCGATGAAGACACGGCTCAGCACACCGTGGAGTCATGTCCAGCCTGGGCCGATCAGCGTCATTTGCTACAAGCAGATGTGGGGCATGACCTCTCGCTGCCAACTATTGTTGAAAGCATGGTTGAGAGCGAAAGGTCATGGAACGCTATGATGACGTTCTGCAATAGTGTCATGCTTCAAAAAGAGAACGCAGAGAGGGAGAGGGAGGCAACAAGTACAATTCCTACCCGCACACGAAGACCTGGGCGCAGAAGGAGAGCTTATGGCTCTCTCCAGCCTCCATAACAGTGGCCTTAGGGAGGCAGGTTCGGGAGCCTGTCTTCCACAAAAATAAGGCCCGAGATGGAAGCGCGTGGCGTGTTCCCATGCGCTTCTCAAAAGCAGCGTTTTACAACCCAAAGACGGGGTATGCTAATGCAGACCAGCACCGCCAGAGGCCACGGAAGAATGTTCGTGCCCGCAGCCTCTAGCACTTCGGTGTGAGAAGGAACACCAAGGGGTTTAGTCGGTTCGAGTCCGACATAACCCTTCCGCAATCCCGAGTGCGGAAGGCGTATGCGTGGGCATTCCCCTTGTAAAAAAAAAAAAAAAAAAAAAAAAGGCAGCTGAGTAAAGCTCCCAGTTGGTCCTAATTATTATCATATTTATGCCAATTTAAACAAAACACAAATGAATTATCCACTTAAATATTTGTTATTTATATTTTCTTATTATATATCCCTTTGTCTTACCATATGAAAATCTGTTAGAAAGTTTTTAAGTTTATCACATTCAGACAAACAGTGATGTGGCAGGGGGTCTTTATTTTATAATATACTTTTACCTAAATCAGTGTTCTGATTCCCATAGTACAAGCTATGCTTAGAGGCCATCTAGCCTCTGTGTGTGCTAGATGCTCTGCTGTGTGATATGAATATTTATAGTACAGAATATTTAAAAATTACATAAATGATAACCATTATTGTTACGTAAACACTTAAAATATTTTTTTTTTGTTTTACAGATGAATTACGAAGTAATAGAAGATATTCGCAAAAACCGCAACGATCTCTCGTTAAACTATATAATCCCTAACAAGAATATCAAAACATATCTAGTCAAACATAAAAAGGAAATTGCACCATCACAAATTGAAAATATTCTATTAACGGAAGAAAGGTTGAAGGATGAAAACCCAGAGACAGATGACGAAGACTGTACACTTTATAAACTTAAGCATAATAAAAGTTTAAAGGATGAATCCCCTGAACCAGATGACATAAGTAATTTTGATGATGACTTTGATCTTGGATTTAACATAGAAAAAACTGTAGATTACACTCAAATAGAATTAGAAAACTCAAAATCAAACTTAGATAACCACGAACTAGGCAACACTAATCAAGTTAATGAAAACGACATCAAAACGGATTTAAATGACATCAAAAATCACACAATAGACATTGCACCGGATACTGAACAAAAAATCTTAGAAGACCTCAATGATAAGAGTACGTTACTATTCTCGCTTCTCTCTGAACGACCGAGTAGAGTTAAGAGATCTAAGGATGTAGAGGATAGTAAGCCACGGAAGTTTGAGAAAAAGAAACGTACAAGGATTAATAAAGACAACTGGGAGATTAAGATCTTGAGCGAGGATGAGGCGTTGGAACAATTTCAACAGAGAATGTATAGCAATAGATATATTAAGTTCCATTATAAATGTACCAAATGTTTTAAAGCATTTTCAAAGAATGATATTCTTTTGAGGCATAACAAACAGTGCCATGATGTGGTAAGAGAGCATATATTTTTTTTACATAATATATGCTTAAAATAATATATTTCATTGTATATTATTTTAAGTATAATATTGGTATGATTTATACATCAAACCAATATTATAAATTAGAAAGTTTGTTATATATGATTGTTACTCCTTCACGCGTCAATCAGTTTTTTATTATAGTCTCATGTTGACTTTTAACTGCGGGTTACGGGTTCAATGCTTAAAATAGAAGAACGAATTGAAGCTAGTTAAGTTAATACCTTTTTTTTAATCATGTTAAGTGGTTAGAAGTTTCAGGTCCTACAAGAAGACCACAAAAGGTTATGCTATTCTATATTGACAGCTCCATAGCTTAGTATGTAGTAGCTCTGACTTGGAAATGAGAGGCTCTGGGTTCGATTTTTTTATTTTATCTAACGAAAGTGACGGGACCAGCTGATGGCCCACCTGATGTTAAGTGGTTACAGTCCATAACAACAATAGGTCCTACCCGACTAAAATATGAAAACACCCAAGTCGCACCCCGTTGCAACCGTCACCCGAGACGGGTTATCTCATGCGCCTGTAATTTCACCGGCACATCCTTCTACGGGAACAGTAATGCGAGTATTTCGCACCACCAGAGGTTCTAAGATTCTAAGGGTACTCAAACCTATGGATGTGGGCAACATGGATTCTCGGCCGAGGCATACTTTTATCGTAAAGTTTGGGTGTTTGTTTTGTGCCTCATGCCACCTGCGACACAGGGAGTGCAGGGTTATGAGTGTGTAAGCGATATGTTACATATTCTTCCAGGGTAGTTTTGAGTGTCGGTTCTGTCACATGCTGTTCAAGCGGAAGTACCAGCTCGGTAGGCACATGGTGGTGCATTACTATGTGTACCAATGTCTGCGGTGCGACCTGAAATGCAATCTATTGTGAGTAAATTTTTTTTAAGAGAAGTGGAGTATTACCATTTCAACCCGTATGTAGTAACATTGGACTGAAATGATAATCCTCTTCGTATGATGAGATTCAAAACTTTGATTTTTATTCAAAACTAGCTGTGCCCCGCGGTTACCCGCGTATAAATTAAGGAAATCAATACGAGGAGACTTATAGTATTTCAATATAATATTGGTACTTACGTATAATTAACCAGTACCCCAGCGCATGAGGACAGAGCAGTTCAAAGCGCTTTTTCATCCGACTTACTTTACAAATATCAATATTTTAGGCTAACCAAGAACTGTAGGGTAATGCTAGATTTTTTTTTATGTGTATAAGTGACGGAACTAGCTGTGGACCCACCTGATGGTAAGTGGTGACCCTCGCCCATGAGATCCAAATCTTTACTGAGTCGCATTCATAATGCGTCCATCACCCGAGACGGAGATGATACGTCTCATGCGCACGTGATTTCACCGGCACCCACACCCTTCCACCGGAACACAGTAATGCGAGCACTACTGCTTGGCGGCAGATTCCAGGTGTGGTAGCAGTACCTCTCCGGACGAACTTGGCACAAGTTCTACTGCTACTGACTACTAGCCTATAGCCTTCCACGCGAATGTGGATATCAAACACAAAAAAATCAAATCTGACTGGTTGTTCCAGAGATTAGCGCGTAAAAGAATTCAAACAAACTCTTCAGCTTTGTTAGATAAACACAATTTTAACCACGACTGTTGCCTTTAGCCTGTACTACTGATGGTTTCCAGGAGTACTGCCGCGTTCCATGAGGATTCTCACAACGGTGTGCTTAGGACCTGCAAACATTGTGGTGAAAACTTTAAGTGAGTATTTCTTCATAGCGGCTGGCATCGGATGTTCAGTTGGTAGTAGCTCTGCCTTCTGCGCTGCAGGTCTTGGGTTCACCCAGGACAATCATTTGTGTGTGAATAGGTGTTCCTGTGTATGGTTGTTAATATGTTTTACCGTACCAGCCTCTAATGTTCCCACTGCAGGGACACCGGCCTACTCTCGATAATTGAGAGTGAATGGGCTCTGATCTACCACGGGAGCCCAATCCGGATTGGTAGATGTCACATGTCGTCGAATTTTTGGTTCTAAGACATGCCGGTTTCCTCACGATGTTTTCCGTCACCGTTTTGAGTACGTGGTATTGCGCACATAAATTTTTTCAAGTGAAAAAACTCATTGGTGCACATGTGGGTTTGAACCAGCAACCTTCAGATTGAAAGTCGGTGTCTATGTCCCTGGGCCACCACGCTCCATATGTTTATAAGTATATGTTTTATAAGTATGTATGTATTGGGGTGTCTCATAAGTAATGTCGGTTTTCATATGTGAAAATTCCTCCGCCTCAATTTAAACATGTCGTAACTTGTTAAGACTAGTCTCTGATTCTATGAAGAGTACAATTCCTTTACTTTCTTTTAATCATTCTCTCTTTGTTTATTGACGACGCAGTACGTTTTTTATAATAAATAATATGGAAGCGAATTATATCTTAACAATACATGAATATCGCATTTACAAAAAGTAGTACTATATTTATTCTATCAGTTATCTAGATGGGGTCAAGTCAGATTTTTTAGTTCGGATCACTACACAAACACACCTACATAAAACATTAGGTATATGTAGTGTGTAGGACAAACAGCCGCAAATGATCCTGCTTTGTAGGTTAAATAAATATAAGTAAATTTGACTATGCATGCATTTTTATTTTATTTTAATCGCTTCTTAAGTTAAATTTCTAGGGGGGACAGCTGCCCCCCCTGGCCCCCCTACCCCCCTGGGTACGCCCATGTATGCTTAGTTGCGAGATGGCGCTGTGTGAAATATGTCCATGTATATGTAGCGGCTCCGCGGCTTAGTTGGTAGTAGCCCTGCATTCGAAGCGAGGGGTCCCGGGTTCGATTCCCGGGCACACTTTGTGTGGTGAGCATGAAGTTTGTTCCCGGGTCTTGGGTGTTAGTCTTGTGTTTCTGTGTTTGTCCACGCCATTTGACACAGGGAATCCTAGTGCAGAGGTATGAGTGTGTTAACGTTGTTTGTTTGTTTGTTTTTTATATATTTCAAGCAAATGTTTCGATTCCAGACACGTATCCACGTACTACACTCACTTGCGCAAGTCGCACCGCAACTCTCACAGCTGCAAGCTCTGCGGGGTCAGTTTCGTCAGCGAGATGGGGTTGGACTTCCACATGAAGCGGCAGCACTGCATGGAGCAGGAGGACCATGTGAGTTTGAAGTGCTGGAGATAGCAACATGGGCGTACCCACCTTCTGGCCTAGTGGGGGGGGGGGGGGGCAAGACAGATTTTTTAGGTCGAATCATTCGCGGCTTTTTTTCATACACACTACACAAACACTTACATGAAACATTAAGATATATGTAGTGTTTAGGGCAAACAGCCGCAAATGATCCTGCTTTATAGGTAGTTAAATAAATATTTTAAATTTCCATTTCCAGGGGGGGAGCCCTGGGTACGCCCATGGTTAGTTATAAGAACGCATGATCTTGTAGGTAGCCATATTTATTAAAAATCGGGCTAAATGCTAAATTATATCTGTGCGCCTATAATCCTTGGTTTCAGTCGTCACCGACATGCAATATCTACTGCGAGCGATGCAACGTGGAGTTTGTCAGCCAGCAAGCGTTCGACGAGCACCTTTCGCAGTCCAAACTGCATGAGGACGACCAGCCGCTGAAGAAACGCTCCAGGAAGGAGTCCATCGAACACGCCACCACGTGCAGATTCGTGAGTGCACCCTGAAAATTACATGCGCATGAAACATATGTAATAAATCTCCACACATTTTGGGGGGTCCAGTTGCTCGCGTCCGTAGGTGTGTACCCTTTGATTCCCTACACGTGCCCCCTGGGTGGTGCTAAAGGAGCAAACAAAAGTAGCAGTAGAACTTGTGCCAAGTTCGTCCGGAGAGGTACTGCCACCACATCTGGAATCTGCCGCCAAGCAGTAGTGGGTGCATTACTGTGTTCCGGTGGAAGGGTGTGGCTGCCGGTGAAATCACATGCGCATGAGACGTATCATCCCCGTCTCGGGTGATGGACGCAGCAGGATGAATGCGACTCAGTAAAGATTTGGATCTCATACTGAGTCGCGCGCATTACTGTTGTCATGAGCGAGGGTCACCACTTACCATCAGGTGGGCCCTCAGCTCGTTCCGTCAAGCACTCACATAAAAAAAAAAAAAAAAAACGTACAGATGTTTCTTTATTATACACCAACTCAATACAAATCCACTATAGGGACTACCACGTGGTTCTCTAGGACAATGCTCGATGTGCGACCAACAGTGATGGCGGCTCTCAACAGAATGTGTCGCCTCGATCCAGTGTTGTTATCGTAAAAATCTGGGATGCCGTATGTCAGATTCTGATTTGCCGTATTTTAAGGGAAAAAAATACTAAAATGCCGTATATAATTTGAAAATGTTTATTCCTCATTTGTTTGTTCTCCATACAGGTTTCTAATCGTTTCTATAACTTCAGATCCATTCAGATTTCCCCGGCTATCTGCTGTGAGTGTGCTAAAAAACGTTTCGTTTAACTTACATTTTTCTCGATACGGCATTGAAAGGCCTTTTTTTTTTTTTTTTTTTTTCCGTGGAGAAATGTCTTAGCATACCGCCCTGCCACGGGGAGACAGAGCGGTTATGTGGGACTACCCACTAAAACTCCACGGTGTCCTCCTCTGCCGCTTAGTGGCGGGAACACGGGAACGTTTATACACACATCCGCGATCCCGCCGCAGCTGCCCGTTTCCGGACCCTCCTTGGGATGGCAATGCCACCATCCTCCCTCGCCACGACACGCCAGGACACGAGGCGCGTCGCAACCACCTCGGGGACCATGCCAGCGATAGGACGTCAGACTACCCCGTGTCAGACGCCCTAGGTCCCCATGCGACGGGTCAGATATGTGGCCCCGTCGCCTGCCACTACGGCCGCAGAGGATAAGGAGAGTGGCGCCTCTCAATACCAACACTCCTCTTCCCCTGCGGCCCCACCGCGTCCGCCATCAAACGGTGGCGACCCCGCCGTGGCCGCGGAAGGTAGGGAGAGCGGCGCACCGCTATACCGGCACTCCTCTCCCGCCGCGGCCCCTAACCCTCAGCTGCGGTGCCGCCCATACGACACCGCAGCCCGCCTCAGTTGCGGTGCCCCCCATAAGGCACCGCCACCTACTGTGGCCGCTCCTAGTCGGCTTGGAGGCAAAGCCTAAAGGAGCAGCCCCTCCCGGGTTCCTCTTGGCTTCACCGTGGGCAGCCCAACCACGGTTACTAAGCCCCCCCGCCCCGACAAGGCGGGAACCCGCGGGGGGGGGCATTGAAAGGCCTGCCGTATACCGCATTTTGTAAAAAAAAACGGTGAATTGCCGTATATTACGGCAATTGCCGTATCAATAACAACGCTGCCTCGATCGTCCACAGGGGGACAGGGGCCATCTCGCCACAGTCCGTGTTGCCAACACACCGAGCTTAAAAGCGAAAACAATGGAACAATATGACAAAAACTATTTTAAAGGCGATTCTAAATTAGACAAACCTAACACATTAATTACTACATTCATACCTCTGCACTAGGATTGCCTTCTCGCAGATGGCATGGACAATCATAGAAACACAAGACAAACACCCAAGACCCGGGAACAAACTTTATGCTCACCGCAAACTCCATGCTACTTCCAGTGCAAAGCGAAGTTCACGACGCGCGCGGAATGCCGCAAACACTTCGCCCTCGAACATAGAGGCGACAAGGGGAGCGACAAGCCGCCCCAACACCGCGTCATGTGCGAGATATGTGGCGCCTGGCTAGCCGTGAGTATACTTAGCTATATTAGCGTTCATTATACATATCTATAATAGCCGAGACTATACTTAGCTATACTAGCAGCGAGTATATTTATTCGTAACTGGCCGTGACTGTCTTATATATATATACTTGAGTGAGTATACTTAGCTATATTAGCGTTCATTATACATATCTATAATAGCCATGACTATACTAACGGTGACTATACTTATTTATACTAACCATGAGTATACGTTGCTATACTAACGGTGACTATACTTACCTATAATAATAATAATAATAATCTTTATTTCAGGCAATTAACATTTTTTGCATAAATACTAAAAACGTCACCCCATAGAATAAATACCTTACAGACTAACATACATATAAAATATAAACAAAGAAACATTGAAACTAGGAACGTAATGTCTGCGACGTGGTACGCGGCGGCGCCAGAGACGGCGCGGGAGCGGGAGCGGCAGCGTTCGGCAGTCGGCCTCGGAACTTCCGGAATACGACGCCTTTAGGCCACAGCTCTTCCTTCATGAAGGTCGACAGATGTTCGGTCGGCACCCGCACCACAAATGAATTGAAGTTCACTTTATGGCGGGACTCCAACCGTTCGACCCTCAGGTTAAATTTGCTCTTCGCGCGCAAATACTCCGCCACCTCCTCAGCCTTGACGGTGTAGTGCACGCGCGACACGTACAATAACGTAGTGGGAATCGCCGGTCGCAATAGTTGATTCTGACTGGCCGGTGCAGTCCCACATTTATTGCAGGTCGTAGGCTTTCTCCTCTTTCTCCTCTCTACTTTGACGAAGCCTTCTTCGTCATGTTTCTCCTTGCGGGAAGGGGCACAGGAAACTCCCTTAGCCGGTGGATCTGCGCGAAGTTGACGGGTCACAGGCCGGCTAGCGGCGGCGGTCGCGTAGGCACGAGCGGGAGCGGGCGTCGTGACACGCTGCGGCGCGGGCGGCGTCCTCTCAGCGGGGGAAGACACGGCGCGGGGCGCGGGGCGGGGCAGCTCGCACGCGGCGGCGGCGATCGGTGAATCGCGAGACTCAGCGAAATCCGCCGACGCAAAACTGCACACCGATGCATTTTGAGCATTTCGATGCAACGTGTTAACATTAGAGGCCCGGGGTGACCTACTTAATGAATCAGAGTTACGAATTAACAATAATTCATTACGTAGATCCGAGATGGTTTTTTCCGATGCCTCTAATTTAACATTTACCTCGGCCATACTCCTCTTAAGAGAATTTATGTCCTTAAGAAGGCGGGTGACATCGACATGATCAAAGTTTACGGGGGGCAATTTATGCAACTCCCTCGCCACAAACGCAGGCACGTCGTCCGGGTCGGTCTCCTTCAGCAGAGTGATTATCTCCTGGAGACTCTTCACTCCTCCATCCCTCCGGTGAGATGGCATCTGGGCAGCTTTGCCGAGCGTCTGGAACAGCAGCACCTTGCCACTGCTGACGTCCTCCTCCTTGAAGTTGGACTTGCAGATCTGCACGATACTGACTTCGTCCATGGTGTCGATGGCGTTCTGTATGAACGCCAGCAACTCGTTCGCTATGAGTGGTTGCGAGCCCATAGCGACGCGGGAGCGGGCAGCGGCTAATAGCCGCGCGGATCGCGAATTATTAAATTCAAGACTGCGCAGCGACACACGTCCGTTCCGAGCGCGCGCGAGTAGTGTAGTACCTATACTAGCCATGAGTATACGTTGCTATACTAACGGTGACTATACTTACCTATACTAGCCATGAGTATACGTTGCTATACTAGCCACTTATGCTTACATGCTATTCTTTGTCTGTATTTGATGGTTTCTTCATAGGAATAATCTCTCATTTTTGATAAAAAGGCTTTAAGACTGTGTTTTGCATTTTACGTTGGCTGTTTGATGTGGAGACTCTTCTATATTATATTATATTATTTATAATATTCTTTTAATCATACGTGTGCTACCAAAACTTTCATCGAATTATTTAAACTGGTAATTGGTCCAAACTAGACTAATATTACTCATCAAAACAACTTTTAAAATTAAAATACTGCGTCGTTTGACTTTTTACCATTAATATTTAACATAATTACTATTATACTTAATGTTATAATATTATATTAAAACTATTATTAAATATTATTATTTAAAAACATACAATTAATATTTAATATAATATTTACAGGCATCTAGCATAGAAGTACATATGAACCGGCACACAAAGAAAAAAGTATTTCCTTGTCAGTTCTGCGGTAAAGAATTCCTTTGCAAATCCGGGTACAACACTCATCAGAAGGTAAATTAAAAAAATCTCCTACGTTCTATTATGACTCATTTCATGGGACTTAACGGGTGTTAAGTGGTTGCTGCCGCCCGCAATCAAGACTAGACTACTGGATGAGTAGTGGATAAGAGGACACATCAAACACAAGCGGGTCTCCATTATGAATGAAGTGAATAATATAGACAGTAATAGTATAAATGCAGTAATAAAATTTATAATTAACTAGCGACCCGCCCCGGCTTCGCACGGTTAGTAAAGCATCAGTGTCGTATCAGAAACTACCCGTGCGAAGCCGGGATGACTTGCTAGTGTATTATCCATATAAACCTTTCTCTTGAATCACTCTATCTATTAATAAAAGCCGCATCAAAATCCGTTGCTTAGTTTTAAAGATTTAAGCATACATAGGGATATAGGGACAGAGAAAGCGTCTTTGTTTTATACTATGTAGTGATTTCATACACTATAAAGTATGGAGTATAAATGTTTTTTTATAAGTATTTAATCAAAATTATCAAATTCCACTTCGGTTCTTCTACCGGTGTATACCGGCATGTCTTAGAACCCAAAATTCGACGACATGTGACATCGACCAATCCGGATTGGGCTCCCGTGGTAGATCAGAGCCCTCTCAATTATCGAGAGTAGGCCGGTGTCCTTGTAGTGGGAACATTAGAGGCTGGTACGGTACAGTAATTAATTTGTCCTATTTAATTTGTGGCTCGATATAAATGTATCAGAGGTAACTGTATTGTTCTAGAAACACACGGGAATAAGACCTCACGCTTGCAAGATATGTCACAAGCGCTTCTCGCAAAAGTTCGCAATGGAGATCCACTACAGGAGGGTCCATCTCAAGGAACCATACCCGAAGAGGCAAGTATAATATTCAGAGATAATATTTATCTATCCCCCGGGTGGTGCGAAGGGAGCAACCCAAAGTAGTACCTTTTGCCAAGTTCGTCCGAAGTACTGCCACCACATCTGGTGCCGGTGTGATTACAGGCCAATCAGGCGTTACATCCTCGTCTCAGAGTGATGGGTGCTACACATTGCGACTTGGGTAGGGGAGGACCTGAGTCGTATTACTGTTGTCTATGGGTGGCGGTAACTGCTTAACATCAGGTTGGGTTACAGTAGAAATTTAAATCACTGTACGAAAGTGTTAGCTTCGTTAATCGTGGAAAAACAATGGTCGCGATGAACACCCCACTTATCACGTCTTCGCTTTAATAATAATGTCTAAATTGACGAGAGATCCAGCGGGGAAAAAATATTGTATTATGGGAAGACAAATAATAAAAAAACTCCTTTTTTTCAGGAACCGAAGGAAGAATACGGATGAGGTCCCGCTTTTTGAAAAGATGAAATGGCATTAGCATTTAAGAGTAACTGAATACATATTTAACCCAAATAAGAATGTTTATAATTTATATACCTTCTGCCTAATTTATTTAAAGTTTTGTACAGTGTACAATAAATCATCGACCAACGTCTTTGTTTTATTAGTTAGGTTATATACAAATACTATATTTACCAAAACTATGATTACAAATAAAACATAAGATTACCTACTAGTGTTCATGCAGCAACACGTTTAAGGCCAGATTCCGCCAAGTTAGAAGCGTCGTCCTAAGAATCTCCATAGAATAAGATAACAGTATCATCTGCGTAGCACAATATTAGAGTTTGATCTGATTTCGAAAAGAGTGAGATGATATCATTAATGTAGAGTGTAAATAAGATTGGACCCAAGATGCTGCCCTGAGGAACGCCAAAGGAAATTTTGCTGGTGCAACTAGTCCGCTTAGAGATACATTGCCTTCTATCGGACAAGTACCTACCGAACAGTCCAAAGCCAAACCCCGAATTCCCAGGCATTCCAGTTTCTTCAAGAGAATTTTTGAAGATACCGTACCAATGGCCTTTGATAAGTCGATCCCGGCACACTTTCCCCCACTAAGAGAAAGTGCACGACGAATATAACTAAACCGAATTCAAAACTGTTGGTCTTTTGTGTTTGTTGAGTGTTAGAGAATTTTTAATGGCAAATCTTTACCCTGATGTGATAAAAATAAGGGATGAATTTTTTTTATGTCAAATCTTCTGAAATCAGATAGATCAAATGTCTGGCTAGAATAATGTTTAAATAATTGGTTTTTCAACTAATCTACAAAAATCTGGGCTTTTCGACAAAAAACAGGACATTTCCTTAATTAGTTGAATTGTATGATGGCCAGTGAGGAAGCGAACAGACGTTTTATGTTTGTCCAGAGAAGTACTGCAACCACTTGTATTGCTATTCCGCTGGAAGGGTATGGGTGAAGTGAAACAGGCGTTTGAGGCGAACGGTTGTCGGGCGCAATGGAATGCGACTTAGGTCTTCTCATAGGTACTTAGTATCTCATACTCATACGTAGTGAGAGACATAACTCGTATCACAATTGTTATATTTTAAATTGTTCGAGCCATTTCCGAGTTTTTACAAGGTCCATGCCATCTGCGGCACAGGGAATCCTAGTGCAGAGGTATGAATATAAATTCTATATATATAATATAGGGTGTCATGACCTAATGATAGTAGGCTATCTACTTTATTCTCATAAAAAGATTGTCTTCGCGCGCGTGGAAAACATTCATTTGCGCAGAACCCTAATGGTTTTTTCTTTTTCTGAATTAAAAATATCTTAATCTTATCTTATCTTAAGGAGTAATCCCTTTAAAATCACTGAACGTCCTTTGAAAGTTCAAGTTATTTGGACCTAATACATATGTTGTTATGTCTGTAATTTCCAAAGTACAAAACCGATGACCCTGAAATATTTATGGCACAATCTTTAAAGAACCTCCTCTATATTGAAAAAAAAATGAATGGAATCAGACATCGCGTTAATGAATTACAATGAAGAACACATTTTGACTTTCATCTCCCTTCCAAAGGGAACCGTGCTAAATTTCAAGACAAAAAGTATTCTATGTTCTACCTCGGAGACTGCACAATTATTAACTAACTGCCGTTAATAGTGATAAGAAAAAACGTTGGCTACCCCAGACTAATATTTCGTATATTCCGTAACCAAAGGTTTGGCTATCCCAACTTTTAAAGGGCATAAAAGAAATACGCAGAGATACAATGGGTTACCCACGGTCTTTGCAATCCCTGTCTGTGTCTGTGCATTCTGTGCATTCGAGCCGCAATTAGACCCACCACACTGATAAACCACACTGATAAATCAATCACTGAAGTATGTATCGGTCACAAATCAGCATTCGTTAACTAAAACAAGCACCAAAAAAATAACATGACCTCAAGAATGATAAAGACATGCCTAAAGTCGTTTAAAACTGCGATAAATGTGATATAAAACCTTAAACTGCGGCATATTTGACAATCTAATAAAAGCGCGCACGCGCAGCGTTAGGTTAAGTAACCCACATCCCGAATAGACATCACAATTTCGACGTGCAGCTGTTGAAAGGATACAAACACCACAGAAAGGTGTTAAAAACACAGTTGACGATAAGTTGAATATATAATAAGACGTGGCATTATTCGGCCCGCACCGGTCAAGGACAATTTAGTTTGCGACGGACGGGCGGACCCGGATACAGCGGGCAGTATCTCACCGCATCGCACGCGCCTAGAGTCTGCACGCAATGACTTCACTCAAGTGTTGGCTCCTTCTGTACTGTGTCGCAGGTGAGCAAACCTCAAAGCGCAAAAATAACCCCAAATAAAAAAAATCGAGCGATTTCCGAAATTGCACAATTTTTTTTGTTTGGGATTTTGATTCATACAACTCTAAGAAGGTACCTGTAGTGATATTTTTACCCGACTGCGCAGAAGGAGGGTTGTGTTTCTCTGTATGTCTATATTTTATTGACATTTTTGTTACTTTCTTTTTAAATTATTCAAACATCTTTATCTTTCAGCGAGTCATCAGTTATCAATTAAAGAGTTCGAGGTACCAAGTGCAATAGAGGCTGGCCAAAATGTGGAATTGAAATGCAGTTACGAACTTAATGAGAGCGAGTCAGAGGATACCCTATACATCAAGTGGTTGATGACACCTCTTAGCAGAGATTATAACCCAAGACTAATCTACCAGAGGCTTTCTAGGAATAGCAGATCTGGGATTGCCATAATGCATAATATTGGTACGTTTTTATTGGAATATCTCCGAGACTTGGGCGTGTCTGTCCGTATGGCTCGGGAATTTTCCTTGTTAAGATACTATTACTACGTTTACATGCTGCCCCTGCCGCTGCTCCTCGCGCTGCCGTAAATACTGCGCAGGATCGAGAGCAATGTGTGTTTAAACGCTCTACCGCTCACATCGCTTTCGACTTGCGGCAATGGCAGACGTCGAAATAATTACAACGTCTGTGCTATGTAATTACTAATTATGTTTGTAATTTAAAAAGACGACTTCAGAAAAAGTCAAGTTAATTTACGAAAATTTAAAAACTCCCGTCTCATGTCAAGGTAAAGCTGATTACCTCGAAAGGGCTGAATAAATTTTCATAAAACATGTCTAAAAACCAATGCTAAACCTGCTTTTAAATTAAAAAAAAACCGTACCCTAATGTGAAGACCACACATTTGAATTAACACAAAAATATGTCCAAAACGTTGGGCAAAGGAAGTTTTACATGGTGGGATAGGTAGGTATACATTCGTCTATTAGTAAGGGCACAATAATTATGAGATGAATAACCGTCGTACATTAATTCTCTGTATAATGTCTATTGTTATATAAACTCGACGCAGGGTTAAAAATCCGTCGTCGTAGAAGGTGGTGGATGATCTCTTTTAAATTTGTAATTATACCTAAAAATTTTATAACTTTTTTTATTTGGGTAATAAATTCAGCCTGGCGCTCGGCGCGGTGTGAGTAGCGTGGCAGCATGTAATGTAAACACGCGCTGCCCCTCGCGCGTCAAACGGTAAAATACTGTACTCCTTTAAATTCTTACTTTTTACTTGGATACATCACTTTTCATCCAACTTCTATCTATTATTTATTATCATTTTATTTACAGATTTTCAATCCATATTTTATATATAATGTTAATAACATAAAACAACAATATTTAATTACAATTATTTAGTACATGTACAATAAATAAAATAAAATGTCTAAAAATCACTAATAATAAATCCAAAAAAGATAAGAAATTGATAATTAAAATATTATAATATGTCCCAAAATAAATAAGTAACAAACAATGAATATTAAATAATGACCATTCGGTTGTATTTTTTTTATATTTGGATGTTTCTTTTATAATGTGGTTGGTGGAGTGGTAGAACCAAGGCGAAAAATAAGGGATCAAGGCAATGAAGTTGTTTTTTTTTTTCAAACCCTATCAGACCCTTTCCTCCATCGTATTGTGGCCGTAACCTTTTAACCGGACTCGCGGATATATCTACCCGTAATTTCTTGGTCCAGGGATCACAGATAACATAATACCATACAAGTCCCGGAAGAATTATGCACCAGTTCTACAGTTTGTGCCTTATGTTTCAGAAATAAAGGAGAATGACTCAATCGTTTTGTTGAATGTGACGCCGGCCGAGTCTGGAATCTACAATTGCGAGGTATCCACTTTACAAGACGATGCAAGAAGGCGTCAGGAATTGATAGTATTCAGTAAGTACATTACAAAATAATGTATTTTCATAAATTAATTTCACACTACCAAGTGTGTGAGAGAGAGTGGTGGCCCAGGGACACAGACGAGAACTTTCAGTCTGAAGGTCGCTGGTTCATACCCATACGTGCACCAATGAGTTTATGAAAAATGTACCTATAAACACAATACCATATTCTCGAAACGGTGAAGAAAAACATCGTTAGGAAACCGGCCTGTCTTAGATCCAAAAATTCGAAGCCATGTGACATCTACCAATCCGGATTTGGCTCTTCAATTAACGAAAATAGGCCGGTGTCCCTGCAGTGGGAACATAAGAGGCTGATAATTTTAGTTGCCGGCTCCGTGCTTAGTTCTGTATTAGCCTTGCGTTCAAAGCGCTCTGGGTTTGAGTCCGAGCCGGTGTAAAATAAAGAAGGAAGTTTGGTCTCGGGTCTCGGATCTTTGTGTTGCCTGATGTGCGGGGAATCCTAGTGCAAGGGCATGAGTGTGCAAACTTTTAGTTTTATATCAAATTTCCAGCGCAAGGTACTGGCCCCGAGTTGAACGTGACGACGATAGCCGATAGCCCTGATAAGGGCGAAGAGGAAGACGTGCTCATTGAGTGCGCAGCCTCCGGTGTAGCGCCCCAGCCCGACTATGTACTCACTGTTAATGGGTAAGCTAATTCTAAATTCAAGATTCGCAAAAACAAGCATATTTTTAAATTTATTTATATCAATTTAAATATTGAATATCTACCTAAACAAATGAAAGGTGGCCAAACTGTAAGTCGATTTGTTGGCGATGCGCTTATCAGGCAACTGTTCCTGGGTAAGTAGGTAGGTACATAATATAATGAATGGGACTTGGAATAATAACATAATTTGTCATTGTTGATAACAATAACTAATCTCTTCATTATTCCAATGACAGCAGATTAGCAAAGATATTTAAAAAAATGTGTTGGAATAGACGTAAACTTGACAAATAAGACAATCTAAAACATGAAAACTGACTGTAATTTGACATATCTGTGTGCATGTAATGAGCCTAAGGAGTTCCTGTGATACTATATACTATATACTAATATATGAGTTTGAGTTAATTAGAGGCAGACACGGATGAAATAACGAACACATTATAATTTATTGCAGGACAAAATTGAACATGACCAAGCATGTAGCAGGACCTGACGCTAATGGTCTGTACGAGATATATGGCAACACCACGGTCAGCACGGCGGAAGCTGACGGCGCTGAAGTGCGCTGTGAACTCGTTTTCATCCACCCTAACGTCAAACATCAGACCTTCGTTGCTTCAAAACTTTTATCTTATCCTTCGGGTAAGTTTTACTTCAATTTAAGAGCTGATTAACATTAAATCATTAAAAACAAATCAAAAAAATATTTAGACAAAACTATAAAATGTTCGACGCTGGTTATAGTCGAAAAATCAAAATAATAATTTGTATTTTTAAATGACTAGCATATTTATGCTAGTTAGTTCCGAAGACAGGAAGAAGATTATAAATAACACAAATAAAATTTACCTTGGAAATAGATAATATTTTTGTGCCATTTTTGTAATTTTATTTTTATATTTTTTTCCAAACGCATTTGTTTTCCAGCGAGGCGTCCATTAAAAATTAAAGGGTTCGAGGTACCAAATGCAATACAGGTTGGCCAAGATGTGGAATTGAAATGCAGTTACAAACTTAATGAGGGCGAGTCAGAGGAGGCCCTATTCGTGAAGTGGTGGTTTACGCCTTCTGGCACTGATACCCGAAGACTGTTTTACCTGAGGATGCCTGGAGCTGACATTCCTGGGTTTTCCATACAGCATCATGTTGGTACGTTTTTACTGTGATATCTCCGAGACTTGGCGTGTCTGTCCGTAGGCCTCGGGACTTTTTCTTGAGATAGGCTTGCTGAGAAATGTTTATATAGTATAGGTACACGAATTTTTTGACTATAGATTATAAGTTCTTTTTTTTATCTTTTTGACATGTTATCCTTATTTTTTTTTACTATTCCTCTTTTTTTACATTACTTTTGACATATTAATTATTTAAATTTAATATTAAAGCAAAGCAAATTCTAACTAGCGAAGACAAATTATTCCAGGGCCTTGAGACTAGAGTTCAACGACTCGGTAACTATTACGTAATATCAGAGAAATAACTATCTGTATTTTGCCTGTCAAATTGTTACTCGAATAATCTCACTGAGTAAATAATGTTGGCTTGAGCTAATGATAATAGCACCTCAAAGGTTTCCATCTCTGGCTACGCTTTGAATCAATGTGCGTGTTTTGTGTATTACAAGCAATAATAAATCTAAAACTAAAATCTTAAAAATATACTATAAGAACTAACATATATTATTAAAAGGAGTCCCTTTAGGCAAGGTTCCAAAGATACTGGCAGCGTTCCCCCTTTGAATAGCTAAACTTATTCTTTGTCCGAGGTAACTGCCAGCTCTTCGGTCTCCTGTGATGTCGACTAACCTCTTTGCTATTTCTTTAAAAAGTCTTATAGCGCTAGGACCCCACGGACCAAGGGTCTCGACACCGAATGGGACAAAATCATATTCGGCACCTAGACCCCTGTATTTGGATGCTTTAGCTTTTTCAGCTGCTTCACAAGCCGCACCAGCTCTATTGTTGGTTCCATGTAGATGGGAAGGGGCCAGCGTGTCTGAACAGGTTGCATCCCATACCATCACCCGGCCCATTTTCCATGGAATCAAACTCATACCGTCCGGTCTCTTGCCATCGTCTCTTGCAATACCAGTCGGCTCAAGTAGACTTGGCACGTTGACGGTGGCAAGGGACTTGCGTATGATATCGTTAAGTGCGGCATGTCTTGAGAAGCGGCCTGCACTTTTTTGGCATGACAGTCCGTGATGTCCTAATTTGTCGACATCACTGCCACAGGGACATTTGTGAGGAGCGCAGACCGGAACCCCAAGCCGTAGGCAGGTTGCGATTCGGAGCGTGTCAGGCTCAAGGAATGTTCCTGTATTTGACGAAGGGTACGCGTGAAGCCAGTAGCCGGCCTCATGCGTACCCACGGCCAAAATCCTAGCACGCGCCGAACCTGTACTACAGCCCAAAAGATTGTCATAAATCAATTTGCAGTTTATGTCGTCCCAGCTCCTCTGTGAATTTGGAGAAATTGGAAAATTTTGACCTGGGCATGCAATTAAGAAAGCGTTTCTAGCTTCTTCCAAGCCAGCAATCTCAAAGTTTGAAGGGGATGCCCTTAAAATTTTACTTATGAGATTTGCTGAACTATGTATAGAAGATAGGAAGGCTGGTAAAGCGACACTGGAAATTTTGCGAATCCCTAAACCACCATAACGGATGGGTAGGGATGCTTGGGTCCAAGATTGCTCATTCAGCTGCATATTAAGAATCGATTCTAAGCTAAATTTTATTAAGTCATCTACTTGTTTCAAAAGATCTGGGTGATTCCAAAAGGAGCAGCAACGGAGCACATACGTAAATTTTGGGACGAAAAGACAGAATTTTAAGATGCAAAGTGCATAATGTGGACTAATTTCAAGAAGACGGTCAGCAGAATTTTGAAATTTAGCAATTGAATTATTAATATATTCAGAAATAGATTCATCAAATATTGGAGAACCTAAAAGGTAAAGGGAATTACTGTTAACTATTTTAATATTTGGAGCCAAAATATTAAATTTTTGTTTTACGTCATTTAAATTTAAGTTGCAGTTATTTATAAAAAGTTCACATTTGCTAAAATTAAGCTCCAAACCAATGGCTTCAAATTTGTTTTTGATCAAAAAAAGGTCCGAAAACACAGTATCCACATCACCTCCTAGGGTTCCGTCGTCCAAATACCAAACGTTGAATTTAGAATTTAAATTTTTGATTATAGGATTTATAGCCAAGCTAAAAATTGCAGGTCCAAGGGGATCACCCTGTTGACAACCTACTTCCGAGGACAGTTCATTAGAACGATATAATAATTTTGTTGGATCAGCGTAACTGAGAAGAAGATAATTGTATATTTCCGGTATATGTTGTTTTATTTCCGTCAGCAGGGTATCCCGATTTACCGAATTGAAAGCATTTTTGACATCAATTTTGAGCAAAACGTCAGACTGTCCGTAAGTTAGGAAAGAGCGTAGGGCATGGACGGCTGCCTCACACCCTCCTTTTACACCGAAGCCTAACTGTACGGGTTCAAATTCCGAATTTAATTTTGGTAAAATATGTCGAACAGCAATTTTGGAGGCCAGACGTCGTAGTGTTGATCCAACAGCAATTGGTCTCACCCCTCCGTCCTTTTTGGTGAGGGCAATGAGGTTCGCGCCGAAAAGAATGGGAACAATTCCTGCATTGACATTACCGCAATACATAAAGTTGATTAATTTAGTGATCGAATTTACAAGTTGCTCACCTGCATCACCCACAGAATGCGATGTTAAGTCTTTCAAATGTTGGGGTGAGATTCCATCCAAACCTGCAGCCGAACCTGGTTTAAAAGATAAAATGGCATCCGTAACATCTTTGTTTTGAATTTGAAGGCACGCTTGCCCTGCTGTTGGTGGGTCGAGGAAATATGGGTTTACTGGAGCTGGAGGATGTTTTGTCCGTAAGGCCTGAAGGGTGTCAGGGGTATCTGGTGATAGCACGTCGTTGGAAAACAAAAGGCGAGCGGCACCTTTGAGATCTCCATCACAGATTTTGTTTTCGATGAGTTTGTTGCGATTACGAGGGGCATCATGTTTGATTAGCGGTGCGGGAGAAGGCGAGGAGCTCACAGCACAGTTATTCTTAATCTTTTGTGTTAAGGATAAATTTGGTTCATCGATTTTTATTATATGAAGTGTGCTGTATGAAAATAAAAAAAGGTTCTGCCAGTCTTGAGTAGTATTGCTTACATAACATTTCTGGATTAATTTTGACAAATGTGTGGCAACGGTTATGCGAGCTCCTCGAGGGATTCTTTTAACTATGGGTATACTATTTTTCAAATGGCTAAGATATGTGTGGAAAGGAATTGGATCGTTGGCTACATAAGTAGGCGCACTCGGAATAATAGGATGGATATCTAAAGGTGAATTGTTTTGGCTAATATATTTCCTGTGTGTTTTTGTCGTGTGTATGTTGAGGCCTTTTAAAGATTTGAATGATTTGTTGCACTGTGTACATGTATAGGTCGCGTTCGACGTACCATCACAAGATTGGGTCACGGACTGCATTCACAACAGTTAAATACATTCACAAAAATAATAACATAAGACAAATTTAAAAACACAATAAAGTAAAATGTTCACTGAAACCATAAAAAATGTAAAGTCAAAATATTACGGCTGCTTGTTTTGATAACAAGACGCATGCGTCATTCCGTAGGTGCGTCATAGGATGGTCTTGCAATTGGACGCTGCAGTAGAAGAGACCTAGCAACGCATGTCGTTGCTAGGACAACCGATGGCGGCCTTAGCAACCGCGTCTTGAAATTTTCACACGCGGATTAGAAGATTTCTAGACTGTACAGGCACTGTGGTGGGAACAACAATAAAATCCCCAAGCGCACATATGAAAAATATGTTGATAAATTTTTGTAAGCAAGTCTGAGCCGCCAGGAAATTAAATTGGATTAAAAATAAATATTTTTTTGGAAAATATTCTCCCAGCTCATGTCATGTCAATAATTCAATGATTAATCTAATTTAATTTTTTTTAATCTAATCTAATTTAATTTAATTAATTTAATATTAAATATAACTTTTAAACTTCGGTATATTCACATGCCTGTAAAGGTAGGATTTGGCGGATATATATATCTATAAGACCTTTTTGTACCTAATTCCTTGGTGAATAATAAATGAATATGAATATGAATATGAATATAGGTACTATGATTTTCTTCGTATTGAAGGTTGGCACAAACGAAGTTATGCATAAATCGGTTCTATAGTTTGGTTGCTTAATCAAACTAAGTGTAAAAAATATGTGATCCAAGTAAACGAAATTACGTATTTTGCTTTCTGGAGATTCTTCTCTTCCCTCGGTATTTACCAATTTGGATGTTTCTGTTTTAATATGGTAGGAAGTACCAGAGATATAAGGGATGAAAGTATTGAAGTTGTTTTTTTTTCATACACTAACCGACCGATATATCTCTTACATCACATAACAAGCAAGTCTATATGACATAATTCTATATGAGTCCCGGAAGAATCATGCACCAGCTCTACTAGTACTAAACATTTTGTATCTTATTTTTCAGAAATAAAGGATCGTGACACAATCGTATTGTTGAATGTGACGCCGGCCGAGTCTGGAATCTACGAGTGCGAGGTATCCAATTTTTATGAAACAAGAAGGCTTCAGGAATTGATAGTATTCAGTAAGTACATTACAAAATATTGTATTTTTTTAAACTAACTAATTTCACACTACCGAGTGTGAAATATGAGCAGAGTACAGCGCTTACCTTGAGCTTACATGACACGGGGAATCCTAGTGCAAGGGCATGAGTGTGCAAACTTTTAGTTTTATATCAAATTTCCAGCGCAAGGTACTGGCCCCGAGTTGAACGTGACGACGATAGCCGATGGCCCCGATGAGGACGAAGAGGAAGACGTGCTCATTGAGTGCGCAGCCTCCGGTGTAGCGCCCCAGCCCGACTTTGTACTTAGTGTTAAAGGGTAAGCTAATTCTAATTTCGAGATTCACAAAAACAAGCCTATTTTATAATTTATTAATATGAACTTAAATATTTAATACTAAACAAATGAAAGTTCGCCAAACTGTAAGTCGATTTGTTGGCGATGCGCTTATCAGGAAACTGTTCCTAGGTAACTAGGTACATACATAATATAATGAATGGGACTTGGAATAATAACATAATTTGTCATTGTTGATAACAATAACTAATCTCTTAATTATTCCAATGACAGCCGATTAGCAAAGATATTAAAAAAAAGTGTTGGAATAGACGTAAACTTGACAAATAAGACAATCTAAAACATGAAAACTGACTGTAATTTGACATATCTGAGTAGGTACATGTAATGAGTCTAAGGAGTTCCTGTGATACGCTATATACTACAATAATAAATGAGTTTGAGTTCATTAGAGGCAGATACGGGTGAAATAACGAACAGATTATAATTTATTGCAGGACAAAATTGAAGCTGACTAAGCATGTAGCAGGACCTGACGCTAATGGTCTGTACGAGATATATGGCAACACCACGGTCAGCATGGCGGCAGCTGACGGCGCTGAAGTGCGCTGTGAACTCGTTTTCATCCACCCTAACGTCAAACATCAGACCTTCGTTGCTTCAAAACTTTTATCTTATCCTTCGGGTAAGTTTTACTTCAATTTAAGAGCTGATTAACATTAAATCATTAAAAACAAATCAAAAAAATATTTAGACAAAACTATAAAATGTTCGACGCTGGTTATAGTCGAAAAATCAAAATAATAATTTCTATTTTTAAATGTTTAGCATATTTATTCTAGTTAGTTCCGAAGACAGGAAGAACCTTATAAATACCACAAATAAAATATTACTATACCTTGAAATATCATAAACAAGCGGAGAATTAATTTCGCGTGCGTTCCAATGTGACAACATTCTAAGACTATCGGAGAAGTTTCACATTTCCTAAATATTTCCACAGATAGATATTTAATAAATTCACATGCATAACGTCTATCAGTCTTTATCCTACGTTAAATATCAAAAAATGCTTTCACTAAAACGGCGAATATTTTATTCAAAATCTTATGTTAACTTAACTACTGCAAAGGCGCTATTAAATTTAAAAATAAAAGACATTAAAATCGGTTCACAATTGGCGAAGATATCGCGTAACAAACATTTTGCTAAATTGCAAATTCCTCACCAAAAATAAATATAATATTTATATAATATTGTGGTAGTATAAGATTATTGCTGCGTTCGGAACTAAGTTCGCGAAATGATGCTTAACACTATCTATATCTAGGTATACTTATAATAAAACTAACAGATCCGATTCTTTACATTGAAGATATTTTGTATAAATACGCTGTATTATTAAATATTTTTGTGCCAATTTTATTTTATACTTTTTTCCAAACACATTTATTTTCCAGCAAATCGTCAGTTAAGAATTAAAGGGTTCGAGGTACCAAATGCAATACAGGCTGGTCAAGATGTCGAATTGAAATGCAGTTACAAACTTAATGAGGGCGAGTCAGAGAAAGTCCTATTCGTGAAGTGGTGGTTTACGCCTTCTGGCACTGATACCCGAAGACTGTTTTACCTGAGGATGCCTGGAGCTGACATTCCTGGGTTTTCCATACAGCATCATGTTGGTACGTTTTTACTGTGATATCTGCGAGACTTGGCGTGTCTGTCCGTAGGCCTCGGGACTTTTCCTTGTTGTGACAAGTACTATGATTTTATTCGTCTTGAAGGTTGGCATAAACGAAGTTATGCTTAAATTGGTTCTTTAATTTGGTAGCTAAATCAAAATAACTGGAAAAAATATGTCATCTAAATAATTACGCATTTTGCTTTCTGGAGATTCTTCTCTTCCCCCGTTGTATACCAATTTGGATGTTTCTGTTTTAATATGGTAGGAAGTACCCCTTAAGGCCAGAGATATAAGGGATGAAAGTATTGGAGTTGTTTTTTTCATACACTACACTAACCGACCGATATATCTCTTACAACACAGAACAAGCAAGTCATAAAAATAGGAATAGTACCTGGTACACCTAGGTATATACTATTTCTTCGATAAATATTATATGCCTACTAGGCTGGTAGGTATTTAATATTCATCGTATTGTGGCCGTAACCTTTAGGTGTAAAGATGGACTCGCGTGGATATCTACCTGCAATTTCTTGGTGACAGTTCTTCCAGGGATCACAGATAACATAATGCTATATGAGTCCCGGAAGAATCATGCACCAGCTCTGCTGGTTCTAAACATTTTGTATCTTATTTTTCAGAAATAAAGGAGCGTGACACAATCGTATTGTTGAATGTGACGCCGGCCGAGTCTGGAATCTACGAGTGCGAGGTATCCAATTTTGATGAAACAAGAAGGCGTCAGGAATTAATAGTATTCAGTAAGTACATTACAAAATAATGTATTTGTTTAAACTAACTAATTTCACACTACCGAGTGTGAAATTAGATGGGGAGTACCCATGCTATAGGTATGAGCAGAGTACAGCGCTTACCTTGAGCTTACCTGACACGGGGTAGTGACATAAGTGTGGAAGCGTTTGGTTTTATATCAAATTTCCAGCGCAAGGTAATGGCCCCGAGCTGAACATGATGAAGAGAGCCGATGGCCCCGATGAGGACGAAGAGGAAGACGTGCTCATTGAGTGCACAGCTTCCGGTGTAGCGCCCCGGCCCGACTATGTACTTACTGTTAATGGGTAAGCTAATTCTAAATTCAAAATTCGCAAAAACAAGCATATTTTTAAAGTAATTAATATGAACTTTAATATTTAATACTTAAACAAATGAAAGTTCGCCAAACTGTAAAACGATTTGTTGGCGACGCGCTTATCAGGGAACTGTTCCTGGGTAAGTAGGTACGTACATAATATAATGAATGGGACTTGGAATAATAACATAATTTGTCATTGTTGATAACAATAACTAATCTCTTCATTATTCGAATGACAGACGATTAGCAAAAATATTTTTAACACCAATTTTGTAATGGATAAATTGAACCATGTAGGTATAGATCTTTTAATGGTCTGTAAACTGCTCAACTGCTATTATGACCTTTTTGTCAAGCTGCACAATATTTTCACTTGAATTTTTATCTTAATTTTGTGTGAAAAAGGAAGTCAGATCGTGTGTTAATTTAAATACACAGTTAATCTGCCAACACGTATTTAACTGTGGTTTACAGATTTTAATATTGAGGATTCTATTGAGAATTCCATAGAAATCATTAATGAAATATTCATAAACATGTATTGCAGCATCATTAAAGGCAAATGCGGGTGATATAACTAAAGGGGTATAATTTATTGCAGAACAAAAGTGAACCTGACCAAGTATGTAGTAGGACCTACCGCTAATGGTCTGTACGCGATATTTAGCAACGCCACGGTCAGCATGGCGGAAGCTGACGGCGCCGAAGTGCGCTGTGAACTCGTTTTCATCCACCCTAACGTCAAACATCAGACCTTTGTTGTTTCAAGATTGTTTAATTCTTTGGGTAAGATTTACTTAAATTTTTGAGCTGAAATTCGTTATTAAAACAAGAAAATATTCCAAGATATAGGAATATTTTATTTTTGGTACATATAACAAAGCTAGAGAAATTATGTTTAACACTTTGAGAATTTAGTGGAGTAGGTGAGGTAGTATCATCTGATCGCTTGTCTGACGAAGTCTTGCCATCATGCCAACCGTTCAACTTTAAATAAATAAAGATTCTCAGGTCTCAGGTTCAGATCCTTAATCAATTACTTGCCTTGCCTTGCCGTCCATGCCTTGTCTGACCAATGACAGCTTTTGAGCAACTTTTTATAGAGTGAGTGTTAGGATAGTCAGAAAACTACTCGAATAATGGTGTGTCGCACCGTAAATTGAAGTCTCACTCCGTTGCGCACGTCCCCCGAGACGGGATTGTACGTCTTATGCGCATGTGATTTCACCGGCAACCACACCCTTCCACCGCAACACAGACTTAACTTTATGCTTTTGACGATAGTGTTATATTGTACCAAATTGTTATAAATAAATTAAATTTAAATGAAAACTAACTTTACGGTTTGACGCATCAGGCGCGGTTAGAACCTTTAAGAAGCCACAAGATACTACTAAGAACACGACATCCAAACCTTTGCCAGACTCGGGTAAGTTCAAATACCTTCTTCCCTGACAGTTTTGCCTGCATCTCGCATCCTATGACTCTACTTTGTATGAACCACCACCATATTAGCCTCTAATATTCTATTATATTATTCTATTATGAATATTATTATTATGAATATTATTCTATTATGAATATTATCCAATATTATAATCCCAATTATTGAGAGTAGGCCACACCGGTCTACTCTCGATAATTGGGAGTGAATAGGTTTTGATCTACCACGGGAGCCCAATCCGGATTGATTGAAGTCACGTCTTCCAATTTTTTTTTTCCAAGACATTCCGGTTTCCACACTATGTTATCCTTGACCGCTTCGAGAACGTGGTATTGCGCACATAAATTTACACAGGCAGGCACAGTTACCACTAGACCGAATTAATTTGAACCGTCCGCTGAGGCTAGTTTGGTGTTCATATTTAATATGTGGTGTGTTCTAGAAACACATGGGAACAAGACCGCACGCTTGCAAGATAAGTCACAACACGAGGGTTCATCTTAAGGAACCATACCCTAAGAGGCAAATATTTTATTCAGAGATAATATTTATACGTACAGGTATCTATCCCCCGGGTGGTGCGAAGGGAGCAACCCAAAGTAGTAGACCTTTTGCCAAGTTTGTGAATATATTTCGTAAGACTGTTTATCTTTCGTTGGTGATCCAATAAATAAATAAATATTGCTGTTGTCTATGGGCAGTGATAACCACTTAACATCAGGTGCGTCTCCAGCCAATTCTAAAAAAGCTTGAAAGCTGTACAAAAGTGTTAGCTTCGTTAATCGTGGAAAAACAATGGTCGCGATGAACACCCGACTTGTCACGTCTACGCTTTAATAATAATGGCTAAATTGACGAGAGATCCAGCAGGGAAAAAATATTTTATTATGGGAATAACAAAAAAACTCCTTTTTTTTCAGGAACCGAAGGAAGAATACAGACGAGGTCCCGCTTTTTGAAAAGATGAAATGGCATTGACATTTAAGAGTAACTGAATATATATTTAACCCAAATAAGAATGTTTATAATTTATATATTGGGTGTGTGAATATGACTCCGCCCCTTTTTGTCAAAATAAAACACATTTGTTCGCTTACAAAATTAAAAAAAAAAATTACTGAAAGTATGCTCCATCTGCAGCTACAACCTTCGCCCATCGTTCAGGTAGTTTTCGTATTCCTTGCTGGAAGAAGTCCTGGTCTTTTGTGCTTATCCAGTTGTCAATCCAAATTTTGATACATTCACATGAAGTAAACTTTTCTCCAGTAAGGTCTGTCTGCATCGTCCGGAATAGGTGGTAATCCGAAGGAGCTATGTCTGGTGAATATGGCGGGTAGGGTAACACTTCCCAGTCCTGTCCCTCTAAATATCTTTTTACGACTTCTGCGGTATGCGGTTTGGCATTGTCATGCTGAAGAACTAATTTGTTATGTCTATTCACCCATTCTGGTCGTTTTTCTTCTATGGCTCGCTTCAAACGCATTAGTTGTCGTCGGTAAACTTCTCCATTAATAGTTTCAGAGGGTTTGAGCAACTCATAATATACAATACCTTTCTGATCCCACCAAATACAGAGCATGACCTTGGCACAGTGAATATTTATTTTTGGCTGTGATGGGCCTGGTTCGCCTGGTTTCACCCAAGCTTTTTTGCGTTTAGGATTTTCGTAGTGTATCCATTTTTCGTCTCCTGTGACTATCCGATGCAAAAATCCTTTTCTTTGCTGTCTTTGAAGCAGCATTTCACAAATGGTTTTCCGACGTTCCATGTCTCTTTCTTTTAAATCATGTGGAACCCAGTAACCGGCTTTTTGAATCATTCCCATCATTTGTAAACGCTTTGCAACAGTTGAACGATCAACATTTAATGCTGCAGCTAATTCTGATTGAGTTTGGCAAGAATCTTCCGCCAATAATGCTTCCAATTCAGCATCTTCAAATTTTTTTGGTGGTTTTCCATGTTCTTTATCCTCAGTACTAAAATCGTTATTTTGAAATCGTCGAAACCATTCCTTGCAAGTTGTATTAGACGGAGCATGCTCACCATAAATCTCCACAAGCAAACGATAAGTTTCCGCTGCAGTTTTCTTCGCAATAAAATAATGTAATAACACTTCCCGCAAATGACGTTTATTTGGAATAAAAACCGACATTTTCGAAAAGGTGAAAACAATTGTTGCTTACACTTCAACCAAATATCATAAAATGCGTTAGATAGCTGACATTCAGTACTATCGAATACAAGTATGGTCATTTATTAGTACACGTAAACAATACTAAAAACGACATCTGTTGAGAAAGGGTACAATACAATAATCATCGACCAACATCTTTCTTTTATTTTTAGGTCGTATACAAATAATATATTTACCAAAATTATGATTACAAATAAAGCATAAGTTTACCTACTAGTGGTCATGCATCAACACGTTTAAGATTCCACCAAGCTAGAAGCGTCGTCCTAAGAATCTCCATAGAATAGGATAACAGTATCATCTGCGTAGCACAATATTAGAGTTTGATCTGTTTTCGAAAAGAGTGAGATGATATCATTAATGTAGAGTGTATATAAGGTGGGCCCCAAGATGCTGCCCTGAGGAACGCCAAAGGAAATTTTGCTGGTGCTACTAGTCCGCTTAGAGATACATTGCCTTCTATCGGACAAGTACCTACCGAACAGACCAAAGCCAAACCCCGAATTCCCAGGCATTCCAGTTTCTTCAAGAGGATTTTCGAAGATACCGTATCAATGGCCTTTGATAAGTTGATCCAGGAACGCTTTCTCCCACTAAGAGAAAATGTACGACGAATGTAACTAAACCGAATTCAAAACGGTTGGTATTTTGTGTTTGTTGAGTGTTAGAGAATTTTTAATGGCAAATCTTTACCCTGATGGGATATAAATAAGGGATGAGGATGATGAAATGTTTAATTTTTATGTCAAATCTTCTGAAATCAGATAGATCAAATGTCTAGCTAGAATAATGTTTAAATAATTGATTTATCAACTAATCTACAAAAATCTGGGCTTTTCGACAAAAAATAGGACATTTCCTTAATTAGTTGAAGTGTATGATGGCCAGTGAGGAAGCGAACAGACGTTTTATGTTTGTCCAGAGAAGTATTGCAACCACTTGTATTGCTATTCCGCTGGAAGGGTGTGAGGCGAACGGTTGTCGGGCGCAACGGGATGCGACTTAGGTCTTCTCATAGGTACTTAGTATATAATGCACAATAATGAATACAATAATGCGAGCACTATTGCTTGGCAGTAGATTCCAGATGTGGGATATACTATGGGATCATATTTTGGGGTAATTCTGTAAATGTGCAATCTGTATTTGTCATGCAAAAGAAGTGTCTAAGAGCTATATTTCATTTAGAAAGCACTCAATCGCTGGGGTCTGTATTTGTAAAGAACAATATGCTTACCTTAACATAAATATAATATATGAATACCACGGATCAATAATGCAAAATTTTACAAAAGTATGTATGTAACTGCCATCAAAATTTATAATAATTTATCTATCTATTTGAAGCAATTGAAGGGAACCATATTTAAATATAGACTTAAAAAATGGCTAGTTAGTAAATCTCATTATAGTGTTAATGAATACTTTGCTGTTAACAAAAGTGAGCTCATCATTTTTTTATTTGGAGTCTCTTTTGATCTTTTGTAATTCCGAGAGGACAGACCGTTGTTTCATACACTATTACTTATAAGATCTTTATATATACAGTTTAACAATAAAATATATTCTTATTCTTACATTATTTTGTAATGTACTTACTGAATACTATCAATTCCTGACGCCTTCTTGTTTCATCAAAATTGGATACCTCGCACTCGTAGATTCCAGACTCGGCCGGCGTCACATTCAACAATACGATTGTGTCACGCTCCTTTATTTCTGAAAAATATGATACAAAATGTTTAGTACCAGCAGAGCTGGTGCATGATTCTTCCGGGACTCATATAGCATTATGTTATCTGTGATCCCTGGAAGAACTGTCACCAAAAAATTACAGGTAGATATCCACGCGAGTCCATCTTTACACCTAAAGGTTACGGCCACAAAACGATGAATATTAAATACCTACCTGCCTAGAAGGCATATAATATTTATCGAAGATATAGCATATACCTAGGTGTACCAGGTACTATTCCTATTTTTATGACTTGCTTGTTATGTGTTGTAATAGATATATCGGTCGGTTAGTGTATGAAAAAAAATAACTTCAATACTTTCATCCCTTATTTCTCTGGCTTTATGGGGTACTTCCTACCATATTAAAACAGAAACATCCAAATTGGTATACAACGGGGGAAGAGAAGAATCTCCAGAAAGCACTATGAACTATGAACTATGAAGGCCAAAAATTTACGATATGCTGTGTATTTGGTGGGATCAGCTAGGTGTAGTGTATTATGAGTTGCTTAATCCGAGCGAAACAATTACTGGAGCCCTCTATCGAACACAATTGATGAGATTGAAGTACAAAAGATCAAAAGAGACTCCAAATAAAAAAATGATGAGCTCACTTTTGTTAACAGCAAAGTATTCATTAACACTATAATGAGATTTACTAACTAGCCATTTTTTAAGTCTATATTTAAATATGGTTCCCTTCAATTGCTTCAAATAGATAGATAAATTATTATAAATTTTGATGGCAGTTACATACATACTTTTGTAAAATTTTGCATTATTGATCCGTGGTATTCATATATTATATTTATGTTAAGGTAAGCATATTGTTCTTTACAAATACAGACCCCAGCGATTGAGTGCTTTCTAAATGAAATATAGCTCTTAGACACTTCTTTTGCATGACAAATACAGATTGCACATTTACAGAATTACCCCAAAATATGATCCCATAGTATAATTGAGGAAAAACACGACCCTAATAAGCAATTTTGGCTATCTATTTCGAAGAAACCTTACTTAGTACTGATAGTGCGTAACAGTATTTTGGATAGCTTTATTAATTTTGCAAATGTGTGGTTAGGTAAGTATCAATTTTGATGCCGAGAAAATCAATTTCATTTACTTTACTAACGTTATTGTTATTATAGTTTATTTTGAACTTTAAGGGTGGTGCTTTATAATTTTTGAATCTTATAATCTTTGTTTTATTGATATTTACTTTTAAGTTGAGATAATCTTACCAGTCAATTATAGTTTTTAGTGTATTCTTTATTCCTAATTCAAAGTCATTGATGTTATTGTTTTCTTGTTGAATGAATATTATGGCATCATCTGCAAACATTATGCATAAGTGCCTCGTCACTAGGGGAAGCCTATTAATATACAATAAATAAAGTAAGGGACCAAATACACTACCTTGTGGCACCCCTAGCAAGGTGTTTTTGTAATCTGATTGGATTCGTTCGATAGAATTTTTTTAAACTAACTAATTTCACACTACAGAGTGTGAAATTAGATGGGGAGTATCCATGCTATAGGTATGAGCAGAGTACAGCGCTTACCTTGAGCTTACCTGACACGGGGTAGTGACATGAGTGTGCAAGCGTTTGGTTTTATATCAAATTTCCAGCGCAAGGTACTGGCCCCATGCTGAACATGATGAAGATAGACGATGGCTCCAAAGAGGAAGACGTGGTCATTGAGTGCGCAGCCTCCGATGCAGCGCCCGAGCCTGACTATGTACTCACTGTTAATGGGTAAGCTAATTCTAAATTCAAGATTCGCAAAAACAAGCATATTTTTAAATTAATTAATATGAATTAAATATTTAATACTTAAACAAATTAAAGTTCGCCAAACTGTAAAACAATTTGTTGACGATGCGCTTATCAGGCAACTGTTCCTGGGTAAGTAGGTACGTACATAATATAATGAATGGGACTTGGAATAACATAATTTGTCATTGTTGATAACAATAACTAATCTTCATTATTCCAATGCCAGCCGATTAGCAAAAATATTTTTAACACCAATTTTGTAATGGATAAATTTAACCATGTAGGTATAGATCTTTTAATGGTCTGTAAACTGCTCAACTGCTATTATATTATGACCTTTTTGTCAAGCTGCACAATATTTTCACTTGAATTTTTATCATAATTTTTTGTGTGAAAAAGGAAGTCAGATCGTGTGTTAATTTAAATACACAGTTAATCTGCCAACACGTATTTAACTGTGGTTTACAGATTTTAATATTGAGGATTCTATTGAGAATTCCATAGAAATCATTAATGAAATATTCATAAACATGTATTGCAGCATCATTAAAGGCAAATGCGGGTGATATAACTAAAGGGGTATAATTTATTGCAGAACAAAAGTGAACCTGACCAAGTATGTAGTAGGACCTACCGCTAATGGTCTGTACGCGATATTTAGCAACGCCACGGTCAGCATGGCGGAAGCTGACGGCGCCGAAGTGCGCTGTGAACTCGTTTTCATCCACCCTAACGTCAAACATCAGACCTTTGTTGTTTCAAGATTGTTTAATTCTTTGGGTAAGATTTACTTAAATTTTTGAGCTGAAATTCGTTATTAAAACAAGAAAATATTCCAAGATATAGGAATATTTTATTTTTGGTAGATATAACAAAGCTAGAGAAATTATGTTTAACCCTTTGAGAAATTAGTGGAGTAGGTGAGGTAGTATCATCTGATCGCTTGTCTGACGAAGTCTTGCCACCATGCCAAACGTCCAAGTTTAAATAAATAAAGATTCTCAGGTCTCAGGTTCAGATCCATAATCAATTACTTGCCTTGCCTTGCCGTCCATGCCTTGTCTGACCAATGACAGCTTTTGAGCAACTTTTTATAGAGTGAGTGTTAGGATAGTCAGAAAACTACTCGAATAATGGTGTGTCGCACCGTAAATTGAAGTCTCACTCAAAACTTTATTTTGTGTTACATAATTAGGGCTCACTTAAAAATTAAAAACAAAATTACACGTTTAAGAATATGTAAAATCAAAAAAGGTAAACTCAGCATGTGCTGCGTCAGTGGACTAATACAGCGCTGGTATTCTGTGGCACCGTGGTGAGAGCGTGCGACGACAGTGAAATACACGTGTACAAACAACATTTCAAATTAAAACACTATACAATATCTAAAATCTGTGAGATCCTTTTTATAATCTATAATCTATTATAGTGTTCTATTGTACCAAATTGTTATAAATAAATGAATTTAAAATGAAAACTAACTTTACGGTTTGACGCATCAGGCGCGGTTAGCATCATTAGGAAGCCACAACACACTGCTGAGAACACGACACCCAAACCTTTGCCAGACTCGGGTAAGTTCAAATACCTCTTCCCTAACAGTTTTACCTGCATCTTGCATCCTATGACTCTACTTAGTATGAACCACCACCATATCAGCCTCTAATGTTTCCACACCGGCCTACTCTTTATAATTGGGAGTGCATGGGTTTTGATCTACCACGGGAGCCCAATCCGGATTGATAGAAGTCACGTGTTCCAATTTTTTGTTCCATGACATGCCGGTTTCCACGCGATATTTTCCTTGACCGCTTCGAGAACGTGGTATTGCGCACATAAATTTACACAGGCAGGCACAGTTACCACTAGATCGAATTAATTTGCACCGTCCGCTGAGGCTAACTTGGTGTTCATATTTAATATGTGATTTAATATAAAAAATTTCGGTATCAGAGTCAGATTACTGTTTCGGACACTTTTATGATGATCTTATTGTTCTAGAAACAAACGGGAACAAGACCGCACGCTTGCAAGATATGTCGCAACAGGAGGGTTCATCTTAAGGAACCATACCCGAAGAGGCAAGTATATTATTCAGAGATAATATTTATACGTACAGGTATCTATCCCCCGCCCCCGGGTTGTGGTGCGAAGGGAGCAACCCAAAGTAGTAGACCTTTTGCCAAGTTCGTCCGAAGTACTGCCACCACATCTGGTGCCGGTGTGATTAAAGGCCAATCAGGCGTTACATCCTCGTCTCAGAGTGTTGGGTGCAACACATTGCGACTAGGATAGGGGCCTCAGTCATATTGCTGTTGTCTATGGGCAGTGATAACCACTTAACATCAGGTGGGTCTCCAGCCAATTCTAAAAAAAGCTTGAAAGCTTTGTACTAGCTGTTGGAATTTTAATTCGCTGTAGGAAAGTTAGCTTCGTTAATCAACGTTAACACACTCATACCTCTGCACTAGGATTCCCTGTGTCGCAGATGGCATGGACGAACACAGAAACACAAGACAAACACCCAAGACCCGAGAACAAACTTCATGCTCACCGCACAAAGTGTGCCCCGGCCGGGAATCGAACCCGGGACCCCTCGCTTCGAAGGCAGGGCTACTACCAACTAAGCCAAGAAGCCGTCAAAAAAATCGTGGAAAAACAATGGCCGAGATGAACACCCCACTTGTCACATCTACGCTTCACTACATAGTATAAAACAAAGTCGCTTTCTCTGTCCCTATATCCCTATGTATGCTTAAATGTTTAAAACTACGCAACGGATTTTGATGCGGTTTTTTTTAATATATAGAGTGATTCAAGAGGAAGGTTTATATGTATAATACACTAGCAAGTCACCCCGGCTTCGCACGGGTAGTTTCTGATACGACACTGATGCTTTACTAACCGTGCGAAGCCAGGGCGGGTCGCTAGTTTATAATAATGGCTAAAGGGAAAGACCCAGCGGGGAAAAAATATTCTATTGTGGGAAAACAAATAACAAAAAAACCTTTTTTTCAGGAACCGAAGGAAGAAAATGGACGAAGTCTCGCTTTTTGAAAAGATGAAATGGCATTAGCGTATATCTGAATACATATTTAACCCAAATGTAATATTATTAGATTATATTAGATTAGATTTATATTAGATCAAAATAAAAGGTTTTATATATGGCTTACAAAATATAAACACAACTAATTTTATTAATGTAATTCGGAATTTTTCACGATGTGGTTTTTTTTTAATAAATTCTTATTTTTTATTTTATTAAATCACACTATTTGGCTGGTCGAAAGTGGATGAGAAGGGCCGAAGATCGGGCTTAGTGGCGCTTACTAGGAGGGGCCTATGTCCAGTGGACCAGTAAAGGCTGATGATGATGAATAATTCACAGATCTCAAGAAAATCCAAAAATGAATTTCATTTTTACAGAGAGCAGAAAGTACTAAGTAACATTATAACAAAAGGTAGTACAAGTAACCGTACCAGCCTCTAATGTACTGCAGGGACACAGGCTTACTCTCGATAATTGAGAGTGGGCTCTGATCTACCACGGGACTACACAACTTTAAATTAAATGATTAAACATATCAGTACTTCTTCTGCCTGCGTTCAATAGTTTGGTAGTTAAATCAAAATAACTAGAAAATATATGATATCGAAGTAAATTAAATCGCATGTTTTGTTTTCCTGCGACTTTTTTCTTCGCCAGTTGTATACCGATTTGGATTTTTCTTTTTTTTAATATATATGATTAGTTTCATATTCTAGGGGGTTAATGCGATGCCTATTATTATAGGGGAAGAAATAATACTAGAACTCTTATATAAATTTAATCAGTCATATATTACATAATTAGAACATTAAGTTATCCATTAGGTTACCTATGCAGCATTTCGAAAATGGATATCTCTATGAGAAAATACATAGTATCTGTTCCATCAGATTCTCAACTTTCAATTATCGACGGTAGGCCGGTGTCCCTGCAGTGAGAATATTAGAGGCTGGTACGGTAGGGTACTTTCACTTTAACATGCTACACAAGCTAATTAATAAAGAAACTTTGTAAGTTTATGAGTGCACACAATATGACAACCGTATCGTCCACCACACTCACTAAATCCGAGCTAATCGCAGAATGTTCATTCACGATACTGAACTCACTCAGCCGTTGAAACACCCTATCCACATGGTCTTCCAAACTACTTTTAACTTTGTCAGATAAAATGAGGCCAGATTTCGCTCGTAGCGTTCCTCCCGGCCTGAGTAGATGCAATCCTCGGTTCGCTAAAATCTGTTCCACGTTTCTAAAGGCCTTTGTGACAATGCAAGAACCTGGCTTTAATTTATCCAAACATTTGGTGTCTTCTATTAACATTTCATCACTAATTCTACCTCCATAACCAGGAGAGACATAGTCTATAAATCCATCAGGGGAGGTGGATATTAGGTATTTAACCGTGTTTCCGTTTTCAGTTTGCGTTAAATTGTTTGATTCATTCACTTTGCTTTTCTGAGCTTGCTTGTTTCGTTGAATTTTCAATTCCAATGAGACTACAATGCATGTTGCGTTCAGGTGATTGTTTCGGAAAGGTATTGGTAGGTTATTTTGCACCGCCTCTGCACTGTTGTCTAAGCTGACAATGAAAGATCGTAGTGTATTTGCGATCAGAGGTATATTCGCAACAAAGATCTGCTTCGCTTGGCTCGCGAGGATGCCGAACTGATCAGCCAACTCTTCGAACTGCGTGTCGAGTTTAACTTTCTTGAGGCACAGCAGGATGTGGACGGTTGGGATTCTAGTCCTCTTGTGGAGTAGTTCCACAAGGTGGTAGCAGTTCTTCGGTATCCCGATGTACAGTTGTGGGTTGGCTTCGATCCGCGCTACAGTTACTTGCAGAGCCTGTTTGTTTAGTTCTGTCAAGTCTTCAATCGTCGATCTACTTCTGTCTCTATTTTGTGCGTCAGCCAGCGATTCACAGATTTCAATCTTTGGGATAGGTACTGTACACCCTCGGTTGGTACTGGTATCTGAAATAAAAAGACACGAGATAAATAAGGATCTTTGTTCAGGTCTATCATTTTCATCGTTCATTACTCAGTTGTAGCATACTTTTGTCTTCGGTTTGTGCTTCAGGCAGCCATTTCCAATAATCAAGATTTTCATGGTTAGATGACGTTTCTTGGTGACTGCTGGCGTCTGAAAATAAAGAGATAATTCAAGTGATAGTTTGATTATCAACATTTTAGGTAAAATCAGAAGATGGTGGAAGTATAAAGCAGCAGGTGGAAAGTATAATTACCTGAAGTTTCAAAGTCTGACATTGCATCTGCTGTGTCACCCGTTGAGCTTGAGGCCTGTAAATAAACAAACATTACAAGAACAAGCGTAGAATGAATAGGTTTCTCCTAGACAAGCGAGCTACATTGTTGACCAAAGGCTTGGCTATTTAAATAAATAAAAAGAAAAATTTCATAGAATGGACGAAGTGTAAGCCTCATTTTGACCACTCTCTAGAAAGAGACAAAGCGAATGTGCGGCCAATGCCTGTCTCTTTTCTGCAAGCCTTAATAACAAAGGTTATAATGACTATTAAGATTAAAATATATCTTTTTTATGTATAAATAACACAGTTTACATACACTGATTAATACTTACATGCATTAAGTTTTTGTCAATTTCATATGCACATGTCTTCTTCAACACTGTCAATTGTGAATTCTTGTTATGTTTGAAATGTTGTGAACGCTTGACTGACCTTTTCTGCTTTGTCGCTTTACTCTTCAAACATAGAATTTCATTTTCCTTAGAAGGTAAATTAAGTAAGCCACTAAAAAAAATTGCAATTACACAATTTATTCTCTAATATAAATATTCAATTGTCTTTAATTATTAACGTTAAAACTAATAATAGCCACCGTTTATGAAAAGATCCCATGGAGATTTCCATTGGTACTTCCAGTTTGCCTTCAATATCCAACTTAGAAGTAACATCTTCCATCTGTATAACATCTACTGATGAATATAGTATTGGCAAAGTACTCTCTGTATGCAAAGATGCTGGAAGTAAAACCTTGTCAACCAAATCAATGGTCTGACTTTGTATGGCGTCTTTCGTTAGATGTAACGTTGGCAAACTGCCATCCTTTAATATTTTTCTGCCTTTGACTAATCCGTAACGGAAGCAGTTTTCGTCAAAATGCATGGAACACAAAGATGTGCGTGTTCCTATAGACACATCGCTCTTTCCCAGAATATTTAACCACTTCTGCTTCAATTCATTAGCAGAAGGAAATCTGTAAAATTGTTTCAATAAATTAATATCAATGTAATTATTCATCATTCATGTCGTTGAATAATGTAGAATACCAATAAAGAACAATTACATTTTCAAGAACAAGTTTAGCTTCCTTTTTTTATCTTCACAAACATCTTAATATACCTACTATAATTATCAAAATATAATATATAGTTACACTTGATATTCATAACCTTACTTACATATTTGTAAACTTACTTGTGATATGATCTTCGAGGGAGTTTATCACTTCTCCACTTGCACAAAAAACACGTGAAAACCATTTATGACGGGTATTTATTTTATTAAATAATGGAATACTTTGTACTTCAATTGATTATCAATCTGAAATATAACATTAATAGCCGCTCTTTAAAACACAATACATAGCACTGGGCTTAAAGTAGTACATGCAGTGCAGCGCAGAACGCCTGACAGCCAGTGACGTGGACCAATCAGAATATTAGAAAAAGACAACTACTGGCCGCACATTCTCTTAGTCTCTCTCGTACTTTTCGATGTAGTCACTAAAAACTGAATACGGAACGCTGTCCGTTTTTTGTCTATGGTATTAGCGCCTTAGACGTCGCTCGCTCGAATCGATATTTTTTTCCAGTTGCGATATACGATTCGCAACTGATTGTATCGTATATTCTAATAGTAAACATCGTATTGAATTTCATAAGTATAATTCTTATGTCTGTTGTGTACGAACGACTTATTTATTTTTAGATATGTAGGTATTAGTCGAAACAATCGTACAATTATTGTAAAATATAGTAACATGCCGACCGCAGAATTAATTAACAGTCATTTTACACAGCCATAACAGCTAGCCATTTGAAGTATTGGACACGTGGACACGTGAAATTTTATATACTTACACATTTTAACATACTCATGAGGATATATTGTGTCATAGGAGCTCCTTAGAATATCCACATTTTTATGGTAAATTACAAATAGTTTTCATGTCGCATGCTAGTCTTATTTGTTAAGTGTACGCTGTCCTAACCGACCAACGCGAGGGGAACAAACAAACGACAGTATTACACATTCGTGAATAATAATATGGTATGGGCAACTGAGTAAATATAAAACATGAACGAGGTGTTTTCTATGGTGGTATCTCGAAGATACCCTATCAACTTTCACAATTGGCTACGACTTCGCATAACAAACTTATATTATATTATTACTAAATACTTAGGTATCAGTGTACCTAGCTACTATATAACTAAGTCACTTGATGGTAGTGTCCCCAAAATGCTGGTAGCATTGCCACACTGGATGACAATGCTAAACCTCTGGCCAAAATAAAACCCAGCACTTGCACTTCGACTCTTTAATGCGCTCCGCTAAGCCCTTGATTGTATGTGACGCGTGGATTATTGGTGTGTCAAAGTACAACCAATCTGCCGCCGAGCAGTTGTGCACTCGTATTGTTGTGTACGGTGGAAGGGTGTGGGGCCGCTGAAAGCACGTGCGCTTTAGACGTAACATCCCCGTCTCAGGTGACGGGCGCAACGGTGCACCTGTCATATTGCAGTTGTAACCACTTAACATCGGGTGGGCCTTTAGCTCGTCTCATCACCTACGGACGCAAACAATAAACCCACATTGTGATAAATTTGTACAACAGCACAAACAGTTATAATTTAATAAGTATTTATAGATTCTAAATAGGACTCGTTTCGTCTTTAATTGTATTGTTTTGCCCCGATGCCGTCAATTTAAATAATTCGTATTGCGTTGTATCAGAGCTTATTTTCCTTTAAATAAATACGAGGATCGTAAAACAGAAAACTATATTATCGAGAAAAATCATAACGTCTATTTTATACAATTCAAAAAGCTCTTCTTTTTAATTTTGACAAAGTCATATGAGAAAGGAGTACTACATTACACAACCTCCTTTAACATCTTCTCCTAGGACTTCTTTCCAGGTCTCCAGCAGCCCAGTGGTCACTGCAGACCAATCAGATTCATAAGCTTCACCAGTCTTGGCTTAAACACTGGCTTCGTCATGATATCTGCCAATTGTGTCTCAGTGGGAACCTTCTTGACTACAAGGGTTCCATCTAGCACTGTCTCTCTTATAAAGAAATGTCTTAATCTTGTGCTTAGTTCTGTTGTGAAATTCAAACGGCGGGTTTTGAGCAAGTTTTATGGCGGACTCATTATCTACAAAGATGACTGGAACTTCCGATAGGCAATCAATGCTTTCAATTAGTCTCTTCAGCCAAATAACTTCCCTAGCTACCTCACTGGCAGCAACTATTTCCGCCTCAGTGCTTGAAATTGCAACTGACACTTGTCTATGGCTGCGCCACGACACTGCTCCTCCAGCCAGCAGACAGACCATTCCAGATGTGGAGCGACCACTCTCAATGTCCCCCCCGTGGTCTGTATCGCTGTAGCATTCTAGCTTCTTTTCTTCTCCGCGGCAATAGGTGATGCCATGATCTATAGTCCCGCTCAAATAGCGAAATATGCGCTTCACTTTCACAACATCTTCCTTCTTTGGATTTTCTAAATGTCTAGAAGCTACACCAACAGCATAACAAATATCTGGTCTCGTTCCAACCATTAAATATGCAAGCGCTCCTACAGCTTGTCTGTATTATGACTATTATGGAAACCCTATTAAGGTATAATCTTCTCCTAATTGAGAGTCTTTTATAATAAGAATTCCCATAGCCCGTGCATTCTGCATACCAAATTTTTTAAACCTTATATGTGTATGCTTTCTGGCTAATCTATATTAAATTTTTATTTCATTCAATCTCAATAATCTGCAATGGGATTTTGGTTTCTAACGGTTTTTCAAATCTGCAAGAAAAACTTCAATATCGCCATCTTCTCCTGCGACTAACCCATCGTCTACGTACAGAGCTAGAATAAGCTTCTTTGTATGATTGAGGTTCTTCTCCCCCAATTAGCTCTGTAGCTATAAGTCATTGTAAAATCTTTGAATCGTTGTGGCTTTTTCAACATTGAGCGGTCTCTCAATGATATTTTACCATCATAACCAATGTCTTCTACAGATAAAATATTTTCATCACCACTTACTATAACTTCCTGTTCTATTTCATCACATACAGGTTGACCATTCTTGTTATTGCCACTTTCTATCTCATCATTTCCATGCTCTATCTCATTATACTCATTTTCATCCATTGGATTCAAAATCTTTTCATCAAAAATGACATCTCGTGAGTTAATAAGTTGACATTTTTCTTTGATGTAGACTCTGTATCCTTCATCATAATTGTATCCAATCAAAATACCCTTGATAGCTTTCTTACCAAATTTCGTTCTTGAAACTTTTGGTACGTGAGCGTAGCATGTACTTCCAATAATATGCAAGTGACTTATTCTTGGTTTTTCATTAAACCATGCTTCATGAGGACTCTTGTCCTGTACTGAGGGTCCAGTTCTATTCAACACATATACCACTGCGTTAACTATCTCTGCCCATATTCCTTCAGTGGGTCTAAAAAGGCCACTTTGTATGAATCATAATATTTTCCTAATATGAATCATATTAGAAATCGCAAAATGGCCACATAAAGGGAATTCATATTATGATTCTCTTTCCGATTCATTTCCGCAATTCATATATTTGACAGTTTTCTATAGAGATTCATAAAATGGTTCCCATAATATGAATTGCTTTTACGTCAAATAGCAGATTCATAAAAAGTTACTCGAGGGGAACTTTTTACAATTCATATTTAGACAAGGAGCGTACTAATCACTACGTTTTGGTAAATACTATCAAACAATGGCAGATTTAGGTTTATACGAAAACTTTTCAGAACATGCTCGTTTGACGAAACGTATTTTATATCGGCGGCAAAATGTAGCTCTTCGAAACAGGGAGTTAGCTTTTGATATGCCAGACTCGGAGTTTGTTGGCCTTTATAGGTTGAATAAAAGTGTGTAGAGATCTCATACAGGAGTTGGAGCCCTACTTACCGAACCGTCGTCAATATGGAATAAATACAACGACTATGGTAAGTAAAAAAAACTTCATATTTATAACTCACTCTCTAAATGCTCAAATAGTAAGTTAAACGTTTTTGATTAAATTTTTACCTAAAATTAAATTAAATTAATTAATACCTAATTGTTTTAATGTAATTTAAAACATCTTTGAAAATGTATTATTGTAATTTATATTAAAATAAAAGACATTTATTTACTAAAAATTTTATTTTTAGGTTTGTGATTCTGACTTAAATATATTGAGTATTGATGCTAGTCATGGTGGAGCAAACCATGATTCATTTGTTTGGAGACACCATTTACTAAAATCCCACCTTGAACAGCTCCGGGCTGAAAATGAAACAGTGTGGTTCTTAGGTAAATAAATAAATTTATTCATCCTGTAATACATCCCATATTTGATTCATAATTTATATTCTAAATGTTATTATGATATTGCATTAATTGTTTTAGGAGATTCAGGCTATCCCCTAAGGCCAACCCTAATGACACCAATAGTGACCACTGAGCCTGGCTCCCCCGAGAGGTATTATACTGAGCTACACTGTTGAGTCAAAAACACAGTGGAGCGGTGTATTGGGGTGCTCAAGTCTCGTTGGAGATGTCTATTAGTGGACAGAAAGCTACACTATCATCCAACAGTGGCTGGGTACATAACCAATGCTTGTGCGGTGTTGCACAATATTGCAAATGCAGCAAGAACCATTGACAACTCAAGAGGAATGCAATGAAGCAAATATGCAGGTAAATAATACATTTCAAAATTGTGTTACCTAACAATTTTATTTTTGAAAATATATTAATAAATATAATATATACTTGTTTCCAGATTCATGTACAGAGTTTAAATTCAAGATCAAATCAATTAGCTGATAGTGAATCCATTAGGAATGACCTGATACAGAGGCTTTGGGCAGCACGATAACAATGCTGCAACATAGAAATTTGTATTTGTATTTTTAATAAATCTGGTAATGTAACATAAAAATATTTAATTTTAATGTATCCTAATGAGGTTCAGTGCGTCTCAAAAATTTTTCAAATGAATCAGCAAGCCGGCCAAGATTCTGGCCAATCAGGTCAAGAACATGGGCAGTAGCAGCATCTGCTGCAGATCTTTGCATTTCAACCTGTGACAGCTAACATACTGAAACAATAAATACCAAATACAAATAAAACAGGCTAACTATACAGTAAAAAAAATAATAATTGGTTCTTATAGAAATACTTACAATGGACCAATCCTTGGCAGTTTTGGTGGTGCCGGATCCCTCTGCGTTTAACCGTTCAGTTACCTCCTCCCATAGCTTTAGAGCTTCTGCTCTTCCACGAGCGCTGTTATTATATCCCTGAGCCCGAGCCAGCTGGGGGTGATTTTCCAAGTAATCGAGCAGAATACATCCATTGGGCCTCGGACACCCTAGCTGAACGCCATTGTTATTACGATATATTTTAATCATTGATAAAAATGTTATAACTCCTTCGATCTTTACTCTACAAGTGATCCATGGAATTATTAAAACATTGTTCACACAGTCTCTCCACGTAAAGGATAAGTGGACATTTTTTTCAATGTATTTAACATAACTGCACATTTCAATTTTCGAGTGTAGAGCATAAAAAATCTCCACTTTATCGCGATATTCTTCAAGTCGTTCAAGTGGGTTTATGTTTTGGTTTTGTATTTGTTTTGAATTGATAAGCTTGAGTGATTAATGGATTGACATGACATTGACAAAAAAGATATTGAAATTGTTGCAATACGTAAAATCACATAAAAATAATTTTCAAGATTTCAGTTTCAAATGCATCTTTTATATGAGAATTCATATACAATTAAGTAAATAATGTTTTTTCCAACACAAATTCGTTTCTAAATACCTGTAAAAACCAATAATCTTCCTAAAAAACTAATAAGACTTAAAGTTTCCATTCATTCATTCTTTTTTTTTTTTTACTTGTAACATTATAGTCAAATATGAATCTGCTGCTGAAATGAATTGCATATGAATCGTTTTCAACTCTGGCCATTTTACGAAAAATAGAGGAATTGCTAAGGATCTGCTATGAATTCAGGAAAGGAATTGCCGTTAGAGGAATTGCCGAATGTGGCCGTTTTAGGCCGGCTGGTAATTCTCTATTAGGTGCATGCATTATAGTTCGTACAGCTTCAACGACAGTGCGGTTGTCTCGCTCTACTGCGTTTTGTTGTGGTGTATGAGGCATAGTAAGTCTGTGAATAATACCCTCTTTGTTTAAAATTGCTTTGATATTCTCATTTAGAAATTCCCTACCATTATCAGTAAAAATTTCTTTAATAACATGTCCTGTAGTCTTTACTTGAGCTATAAGCAATTTTATCTTATCTTTGACTTCTGATTTTTCTTTCATCAGGTACACATATCTGTACTTTGTGTAGTCATCTTTAAACAGCACAAAATATCTCTTCATTCCAACGGAATACTTGAATGGTCCACATACATCAGCGTAGAACCTATCACCAGGATTCTTAGATCCTTCTCTATTGCCAAATTTAAGCCTATGCGCTTTTCCATAAACGCATCCTTCACAAACTGTCTTATAATTTGGACTTGTCAGCTTTATTCCGAGTTCTCTTTCAACTACTTTCTTCACGTGGGCTTTGTTTTGGTGCGCTAACCTTTCATGATATAACTGAAGTGTATCTGTGGCATTAAGAGTATTTATTTCAACGTAATTTGAAGGGGTTACATTCTTAACTCTCAGTTTATAAAGACTCCCCTGTTTTTCTCTGTCTCCGATAAGTAAAACCTTGCCACCTACTTTAATATTACATGCACAGCATGTAGACTCAAATACACTATTGCCCAGCATGTCTTGAGCTGATAAAACTGAAAATAAGTTTCTAGATATTGCTGGTACATACCAGACGTCACTAAGAATAATTTCGTGAGTGCCACCTTCTAGTTCAGCCAAAATCTTTATCTTACCCATACCAATTGCTTCTATGGCTTGACCATTAGCTGTTATAACTGAGTGTGCACCGTTGAAGTATTTAAAACTCACAAACAGATCACGCCTGTTGGTAACGTGACTCGTCGCACCGTTGTCCACGTACCAACTCTCTGTGTCCACATTGTCCTTGTTTATTATACTCATAACAGTCATATTTAAGCTTTTACTGTTCATTGTCTCACTGAGAGACGGCTTTTGCTTCGGAGGACGTCCATCATTAATCCACTTAGGGCATCTTCTCACGATGTGACCAGCAGCTCCACAATAATGGCATTTAAAAACCTTTTTGTTTCCTGCGCCGGATTTCCTTGTCCTATCTAGCAACAACACCTCTTCTACACAGTTCTTACTTGTAGAACTTTTTGATGATAGTGCTCTCTCATGTGAGCACAGCAGACTGGTAAGTTTGTCTATCGTTCGCTCCGTAGCTGACATCATTTTCCAATTGGACACAAAAGAAAAATACTCCTCAGGTAAGGTATCCAAAATTTTACACTGTAGAAACAGTTCTGGAAGCTCACTATTTAAGATGTTTTTCTTTTTTACTTCACGACCTAGCTCTTGCCACAGGTTCTTTAATTTAGACAGATGTGTAGCTATGTCGTCTTTTGGATCCATTTTATGTTGGAAAAATAACATGCATAGGTCGTATGATCTCTCATCGTTGGAACCTTCGTACAACCGATGTAACTCTACCCATACCTCGCGAGCGGTGGAGAATCTCATCACCTTCTCGATGTTCTCCTCTGACAAACACGTCATTATCATCAGGTGCGCAGCACACGAATCTCTCTCATGCTTCTTCAAATCATCTGCAGACTTGCCTGCTTCTATGTAGTCTTCCTCTACTACCTTAAGCAGACCTGAGCCCTTCAAAGCGATTTTGATGAGACACTTCCACGTTATCCAGTTTTTCCCATCTAATTTAGCGATCTGCATCATAGCTGAATCGACGAACCTTTGCGTCGAATCCATTGCGTAGGCTTGCCTTTTCAGGTCTATGCCTCCTTAACCACGCTCTGCTACCACTTTAAATAAATACGAGGATCGTAAAACAGAAAACTATATTATCGAGAAAAATCATAACGTCTATTTTATACAATTCAAAAAGCTCTTCTTTTTAATTTTGACAAAGTCATATGAGAAAGGAGTACTACATTACACAACCTCCTTTAACATTTTCTGACAGCCTCTGTTCATCCTGTCAGAAAATAAGTAAAAAATAATAGTCATGGTATTGAATACCTAATAATACACAGGCCAAAATTTACTCAATTTGGTATGGTTTTAATTAGATTTCTAGTTATAAAAGACATCACAGTAACATGTTAAGGCAATTAAGTTCTTATTCAAAGTAAACGTCCTAACGTTTAATAACACTAATTAATGAGCAAAGTTTGTATATTAATTAGAGCACACGATATGACAACAGCATCGTCCACGATTCTCACTAAATCCGCACTAATCACAGAATGTCCATTTATCATAGCAAACTCTCTCACTCGCTGCATTACTCTTTCCACATGATCTTCCAAATCGAGATTTGGTTTGGCTTTGTTGATATTGTTCCTGGCCAAATTCAACAGAATGAGGCCAGGAATGGGTCCTTGCGTTACTCCCAGTCTGAATAGTTTCAATTCTCGCTTTCTTAAAATCGGTTCAATGTTTCTAAAGCCCTTTTTCACGATAACGCAAGAACCAGGATTGAGTGTATCTAAGTATTTGGTGTTTTCTAATACCATTTCATCACTGTTCCATTCTCCATATCCCGGTGAAACGCAATTTATTAATCCATCAGGGGAATTGCATATTACATACTTGACGGCTTCAGATTTCACAATATGTTTATCCCTTGCTTGAATTTTCAACTCCAACGAATCTAAAATGCACGCTGAATTTTGGTGTTTTGCTCGGAAAGGGATTGGAAGGTTGCATTCTGCTGCCTCTGTACTGTTTTCCAAGTTTGTGATGAAGTATTGTAATGCGCTAGCAATCCGAGGTATATACGTAACAAAGATTTGCTCAGCTTCATTCGAAAGGATACCAAACTGATCGGCAAGCTCTTCGAAATGCGTGTCAAGTTTAACTTTTTTGAGGCAAAGCATAATGTGGACTGTCGGAATCTTAGTCTTCTTGCGAATTAGTTCCAAAAGGTGGTAGCAGTTCTTCGGTATCCCTATGTAAAGTTGTGGATTTTCTTCGATCCGCGCTAAAGTTACTTGCAGAGCCTGTTTGTTCAGTTCTCTCGATTTTAAAGGTATCGCATTACTTGTGTCGTCTAATTTTACCTTGGGCAATTTGTGGTAGCAACGTCTTACCTGGCTACGCGCTGTTACTTGTGTGTTGCTGGAATCTGAAATAAAAATTCTATTTCGAAATTAGATTGTATGATATCATTAATCATTATACACAGAAAGCAATCAAAGAGAAAGATAGGGTATGATAAATCGTTTCACAATGCATTAAAGAGCACATTAAGAATTTAGAAAAAATTACACTGAATTTATCATAACTGCGGCACGTCATTTGCCCTTTAAATGATGCTTTTCATATCGGTTCAGTTATATTTTTTTTATTGTTTCTTTAGGCATACAAATACCTAAGTTATGGCTAGAATCTGTTTATTAAAATCAGTGTTTGTCAATGTGTGGGTAACGAAGCTTCTTTAGGGGAGTCGCAAAGCTTCTATAGGGAAGTTGCAATAAATTTTGAAAGCTACTGCAGTAAAAAAAACAATAATTATTATGAAATAAATAATTATGAAAATGAATAAATATGTTGGATTAAATATGAGGCATGAAGCAGTAGGGAGATATTTAAGAATATATTGTTCCAGTTTCATAAAATAACTGGCTAATTTTCATCCCAATAAAGTAAAGAATTCTTCAATTCTTCAAGAATTTAGCAATTTAAATAAGTAATCGATCGAGATCGAGATCTGAGTGGAATATATCTTGTTAATCAATTATAACTGTTTTTTATCGGTGAGTTCAATTGTTTATGAAACTTTCTTGCAATCTGACCAATAAGTAATAATAAATATTTTAAACTGATTCACACTAAATATTTAATGCTTATCTAGGGGCTCCAAAGATAATAAATATTAATTATGCATACCTGGCAAGGGGGAGTCATCCTCCAAGGGAACTATAGTCTCGGAAGCCCGATAATGTTCTGGTATAGCAGTTTTATTCAATCTTTTTCTATGACCAGTCTCATTAGTAATACAGTTTACATTAAAATGGTCAATACATAAATATCTTGACCGCAAACGATCAGCAGGCAAATGTGCAATTGTCATATTACCTATAATCATAAATGTACGTATTTACATAAGTTTGGTAGACTATAACAATGGGGTCCAGTTGCTTGCGTCCATAGGTACCCTTTGATGCCCTACACATACCCCTTGGGTGGTGCCAAAGTAGCAGTATTTTGATGATTCAAGTCAACAATCATCAAAATACTTGTATGTTTTTGTCATGGATGTAAAAGTTTAGTATGGTCATTTTTTTTTATTTGAGTATATGACAACAGTAATACTCAGTATAAGATTTGGATCAACTTGTTCCGTCACATATATAAAAAAAAATTACTATACTAAAATTTTACATCCATGACAAAAACAGACAAATATTTTGATGATTGTTAACTTGAATCATCAAAATACTTGTATGAAACAAAAATCAAAAACATGTGGAATTTTATTGCTAATTGAGTTGTGATAGAGTTTAGAACTTCAATTTTTTCTGTTTTTTTTTATGCAACTGAACCCCACTTAATGTTGAGTGGTTACCTCCACCCATAACAGATCTAAGCCTGAGAAACCCAAGTCATAGGCCATTACGCCAGTCACCCGAGACGGATGTTATGTCTTATGTGATTTCATCAGCACCCTACCACTGGGAACACAGCAATGCGAGGGCACTCCTGCTTGGCGGCAGATACCAGATGTGGAGGTAGTACTTCTCTAGACAAACTTTGCACAAGTTCTACTGCTATAGTTACTAAAGGAACAACTTTAGGAATGGAATTGGTACTGAAATATATATATATTGTTGTTATTATACAATACGGCCATTCACTTCAGCCCAGAATTTCCCATGTAAATTGCTTTTCTGTTAGCGTCACACAAGTCTTTGTGTAGACATTTACTTGGGCAAATATGAGTGAGGTGCATGTATAATACAAATAAATAGCTATGGGTACTTGTGTAAATAAAAAACCATTATTTATCTAAAAACGTGAGCGTACCTGCAAAATAGGTAATCCACAACTACTTAACCATTCAGTCTAGAATAGCCAAGTAAGATCATAAAAATGAGCATATAGGCTAGTATAGAATACTCACGAGCCAAATGGACACCTAAATAAAAAGCTATGCACATATTTATTAACTGTTGACACATGTCACACTAGTTCGCTTGGACATCCAAGCGAACTAGTGTGTGGTAGTCTCCTGGACCACCACTATCAATCTGATAGTGATCAATCTGTGTGTTGGTTCAAATTCAGAGGAGAAACAATGAGTATATATCTAATAAATGTATGTACAATACAATAATACCACATATTCAAAAAAGTGACAGAATCCTGGAACCAAATCGCCTAGATAACCAAATGGCTAATGAAATCGATAGGCTGCATGCCTATTGATTTGCCATCTAACAATCCGGTTTGGGCTACCATGGTAGATCAAAGCATCATCTTATGAAATAATATATAATTGATTACTTCAAATATATTGTAATAAATAAATATTTACCACAATTATTCAGCCACTCTTTTAAGCGTTTTGTGTTATTCCACGGAAAACGGAACATAGATTTTATGTCTGAAGTGTTTTGACACCTAAAATAGGAGCACTTGTGTGATGGCATGTTGTTCGTAGGTGTGCTAAAATAATCCTTTTTCAAGAGCCGGGTCCTCGTTAAAAAATGTTCATGGCCCGGTGTGGCTAATGATCAATCTCTGTAAAGTCCGTGTGCTTGTCAAAAGTCTATCAAGAAAGTAAGGAAGTTTATTATATTCAGTCCAGGTCACTAAAGTTTATAGACATAAATTAAAGAACGTAAGCGCATTCGACTCGGGCGGGATTCGGGATCCAACCCAAGCGAAAACAATAAACAAATCACATCACACTTCTACCTTTTACTACTAATTTTCACTCGAAGCTACCAACTCAGTTTAAATAAAATCCGAAATATAAAATCTAACACGAATGTTAGAACAAACGGTTTTAACCATAGACAGAGAAAATATTATACAATTACAAATGGCGAGTTTGGCGACGAGGTGAATATGGCACATGTTATGTGAGATTGAACAATAGCTAGACTGTGTTGCCATGCCTTATGAAAACCCTGGTTTCAAGCAATTCCAGATCTCATACTTACCTATGTACTATATGAAAGGACTATTTAGGTTATGATCTTATAAATGAATCATAGTATCCAATTTTTACGGCCTGTGAGGGTTTATAGAAAACCTGTAAAAAAATTAGCGAAATGCCCTAACATGCATTTCGCTAATTATTTTTTATCTCCTTGCCGAATGTAATTTTTCCATTTTACCTATGCAAAATTTGCCAATTAATTTGCCTGCAAAACTTATGAAATGTCTAGATTTTCATGGTCTTGGTTTTTTACTGATAAATACATATAAATACACTTTTATGTGGTATGACGCCACATGACAGTGTATTTATTAGATAATAATAGAAATACATTTTGTGCTCAGTGCATTATTCTAAAAACCATCTTCACATTAGCCTTTCTAATGAAACCGGTTTGGGGCACATTGGTTTTGGTTGTTTCAGTCTCTATCGGACATAGGCAGAAACATTTTTTATGTTTTACATATTACGATTGCATGGGAATCTTAATCAAAAATGGGAAAACTTAATGTTGAAGTCTGTCAACACCAAAATAAAAATAAAATTGGTATGTTACGATTATTTGATAATAGCTTTTTATGTTTCTAGCAGTTCTAGCAAACAATTCGGCTACCGAACTATTCTAGATGTTGTTGTAATAAATGGAATAATAATAATTAAAAGTTAAGTTACTATAGGTACACTTACACATATTACACTTTTACATCCTAAAATGCTACACCGAACCATTTTTTCAAAGGATTTCGTAAAACGAATTTGATATTTGCTTATACAAGTAATTTTAAATATCAGTTATTATCAGAGGTACCTGGGAGAACGAGCTTCGGTCGGTTATTATTTTAAAAAATACGTTTTTGTTCAAAAATGCGTTTTTGCAAGAAATAAAAATATAAGTAAATTACATGTAAATTTAAACATTCAAGAGGACGGTTTATAGTTTATAACACATACATAATATGGTACAGAAAAGCCGAAAAATTCAAAGATTTTTAATGTGAAGTCGTAACAAACATTTTTTTGCGCTTAAACCGCAAACGCTGGCTTAACCTTATAAGTTAGATCAAATTAATGTACTATGAAATTGTATATCTTATTAATCTTTATCTCTTATAATGATTTTTATCTTTTACATATTAAAAAAATATGTGTCATTTACCAAGCTATTTTATACAATACAGTATTACTCCTAACCACCATACATACATTACATACGTTTATGGTGGTATTAAGTACACCTCTGCTGAAGTTGATGTTTGACACAAAAGATTCAGAGCATCTTACATCTGAGATTACTATAATGTCATTACAAAAACTAATTACGAAGCAAATTCTGTAAATTGATCAGGGCACATGATATGACAACAGCATCGTCCAAAACTCCCACTAAATCCGCACTAATCACAGCATGTTCATTCACCATAGAAAATTCTCTCAATCGTTGCACGATCCTTTCGACGTGACATTCCAAATCTAAAACTGGTTTAACATTGTTCAACAACATGGGGCCAGGAATGGGTCCTTGCGTTACTCCCGCCTTGATTATATGCAATCCTCGCTTAGATAAAATCGGTTTTGTGTTTTGAAAGCCTTTTTTCGCAATAATGCAAGAACCAGGTTTTAATCTTTCTACATATTTAGTGGTTTGTAACAATTGTTCATCACTGATTCTTCCTCCGTAGCCCGGAGAAGCATGAGTTATAAATCCATCGGGGGTGGTAGATACTAGATATTTGACAGTGTTTCCTTTTTCAGTTTGCATTAAATCGATATGTATTGATGCATTCAGTCTTTCGTCTCTATTTTCATTTAAATATTTAGTTGCCTGGATTTTCAATTCCAAGAAGTCTATAATGCACGCTGGATTCTGTTGTTTCGCACGGAAAAGGATTGGTATGTTGCACTGCACCGCGTCAACAGTATTTTCAAAATTAGTGATGAAAGATTGTAGTGCATCTGCGATCAGAGGTATATTCGTGACAAAGATTTGCGTCGCTTGGCTCGCGAGGATGCCGAACTGATCAGCCAACTCTTCAAACTGCGTGTCGAGTTTAACTTTCTTGAGGCACAGCAGGATGTGGACTGTTGGGATTCTAGTCCTCTTTTGGATTAGTTCCACAAGGTGGTAGCAGTTCTTCGGTATCCCGATGTACAGTTGTGGATTTCCTTCGATCCGCGCTACAGTTACTTGCAGAGCCTGTTTGTTGAGTTCTTCAGCTGTCAGATCTGTGCCATCGGTCTCTTCGAGATGGTTTTGTTGTCTCCAGTAACTTGCTGGCGCTGAAATGAAGAAAATATTAGAAATACATGCGAGTTTCTTTCAGGTAAAACAGATAGAAAATAGATTTGGGTGATCGAGTAGGCCGCAAGCTCGTTATACATCGTTGATATTGCATAAACAAAGATTTGCTCAGAGACAGCGATTTGTTCTTGATTTCTTGTGAACAAGGACTCAATGGGGATTAATTTACTGTTTTCTGTCGAACACAAGCGAGAGCACGCGTCTGTTCTTCATACATACGCTTTGACAGTTTCTTATATGCCGTCACATAGCACCACAGCCTTTATAGCGTAATAATGAAATCATAGCCCTAGTATCTGAAACCAGACCTTTAGCAAAGGCTCTTTAGAGGGATTGGATTAATTGGTGTCAGATGTTATGCAAAAGATTATCAACTTCAGCGTCTTCTTTACCACTTTTGTTATGCTTTTCAAGCGTTATATTATTTTTATGTCGAAATTTTAGCGACTTTTATGACTTGAGGTATATAGAGGTAGAGGTGGTATCTAATGTCTTAGACATAGACATAGCCATAGATACTCATTTATTTGATGTATTAGCACACATATACAATACAATAAACAGAGAGAAGAAAAACAAATTGAGGCAAAACAAAAAGAAAAAAAATAACAAGATTTACAACAAGTAAGCAATAAAAAGAGAAAACATTAAATACAACTAGATATAATAATGAAAGGAAATGTATATGTATGTCTTCTTCTGTCATTGGTTACTAATACACTAACATTATAAAGGCGAAAGTTTGTATGTATGTCTGTGTTGTTACTTCTTTACGCTCTGGCTAATTAATTTAACTGGGTAATTTTAGCTGAGCTAGTATATACCAGTTTGAACTAAATATGTTTGTTAAATACTTAAACTTTTGATTTTGATTGAGACGACATTTTGGTTTCATTGTTAGAAGGTTACAAAGCGATGGCCAACTAGAATCACCTGGAGTTGCAGAGTTTGTCCCTGCATCCGCCACGTGTTTCTTTGCAACTTTAACCTGGAAATAAAAAATATATTTTTTTTAAATAACGAATACTTAAATAACGCTTGTGTTCAGCAGAGGTTTATCCATCATCAGTGGCGTGCATCAATTATCAAATTTTCGCGTACGGCTAGCACAGTTAGGGCGAAAATAATATAGGTTCTAGCTGGGTAATAAAGTTTATTGGGTTTTTCATAATCTAAAACACAAAACAAATATCGGATTGAGGCGGTAGCCGCGGATTATTATATTTGACATGACACACTTGACTAAACTCTTTCGCGCCCACTGAACGTCATGTCGCTCTCTGCCCATAGACAAGGCTCTTCTAGCGCCCTGCTTTATGTGAAGCGGCAAAGTGGCGAACTAGACAAACTTTTTAGGCCGCGATCCACGCGTCGTTCTTATGGGTCTACTCCTAAGGGCCTGTTCACACGCAACAAAATTTTTTTGTTTTTATGGTTCCATATTTTGGTAATATAGATATTTACATTGTCGCGGACTATTTCGTAGAGCTATTTAGGAGAAACAATTCCACCATACATTAAATTCGTGTACCTACCTAACTCTTTAGTTTTTGCACCGCATGCCAAAATAGCCTTAATGTCAAAATGCTGCAAACAACTGGTGAATAATAAATACTCACGTTAAATACATTTTTATGGGAAACTTTGGATGTGTAAGAGTGATCAGCCTGGCACGGTGGGTGGGTTCCGTCTTCAGTTTGGAGACGAGTCTTGGTGGACACTTTTGACGAACCCTGAAAATTTTCTAGAATTAATTTCTGGTACCCTGTCCACAGCTGATTTGACATGATGTCAATATATGTTCCTTTGTGTTTTTGTGATGTTTTGGTTGTGAATATTCTTGCAACTTCTGCGAAATTAACTGGCTGTAAGAAAGAAAGAAACATTTATTTAGCACACGAAACAATAAAAGTTATAATAAGAAGAATATAGCACTAACTATAATTATTAGCACTCGACTGTACATTTTGCTGACGTTTCTTCCTGTTTCATTTGAATAATTTGCATTCGGCTGTACCTGTTGTCGAAGTTTCCTTCTCTCTGCTTCACGTTCTTTGAGTTCTTTTCTGTGTAGTTCTCTATATTTTCGCTGACGTTCTTTTTTAAGAACACTCTTCATGTCTACACTGAAAATACGAAAAGTAGCATTAACAATATTTTTGTGGACATTTCCCACAGCGACATCAAGCCCCAAACTAAGCATAGCTCGTACTATAGAGGCTAGTTTCATTAACAGTATCATCGCCTATATCCTGTGACTGTTGAATACTGAAAAATTAAAATCAAATGCGTACTAAGCCAGTACCAGAAAACTAGTTACAAATTGCTAGAGAGAGATGCAAGCAGGCGAGCTGTATCAAGCAGCAGAGATAGTTGTTTTCTAGTTTAAAGTCTCAGGTATACAAATAGCATTATTTTAAAATAAACTTACCTTTGTCTCGAATCAGTAAATTGAGCATTAGGATGTAAATGAACAGCACGTGACGGAGACATTTCACTCCAACCGACATCTTGGTTACCTTGCAATTTAATTATTTTCTCCGCCGGCTGTGCTCTGTCTCGTTCTAATGTTTTTGTTACATTTTTACTGTCACTATCACTCATAATTTAACAGAAAAACAACACTGTACACAAGTAAGTAGCACGTGGTTTGGGTACACGAACGTAATACACTAAAGCGGCGCGTATAGGTGAGGGGAAAGAAGAAAGTATAGCGATGCTCGCGCGGCTGCCGGCCAGAGGGGACTGCGAAACCGAACCGGCGCAAGTATACAGAGCGCATGCGCGGATCGCCGAACTGAGGCGGAATTAATCGACGAGTTACGAGCGAGGCGTGGCGACGCGTCGCCACGTTAAGAGTCAGCCTCGCCCATGCCATTAGATATTTCACAACAAAAAAAAAAACGTGATGTTTTTTTTTTTAATGTGACCGTCCAGTTCAGCTTCAGGTGCAGCCTTCAATAGCCACACAGCGGCTTAGTTTTGAGTGTTTGTCTTGTGTTTCTGTGTTTGTCCATGCTGCCTGCGACACAGGCATGACAGATGGATGAGTGTGCAAACGTCATTTTTAAATTTTTTACATACGCTTGCTCTCGAAAAACATAACCCTCATTCTGGCGCAGTCGGATAAAAATCAGTATCAGTATCAAAAAAATGTAAGATGGTTTAGACCACTAAAACAACGCATCAGGTACAAAATGTATTTTTTAGCGTAGTACGGGCTAGTAATAAATACAGCTGTTGATAACCTCTTCCTTTTTTAATGTCGGTTAAATACTTGCCAGTGCCGGCAAACAAAGGGTAGGCAGTGCTGAGCTGTACAAACGGCGACGATTGTCTCTCAAGGCCTCAAAGCAATCAGGGGTAAAGTGCTTTGAACAGATTACGCTGTTTTTAGTCGGGGCCCAATATTTCTTTTGAGTTGCATCTATCCACTTCTCTTTGAAGTCCGGTATCGGTGGAAATCTAAAATTTTACAATTGTTCCATTCAAACATTGAATTAAACGACTTTATAACGTTATTAAATGAATTAGATTTTTTTAAACAATTTAAACTAGGTACGTATAAATTATCCAAATCGATCCACAACCGGCTAAAACAAAACAAGTGACTGATTTCAAAAATCGAATAAGTCCGACTTCAATACTTCCATTCCACATTTCTCACCCTATCATTATACAAAAAAAAAACAATAGCAAAATACGCATTTTCGTTTACTTGGATGACATAGTTTTTCCTGATATTTTGATACAACAACCAAAAATTTCTATGGGACCAATCTGAAAGAATAAATGAGAAAGAAAAGAATTTTCCAAATCTGTTGATAAATAAATGACAGAGCACAAAGAACTGAGGTAATAAACACTTAAAAAATACAACCAAATTAATAGTTTCCTCCGGAAATCGTCGGGAAAAAACCACTACAGTCAATGTCAAAGTTTTTAATATAGATAATTTCATTTTTTTTAATATTGTGTGCCGACGAGATCACGCGTTCTCATTACTCATTACTGAGATTACTCCTTGTTCAAACTATATCCAAACTTTTTCGAAGATCGAAAATTTTTTTCGAATTGAAAATCTGTCAAAAAAAAACTTCTCTAATAATCTTATTACTTTATACGAGCAATTCTTGTATATTTTAAAATATTTAATTATTACCCGTATTTCGGAAACGGCTATAACGATTTGGATAAAATGTTATGTTTAGTCAGGGGTTTTGCTGTTTAAGTTTACCTATGTAATAGAATTTCTTGTAAAAACGCGCTTTTTACAAATAAACACCAAAATAAAGCTCCCAGTCATTTAATACGGGCACGAGAAACACCTCATGTAGGTAACCAATACATTAAAAAAAATACCTGTGAAATGTCACGCCGTCCTTTTTACAGTTTGAGGTCTTACTGTTGTTCCCACACCATTTTACAGAACAATATGGCATATTATTTCGATACCACCTTCCGGTCAAAACAAAAATTATAGTTAGATAACTTTGATAACGAGAAAATCTGACGCACGCGTCGAACGTTAGCGCCTAGCGGAGAACCGCATCGCACTCACTGCTAACATGAGCTAATGTTTAGCGCGGAGTGAGGGGAAGGGGGAACGACATGCGCAATTGCGTCAATGTCTGACGATGTTAGGTGATTTGAACTTCGAACAAGTCGCCTGTTGCGCTGCGCATTATGCTTACGATTAGTAGGAAAAATGCAAAAATTCTCCTGCTGCTAAATTTAAGTTTATCGCAGGTGGTCGCAAACACAAACAGAACAGAGCAAATTTCATGGGAATTATTATTTTATTGGGAAATCAACAGCATTACACACTTATTAATTACTATTTATTAAATACCCGGCGTGTGCTACTACGTTAAAAAAAGAAATATATTTTGGGTCTAATGCATTGTTTTAATAATCAATGATAATGGTTTTTATAATGAATCTGATTTGAGGCACATCGGTTGGATAGTTTCAAAGTCTATAACGGACATAGGTAGAAACAATTTTTATGTTAAATATTTGGTACCAGCCCCTAATGTTCCCACTGCAGGGACACCGGCTCACTCTCGATAATTGAGAGTGAATGGTCTTTAATCTACCACGGGAGCCCAATCCGGATTGGTAGATGTCACATGTCTTCGAATTTTTGGTTCTAAGACATGCCGGTTTCCTCGCAATGTTTTCTTTCACCGTTTCGCACGTGGTATTGCGCATATACATTTTTGAAGTGAAAAACCCATGGTGCAAGTGTGATTTTGTACAAGCGACCTTCAGATTGAAATTCAGATTCAGATGGAATGTGGTGGCGGTGTCTGTGCCACCACATTCCATGTTAATTAAATTATAATTAAATTCCTACATGTAGATAATAGTGTAATATGGCTAATTACAGATTTCCACCTAACATATTGATACTCTAAAATATATTTGAATTTCGAACTAAATAAAAATTGAAAATCGAAAACAGCGTTCATTATTCGTAATCCTAAAGCATCAATATCATACAGAAGTAAAATACACGCTATTATTTATAACAGAAATATGTCTACCGTGTGGCCACACATAGTTGGCCTGATTTTTGATTCAGTCGACCAATAGCAAGGCAGTGACGCACGATCGATGTGACGAGGTGGCCGCACGACGGAGAGCGATAACCATCAAAACTAATCTATCTGTTGCCTACGTAATCTAAGGCTTGTGAAATAATGAGTGTTAAAAAAAAAGCAAGACGATATTGCATAGCGTTTGGGTGCATGAGTAGTGACAGAGATGAGTCCTTAGTATTCTTTAGACCCCCTACGGATATTGAGAGGTATGTTGAGTATTGTATCGCTAGCGCAAACCTTTTGTGTGAAAGACACTGGTCTATAAAAATTGTTAGTTATGACCAGCTGTTCCCCGCGACTTCGTCCGCGTGGATTTTTACAATGCGTTTTTCAGTTTCCAAAATAAAAGTAGCCTTTATTACTTATACTTCTTATAACTTTTAATATCTACCAGTAAAAGTACCGTCTAATATTTTGAAGGATAGCCGGAAAAAAGACAGTCTTTCTGTGCGTCTGCACAGAAAGACGAAATTTTTAAAATTTTTTTTTTTGTTATATGTGCCGTTTATCCTTCCATTTAGTAAAAAACTGATATTTTGTCATTACAAACAGACACTACAATTTTATTGATTTGTCTATAGATTAGTGTTATTAGTGTTTTTGAGTGTTATGGCAACAGGGGTGGCAACTAAACTACAAAAAAAAAGAGAAAAAAAAAAATTATGTCGACAACACTATTAAAATACTATAAGAAGATTTTTTTTATCGATAGAGCGTGAAGGAGTAACAAACATATACACACACAGACATTCTTAAATAAGTACCTACCTACACACTTTTTCAAACATTCGCATATATGTTATAAAACGTGTGACTTATATTCTTGTATATTTTCAGACGCAGTGAGTGGTTAATGTTACTGGGTAGAGAAGATTTATTGGCCAAAGAAGATATGAAACCAAGCAGCTATTCCGTATGCTCAAAACATTTTGAAGACTCGTCATTTAAAAGAGGGCTTTTAAGGGGTTCACTTCCAATTAAAGTTGTGACGACACCTAATCAAGCACCACAGAGTATAACATCTAAAATTAAAATTATATCCAACATACGACTCCAAAACGCATCCGTTTCAACCGGAACACAGACGAAACCATTTGAAAAAGAACAATCAGAAACAAAACCACAGATGTTCAATTTGTCAGCGCAAACTCCCCTGAAACGAAAACTTGCAGAAGAATTACAGAGTTCCGAACATAAATGTCGACTGCATAATAAGCACGGTGGGTATGACTGGAGAGCCTTGCGCTCTCAGCAAAAGTACGTTTTCAATACCACCTTCGGCTATTATAATGTCGGTTTTCATATGTGAAAATTCCTACGCCTCAATTTAAACATGTCGTAACTTGTTAAGACTAGTCTCTGATTCTATGAAGAGTACAATTCCTTTACTTTGTTTTAATCATTCTCTCTTTGTTTATTGACGACGCAGTACGTTTTTATCATCATGTCAACAGAGATAGTGGATACGAAATTGGGATACGCGGAATTAATATGTCATGTTCTTAATTTTCTGGATATTAACTGTGTTTTATTTCTTAATTTTATTTCTGTCACCTTTTATGTCCACTGTATGTACCAACATAAGTTATGTCGTGTCAAAATAAATGGTTTCCTATTCTATGTATACACGTCTGAAATTGCAGTGGATGCCCAATTTTTACACAGAATTATAATATTATTTGTAAATTCGTAGCTTGAGCTTTAATTTTCTGTTACAGATTCAAATTCAACATCTGAAGTGCCCATCGAGGTAACAGCCGGAGCAAATTATGATGACAGTGCAGAAACTGATGTGCCAGAACGGAACTTAACAACAGAGCTGAACAAACAAGCTTTGCAAATAACTCTAATGCGAATTAAAGCAAACCCACAACTCTACACCGGGATACCGCAAAACTGCTACCATCTTGTGGAACTGCTCCACAAACAGACTAAGATCCCGACTGTACACATTTTACTGTGCCTTAAGAAAGTTAAACTTGATACCCATTTCGAAGAGTTGGCTGATCAGTTCGGTATCCTCGCGAGCCAAGCCAAGCAAATCTTTATTGCTAATATACCTCTGATCGCAGACGCACTACAATCTTTCATCACTAACTTGGATAATAGCGCAGAGGCGGTGCAATGCAACTTACCAATTCCTTTCCGAGCTAAACATCAAAATGCAGTGTGTGTTGTAGACTCGTTAGAGTTGAATGTCCAACCAGCCAAAGAATTTAATAAAAATAATAAGGCTATGAATAATCCGACGAAAAATAATTTTGCGCAATCTGGAAATGGACATATTGTCAAATATCTTCTATCCACATCCCCTGATGGATTTATAAACTACGTTTCGTCAGGGTACGGAGGAATTAACAGTGATGAAATGTTGTTAAAAAGCACCAAATACTTGGATAGATTGAAACCTGGGTCTTGCATTGTGGTGAAAAAGGGCTTTAAAAATGCAGAACCGATTTTATCAAAGCGCGGGTTGAAGCTGATTAGGCCAGAAGTGACGCAAGAGCAGATTCCTGGCTTTATTTTATTGAACAAAATGAAACCAGCGTTAGGTTTGGAAGATCACGTAGAGAGAGTGGTGCAACGAGTGAGAGAGTTTACTATGGTCAATGGACATTCTGTGATTAGTGAGGATTTAGTGAGAGTCGTGGACGATATTGTTGTTATATCATGTGCTCTAATAAATTTACAAAGTTTCGTCATCAATTAGCTAAATAGTGGATTATATTAGTTTCTATGAGGAGAAGTGATTTAACTGGCGTTCCTAAATGAAGTATCAATGTCCAAATTAAGTATTATGTGAACTTAAGGGGTTATTAGTTCATTAATTATGGCTTTAAGTGAGTTGAGTACAATTCTAGTTATTGGTGCTTGTGAATTGACCATAAATACCAGAGAAAATAGTGCGACTCGCTCACCGCGGGAATTGTTCAAGAGATCAATTGTTTTTTTTATTATTTGTTCACTATGATAACGCAGATATTCTGTGAAAATTACTAGTTCCTGCGTTTTCCAATTAATTTTACTTATGCGATTAAAACAACATGACTTAGGTCCCCCCGATCGAAATATGAGAACACCCAAGTCCCAACCGGCATCTGAGAGGGGGAAGACTTTTCATGCACCTATGATTTCATCGACACCCACCACCATGCAGCGGGACACAGCAATGCGCCTCACGGTTTGGCGACAAATAACCACGTGCGAAGGAAGAACTTCTTTAGACGAACTTCGCACTAATTCTAGTACTATAATGGTCGATTAGCACCACCCAGGGGGTACGTGTAGGGATTAGTACTCATCTACCGACGCGAGCAACTAGATCCTTGAAAACCTTTACAAGATTGAATAGAACCTATAAGTAAGGGTTGGCACTGTATAGGTAGACTTACTTAAAAGGTTCGCTTATCACCTAAACAGCATTAATAATTTTCTCTTGCATAGGCCTAACGCCATGAAAAGTAATAATCATTTCAAGTAGATTCAAATAAACGATTATTTTGCTTGTAATGCGGATTCTAAACTTGTGAGATTTATCAAAAAGTCATCACTACGGCCAAGTTTAATTATGCCTTCATGAAAATTGTTGTTTAGACGATTTAATGATAAATGCTGCATTTTACGGCTCACCGTCAATAACCATCTTATTGAGAAAAAGACACCTTACTTACTTTTCCGAATCCGCAAGCGACGTTCGACTTTCTATAATAAAAACGGGACTAAGCTCCAACTCAGATTTAATAGTAGGGTGACCAGATCAACTTTTTCAAGGAAGGAGACAAGTTTCGTTAAATAAACAAAACATTATAAAACAACCAGCGTTCATTCTTAATATTTTTATTTATGTTTTTGAACATTCGTGGGCTTGAAATATTTCCTTGGTAAAATACACTAAGAGAGATAGACGATCGATAGTCTGTTAGGAGCTTGCTATTTGATCGAGTAATTATAGTACTTTACCTACGTGCGGGGTACACCGTTGCATACTAAAAAAAGTAAAAAGTTAGCTGGAAAGCAATATATATAGTTTCGGTTACGTGGATGTCATATTTATTTATTTTGATTTTATAATCAAACTATTCAACCGATTTTGATAAAGTTTCTATGAAACCAAACTGAAAGCATGTTTAAAAAAAAAAGTATTTTCAAAATTGGTTCATAAATGACGGAGAACTGAGGTAATATCATAAAAAAAGATCCGAATTGCGAACCTCCTCCCGAAATCGGTTCAAAAACAAATCATTATTGATTACTCTTACCGAAAATATTGAGGGAACTGAGTTATCTCGTAATCTTGTCACATCAAGTGTCCTATTAAAGCAGCTTTCTATAAAGTGAAGGGAACAGATGTACCAGTCCTTATGTCGTGAATTCAAATTTTCTTCACCTATAGCTTCTATCCACTTTTTTCTCAAAGCTTCATTTTTTGGAAATCTATGAAAAAGACAAATATTTTCAACAATAAATAAATTTATTTTTAAGGAGTAGTTTTGGTAAAAAATTATGAAAGTAAGAAATGGTATCTGAGCATTCTATGTGCAATTGTATGTATGAAAAGCGGCTACTAACCTGTGGTGAGTTAATAGAGGTTGATTTTTACCCTTTCTTGCACCGCACTTTACGATACAGCACATAGGCATAATGCACTACAATTTTCTATTATATCACAGATAAAATCGTCGTAATTATCTTGAATATCTCAGCAATGCAAAAGATAACGACCACTTGACAGCAAAACTACTACGAACTTGTCGCATACAATGGCGTGGAGTATTGAGACAACTGTCATTACGGCCCGATAAAATGTTGCCACAATGAGCAAGCCCTGAATTATTGGTGTTTCTTTTATATAATACAATTCTATACTAGAAAAAAAAGGTAAAGCTATATTTCACGTTCTGTATACAATATTTTATAAGCAGATGGCATCTCCATTAGTGCAGTTCTGTGTGACTAACCTTAGACTTCTGACTTACAATCAAGCAAATGTCAAGCAACGAAATGACAAGCAAGTCAATCAAACAATCATTCATTCAACTTGATTTTGCTTTCCTTTTGTTGGGGAAGGAAATTTTATTTATCTTTCGTTCGTAAAAGTAGGGATTTTCCGATACCACCTAAGTATCGATACTTACTCATTTCGATAATACTCAAATCTTTTTTCGATACTATACAAATAAGTACTCCTCAAGTATCGATACTTACTGATATCGATACTTTTTGGAACTTTTATTTTATTATTTTGAGGGTGCTATCAATGAACGTTGAAGGATAATAATTTAAAGAAAATTGAGACGAAAAAAACGATTTATTTATTATAAATGTTTATTAGGCTTATTATAATTTAAACAAAAAACTCTTCAGCATTAAGATTGCCCAAAAACAGTAACTGTTCAAGGTATTTAGAAGACAATCTGTTTCTTGTTTGTGTCATTGTTGCACCGGCTTTGGAAAAAAGGCACTCGCTAGGAACTGATGTTGCAACAACAATTAAATATTGCTGTGCATACTTGTACAGACAAGGAAACACCAACTTCATGTCATCCCATTCTGCAAATGGGTTGCTTTTAAGAGAAACTACTGGATTTGATAAATAAAGAGAAACTTCATCTCCCTGATGAGATTTTTTTTTCTTCTTGTGCCCATGTGCTAACTCTTTATGATGTTTCCAAAAATCGTATTCAGGTGGTGCAGTAGATGAGACATCATCTTCTGACTCACTTGGGCTACTTAGTTGTCCGACAACCATGGTTCTAAGTTTTTGAATAGCTCTTCCGCATGCAGAGGGGTCTTGGAAATGCAGATTTTTAAACCTTGGGTCTAGAATTGTTGCAATGGCTGCATGATCGTTTAATTCAATCATCCCATACCTCCTTTTCAGCTCTCTCAATAAAACATCCTTACATTCTTTAACGATAGCGGAGTTTGGAGTGATACTATTCAGTTCTGTAGTTAAGCAATTAAGCATTGGTATAATTTTGGAGATTGTTACATACTTTTGGCCCGATGATTCTCTTGTTACATATTCAAAAGGCTTTAATACAGTTGTAAGCTCATTCAAGGTTTCCATTTCCACTGCACTTGGCAAATTTGGAGCCACTACACTCTCAATTACAATTTCTGATATTACTATTCTTAACTTTAGAAATCGCTCTAACATAAAAAAAGTTGAGTTCCACCTAGTTCTTACATCTGCAATAAGTTTTAAAACTGATCCTGCCGAAACATTATTACGCATTTGGATTTTTCGTAGCTTATCCGACTGCACAACACTATTTTTTATCCAATTAACAATTTCTCGTACTTTTATAACAGCTGATTTAACACTGGGCAACTTTAGTGCCTCTTCAACTACAAGGTTAATAGTATGGGCAAAACACGGTAAATGTTTTTTTTCGCCTAAAGACATTCGTATGGCAGCCAACATTGAACTGGCATTATCTGATACAGCAGCACGAATTTTGGTAAGTGGAATATTCCATTTTTTCAAAATATCCAGCAGGTTTTCCGATATGTATTCAGCTGTATGTCGCTCTCTTAATGCACGAGTTGCAAGATAATACATACACATTTGACCATTTTCTACAAAATGTATGGTGACGCCCATGAATCCTACTTCATTCATTGTCTCTGTCCATATGTCCAGCGTTAAACAGAAATTGTCTATCTTGGATAATTTGGACTTACAAATAGTTATACAAGCTTCGTACTTTTCGGTAGTCATTTTCTTTAAATACTTTGCGCCAGGAACTTTAAAAGTAGGCTCCAGTTCTTTTACAAGTCGTAAAAAGCCTTCACCTTCAACTATATTAAATGGACGCATATCTTGACAGATAAAAAATATCAATGCTTGAACAATTCTGTTATACTTCGTACCACCAGCTAAAAATAAAACTCAATTTTAATACATGTAATATTAAATTAAATATTTATATATTTTTCTTTAACACTAATTCTATATGTATTAATATTATTTTGCTAATATTTAATTAAATATCTATTTATTTACCTTTATTAGATGAAATTCGTTCAAACGCATTCTTTATTGAATTGCTCAGACATAGCTCCCTTGCAGTCTCCGAGTCCATACTTGTTAATGTGGTTACACTAGAGCAATCATCACGATCTTCTGAAATTTTCGATGTTGATGCTTGGGGTTGATCATCTTCCATTAAATGCCTTGAGTTGGCCAACACTATTGTATTTTTTGAACTGAAACATAATAACAAAAATTAACACTTGATAGATCGATAATCTTCAAAGTATCGATAATACCAACTCCAACACTACCGCCATTTAACAACACTATTACACTAACAAAAACAAACACATAACCTTAAATTGTTTAAATCGTATTTATACAAAGGAAATATCTCATCACCGGTCATCAATTATTATTCATATATTATTAATATATAGACAAGACAATCACAGTACCACTGCTGCAAAACTATTTTTTATACAAATAAAATAGGTAGGAGTAGGTAGGATTTTTTATTTAACATCTTAGGAAAGCAATCGCAAAAAAAAAGAAAAGTTTAGAATCCTACCTTTCGTTGGACTTATTATTTTCTTTTTTCTGTAATTTGCCTTTGTCCACAGAAATTCCATGAGTTTTAGAATGCTTGAATAAATTCGACGTATTCCCACAATACTTCACAGACTTAAAACACTGTTTACATTTTGCAATTGTTTCGTTTGTTTTGGTAAAATGTGTCCATATTATAGATTTTGGTGGTGCCATGATAACATTGGAATAAACCGATGAATTTGATGATTACAATTAATAAAATTACTTGTAAACAATCACTTAACACTTTCACAATGGCGGAATGGCGAGATGATTTGCGAGCGGGTGCGGGTGTTTTCTTCTCTCGCTTTCGGCTCGGGCGGGCTCGGCTGAAGTCGGACGAATTCGGCTAGCCCAGCTGCTGATTCGATTCGATACCAAGTATTTTTGTTTCGATACCGATTATGTATCGCAAAATTGATTCGATACAATAAATACTTGGTATCGAATCAAAAGTATCGAGTACCTACTAGTATTTATTAGTATCGGAATATCCCTACGTAAAAGTATCTGTTCGTGGAATAAAACGTGAATAAACCGAAACTGTTTGTTTTGGTATCGTTCGACTATATTCTGTGATGTTATTGTGCTCCAAATGAAGAGCACGTTTAAGGATTCCGTTCTCTCACCTCGGTAAACAAAAAGTAAGTGTTGGTCGGACATTATTGTCGGTGTCGTCGCCTCTACGGTCACCAGCCAAGCGAACACGCTTCCTTGTGATTTAATCTCTTTACAGAACAAGCTAGGAAAAGTATTCAGTGTCCAAGTAAACAGTTTCAGTTATCTCAAAATCGACTATTGACCCGAAATGCTTATAAATTTTGGTAATGTCAGAGTGAAAGTTGGGAATCTTGGTAAGGATTGCTTGATGGTTGTTTTTTTTTTTCAACTAACATAAGTACTGAAGTAGAGCTGTGTTTTAAAAGTAACTTATCTTAACTTCTAGAAAGTGGTATCCAGCTTACAATCTAAAGATTTAAACAAATACATTTAAAAAAAATCTGTTACTACATTGTTCATGATTATATCTTATTACTTTAACCAAGCAATTCTTGTATATTTATTTCCTGTATCTTGGAAACAACTAACAAGATATAGGTATCAACAGATATCAGTAACTTACTTTGACTTCTTCCTATTATAATATACACTTTATGTCTGACAAAATAGATATAAGTTATATGAAAATTGACACAATAATAATTTTTTTTATAAATGTATCATTAATACTTGTTTTTTATGTTCTTATTCTTTGTAAATATTGTCTTTTTTGAGTATGTATAAGTTCTGTATTGTGTATCATCAAATAATTGTTTTTTCTTTTGTTCTTTAAACCTTAATCACTTTTTACATTGTTATTCAATTCTGTAAAAGTCCCAAGGCTAAATCAAAACACTTTATTTTATTTCCACTAGATACAAACATAATGGTTGGATATCTCAAAAACTGAGCTTGCTTTGCCATCCACTGTTTAGGTGTTAGGACTTAGCTCAGAATATAAATAAATAAATAAAAATATGTTTTCTATATCCATATGTGGTTAGTTACCTTAGTTTATTCTGATTATGATGTTCATGTAAATGTTTACAATTCCAGGTGATCGCATCACCAACCACAGATAAAGTAACTCAAAAGACCTCAAGATGCGGCGCTGTTTACACATTGACTACAAAAAAACAATAGCTCATTAAAGCAGTAAAAAACTTAAGAAATAAGTGATAAATAAAAATGGAATTAGAAATATCATCAAACATTTCCAACCAATCAGAGGAAAAGGCCCACAATTTCGTAAAGCAAGAATGCGCAGTCCCTGAAATGATGAACCTAACGACCATCCACCCAGATAACTTACCACCAAATGCACACAGTCATTTAGACCAGAGGAACTTCAGCCAACACTCCATATTCGGGACCGGGATAGCAGCACCTGAACCAGTCTGGTTACCCCCAGATGACCCACCCCCACCCCCGGAAAAAAAGACTGCTAAGAGCTCCTTCCTGGACCCAGCTAACTGGAGAAGACTTACTTTGACCGAAGACGAAGCTATTGTCAAGTTTAACAAGCGTGCTGTGAACCCTCGGTTTACTAATGGGAGATTTAAGTGTCACGAGTGCTTTTCAAACTTCGCCCGGGAGGAAAAACTGTCCAAGCATGTTATGATTAATCATAGTGAGGTGAGCTATTAACTTACTATAATAGCATTTATGTGAACTGAAGACCAGCTGGCTGGCATAGCAAAGAAATGGCACTTCTCTGTTCTGGTCTCTCTTGTAAAAAATGCAACGGATTTTGATACAGTTTTCACTATCATTTAAAGTATTTCTTCCAGTTGCTTGCGTCCTGAATACTCTTTGGATCCCTACACCCCTTGCACCCACTGGGTGATGCTTAAGGAGCAACAAGTAGCAGTAGAAGTTGTGCATAGTTTGTCTATAGAAGTACTGCCACCACACAAGGTATTATGCCGCCAAGCAGTGACGAATCCCTGTTTACCGGTGGAAGGGTTTGGGTGCCGGTGAAATCACATGCGCAGAGATGTAGTGTCCCCGTCCCGGGTGATGAGCGCAGCGTAGTGCGACTTGCTGAAAAATTGTGACCAGAGTTTTGATAATCTCTATGTGTAACCTAAGGGTAAGGTATAACAGATAATTAGTAACACACAGCAGACAGTCCACCTGATATTAAGTGGTCACTGCCGCCGATAAACAGCAACACGACTCTGCTACCGATGTATGAAAAGACCCAAGTTGCATCACGTCGCGATCTTTTTGATACAAAGCTGTATCTTTGTGCTCTCTTTCTTTATATTGTTACTTTTGTACCACCTGGGGAATCGTGTCCCCTGGGTGGAGCGCAAGGAGCAACCCAAAGTAGCAGTAGAACTTGTGCCAAGTTCGTCCGGAGAAGTACTGCCTGCACACCTGGTAATCCGCTTCCAAGAAGTGGTGAATTTGCGTTGCTGTGTTCCGGTGGAAGGGTGTGGGCTTCTCAAACTTTAGTAGGGGAAGACCTGAGCCATATTTTTTTGTTTACGGGCGGCAGTAACCGCTTAACATAAATGGTTAATTTGTTCCAGAGCGCCGGTCCTCACATGTGCCGGTTCTGCAAACGTCGCTTCCAGAAGCCATGCAAGCTCCGAATGCATGTGAAGAAACATTACATACAGATAGAGTGTCTGCGGTGTAACATGCAATTTGACGGAGAGTGAGTGTATATATCTCTCATATTTGCCGTTTCTAGCTAGTTTGTGTATGACTTTCATATTTGTTATAATAAAATATTTGCTGTTGGTAGTGAGTGTGTCATATTTGCTGTTGGTAGTGAGTGTGTCATATATGCTGTTGGTAGTGAGTGTGTCATATTTGCTGTTGGTAGTGAGTGTGTCATATTTGCTGTTGCTAGTGAGTGTTTAAAATTTGCTGTTGGTAGTGAGTGTATCATATTTGCTCATGTTGGTAGTGAGTGTGTCATATTTTCTGTTGCTAGTGAGTGTATCATATTTGCTCATGTTGGTAGTGAGTGTGTCATATTTGCTGTTGCTAGTGAGTGTGTCATAATTGTTGTTGCTAGTGAGTGTGTCATATTTGCTCATGTTGGTAGTGAGTGTGTCATATTTGCTGTTGCTAGTGAGTGTGTCATAATTGTTGTTGCTAGTGAGTGTGTCATATTTGCTCATGTTGGTAGTGAGTGTGTCATATTTGCTGTTGATAGTGAGTGTGTTATATTTGCTCATGTTGGTAGTGAGTGTGTCATATTTGCTGTTGCCGGTGAAATTACATGCGCATGAGACATATCATCCCCGTCTCGAGTGATGGACGCAGCAGGATGAATGCGACTCAGTAAAGATTTGGATCTCATACTGAGTCGCACGCATTATTGTTGTCATGGGCGAGGGTCACCACTTACCATCAGGTGGGCCCTCAGCTCGTTCCGTCACTTAATCAAATAAAAAAAAAAAAAAGTAGTTTAGGAGTCCATCGCGGACAAACATCGTGACACGTAATTTATATATGTTAAGATATGTGCTACGTATGCTATGGTACAATATTGATGACTGCGGTAAATGCAAGTCGGCTCACACATGCTCCAATTTTTTTATGAGTTTATATAAATTTATGATTGTATTATTTCAGAGGGCTGGCGTTTCAGCATGAGGAGTATCACAGGGGTGTGACGACTTCTTGTAAATACTGCAACCATCAGTTCAGGTAACAGCCATTTGTCCACGTAACGGTACGAGGTGACGGCCCCTATGATGTTATATAGTTACTGCCGCCCATAAATAAATCAGCTCTCAGCTCTCAGGGGAAGACCTAAGCCGTATTTTTTGTTGTTTAAATATGAGAAGATCTAAGTTGTCGTTGCGCCTGTCACCCTGGCCGGGAATCGAACCCGGGACCCCTCGCTTCGAAGGCAGGGCTACTACCAACTAAGCCACGGAGCCGTCAATGTATGATCTAAAAATTCCTACTAATATTATAAACGCGAATGTTTGTAAGTATGGATGGATGTTTGTTACTCAATCACGCCAGAACGGCTGAACGGACCTGGATGAAATTTGGCACAGACATAGATCTGGAATAATTTTTTATCCCGGGAAAATGTATAATACAATTCCCGTAGAAAGTCCAACCGCGGGGCGCAGCTAGTATGATATAAATTTATGCTACTGTGATACAGCCATTTTAGTGGAACAATTAATATTTTCAGACACAAATCTACGTACTACCAACACTTGCGGACGCAGCACCGTAGTTCGCATATTTGCACGCTGTGTGGCGCTTCTTTCGTCAGCAAGGCGGGGCTTAATGTACATAAAAAACGTCTTCACGTTACCGACAAAGTGAGTATGGCATAAAAAGTTAAATTAAAATGTTTTTTTTTTCAGTGTTATTACTTATGGCATCATGTTGTGGGGGAAAGCAGCAGATGTCCAGGATATTTTCAACTGACTCAAAAGAAAAAGAAAAATAAACATTTTAAACATTAACACACTCATACCTCTGCACTAGGATTCCCTGTGTCGCAGATGGCATGGACAAACACAGAAACAAGACAAACACCCAAGATCCGAGAACAAACTTCATGCTCACCACACAAAGTGTGCCCCGGCCGGGAATCGAACCCGGGACCCCTCGCTTCGAAGGCAGGGCTACTACCAACTAAACCACGGAGCCGTCATGTTCATAGTATACACTAGGCACAAAAATAAATTGAGCATGAAAATGTCGATTACAAAAGATCAAAAGATCATCAATGTACGGTTCTATAATAAACTTCTGGCTAAGAAGGCTTAAAAATGTTGGCTACACTGGCAATGATTATAGCCATGACCTGTTGTGGATCAGCTCCACGACATTAAAAAAAAAACTGTAATGTCATTTCAATATTGATGAATGTTCGGTCTCATGTGATTTCACCGGCACCCAAACCCTTCCACCGGAACACAGCAGTGCACCGCTGCACTACCAGGCGTAGAGTACTCCGGACGAACTTGGCACAAGTTCTACTGCTACTTTTTGTCGCTCCTTTAACACCAACCAGGGGGTACATGTATTCACGGACGGGAGCAACTGGATCCAACTGGATTATACCGGTAATAATTTGAGTTTGACTGGATTTTACCAGTAATAGAAAGAAAGAAAAATTTTATTCTCGCAAACTGTATACAACATCGCAATACATAAAAATTAAAGTAGCAATAAAATAACACTTAAAAAGAAGAAAATAATAATAATAATAAAGTTTTTTTTTTTTTTTGTGTCCTCGCAGAATATGCCTAAGGAGCCAGACGCTAATATCTACTGCCGCCGCTGCGACATCAAGTTCGCGTCCATGCACGCCTACCAAGAACACTACAGGCACTCCGCGCTGCATGCGGACGGCGTCGAGTGAGTAAATAAATAAATAAACGTTTACACACTCATACCTCTGCACTAGGATTTCCTGTGTCGCAGATGGCATGGACAAACAAGACAAACACCCAAGACCCGGGAACAAACTTCGTGCTCACTACACAAAGAGTGCCCCGGCCGGGAATCGAACCTGGGAGCACTCGCTTCGAAGGCAGGGCTACTACCACTAAGCCAAGGAGCTCCAAGAGCTGCCGTACCAGCCTCTAATGTTCCCACTGCACCGGCCTACTCTCGATAATTGAGAGTGATGGACTACCAGCCTCTAATGTTCCCACTGCACCGGCCTACTCTCGATAATTGAGAGTGAATGGGCTCTGATCCACCACGGGAGCCCAATCCGGATTGGTAAATGTCTCATGTCTTCGAGTTTTTGGTTCTAAGACATGCCGGTTTCCCCACGATGTTTTCATTGCGCACATAATTTTTTCAAGTGAAAAAAAATCTACTAATTCTTTCGGTTGCTCCTTAAGCACCACCCAGGGGGTACGTGTAGGGTAAACACCTGTGTACGCGAGCAACTGGACCCCTCAAAGTATTCTGTGAATATGGTACACGAATCGTGACTTTCGAACATATTCAGTTAGGACTAAATTATGACAAACATTGTAATTAATCAGCCGTTTCATACTAAGGATGCCGGCGGGTGTGGGTGCCGGTGAAATTACAGGCACATGAGATATTATAGCTACCCGTCTCAGAGTGAAATGCATATGATGGTAATTTTAGTTTACATTACCTGAGACGTATTATTGGTGATGGTAATCCATCAGAAGGGCAGTCAGTAGCAGTAGAACTAGCAGTAGAACTTGTGCCAAGTTCGTTCGGAGAAGTACTGCCACCACATCAACTGAGTCGCGCGCATTACTGTTGTCATGGGCGAGGGTCACCACTTACCATCAGGTGGGCCCTCAGCTCGTTCCGTCACTCATTCACATAAAAAGGTTGTCCCGTTGTTAATATGTTTTTTTTTTGCAGTGTATACGTGAGTGATGACGTCAGAGGGGCCAACTATGTCCGATGTACTGTGGTAAGTACATATCTATTTATATAAATGACAAGTGATAGAAAATCTATAAACATTATTTAGAAGGTGCAAATTTATATAAAAAAAATTGGTTGTCTTTAAAGTCTGTTTACGGACGATAATTTTATGTGATAACATCAAGAAAACATTGATGACAAAATTGCATACTTTTATGAATTGAATTGAATTATTATCACTGAATAAAATGCAAAAGAGTTAATTGAAAATTAATAGAGTGGAAGAGAAATAGATGCCCCACAAGCCGAAAGCTTAAACCGATCTTGCCTCTCGTTTGTACCGCGGTCTCGCTCGCACGCTGGCTCAGGCGGAACGTGACAATGAGTCGTGATTTCGCGTGCAGCCGGCGTTCATCCGTTTCCAAAACGTTATCACGTTAAAAGTTACTTTAAAACAATTGTGTGTTTCAGTGTCACGAGCAGTTCTTTACGTACCAAGCGTGCCTGAAGCACCACCGGCGCATGCACCCCGACGCGCCCTTCATGAAGAAATCCCTGGCCAGCCCCAACGCCGGCCCCAACGGAGAGCGTGTCAACTGCGACATATGCGGCGCGCTCATCAAGGTACGTCAACTGCGACACAACGGGGCGCCTGAAACATTGGGTGTGTGTGTCGGGTGTGGGTATGTATATGTATGTATGTATGTGTGAGTGTGTGTCGGGTGTGGATGTGTAAATGACTGTGTCGGGTGTGTGTGTGTGAGTGTCTGGTCGGTATGTGTGTCGGGTGTGTGTGTTTGTGTGTGTCTCGGGTGGGTGTAGGTTGTGTGTGTCTCGGGTGGGTGTGGGTTGTGCGTGTGAGTGTGTGTGTCTGGTGGGTATGTGTGTGTGTCCCCGTCTAGGCCACCTGCTACCGGTAAAATTAACCATTCCATCAATTCAAACAGGTTCTGGTCAAACAATATCTGTTATTTTTTCCATTTTCATCAGTCATTATTACAGTTTTATTATTTTCAATTCAGCGGTCAATGTGTATTTAAGATATTGTTTTTTTATCCGATATCCGGCCGGATAGTAAATTAGGCTGGATAGGCCGAATACCGGATCATTACCGGGTATCCATCTCATCTCTAGTACTCCTACGGACGCGAGCAACTGGACCCCCAGAACATATGTTTGCAATGATATTATTTTCTCAAAATGAATTTATTTTGCAACGGTACATTTTCGTAAAATATTCTTGTTGTGATTGTTTTTGTATGTGTGTGTTCCAGGCGACCAGTTTGTACACCCACATGAACGCACACACGCGCACTAAGGTGTACACCTGCCAGATATGCGGCATGCAGTTCCCGTACCCCACCTCCCTGCTCCGGCACAAAGTGGTAAATACATTTTTTTTATTTTTACTATCTGACCCCTAAGACGTTTCACAATTTGACAATCTTACGTTAAACGTCTACTTCTATAAATTTTTTTTTGGATCTTAAGTGACGGTACGAGCCGATGGCCCACCTGATGGTAAGTGGTTACCTCCGCCCATAACAACAGCAATACGACTTCGGTCCTCCGATCCATTACGCCCGTCACCCGAGACGGGGATGTTACGTTTCATACGCATGTGGTTTCACCGGCACCCACACCCTTCCACCGGAACACAGCAATGCGAGACAGTACTTCTCTGGGCGAACTTTGCACAAGTTCTGCTGTTAAGTTTGATAATTTTGATGCTCCTTTAGCAACATCCAGGGGAACGTGTAGGGCTTAGTACTCACCTACGCACGCGAGGGACCCCCCCTTAGCACCACTCAGGGGGAAATATTACATCATGTATGTGTTTCAGACGCACACAGGAGAGAAGAAGTACCCGTGTCCGCTGTGCGAGAAACGTTTCACGCAGCGGAATAGTATGCAGCTACACTACAGGACCTTCCATTTAAAGGAGCCCTACCCCAAGAGGTATGTCAACCCCCACGAACAGGGGTGGTATACGAACGTGGAGAGAAAGTCGCTGGTTCAAAACCACACCAAAAAAATTTACTTGAAAAATGTATGTGCGCTATACCACGTTCTCGAAACGGTGACGGAAAACATTGTGGGGATACCGGCATGTCTTAGAACCAATAATTCGAAGACATGTGTCATCTACCAATCCGGATTGGACTCCCGTGGTAGATAGCCCATTCAATGTTTCCGAGATACACGATATATAATAAAATAATTTCTCGTTTAAATATATTAGATTGATAGAGTAAATCAGTATATTTGTTTTAAATGTGAATGGGAATTGTGGTGGTGCTTTCAGGAATCGAAGGAAGAAGACCCAAGAGCCGGAGCAGCAGCAGCACGTCCCCCCCCAGCCGCCCCCCCAGCAACACGTCTCGCTGATGGGGCTCTAGCGACCCACCTCACCCTACATACTATTTTATACAAGGGATGAACAAGAAATTACAATATTAAGTCGAAAGACTAAAAAATATCCTATATAACTTTTTATGGTATCTTTAATGAGGCCAAACATGGCTCATGTATTATAGCAATATATGTGAGTCTAGGGGGGGCTCAGCGGTACCGACGACTTTTATTTCCCTTGGATTTGCTTGCGAATATGTATGTGAGTGATTCATTAAAAAAAAACGGCGTTTAATCTTCCATGTCAGTCATTAATCTACTCACTGCATACTTACTCTCGATAATTGGGAGTAAAGAGCTTTGATCGAAAATTACAACAGAGGTTTTGCTTAAAAAAATGTGCGCAATACTCTGTCATCTACATACCCTGGTTGAACCCTCGTTTTACATCAAAGCCCATACATTCACGCTTGCGAGAGTAGGCAGGATGCTTCAGAACCATATATTTTCCCGACACACTCGCATACAGAGAAATGGTTCGTCCGAAATTACTTTAAAATATTGATATTTCTTGTTCTTCTCGTAAATTAAACACAGTATATTCGCATAAGGCAGTGAGAATAGTTTGATAATATAATAATCAACGGAAAATTATACTTTTTAAATGTCAGCTGTAAACATTTTCTATATAAAAAAAAATATTTTTCGTATCGTGGACCACATCTGAGATAAATCTTGATTTATGTTAATGTCTTTATTTTTAGTTTTGACAATTTCATTAATGATTATTGTTTATTATTCTGTTATCAATTTATTTTAGTATTTCTGTGTTTTCTACCTGTCTAGTCTCATAAGACGTCTATGAGACGTCTTATGAGACCAGACCAGGTCTTATAATGGGAGAAAATTTTCGAAATTTCACCTCGATCGTGATTTTCTGGTAAGGATTCGAGGGCCCCCTGACCTTGACCCCTGACCTGAGGGCCCCGGGGCACTGAACCACCTAGCCAATGCGTTGTATATATCAGAGGAAGAGTGCCTCACTATTCTCACCTGCCTGTGCAATTAGTTGTGGAGTGATAGTTTGTTAGATATAAATAAATTGTGCCTGCACCGTATATATTGTGCTCTCTGCCTACCTCGCCGTGTGTAACGGCTTTTGTACAAGACTCCCGTTAAAATAACCGTGTTCTGAAGTATTTAATATAATATATTATTATATTAAAATAATATATGAATGTTGCTGTGGTTATAAAATACGCGTCTCCACAAACTAAGATATTTTGCAATCAAATGTACCAGTCGTTTTTTTGTCATTTTCATTGGCTATTTGAGATCGTGCATGCGTAGTTATGTGGATAAATACAAAGTTTAAAAAAGTATTAAGTTGGTAAATGTATTTAATATTAAACCCTTTTAAATCATCATTATATTTTAATATTGATTTAATCATCTGGTTTTCTCAGAATATTTTAGAGGGCAATTTACATCTGTTTTTACAAATTACTATCTGTACATTTTGTCTTTATTTCAATTTGTTATATACGGAAAGTAGACTGTTTAATTTTTTTTAAACGGGAAATATATTGTTACAACTTTGTTGAGTGTTACGACTTTACTAACTAAAGAAAATTGCAAAAATCCGACATAAAAAATTGCAGCAATTAATCGTTCATTTATCATTTTAACTTTAATATATATAAAATTAATATTAAAGTTAAAATGGGATTGTATCAGTATTTATATTACTGTCAACGAAATCGTCCAGCCTTAATATCGTACGATTAAATTACAAAATAGCTCATTAGTAACAACTTGATGAAAGAGTAGAAATTAGTAATTCGCCGCTGTCAATGTCTCGCTCACTCTGCTCATGCTGTCTCGCTTGCACTCGTGGAATACACGCGCCTGTCACAGTTAGTTGTTTGAAGACGTTTTGTTAGTTAGTAATACAATATGTGGAGGGGCGCAGTTTTGATCATTTGAACCGCCATTGTCTTAAATATAAGACAATTAAGTTCACACAGCCGCCGTCTCATAAATAAGACATTGAAACAAATAATGTTATTTCTTTGAACTTGAGGAGTCTCGGGTTCGATTCCCGGCCGGGGCAGACTTTGTGCCTCTGTGTCCATGCCAACTGCGACATTGTTACTTACACACTTGACATACACTTGACATTAAAGACACTGTCAGAACTTGAGATTCGAGTTTGTATCACGTTGAGAGCACATGTATAGAATTATTTTATATTCATATTGTAGCGAAAGATAGCAGCCAACCCCTATGGGATATTGGCGTGAATATACAATTTTTTTTTTATCGCGTCTGTATCAAAGTGCTTTTTTTCCGACATTTTGTTAAATATTATGGAATGTATACAAAAGTTATTATTAAATTGTAGACTTTGTTATATATTAGTTGTTAATTTAAATGTTCTAGGTCTTTTACCCTATTTTTTGGGTCGAGTAATGGTTCACGTTACTACAGAAACGCATTATTATACGAAACATTTTCTGTTATTGAAAAAATTGGTTTCGAAAATTGTAGTTTTGTGAACTAAGATGGCGTCGATTTAGATCGCGGATTTCTCGTGTTGAAATAAATTCAATTTATTGCAAGTTAATATTACAATAAAACTTGCTGTGCCCCGCGGTTTCACCTGCGTGTGAGAAATTAGCGTAATGCAAGACAGGCTGTCTCATGAATGTGTTAATATAATGAATTAATTATGTACATTTTAGTTTTGAATGGCTCTATCAAAATCGGCGCCAAAACGGCTGCATCAAAATACTCAACGACCATATTGCCGCTTAGTCGTGGCACGTATGAATCATCGCTGGATAAACGAAATGGTTCAATGTTTTTTTCATAAATATACAATACTACCCAGTTTCACACGAGTAGTTTGGCCTGACAGCGCCTTCTGCGGATCTCAGAAGTGATCAAATTTAATGTTTGTCTGTCTGTTACGTTATCAATATTATTTCATTGTGAAATATCACAATTTTATAATCGTGAGGTGATTTTCAAGATATTGACGTGTGATATAGTATATTTATGTTTCAGTGGTTCATTTTGTAGGTGTAGCTTAAAATATTGAATTCACATTTCACGGGCATTTGATTATTATCTGAGATACACGCAATACCAATCAACCAATCAAAATAAGTCACGTGGATATCACGGTTTCGTATAGGCCGCGCAAATCTTTTTGAGCCCTCTCAAGTTAGCGTCAAGCGGCTGTGAGGAACTAATGCTAACTTCTGAGGGGTCAAGAAGATTTGCGCGGCCCGAATTCTTTGGAAGTCCCTTACAAAAATAGTGCCTGCTGCAAAGTTAGCTGCTACGCAATGGAAGTTATTTTTTATAACTTTAGATAATAGTTATTAATAAGTTTAGGTTATTATACGAGGTTATATTGTAGTGGATAGTTAAAATAAATATTTTAAAATAAATGACTATGTATAGCTTTTTTTTTGTATTTTATTTCTATCTTATTTCGGAAGACATGCGTTAACACTGGCAATCGCACCTTGCCACAGCAATTACCAGTGCAAATGTGGTGGCAGTACTTCTCTGGACTCGACACAAGTTCTGCTACTTTGAGGATACGTGTAGTTAAGCTCGCATAGGACGTGAGCACCATGACAGACCATGTTTTATAGTTTAAAAGAATTGAATTGCTGGGTTCGGGTGGAAGGGTGTGGGTGCCGGTGAAATCACATGCGAGTCACACCCATTAAATGTGACTCGGGAAGAAAATTCCCAAGTACAGTGTGACTCGATGAGAATTTGGTTCAATTCGATGATTTGGTTGGTTCGATGAGAATTGACAGATGGTTGGGAAACCACCTGTCTACACTATTGTACAAAAAAAAAAACGAAAAGTTTACTAATTTGTGTATATTCAAATTGTATTATAATTTATAATAAATATGTATCACTTATACTAAAACCTAACACTTGATACGGCTACCAGTTACTGATAAAGGGCATTCCACACCAAAAAACGCGAGATTTGGTGCATTGGCCTTAAAAAGAGTTATTAATAACACTATATTTACATTCTTTTTTGAGTAAAACAGACAATCCTTTGTGAAAACATAATTTATAAGCCTTGATTTATAAAAGTTACATTTGAGTTGACCTGAATAACTCCGTATTTTCATTCGACCAGGACAATCTACAAATAAGGTTCTTAATCTATCGTTCTAAAATAACGAGATCCATACAGTTAATGTAAGACATACACGATTAATACTTCATAGAACGCTTCTTCGTTGTATGAAGACAGTACACTTTTTACATAACTTTTGATTAACACAATTTCTATTATTTCCGTTCATACCATATTTCGACTTAATAGGCCCCTGCGGCATTAGAAGGAAATATTATAAATTCTTATTGCATTTTTTTGGGGGACCATGTTGCTATGTAATCATTCTTGTATATTCCCAGTTCATCCAAAAGTTGCCTGGAAGAGATTGCTTAGAGCAATAAGGCCGCGCATTGTATTTCACATTTCTTGGATATCTACTCGTAGTAATTATGTTTTATGTCAATGTAGTGTATAATAAAGCAAGTCATATTTATTAGGTCGGATCGTCCGCGGCTTTTTTGTTATACACACTACACAAACACACCTGCATGAAACATTAGGTATATGTAGTGTAGCAAACAGACGCAAATGATCCTGCTTCATTGGTAGTTAATTTTAAAATTTAAATTAATTTCATTTCCATTTCCAGGGGGGGCAGCTGCCTCCCCAACCCCCCCTGCACGCCTATGGTTGTACAAGTGTTAACACAATTGTAATTGTGTAACAAATGTGATGTTATGGATGAAGAAAGTGTGGCTTTGTTCAACTGCGTTTATCTCGGATGAAATATCGAATGCAAAGTCTTTTATTTGATTCCTTGGGCAAAAGGAGACTACAAGAAGGGAGGGGTAGACTCAGCGAGACCTGGATGACATCATCAGCATGATAAAGGAGACCGATCCTTTGGAACTTTGGAACTACCCCCAATTAGTTTTGACCATAGACGTTACCAGACTACTAAATATTTCTGCCGATATTTCTGCCAATGATTTGGACACTCCACTTCGCAAAGACTTCAGTTTGCCCGGGGCCATGACGCATGCAACTGCGTCGAAATATCGGGAGTCAAAACTCACAAATCATGGTAAATATCTCGGTAACACGAATTAAAAAGTTGACGTATATTATATTATTATTGTGATAAGCGCCACCTGGCGAGCAGAGCGGGGTCCGCCTCGTCGCGCTCCCGGCACGACTCCATGATTGGCATCTCGTCAGTTTTCCGCTTCCTGTTCCTGTGAAATAACAAATTATTTGCAAAACATACTCATTTACAAAACTTACAAACATATTTATATAGAAGTGTCTCAAGTAATGTCGGTTTTCATATGCGATAAATATGAAATTTGTGTATTGTTAAGACATAATTCGTTTCCATACTATCTATACTAATATTATAAAGCTGCAGTGTTTGTTTGTTTGAACGCGCTAATCTCTGGAACAACTGGTCCAATTTGAATGATTCTTTCAGTGTTGGGTAGTTCATTTATCGAGGAAGGCTATAAGGCTATGTTTTTTATCTTCAAAATTAGGGATCCGTAATAAAATTGCAATTTTGTAACACAAGGTGTAAAATCGAAAACCTATTTTTGCGTGCGCTGTTTCCACGTTAACGAGAAAAACGCGAAACACAGCTAGTTTATTATAAGTGGTTACTTCCGCCCACAACAGCAATGAGATTTAGGTCCTCCCCGACCGTATGAGAGCAGCCAAGCTGCACCCCGTTGCGACGGGGATGTTACATCTCGCCTAACATCTTAATAATAATAAAAACAATAAAATTCTTCATTGTACTACAACTTTTGTATAACATAAGTATAGAAATAAGAAATTTGTTGCTACAATCGGCGGTCTTATCATTACCAGAGATTTCTTCCAGACTGCCCGTTATATATATATATATTTTTATGTGTATGACTGACGGAATGAGCTGAGGGCCCACCTGATGGTAAGTGGTGACCCTCGCCCATGACAACAGTAATGCGCGCGACTCAGTATGAGATACAAATCTTTACTGAGTCGCACTCATCCTGCTGCGTGCATCACCCGAGACGGGGATGATACGTCTCATGCGTGATCAAGGGGGAAAATTCCTAGTAAATGTTTGAACTAGATGAGTCAGAAATTCATCACCCACTGAACTAATATAAACTGTGTCTCAGTGAGCTTTGAATCACTAATAGGCTAAATAATAGTCGTATTAAGTTCGAGTTATTACCTCTTCGGATAGGGTTGTTTCAAATGGAAGGTCCTATAGTGCAGCTGCATGCTGTTCTTCTGTGTGAAGCGTTTGTCGCAGAGCGGGCACGGGTACGGCCTCTCACCGGTGTGAGTCTGGAAAATAGTGTATAAAATAAATAGATAAATATTCATTGAAATATTTCACACAGCGCCATCTAGCCCCAAACTAAGCATAGCTTGTAATATGGGAACTAGATAAATGATAGAATACATTAGTACTTTTTTTGACGGCTCCGTGGCTTAGTTGGTAGTAGCCCTGTCTTTGAAGCGAGGGGTCCCGGGTTCGATTCCCGGCCGGGGCACACTTTGTGTGGTGAACAAGTTTGTTCTCGGATCTTGGGTGTTTGTCTTGTGTTTCTGTGTTTGTCCATGCCGTCTGCGACACAGGGAATCCTAGTGCAGAGGTATGAGAGTGTAAACGTTTATTATTATTATTTATCAATTAACGAGAGTAGGCCGGTGCAGACACCGGCCTACTCTCGAACAGTGGGAACATTAGTGGTACGGAGGCTGGTGGGCCGGTGTCTGCGGTGGGAACATTAGTGGTACGGAGGCTGGTGGGCCGGTGTCTGCGGTGGGAACATTAGTGGTACGGAGGCTGGTGGGCCGGTGTCTGCGGTGGGAACATTAGTGGTACTGCGGCAGGAGGCAGGTGGGACTCACGACTTGGTGCCGGTGGTGGCTGCTCTTGGAGACGAACTGCATGCCGCATATGTCGCAGGAGTACACGTGCTCGCGCGTGTGCCGGTTCATGTGGCTCGCTATGCTGACCGCCTGCAACCACAGGGACCTTCCAACGATCAAACAGTACGCGGAAAAGAAATCCTTCCATCAGGGGTTTCTTGCTTATTCCTCCCCAAGGAAGGTTAATCACGGTAAAATTGCATTGTTTCATATTCATTTTGATTCTTATTAGATGAACTTTTATTTGTACTTAATTATGTGTTAGTAGTGTGGTGGCCCAGGGGTATAGACGCCGACTTTCAATCTGAAGGTCGCTGGTTGAAACCCACACGTGCACCAATGAGTTTTTTTACATGAAAAATTTATGTGCGCAATACCACGTTCTCGAAACGGTGACGGAAAACATCGTGAGGATACCGGTATGTCTTAGAAACAAAAATTCGACGACATGTGACATCTACCAATCCGGACTGGGCTCCCGTGGTAGACCAGAGCCCATTCACTCTCAATTATCGAGAGTAGGCCGGTGTCTGCAGTGGGATTAGAGGCTGGTACGGCAATGTTAGAAGATTCATCATTATCTAAGTGGACATTGTTTTATATCTTATATTGTATTTGTATCTACATTGGAAGAAATTGTTAATTTTCAGATATTGTAAAATCAAATAAAATAATTTATACATAAATAAGATATTGTTTTGGGGGGTGCAGTTGCTTGCGTCCGTAGGTGTCTACTTTTTGATTTCGTACACGTACCCCCCGGGTGGTGCTAAAGAAGCAACCAAAAGTAGCAGTAGAACTTGTGCCCTGTTTGTCCGGAGAGGTACCGCCACCACACCTGGAATCTGCCGCCAAGCAGTAGTGCTCGCATTATTGTGTTCCGGTGGAAGGGTGTGGCTGCCGGTGAAATCACATGCGCATGAGACGTATTATCCCCGTCTCGGGTGATGGACGCAGCGGGATGAATGCGACTCAGTAAAGATTTGGATCTCATACTGAGTCGCACGCATTACTGTTGTCATGAGCGGGGGTCACCACTTACCATCAGGTGGGCCCTCAGCTCGTTCCGTCACTTATTCAGATAAAAAAATTGCTAGTTACCGCTAGCGAGGCGCCGCAGACCTCACAGATGTGCCGCTGGTCGGCCGAGTAGAACGTCTTCCGAGGGTGCTCCGCCAGGTGGTGCTTCATGCACGCCGCTTGCGTGTTGAAGTGCTTGAAGCACTGGAACACAAACATACACAAATATATATATATATATATATTTCTTTCATTATTTATATCTAGTTTTATTTACTGATTTCACTATTTATTGCTTACTTTTTGTAATTTTTGTTACTATTATTTTTTTCTTCTTTATATCGTACCTCAATTTGTATTTTTTTTTGTTTTTCTTCTCTCTGTTCATTGTTTTGTATATGTGTGCTAAACAGGAAATAATTGAGTGTCTATATCTATACAAACATTAAATAAACGTTTACACACTCATACCTCTGCACTAGGATTCCCTGTCGCAGATAGCATGGACAAACACAGAAACACAAGACAAACACCCAAGACCCGAGAACAAACTTCATGCTCACCACACAGTGTGCCCCGTCTGGGAATCGAACCCGGGACCCCTCGCTCCGAAGGCAGGGCTACAAATGAGCTGAGACATTGTACAAGATACTCACGTGAATGCAGGTGGTGGGTTTCTTGGCTCGCCTCGGCTTCCGCGGCACGCTCCCTCGCTCCTTGCCGTTACTTTTGTGTTTCGCTGATTCACTGAAAAAGGGGTTTTGAAGCTCAAACTAAAACTCAAACTCATTTATTCCTTTAGATCTCAAGTATCGTTTGGACACGACAAATTTTACACATGTACAAATATTCGTGAACAAATTAGCATATATAATATTATATAAACAACAAACAAACAACGATAACACACTCACACCTCTGCACTAGGATTCCCTGTGTCGCAGATGGCATGGACAAATACAGAAACACAAGACAAACACCCAAGACCCGAGAACAAACTTCGTGCTCGCCACACAGTGTGCCCCGGCCGGGAATCGACCTCTCACTTCCATATATTAGTTATATAGTTAATTAGTCCCATATATTAGTTAGGATTCAGGTTACTGTTGAAATAAAAAGTCAGTCAGAAAACCGTCAAGCACTTACGGCCCGTCTTCGTGCATGTTAGAGTGAGACAGGTGTAGGTCGTACGCTTCCTGCGACACGAATTTCAGATCACATTTCTCGCAGTGAATAGTCGCTTCTGAGGATTCTACCGGCACCTCCTGAAAGATAAATGTTATATATATATTACTAGCTGGCCCGGCCACGCGTTGCTGTGGCTAACGTTTTTGTCATAATTATGAAAATATTGCGATCATAAATTGAGATGTGAGCTATCCTATTTTACAAGTTGGATCAAACTGCACACGGTGTACAAATTTGATTAAAATCGGTTAAGTAGTTTAGGAGTCCATCGCGGACAAACATCGTGACACGTAATTTATATATATTTAGATGTTGATAACTGCACTTCAAGCAGTAGTGCACATGCTGTCTTCGCTTTGAAGGTTTATTGGCACTATAAATGGCATGGCATGAATAAATTAATTTGAATTGAATTGAATTATGGCTAGCAAAATACCGCGCCACGTCTGCGCGAGCGCTCAATTGAGAGCCATCTGCTTTTGAGAGCCATCTGCTTTTGAGAGCCATCTGCAGTTGAGAGCCATCTGCAGTTGAGAGCCATCTGCTCTCACCAAAAGCCCGTGTAAAGTTATCAAGACCATCTGCGGTCAACAACATATAGTTATCGAAAACTCGAAGATATCGACGGAGGAAATTGATACGTATGCTATGATCATATATATCAAACCTTTTTATATGGTTTGATATATATGACAAACTAAATTAGGGGTTGCATTTAAATATTATTAAACTTAATATCTATTAATAAGAGTAGTAATCTATAGCGGTCCTAAGAGTGCCGTATTGATTGATAGGTCTTAATAACATATTTAAATGTAGTGTAAACTCTATAGAACGACTCAGGGGACTGCGCATTCTAAGGCGTCATTGAGATGTGTCGTTTTATTAAAAAAAAAAAAACAGACGCCGACTTTCAATCTGAAGGTCGCTGGTTCAAACCCACACGTGCACCAATGGGTTGTTTCACTTGAAAAATTTATGTGCGCAATACCACGTTCTCAAAACGGTGACGGAAAACATCGTGAGGAAACCGGCATGTCTTAGAACCAAAAATACGACGACATGTGATATCTACCAATCCGGATTGGGCACCCGTGGTAGATCAGAGCCCATCCACTCTCAATTATCGAGAGTAGGCCGGTGTCCCTGCAGTGGGAACATTAGAGGCTGGTACGGGTACGGGTGTTTGCTAGAGTATAAAATTGAAATAACGCTTATTGCGTATAGTTTAATGCGCAATATCGTGACGTCATCGCATTCCAGATCATCCGATATAACCCCAAAAGGTTCTCTTAAGAACGATCACGTTCCTGTGACCGTCAATGCGCAACAAAGGGTATGGGTGCCGGTGAAGCAACACAGACTGACGGAGGTGTGGAGTGCGTACTGACCGCGTGCGCGTGCTTGATGCGCGAGTGTTGCGCCAGCCCCGCCGAACTGACGAACGAGGCGCCGCACAGACTGCAGATGTGGGAACTGCGGTGTGCCACGCGCATGTGCGTGTAGTACGTGGACGAGTGCCTGAAATATCACATTGGGGGGTCCAGTTGCTCGCGTCCGCAGATGTACCCTTTGATTCCCTACACGTACCCCCTGGGTGCTAAAGGAGCAACTAAAAGTAGCAGTAGAACTTGTGCCAAGTTCGTCCGGAGAGGTGCTGCCGCCACACCTGGAATCTGCCGCCAGTAGTTGCATTACTGTGTTCCGGTGGAAGGGTGTGGCTGCCGGTGAAATAATGCGCATGAGACGTATCATCCCCGTCTCGGGTGATGGACGCAGGATGAATGCGACTCAGTAAAGATTTGTATCTCATACTGAGTCGCACGCATTACTGTTGTCATGGGCGAGGGTCACCACTTACCATCAGGTGGGCCCTCAGCTCGTACCGTCATTTAATCACATAAAAAAAAAACAATATTATTTAATTCTGGGTGGGGGTGACTAGGCCTGCACTGACGTCCCGCATAGGGGTGTATTGTGTATTGCCCCCCGTCGTTAACTAAACCCTACCCCAGCCAGCCCTACTCCTTTATATATCGGAGAAAGACTCTGGGTTGTAGTTGGCAGCACTGTTTCAGCGCTATCACATTATATAGACAAATATTAGAAATCCATTCTTATGTGGCGAAAGCTATGCTTAGTTTGGGGCCAGATCACGCTTTGTTAAATGTATATGAATATTTTTTTAATCATAGCCCGCTATATCTCTAGCTCCGCTCTGCGGTTTCACCCGCGTAGTTCCCGTTCCCGTGGGAATACGGGGATGAAATATAGCCATATTACTGGCTGATAATATAGCTTTCCGCTGGTGAAATATTATTTTGAATCGGATCAGTAGTTTAGGCGTAAAAGGGTAACAAACAAACTCACTTTCACATTTCACTCTGTGTACGCTTCAAGCTGTCGGTCGATGGACAATTGTTTGTGTTAATTATGCATCTATGCAATGAATATCAAAATAAATGAGCTTTACAGAACGATCTGCTTAATTTATCTTACGAGGAAACAGAGTTATTATTATAACTGTAACAAAATAAAGTAATGTTTTGAATTAAATCGTATTAAGTTGATTTATCTTATAAGTTTACAGATTGTTATTTTATTAATTTGAATAGGTTTTTATCATTTACTCATATTATTTTTTTTTTTAATACAAAATTGTTCTTTCTATTTACCAAAAACATAGATTGCACATAAGACATATGATTACTAGTGGCCCCCGCACAAGACGCGCATATGTTAGCATTATTTCGCCTGAGACACAGGATTTCCTAGTTCAAGCAAACCTTTAATTAAATGTTAGTTTAAAATGTTAATCTTAGCACTAAGTCAATTAATAAAGATTATTATATTATTAACTAGCTACGCCCCGCGGTTTCACCCGCATAGTTCCCGTTCGCGTGGAGAATACGGGGATAAATTGATTTTATTTTTTCGTTAATTTTCCAATGTTTTTAATAGTTATTCTGCTATTCGGGACGGAAACAAATCCAACAAATCAAAAACCATGGCAATCGGTCCAGCCGTTCTCGAGCTATAAGTGTTGTAACAAACACGACTTTCTTTTATATATATAGATTTGATTTCCGCATCCAAAGTATTTTGTTATTGGAATAATAAATTAATGTATCCACTCACTTGAATTCGTCGCCGCAATGTTTGCATTTCCTGATGACGCCGTTGTGCCAATCCTCGTGGAAGATGGCGGAGTTCCTGAACAGTATCACTGTCATTAGTCAGTCATTAGATAAAATAAACTGTCATGGACAATTTTGCTCGGGTCAAACTTTGTCCGCAGAATTTCAGTTGCTCGCGTCCGTAGGTGTATACCCTTTGATTCCCTACACGTACCCCCTGGGTGGTGCTAAAGGAGCAACCAAAAGTAGCAGTAGAACTTGTGCCAAGTTCGTCCGGAGAGGTACTGCCACCACATCTGGAATCTGCCGCCAAGCAGTACTGTGTTCCGGTGGAAGGGTATGGCTGCCGGTGCAATCACATGCGCATGAGACGTATCATCCCCGTCTCGGGTGATGGACGCAGCAGGATGAATGCGACTCAGTAAAGATTTGGATCTCATACTAAGTCGCGCGCATTACTGTTGTCATGGGCGAGGGTCGCCACTTACCATCAGGTGGGCCCTCAGATCGTTCCGTCACGAATTTACATAAAAAAAAAAGTTACCCTACATAAAAGGAAACTGTCACGTGTTTGGACTACTAAAACTTTGTCCGCAGTACTGGTGGCCCAGGGGCACAAACGCCGACTTTCAATCTGAAGGTCTCAATTTTTCACTTGAAAAAATGTATATGCGCTATACCACGTTCTCGAAACGGTGAAGGTAAACTTAGTGAGGAAACCGGCATGTCTTAGAACCAAATATTCCAAGACATGTGACATCTACCAATCCGGATTGGGCTCCCGTGGTAAATCATAGCCCATTCGCTCAATTATCGAGAGTAAGTTCTTGCAGTGGGAACATTAGAGGCTGATATTGTTACTTACTATAATACTATTATTATTTTTGACGTGATAACGTCTTATATCATGACTCATTGTCACGTTCCGCCTGAGCCGAGCGTGCAAGCGAAAGCGCGGTACAAGTTCAATTCAGAAAAGTATGCAATTTATATCAATGTTTTCTTATGACGTTATCACGTAAAATTATCGGCCGTAAACCGACACACAATATTTTTTTTAATTAATTGGATACTCAACGCAAGATTGCATTGAACGTTCAATTATTATTTTAAGTTGTTTGCAGATCCGTAATACTATGGCGTCACAGCTTGCGCAATATAAGAATATTATAGAATTATTAGAGTGAGAGTGTACTCACTGCAGAGAGAACCTCATGTCGCACCGCAGACAGTCGTAGAGGGTGTAGTGCTGCAGCATGTGCTTGGACAGCATGCACTTCAGTTTGAACCGCATCCGGCAGAAACGGCACTCCAGCTCACCTAGAGACTGGACATTATTGATGTTTTATTAACTTTTATACAATGATTAACTAACTCAGTCTAAGATCCTTATTCTGAGTTGGATTGTGGTTGTCAAAAAAGCTGACATTTCGAAAAATGACAGCTTTTTGTGAAAACCAAAATAGATTCTCACCTCATCGTGCCTCATTTTGACATGTCGCATCAACATCTCAAGCTTGGAGAACCCTTTAAAGCAATTATGGCACTTATAATTAGCCTTTAAATATTTATCGCTGCTTTCTTTCTGCTTGAATTCAAGAAAAGCCTCCTCATCGGTTAACTTGTGCATCTTCCAATATTCCATATTCAAATATTCCTTTTTCCGTTTCATAAACTTTTGTTTACTCCTAGTCTTTTTTGGTTTAAGTTCCTCTTTCACACCTTCTAGGAAGACTAGCTGGTTCTCTCCATTGACAGCTTTCTTTACAATGTCCAGGAATATGTTTTCATCTTCATCAGAAATGGCCTTGTCCAGGGGCATTTCGTCATCTACATCCATTGATATGTCGTCTTCCTCCTCTCTGGACGGTTCCTCAGTTATGCTTGGTTCTAATTTGATCTTAACATCAACCTCTTTGGGTTTGTCATCCTTTGTTACCACTTTCTCTGGTTCTTCAATTGATTCAACTTTTTCTTTCACATCTTCTTTTATAATATTTTCATTCTCCGATGTTAGATTATCCACCCAACTGGTTTCTTTTTCCTTTTTCTTTTTCCCTTCATGTTTGAAACTAAATGTTTTTGTGTGGTTATGTGTCACGAAGAGGGAAATTTTTGAATGTAATCCTTCTGATATTCTGTTTATGTATTCAACCCTTTTGTAGGAAATCTGAAAATATATAATATTTATATTCTCAGCAACTATTAATTAACATAAAAAGCATAGGACTATTCATTTATAGGTTGTGGGTTTGATTTCCACCCAGGGCAAATATGTATGTGAGGCTAGATGGTACTGTGTGAAGATGTCTATGATTATTTATTATTGTTTTTTCAACACTAAATAAGTTGCTTTTTCAATCCATTAAGAAAACATTTTTATATTGTATATACCAAGAATTATTTGGTTAGTTATTTTATTCACTTAATGCTCCATTATAACTCAACATCAGGTGAGATTAAAGTCAAACGGAGTACTATCGCCAATAAAAAAGTTACTAGTGAGGGTTTAGCAAAGGTGCAAGGGTATTATAGTACTTACTGGGTCCAAGGCAACCATGCGCTGTAAAATCTTCTGCCCATGAAGGCACTTCTCTTTAAACTTGTGATACTTGTGTAGTAAGGTAGCACACTCGTAACAGGCCCAGCGCGGCAATGCATCATAAGCAGATACCTGAAAAATATGGGGGTGAAATTTATCACATAATTATTAAAAAAAATATAGTTCGTGTGACATTGCTATTTGAACACAGTGGCTTACGCCAATTATATTTTGTTTGTTAAGACACTTACGATAACAGATCAAAAAACGGTAATAAATGTTTATTTTAACATTTAGGCGCGAAAACCTGATAGTCTTAAGATAAAAAAATATATAGTTGTTTACTACAATGACTCTGTAAACGGAGGAGATGGAGGTGGATCAATTTGTAATCACAACTATAATTTTTATTACTCTGGTTTTAACAATGAAAATATATGATATGGTTTTGGTACGATATGGGATTTTAATTAAATAAAACTTAAGCTTACTTTTACACCAGCTACATCCTCGTAATCTCGCTGAATGTTGAATAAATCGAAGAAGAATCCTCTCACATTTGTGTTGAGGCATATACGGCATATCTTTAAGTCAGTCATTTTATAACATTGTGAGCAGAATTCAATGCACTGCACTGTATATTAACTGCATAAAAAAACTAGTTACTAAACCAAATAATCAATGGGTTTTTTATTTACAAATTTTAGCCAAACATTAAACATTTTAGCATTGATGCATTCATTTTTACTAGACTGATGCACAATTGAATGACAGTTTCATAAGTGTCAACGTCAAAGACTGAACAAGAACCACAGATGACTATATTTGGGAATATTCTTGTATTTTCTTGCGATTAACCGGCCAACTCAAATGCAGAAAATCTTGTAAAATTATGTACATTCATTAGACATTAGAAAATGCGTCAACAGCAAAGTGTTGACGCATTTTCTTTTTCAAGTGGGTTGTTTTAACTATTTACGGCATTGTTTTTTTTAAGTCTAGCCAGGATAATAAAAAGGTTTTAACTGAAACTATATCAGTATTCTGACCACGTCGTCACTGCCTATCTCATAATTGAAGGCTATGGCCCATCAAGAGTATATCTTATGGGCTTTGTCAAACACACAGTGAAGATGAAAGCATGGGGCTATGTGAAAACAACTTGTCACGTATTTGGTTCACTTGTGATTTTAAGGCCATAATTGATTGCGAATACAAGGTCGGAATCAGGACTGATTGAAATAGAAAGGGGTTGAAAAAGTATGGGGGCAAGGTACCTACTTGCGCAACTGTTTTATAAATCAATAAAAACAAACGAACACAAAAACTAATATGAGAATCAAAACAAACTTTTATTTACTTTTGTTTCCTGACAAAACATTAGGTTATGTTTTAAAATTATTATATTCTCGATATTGTGATGCAAATTAATAATTAATTCTTAAGTTATTATAAAATTATTATTTGACTAATAAATAAATCAGATCCATAAAATTACCCACATAATTCATAAATGGATTACCTAAAACATAATTATTATAATACATATGATTATCAATCACTTAACTAGGTTTAAATAAAGTTTTGAAAAAATCTTTTCGATGCGTGTTGCTAGATGGCGCTTTAATAAATGCAATTCATTCAGAGAAAAACAATTAAACAATTGAAATTTAATCTTATACCACCATAACCATAACCTGTGTCAACTATACCTCTCCTAAGTTTGGCATTTGTCTGAGATAAACTATTAATATAGCTACATGAGTTTCAGTGATAAATTTATGAGGATGAAATTGAATTCAATGGTAGCATATTACGCTACGTACAGATGCCTTGGTGTCATTTTTTTTACGTATATTTTATAATTTACGTGTATTTGGTAAAAATTACCATGATTTAATATTTTTTTATTTAAACCATGATAATGTAGCGACACACTACTAGTATGTACTTAGTTTTATTTGTGCAAATCGCTGATTGTACAAATTATGTTTCTTTGTGTAGATAGTATATTCTGTAGATAGTCGATTGCATTCGATCTGTGAAGCGAAATATTACGGGTTCATTTTCGATTCTTTGAACCGTGTAACAACTCGATTATATAGCCAAATACGTCTTTCATTTATCTTACACCTCACCTGTGATTGTTAAACATTAACATGAGTTTAATGACTCCCGATATTTCGACGCAGTTTCATGCGTTTATCGGTTAAATACACTTGATAAATGCAATTGAACTACCATGATTATAATTTTTTTATTTATCGCAGCAATTTCAACACAGTTTCATACGTTTACCTGAGAACACAACGCATGAAACTGCGTCGAAATATCGGGAGTCAACAAAACTCCGATATTAAGGTAAATATCTCCGTAACTCAATGTGTATTTGAGTCAATGAATATTTCATTAAGGTTGCTATATACCAAACAGAAGCTAGCGCCATCTAGCGGGCATACCTTTAAAATCTCCTCATTGTTGGCAGTGTCTTATTAAAACCTCACTTCTACACTTCCCGACTGTCATGAATATAAATATAAATTCTAAAAAAAATACATTACTACACTAAAAGTAATACTGGGACCAGCCAGTGCTTATCATATGTATTGCAAACAGTGGCGGATTTACAAATTTTCAAGGTACAGGCTGAATAGTTTTTGCCGCCCTTGCCTCAACAATTGTCATATCATACATTATTTGTACAATGCAACAATTTCGTTGAATTAAAAAATCATTGTCATAGAAAAATATTTTTGATTTCCGAGGTAAAAAAAAATAAATAATCGTTCCCCAAATTTGCCGCCCCCAAAATCTGCCGCCCTAGGCTCGAGCCTACTCAGCCTGCTGGTAAATCCGCCACTGATTGCAAAAATGTATGTGCGTTATTATAGTAATAGAGATCGATTGGACAGACTGATAAACTTTTATAGTGTTGTTCCTCTGTTTTTGTTGTTCATAAAAATATATTTCTGGGCAGGTACTTTTTAGAACGATTATCATCACTGTACTCTTAATTACAACTTAATTTATGCTAATAGCAGTATTATATGATTGTTGGTTCACATTGCGAGCGGCACAGTACCAACGCGTTGCTTCTAACAGCCAAACCCATAATCGTTTAACAGAACCAGTGGCGTAGTTAGGTAACCAAGGGCCCTGGGACAAATAAAAAAATGGGGCCCCACTATTATCTAAACTGGTTTTATCAAGTAAAAATATTAAATATACAAATACTTTCAAAATAAAACGAACCATGATTAAAGTTTGGTTGCAACCTGTCATATTAATTTTGTAAAAGGGAGAATTTTTCGAAAGTTCAACTCTATCGAGATATTCTGTTAAGAATTCGAGGGCCCCTTGACCGTGAGGGCCCCGGGGCACTGCACCTAGGCCCTAGGTAGCTACGCCACTGAATAGAACCTCGCAACATGCCATCTACCTGTCGGAATATCGATGGATGCTGGCATAAATAGCGTCAACAAACATATACTGTCTGTACAGTAGACATAGACAGACATCTACAGACATAGACAGACAGTATACAGGCAGTCCTCGACTTACGTCGTTTCGATTTACGTCGTTTCAAGTTACGTCGAACAATGTTTTGACACTATTCCTCAAACATTTGTTTCGATTTCCGGCATACGAGAATTCACTTGCAAATGACATACGAAAAAATATGTCTCGACTTACGTCGTTTCGATTTACGTCGCGTATTTCGAGAACCTAACATGCCGTAAGTACGAGGACTGCCTGTATACTGTATACTGTCTAATTACTTCTCGGACATGTAGCGCGTTAAGCTGTAATGTTGCATTAACAGTACGCTGATCTTTTGTGTTTGGACTATATTGGCCAAACTACAAAATAGTCGAATGTAAAAAAAAATTTTTTGACAGTTGTCTCTGACAGGTGTCATCTGGCAATATCTCTGCCATTGGCATCGTGTCGCTCGTGTATATGAGCCCATAGCTTACCAAACTATCTAGCTGCTTCTAAATTAGCTTCATACTTATTATGTACGATTAAATCTTATAAATTAACTATTAAATAATAACTTACGATTCTACTCTAGACATAGCGGCTTTGTGATTGTCAAAATGACAAGTAAATATGTAAATATTGCTTGATTCAAATCTTAAATACATGCATTTGACTTCTTCCATGTTACACTGTTCAACGCCATCTGTTGAGATACTGTGAATATTTGTTATCCAGTGCGAAATTGTTTACACCGCCATCTAGTTGTGATTTCCGGCAAATACGACTTTACGATCAGCGCCATCTAGCGATTGGAAAGAAGTTACTCTCAACGTCGCGTTCTCTACACGCCTCGTTGAGAGGTGTCTCGTCCGTCTTGCTCTTTCTGTTCCTGTAATAATAATAACATCAATAACAAGCATATTGAATGAATGAATGAATGAATGAACTTTTTTATTGTACACCAAGAAACATACATAGAACGTGAAATAAATCTACTTATATTATAAAGGCGAAAGTTTGTAAGTATGTATGTGTGTATGTTTGTACCACCTTCACGCTCAAACGGCTCAACGGATTAGAATGAAATTTGGTATCAGGATAGCTTATATCCTGGATTAACACATAGGCTACTTTTGATCCCGAAAAAAGTAACACTGCGGGGCGTAGCTAGTATACAATAATGTAAGAAAATAGTGCATGGAAGAGATCACTTTTGAACTGTTTAGTTTAATTTGCTTATACGTACGTTTTCTTCGTGGTGACATAAAATAAAGAGTATATTTATATATCCACACTTACCGCGGAGGGTATGGCATTTTCAAGTGGAAAGTCCTATAGTGCAACTTCATGCTGTTCTTCTGTGTGAATCGCTTTTCACATAACGGACACGGGTACGGTTTCTCCCCCGTGTGCGTCTGAAATCAAAGTTTAACGTGTACGAATTGTTGGCACATATCCCCCAGGTGGTGCGGAAAGAGCCATCCAAAATAGTAGTAGAACTTGTGCCAATTTCGTTCGCAGTACTGCCACCACACCTGCTAATCCGCTGCCAAGCAGTAGTGCTCGCATTACTGTGTTCCGGTGGAAGGGTGTGGGTGCCGGTGAAATTTCATGCACTTAAACTTCCCCATCTCAAATAACTGTTTTCTATTATGCACTGTTTGTTAACAGTTTCACCATGACATTGAGCAACAAACAAACAACGTTAACACACTCGTATATCTGCACTAGGATTCCCTGTGTCGCAGATGGCATAGACAAACATCCAAGACCCGAGAACAAACTTCATGCTCACCACACAAAGTGTGCCCCGGCCGGGAATCGAACCCGGGACCTCGCTTCGAAGGCAGGGCTATCAACTAAGCCACGGAGCCGTCAACTTGTCTATGGTACCGATGAAGACCCTATCAAATGTAATAACTGTAACAACTTGAACCTCCTTTTCGAGGTTGGCTACTAGATTGCACTCACCACTTGATGCCTGTCGTGGCTGCGTTTGGATATGAACTCCATGCCGCATATACCGCACGGGAACACGTGCTCGCGGGTGTGCATGTTCATGTGACTCGCTATGCTGACCGCCTGCAAGCAAGAAAGAAAGAAAGAAAGACTAGTGCCTGCCAATATACCAGTCAAAGGGCATCACTGAAAACCAGCGATAGTCAGATTTTTTAGGTCGAATCGCGGCTTCTTTGTCATACACACTACACAAACACACCTACATGAAACATTAGGTATATGTAGTGTAGTGTGTAGGGCAAACAATGCATGCATTTTTATTTTAAATTTCGATTTCCATCAGCTGCATTTCCTAGGGTACGCCCATGGCTGAGGCCATGTTTGTGTACTCACGGCTAGCGAAGCGCCGCAGATCTCGCAGATGTGCCGCTGGTCCTGGAACGTCTTCCGAGGGTGCTCCGCCAGGTGGTGCTTCATGCACGCCGTCTGCGAGTTGAAGTGTTTGCCGCACTGAAAACAACGTAGGGATGTAACGTCGCACGCGCATGTGATTTAACCGGCACCCACACTCTTCCACCGGAACACAGCAATGTGACTGCTTGACGACAGATTCCAGGTGTGGTGGCAGTACCTCTCCGGACGAACTTGGCACAAGTTTTACTGCTACTTTTGGTTGCTCCTTTGGCACCCCCCAGGGGTACCTGTAGGGAATCAAAGGGTGAGCTATATTTCATACTCACATGAATGCAGGTAGTAGGTTTCTTCCATTTTTAGGGACCGGACGCGGGGTGTTTCTACCCTTTCTCACTCATTAATTCCTTTAGATCTCAAGTATCGTTTGGACAAGTCAAATTTTACACACACAAGTAAACATATTCATGAGCATAGGTTCACACTCACATGAATGCAGGTAGTGGGCTTCTTCCGTTTGTAGGGACCGGACGCGAGGTGTTTCTTCCCCTTGAGGTTCTTCCGTTTGACCTCCGTGTCCGTGATGACCTCATCATGCATGTTAGAATGAACGAGATGCTCGTCGTAAGCGCTTTGCGATACAAACTTTATATCGCATTTTTCGCAGTAAATCTTCATTATCACTTGGTTTTCCGATGAGGTGCCCTGAAATCATAATGTCATTAAAGAGGCGGATGTTGATGGTTAATGATGTTAAGTGGTCATCGCCGCCCGTAAACAGCAATTACACTCAGGTACATCTTTATGAGGAAGAAAAATTGGATTTCTTAAAGAAAGTCTTTCCAATTTATTCTTTGTGACGCCTTTATAAGGAAGTTGATTTCTGAGATATTGTCAATTCATTTATTGTTTGACAATAAACGAATTATTGAACGATTACGAAAAGCAATAATATTGCGTTATAAAAACAAGATTACATTTTTTTGTCTGTCTGTGTTCCGAGTAATATCGAAAAGGCTGGACCAATTTCGACGAATTATATGAATATTGTATCAGTAATTTTGTATTTATAATACAAGCTATGCTTTGGGGCTAGATGGTCCAGTTGCTCGCGTCCGTAGGTGTGGACCCTTTGATTCCCTACACGTACCCCCTGAGTGATGCTAAAGGAGCAACCAAAAGTAGCAGTAGAACTTGTGCCAAGTTCGAGACGAACTTGGCAAGTTCTACTGCTGTGGCGCTGTGTGGAATGTCCACGAATATTTATTTAGTTTGTGTACCTACCGCCAACTCCTTGTCAAAGTGCTTGATCCGTCGGTGTTGCGTCAGCCCCGTCTCGCTGAAGAACGACGCGCCGCACAGACTGCAGATGTGGTTGCTCCGGTGGGACATCCGCATGTGCGAGTAATATGTAGATCTGTGCCTGGGAATGACAAAACACATATGTACTCATGGACATATTTCACACAGCGCCATCTAGCCCCAAACTAAGCATGTGGGAACTACATACAATAGATAACTGGTGGTGTTTTGTGTGGTGGGTATGAAGTTTATTCTCGGGTCTTGGGTGTTTGTCTTGTGTTTGTCCATGCCATCTGCGACACAGGGAATCCCAGTGCAGAGGTATGAGTGTGTTAACGTTTAAAGACTCCTGAAGCCTGTCTCAGAGTAGGCCTGTCATAGGCCCCGCCATGACAGGCCTGTCCCTGTCACCACTTACCACCAGGTGGGCCCTCAGCTCGTTCCGTCATATTTTACATTAAAAAAAAAATCGGTGGATACGTATGCACTTATTCTTAATCATAATGAATACATACTTGAATTCTTCCCCGCAGTGTTTGCATTTGCTCAGCTGCCCGCTGTGGTACCGTTCATGGATGATGGCCGAATGCCTGAAAAAAGTTATACAAATTGTAACGTGTATTTGTAATAGAAATTGTGTAATATAAACTGTTAATTTTGATTTGTGTTTTTGTCCGACTTACCTGAAGTGTATGCAGTATATTAATTTTAATAAAATTTTTGACATATTAATTATTATTATTCATTTTTATTTAAATTTCACGAATTATAAAGTAATTTTAATACGATCAAATGTTGTCCTGTAATATTTAATTTACCAATAAAATACTATTATATTATGACTATTATAGTTATAGATGTACACCACGTATAACAATATACAAGTGACAATACTTAAACAGCGCCTAGATTGATCTAGAACTCACCCCCCCAGGTCTCCCAACCCTCAGCGTGTTAGGTCACAAGTTATCACAAGTCAAACTTTAACGTAAACTTGACGAGGTTCAACCCTACATGTAGGCAACCGCATGCGCGTGTGAGTGCGGGATGATGAGCGCGGTCAGTGACCGCTCGTTAGGGCTGCCCAAAAAATAAAAATAATTATATTTTTGCCTTGTATGGTAAAAAAGTTTTGATTTGAATTCTGTTTTTCCGGCGTACGATTTATAATCTGATTTGTATGAAGACCTATCAATATTGTCAAAACTTTTTAAAACACCTACACACCTTTTACACCTTTTTACACCTTGTACTTACTCGACTCTGAAGCGCATGTCACAGCGCAGACAGTGGTAGACCGCGTAGTGTTGCCGCATGTGCTGCGTGAGCCGGCACTTCCGGCGGAAACGAGTATGACAGAAACGACACTCGAAAGGACCTAGGGACTGGAGTTTCATGTTATTTAATATAACAAGAAATCATTTGATGATCGACATATTATATTTATAACAGTAATAGTAATAGTCCCAATCAAAATCTAGTGTAGAATCTCAGAGTGCGGGTCTTGCTTGTTAGACTATCCTGGGAACAAAGACGTGACAAGCTATGAGCTTCCCGCCGCCATTGTATTCCCACGAATAATTCGTCTAACACCACAAAACATATCACCAAAAAGTAGTAGGACCATAACTTTAAAACTATCATGGTTATGAACATTATTATTCGTGTTACCGAGATATTTACCATGATTTGCGAGTTTGGTTGGCTCCCGATATTTCGACGCAGTTACATGCGTCATGGCCCCGGGACCATATCAATATCGGGAGTCAACAAAACTCACAAACCATTGTAAATAAATGGGTAACACGAATATTAGGACCATATTGCTCGCATCCGTTGAACCCTCAGAGTCCCATCATTCTTCATCCCCCGGGTGCAAAAAGAGCAACCCGAAGTAGCAGTAGAACTGGTGCCAAGTTCATAATACAAAGTACTGCCACCACACCCTATAATCCACCGCGAAGCAATGGATTGCACTTCTGGTGCAGGTGTGGCCGGTGAAATTACAGGCACACTATTACATCCTCATCTCAAGGCAGGCGTAAGGGAAAGGTTGGCGACGTCTCAATCTTCGATATTCTTCTTTTTATTGTATTGTGTACTTATTATGTGGAAGGATATAAGACAAGAGGTAGGCCAAAGAAAAGATGGATGGATTGTGTGAAAGATGATATGCGTAAGAAAGGAGTGAGTACTGAGATGACGTCTGACAGAGGGAAATGGAAGAAAAATACATGTTGTGCCGACCCCACTTAGTGTGGGATCAGGGCAGGAAGATGATGATGATGTTTACTTATTGACACGCCTTATGTAACATCCATTGTCATTTGGCTAAATAAATGAAATTTGAAATATGATAGGCGAGCCCACACCAGGTGGGCCAATAGATCGCTCTCCACTAGACTAAAAAAAACTTACTAATTCATGTCTACATTTCTGGTGCCGCACCAACATGTGGTGTTTGGAGAACCCCTTGAAACAATTAGTACATTTATAATTAGCCTTCATGTACTTTTCGCTGTGCTCCTGGCTCTTGAACTCGAAGAGAGCCTCTTCATCAGACATTTGTATTTTCTTCCAAAATTCCGGCGTCAAATGTTCCTGTTTCTGTCGGGCAAATTTGACTTTCTTCTCGTTGCTTTCCTTGTCTATCTTATCGTCTTTGACTTTGTCGCCAAAATCATCATCGCTGGATGGGTCATCATCCATCGGTGGGAAATCATCGTCTAATATAGGGATATCATCTTCTAAGTTTATATCTAAATTCAAGTCACTCTTTTCTGGTTCAACCGGTTCAGGGATAACTGGCTCCGGCACTGTAGGAATAAAGTCTAGAACTTTCTCTGGTACCGTTTCTTCTTTGATGGCTGGTTCAATATTCTTCTTGTCATCATCCATTTCTTCATCAATGTCTTGTAAATTTGGTTCTATTAATTGCACATCCTCTGGTCTCTCTTCGTGTTTAATCAGATCCTCACTCTTGTAATCCAGCATAACTTCAACCGGCTTGGCTTTGAGTTTAGTACCACTGCGGGTGCTCCGTATGACTGGGTATTTGTGTTTAGTGATGTAAGTTTTGATTTGTTTATTTGATTTTATTACATCTATTGAGGTTTGTAGGCATTCAGAGACCCTGTTAATTTTTTTAACTGCTTCGTAAGATATCTGGGAATTATTATTTTTGTTATCATTAGTGACTTTGACCTACTGTTGGGCTAAGCTGCACATGCGGTGCTACGTTCCGAAATATTATATATACTTCGGAACGTAGCACCGCATGTGCACTCGTGATGTTACATCCTCGTCTCAAAGTGACAGGCGCAATATCATATTCAGAAGTGGAGTTAGAGGACTGGAGTAGTGTAGCTGTTGTTTATGGGCGACAGTAATCACTTCAAGTTAGATGGGCCATCAGCTCGTCTCATCACTTTCGGCACTTAATAAGGGCTCCTCCTCATCTCTCTATTTCGCTCTTCTCAGTAGTATCCACTTTTCTTTTAAGTTATCCATGTTCTAACCACTGATATCCAATAGTTAATCATTTACTTATCAAATACCAGTCTCCACAAAATCTGTGAATGCTTTTAAAATTTCTTTGTCTTTTTTATTTGTTATTTTAAAACATTTAAAACGCCTTTCATGAATTATGTTTGTCAACTAATTAAATTAATATTCACACGACCACACTGAGGCGAAATATGCAGATCTATAATAATTAAGACCAATTATCATTAAATATCAATTAACACATGTGAATAAATTATCTTTATCTTTAAAACTCTATAATTGGCTAAAAATTGGGGGTCTGTAGATCAATTGCGTCTGTAGATAAATACAGTCTCTTGACGTACCCTAAGTGGTGCTAAAGGAGCAACAAAAAGTAGCAGTAGAACTTGTCCAAAGTTCGCCCAGATTAGTGCTGCCTCCACACCTGGTAATCTTACTCGTGGAGCGGACTATTTTCCACGACTAGGCTGCCAGTGGGCTCTTTTTGCGCGAATAAACCTGGTAATCCGCGACCAAGCAGTTCTGGTAAATTACAGGCGCATGAGACTTAACATCCCTAAATCGGGTGACTGCAACGGGTGCGACTTCGGTTTTCCTACACAGGATCTAAATCATATTTCTGTTCTTATGGGGGGAGGTAACTTGATATCAAGTTGCTTGTCTCGTCTCGACTCGTCCGAAAAAAAGAACTATTAAAAGAGTGCTCACAAAGATATCCAAGAATAAAAGACTAATTATTTCCAAAAGTGAGAGATGTGGTCAGATCAGCTTAAGTCACTTATTGAAGAATACTTACGGGTCCACGTTTTGATAGTTGCTGCAGCACTTTCTGTCCCTTGAAGCACTTATCCTTGAACTTGTGGAATTTGTGCAGCATTGCCGAGCACTCGAAGCAAAACCAATGTGGCATGTCATCTGTTGTCTTCACCTTGAGGTAATAAATATATCTATTAATTATTTTTTTTCATGGACATTTCACACTGTTATCCAATCTGGGGCCATCTCGCCCCAACTAAGCAAAGCCATGGAACTATGGGAACTTATTCTGTACTTTTTTTCAATATTAACACCCAGACACAGAACATATATTTATGTATTCGCATGTCAAGTCAAAATACTTTGTTTAAATTGAATTCTTTAAAAAAATACTTGGAATCATTACTTTTTAAAATATATATGTACCTACAAGATCATGCATTCTTATAATTAAGTGTAGCGCTACAATTCCTGTTTATGGAATCATATCCATCTATCTATAGCATGAAAGGTATAGCTACTGGCCTACAAAGCCAGTAAAAATAATTAATTAATTGTTACTGGCTCTGCCTCCTGCTCTGGAGGTTCTGGGTTCGCCATCCATTAATATGTTTAACTAGCTGCGCCCCGCGGTTTCACCCGCATAGTTCCCGTTCCCGTGGAGAACATGGGGATAAATTGACTTTAATTTTTTTAATAGTTTTATTATTTAATAGTTTTATTATTGATTTCTTACAAATATCAAATAGTCATCCATACGTCATTACATAGCTGTCATTATACGTCAATTTTGTTATTCCAAGTCTGATTCTTTTTTGTTATACCACGTTTTATAGTGACTGACGTTACATGTCAAGTCACACGGGAATGATGTCGAACGGGATAAAAAGTATCCTATGTCCTTCTCCTGGCTCTAAACTACCTCCCTGTCAATTTTCAGCTAAATCGGTTCAGCCGTTCTTGAGTTATAAGTGAAGTAACTAACACGACTTTCTTTTATATATATAGATATGTACATTTTTACAACACATAAAAACAGTAGTGCAGGTAGTCTATCAGCTACTTAGCTCCCATAGTAGAGTGAGTGAGTTTTTATTTTTATAAATCTTAATTAACATCAAATTGTATATTTAAATGCTTACTATTTTAATGAAAAAAATTAGTAGGTACCTACTCAGTACAAATTAATGTAGGTGGACTAGCTACAATAAAATCTAATATTAACTTGTACAGAATTGTACAGAAATCGAATCACGACGAGACCGAAGTTGCTAGTACCAATCAACTTGCATGAACTTTCATACAGAATAATTCAAAATTATAGTGAAACTATAGATAGATACCTCACAGGTTTGAGTTTAGCAAATGGCTTATAAACTTGAAAATAGTGAATTAATACATGGGAGTGTAACTGGTTTTATTGTTATAATACTCACTCTGATTCCTGTAAGCTCTTCATAAAGCTTTTTTAGGTTGAATTCATCAAATTTATAGCCCTTTACGTTTTTGTTCAGACATACACGACATATCTTCAATTTAGACATTTTAGAAAAATGTTATTCATCCATCCAATATTAGCATATGCTAATGCACTTTTAAAAATAGGAAATAAAGAGATTACATTCGTATTTTGTACAACTTAGGCCAATGCATCATCAATGCAGTGCATCAGCCATTTAGGAATTTCTTGAATTTTGTTTGATGTTTGTGACGTTTTTGAATCGAGGACTTGGAGCTGTCAATCGATTTTTGAACGATTCGTTGTTAACCACAGAGCACGCAAACGTCATTAGCGCAGAGGCTATTGCTCACAAAGCAACTGTTTCTTGATCATCCGCTCCGAGCCTCAAGGTCAATTTTATTTTTAATTTCACGTAAACAATAGTTAATTGCGCACAACAAGTTTTACCTGTGTTAACTATTAAAAAAACACCTGTATAATTTATTTTGTCTACTCTTTTTGCCAGAGCCGCAAGCTAAGCAGGATCATGAAAAAAAATTAAATATTTTCTTACTTTACTTCATACTGTCAGTGTCAGTTAGCTTAATCAAATCATCGTATCAAAGATAATCAAACGCTAAAAAAAATGTAAACATTACTGCAGCTTTATGGCTAGGGCGTACTATATTAAAGTATTTTTTTAAATATTTGAGTAAAGACATCCTTTTATCATTGGCTTAACTAAAGAAGAATATTTAAAATTTACTAAGAAATATGTCTGATGTCAAAATGTGCCGTATATGCGTTAGAAAAGATGTGAAAATGTATGAACATGATCGATTCCATTTGAAGTCCTATTACCAAGAAATTACCGGTAGTAAGGTAAGAATAACTTAAAATTATACATTGGAAAATTCATTTTATATCTTATAATAAAATAATAGTCCTAAATAACTTCTAATATTTCTTTTAAATCTTACCTTAATGTTAAAATTTGCATATAATATTCATTTTTAAATTGCAATTCAAACAATGTTATACATACAATAATTGTATATGTCATATGTCTGTGTTTGATAATTATCATGTCCATAGTACATTTTTCATAAATTTTCTTTTAATCAATATTTAAGGGCCATTTTTCCCATAGATGCTGATGAGTTTCTTTTCACAGTGATTTTTAATAAACTGCTTTTTAATAGCTGCTAATGCTAATGTTACAAATAACTTGATTAGTCATTTCATACATAAGATGATTACTTAGCACAACAAGCCTACACTTATTAAAGCTAGATTTACACAATAAGATTTTATTTGAAACACAAATTAATATGAATAAATATTGATCATGTAAATGTGGCACATGAATTTTTTTTTATTACAGTTACATACATCTTGGATGTTCAAATAATAGAGGTTAACACATTACAGATCCCGAAAAAGGATTGCTTGCCAAAGTGGTTTTGTTTTGAATGTGCTGCATTGCTTCTCAAATTCCATGAGTTTAAGATGAAATGTCACAATGGACAGAAAATCTTCAAACAGTACTTGAAGCAAAGACCCGTGAGTGACTGCCATTTTGATAACTGTATGTCTCCTCTCTTAATCTTGTGTAGGTTCCTACTTTAATAAATAAATTATAATGTTTACACAGTCGGACTCCTGTACCAGGATTTCCTGTTGTGTGGACAGACAAAAACTCAAGACAAAAGAGCAAATTATACATTCATAAACAGTGTGCCCCACCTGATGACCCCCTCCTGCTTTAAAGTCAAGGTTACTACCAACTAAGCTACGGAGCTGTCAAATAACAACCAAAAATTGTGGTATTAGTGGTGGGATGTTTCAACTATCACATTATGACAACCATCTATTTATTTTTGTCATTTACAATGTTTCAGGCTCATGTGGATAGCACATCAGATGGGAAATTCACTACTTTACCTTCCCACTTACAACTAATATCTTCGTCAAGAAATCGCTGTGTCAAAACATTTGTAGTCAAGCACAAAGAGTTTCACCAGAAAATATGTAAAACAAATGTATTATGCAAAAAGAAAAATTATAAAACATTCACTAAAGTATTTGTTGATGATATAAAAACAGATTTGAATATAGAAAATAATTGTAGATTAAAAGGAACTGTAATTTCCAAACATAAGGCATCATCAATGTTCAAAGATCCACCTAATCAAGATAAGGACAATGATTTAGTAATTGATGAGGAATTTGATAATGGTGAATGTAATTATGATTCTAATGACAGTGCACCACTGAAAACCACTGAAGATTATAAAGTTAAAGATGAGATCAAAATATCAGATACAAGTTACGTTGAAGAAAATATAACAAATATTATCTCGGAAGGAAAATGCAATTTGGAAATAAATGATTTTGATAAAGTACACAATCCTACAGAAGAGCTTAACAATTTTGATGAAGGTACAAAAAATCTGAATCATGCAGATGAAACTAGTCTCTTTATTAATAATAAAGTTGATTTTGAGGGAAGATTAAAACATAATAAGGAAACAATAAGTGATAACAATGAAATGTCCACATTCAATAGCCATAACATAAAATACGACACAGACGCAGATAAAGCGAATTTAAACAACAAATTTCAAAGATCAGTAAAAAAGAAATTCTTAGACGAGAACCATTGGACTAAGATAACTTTGTCTGACGAAGAGGCGGCGAGCAGGTTCCAAGCGAAAGCCTTGGAACATAAATTTTTGAAGGCAGACTTCAAGTGCAAAGATTGCTATAGGATTTTCTCGCAGGAAGACATGATGAAGAGGCACATCAAACTGAGACATTGTAAGGTGAGTTTGTGTAATTTAGAAATTTTAAAACTATCATGGTCATGAACATTATTATTAACCAGTTTGCCCGGGATCATGACGCATGTAACTGCGTCGAAATATCGGGAGTCAACAAAACTCACAACTCATGGTAAATATCTCGGTAACACGAATAATTATTTTTGTAATTTGTTAAATCGAAATAACTGGAAAAAAATATGTAAACCAAATTGCGTATTAAAGTCCGCTTTTAGTGTTCCGTAACGGGTTAAACGGGACCCTATTACTAAGACCCCGCTGTCCGTCTGTTTGTATTTTATGAACCGTGAGTTAGTTTAAATTTTTACAGATGGCGTATTTCTGTTGCCGCTATAACAGCAATTACCAAAAAACAATAAAACATACAACTCTCATACAATAAATGTATTTTTTTTTTTTTTAGTTTCTTTCTTAAATGGTGCGGAACCCTTCGTGCGCGAGTCCGACTCGCACATGGCCGGTTATTTTTTTTATTAATGTATAGCCAAGCGTTTGGCCGCCATCTCACCTGATGGAAAGTGAAGATGCGGCCGACGATGGAGCACGCTTGTCTAGGAGAAACCTATTCACTCTGCCTTGACTCCCAGGTTGTAATGGTCAGGGAACACAGACTCTGGCAAAGCATTCCACTCCCTTGCAGTCACCGTACCAGCCTCTAATGTTCCCACTGCAAGGACACCGGCCTACTCTCGATAATTGAGAGTGAATGGGCTCTGATCTACCACGCGAGCCCAATCCGGATTGGTCGTCGAATTTTTGATTCTAAGACATGCCCGGTTTCCTCACGATGTTTCCCGTCACCGTTTCGAGAACGTGGTATTGCGCACATAAATTTTTCAAGTGAAAAAACTTATTGGTGCACGTGTGGGTTTGAACCAGCAACCTATAGATTGAAAGTCGGCGTCTATGCCCCTGGGCCAACACTCTTGCAGTACGCACAATAAAAGTAGTTTCAAATCGCTTAATCTATATATATAAAAGAAAGTCGTGTTTGTTACAACACTTATAACTTCTCGAGTTATAAGTGTTGTAACAAACACGACTCGACGGCTGGACCGATGGCCATGGTTTTTGATTTGTTGGATTTGTTTCCGTCCCGAATAGCAGAATAACTATTAAAAACATTGGAAAATTAACGAAAAAATAATATCAATTTATCCCCGTATTCTCCACGGGAACGGGAACTATGCAGGTGAAACCGCGGGGCGCAGCTAGTTTAAATTAAATCTTTAATCAGTTGCTTGTTAATTTTGTTCTCAGTCGCTCGGCCCCCACGAGTGCCGCCACTGCCACATGCGGTTCAAATGGCGCTCCCGTCTACAGAAACACCTAAAAGAACATTACACTATTTACAAATGCTTGAGGTGTGAACTCTCTTTTCCCGTCGAGTAAGTACTTTGTTAAGTAACTGTTGATACCGTGGGTTTCAAATTAATTTCGATAATGCATATAAAACAAAAAACATCTTGTCCGTTAGACTTTGAAATCATACAACGTTGGTTGGATGATGCGTGCTTCAAACAACTTATTATGAATTAATGAATACTCTTTATTGTACACCTCGATAGAAACATACATAACAAAAATAAAATTAACAAAACAGTCACATAAAAAGAAGAGGTTAAAATGGACGGCCTTATCGCTAATAGCGATCTCTTCCAGGCAACCTTTGGATGGAATGAAATTAAAAATGTGAAAATTTGGTAGGAGGTGCACCAAAAATAATGCCTTTCTAATGAAACTGTTGTGTATGAGATACATGTGTGCGTGCACGCACACCCCTAGTCATATTCTACGAATAAAGTTAGTGTGCTACCGACCTGTACGTGTTTCACTTGGTCCCGTCGTATACTTAACAGAAACCGTCATTAGAAAGGCATTAATACGTTGTTAGACCACTAAAACATGCATTAGGCACAAATTTCTTTTTGACGTGATAACGTCTTATAAAAGTCTTATAACGTCTGGAGAAGTACTGCCACTTCACCTGGTAATACGCCAGCAGTGGTGCAATCTTGTTCCGGTGGAAGGGTGTGGTAGCCGTTACAGCTGAGGGCTAGTGAAGGAGCCGGAGCAATGTTGCGACTTGGGTCTTCTTATACTTCGGTAGTGAGAACTGAAGTTGTTTTGATGTTGTTTAAAGCATTGTTACAATGGATAGCCCGTACCTACCCACCTCCATGGCGCTTGGAGATATTTATTAATGGGTTGGAACAGACGTAAAGTTAACAAATAAGATTAGCTTGAACATGAAACTGACTGTAATTTGACATATCTGTGTGCATGTAATGTGCCTGGGGAGTTCCTGTGGCACGTTATATGCTCACGAATATGTGTACATGCATGTGTATAATTTGACGTGTTAGAATAGAATAGAATAGAAAAACTTTATTTTGTGTTACATAATTAGGGCTCACTTAAAAATTAAAAACAAAATTACACGTTTAAGAATATGTAACAACAAAATAGGTAACCACTCATCATGTGCTGCGTCAGTGGACTGATACAGCGCTGGTATTCTGTGGCACCGTGGTGAGAGCGTGCGACGACAGTGAAATACACGCGTACAAACAACATTATAAATTCATTTGTTGTTATTGTTATTGTTCAAATGATACTTGAGATCTAAAGGAATAAATGAGATTGACATTGACTTTGAGTGTTATATTATTTAATTTATACAGAATATCTGCGTTCCAACACGATTATTCGCACAACGGCGTCACCTGGACTTGCGCACATTGCGGACAGAGATTCAGGTAAATTTATCCTGTTTACTATTAGGAGTACAAATAAGTTTCCGCCGTTTTTAACACAAATTAAATATTTATTGTATTGTAGAAGAACGGTAATATAAATTTAATCAAAATATTGCCCATCACTTGCAACCACTTTTTCCCATCTCTCAGGCAGCATTCGAATCCCACGTCTGAAGAACTCCTTGTCTTTTGAGGTTATCCACGAATCAACCCAATTTTTGGTATCCTCATAAGATGTGAACCGCTGCGCCGTCAGAGCATGTGCTACGGACCGGAACAGGTGATAATCGGACGGTGCAATGTCTGGTGAATACGGCGGGTGGGGTAACACTTCCCAATCAAGTGTTTCCAAGTACTTTTTCACGGGAGCCGCAACATGTGGACGAGCATTGTCATGCAGAAGAATAATTTTTTCGTGTCTAGAATAGTATTGAGGGCGTTTTTCCTTCAGAGCTCGGCTCAATCTCATCAATTGTGTTCGACAGAGGGCTCCAGTAATTGTTTCGCTCGGATTAAGCAACTCATAATACACTACACCTAGCTGATCCCACCAAATACACAGCATATCGTAAATTTTTGGCCTTCCACTGCGATCTTTGTCTTCTACGTCGAAATCACCGTTTTTAAACTTTTGAAACCACTCTCGACACGTTCTCTCACTCAAAGCAACCTCACCATATGCTTCTACGAGCAATCGATGCGCCTCAGCAGCAGATTTCTTTAAATTAAAGAAGTAAACTAATATTTCCCGCAAATGACGCTTACTTGGCTCAAATTTTGTCATTTTCAACTTATAAAAATTATATTTTACCAATATAAAATCAATGATATTAATAGGTTATGTTGTTCTTGAATGTCCAAACTATTTTTTAAGCCGGTTATCATCTGCGAAAGCTAACCGAAACTCCGTGCCGCGCCATCTACAATAAAACGGCGGAATCTTATTTGTACTCCTAATACAATTTCTTCTTATTTTTAGCCTTTTTCTTCTTCGTCTTATGAATGTCCTTTTGTATAATATAAGCCACACAAATTCTGCCAATGTCAGAGGTAATGTACGTTTGCAGGTTTTTTTCTGCATTAGGGTTAATTGTAATAAAATGTTGTCAGTTTATTTATTATAGAAGTTTTTTTTTAATGTGAAAATGTGACGGAACGAGCTGATGGCCCACCTAAGTAATGCGACTCAATATAACATTTGGGACTACACCCGAGACGGGGATGATACGTCTCATGCGCATGTGATTTCACCGGCAGCCACACCCTTCCACCGGAACACAATAATGTGAGCACTTACTTGGTGGTAGATTCCAGGTGTGGTGGCAGCACCTCTCCGGACGAACTTGGCACAAGTTCTACTGCTGCTTTTGGTTGCTCCTTTAGCACCACCCAGGGGGGGTACGTGTGTACCCTTTGACACACCTACCTACAACCACAGTGATATATTTAACAAATGGATAAAATTAAAATAATAAGAGATGAAAAGAAATATACTACAATATTATAGTAAAACTACTACAATTTCTTTATAACATACTAGCTAGCCAGTTTACCTGTCTGAGTTCAGAATTTGACAATTCCTCGTCAAACGACAAAAGTGGAAGAATTCCATAGAACAATGTGATACCAGTTAGTTCCAATTTCTGAGTTTTGACAACCTTGTCCAGACAATTTTTTTATTTGAATATATTTTAGGCCTGGACATATACGTACCTATTTCTTCTTCTTCTTCATGGCTTTTTGTGTCTTTAGCCACACAAAGCTATTGTACCAACATTTGATTTTAATAAAAAACATTACCGCATTTATGCAAAATATTTATTTAGCCAAATAGCGGAAAAAATAAGATAAGAACGATCAAGATAAGATAAGAACAAGATAAATATATCTTGATCTTCTTATTCTCGTCTTATCTTCTAATACGGCTTTTGTTCTAACAATTCTCTTCACTATCCTCTGCAGAATTAACTCATATCTCCGCTTGTTATTTCAGACACAGCAGTACTTACTACACACATCTTAGAAAGCACAAGAGCAAGTATGTTTGTACACTGTGTGGTGTCTCGTTCGTCAGTGAGTTCGGATTGTTTATGCACAAGAGGGTCAAACACGTCATCAACGAGGTATAATTAAAAAAATATATATTAAATCGCTTTTAAATTTAAAATTGAGACAAAATATCATCAGATCATCTTAAGATGTTATTATTCGTGTTACCGAGATATTTACCGTGATTTGTGAGTTTTGTTGACTCCCGATATTTCGACGCAGTTACATGCGTCATGGTCCCGGGCAAACAGATGCACTTAATTAATTATCCTTTACGGTAAAACGGTGTATGTAACGTACTAGCTGCGCTCGCGGTGCCGCGGTTGGACTTCCTACGGGAACCGTACATTATTCCGGGATAAAAAGTAGCCTATGCTATTCCAGACTATAATCTATCTCTGTGCCAAATTTCATCCAGGTCCGTTCAGCCGTTCTGGCGTGATTGAGTAACAAACATCCAATACTTAGAAACTTTCGCATTTATAATAGTAGGATTATATATCCACAACAAACTTATGTTCATCATAAAAATATTTGTTTTGGATGAAAATCGAAGCTACAACTTACAGCGCAGAAGGCACTTTCTACTGCTACTTTTGGTTGTTTTAGCACCACCCAGGGGGTGAAGGGAAAGGGTACATACCCATACTTTAAATACTCTTTCAGGATTGCAAGGAAGACAATCCCAACACGTACTGCAAGGTTTGCGACATCCAGTTCGATACTCTGAAAGGGTATGAGGACCATTTCGCCGAATCTGCCTTACACGCCACGTGAGTCCAAGATATCTTCCTTACTTAATATTATAACAAAGTCGCTTCCGCTGAATGTACGCATAGCAGTGGCGGCCTTAGAGGATGGCAAGCAGGGCAACCGTCCGGGGCCTCTCCTTTGTAGGGCCTCGCACCCTCGGAGAACAAACCGTTTTTCGTTTCGATGTACTGCAGCTGTAAAGAGGATGCTGACTGATTACTGACTGACTGTAGCGCTTCGAAGGCTACTACCAACTAAGCCACGGAGCCGTCAAAAATTACTATTATTTTCAGTGAAATTAGCGATGGAACCGCGCCCCTGCCTCTGAAGACCCGATGTACGAGACGACGGGTGCCCAGGATAACCACCAACTGCAATATCGTAAGTGTGGATCAAGTAATCATTCCATTAGGGGTTTCTTGCTTATTCTTCCCTTTCGAGGGTCGATGTTTGTTGTTTGTTCAAAAACCCCTTGCCCGATTCCGATAAAATTAAAATGATACTTGATCAAAGTCAAATTCATAGTCAAAGTCAACTTTTGACTTTGACTTTGTTCAATAACCCCTTGCCCGATTCCGATAAAATTTAAATGATACCTGGGAAGTATACATACCCTTTGAAAGAATCTTCCAAATCGATTTAGTAATCGCGTATCATACATAAAAAAACATACAGTTAAATGAGAACCTCCTTTTTTGAAGTTGGTTAACAAAGTCGCTGTTTGTACTCTTTGAACTTTTAAATTATCTTAATAACGTATTTTATTGCAGTTTTCAGCTATAGATAGTGATTAAGACGAAGGTTTATATGTAGTACTAGCAACTCACCCCGGCTTCGCACGGGTATTTTCTGATACGACACTGATGCTCTACTAATACTCGTATGATATATTGTAGGTGTTACTCTTTACTCAATCAAATTCAACAAACATTTAAAAAGACAAAAAGATTTTGACTTTTTTAATAAAATGACTTTTTAAACATCTAAAATGTCAAAAAGATTTTGACGTTTTTAATAAAATGACTTTTTAAACATTTAAAAAGTCAAAAAGATTTTGACTTTTTTATTGTAATAAAATGACTTTTTAAACATTTAAAAAGTCAAAAGTCTTTTTGAAAAGATTTTGACTTTTTTAATAAAATGACTTTTTAAACATTTCAAAAGTCAAAAAGACTTTTGACTTTTTAAATGTTTGTTTTTTTTGCGACCGGGGTTTTTTATATTTATTTTTTTAATGGCAGTGCGGCAAAACCTTTTCGTCGTACGCGGCGTTCACTAAACACCACGTATCGGTGCATCCCGGGGATCCTCTGCCCAAAGCCAAGACGGAGAAGGTGGACGGGCAGCGGCAGATATGCGAAGTATGCGGAGTCACGTTAGCGGTGAGTAAAAAAATATAATAATCCTTGTTGCGTGTGAACAGGCCCTTAGGAGTAGACCCATAAGAATGACGCGTGGATCGCGGCCTAAAAGGTTTGTCTAGTTCGCCACTTTGCCGCTTCACATAAAGCAGGGCGCTAGAAGAGCCTTGTCTATGGGCAGAGAGCGACATGACGTTCAGTGGGCGCGAATGAGTTTAGTCAAGTGTGTCATGTCAAATATAATAATCCGCGGCTACCGCCTCAATCCGATATTTGTTTTGTGTTTTATATTGTTAAAATCCCAATAAACTTTATTACCGAGCTAGAACCTACATTATTTTCGTCCTAACTGAGCTAGCCGTACGCGAAATTCTTTATTAATGCCAATTATGTATAGCGTGGTGGCCCAGGGGCATAGACGCCGACTTTCAATCTGAATATTGCTGGTTCAAACCCACACGTACACCAATGAGTTTTTTCACTTGAAAAATTTATGTGCGCAATACCACGTTCTCGAAACGGTGACGGAAAACATCGTGAGGAAACCGGCATGTCTTAGAACCATAAATTCGGAGACATGTGACATCTACCAACCCGGATTAGGCTCCCGTGGTTGATCAAAGCCCATTCACTCTCAATTATCGAGAGTAGGCCGGTGTCCCTGCAGTGGGAACATTAGAGGCTGGTACGGATATATCAATTGTAGAGGCCTGACATTTTTAAAGAATGTTTTACTTTGATATCAGACTAAACATTGCAATCGGTGGTACAGAACCGCCGGCGTGTATTTCGAATTCCGATCTTTAAAATAGATGTTTGCTTAAGAAACTGAGATTTATTCGAAACTAGCTGCGTCCCGCGGTGTTACCCGCATTTTTCCGAAATCAAATGTAGCTTATGTGTATCCAGGATATAAGCTATCCTGGTACCAAATTTCATCCAAATCCGTTGAGCCGTTTGAGCGTGAAGGAAGAACAAACACACACACACACACACACATACACACACACACACACACACACACACACACACACACACACACACACACACACACAAACTTTCGCCTTCACACATTTCACATAGTATAAAATAAAGTCGCTTTCTCTGTCCATATATCCCTATGTATGCTTAAATCTTTAAAACTACGCAACGGATTTTGATGCGGTTTTTTTTAATAGATAGAGTGATTCAAGAGGAAGGTTTATATGTATATTAACATCCATTAAATACTGTTAGTTCTCTAAATTTAACGCGTGGGGCCACGGGCAGTAATGAATAATTCAAAACCATTGGATCGATTTTAATTCTTTTTTCAGTGAATGACATAGGCTATATATTTTATACCCGTGCGAAGCCGGAGCGGGCCGCTAGTTATTTATAATTTAAGTGTGATTAATTTAAAACTTAACCGTTATATTGTTTCACAGAGTGCCTGGTCTTTAGTGAACCACCTAAACACGCACACTAGAGACAAACGGTACACGTGCAAGACTTGCGGCATGCAGCTGTCATCCAGGAGTGTGCTGCAGAGGCATCAGTTGGTAAGTTAGTGCGTGGTCTTCTATCGTGACTTTTCTTCGCTCATTGTATACTGATTTGGATGTGTCTTTTCAAAATGTGGGGTGTAACCGCTAAGGGCAAGAAATAAGAGATGCGTGTTCTTCTTTCGTGACTTTTCTTCGCTCATTGTATACTGATTTGGATGTCTCTTTTCAAAATTGTGGAGTGTAACCCCTAAGGGCAAGAAATAAGAGATGCGTGGTCTTCTTTCGTGACTTTTCTTCGCTCATTGTATAATAATTTGTCATTTTATAATTATTTTCCAGACACACATTCAGGAGAAGAACTTTGTCTGCGATATGTGTGATAAACGGTTCGCTCACCGCGCCGGGCTGCGATTACATCTGAGGACCCACGAGAAAGACCACAGTCCTACCAGGTAACAGCAATACGACTCAGGTCCTCTACCGAACGAGAAGATCCGAGTCCCATGATTGTAACGATTCATGCGTAATTTTAATGTATATGTTTATGTTTGTGGTCTTATAAATTGAAACGATATAAGTTTATTAGTTATTATAGTTGATTTATTCATAACTAGCTGCGCCCCGCGGTTTCACCCGCATAGTTCCCGTTCCCGTGGATAATACGGGGATAAATTGATTTTATTTTTTCGTTAATTTTCCAATGTTTTTAATAGTTATTCTGCTATTCGGGACGGAAACAAATCCAACAAATCAAAAACCATGGCAATCGGTCCAGCCGTTCTCGAGTTATAAGTGTTGTAACAAACACTACTTTCTTTTATATATATAGATTTACACGTCAGGAATTCTTAATGATATTAAATACTATTCAATACAAAAGGGGTGTTATAGTGTGTATTGTCAAATTTTACACACGCAAGTAAACATTCGTGAGCATGTACAATAACGTGTCACAAGAGCTCTTTAGGAACATTACATGCACACAGATATGTCAAATTTAGTTTTCATGTTTTAGCTTGTCTTCCAACCCTTACCGACCCGAGGGGAAGAAACAGTCAAGAAACCCCTCGGAGACAGTATTACACATCCGCGAGCACATTGGTAAAATGTTGAATTATTTTTCAGGAGCAGAAAGAAGAAATTGGAACCACCCCACGTCATGGATTACTTTAAGAATTACGGCCATCTGACTAGCTTTAGGTAAAAATGTATATGTGAATAATTATTAATTATGAATGTTTATTATGTGCAGGGGCGTAGCTACCGCCGTATTTGCCGTATCAATTATACGGGGCCCCCGGGCCACGGGGGCCCCCAAAGTGTGTAAGGAAAAAGAATAAAAACTTTCTAATTTATTTTATTTTACAAATGACAAGAAAAATCTTTACCTCCATATAAGGGCCTCCAAAAAAATTTTTATACGGGGCCCCGACAAGGCACGCTACGCCACTGATTATGTGCAATTATAGTATGTATTATAGCTTTTCACGAGTTTTAATTATGAAAACTGCGTAGCCTGGCCTCATAGCTCAGTAAATAGTAGCTCTGCCTTCTGCGTTGTAGGTCGGTGGTTCAATTCCCACCCAGGACAAGCTTCTGTGTAAAAAAACATAAATGTTTATTCTGTGTCTGAGTGTTAATATATATTTTATTTATGTATTTACAAAAACATATATACTATTATATTAGGAGTATCTTCTTTGTACTCCATCTACAATAAAACGGCGGAATCTTATTTGTACTCCTAATATTATAATATTTCCCGCAAATGACGCTTACTTGGCTCAAATTTTGACATTTTCAACTTATAAAAATTATATTTTACCAATATAAAATCAATGATATTAATAGGTTATGTTGTTCTTGAATGTCCAAACTATTTTTTAAGCCGGTTATCATCTGCGAAAGCTAACCGAAACTCCGTGCCGCGCCATCTACAATAAAACGGCGGAAACTTATTTGTACTCCTAATATATTAATTCTATCAGTTATCTAGTTCCTATATTACAAGCTATGCTTAGTTTGGGGCTAGATGGCGCTGTGTGAAATATGTTCATGAATATTATTTATTTCTTTAACCAATAAAATATAGTGTTTAAAATTAAAATCTGAACATTTACTAAATGTTCAACATGAATCACAGGAAAATGATTAATCCAATTTGAAGGACCAATAAACTTCAAACTCATGATTGAAACAGAGATGTAAATAAAACTTTGGATATGGCATGTAAATTATTTATTCATAACTTAACGACTTATGCTATTTAAAATACATATATTATATTCACGAGCGCTAACAGTATTTGTATCCCAAGTATATACTGGTACTGAGAACTACCTACCAACCTCTTAGGGACTTATACATCAATTTCTGTGGCTTAGGGAAATTAAAACAATTTTTGCGTTTAATGTTCATTCGAAAATCAGTTTATTTATTGCGCCTTAGAAGTAATAATTGGTGATAATATTAAAAAGCACCTATATTTCTAAAAAAACTCATTGCTAAGATCATGCTTTGAAATAGTGAGGTTAAAATAGCTGTTTCTTCCACGTTAAGGTCATTGACCAGTAAACATATAATAAATCAAGTATAAGGTCAATGATCTTAAAACAGCTGATTCAAGTCATTATAACCTCAAAAACACTATAAAACGTTCGAATTTCAAGTCACAAAAAATTATCTTGACATTTATAGACGCTAAGAGTTGTTACCACTAACCATGTTATTACAACTAAAATAAATTGAACCATCTTGAAGCACATCAAACTTACTTCGTAACAGATACTACGCTTTTTGAGCTCGCGTGAGTCTAGAAGATCATTCTAGAAGATTTAACCAACCGCACTTTGACCCACGCCTTCTCCCACAGCAGAAGTACCACCAGAGCACTCTTAAACTCAAAGGAGTGTGCTTGATCCAATCGTTTACTTTTGGGATGTAAACATGGGCGTACCCAGCTTCTGGCCTAGGGGGGGCAAGCAGGGGCGGCCCGCCCATACGGCGGTCCAGGCGCCAAATCCTAGGGGGCGCCACTCACAATTGGTATAGATATATAATATTATTAGGAGCAAACAGGAGAGGCGCCATAATTGGATCTCGCTCCATTTTAAAATTTACTTCGGGCCGGCGCTGGGGCAAGTCAGATTTTTTAGGTCGGATCGTCCGCGGCTTTTTTGTTATACACACTACACAAACACGCAGGAAACATTAGGTATATGTAGTGTTGTGTGTAGGGCAAACAGCCGCAAATGATCCTACTTTATATGTACCGTACCGTACCAGCCTCTAATGTTCCCACTGCAGGGACACTGGCCTACTCTCGATAATTGAGAGTGAATGGGCTCTGATCTACCACGGGAGCCCAATCCGGATTGGTAGATGTCACATGTCTTCGAATTTTTGGTTCTAAGACATGCCGGTTTCCTCACGATGTTTTCCGTCACCGTTTTGAGAACGTGGTATTGCGCACATAAATTTTTCAAGTGAAAAAACCCATTGGTGAACGTGTGGGTTTGAACCAGCGACCTTCAGATTGAAAGTCGGCGTCTGTGCCCCTGGGCCACCACGCTCTCTCACTTTATATGTAGTTAAACAAATATAAGTAAATTTGACTATGCATGCATTTTTATTTTATTTTAATCGCTTCTTAATTTAAATTTCCAGGGGGGGCAGCTGCCCTGCTCCCCCCTGGGTACGCCCATGGATGTAAACCTCGTGTATTACAAACGTGTCTGTCTACAAAAACGGTTTGAAAATCAATGTGCAATGACACAATCTCAAAACGATGATGGAAAAATTCTTGTGGAAATCAGCATGTCATAGAACAATAAATTCGAAGACGGACTACCAATCCATTGTACTCCCGCGGTCTCACCATCACTCTCACGTGTCAACAGTAGACCACTGAAAGACACAAGACACTTCAATTTTGTTTATTTGTATATATTAAAGTCCTGTATGGTACCAGTACTATGCGCTGTTGCTCCAGTACTAAACCACGAAATCATGCATTCAAGGTACTTTCTTTTTTTTACTTTCGCCGTGTATGTAGGAACTAGTGATGAGATAAAACGTATTTTTCACAGAATACAATACAATTTCAGGAACAGAAAAGTGTTTCGCTATTTGCTTATCACTAACGTAAAAAACGTATACCTACGTTTACACACTCATACCTCAGCAATAGGATTCCCTGTGTCGTAGATGGCATGGACAAACATAAACACAAGAGAAACACCCAAGACCCGAGAACAAACTTCATGCTCACCACACAAAGTGTGCCCCGGCAGGGATCGAACCCCTCACTTCGAAGGCAGTCCTACTACAACTAAGCCACGGAGCCGTCTAGTAAATGAATAGTTATTTAAGATTTAACGAAAAAAACCTCTCGTTTGGGCTCTTTCAGAAACATTAAGCACAATTTTAAAACAGCCTGAAACAATCGAAAAAGAGTTTTACAATTTTTTTTATTGGACACCGTTTTTTTTTTTAAAGATAGCTATTTGAATTTTTCGTAGACAAAGCATACTATAGCATTAATTGATATCTTAATGACAAGATAAACTAAAATCTTCTTGTAGATATAATGCATGTGACATTATTTTCTATGTATCTGATTGTACATGATATTGAATTGTTTACCGGTAACTGTAAAACGCAGTGGCCATATTTAAATTAATTTGTACCATCCTATTACCAGTTTGACAATCTTGTATTTGCTTAATCGCGAAAGAATGTTGCTTAAATATTACCTACAATATTACAATCAGAATCTATATATATAAAAGAAAGTCGTGTTAGTTACTTCACTTATAACTCAAGAACGGCTGAACCGATTTAGCTGAAAATTGGCAGGGAGGTAGTTTAGAGCCAGGAGAAGGACATAGGATACTTTTTATCCCGTTCGACATCATTCCCGTGTGACTTGACATGTAACGTCAGTCACTATAAAACGTGGTATAACAAAAAAGAATCAGACTTGGAATAACAAAATTGACGTATAATGACAGCTATGTAATGACGTATGGATGACTATTTGATATTTGTAAGAAATCTATATATATAAAAGAAAGTCGTGTTTGTTACAACACTTATAACTCGAGAACGGCTGGACCGATTGCCATGGTTTTTGATTTGTTGGATTTGTTTCCGTCCCGAATAGCAGAATAACTATTAAAAAACATTGGAAAATTAACGAAAAAATAAAATCAATTTATCCCCGTATTCTCCACGGGAACGGGAATTATGCGGGTGAAACCGCGGGGCGCAGCTAGTAATATTATAAAGGCAAAAAATTGTACGTATGTACGTTTCTTGCTCCTTGGTTCAAACACGGTTAGTACCAGGATAGCTTATATCCTGGATTAACAGAAGCTTTTGATCTTGGAGAACCGCTGGTAACGGGCACAGCTAGTGCAAATAAAAACGCAGTACGGCGTACTGTCTGGCGAATGGTAGCTGGCAGAAAGTGGATAAGAGACTTGAATTGGGCTTTGCTGTGCACGTAGAGACCCTGTCCAGGTTTGGACCGATGTTGGCTGATGATGACTAATAAAACTATAGAATAGAACCTGCTAATTTATGTCTTCGTTTCATCTTTCTTCTTGTCTTGTACGTGGCGACCGAGCATATCATGTTTTGAGCAGCATTCGTTCTGAAACAATTACAATTATATCAATCTTACTGCTTTTATAAATGCTAAATGGATGTTTGTTACTCAATCAAGCCATTTTATATAAATATATATATTACAATTATATATATTATTATATTATATTATTATATTATATATATTATATATTATATATATTATGAATAGATTATTGATATTGATATATTGATTGAGTAAAAAACATACTCAATAAAGCCAGAATGGCCGATCGGTTCTGGATGAAATTTGGCACAGTGATATATTTGTCTGGAATAGCACTTTAGACGAAGAATAAAGTCAGAAAAGCAAAATACATTTAATTTACTTAGATGACATACTTTTTCCAGTTGTTTGATAACAACTGGAGACCTTTGTCAGAACAGTGTTACCAGAGGCGGCCTTAAGGGGTGGCAAGCAGGGCAAACGCCCGGGGCCTCGCTTTTATAGGGCCTCGCACCCTCGCAGAACAACCCGTTTTTTGTTTTGATGTACTACAGCTGCCTTTAGGAGGATGCTGACTGATTACCAGTAGCCCTGTACACTTCCACCTAAATTCCTCATACGCCAAGATCCTCACAAAGATCTACCGCCCGGAGCCTCGCAATATCTAAGGCCTTGGGTGTTACTATACTTACACCATCAGAACTGCTGGATTCGTCACTATCGCTGGTGGAGTCGGTGTCGTAGTGCCCCAGTCCCGGCAGCACCCCCACGCAGGTCAGCTTCCCCCCCTCCGGGACGGGGGGCGCCTCTGAGCTCGGGCTCTGCCTCGTGAGGCCGTTGCTCTTGGCCGGTGTGCTGTCTCCCTCCATATCACTGGCCTTGCGCTTTCTTACAACCACCTGTATTTTTCATCAAGTTCAGTAGCTTACAGAATTTGCTCACGAGGGTTGAATAATAACGTTTATACACTCATATAAATCTGCATTGAGATTCCCTGTGTCGCAGATAGCATGGACAAACACCCACAACCCGAGAACAAATTAGAAACTGGACCCCTCAAAAACTTATTTTTTGGTTCAGTTTTAACATGCGAGAGTAATTCCCAAACGGGGTAAGAGGGTAGAATACTGCGGTGTAGTTGCCATACCCCTTGTAGTTTGTTCTTCTGTGAGTTGTGCGCGGATTGCGTTGACGCCCGCGCCGGTGCCAACTGCGCGCGGAGGCGGCTCATCTCCTCACTTTCCGCCAGGCTTGAAACTCTCTCCCTGGAAACAAATTGTCAAAAGCTTAGCGCATCATAATTGTTATCCAACAAGTAACAGATTTAAAATAGAAAAAAAATATATTTACACACTCATACCTCTGCACTAGGATTCCCTGTGTCGCAGATGGCATGGACAAACACAGAAATACAAGACACACACCCAAGACCCGAGAACAAACTTCATGCTCACCACAGTGTGCCCCGCCGGGAATCGAACCCGGGACCCCTGGCTTCGGAGACAGGGCTACTACCAAATAAACTACGGGACGATCCAAAAAAAAAAACCCGACTTTAATACCTTCAAAGTAGCAAAATTCGTTCGTTTACTTGGATTACATATTTTTCCCAGTTATTTTGATTTAACAATCAAACTATCAAAATCGGTATGCTGCCGGAAGATTACTAGGTGTGGTGGCAGTGCTTCTCCGGACGAACTTGGCACAAGTTCTTCTGCTATTTTTGGTTGCTCCCTTAACACCACCCAGGGGACACCTGCAGAGACTCAAAGGGATCTACATCTACGGACGCGAGCAACTGGACCCCTCAAATAAAATACAACAATATAATTCAAAATCAGGTTCATACCTGAACTCTTGGATCTCTTTGCGTTCCTCCATAGAGATCATCTGCGCAGCCTTAGCCTTGGTCTCCTCAACCAGGTCCAGAAACCCCACCTCATCATCATCCAGCCCTCGGATCATGTTCTCTGTAATTTTAACCAAGATCCTGTTACTCTAGGCTATCTATACTATATATAATTATATAAAAATATATATAAATGAATCCCTACTTCCCTTGGTCATGGCAGCACGCGTGAACGGCTGGACCAATTTTAACAATTTTTTTTTTGTGTTTATTAGGGTCAGGAGAAGGTCCTTATGAAAGAAAACACTAGCAAAGTTCCTCCCCAGGGCTGTTTAGGCATTTTGACACTTTGTATTAACACAATCAGCACAAAATAAACATGCACTGACAATTTGTCCTTACTGAGTTTATGAGCCTCTTCATATTCTGCTTCCTTCTTCATCCTCTGCTCTTCGAGTCGCTGGAACAGTGGCCGGGTGTCGTAAGGGTCCTCTGGTGCTTCTATAAAGGACACAAATAAGCGAACCATTAAAATAAACTCTAACATTATGGAACCACTCGAGGCATAACCACAGTTAGCATAAGAAGAAGTCTTAAGAAATAAGACTAGTCATGAAACTAACTGTTGTTTGACATGTATTGTGTGCATGTATGCTGCCTTTTTTTTTCTGGTCGGCGCGTTTGTACTGGGGCTATGGAAACGGTGTTTTACCTCGATAGTAAGGGCCCCATCATGTAGGCTGCCAAAGGAGCTTTTATGCTCATTGTTCATAAAAATAGTTATTATTCACAAATAAAGTTCTAATTTTAAAATTACATATAACATACATTCTTCATCCGGTCAGTAGTTGGATGGCTGACCGTGTAATAGCATTGGAGAGCTACTTCCTTACATAGCAGGGCCTAATAGATGTACATCCTATCTAGATAAGCCTTGTCTTCAGCTATCTTCAAATTACAATACTACAGTTGGCCACATTCTCAAATAAGTTTGAACCATGGAGAAGTACAACCACAAACATTTTAGAGGACTTAAATAAGAAATACCTTCAGGAATTAAGAAAATGAGTTCAGAAATCAGAAAATATTTGTGTAAAAACTATGTAAGTATAAATAGATGGCGATAATGTAGATTTATTTATTATTATTAATAAAGCCTAAAATATAACGTAGCAGGTTACTCTAATGCGTTATACTAGAAATTCTTTATATACAGTGGAGTGTAGATGTTATCTCCACTCCACCATCAAAGTATTCATAAAGGCAGAATAGAGTTTTGAGTACGGAGTTTTGATGAAGTGAGGCTATTTACCAACACGAAACGGACACGGTCGTTATTGTGTAGGCAGATAATCGGAGGAAATAGTCAATCAATGTTACCTTGAGGTTGGTCTGCCGTGCGAACCTTCTCCCATTCCTCTTGACGACGCCGCCGTGCCTCGACTATCTCAGTTTCAGATATAAATCCGGAGCTCATATTTGATGGAAAATATTATGAAAAAGTTGAAAAACGTGAAATTCAATTGCACACGACCGCTCGCTTTTGCTTCACTGAACGCGTTCAGATGTGATACTTGACGATTGTTGGATGACAATCCTAGCGTTGTAAATTAGTAGTACAGATCATTAGGGACAACCAATCACAACGCCTTAACTATCGTTGGGCGACACAACTGAACACCCACCTTAATTTTAATTTGACAATATTGATGACATAGACAGCTGAATAAAACTGTCAAATCATTAAGACAATATCGAAAATTATAGAGTAGGCCAAAAATAAGAAGAAGAAGAAGAAATTATAGAGTGTAAAATATCAATCGATAGCCAATTTTCGCATGATTATTCATACATATTACAATACAAATCAAAATTCGTAAAAAAAGAATAGACATAACGAAAATAGTGTTTTTATTAATGCTTGAGCCTAAACAACTATATACAATTTAATCAAACCAGTAGTCATCAGATATGGACATTAAAAGTACCCTCTGTTTATGTGTACGTCTGTCAAGTGGCATTTATTGTCGGGTATTGTTACAATTAAAGGTTAAACACGAAACCAGAGCTGCGTTAAATTATATCGAAATTGATATAAGTTTTGATACTGAATAAAATAAATATCGAACTAAAAATATCGATGATATGTATTAATAATGGTATGGACAAATAACGATATTTTTATATATCGATATTTTTTTCTCAATCCTAAACGTTCGCGTAGTATATGATTTATTTTTATAAATGAGCCTTATTAATAATAATATATTTATTTAATAATAAAAATATACGAAGCTTATTTGACTAGCCTCACAACTCAGTTAGTACCTTTGCCTTCTACGCTGTAGATCAGTCAGGGGTTCGATCGATACCCACCCAAGAAAAATAAATTAAGTGACAAACATACAACATGTATCTATTATTAGTTAAGCATATATAAAATTTACAAATTGATGAATATGAAATTGTCAATGTCAGTTATGATTCGTCATTCGTTCGGGTGTCACTCTAAATCTCTCTTCGCCGGCACGCACGGTATTGGGGGGACGAATTTTATTTCCTCTTTGTGTGCAGATATTTTCTATAGTTCTAGTAAAAATTGAATAAGGAATCATTGCAATATGTCAGAAATAGATGTAAAAGAAATGCCCAACGGGGTAGCGGACGCTCAGGGTAACGAATTCGTCGAAGAAGGAAAAAACAAGCTGCCTGTTCTATGCCAATACTGTGGTTCTAAGATACTAGAAAAGCAAACAGGACGATTTGTGGTTTTTGAGGTTTGTAGTAATATTGAGTTCACGACCTACTTGTTTCAATTTCCTTTATCAATCTAAATATCTATCTATAGGACATTGAACATGATTCATTGGGCTTGTACCTATCTGTTGAATGATTTTATTTGCATTTCGCCTATTCCATAAAAAAAAAAAAAATTGAAATATGCCTCTGTTTTCATGGAGCTGGAAAAATAAATTGTTTACTTAGTATCAAGATTAATGATATATTCAATCAAATTACATGTAGTATTTAGCTACAAACATTGGATAATGCTATCATTCAATTTTAATTCCCTAGCTCTTGTGGTAGGATTCCGTGTGCTTAAAAGAGATAGATCTATAAAGACAGGTACAAATTTGGTCTTAATATTATCTGAACGAATGCTTATTGTCAATTAAACAATACATTCAGTGATCTCTCTCTGAAGTTGGAAGTTTTATCTTTAGCCTTTTTAATGAATTTGATACATTACCAAACTGTCTATTGCAGAAAGAGCTGCCGGAAATACACCAAGCCAACAACGCAGAAACAATTGTGAAAGAAATGATCAAGGAGTTTTATCATGTTGAAAACATGTATGTCTTTGAAAACATAGGCTTCACCCATCAGGTTGATAACTGTAAATATCTGAGTTGCGCCGACTGTGATGCGGGGCCGGTCGGGTGGTACGATATAGGCACCAAACAAAGCTATATAGCTTTGTCAAGGATAGTACATAAGAATTAGAATACAGTATCAAATATGAAGGGCATTTGGTGTTTTTGGTAACTAAAATATCTCCTGTTGAATCAACTTTACTGTTGAATATAAGGTTCTGTAGGGGTGAAAATTTTTAATGAAATTTGTAAGGGACCACCTCAAAGTACATCCTGTTAAATAAAGAAAGTATCATCAAATAAGTAAACAACTGGTGAAGACAAAATAATAATAAATAATACAAAAAAAAAACTTACACCAAAAGTAAGAACTTTTCTTTAGTGAAGTTTGTTAATGACTAGTTTTTTTCTAAAGGAGGTTTATGAAAAACATGCGATCTTTCTTGTTAACCTATATGGCTACATTTTGAACAATAAAATCAGCCAAGTTTATATGGGATCAAAGTTTAGAAAAAGCACCAAATAGCTTTCATGCAATTGTATAAATCCAATTGAGGATTGATATTTTAGGTATTATATGAAAATTATGCTATAATTTTTTTATGCTTATCTGTATAATAAACTGTTGTACCACAAATCCATATTGATTCATAGTTGTTTTGTTCATATACATTTTTGCACATCATAATCAATACATTGTTTAGATATTGTTCCTTAAATTTCAATCAATCAATCCAAATATATTTATTAACTAATATAGGCTTACAAATGTGGTAAATGATAAATGATCTTATTCAACTTATTGATTACTCATAAAATAATTATGAATAGTATTTTAATTGTAAATTTATACTTAATAACACCAGATTATGTAGATAGGGGGGGCTATTCTAAGCCTAATGTGAGAACACATTAAATTCAATTTAAGCCAACTCAGAATGTTTCATGTAACTTAGTGTTACATGAAAAATTCTGAGTTGGCTACACAGTGTTACATGAAATATGGCTAGCTTCCTCTAGTAATTTAAGATAATAATTCTAATTTGCAAGAAATTTAATTTGAAAGAATTGAAATTTGAACATGTGAGATGTGATTATTTATTTGTAGTAAAAAAATCATTATCAATTCCTGTTTTGTCGGGGACGGTCATCAGTGTTTTATTTTCATTAATATCTCAAGCTGTATTTTATGGAATATTTTTTCAAATTTATAATATGTATATTTTTTTATAAGTATGCCTTGATTGAATGCTGAATGTGAAAAACCTTTCTCATAAGAATATAAACTTCAATAAAAGAAATGTAATTTTTTTTGTGTAATTTGTAAATGTTTTTATGAGCAGGGTTTTGAAGAGCTTAAGTTTATGTATGTATGTATGTTATTGTAAATGAGATTCGGTCTACAATATAAATAAGGTTGATGTAAAGTATGTAGTATAATATATTTAAAAGACGATATTATATTAGTTTGAAAATAAATGGCACATTAAATTTTACCTATAAAAGTGTTTGGTGATTTGTAATATCAGTATTCTACTTACTACTATAAAAACAGGAATATAAGACAGTGCAACACCTTCAACTTTTTATATGGAAAGGAGTGAGCTTTTTTAATTAAATTGGTTGAATAAATTCGAAATATACCTCATCGTTTCCGTGGTGTAGCGGTTATCACATCTGCCTAACACGCAGAAGGCCCCCGGTTCGATCCCGGGCGGAAACATACTTTTTGATTTTTTTTGGATAATACTAATTATTCTTTCATTTTGTATTGATTTGACTAGTCGGAAAAAATTTACCTTAATAAAGGAATACGTTTTTATGTTGCGTTAAGCATTCAATCAGTACTGACTTCTAACCATGATACAACGAACTAAATTATTGCTATTCTAATTTCGTTAGGCGCTTTCATATTTTATTCCTAAACGTATACAAATTTTTATAAGTATCTAGGCAACGATACCTATTGGTATATTTCATTATTCATATTGTAGCTAGCTTCCGTAGACGTATCACTTCTCTAAATAGTAGTATAGCAAAGTCGCTGTTTTGGTCTGTTTCTCCGCAAACTTCTAAACCGCGCAACGGATTTTGATACGGTTTAAACTATTAGAATTTTTATATGTACTTACATTAATATTATAGTAGAGAAAAGACAAGAATTTCAATGGTTTGTGATGTCGTAAAAACATATTTTTGATCGAAGCGACTGAAGTCCAACTGGTCTTTGGGAGCTCCAGTTCGAGTCTCTAGCCGATCGTTAGCGCCACTTAGCAAAGTCACGACGACGGGTCAGATGTCACAAGATATTACGTCGTTACATTATCATTTCTGTAGTCATGGTAGGATATTAAATACGCGGGCAGCGGGTGTAGTGGTCGACATCGGCAGGGGACGAACTATGCCCCTGTCTAGCTTACAATTGTATCAGTATTTAAGTATTTTATTATGTTGACGAAGCATCTCTATAGCTGTAATGATCTGTAGTAAGTTGTTTTAATTACCGACGTACCGCATACTTATTGTATTACCTATTGTATATATTCTATTATAAAACCTTATTTTATAATAAGATTCTTTTCTATATTTTGTTTCTAATTCATGTCAAACTTGTATCACACAAAATGTGCCTAGTTGTATCTTAATAAGTGCATGCTGTGGTCACCTGTAATTGAGGGAGCACATTGACCAAGTCTGTGTATCTTTCGTTGGTGATCCAATAAATAAATAAATAAATTAGACTTCGCGATTAAGTCTAATTTATTTATTTATTTATTAGACTTATAAATTAGACTTCGCGATTAAGTCTAATTTATTTATTTATTTATTGGATTTGGTCTTGTCTATTTTCTATGAGTATTTAAGACTTGATGATACAGAGTGTTCTATTATGTACCACATTGTTCAAAATTGACAATGTTTATGGACCATGTAAATTAGTTAAACAAAAAACGGGCTGATTAAAAACCTCGTCTATTTTACTCATTGTGAACCTCTGCTAGCGGACAGCGTCCAATCCTCAAGGTTCCTGGCCATACAATACTTTCTCTTATTACGAGGTATTTATCGATGTTCTATGTTCATCTTCCACCATAGAATACAGTATTGCATGATTGGTACTGCTTCCGTTTTACCTCGGCCTTCACTGCGGTCATAAGGGCTATGGATTCGAATCCCGTACAGTGATTGTATGAATTATGATGATCAAAAGACTGAGGACATTTGATATCACATGCCGACTGCAGTCTGCACCCTTGTCGTCGTCACCCGTCTGCACCCTTATTATCGTCAATTTACCTTCGTCGGTAACCTTCTCTCAGTAGCCTTTTGCGCTGTAGGGCGGGGGTTCGACTCCCATCCAGAACAAAATTTGTGTGACGAACTTAAATGTGTGTTCTGTGTGTTAATATTATATATAATACATTTATGTATGAATTTGCAAAAAAGTATTTTATCAATAATCTGGATCACATAGAACAAGCTAAGCGTAGTTTAGTGCTAGATGGTGCTATTTGAAATGTCCATAAATATTGATTTATTATACTTACCCTACAAAAAAATCGCGAATTTTCTGTGTTCAGGTTATATTACGGCACTTGCAGCCCACCTGATGTTAAGTGGTTACTCGCGCCAAACAGTATACTTTACTGGAGGCATACATGGATTATAACTTTTTACTGTGAGTTTCACGAGGTAAAAGAGACGTGACAAGTTGGCGAGACTGGTCACGAACTATGAATGAGTCCATTGTATTCGTTTTCGAACACTTAACAGACATAATACTAAATTATAATATGTAGGTGTTGCATTTCGTATAATTTGATAGTAAAATTATAGTTTTCGTAAGTTTCTATTGTTCGTATATTAAAATATGTTTTAAATATTTTTTATGGCCATATTCAATTTCGTTATATCATAAAATTACAAAATGCTTAATCAATTATTAATGTTAGTTTTCCTGTAATAAGTGAAGTGAAAACCAAAAGCCCTTTCAAATAATTAATTTCAAGGGACTTCCTGAAAAAATACAGAATTGAAATTAATTCAAAAATTGTTTTTGACTATCCTCAAAGCATAAGTGGCTCGTTAGAAAAAAAAAATAACAAAACATATTGTGTATAAATAAAATAAAATTTAGTTGCTGTAATACATTGTCAAATACGGATTTGATGACTTTGACTTTGACTTAGGTAGACGATGCTGTGTGCTGACGTGGCTTCATACTCGTGTAACTCTGATCATTTATGTGATATAGATTTGAAAGAAGAATAGGTAATCCATTCAATTTGAACCTTTACCTTTTCACGATGAAAAATAACAGTGTCACAATATATAATTGATTCACACTACAAAGGGCAAATGTCGCCACATAATATAATTAGGCAATGCGTCGTGTGTGGTTAATTTGTGGTTTACTACAATAATTGCTGTCCATACAATTTGTCTTTTACTATTTCAACGCGTCAATTACTTTTACTTATCTTCACCCAAGGTTCTAATGGTACGAGAAGCAAAGTTTCTTAGAATAGCGACCCCATTCTTTTTATAAAAATTTTCGTGTTTATTGACCAGTGACACTGACATGGATTTCTGGTCTCCTGGTATATAAAGATTGGATTTTTGACACAAGGCAGTAAGGACAGTATAGGATAGTTACAGGAAAACGTTCCTAGGAGACCATCCATTACTTTTTGAGATATTCTGAACTGCATCCACAGATTTTAGAAAAAAATTACATTCACCGAAAATAATGTACCAATAAATTATTTATAAAGTTTATTTTATGCTTAAAGGAACAAACGGTATTCCGTATTTAACTTTTTTTTATGAAAAATATATTGAATAAAGTTTTTTTATTGGATTTTTGACCGCAGATGGCCTCGTCGACTTTAGGCGAATTTTCTGCGAGAGCAGAAGACTCAGAATCCGACTAAGTGCGATTCGTACTCACACTCCAAGAGTTCCATACCATCAAAAGCAATAATCGACTTTAATTTAATTTAAAGACAGATAATAATCTGATTCTGTGAACTTCGTACCATCTGAATTTCAAAGTGGTAATTCCCATAGAAAACTACACCTTTTGATTTTTCAATATCTCTGTTCAGTTGGGGTTTTTCAAATTCTTTTTTCCAAGCCTTTACAGTATTGAGAAGATCATAAAAAAATATTCAAATCACCCGAGCCACTTTTGAGTTTAAAGCAATTTGCAATTTGGCAATATATTAAAATATGTATTTTTTTTTAATTCAGTTCGCTACGGCTTGAGGTTCTAAAGATACATTATTGTAAAAGTAGGCAGCCAGACGATTTTACCTTTTGAATACGGAACCCTACCAAGTATCAAGATTCCTTGATACGATGTCACAATTTCTAGGTATTCTTCAAGGTCTAGTAGACCTTTGGAAAACTTTGGCGTAATGCGGTACACTCGTTGGCGTAACGTTTACAGACTTAAGGAAAATTTTTGAATCTAAAATTAATTTCAGGTTTAAAAATATTTATTTAAATACTTTACATTTTAAAAAGTTCTAGGAAATGCCTTTTTTTAGATAAATGTCTGTACAAGATAACGCGTTCTTATTAATGCTAAGTTTGGTGACTGTTAAAACCCTATAGGGAAAGGCAAGAAATGGAGTGGTGCGTTTTTGTTCACAATCAAAATCCACATTACGATGTATAAATATTAAAATCTCCGTTTTCCTTATTTGTCTTAGAAAATATACTAAAGCAAATATGGATATAAAATCTTTTCGTAGTGTGGAGTATCGTGAAATTATTTGTCTTCGTTCTGAACAGGAAGCTTGTTATAAAGGTGAATGCAATATCCTATTGATTTTTTGCAATGAAATCTTGGGATTTTTGTATTAACAATTACCAGTTGCTAAAATATTGTAATAAATTTATAACATAAAACATGTTGCGTATCCAGTATAACATTTTCAAGGTGATGATGTGACCGCTACGCAAATTTTGGATGTGATTATCGTATAAGAGGCGCATGATGGGTTTCACGCGATAATTCTTAAGAAAGTTGATTCCTAACAACAGCGGGCGCGAGGCAGTGGTAACACAGAACATAGAACTTTTTTGTTTAGCCGTATGTTTTATGAGTAATGAATTGAAATAAAAAAAAAAAAACAATCAAAACACCAAGTTGATAATAATTATTTCTAGACACTATTAATAACTAACTGTTACCGCGTCATTTTTTTTTTCTATGATAAAATATCTTGTATTATATAACATCAGCTATCTGCCAGAGATAGTCCCGTCAAAATCGGTCCAACCGTTTCCAAAAAAATTAAAATTGCTTTTTTGTTATATGTATCTTATTAAAATTCAAATGCATAAAAAAACTGATACTTTAACTTTGCAAACAGGCACTTCAAATGTATTTATTACAAATAAATCGTTAATTTAAATAAAACGTTAATTTCTTATATTTCTTATACATAATTTTCTTTTACCACATAAAGCTGTTTTAATAATATGCTAATTCAAAATGCACAACTTATTTTTATTTTCCTTTTTACTAACCTACGCCTGATCGTAATCCCTTGATTTAGCATTGAGCCTTTGAGTACGTGAGTGTACTCTTATTAATTTACCTAATTTGTTTAATGTACATTCGACTACTATATATGTTCAAATCTAAGGTTAGTCTTTGTCATTCAATGGAATGTTAAAAGGTCAAAATTTATAACTTGAAATGATTAAATACGCATTTGAAAGAAAATATGTGTTCTGTGGTCGACATGAGTAATGATCATGACATAACAGAGTTAGCGCGAAGTGTTAGAACGCAGCTTTAACTTTCTGTTCCTTAGAATTTTAAAACGTGTTTTTTTTTAATCCATGGTAGAGGGTTTTAATTTTAATTATTGTTAATAAAATCATTCTGGTTGTAAATATTATTGTAACTTCTCCGAAATAAACCGGCCATATTTTATTATAATTAACTCAAATTCAGTCAGTTAATGTCTTTTTATAAAACAAAATTCAATACTCAATACGTTTATTTGCCATTGTTGGTGTTTAATTTTAACTACTGTAGATTACTGTTGTGAAAAAAAGGAAAGTAGTTTCGCCTTATAAATTAGGCTCAGACGGGTAAAATGCTCCGGGCCTCGCGCAATAAGGGCCCCGCGTATACAAACCCACCTAGGATTTTTATACGGAGGCCCGTTTATTTATTTATTTAGTTTTTAGCGGACTTAAAACGTAACACAGAAAAGGATGTAGGGTACTTTTTATTCCGCAAAAATGTGAGATTCCTACAGGATTTTAGTCATATTCGTTTAATTTTCGTTTAGTTTGTTACATTTTTTTTCCATAGATGGCGCTGTTACGGGGAATGCACTTTTATAGTTTAAAAAAATCGTAATTTCTCACTAGATGGCACTATATCAGTGATTGCACCTCAATGAAATTTGGTAAAACTGTATTAAGGTGACCGAAGCCGCGGACAAAAGCTAATCCTACTAATATTATAAACGCGAAAGTTTGTAAGTATGGATGGATGTTTGTTACTCAATCACGCCAGAACGGCTGAACGGAGCTGGATGAAATTTGGCACAGAGATAGATTATAGTCTGGAATAGCACACAAGCTACTTTTTATCCCGAAAATCCGTAGGAAAATCCGAAGTCCAACCGCGGGGCGCAGCTAGTAAATGATAAATCATTAGGAATACACAGAAATAAATAAGAAAGGATAGGTATACAATAAAAAAACGTGATAAATAAAAGTGGCGTGATGTGTGCCACAGCAGCAATAAGTCCTTGACTCAGCATAATGTTTACCATTACAAGCATTAACACTAGATGCTGGTATACCAAAACGAATTCTGTTTTATTGTTTATGCTGTTCTTTGGGAGATAAAGGTTGCTGGCTTTCATTTGTGCCAGAACGTTCTCAAAGGAACAGGAAACAGGTGGAAGATATATGGCATCTCTTCAGTGCCAGATTAACCACGTAGCAGAGTAGCAATGGGAGGAAGTAACCACTTAACATCCTGAGGGCCTTCAGCTCGTCTCGTAAAATAAAAAAAATGCTAAAATCAGTTAAATAGTTACAAAAATAAGTAAGCATTTTGTTTTCCAGTGACTTTTTTCTTCGCCCGTTGTATACCGATTTGGATGTTTCTTTTGTAAAATGCTTTTAAGGGCAAGAAAGGGTGGCTTAGTTGGTAGTAGACCTGCCTTCGAAGCGCGGGGTCCCGGGTTCGATTCCCGCCCGGGGCGCACTTTTGTTGAGCATGAAGTTTGTGTCTTGTGTTTCTGTGTTTATCCATGCCATTGCGACAGGAATCCTAGTGCAGAGGTATGAGTGTGTAAACGTTTAATTTTTTTATTTGCTACCTGAAACTACTAGTCATGAAGGAAACGAAATTAATGATGTTTTTTTCACAAAATAGGATGTTGTAATTCACCGTAACACTTATCATAATTGTGGTATGTAATTATCGCCGTGATTCAAAGATCCGCCTCAAATACGAGACTAATTGAATAACATTTTAATTTCATGGCGTTATCGGACACGCTGACAGCAAAATAGTTGTAGGATCGGAGATAATTAATCTCTTAATGAAATTGACTGTACTAATCGTAGTGATATAACCTGGGTATTGCTGAAAATACTAACCAGAGCTTGTCTGTGGTTATCCATACCAGCCTTTAATGTTCCCACTGCAGGGATACCGGCCTACTCTCGGTACTCTTGATCTACCACGGGAGCCCTATCCGGATTTGTAGATGTCACATGTCTTCGAGTAAACCACTGAACCGATTTTAAAAATTCTTTCACCAATGGAAAGCTACATTATCAGCGAGTAACATAGGCTATGTTTTATCTCAAGGGAACGGAAACGCCGCGGGGCGTAGCGATGATTGTATTAATATTATAAAAGAGAAAGAGAGTTTGTTTGTTACGCTTGATACGCCAATTTGTTGCAATACTAAACTATAGTAAACCGACTTTATTAATATTGGTACCAAATAGTGACGTAACGAGTATGTACATACATATTTTGCGCATTTTTTCTCACATTTAGTAAGGTATATTTTGCAATCAAATAAGCATAAATTCATACACTTTTCTAAAAACCGGTATCTTACATCAATTACAATTTGTTATCATACTTTTACTTAACCGTAGAATTAACACATGATGATGTAGAAAGTCAAACCAATATTCGGTCATTTTTGAAGCCAAAACGTAAGCAATGTTTATGCGTGAGTTCCAGTATTGAAGCGTTTTTAAAAATAAAAGCTACTTCTGTTTGGGCAACTAGATGGCGTGGTTTGAAATGATTGAATCCGTCATATGCAATTTTATGCCTTTGACAGGCATATTATCATTCTTTGTAGCAGTAGAACTTGTGCAAAGTTCGCCTTGTAATCTGCCGTCAAGCAGTGGTGCACTCGTATTGCTGTGTTTCATTAGAAGGGTGCGGCGCCGGTGAAATCACATGAATTTGAGACGTAACATCCCCGTCTCAGGTGACAGGCGCAATGGGACGGTAAGTCGTATTGCTGTTGTTATGGGCGGAAGTAACCACTTAACATTAGATGGGCTTTCAGCTCGTCCTGCCAATATTGTTACATAAAAGCAAAACCCTATCTATTGGCTACAACTACGTTTAACTGAGTAGAACGAGGATTTTTTTATAAAATGCTTGAGTTCACTATCCAGTCTTTCACACTAAGGTCAACTAAGTCTCCATAAACTTAAACGGGGCTTCATCTCTTTGGGTGCAAGGCTTCTAGTCTTATATTAATTCTATGTACATAACATTCAATGAAAGCGTATATTGTATCAGTTATTCAATAGTTAGAAATATTTTGAATGCTATTCAAATTAAGTAAACTTGTTAGGGATAGTCACTCTCGCTTATAAAGAGTAGGTGTCCCATCAGCGGAGACAAAAACATTTGATTGTTTTTATACAGGGCTGTCAAGAATAATTAAATGAAGATTTCTTGTAATATATTTTATAATTACATCTATACACTTTAGCGGGTCCAGTTGTTCGCGTCCGCAGGTGTGTACCCTTTGATTCCCTACACGTACCCCCTGGGTGGTGCTAAAGAAGCAACTAAAAGTAGCAGTAGAACTTGTGCCAAGTTCGTCCGGAGAGGCACCACACCTGGAATCTGCCGACAGGCAGTAGTGCTCGCATTTCTGTGTTCCGGTGGAAAGGTGTGGATGCCGGTGAAATCATATGCGCATGAGACGTATCATCCCCGTCTCGGGTGATCGACGCATCAGGATGTGTGCGACTCAGCGTAAGATCCAAATCTTATACTGACTCGCATTACTGTTGTTATGGGCGGGGGTCGCTACTTACCACCAGGTGGGCCCTCAGCTCGTTACGTCACTTATTAACATAAAAAAATAATTTGTTTACTATTGCGAATAAAATTTGAGGTTTTCTATGTAAAAAATGCGTTTTCACGAGAAATACCTGTATATTTATACAGGTAAACTTAAAGAGCAAAAATCTATCTAGACACATAATTACATCAGAATCGTCAGAGCCGTTTCCGAAGTACCTCATACCTTTAGTATTATTTAATACTAGCTACGCCCCGCGGTTTCACCCGCATAGTTCCCGTTCCCGTGGAGAATACGGGGATAAATTGATTTTATTTTTTTCGTTAATTTTCCAATGTTTTAATAGTTATTCTGCTATTCGGAACGGAAACAAATCCAACAAATCAAAAACCATGGCAATCGGTCCAACCGTTCTCGAGTTATAAGTGTTGTAACAAACACGACTTCTTTTATATATATAGATTTTATAGAAACCTCAAAAATTGTAGCCTATATGTTATTCTGATGTATAAGCTATATTGTGGTAAAGTTTCATTCAAATCCATTCAGTAGTTTTTACGTGAAAGAGTAACAAACATCCATACATCCATACTTACAAACTTTCGCCTTTATAATAGTAGTAGGATAGATGCACCACCCTTCTCATTTCTAATACTTCTTGTCCATCCAAAGGTTGTCTGTAAGAGATCTCGTTATAGCGATAAGACCACCCATTGTGTCACCTTTTTATTACTGAAGATTTCTAGTTTTAAGCTATTGTTATCTTTTTGGTGTGTAATAAAGTGTTATCTATCTACCTACGATTCTATTCTGTCCCACTGGGTGGATGGTAGGTAGTGGTACTCGAACGGAGTACCTGACGAAACCCTTACGAGACGAAGGTATGATGCGATCTGAACACGACTTTTGTGGTCTAGATTTGACAGGTGATAGCAATCTAGGCTGTATTGCCTCATGATGCCATTTCATCAGAACTATACTATACAGAACTATATATGTTGGTTCTGTGTTGTAAATACATACATATTATATGTATTATATACATACTATAATACATAAATATACGAAGCCGTCTGTATATGTATGTTCCACAGATGGCTCCGTGGCTTAGTTGGTAGTAGCTCTGCCTTCGAAGCGAGGGGTCCCGGGTTCGATTGCCGGCCGGGGCACACTTTGTGTGGTGGCATGAAGTTTCTTGTTTATATTCTATTATATTCTTGACTACTCTTGTCCTTGGTATTGAGCATTAAGTTTAAACGTGAATCTCCAATGTCTTACGAGACAGATCAAAGTCCATTCACTCTCGCTGCTCGAGAGTGCGACTGCCCTGGGCGTTAACTATCACGAATGTGAGGCAATCTTGCGTGTGTTCTAATGGCCTAATACAAAATAATGACGGCTCCGTGGCTTAGTTGGTAGTAGCCCTGCCTTCGAATCGAGGGGTCCCGGGTTCGATTCCTGGTCGGGGCATACTTTGTGTGGTGAGCATGAAGTTTGTTCTCGGGTCTTGGGTGCTTGTCTTGTGTTTCTGTGTTTGTCCATGCCATCTGCGACACAGGGAATCCTAGTGCAGAGGTATGAGTGTGTAAACGTTTAATGAGTTCTTTAATAAAAGCTCTTATTATTATCATACTGCGTCTTTCGTTAAGTGGCTTAACGACTAGTTTAGGTATCGAAATTTTAACGTGCCCTCCGAAGCACGGAGCATTTTAAGCACAAATGTACGTTTTCCTCTTTTAGGTGTTCTTTTTACTGGTTTAGTTTTTATTAATGTATGTTATATATAATTGTTTGTGATATTATCTTATGTTTAGAATTTGTTTGCTCTGTTTTTGTGCGCCACTCAGCGTTCGTGATTTCATGCAAGCCTGTGCTGAAAATCAGCGCTGTGAACTTCTTCATAGCACATGCTGAATACAGTGCTCTTCCACAGCCTGTACACAGCATTTGCTCTATTTATGAATTGTGTTTTTATATAACCTTGTTTTTTCTCTTTTTTTTTGTTTGTAATCTACACTAATATTATAGAGGAAAGATTTGTACCTATGTTTGTATGTTTGTAATGAATAGGCTCAAAAAGTACTGGGTCGATTTAAAAAATTCTTTCACCAATAGAATGCTACATTCTTCCAATTTGACATAGGCTACATTTCATTTTGAAAAAAATTAGGGATCCTTGGTAAAATTTGAACCGAAACCGAAGGTGTAGAAAAATGAGTCTTAAAATGTCTTTCGTCGAATGCGCTGACGAAACTATTAGCGATAGAACAAAATAATGTACAACAATATTGAAGAACATCATAATGTCTACAAAAAACTCCGCGGTAACTATTGTAGTTATGTCACTACCCCGTGCGAAGCCGGGACGGGCTGCTAGTTGTTCTTATTTTTATAAATTGTTTTTACCATATGATTGTGTTGTGTACTTGTTTTTGCTGTGTGAATAAATAATTTTTCATTTCATTTCTCAGTTCAAACACCAATAAACGGTCACCCATCGAAGTTACGACCGGGCCGAGAGCTGCTTAACCTAATAGTGAAGCAAGCTTCACCACGAACGCTTGTAGCTAATCTTGCCAAGATGTTTACAGATCTTCTTGGATGAGCAACTCCCGAGGTCAATAATTGGATGGGTGTGTGTTTAGGCATTTGCACCGAGTGCATACATCTAAGAGAACGTTAAAATCTCGGTCGTTTAAGTTGCAAAACATGGACAAGAGTTTTGGCTTCACTCGTAAACAACTTATGAAATAAATGGGAGATTAATTTGTTTTTATTGATGATTGCTTATTTATTTCGTGTACTTGTAGAATTTCAGTAAGGGATCATGTTCCTCGCGTCCGTAGGCAAATACCCTCAGAGTCAAAGTCAAAGTCAAAGTCAAAGTCAAAGTCAAAGTCAAAGTCAAAGTCAAAGTCAAAGTCAAAGTCAAAGTCAAAGTCAAAGTCAAAGTAAAACTCATATATTCCTTTAGATCTCAAGTATCAATTGGACACGTCAAATTTTACACACATGTACACATATTCGTGAGCATATAACGTGTCACAGGAACTCCCAGGCATATTACATGCACACAGATATGTCAAATTACAGTCAGTTTTCATGTTTAGCTAATCTTTTTTGTTAAGTTTACGTCTGTTCCAACCCACCCCTACGTGAGCGGGGGAACCCTATCCGACCTTTCATGGGGAAGACAATGCTATCTAGCCCTTATCGAATAAATCGAAAAATTAATTATCGAAAAAACCCAACTGCAATTCTATATTCCCTTATTTCTAAAGTAACATCCAAGCCGGTATACATTGGGCGAAGAAAAACGTCGCAGGATAGGAAAAAACGTAATTTCGTTTACGTTTATGATATATTTTTTCCAGTTATTTTTATTTAAAAAGAAAGCTATTTAACCGATTTTGATAAAAATATATGAAAAATATATAATCTGAAAGTATTATAATAATAATATTAAAAAATATTAATTGGTTCATAAATGAAGGAGAACTGAAGAAACAATCAAAAAAAAATTCATGGTAACCTCCTCTAGAAATCAGTTGAAAAAAGCAACTAAATATAAAAACTTAACCTCAAAACAATTCAATACTTCTTTCAAGAATCTAATTCTATGACCTCAAAAGCACAAATCAAGTTAACACTTTACTAAGCTCTTGGTAATCGCTTTAGACGTCTCAATAGCCAGACCTTCACAGATCCATTGTTTTATTTACGCAAGAAAACCAAGATGTGTCTTATTCTAATTGTCGAATATTCATTAATTTAGCAGAGATGGCCACTGAATTACCCAGAGAACCAAGACCTATGTTTTGTAAGGTGAAATAAGAAAGCTGGGGTCTAGATATGTTGGACTGGTAGTAAGGGAAGACATATAAACGTGGTCTATGGTTCGCACGCGCGCATTCGCTATTGTATAGTGAAAGAAACGAAACGCACATTTGAATATTTGAATTTGGAATTCAAGTGAGGTTTTTGGAATACTAGCCAGTGATAGTGTGGTGGTTATATATACTAAAGTTTTAATTTTTTAATTTTAGTTGCGTCGGCTTTTTTTTTCAAACGGATTTATTAAAGGTGAGTTCATACTAGATACCTGCTAAAGTACATAATGTCAAATAAATTATTTTATATTTATTTATGAATCGATTATTAAATAAAATTAAAAGTAATTAAAGGTAATCTTCTCAAATAAATTATTATTAAAAAAAATTACGTCAATATATTTAAATTAATTAATTTTATCTATCATCATAATAGCATACCGAATTTATAATGTTTTATTAATTAGCAATAGATAAACATTACGTTTATGTGTTACCAAACCAAATATCAAAGTATTTACTTATGGCAACTTACACAGCGCCTGTAATTTTTTTACATCACTATTTTGTATTTTCTCTATATATTGTAATGGAGTACAATGGGAAAAATGATTGCAGATCTATGGACGTATACGAGAATAGACGAGTAGGTACTCATTAAAATTTTAATAATACAGCTCAAATAAACCATTTTTTTTGTAATGGACTATATATTGTTCACCACAGCGCTTTTCTTTATGGGCGGTAGTAACCACTTATCTTCACTATAGCTACACGGTTATATACACTATAGTACAAAAGAGACGCGTAACCAATGCAGCAACTAACCGTAATACACGTATGAAATATATTGTATGAACGCGTTGAAGTCTTCGGTATCGAAAGATCGAATAAGCGCCAATAATTTTATTTTTAAGATTTCCTATTCGTATATTTGTAATTTTTTTTAATAATAAATAATAATGTTTTATTCATCAGAAACGAATGATACAATTAAACTTTGTGTTTTATATCATAATATATATTTAGATTTAGGCATATATTCTATGAGCTCTGTATTTGTATGTTCACATAAATGAATAAAAAAAATATATAAATTATTAATTTAATCATAAATTATACATGCGTAAGTAATTTTCAAATAAGTTTGGTCTTGGGGTGTTTGTTTTGTGTTTCTGTGTTTGTCTATGTCATCTTACACAGGGAATCTTAGTGCAGAGGTATGAGTGTATTAACTTTTATTTTTTAATGTTAATTTCTTTGTATTGAAAACGGTTGTTTTTCTATTAAAGCTTCGACGTATAGTAAACATAGGTAATTAATGATATTGGAATTTATTATAACTATTTTTATTATCTATGGATACGCTACCATTACGCTACCAATTCAAAACCACAAATTTTGGTATTTTATATTGTCAGGTTAAAAAGCCCATTCATTGCACTCGGCTTGCAAGGCCGGGACAATGACCGCAGGTTCTACTGATAACGCTGAATTTTTTTGAAATTTGACACTGTGTACCTCTGTTGAAGTCCCATAGAACTTTTTTGGCAAAATATTAAGATAAAATTTAAATGGACAAAAGGCTGATTTAGGTGTGTAATAAACTGAATTAAAAGCTTACATACCTAATTTTTGTACCGCTATGTCTAGCGATTTCACCCGCGTATAACTTAAATAAATTAAGCGTAATACTTTTACATGAATCTAGCTATAATATATTAAAAAAAAAAAACAATTGGTTGTTCCAGAGATAAGCGCGTTCAAACTCTTCAGCTTTATTATATTAGTGTAGATAAACTATCCAAATATTCCAATGCCACGTTGAAATATAGTAGCGGCAAGTAGCAGTAGAACTTGTGCCAAGTTTGTCCGGCGAAGTACTGCCACCACACCTGGTAATCCACCGCCAAACCTTGGCGCATCTCAGTGACGAGAGCAAGACGGAGACGTTTCGCTGTTTACGGGCGGCGGTAACCACTTTAAATCAGGTGGCTTATAAGCTCATCCCGACACTTTATTCACATAAAAACAAGCCATAATATTGCGTCACCAAGTTGGAAGTACGTAATGTTCTTGCAAATAAATTATTTTCATTTCAAAGTGATGATTAATGTTCTACTAACATTCTATGGAATGATTCGCTATATTATTGTCTCGCATGATTTTGAGACTCACGTTGCGACATTTGTATTGTAAAGATTTTGTCTAATGACCTCTTGGGTCAGTCGCAGTGCGTGGCCAAGAAAACAATAAACCCGCCAAGGTCACAATTTCAAAACCCTAGGATTGGTAATAAATATTTTTTGAAATTTTTATAGTGTTTACGAATGTATAAAACTTTTTAATTTCACAATGGAGTTCGGGTCTTTTGAGAATTGAACTGAGTTACTGCGATCCTTTATTATTGCCTTACAGCTTAGTTGGTAGTAGCCCTGCCTTCTGCGCTGTAGGTCGGGGGTTAGAATCCCTCTCAGAACAAGCATCTGTGTGAGGAACATACATGTCTGTGTCTGGGTGTTAGTTTTAAAAGGGTGACCAGTGGTAAGACGTAACTATAACCATTACCACCCGAAATTTAGCGGCTAATGTTAACGTTATTTGTGACCAAGGGCGGCCTTAGATATTACGAGGCTCCGGGCGATAGATCTTTGTGAGGCTCTTGGCGTATGAGGAATTTAGGTGAGTTGGAAGTGTACAGGGCTCCTGGTAATCAGTCAGCATCCTCTTTACAGCTGCAGTACATCGAAACAAAAAACGGGTTGTTCTGCGAGGGTGCGAGGCCCTACAAAAGCGAAGCTCCGGGCGATTGCCCTGCTTGCCATCCCCTAAGGCCGCCATTGTTTGTGATGTTATAAAACCATTGCTAAAATGGTGCAACCCTCGATTCTCTTAACCGGAGATTTGACAAGCTTTTATCGTTATAGTAACTTGGTGCGACTCTTATTTGTTAAGTCTTCAAAATAACAATTGTCAAATACACTCAAATGTCATATGTTGCAAAGTCGTGTACAGATTCACAAATCAGTGATGCAACGATATTACATTGCGCAAGCAATTAGTCTAACAAAAGAGCTAATATTTGAGTATATATTACATACATCGTATCACTAATTTTGACATTATGCAGTCCATTAGCAACGGTCTAGACTAGCATTTTATCTAATGATGATGGTAATAATTATGTTCATCATTAGGACTTAGTAATTAATCTAGCAGTAATGTTGCCACAACAAGGACGCAGTTATCGGCATAACTCCAGGTATTGTTTATGTCAAACTAGCTACTTTTGATCCCGGATAACCGCGGGTACTTTTGATACTGGTTATCCGGGATCAAACGCAGCCTATCCAGGATATAAGCTAAACTTTGAGCCGTTTGAGCGTGAAGAAGTAACAGACAGACACACTTACAAACTTTCACCTTTGTAACATATGATAGTTTCACGCTTATGGCAAAGCTTACTGGATGGTTTACCAATGAGTGGCATTTGAACTGAGTGCTTTGGAAGGCACGTTTAGATGTAGTTCGCGGCTTAAAAACTCCGATGCCAGAGTTGGCTACTTACTCATTTGAAAGAAAAGGAAGACAGACCGTATCAGCTTCTAATGTTTCCACTACAGGGACACCGGCCTACTCTCAATAATTGAGAGTGAATGGGCTTTGATCTACCACGGGAGCAAAGTTCGTGTTGGTAGATGTCACATGTCTTAAAATATTTGGCTCAGGGACGTGTCGATTTTTCACGATATTTTCGTTTCGTTATTGGTATACGTTATTGGTATACGTTATTGGTATACGTTATTGGTATATGAAAGAGTCATTGGTGCACGTTTCGGACCAACGACCTTCAGTTTGACAGTCGGCGTCTGTACCCCTGGGCCACCACGGTCGTTTGATAAATACCAAAATAGGTTCGCTCATTTAACTATACAAATATACCACCTACGGACCTTTACATTGAAATGAGAGGTAATTCTCAACGTGTGACACTAATACAAAATCTCTATAATTTTAGCAAATATAAACTTTTGTTGTTTATATTAAAAAAAACTCGCTGCAACTCGCTATCGCAAGTTGGAAATATGGTTGAAAGTATAATAAAAATTAAATCTAAGATATTTTTTTTAAGATAAATGTTTTGTTTTATTTGCTATGCTATCTATATTTAATATTAAACGGTTTATGGCTCAAAAGTTACAGAAGCAGGAAAAACAAACGCAAAATAATAAAAAATATATATTATAAATTACATTTTTACAAATCTACTATCCGACCTCACTATATTATAAAAAAAATCCAAGAAACGTTTATGGCTCGAATTCGGAGGACAGTTTCAAATAAAAAAGTACAAATCGAATCATCATTTGCAAATATATCGGGTAGCAGTGATAAAAATACTGCCTAATTGATAACCTCCGCTATAATTTAAAGTCATTAATCATTAATCAATCGGTCTTAAAATTAAAGATAATTAACAAGCGGCTTCGCACGGATGTACAGTGTGTGTGACGTAGTTCGTAATACAATTATGTAGTCATTGATCTATCTCGTAAGGTTTAGCCAGCATTAGCAATGTAAGCGCACAAAAACATGTTTTTTACGACATCATTATAAATCATTGAAATTCTAAGCTTTACTCTACTGTAATATTATGCATGTGTATCTAACTAATCTCTAGGTATTATAAAAAAATTGCTATTTTCGTCTGTCTGTGTCTCCGCTAACATCTAAAGCACGCAACGGATTTTGATACGGTTTACAGTAACAATTAGACATTTTTTTCTTTAAACAAAAATCTTGCTAACTAAATATTATATTTAGATAATAGCGAGACAATTTTCCGTTCGTTAGCAAATCTGTAAGACAAATCCTTAATCGAGATGTTATTTGTTGAGATTACAACCAGTAGACCTTTGCAGTGAAAACTAAACATACCTGGCAGCATCGAAACCCGTTCCCTTCCCTGTGCCCTGTCTTCACTTTCCTTGACCTGTGACACCCGTTTCACTGGGTCCCACGTTCTATCATTTTGCTTACGGCCATTGATTTCAGCATTTCCTGTGTTCCGGTTTATAATCATCTTCTTAATTTAAATGTACAAATATGTATTGCCGTGCGTTAGACTCGCAAAGGTGGAAGAGGAGTATGAATTGATTATTTTTTTATTTTGCCCGCCTGGTGGTTAGAGAAACAAGAAAAATTAGAAAAAAGTAAAAAAAATGCGGGTGAGACGTTTCAAAAATCCAGATGTCAGATGTTCATATTATCCACCGTGGGTTTGATTCCCACTATGAACAAGCAAATCAAAGCTACAAGGTACTAAATATATACTTTGGGGCTTAGAGCGTGAAATATCCACTAATATTGATGTTTAGAATACGAACATAAATTGTCTACTCACTTCCGGTTAGCACCAAAACGGCCCTGTTTCCGGTGATGTGTCAATTTTATTTGCAAAAACTTATGTCATTGCGTTTCGCAACAATAATCGCTACAAGAAAGTTGCCAATCATAGATGTACTTAATACGATCGAAGATAATCTATGAGATGAGATGTACGTGATCTATAGATTGTAAGATTTGCGGCCGTGAGAAACAGCGTAGGCGAGGCATCTAGGTTTCAGTGTTGAATAATATAGTTTTTAACCGATTACAAAAAAGAGGAGGTCCTATGCTATACTGTATATTTTTTTTATGTATGTTCACCGACTGCTCCGCTGTTTATCAATCGATTTGGTATTTTTTTGGTTTGAAAGGATATGCTTTTAGATTGTTGCCATTGAATTCTTATCAAAATCGGGTCAATAGTTTGGTTGTTAAATCAAAATAAATGGAAAAAATATGTCATCCATGTAAACGAAGTTGCGTATTTGCTGATGCGACTTGGGTCTTTCATGTTTTCAAAAATATGACTTAGCCCCAACCTGACAACTAAAACCCTAAAAAAATTTTTGTTAATAAATTAAAAATATACACGTTGCGGTAACCACTTAACATTTGGGCCGTCTGCTCGCCCCGTCACTAAAGCAACATAAAAAAACGTATGTATGTGAAATCTCCTTGTGACAACCCTAACTTCTATAGAAAATTTCGATGATTGAGTTTCCTGCTTTTCTAAACCAACTTAGTTCTTGCAGTATATTGACGGTTGAAAGCACGAAGCATCGCCAATTATACTTAAGTTAGGTCTCGAGTATTTCCTTTGCATAACCTGAACTAAGGTCGTCGAACTATAGGTAGAGTTTCTCGACCTAGCAATTTTTGAATATAAATAAATATCTAAATCGCGTGGTGGCCAAGGGGCATAGACGCCGACTTTCAATCTGAAGGTCGCTGGTTCAAATCCACATGTGCACCAATGAGTTTTTTACTGGAAAAAATTATGTGCGCAATACCACGTTCTCGAAACGGTGACGGAAAACATCGTGAGGAAACCGGCATGTCTTAGAACCATAAATTCGAAGACATGTGACATCTACCAATCCGGATTGAGCTCCCGTGGTAGATCAAAGCCCATTCGCTCTCAATTATCGAGAGTAGGCCGGTGTCCCTGCAGTGAGAACATTTAATTGAGAGTGAATGGGCTCTGATCCAATCCACGGGAGCCCAATCCGGATTGGTAGATGTCGCATATCGTCGAATTTTTTATTCTAAGACATGCCGGTTTCCTCACGATGTTTTCCGTCACCGTTATGAGAACGTGGTATTGCGCACATCAATTTTTTTAAGTGAAAAAACTCATTGGTGCCCTTGTGGGTTTGAACCAGCAACCTTCAGATTGAAAGTCGGCGTCTATGTCACCACGCTCTCATAGATATCTTAAACAATAATTATTACAACATCAGGGAGCGGCTGTACATAGGCCTTGTCAAATTGTAAAGTGTAAATACAAAAAATGAAACAATCAAATAAGGGAAATAAACAATTTTGTTTATCATATGCAGCTTTATTCAATGTATAGCAATGTAATTACACTTAGCAGTTCTCATCAGTTGTCACCGAAGTATATGCCCATCATAAATCACTTCCAATACCTAGAATTGAGCAAGATCATTTGGCTTCGAGGACATTTGTGCGCTAATACAGATGTCCTAATAATGACGGCCTAGGACTTAATTTTCGACAAATTGTATAGCAATTTGAGTGTCAAACGATTTATCATAATCCCGACTCTTGTTTTATTATGATACGTCAAATAACTATTATCTTGTGTCGAGGATGAATGCAGTTTCGTCATTGTAACTTTTTAGTAATTTCTAGTAGATAGGGGTCCCGGGTTCGAATCCCGGCCGGGGCACACTTTGTGTGGCGAGCATGAAGTTTGTTCTCGGGTCTTGTGTTTCTGTGTTTGTCCATGCCATATGCGATACAGGGAATCCTAGTGCAGAGGTATGAGTGTGTTAACGTTGTTTTGTTTTCTTTTTTTGTTTATATAACAGAAGTCTTGCTTTAATCGTGATATAAATAATAACATTTTTCTGAAGTCGTTTAGAACCATCAAATGTGGACAATTTCGCCAATCGCAAGTAATTTGTCTAACCACTCGAAATGTCAGATGTCCGAATAATTTGTGCATATTTACCTTTACAATTGACCTCAGTGCGCAAACGCAGCTTACGCAACGATTTCGTCAGTACCTTCCGATGGGATTATCAATGACAAGTAGAAGTTTCTTCTCATGAGAGAACATTGCGTTGTTTATTTTCAAATTAATCAAACCTAATATACAAAAAGATTATTGACGAAAATGTAAAAACCCTCGACTTGGTGTACTGGTAATGAGATTATGATTTTGAATTTATCATAACAAGTGGCTAACAAGTGGCTGATTAAAAAATCGAAAAACAAACTTCAATACTTCCATCCCTTATTTCCCACCCTTAGGGGGTACCCTACCATTTTACAAAAGAAACATCCAAATCGGTATACACTGGGCGAAGAAAATAGTTACAGGAAAGCAAAACACACAATTTCGTTTACTTCGATGACATATGTTTGCCAGTTATTTTGATTTAACAACTAAACTATTTAACCGATTTCAATTTTATTTGTATGGGACCAATCTGAAATCATATCCTTCCAAATAAAAGAATTTTCAAAAACGGTTCATCGACAGACACACAGATACACATTACAAACTTATTTGTTTGTATCATAGCTTCCAAAACATTGGACCCATTTTGATGCGGTTTTTTTCTCTTTTTCGTCGGAGGTTAAAAATGTTTCTAAGATCACAGATATAATAATACTCACTATATCACGTAATCTGTGGTCCCACAATACAAAATAGAGTCAAGAAACTACTGTTGACTGTAATTCTTTGCTATTTTCCTCTAATATTTGCGGCGGATCGAAGTTGTTTATATTTTTAAAGCTGTTTTTAAATTGTCTGCTTTTCGGAAATAGTTTCGTAAGTAATCTGAGGTTAACCTAAAATTCGTTACTAATTTATGTTTATGTTGATATTGCGATAATATTAAATATCATTTATTAGATAGAGGAAGGAGAATATTTTTTGTATGTTTTTCAGTTAATGTTAATGGATAAACTCAAAACTACTTACACAATTTTAAAATATCGCAACCTACACTTTCTATTTGTAAGCCGTGGTTTTGAAATATGTTTACGATAATATTACAACTCTCAATTGCACCCGTGCGAAGCCGGAGTGGGTCACTAGTATTGAATAGAGGTAATTTTTCTTGTTTCGATACATGTATTCGAATTTAATCGATATTTTAATGTCATTGTTGAGGACAGTGAATAGCACGCAACATGAACGCATCATTTTAAATCAGATGAAATCGCGGTTAAAGGCAAGCATGCCTACAATTTAAAAAAAAAATTAGGCTAACTTAATTATGATGAACGACTTACATAACATTTAAGTGGCCATTTTATATTATAAACCTTTCATCAAATTGTAATTCTTGCTATTCTGAGATTAACCATAGTGTCCTAGTTATAAAAAACGTTTTCATTACGTACGTGTTTTTTTATGCAATTGCCGACGTACCATTCAACCAGACAAAATATAAATGTATTGAGAATCCAAAGAGGTTTTACTTGGCAACTGGACTGTTCTTAGAGTCCGTATTTAAAGGGTAAGGGGATTCAAATATTTTTTTATTACTTTATTAAGCTTTAGATGCCTGTCTGTATGTCTGAACCGGTAAGGTCTATTAGTCTGTAATTATACAATACTACGTTAAAATAAAATAAAACTATTGGTGTTACGTATTCATCCATGCACGTGCAATTTTATTTCTTTAAAATGTAGCGTAATAATAAAATTGTATGATAATCATAATTTAAGCCATTTTTTCTTAAATCTTAATAATTGCGATCGAAACAAATAATTAATTTTTGCAATTGGTAACCCTGAACTGTAATCATGGACTTACAGGGTTACCTCATGCCACGTTTTGAAACGTCACGGAAAATTATAAAGTGTCACGATAGAACGGCTTAAATACAAAAGTAAACATAACATTCAAAATGAATTGATAAACTCAGGCCGACCTACTCCCATCATTGAACCAGCAGCCGTGAGATTGCGGGCTTTTTGCCGGCGATGGTATCACATAACTTATTGTGTGGCAAAGTTACAAGTGGGTAAATTATTTGGGCCATGTAGCAATCGGAATTATGCTTGATTGATGTGTCTATTCAAATTAGTGTTTTTAATTAGATCCCAGGAATTCTAATGGGCCTAGATTTATCTTGCGGGTAGGTATTGCAACTTTGTATGGAACGCACCGTATTCATATGAAAAATATCGGAATAATGGCACCGAAGCAGATTTTTATGAGAAGGTAGTTGATTAAAATATATTTTGATGACCAAAATTGATTGAATTGCCAACCAAATTTGGTTGAATAATGTATGTGTGATAATTGATAACCATAAAGACAGGAAGATTATTCAGAACAAATGTAATACTACAAGGTGAATCCAAATGTTTGGTTTTTGATATTGTATTGTAAGTAAATTAGATTCTACATTTTTATTGACATCATCTTGAACTCCTACTCTGCTAACTCAAACAATGTTGTGAAATATTTTATATCTACTGATGATATTGATTCAAAAAGTTATATTAATAATATATATATTATTATACAAATAAGTAATTCAAACGATCATGAAGCTAATTTTATAACCTTAAAAAGCTGTAATAATGGTTGTAAGCAAGAATATTTTAATGACACGAAATTCATTTAATATACCTACACAAGTAGCATAGAATTAAAAAAAACATAAGAAATCTTTGCTTAAAATTAGTATTTACAAAAAAAACTTTAGGTACGTTTCACTTATATTAAATTTCTCTGTTTGCCAATTATTAAGGATTAATTCAAAAATCGATATCGACCTTAACTTAAGATTATTAAAATTAAGTACATTCTACCTAATAAAGTCCTTGTATAATTCATAAATAATAATTAGATTCACACTAGACAATCGCGATAACATAAAAATTAAAAAATACTACAATAGCTCACGTTAATGAATGCAATTTGCAAATTAATTTATTAAGAATAAGGCTACGTCTGGTTTTGCATAATGATAACGCAACGTGGGAGAGCGCATGCGCGGACAGACTTCGCGCGCTTTTTCATGTCAATTAAATTTATGATTACATTATTTTTGAAGTTTGACAGTACTATTAGGGCTGATTGATGTCCATTGCTAAATTTAAGCATTCGTTTGATAATTGAAGACAACAGAGATATAATTGTTTTAAATCAAATATGAGTTATATCTCTGTCGTCTTCAATCTTCCAATTGATTTTTGATTAGCCTACGTTTTGCAGGCATTATACCAGCATTTTTTGGACATTTCACACAGCGCCGTCCATCTTAAAACTAGTTTGTACTATGGGAAGCAGATTACCGATATACATACTTGTTTTTCCACATTACATCTTTGTTCGTCCTTGTACAATAAATCAAATAAATGAGTTGCAGCGCTGAAGGCAGAGCTGCCAGCCGACCAGTGTTGTTTGACCATAGTTGTAGTTTACACAAATATATATTTTTTTTAATCTTATCTTTTCTCGTCTGTAGTCAAAGTTAACGATAGGAAAAATTCCTTACCATGCCTTGCGCCGTGATCCTTATATTTTTTTATAAATGATGTGCTAAAGAACTAGACTAGAACAACAAGTCATTCATTCAGTGGTGAACCATCGTGGAAAGAAGTGACAGTTTGCTCTGCTTTTAAATTCAGAACGCGATATTTGATTCAATTTCGATATTGACACAGATTACCATCATACAAGAATTTTAAAATATGAACTCGAATACCAATATCACACAGCAATTTTGTTTCGAGATTTTGTTCTAAACTGCGTGCGTCAGGTCACTCTTCCCCCCCGTGGGTTCCCGCCTTGTCGGGGCGGGGGGGCTTAGTAACCGTGGCCTGGTCCCCCACGGTGAAGCTAAGAGGAACCCGGGAGGGCCGCTCCTTTAGGCTTTGCCTCTAAGCCGAATAGGAGCGGCACAGTAGGTGGCGGTGCTTTATGGGGGGCACCGCAACTGAGGCGGGCTGCGGTGCTGTATGGGCAGCTCCGCAGCTGAAGGTTAGGGGCCGCGGCGGGAGAGGAGTGCCGGTATTACGGTGTGCCGCTCTCCCTACCTTCCGCGGCCACGGCGGGGTCGCCACCGCTGGATGGCGGACGCGGTGGGGCCGCAGGGGAAGAGGAGTGTCGGTATTGCGAGGCGCCGCTCTCCCTATCCTCTGCGGCCGTAGTGGTAGGCGACGGGACCACAGACCTGACCCGTCGCATGGGGACCTAGGGCGTCTGACACGGGGTAGTCTGACGTCCTATCGCTGGCATGGTCCCCGAGGTGGTTGCGACGCGCCTCGTGTCCTGGCGTGTCGTGGCGAGGGAGGATGGCATACATTGCCATCCCATGGAGGGTCCGGAAACGGACAGCTGCGGTCGCGGATGTGTGTTACAACGTTCCCGTGTTCCCGCCACTAAGCGGCAGAGGAGGACACCGTGGAGTTTTAGTGGCTAGTCCCACATAACCGCTCTGTTTCCCCGTGGCAGGGCGGTATGCTAAGACATTTCTCCACGAAAAAAAAAAAAAAAAAAAAAGGTTGTCACTCTTTTTTTTTCGTAATAGTGGTTTAGTGTTTACATTATAAATAAAAAAACATTTTGCAATATGCGCTAGAATGATCCCGAGATGTTATCGAATACACATTTCGCAGTAAGGTAAGCATTAGATAATAAATAACACTTTCGAATAGGTACCGACCCGCAGTTGCCATCATTTACAAGTAACGCTCGCAGTCGGAAAGGTCATATACTTCCGTGTGAAGGAAAGTCACGACCTGAGTGTGTAGTAAAATATGCGAAGCGACGCGATTCACTCCATCATTATTCATTTATTTATTTTTATTTGGGAAATGTACAGAACTATTACAGATTACAAGTTAACACAAAGAATAAATCACAATCCATTTAAATTTCCACCAGTTATTAACACGTGCACGAAAATGTGCTAGAATTTATAATAGAAATAATAATATAATACTAAATGTTAGGGACTTAAACAATACAAAAAAATAATAATTTGATAAAAAGTAACAAAATCAAAAAAAAAAAGAAGAGTGCGCGTAGAAACTTTTAGCGGTTAGCTTGTAGTGATCAGCGATCTTTAAGCTAGACAAATTATCATTGCATCATGTCAGCCGCTGGTCAAACGATATTATCTACAAACAAACACTGTTTACCTATTTTTACATGTTTAAAGTAAACACACTTTGAACTGTTTGTAAACAGAATCAATACTCACTTTATTTACAAAACATACAATAGATATGTACATTGCATATGTAATATGTAATTAGAATAGAAAACGTAATATTTCACATATGAATATTTATAAAATGCGCCCCGCGGTGTTACCCGCGGTTCGACTTCCTACGGGAATCGTACGTCAAATTACAGTACAGATATGTCAAATTACAGTCAGTTTTCATGTTTAAGCTAAGCTATTTGTTATGTTTACGTCTGTTCCAACCCTAACCGACCAACCCTTCCTTCACCTGAATTACGAATTTCAGAAAAAGTCAGCCCTGATTCTAAGCCATGACCACATTGCGATACAAGTAGGTTATATCTAAAACTAGCTGACCGGGCCACGCGTTGCTGTGGCTAACGTTTTTGTCATACGATATTATAATTTGCAATAAAATAATATTGCGATCATAAATTGAGATGTGAGCTATCCTATCTTTCAAGTTGGATCAAACTGCACACGGTGTACAAATTTGATACACAAAATCGGTTATTGTGATTAAACCATGATAGCTAGATATATGTTCTCGCGGACTTTTTTGTAGGTCTTAATGGGATCTACAAACCCGTAGTACATCATTTTGTTCTATTGTCAATAGTTTTTGCAGCGCACGCAAAAATAGGTTTTCGATTTTACACCTTGTGTTACAAAATAGCAATTTACTTACGGATCCCTAATTTTGAAAAAAAGACATAGCCTATAGCCTTCCTCGATAAATGGACTACCCAATACTGAAAGAATCATTCAAATCGGACCAGTAGTTCCAGAGATTAGCGCGTTCAAACAAACAAAAAATCAAACAAACTCTGCAGCTTTATAATATTACTAGATTTTGCCCCGTGCGCGCGCTGCGCGCAGCGCGCGAGCCTCGTGTGTGCTGCTGGACTTTTAATTCAAAACCTCAAAAAGTGTGTATAATTATTTAACAGGCAACTTTTTCATGTCTAAAACCCAATCAAAGGGCAAAGAGGTGAAGGTTGGGTGGGTGCGCGCGCTGCAAGCAGCGCGCGTCTATTTGGAACTTTACATTTTTGACAAATTTTCAATTGAAAATATGTATTGATTCAAGTCAAATGTATGTGCAGTATGAAAAAAAAATAATAGGCTTATTCAATTTTATATGCTGCGTGGTGCGCTGACACTCCTGTATAGGTCGCCCCGTGCGCGCGCTGCAAGCAGCGCGCGGTCCTAACGCTCCTGTATAGGTCGCCCCGTGCGCGCGCTGCAAGCAGCGCGCGGTCCTCACGCTCCTGTATAGGTCGCCCCGTGCGCGCGCTGCAAGCAGCGCGCGGTCCTCACGCCCCTGTATAGGTCGCCCCGTGCGCGCGCTGCAAGCAGCGCGTGGTCCTATCGCTCCTGTATAGGTCGCCCCGTGCGCGCGCTGCAAGCAGCGCGCGGTCCTCACGCTCCTGTATAGGTCGCCCCGTGCGCGCGCTGCAAGCAGCGCGCGGTCCTCACGCCCCTGTATAGGTCGCCCCGTGCGCGCGCTGCAAGCAGCGCGCGGTCCTATCGCTCCTGTATAGGTCGCCCCGTGCGCGCGCTGCAAGCAGCGCGCGGTCCTAACGCTCCTGTATAGGTCGCCCCGTGCGCGCGCTGCAAGCAGCGCGCGGTCCTCACGCTCCTGTAGAGGTCGCCCCGTGCGCGCGCTGCAAGCAGCGCGCGGTCCTAACGCTCCTGTATAGGTCGCCCCGTGCGCGCGCTGCAAGCAGCGCGCGGTCCTAACGCTCCTGTATAGGTCGCCCCGTGCGCCTCAGCGTATCCGTACGTAGGATTGGCCTCAGTTGTAATGTCCATAGAAACAACCTGTCAATATTCGAAGTCAGTGATTTTCTCAAGTCGTCAAGTGCAAGTCGAATTTTAAGAAAAAGACTCCCCCTTGACCGAAAAAAGTTTCGGATTTTTAAAATAAGTTTTAATCTCCATACAAACAACTTGTCTATATTCGAAGTCAGTGTGATTTTCTAAGTCGTCAAGTGCGAGTCGAATTTTACTAAAAAAGACTCCCCCTTGACCGAAACATTTATCGGATTTTCAAAAATAGATGTAAACTCCATACAAATAACCTGTCTATATTCGAAGTCAGTGTCATTTTCTAAGTCGTCAAGTGCGAGTCGAATTTTACCAAAAAGACTCCCCCTTGACCGAAAAAAAAATTCGGATTTTTTAAATATTGAAAATTTGAATTTTTTTTAATGCCATTTTGTTAAATGGGCGCAGACAAACATTTTTTTGTTCCCCAGCAACGCTGCAACTCTTCAAACTTGCGAGATATGGGGCTTTGAAAAAAAGGGTCACTTTGTATGGGAGCCCCCCTTTCTAAGGTATATTTCAAAAATCTAAAAACGCAGTTCGATTGGGAATCCAAAAATATGGCCGGATGCCAAAATTCAACATTGTAGCGTGAAATTTTTTTTCGGCCGCTATTTTGAATCTTAAATTTTGGATTTTGACCGCTACCATCGGATTTCCCCCGGCGTCCCCTATGACATTTGGTCGAACACCTATGACTTTAGTCCGAGGATTGCGGAGATTTCGATGAAAACATTTTGTATGGCGGACACGTTTTTTTGTTCGGGAGCCATGTTTTTTTTTACATTTTCCCCCATAACACGACCTCCTCGTCAAGTTTAGTTGCGAGCCCAACCCCCTAAGTGTGATACTTTCCGAGATCCACCGGGGGTACCCAGGGGAACTTGAGAAAATGCCACTTTTCAGATTTTTCTGTCGTCCCGATTTTGATTTTGTACACAATCTTCATACATACCCACCCTCCATCTCGACTCCTTCTGGGAGAACAATTATGTCAATAGGTCAGTGAGTCAGTGGTAATCGAGCTTTATATATATAGACTAGATTTTGCCCCGTGCGCGCGCTGCGCGCAGCGCGCGAGCCTCGTGTGTGCTGCTGGACTTTTAATTCAAAACCTCAAAAAGTATGTATAATTATTTAACAGGCAACTTTTTCATGTCTAAAACCCAATCAAAGAGTAAAGAGGTGAAGGTTGGGTGGGAGCGCGCGCTGCAAGCAGCGCGCGTCTATTTGGAACTTAAAATTTTTGTCAAATTTTCAATAGAAAATATTAATTCAAGTCAAATCTATGTGCAGTATGAAAAAAAATAATAGGCTTATTCATATTTATTTGCTGCGTGGTGCGCTGACACTCCTGTATAGGTCGCCCCGTGCGCGCGCTGCAAGCAGCGCGCGGTCCTATCGCTCCTGTATAGGTCGCCCCGTGCGCGCGCTGCAAGCAGCGCGCGGTCCTAACGCTCCTGTATAGGTCGCCCCGTGCGCGCGCTGCAAGCAGCGCGCGGTCCTCACGCTCCTGTAGAGGTCGCCCCGTGCGCGCGCTGCAAGCAGCGCGCGGTCCTAACGCTCCTGTATAGGTCGCCCCGTGCGCGCGCTGCAAGCAGCGCGCGGTCCTAACGCTCCTGTATAGGTCGCCCCGTGCGCGCGCTGCAAGCAGCGCGCGGTCCTCACGCTCCTGTATAGGTCGCCCCGTGCGCGCGCTGCAAGCAGCGCGCGAGATTGGCCTCAGTTGTAATGTCCATAGAAACAACCTGTCAATATTCGAAGTCAGTGATTTTCTCAAGTCGTCAAGTGCAAGTCGAATTTTACGAAAAAGACTCCCCCTTGACCGAAAAAAGTTTCGGATTTTCAAAAATAGTTGTAATCTCCATACAAATAACCTGTCTATATTCGAAGTCAGTGTGATTTTCTAAGTCGTCAAGTGCGAGTCGAATTTTAAGAAAAAGACTCCCCCTTGACCGAAAAAAGTTTCGGATTTTTAAAATAAGTTTTAATCTCCATACAAACAACTTGTCTATATTCGAAGTCAGTGTGATTTTCTAAGTCGTCAAGTGCGAGTCGAATTTTACTAAAAAAGACTCCCCCTTGACTGAAACATTTATCGGATTTTCAAAAATAGATGTAAACTCCATACAAATAACCTGTCTATATTCGAAGTCAGTGTCATTTTCTAAGTCGTCAAGTGCGAGTCGAATTTTACCAAAAAGACTCCCCCTTGACCGAAAAAAAAATTCGGATTTTTTTAAATATTGAAAATTTGAATTTTTTTTAATGCCATTTTATTAAATGGGCGCAGACAAACATTTTTTTGTTCCCCAGCAACGCTGCAACTCTTCAAACTTGCGAGATATGGGGCTTTGAAAAAAAGGGTCACTTTGTATGGGAGCCCCCCTTTCTAAGGTATATTTCAAAAATCTAAAAACGCAGTTCGATTGGGAATCCAAAAATATGGCCGGATGCCAAATTTCAACTTTGTAGGGCGAAATTTTTTTTCGGCCGCCATTTTGAATCTTAAATTTTGGATTTTGACCGCCACCATCGGATTTCCCCCGGCATCCCCTATGACATTTGGTCGAACACCTACGACTTTAGTCTGAGGATTGCGGAGATTTCGATGAAAACATTTTGTATGGCGGACACGTTTTTTTGTTCGGGAGCCATGTTTTTTTTTACATTTTCCCCCATAACACGACCTCCTCGTCAAGTTTAGTTCCGAGCCCAACCCCCTAAATGTGATACTTTTCGAGATCCACCGGGGGTACCCAGGGGAACTTGAGAAAATGCCACTTTTCAGATTTTTCTGTCGTCCCGATTTTGATTCTCTACACAATCTTCATACATACCTTTCTTCCATCTCGACTCCTTCTGGGAGAACAATTATGTCAATAGGTCAGTGAGTCAGTGGTAATCGAGCTTTATATATATAGATAGACTAGATTTAGCCCCGTGCGCGCGCTGCGCGCAGCGCGCGAGCTTCGTGTGTGACGTCGGACTTGTAATTCAAAACCTCAAAAAGTGTGTATAATTATTTAACAGGCAACTTTTTCATGTCTAAAACCCAATCAAAGGGCAAAGAGGTGAAGGTTGGGTGGGTGCGCGCGCTGCAAGCAGCGCGCGTCTATTTGGAACTTTAAATTTTTGTCAAATTTACAATTGAAAATATTAATTCAAGTCAAATCTATGTGCAGTATGAAAAAAAAATAATAGGCTTATTCATATTTATTTGCTGCGTGGTGCGCTGACACTCCTGTAGAGGTCGCCCCGTGCGCGCGCTGCAAGCAGCGCGCGGTCCTAACGCTCCTGTATAGGTCGCACCGTGCGCGCGCTGCAAGCAGCGCGCGGTCCTAACGCTCCTGTATAGGTCGCCCCGTGCGCGCGCTGCAAGCAGCGCGCGGTCCTCACGCTCCTGTATAGGTCGCCCCGTGCGCGCGCTGCAAGCAGCGCGCGGTCCTAACGCTCCTGTATAGGTCGCCCCGTGCGCGCGCTGCAAGCAGCGCGCGGTCCTAACGCTCCTGTATAGGTCGCCCCGTGCGCGCGCTGCAAGCAGCGCGCGGTCCTCACGCTCCTGTATAGGTCGCCCCGTGCGCGCGCTGCAAGCAGCGCGCGGTCCTAACGCTCCTGTATAGGTCGCCCCGTGCGCGCGCTGCATGTAGCGCGCGGTCCTAACGCTCCTGTATAGGTCGCCCCGTGCGCGCGAGATTGGCCGGTCTTATGTCTTGATTTTCCTCAGTTGAAATATCCATACAAACAACCTGTCCATATTCGAAGTCAGTGTGATTTTCTTAAGTCATCAAGTGCGAGTCGAATTTTAAAAAAAAGACTCCCCCTTGACGGAAACATTTTTCGGATTTTCAAAAATAGTTGTAATCTCCATACAAATAACCTGTCTATATTCGAAGTCAGTGTGATTTTCTAAGTCGTCAAGTGAGAGTTTAATTTTACGAAAAAGACTCCCCCTTGACCGAAAAAAGTTTCGGATTTTTAAAATAAGTTTTAATCTCCATACAAACAACTTGTCTATATTCGAAGTCAGTGTCAATTTCTCCAGTCGTCAAGTGCGAGTCGAATTTTACGAAAAAGACTCCCCCTTGACCGAAAAAAAATTTCGGATTTTTAAAATATTGAAAATTTGAATTTTTTTTAATGCCATTTTGTTAAATGGGCGCAGAAAATCATTTTTTTGTTCCCCAGCAACACTGCAACTCTTCAAACTTGCGAGATATGGGGCTTTGAAAAAAAGGGTCACTTTGTATGGGAGCCCCCCTTTCTGAGGTATATTTCAAAAATCTAAAAACGCAGTTCGATAGGGAATCCAAAAATATAGCCGGATGCCAAATTTCATCTTTGTAGGGCGAAATTTTTTTTCGGCCGCCATTTTGAATCTTAAATTTTGGATTTTGACCGCCACCATCGGATTTCCCCCGGCGTCCCCTATGACATTTGGTCGAACACCTACGACTTTAGTCCGAGGATTGCGGAGATTTCGATGAAAACATTTTGTATGGCGGACACGTTTTTTTGTTCGGGAGCCATGTTTTTTTTTACATTTTCCCCCATAACACGACCTCCTCGTCAAGTTTAGTTCCGAGCCCAACCCCCTAAATGTGATACTTTTCGAGATCCACCGGGGGTACCCAGGGGAACTTGAGAAAATGCCACTTTTCAGATTTTTCTGTCGTCCCGATTTTGATTCTCTACACAATCTTCATACATACCTTTCTTCCATCTCGACTCCTTCTGGGAGAACAATTATGTCAATAGGTCAGTGAGTCAGTGGTAATCGAGCTTTATATATATAGACTAGTATTTGCCCCGTGCGCGCGCTGCGCGCAGCGCGCGAGCCTCGTGTGTGCTGCTGAACTTGTAATTCAAAACCTCAAAAAGTGTGTATAATTATTTAACAGGCAACTTTTTCATGTCTAAAACCCAATCAAAGAGTAAAGAGGTGAAGGTTGGGTGGGTGCGCGCGCTGCAAGCAGCGCGCGTCTATTTGGAACTTAAAATTTTTGTCAAATTTTCAATTGAAAATATTAATTCAAGTCAAATCTATGTGCAGTATGAAAAAAAAAAATAATAGGCTTATTCATATTTATTTGCTGCGTGGTGCGCTGACACACCTGTATAGGTCGCCCCGTGCGCGCGCTGCAAGCAGCGCGCGGTCCTCACGCTCCTGTAGAGGTCGCCCCGTGCGCGCGCTGCAAGCAGCGCGCGGTCCTCACGCTCCTATATAGGTCGCCCCGTGCGCGCGCTGCAAGCAGCGCGCGATCCTCACGCTCCTGTAGAGGTCGCCCCGTGCGCGCGCTGCAAGCAGCGCGCGGTCCTCACGCTCCTGTAGAGGTCGCCCCGTGCGCGCGCTGCAAGCAGCGCGCGGTCCTAACGCTCCTGTATAGGTCGCCCCGTGCGCGCGCTGCAAGCAGCGCGCGGTCCTCACGCTCCTGTATAGGTCGCCCCGTGCGCGCGCTGCAAGCAGCGCGCGAGATTGGCCTCAGTTGTAATGTCCATAGAAACAACCTGTCTATATTCGAAGTCAATGTCAATTTCTCCAGCCGTCAAGTGCGAGTCGAATTTTACTAAAAAAGACTCCCCCTTGACCGAAACATTTATCGGATTTTCAAAAATAGTTGTAAACTCCATACAAATAACCTTTTTATATTCGAAGTCAGTGTCATTTTCTAAGTCGTCAAGTGCGAGTCGAATTTTACGAAAAAGACTCCCCCTTGACCGAAAAAAAAATTCGGATTTTTAAAATATTGAAAAGTTGAATATTTTTTAATGCCATTTTGTTAAATGAGCCGAGAAAAACATTTTTTTGTTCCCCAGTAACGCTGCAACTCTTCAAACTTCCGAGATATGGGGCTTTGAAAAAAAGGGTCACTTTGTATGGGAGCCCCCCTTTCTAAGGTATATTTCAAAAATCTAAAAACGCAGTTCGATAGGGAATCCAAAAATATGGCCGGATGCCAAATTTCAACTTTGTAGGGCGAAATTTTTTTTCGGCCGCCATTTTGAATCTTAAATTTTGGATTTTGACCGCCACCATCGGATTTCCCCCGGCGTCCCCTATGACATTTGGTCGAACACCTACGACTTTAGTCCGAGGATTGCGGAGATTTCGATGAAAACATTTTGTATGGCGGACACGTTTTTTTGTTCGGGAGCCATGTTTTTTTTTACATTTTCCCCCATAACACGACCTCCTCGTCAAGTTTAGTTCCGAGCCCAACCCCCTAAGTGTGATACTTTCCGAGATCCACCGGGGGTACCCAGGGGAACTTGAGAAAATGCCACTTTTCAGATTTTTCTGTCGTCCCGATTTTGATTCTCTACACAATCTCCATACATACCCACCCTCCATCTCGACTCCTTCTGGGAGAACAATTATGTCAATAGGTCAGTGAGTCAGTGGTAATCGAGCTTTATATATATAGACTAGATTTTGCCCCGTGCGCGCGCTGCGCGCAGCGCGCGAGCTTCGTGTGTGACGTCGGACTTGTAATTCAAAACCTCAAAAAGTGTGTATAATTATTTAACAGGCAACTTTTTCATGTCTAAAACCCAATCAAAGGGCAAAGAGGTGAAGGTTGGGTGGGTGCGCGCGCTGCAAGCAGCGCGCGTCTATTTGGAACTTTAAATTTTTGTCAAATTTACAATTGAAAATATTAATTCAAGTCAAATCTATGTGCAGTATGAAAAAAAAATAATAGGCTTATTCATATTTATTTGCTGCGTGGTGCGCTGACACTCCTGTAGAGGTCGCCCCGTGCGCGCGCTGCAAGCAGCGCGCGGTCCTAACGCTCCTGTATAGGTCGCACCGAGCGCGCGCTGCAAGCAGCGCGCGGTCCTAACGCTCCTGTATAGGTCGCCCCGTGCGCGCGCTGCAAGCAGCGCGCGGTCCTCACGCTCCTGTATAGGTCGCCCCGTGCGCGCGCTGCAAGCAGCGCGCGGTCCTAACGCTCCTGTATAGGTCGCCCCGTGCGCGCGCTGCAAGCAGCGCGCGGTCCTAACGCTCCTGTATAGGTCGCCCCGTGCGCGCGCTGCAAGCAGCGCGCGGTCCTAACGCTCCTGTATAGGTCGCCCCGTGCGCGCGCTGCAAGCAGCGCGCGGTCCTCACGCTCCTGTATAGGTCGCCCCGTGCGCGCGCTGCAAGCAGCGCGCGGTCCTAACGCTCCTGTATAGGTCGCCCCGTGCGCGCGCTGCAAGCAGCGCGCGGTCCTAACGCTCCTGTATAGGTCGCACCGTGCGCGCGCTGCAAGCAGCGCGCGGTCCTAACGCTCCTGTATAGGTCGCCCCATGCGCGCGCTGCAAGCAGCGCGCGGTCCTCACGCTCCTGTATAGGTCGCCCCGTGCGCGCGCTGCAAGCAGCGCGCGGTCCTAACGCTCCTGTATAGGTCGCCCCGTGCGCGCGCTGCATGTAGCGCGCGGTCCTAACGCTCCTGTATAGGTCGCCCCGTGCGCGCGAGATTGGCCGGTCTTATGTCTTGATTTTCCTCAGTTGAAATATCCATACAAACAACCTGTCCATATTCGAAGTCAGTGTGATTTTCTTAAGTCATCAAGTGCGAGTCGAATTTTAAGAAAAAAGACTCCCCCTTGACGGAAACATTTTTCGGATTTTCAAAAATAGTTGTAATCTCCATACAAATAACCTGTCTATATTCGAAGTCAGTGTGATTTTCTAAGTCGTCAAGTGAGAGTTTAATTTTACGAAAAAGACTCCCCCTTGACCGAAAAAAGTTTCGGATTTTTAAAATAAGTTTTAATCTCCATACAAACAACTTGTCTATATTCGAAGTCAGTGTCAATTTCTCCAGTCGTCAAGTGCGAGTCGAATTTTACGAAAAAGACTCCCCCTTGACCGAAAAAAAATTTCGGATTTTTAAAATATTGAAAATTTGAATTTTTTTTAATGCCATTTTGTTAAATGGGCGCAGAAAATCATTTTTTTGTTCCCCAGCAACACTGCAACTCTTCAAACTTGCGAGATATGGGGCTTTGAAAAAAAGGGTCACTTTGTATGGGAGCCCCCCTTTCTGAGGTATATTTCAAAAATCTAAAAACGCAGTTCGATAGGGAATCCAAAAATATAGCCGGATGCCAAATTTCATCTTTGTAGGGCGAAATTTTTTTTCGGCCGCCATTTTGAATCTTAAATTTTGGATTTTGACCGCCACCATCGGATTTCCCCCGGCGTCCCCTATGACATTTGGTCGAACACCTACGACTTTAGTCCGAGGATTGCGGAGATTTCGATGAAAACATTTTGTATGGCGGACACGTTTTTTTGTTCGGGAGCCATGTTTTTTTTTACATTTTCCCCCATAACACGACCTCCTCGTCAAGTTTAGTTCCGAGCCCAACCCCCTAAATGTGATACTTTTCGAGATCCACCGGGGGTACCCAGGGGAACTTGAGAAAATGCCACTTTTCAGATTTTTCTGTCGTCCCGATTTTGATTCTCTACACAATCTCCATACATACCCACCCTCCATCTCGACTCCTTCTGGGAGAACAATTATGTCAATAGGTCAGTGAGTCAGTGGTAATCGAGCTTTATATATATAGACTAGATTTAGCCCCGTGCGCGCGCTGCGAGCAGCGCGCGAGCCTCGTGTGTAACGTCGGACTTGTAATTCAATACCTCAAAAAGTGTGTATAATTATTTAACAGGCAACTTTTTCATGTCTAAAACCCAATCAAAGGGCAAAGAGGTGAAGGTTGGGTGGGTGCGCGCGCTGCAAGCAGCGCGCGTCTATTTGGAACTTTAAATTTTTGTCAAATTTTCAATTGAAAATATTAATTCAAGTCAAATCTATGTGCAGTATGAAAAAAAAAATAATAGGCTTATTCATATTTATTTGCTGCGTGGTGCGCTGACACTCCTGTAGAGGTCGCCCCGTGCGCGCGCTGCAAGCAGCGCGCGTTCCTAACGCTCCTGTATAGGTCGCCCCGTGCGCGCGCTGCAAGCAGCGCGCGGTCCTAACGCTCCTGTATAGGTCACCCCGTGCGCGCGAGATTGGCCGGTCTTATGTCTTGATTTTCCTCAGTTGAAATATCCATAGAAACAACCTGTCCATATTCGAAGTCAGTGTGATTTTCTTAAGTCATCAAGTGCGAGTCGAATTTTACGAAAAAAGACTCCCCCTTGACGGAAACATTTTTCGGATTTTCAAAAATAGTTGTAATCTCCATACAAATAACCTGTCTATATTCGAAGTCAGTGTCATTTTCTAAGTCGTCAAGTGCGAGTCGAATTTAACGAAAAAAGACTCCCCCTTGACCGAAACATTTAAAGGATTTTCAAAAATAGATGTAAACTCCATACAAATAACCTGTCTATATTCGAAGTCAGTGTCATTTTCTAAGTCGTCAAGTGTGAGTCGAATTTTACGAAAAAAGACTCCCCCTTGACCGAAACATTTCTCGGATTTTCAAAAATAGTTGTAATCTCCATACAAATAACCTGTCTATATTCGAAGTCAGTGTGATTTTCTAAGTCGTCAAGTGCGAGTCGAATTTTACGAAAAAAGACTCCCCCTTGACGGAAACATTTTTCGGATTTTCAAAAATAGTTGTAATCTCCATACAAATAACCTGTCTATATTCGAAGTCAGTGTCATTTTCTAAGTCGTCAAGTGCGAGTCGAATTTAACGAAAAAAGACTCCCCCTTGACCGAAACATTTAAAGGATTTTCAAAAATAGATGTAAACTCCATACAAATAACCTGTCTATATTCGAAGTCAGTGTCATTTTCTTAAGTCATCAAGTGCGAGTCGAATTTTACGAAAAAAGACTCCCCCTTGACGGAAACATTTTTCGGATTTTCAAAAATAGTTGTAATCTCCATACAAATAACCTGTCTATATTCGAAGTCAGTGTGATTTTCTAAGTCGTCAAGTGCGAGTCGAATTTAACGAAAAAGACTCCCCCTTGACCGAAAAAAAATTTCGGATTTTTTAAATATTGAAAAGTTGAATTTTTTTTAATGGCATTTTGTTAAATGGGCGCAGAAAATCATTTTTTTGTTCCCCAGCAACGTTGCAACTCTTCAAACTTGCGAGATATGGGGCTTTGAAAAAAATGGTCACTTTGTATGGGAGCCCCCCTTTCTAAGGTATATTTCAAAAATCTAAAAACGCAGTTCGATAGGGAATCCAAAAATATAGCCGGATGCCAAATTTCAACTTTGTAGGGCGAAATTTTTTTTCGGCCGCCATTTTGAATCTTAAATTTTGGATTTTGACCGCCACCATCGGATTTCCCCCGGCGTCTCCTATGACATTTGGTCGAACACCTACGACTTTAGTCTGAGGGTTGCGGAGATTTCGATGAAAACATTTTGTATGGCGGACACGTTTTTTTGTTCGGGAGCCATGTTTTTTTTTCACATTTTCCCCTATAATTTGACCTTCTCGTCAAGTTTAGTTCCGGGCCCAACCCCCTAAGTGTGATACTTTTCGAGAAACTAACTATTAAAGGTAAACTATTACCTGGACCAAAATAAAAAGTTTCCTATTTTATTTATACATTGTTATGAGTGTAACACATACAAAAGTTAGTACACAAAATTAGACATCCGTAAAATGGCGTCGGTCACGGTTCTTCGTGCGAAAATCTCGACGAATACTATGATGTAATGTTAAATATACTAAAAAATGACATCCAAAAAAACAATAGATATTATTTAGAATTAGGTAATTCAAATCACTCACCCGATGCAACACAGCGAATTCCGTTTTGAATATCGTATGAAGGACGTTTGGCGGCAAAGCCGACATCATTGAATACACGTTTCATTATTAATTAGTTCTGAAAAAACATTAATTCGGGTATATATTTGAACATAACATACTTCTAATACACTGGCGAAGTGATCTACGACATTTATACACAATAACAATACGTTTTTTTAGAAAAATATAGAACCGTACATATGTACCTACCTATGCTATGCGACAGAATGGAAGGAAAACCCTATTGATTTTTCACACGACAGGGGCCAAAAAAGGCGGGAGACGGATTCCCGCCTTTTTTTAATTTCATATTAGCAGTGATTAACTGTCGCAATTTATTATCGATTATTCATTTCATCGATGATTTTAAATCGAAAGTTTAGACAGATTTTATTATTACCTAAATATCTAAAATTTTAAGTTTTTATTTTTCCATTATATTCCACGTATTAGGTTTTACTACCAGGTTACATTAAATTTATTTTCAATTTGTAAATCTTCGATATCTAGATATATTATCAACTGTCGTGAAATGCCTTAATGTTCAATAATGTTAATTCATTGAGCTAATTGTTGTTTATGAATTATGATATATCATGAAATTAATTAATATCATATTCTCTCGAGTTGATAAAGCCTAAATGACCATGATGTGCCCACCAAACCATAGTTATGGTCATGACCAGGTCATGTCCTTAGGTACTCCAAAGAGTTATAGTGCTCAATCAAACTGTTCCCAAGTCCTCAACCAATCGTAAGTTTAAGGCCCGGACCTAATACAAATATGTATCTGATGAAGAAAAGAACAATAACAATTAATAACTTGGAATCTTGACAAAATTTATGTGCAAAGCAATTTAATTTGAATTTTTAATTGACTCGGGAAATAACAACACGAGTCCAAAATTATCATATCATGAACGTATCTTACTTTTTCCCAATCAATTTTACTGAAATGATCTATCTAAATGTTATAAAAAATATCTCAATACGATTAAAACGATTTTTAATCGATATCTAACTCATGCTTGTAAAAGCATTGCACATTACTATTTTTTTTCCCAAAAGTACTTTCATAGTTTTATACCACTTTTTATTAATTGAATGAAAGCGTTGTATACTAAAAGTTTAAACATATCAAGTGTTTTTAATTATATTTCGATTTTTAAGAAGCGATAGTGTTTAATTTTTACTTGAAAAACAGAAGAAAAGCAATAAAAGACGAAATTTTACTTCAATTATACAAATTTCTATACTAATTGTTTCGGCTGCTATTAGGTACTCATTAGATGAAAACTTCCCAAACTAACGTATTTTCATCCCTCCCATTAATATTTAATTAAGATTGGATTTTTAAATACGTAATTAATTAAATTTTGTCTAAAATTAAAAAATACATATACATTATTTAATTTATCTATAATAAACGCCATCTATGTGTTGAAAGCAAAACTAATTAGTAGGGATGAATCGATCACGTTGAAATGCAAATTATTGGCATCTAAAATATCTAATCTTTAAATAGCCAATGAAGTGAGCTAATTCAACGTGCCATAATATAATAATGATTATAAAATTCACCTATGACTGGTATACTAAAAATCCGAATGCTTTAAAAACTATAGCCATTTCTTTTGAAATAATATTATTTTTGGCCAAGTTTATCTTTGTTCGCTTGATCAGTAGATGGCGCTATATATGTGATATTGTAATACAATTTTAAGTAATATGATGGGCTGAAACGATTTATCAAACCAGTAATTACAATACATTGATTTACTTTCAATTTATTTGAAAGGATAATGATCCCATATTTTTTTTAATCTAAATCGATTATATAGTTTATTTGGTAAATCAAAATAACTGGAAAATATAATGCCTACGTTTTTATGCGACCAAAGCTTTTGCCAAGTCACTCTGTTTCTCAATGTGATATCTTGTATGCATTGTCACTTGCAATTTTACAGCTTAGAGAGTATTCTTGTAAATAGTCAATCTATTTATGTAGTGTAAAAATTCATTTATGCCTTATACTTGTGCATAAACAATATTTCAATAGGTACGGATACCCCCTACATTAAGACTCCCTGTGTTGTAGCTGACAGTGACACAAACACAATCACAATCATAACAAAAACACCCAAGACCCGATAACAAAGTTCATCACGCTCACCACACTTTGTATGAAATACAACTCAATGGCCGGTAATAAGTTATCTTACTTTAAAATAATTAAACTGGCTATTTTCAATATTTTATTGTATAGATAACCTTAATCTACCTTGTGATATAAACAAAAATCTCAATTTACATTATTAGTTTTATCAAAGCTCCTTTTAAATCCTTTTAAAATGTGTCATGAAGTGTCTGAAGAAATTTATGGTTGTCGTCTTCTCTGGTACCGGGTATACTCGCCTTCCAGAAGTAAATTGTTTAATGTTTGGCAATCTGAAAATAAAAGTTATAATTACCGAATGTTCCATTTTCCATTTTTTGTTGTTTAATTAACGTAAGCCAACTTCAAATAATACTATTATCTAATATTATCTAATAATTTAATTTAATCTGTTAATTTATGTTATATATAGGAGCAAACTTAAGTCATTGTTTATTTATTTGTTATATATTTAGCATTGTTTCTTTAAAAATGTATTATTTATAACATGCAACTTACATTTTATGTTTGCGTGCTGTTTTCTTATTTGAAACTTTTGTAGGTATTCGTTTATGGTCCTGAAACAAATAAATGATTTCAACTAAAATATATTTTTTCCTTTGACAAAGTTCGATTTTCGATATATTGAGGGGTCCAGTTGCTCGCGTCCGTATTACGCAAAGGAACAGCAGAACGTGTGAAAGATTCGCCCGTAATCTGCCCCCAAACAGTATTGCACTGGTACTGCTGTGAACCCTTCTACCGGAAGGGTTTGAGTGCCGGTGAAATCACATGCGCATGAGACGTATCATCCCCGTCTCGAGTGACTGGCGGAACTTAGGTCTTCTTATATATCGGTCAGGAGGACCTAAGTCATATACTTATTTAGTGTTATGGGCGGAGGTAACCACTTAACTTCAGGTGGGCCTACAGCTTGTCCCGTCACTTTCGTCACAGTAACAATCAAATTAAATATTATTATTATTATATCAGCTACAATTGTTCTTCCAATAACATCATCATCATCATCACACATCAGCCTCTCCAATGTTCCCACTGCAAGGACAGATTGGTAGATGTCATGTCTTCCATTAGGGGTTCCTTCTTGGTCTTCCACATGGAGGGTCGGATAGGGTTTGACCAAGTGCTAAAAATAAGAACACATGATATTTATTTAAAAAAAGTGACATTTCAAAGTAATTTTTAAAGAATTCAATGAAAATAGAGTATTTTGACCTTGATTTCACATGACTTGGAGTTATATTGGTTCAAAATAAGACATGTCAGTTTCCACACAATGTTAAATTGCTTGAATATATTACATAAAAATTGGTTGAAGAAACCTTCAGATTGAAAGTCGGCATCTAAGCAAACCATGCTCCCTCACCGTGGGAAAGATTACCACCAACCTTGAACAATAGCAATACGACTCCGATCAAATTGAAATTGCATTATATCCGTCACTCTGAGCTGGGAAGGGAATGTAATGTGACCGTAAATTGACTGGTACCTACACCCATCTACCCAAAGCAACACACACGGGTACACCATTGCTTGGTGGCAGATCCAGAAAAACTTGATACAAGTTTTATTGGGTTGCTTTTTTCTCTGATCACACGGGGAACTATTTTTTTTGGAACTCAACTCAATTGAAAGATGAACTTAATAAGGTTTTTGTTTGCATACCTGTAGGTATATGTAGGTGCACATTGGTTGTGCTGTTCTGATAAATCAGCTTGTTGACTTTGTTTTCATCAGTTACAGTCCAGCATGTCAGATATGAAATGAAACTGGAATAAAATTAATTTTTAATTATCATGTATGTTTGCTAAAATACATAAATCTTTTACTTATATTGGCCTGGAACTTCAACAATGTTTATGACAGAAGTGTAATCCTAGTTTGCAAACAATTCACAGAATTTGGTCTTCCATGTTGATGACCGATGCACAAAATTAAGTTATATACTGGCTTCATAACCTTCAAGATACTATAATTGAGCATATCAATACATCATACAATTCCCTACATACTATATTCTATATTGAGTATAGTTTATACTCAACTAAGCAACTGCTGAAACAATGCTGCCATACAATGACAACCCAAAGTCATTCTACAGTACATCAACATGAGTATTTGGTATCCCTGGATCAAGACAAAATACAAATAGCTAAATTATGAACCAATAGCACTTACTGGTGTTGACACAAGCTTCCAATCCATTAAAATCCATTTTGTTGATACTATATATTATATATATATTTGATTTCACACAATGTAATTCTCCGGCCAGAGTAATAGGGCAAGTGGGCTCTGCATGGCTCGGGGAGCATCTCTCATTGAATGTATGTTTTCACTTGTGTACCAATTTACCCAAAACACATAGGTATTTTCAATTTGGAACTATACCAATCTATACAAGATTTGTCCATAATCCATCCAGTTCTTCTTTTATCGTGATCCAAACTCTTACAACCTGGCACTGCTTGATCTCCTTAGGTATTTCATGCATTTTATTATTACAAATATGTAGTTATTGACGTCTAACACAAAATGTTTGTTTTCTCATCGCTTTCTGGTAATAATAGTGCAAATTCACAGCAAACTGTTTTTTTATTAATATTTCATGAGAATATTATTAATTATAAATTACAAAAACGAAACAACAACATCTAAACTAAATTTCGTTGTAAATTAAAATTCAAATAAACGAAAATTTGACACTAACCGCCATCTTGTGGTGTCATGTCATGATTATGACGTCACGCACTTCACTGCCAACGGGGGGGGGTTACATATTTTCAAAATGTAAAAATATGTGTTTTTTTAAATGCCATTTTATAGAATGAACGGAGACAAACATTTTTTTCCTCTACGGCAATGAGCTAACTTTTAAGATTTGCGAGATATGGGGCTTTAAAAAAAAGGGTCACTTTGTATGGGAGCCCCCCTTTCTGAGGTATATTTCAAAAATCTAAAAACGCAGTTCGATAGGGAATCCAAAAATATGGCCGGATGCCAAATTTCAACTTTGTAGGGCGAAATTTTTTTTCGGCCGCCATTTTGAATCTTAAATTTTGGATTTTGACCGCCACCATCGGATTTCCCCCGGCGTCCCCTATGACATTTGGTCGAACACCTACGACTTAAGTCTGAGGATTGCGGAGATATCGATGAAAACATTTTGTATGGCGGACATGTTTTTTTGTTCGGGAGCCATGTTTTTTTTTACATTTTCCCCCATAACTCGACCTCCTCGTCAAGTTTAGTTCCGAGCCCAACCCCCTAAATGTGATACTTTTCGAGATCCACCGGGGGTACCCAGGGGAACTTGAGAAAATGCCACTTTTCAGATTTTTCTGTCGTCCCGATTTTGATTCTCTACACAATCTCCATACATACCCACCCTCCATCTCACCTCCTTCTGGGAGAACAATTATGTCAATAGGTCAGTGAGTCAGTGGTAATCGAGCTTTATATATATAGACTAGATTTTGCCCCGTGCGCGCGCTGCGCGCAGCGCGCGAGCCTCGTGTGTGCTGCTGGACTTTTAATTCAAAACCTCAAAAAGTATGTATAATTATTTAACAGGCAACTTTTTCATGTCTAAAACCCAATCAAAGAGTAAAGAGGTGAAGGTTGGGTGGGTGCGCGCGCTGCAAGCAGCGCGCGTCTATTTGGAACTTAAAATTTTTGTCAAATTTTCAATAGAAAATATTAATTCAAGTCAAATCTATGTGCAGTATGAAAAAAAATAATAGGCTTATTCATATTTATTTGCTGCGTGGTGCGCTGACACTCCTGTATAGGTCGCCCCGTGCGCGCGCTGCAAGCAGCGCGCGGTCCTATCGCTCCTGTATAGGTCGCCCCGTGCGCGCGCTGCAAGCAGCGCGCGGTCCTAACGCTCCTGTATAGGTCGCCCCGTGCGCGCGCTGCAAGCAGCGCGCGGTCCTCACGCTCCTGTAGAGGTCGCCCCGTGCGCGCGCTGCAAGCAGCGCGCGGTCCTAACGCTCCTGTATAGGTCGCCCCGTGCGCGCGCTGCAAGCAGCGCGCGGTCCTAACGCTCCTGTATAGGTCGCCCCGTGCGCCTCAGCGTATCCGTACGTAGGATTGGCCTCAGTTGTAATGTCCATAGAAACAACCTGTCAATATTCGAAGTCAGTGATTTTCTCAAGTCGTCAAGTGCAAGTCGAATTTTAAGAAAAAGACTCCCCCTTGACCGAAAAAAGTTTCGGATTTTTAAAATAAGTTTTAATCTCCATACAAACAACTTGTCTATATTCGAAGTCAGTGTGATTTTCTAAGTCGTCAAGTGCGAGTCGAATTTTACTAAAAAAGACTCCCCCTTGACCGAAACATTTATCGGATTTTCAAAAATAGATGTAAACTCCATACAAATAACCTGTCTATATTCGAAGTCAGTGTCATTTTCTAAGTCGTCAAGTGCGAGTCGAATTTTACCAAAAAGACTCCCCCTTGACCGAAAAAAAAATTCGGATTTTTTAAATATTGAAAATTTGAATTTTTTTTAATGCCATTTTGTTAAATGGGCGCAGACAAACATTTTTTTGTTCCCCAGCAACGCTGCAACTCTTCAAACTTGCGAGATATGGGGCTTTGAAAAAAAGGGTCACTTTGTATGGGAGCCCCCCTTTCTAAGGTATATTTCAAAAATCTAAAAACGCAGTTCGATTGGGAATCCAAAAATATGGCCGGATGCCAAAATTCAACATTGTAGCGTGAAATTTTTTTTCGGCCGCCATTTTGAATCTTAAATTTTGGATTTTGACCGCTACCATCGGATTTCCCCCGGCGTCCCCTATGACATTTGGTCGAACACCTACGACTTTAGTCCGAGGATTGCGGAGATTTCGATGAAAACATTTTGTATGGCGGACACGTTTTTTTGTTCGGGAGCCATGTTTTTTTTTACATTTTCCCCCATAACACGACCTCCTCGTCAAGTTTAGTTGCGAGCCCAACCCCCTAAGTGTGATACTTTCCGAGATCCACCGGGGGTACCCAGGGGAACTTGAGAAAATGCCACTTTTCAGATTTTTCTGTCGTCCCGATTTTGATTTTGTACACAATCTTCATACATACCCACCCTCCATCTCGACTCCTTCTGGGAGAACAATTATGTCAATAGGTCAGTGAGTCAGTGGTAATCGAGCTTTATATATATAGATATTATAGTACAGATAATCTCAGGTATTTGATAACTGATATATGATACTAACAATTTTAACACACACATTATTTACTAATCGTAAATTTATGCAAATGTAATCCACATAACTAATAATTTTTGGTAATTAATTTCTATCTCCATAATGCCTGATTAAAATACTAGAAACAGAAATGTTTGAACGTTACGTAACAAAGTAATTGTTCATATAATTTATTTGAATTTTGTAATGAAATTATTTTTTAGACGTATCAAGCATGTAGACTTAAGAAGACCAATGAACACAGACGAAGAGTCGCGTGTCTCTCGGGTTTCTATAGGGTACACTTAGAAGAGCGTGCTCAAGAGTTGCACAATGGCTTAGTTGGTAGTAGCCCTGCCTTCGAAGCGAGGGGTCCCGGGTTCGATTCCCGGCCGGGGCACACTTTGTGTGGTGCGCACGAAGTTTGTTCTCGGGTCTTGGGTATTTGTCTTGTGTTTCTGTGTTTGTACATGCAATCTGCGACACAGGGAATCCTAGTGCAGAGGTATGAGTGTGTAAACATTTTTTTTTTTAATTTTTTTTATAATACTCTCGTTACCATTCCACCATCGGACGACCAGACGTACGGCTCAGCGCCATTCCTTTACAGTCAACATACCATTAATACGCACCAAACGATTTGAAACTACTTTTATTGTGCGTACTGCAAGGGAGTGGAATGCTTTGCCTGAGTCTGTGTTCCCTGACCATTACAACCTGGGAGTCAAGAGCAGAGTGAATAGGTTTCTCCTAGATAAGCGTGCTCCATCGTCGGCCGCATCTTCACTTTCCATCAGGTGAGATGGCGGCCAAACGCTTGGCTATATATCAATAAAAAGCACTTGAGGCGTATCATCCCGTTTCAGACGGGCGCAATGCGATGTGATTTGGGTCTTGTCATACTTTAGTAATGAAAGACCTTAGTCATATTTTTTGTAGTTTATGGATGGCAGTAACCACTTAACATCAGGTGGGCGGCCAGATCGTCCCGTTACTTTAGTCACATAGAAAAAAATTTAAACAAAACATTACAAATATTAAGAAATTAACATGCGCTCGTCTGTTTAACACTCTCTAAAGACGCGCTGCCACATTACATAAATGGCATCTTAGTTATTACATTGTATTACAATACGCGAATTATGTAAGTGTTGGCTACCCTCGACCTGTGAACTGTGCCAGCTATTTTGCAATGTCACTGTGTCATCTTACTTTTTAAACGGAAGAAAGAGGTTTCAATAAGAAGTTTTTTATTCTTTTACGATAGAGTTTTTTTTTTATTTATTAGTTACCACGTGTTGAGTATTGTACCATAATCGTTGTCATAAAATCATACCTCAATTATAATTAATTATGTAATTCATTAGTAAAATAATATATGACATACATACATAATAAGCAGTAGCTTTGTTTTCTACGCTGTAGATAGTTGATTCAAATCCACCAACGTCAATAAACTGTAAGGGGTAAAACAAGTATATGCTTACAAAAAATAGTATTATACTATATAAGCATTGTATGAATAGATAAGAAAATAAGTAGATAAGATCTAAAAAATGTAAGCTACAAAAGATTCATTGGGTTTCAAGGTGTAAATCCATGGTAATTCTTCAATGGTACTTTCTTTAAACATGAATTTGAAACGTCTATTACGCAAAAGACATTGAATTTTACGTCAGTTTGAAGCAGACCAAATCATTACCGTTTCCGTAACCTTACGAGAGTCAACCCTTATTTCCTATTCTCACGATCGTTAAATTATAATATTATTTAAATGCACCTTTGTTTGTTTTCACATAACATTTCCGTATTGCACTCTGAAACGACCGGACATGGAATTCATTTATTATTTTGTTGTTAGATTTGTTTTGTTTCTAAAACATGTTTTTTTATATCTGTAATAAATAAATAAATGTCAGCCTCAAAGTTTAACTGGAAGAAAACTCTTTTGAACATAATAAGCTTGTGATAAGGTTACTCATAGTCATACGCTTTATTACCATAGGAACTTTACAGGACATTTGGTGACGTCAGATTGCAATGTTTTAATTTAACTATAAAACAATTCCTATTCGTTTAAAATAACGAAAATAAAAGATAGAAGAAACTAATATACTAAAATAAATTGACCATAGAAATATAAAGAATAATCAATAATTTCGTAACAAAATTGAAATAACATGTAAAATCATCGGCTGTTAAGGGGCATCTTCAAAACTAAAAATTAAGAATGATTTCACGATAAAATAAAAAAAAATACAAAATCACAGAAGAATTAGTCTATATTAGTTGCTCAATGGCACAAACATCGACTTTTGATCCGAAAGGTCGCTAGTTTAAACGATACATATGATATCTATACCGAATTGTGCCCAAACTACTAAGACAAGAGTACGCTGGCAGATGAAATTTGTGTTGAATGTAGCTGATAGCCTGGACTACCTAAGCTACTTCTTATCCCGAAAAAAACAAGTAAAGTTTTCTGTTAGTTTTTCCCCATCTTATTTTCAATTTTTTGCCACGGGTAACACCGCGTCTATTTATAATCATAGATAGGTTTTGGAAATGTATGGTGAAAGCATTATTAGGAGGATGAGGAGCTTTCTTCGCCGTGTTGGGAAGTCACGATGTTCCACGGCTGATAGGTGATTTTATATAGCTTCTATTTCAGATAATTTGCTGCATAAACTCACTTACGATTCCTTTGAGACGTCATAGCTTCAAGATTGTCTGACTTCAAAGCGGCAAGTATTAAACTCAAACTCGTTCATTCCTTTAGATCTCAAGTATCGTTTGGACACGTTTGGATAAAGTTTGCCTTCACGGGACGCCTGGCAGGTGTGAGATATGACGGCATAAGAAGCGACATGCCGTTTGCTGTCACATCATACGGGACAGATTTACTGTTAAAGCACGCCAAAAGTTCTAATTCTGGGTGGGGGTCACTAGGCCTGCACTGACGTCATACATAGAAGTATAATTAGTTACCAAGCTTTTCTATCTAGATAATCTTATGTTTTATACAAAATTTTATGTAGGTATAAGTTGACGTTTGATAAAAACTTATATGTTTACTGATAGTAGATTTAATATTTCACCATATCACCATAAAAATATATAAAAACTTCCTGATACGGTATTCAATTATGGAACGATAGTGAAACAGATAAAAAATTTGTTCGTTTTTGAGAAAATGGCGGTCATATATTACATCGCATTCATATCCGCCTATTTATATTGGCCGATTACAGAACCAACATCTTCATAGGAAATTACTAGCTGGCGCTATTGTAAAGCCATCGAACGCACTTACAAAGGAGATCATAATCTGAAGATACATAATCTGATGAGGTCACGCGTCTAGATGTTATGTAATCGTTTCCCATATCGCATCGACGACTCGATTGTGTTCCGATGATATATCGATTGTTACGTCAAGTCATTGTGCCGGTGCAATATGGAGTGTGCCAGCTTTGCGTTATGTTCTACATTTTGATGCAATTTATCTTGTCTATGGTAATCCTTAGAGTCAGTTTATAAAAGTTTAGTTTAAATATATTATAGTTCTACCAATTGATGACTGCAGGTACCATTGGAGGGTGGGATAGGGTTTGAATAAGCGTAAACGTAAAATTAACGCGTGATCTCGTAATTACATATTAATACAATAAAAAGACATTTCCTTTTTTTGAGAATTCAGAGTGATTAATTATTTTTGACTTTGACTTATATTTACATTGTTCCTATGTTCCTATGTAACATTTATGTTATACAATGTTCCTATGTAAATCTAAGTCTAAGTCTAAGTAATCTATTACTAGACTATTACTAGATCTATTATTATCTATTGTATAATATTAACTAGTTACATTTGTGTTAAATGTAGTAACTGGCTGTTGTTATAATAATATGAATGGTTTTCCTAAAAAGTATATCACGTTCTCGTTTTACATAATATCCGCTAATTCTGTAAAAAACTGCAGTCCGGTAGATCTTATCGTTCAAAAGATAAAGCTTTTTAAAGGTATGATAAACAAACAGACCGATTTTGTGCGCTTAGTAATAGTTTGTCCTTTATCTTTAGGGTATGGAACCCTAGCAACTAGGCTACTAACCACTCATTGACCACAGACAGCATTTTACGAAGTATTTCCAAATCTCAACAGCATACCGGTAAACTGTATTTTAGTATGATTGTTTAATAGTCGTGTCGTGTCCCATGCGTCGTGTCGGACTAAATTATTGGCAGTAATACTCTACACACAGATACCTATTATTACGTAGGTACCTATTCATCATCATAATCATAATAATAACCTAATACAATTGGCATATCATTGGCGGGTCGTTTAACTTTGTGTTCTATGGCGTGTGTGGCGGGTCTTGTTTTGCGATTCCGTACCCAAAGAGTAAAGGGAATCTCTTTCCTAAACCTGCAACGTCTCCAGGACAGTATCTATTGAACTGTGAGCCGTAGCAGTCTTTTCTTAGTAGCTAGTTCTAGAGACAATTTTTTTTTTTTTAAATTGCATAACATTCAAACCCTATCTGCCCTATGATATGACATCCAAATTTCATCCAAATCGTAAGAGCAGGAATACAGGAATTGCTCGTTTAAAGCAGTGTTTTTCAACCTTTTTCACGACCCCTTTAGTATGAATAAATATTTTGCAACCCCCTTACCCATTGCTTTTTTGTCATGCATTTTGTTTGTAACAAATATCCAATCCAACATTATTCATTTTCATAACCAAATTTTTTTTTTTTTTTTACTGCAGTTTTTTCCCTATCTTTTGTAACTCTCCTATAGAAGCTTCGCGACCCCGCTAAAGAGGACGTTGAAAAACACTGGTTTAAGGTAATAAGATATTCAGAAATTGACGGCTCCGTGGCTTAGTTGGTAGTAGCCCGGCCTTCGAAGTCCCGGGTTCGATTCCCGCCGGGGCACACTTTGTGTGGTGAGCATGAAGTTTGTTCTCGGGTCTTGGGTGTTTGTCTTGTGTTTCTGTGTTCGTCCATGCCATCTGCGACACAGGGAATCCTAGTGCACAGGTATGAGTGTGTAAACGTTAGAACTGAATTTCAATTTACTGTCATTGCGACATACGAGTAGCATGCTCATGTCGTTTTGTTACAAAACGTCTGACAATACAAAACAATTTGCCCAACCTTTCCAAAAATCCCTAAGCATTTGTCTAACACAGTTTTATCTTAACAATTTATCTGCCTTGTCAATGTCCAAAAAAATTAGCACTGGTGTGCCAAGGACTTTATTTTATATCTTTAAGTCTCTGTCAGACGGGAGGAGCGAATGCGGTGCGGTTTTGTGTTCCACCTCCTTTATTCTAAGAGAAACTAAGCTGCATCGATTGGTTAGTGTTTATTTCGTTTGGGGGGTCCAGATGCTCGCGTCCGTAGGTGTGTACCTACCCTTTGATTCCCGACACATACCTCCTGGGTGGTGCTAAAAGAGCAACCAAAAGTAACAGTAGAACTTGTGCCAAGTTCGTCCGGAGAGGTGCTGCCACCGCACCTGGAATCTGCCGCCAAGCAGTAGTAATGCAATATTACTGTGTTCCGGTGGAAGGGTGTGGCTGCCGGTGAAATCACATGCGCGTGAGACGTATCATCCCCGTCTCGGGTGATGGACGCAGCAGGATGAGTGCGACTCAGTAAAGATTTGGATCTCATACTGAGTCGCACGCATCTGTTGTCATGGGCGAGTGAACTAAAGCACGTCCGTAGGTAGATAACCATGTTCCGGTGAAATTACAAGCGAAATTACTTTATATCCCTATTTTAACTACTTAGAACTTGGGTGTTCTCATACTCCAGTAGGCAAAGACCTCAGTCGTATTGTTGTTAGTAGTGGGATATGGGTCGACAATAACCATACATCGGGTGGACTAAAATCCAACAGTGATCCCATGCGATTTCTTACGTAAATAGTTGCTAAAGACCGTCTTTGTAGTCTGATACACTAGCGAACTCTTCCACAGCATGTACTTGTACAAGTTAGTGCTATACTGGATACTTGTAGGGAATCTGAGGGTATTCATCTAAGGATGCGAGCAACCACCAAAAACCTACCGCCATCCGGTGCGGTGGCGTAACCGCACCGCACCGTCTAGCCAATGCCTAACAGATCTTGCATTGTACTCAAGATAAGTTCAACCGTCTGAGAATCAATGCACAATAACCAATTATAGTAACGTGAGATGGATTGCGTAATGTTGATACTTTGAAAAAATTGAGACTATGTTTTTAATGTGTGATTGACGATTGTCTGAAAATTGCTCGTTCGTGTATCCCATATAGTTAGTTAGTTTAGGTGTGAATATGCTTGATATGATACTTTTTTTTTTGATATTTTTAACCAACCTTAAAGAGGAGGAGGTTTATTATGCGTTATCATCGTTAATTATGGACTGATTTGAATTATTCTTTTTTTATTTCATAGGGTCACCTTGAATATTTATACGAATATAATATATTTTAACTTTTTTATTTATTTTTTTCTTTTCACTTGTTATTTATAGTTATGTTGTTTATTATTTGTACCTACTTTTTGTGTTGTCAATAAAGTCTTTTTCTTTCTTTCTTTCTTCAATGTAGTCCCATAGAAATTTAATGAAAAATTTCCTTACAAAGAGACATCCATACCATAAATAATGGCCGTCTTAAGCAATGCTATACAGCTCCAAACTAAGCATACCTTGTACTATGGGAACTAGATAACTAATAGAATGTCGCAGTACATTTTTTTGTAAATATATATACATAAAACAAACTCTCAGACACTGACCAAACATTTATATATGTCACACAAATGGTTCTCCTGCGTCGGAATCGAATCCGAAAGCAGAGCTACCAACTGAGCAATTTTTTAAGAATTTGATTTACTACCTACGCCTCGCGGATACATGTAGTTCCCGTTCCCGTGGGAACACAGGGATAAAATATAGCCTATGTTACTCGCTGATAATGTAGCATTCCATTGGTGAAAGAATTTTTAAAATCGGTTTAGAGGTTTAAGCGTGAAAGCGTAACAAACAAACAAACTCCCTTTTGCATTTATAATATTAGTTACGATGTCTGACTTTATGGAATTTATATAAATTAGCTATTTAGTAGTGGATGAAATATTTCCTAAAATATGGGATATCTTCAAAATAATGTGTTTTGTATTCCAGATGGCGCGGTGGTGCATTATGTTAGCGCTGTGCGTGGCGGTGACAACTGTGCTATCAGCAGAAACATCATCTCGCTTCCGTAAGATTGTTTTAACTCAAAATTCGAACCCTATTTGCAGTAGATACATTTTAATTAACATTGTAAAAAAACTTAAATTCTACTAAAAATACTAAATGTTAACATTGATTTGGTTGGTTTAACAAACTGTGCATGGTAGCACCAATTAACCAATAAAATCACTACAGTAGCGACATCTATCTGTCGTTTGACATGTACCTTATATTACAGAATCCACAGTTTCTTTTTCATCATAAGTTAAATATCATTCTTTTTACATGTATTTAGCGAGAGTCCGTGCGAAAATTGACCTAAAAATAATATATTTTTTATAATTTTATAAAAATTTTCATCGTAATTTTCAAAATGTATCTCTAGCTTTTGTATAGATGATGTAATGTACTGAAAGTATCAATCTCACAGTAACTGTAGATTTTATTTTCTATTTTCTACACGCCAACCAAAGGTCTTCTTACTACTTCTGTAGGAGAGGATCGGAATCGATTTGTTGTGGTTTATTGATGGCAGCAACCACTTAACATAAGCATGTCCCGCACATTAAAAAAACTTAAAAAAACTACATTTAAATAAAACTTTTCCACGGTATACTTTTCCACGGACTTTCCAGAACTCTACTCAATCTATGTAGGCACTGAACAATAAACATTATAATGTTGCAGTAAAACCCTTATGAAACAGAATAAATAGTCATTATGTCTTCCAGAACCACGCAAACCTCGAAATAGGAAGGGTACGTACACATTACAAGCACAATACATCCTTCACCTTATTGACCAAAAACTATGAGTTAGACAAACCCTACTCAAATTCAAATGGTTTTTTCTTCGTTACCTGTTAATCATGGTTACGGAGACGACACTTTAAGGCTTATGTCTCCTGTCAAATCTTGCAATTTTCGTGAGATATTTTTAGTCAATTATCTTTCTGTTATCAATAGCTTTGAATTGTCTAATGTCCGCAAATAACGAAGTTTTAATCCTCATTAATTTACCTAAACCTACTCAATTCGACTATATCAGAGAACATTTTTTGGGTTGAACGGGTAAAAATAATATTGAGTAGAATTTTTTTTGGGTTGAATGGAGAAGCACTAATTTTTTTGTCTTCGTCAGTGAGGCGATTTTCATGATGCAATTTTTTTTCCTAATTGTGTCCCATAGAATTTTGTGTAAAAATTAAATTAATTAATTATATTATATTTTAAAATCTTGTCAACAATTAAGTAGCATGACTATTTGCGGAAATGAGACCTGATAGAAGTTTAGAAATGGCTTTTAAAATTAAAATCGAGCGCAAATAATTAATGAAAATAACTAATTAACGGTGACATTTGACCTTTGAGGGGTTGTCTTACATATGAACGGTCAAAATCTTCTCAATTTGGTATCATTGTTGGGTAGTATAATCTGCCAAAAATGCTTGGACAAATGGACTCTCAAAGCAACATTTTTATCTATCTCTGTCTTACTAGCACCTACAGACTGGTGTAAGAGAGTGACAGGAACAGTGCAAAGACACCTCTTTCATATACTTCTAGGTGTCTCTCTATAAACTATTTTTTTTTCACTTGTGCATGATTTTAATTACTATTGTCCTATTCTGCTTTTATATCACCTTAATTTCAGTCTTTTCGGCCAGCGTTTGGGCGCTTTTGTAATTTTTTCGTACGACATCGTAGTGATGAGATCGTACTACGCGAATGTCGTTATCGGATAAATAAAAAACTCTTTGTTATCCCATACATTTTACTTTCTTTTTAAATCGTAATGATAAAATGCCGTGTCGTTGTAGAATTACAAAATCGCCCTTCTACTTTTGGTAAAAATACTCACTTTTGGATTTCAACCCTAAATGGTGGTAAGGTTCCGCGCAAAAAGAAATGTTATGTGCCATGAGGAAGAAGTGGGGGGGAACAGCTAGAGTATCACATTTAACCTTGTACTTTGATATGATTGTGCTGTATTTGGTTTTATTCGTTTTCATGGTAAATTTGTAAATACTTGTACATATTGTTTTTAAATACTGTCCTTAATTAATGTAATAAGTGCCAACCGTTTTAATAAAAGAAAGATATAAATAATGTCATTTGACGGTTCGGTGGGTGGTCTTCTTCTTTCTCCGACATGGCTAATTGACTAGAATAGCCGCGACCCACATCTTAAACGAGCCCTCCGAAACACGAAAGCGCTCAGTTCAAATCCCACTAAACAGTCACAGCTGAGGGCCCACCTGATGGTAAGTGGTGACCCTCGCCGATGACTCAGTATGAGATCCAAATCTTTACTGAGCCGCATTCATCCTGCTGCGTCCATCACTCGAGACGGGGATGATACGTCTCATGCGCATGTGATTTCACCGGCAGCCACACCCTTCCACCGGAACACAGTAATGCAACCACTACTGCTTGGCGGCAGATTCCAGATGTGGCGGCAGTACCTCTCCGGACGAACTTGGCACAAGTTCTACTGCTACTTTTGGTTGCTCCTTTAGCGCCACCCAGGGGGTACTGGAAAGAATATCTAGACAAGCTTCGCCACGCTGTGATCCCGCAACGGAAGCGTACCTTCATCAGAGCAGCATTGAACACCCCGGGAGACACCATTAGAAATTCAAAGGGTCCTTTCGTATTACCTACGGAAGAGAAGTATAAATCCAAGCCAACCAATTTTTCGTCATGGAGGGTTGGGTAGGGTTCAAACCCTACCCGACCCAACTTATATAAATAACAAACAAATGAATAACAAGCGCTAAACTTAGGTTTAAGAACGCTCTCATAGATTTGAAGATCTCATAAAAATGATCATTAAAAAAAAAAAACATTTTAGAATATTTTTAAAGAATTCAACGGAAATACAGATTTTTTAATTTGACTTTGAGAAGAAATGCCAGAATCGTCATGCGTGAACAAGCTATGTCTCACTAAAATTCTAAAACAAGTATAAATATGCATGAATTAATTACGCAATCAAACTTTACATAGTATCATGCAATAACGCAATTTCATTAACAATTTTACATTATTCATACTTTCAATTGTTTTTTGTACTTTCTAAATACAATATATTTTAGACGGTTCGACCTCTTCACGAGATGGAGATACGGTCATTATGTAATTATAAATTAACCTTCATTATACTGTTTCCGTTAATTAATATTATGTAAATTATTAGGAAGACATTAATTATTACAAAACTTTTTACAAAAGGCCATATTCTCATGTCAATTGTAGTTATAGTTAGATCACAGATATTACAATACTAAACTAATATTAGGTGGAACATATCCCGCCTTTTCACAAGAAGGGTTGTCACGCATAGACGTCATATGTAGTAAGTTCATTATCGGCGTGCTTTATTCACAAAAACTCATCTTATTTATTTTATTTGATCTATAGCAAAGATTATAAAGAAAAATAAAGATCAGTCGTTACGGGAAACACGTTTTTTGATAAAGCCTTAAAAATATAGTTTTTTCTATGATAACAACAATAAACAAATCAATATTTCCATTGACAACGTATTTCATATTTGGGTTATCTAAAAAAGCTTATAAAATTTAAATATTTGTAATTAAATTTTTAATTTTTCTTGCATTATTAATAATTTCTATTATAGCATTTTCTAATTCCAAAACAAGGGGAGATATATTTGAGTATATCATAACATTTTCTCCAAATGTTATACCATACTTTATTATAATAACCTAATTATCTTCTGAATTCTTAAATAAAATTTCCGCATTAATTAATACTTTCCAAGAACATAATAACTATCTCTTACCATTAATATTCTGTAAAAATACTATTAATAAAATAACCAATAACTAAAATTTCTAGAAAAAAATGAGCTTGCTGTTTATGCAGAGTAACCTTTTTGAACTTACAAGATTAACCTAAGATAAGAAACCAAGACTAGCCGAAGATCGGGCTGTGGCGCTTACTAGGTGAGGCCTATATCCAGTAGTGGACATAGGCTGATGATGATGAAGATTAACCAAATTTAAAAATAACCTATAGAGCCTCTAACCTCCGCGAACTTACAAGATTAAATTTATTTAAAAATAACTTACGCGCCTTAAATGGTAATGGCTGCCAACTTATGGTGACAAGACTGACTCACCAAGACCTGGTTTCCAGCCGAAAGCTCCCAGCCGGCAGACGATGAGATGGTGGGAAACCTACTTCATTGGATCCAGCAGACAATCCAGCAGAGGAACAGGAAAGGTCCGGTGTTTAAGCAGAACAGAATTTACCGAACTCTAACACGAGATAACAATTTTTCTAAGACAATGATAAAGACGTCTAACAAATGAAATTTAAACTTTTTTTCATTTAGTTTAGAGTTAGTATTTCGGAATATCGCTCTGGGACTTTATTTCAGGGTTAACTGTTACTCGTGTTTCTTTTACGATTAATAATTTCTTAAGTCTTGAGGAAAATTAATATGTATCTTTCACTTTTCTTCTTTCTCTTCTTCTTCCTACGCGTAATTATTATCCTTTTTTCCTCTCTTGGAAGTTGTCATGTTTTTTATTATTATGTCATTATCAAGATGTGGAAGGTGGTATAGCACTTGCTGGGCTTTGGTTATGGGTAAAATACTATTTTGCTATTTTGAGATTGCGTTTTTGGTAATAAAAAATATCTGAAAATAGTGATTACATATTGTCATGAATACAGATTCATGACAATATGTAATCACTATTTTCAGATATTTTTATTTAAAGAACAGCCCATAGGTACAGACCTATGGGCTGTTCTTTAAATGAATATGTTCTTTAACCATGTAAGAATACAGAAAAGTACTCATAACTGGCCCTTGTTTTAAAATTGCATCAATAGAAATAGTTGGTTTAATATTTCATTATCTCTGTATTAGATATGATAATCCCCCTCAGAAGATTTATATGTATTTGCATGTCGCTCTAGCTGTACCAGAAACGCAGTTTTATAAACCTGTATATAAATTCTAGTCTTGTAATCAGACTTAGCCTGCAGTGTTGTGAGGTAACGCCGGGTTATCTACCTAGAATAATATTAATTGACTTATCGTGGTACCTCACAAGGCTATAGCTTGGTTTGATTAGTGTTTGAAAATAATCATCTTGATTATTTTGGGTTTCAGCTCGTCAATATTACGGAGGGAAACCTGAGAAGCCGAGGCCTTTCGAAGCACCGGTATACCTCCCACCGATCACTGGCTACCCACCTGCTGGATCCCGTCCAACTCCTAGCTACAGTGAAGGAACCACAAATCCTCCTTATCAACCCAGTGAGACCCAACAGCCCAGCAAACCCACACAACCACCATACCAACCCAGTCAACCAAGTCAACCTGCCTACCAACCCAGCCAACCAGCCTACCAACCCAGCCAACCTGGATACCAACCCAGTCAGCCTGCGTACCAGCCCGGGCAATCCACCTCTCCCGTTTACCAACCTACTCCAGAAACCCAACCTGCCTACCAGCCGAGCCAACCTACCCAGCCGAGTCAACCAGCTTACCAACCAAGCCAGCCTGCCTACCAACCTTCTAAACCTGCACAGCCTACCTACTTACCCCAGCCTCAAGCTCCCCAGACTGTCCAGCCAACATACCAACCAGAAACAACCCAGGGACCTTATGTTCCTAATGTCCAACCTGGAGGAGGCACAGGCAGTGTTAGTGGAAGTGACACAAGCGCTAGTGGAGGTAGCATTTCCAGCCAAACACAAACACCTGATGACGACAGACACCCCCCCCATATCCACGACATAACCGTCGACTGTGGTAAAGATATGATGACGATTAACATCGAATTCAACAAAGCTTACAATGGAATAATTTACTCTCAAGACCATTTCAACGAACCAGAATGTGTGTACGTCAGGGAAGGGTCAAACCAGGTCAAATTCTCCTTCACCGTCAGTCTCAACACCTGTGGCACTAAATTCTTCAGTGATTTCCAGAACGAAGGCCAAGCTTACTTAGAAAATGTATTAGTTCTGCAAAATGAGCCTGGTATTCAAGAAGTGTGGGATCATATTCGTAGAGTCAGATGTCTTTGGGAAGGCAACCTCACGAAACAATTGGTCTCATCTCTTAGCGTAGGAATGCTCAATCAGATCACTAGCAACTTCAGCGGAGATACAGCTATGGCAAGATTGGATATCCAAACAGGAAGAGGACCGTTCGCTCCCGACACAAACGGTCTCGTCAAAATTGGAGAAGTCATGACTTTAGTCGTATCTGTCACCGGTGATGCTGGATTCGATATCCTTGTCAGAGAATGCATAGCCAGGGACGCGGATAGTCGTCACGTCGTCCCCCTGACTGATAACAATGGGTGCGTTCTGAAACCCAAACTCTTCGGTGCCTTCCAGAAGACCAGGGAAACAGGAAACACAGGAGCTTCCATCATCGCATTTGCGTTCTTCAACGCTTTCAAGTTCCCTGATGAGATGGATCTTATCATCCAGTGCGATGTCGAGCTGTGCAAGACTGACTGTGATGTCTGTCCCAATCCAGGGTCTATTGAACCGAGAAGAAGAAGGAGAGATGTCATCCACATTGGCAACAGAACCATTGAACCTTCAACAACGATCAGCAAGGGCTTTAGAGTGGTTTTCGCTGAAGACTTGCCCCAACCTGAAGGCTTTTGTATAACGCCCTCTGCTGCAACGTGGGGAGCTCTCATGGTACTTGTTGGTTCTTTGTTGAGCAGTATCATGGTGTCATATATTTGGCAGAGGTCGAAAGGATCTGTCAAATTTACATAAGGATATATACTATGTGCTATTTACGTAGAGGCTTTTGAAGATTTGTCTTTTAGTGTTGTTGCACTAAATAGGGATATAAATGTGATAATTGAACACTGCCAAGAACTTAATTTATATTAAACTTATCAATAGGCAGGTCCTTTCAGTTTCGACAATCGACAAATAGCGTGTAAACCCTTGTGGGTTTTTTGTTCTACATTTTTGATTTTATTCGGAAACTGGACAATTACTTTTAAACTTTTGTTTAGTATTATTATTATGATAATAATTTTATTGTTAATTATAATGAGTGCTTTAGTTATTGTAAAGTATTATTATAATATAACGACTAATATATTACGATTTGTAAATATAGTGATTATTGTAAAAATATTTAATAAATATTTAACCAATTATTTGGTGCATTATTATTGAATTTGAAATTAACGAATTGAATGAAATTGCATATTTTGCTTTCCTGTGACTTTTTTCTTCGCCTGTTGTATACCGATAAGGACGAGAAATACAGGATGGAAGGATTGAAGTCGGTTTTTCTTCGATTTTTCAATCAATAACTTGTTATCTTTCAACTTGTCACAGATCAAAACTCAGTTTTATTTTTTGGTTTTGTTTTTTACGGGGTTTAAACCACTACTCACCTCCTTAAGTCGGGATTAAAGAAATAAAAAAAAAAACACAAATCCACCTGACATTCACACTAAGTGTTTGTAATTTCACTGGTCTTCAAACCAAGTCAACAACGTGAATTCACTTGTAGAAGACATTAGAAATTGTTATTGTGGCAGTACTCACAGACACCGCTACTACAAACTATAGCAGAAACACTATATTAGAAGGACCCTGGCAGAGCTGTCTTGAAAACATGGCTGCAATTTATTACGAGCCAGACCGCTGCGAAGCGGTGGGTGCGCATGAGACGTAACATCCCCGTCTCGGGTCTTGGGTTAACAAGCGCCATGATAATTCTAAATACCTATTATTATATATGCGAATGTGCGTAATAATTGTGGTGCTAAAGGAGCAACAACAAGCTAAAACATCAAGTAGCAGTAGAACTTGTGCCAAATTCGTCCGGAGAGGTACTGGAATCTGCTGCCAAGCTGTAGTGCTTATTAAGATACAAACCTTATACTGAGTCGCATTGCTGTTGTCGTGGGCGGGGGTTGCCACTTACCACCAGGGGGGCCCTCAGCTCGTTCTGGCACAAAAACATACTAAAAAAAAATACAGAATAAAAATAAAATATTACGCATCTGTTGCCCATTTGAGTATTAGAACGTAAAAGCTATTTGCATTTTGATATGATAAAGGTAGAGAGCTCTTAGTTTTACTGCGATAGGATCAACATGAGTGTTTTAGGTTTTGCTATATCAAAACTAATAAGAGAGCGTGGTGGCCCAGGGGCACAGACGCCGACTCTCAATCTGAAGGTCGCTGGTTCAAACCCACAAGTGCATCAATGAGATTTTTCACTTGAAAAATTTATGTGCGTTAATACCAAGTTCTCGAAACGGTGACGGAAAACATCGTGAGGAAACCGGCATGTCTTAGAAACAAAAATTCGACGACATGTGACATCTACCAATCAGGATTGGGCTGCCGTGGTAGATCAGAATCACGTGATAAATCAAACTTTCGCCATTATAATACCTACAGCGAGCTTTCGGAGGAAACGAAAATATCGTTGATGTATACAATTTTTAGATTTTTTTTTGTTTTTCTCAGAAAGCGCTAAATCATAATCGATAAAATTTACGCTAACTCCGAAAAATAATTTACCATACAAAAAAAAATAAAAATTTATTCATAATTGGCCGAATGATCGCCAAACATACATAAAAAAAACAACCGAATTAAGTCGAATTAAGAAACTCCTCCTTTTTTGAAGTTGGTTAAAAATGAATGCAGATGCAGTATTACTTGAAATATTATTTATTATATTGAGAGTAACTGAGGCTTGGCTACATATGAGTTAAAAAAAAAATATGTTGACATAAAATAGAATCATATTTATTTGCACCACAGTACAAGAACTACATAACAAATTAATACATTATTAACTTTTCACGCGGTTTAAATAAACATTCTGAGTTTACTTTTTTATGATCTTAAAGTGACTGCACGAGCTGATGATCCACCTGATGTTAAGTGGGTACCTCCCCTCCGCCCATAAAAACAGTAATACCACAAAGGTCCTCCCCGACCAAAGTATGAGAAGACCCAAGTCGCACCACGGTGCGCCGAGACGAAGATGTTAAGTCCCAAGCGCCTGTGATTTATCCACACCCTTCCATCGGAACACAGCAATGCGAGTGCACTGCTTGGAGGCAGATTACTAGTGTGGAGACAGTTTCCACAAGTTATACTGTTACTGTTACGTATCTGATGGTACGACCGTGAATGCTTGACTATCGTTGATAACTTTGTGTGGTAGTACTACTGATAGATTTGTTTGCACGTACTGTCTACATCACCCTATCGCGCTGTTACAAGCAACGTGGCAACGAGCAAATAATTATATTACAGGGATTAAATGTCGTATTTAGATTGTAAAATGAGACATTGCGCATCAGTCCTAGGGAGATATCATTTGAAAACTGTGGTTTTGTAGATATTTGAGGGGGAGTTTTCGATTTTTGCGCTTTGGAGACCCAAAATCTCACCTCACCTCTTGAAATGAAAACTGAAAGTAAAATTTGGAATTGGTGAAAATCCTGTGCTGCCGCTCTTGTAAAATTAAATTAATGTAAATTAAAAGGATTGGTAGACAAAATTTATTTATTTACGGGCACGTTTGAATTATGATAATATTTTTAGTATAATACTATTTTGACGTAATTTTTCATACAATTACAATTGTTTTGAATGGTCGAGTTAGCAATCAAATACTTTCAAATTATTAGTTGTGTGGGGTCTAACAGATATCTTCTGTAACAAAGGGAATCATTTTAGTAGGTACCCAATTGGGTTCTAAGATATTTTGCGTTAGACAAAACTAAGACTAGCTGTTTTGCGTGGAACAAAACTAATTCTAAGCTGTTTTGGGTGGGACAAAACATATCTGTGTTGAATAGAGAATAATTTGTGTGGAACAAAATGCAGTCGCCAGAAAAAATGCGGATGTCAGAAATTTTGATACAATGTGGAGCCACCATGTGCAGTAAGTATTTGTGGGGTTCTGTACCCAAGGGTTAAAAGAGGAGCCCTTACTTTGGCTGATACCATAAGCAGAGTGCATTGGTTTGCAAACTACAAATATTTCTGAAAGTAAACGTGATAGATGGCCTCATAGCTCAATTGGTAGTAGCTATGCCTTCTACGCTGAAGGTCGGTGGGTTCGATTTGCATTTGTGTGGATAATATAAAAGTTCCCATAGTTCCCATATTACAAGCTAGGCTTAGTTTGGGACTAGAATACGCTATGTGAAATATCCATGAATATTTATTATTACGTTAGCGGATAGCACAAACACAGAGCAACGGTTTGCATACTAAAAATATTCCTAATTAAGCTTAATAAACGGATTGTAAGCCAAAGTTACTCTATCCTGTTATTTAATTCTTAAAACCCTGTATTTTGATACACCACTTGATAAGTTTCGCGGAATACATATTTTGAAGACATGGAACGGCGCTGATCGGCCATTTTAATTTTATAATTTTGATATAACCAGTGTAATTAAAACAAATCTAGCAACACCGTTCAAGCTTAAATCCATCAATCCGTTTATGCTACAGAGCGTGCCAAAGAATTATAGAACCACTCGGAAACCGTGTGACTAAAAACTCTGTCGCAAACACATAAATTGTGTCTTCATCATTGAAAACCTCTTCAAACTCGGTTAAAAATGACTAAAAGATCTTGAGATGGCTTGAAATCTAAAGGAATAAATAAGTATGAGTTTGTATCGCCGCCATTTTGTTCCAGTTTGCTTCCTCGCTTGCCAGACCGGTTTCATCTGCGCCTGGCCATCCTACACCACTGCTGTCTTCAAATCCAACGACACAGTTCTCTCCGAGCCCATGTCCTCCATACAGATCTCCCTCCTCGGCAGCCTACCTAACGTGGGGGGGCTGATAATCAGCCCCTTCTGCAGTTATGCCTTTAACACCTTTGGGAGGAAATATGCGTCCATGCTGTTTGGATTGCCTTATGTGGTAAGTATTTACGAGTACAATTCAAATGTTGTTTTCTCTCTTGAGCTAGTTTTATTTATTTGTATAGTCTATGTTAATCCAGGGTGGGAGTTCATTCATAACAAATTTCACCATGGGCTTACTTGATCCTACTTTATAGGACTACTTTTTTATTTTAAATTTCCATTTCCATGGGGGGGGGGGGGAAGATGCCTCCCCCTGCTCCAGGGATACAGGATGCAGGGTACGCCCATGAATTTCACCCACATCTGTTCAGCCGTTTAGGTGTAAGTAACAAACATACATACAGACAAACGTTTGCATTAGCATAATAATTTATACTTTTTATTTAAAAATAAATAAATTTAATTGGTATCCTTCCTGTGGTATCTATAGCTTGCATGGACGATAATCGCTCTCACCAGTAATGTAACGCTGATCCTGTTCGCGATGACCCTGGCTGGAGTGGGCATCGCCGGTCAGAACGTCGCCAACATCTACATCTCGGAGATAGCTCATGACTCCATCCGCGGGGGTCTCACCGCCTGCTCAGCCTCAGGGTATTTCTTGGGTGAGATCATTTCCTCAGTATCTCAGTTCTGGATATGCCAGATATCTTTTTCGCTTTGATATCTTGTATTGTTCACACTTGTGTGGTACAAAACAAACTCTAAATCTGGTTCTTCAGCGGTCACTGACAACAGCTTTCAGCACTACGCAAATAAAAATGAGAAAATGGCAGATGAATAAATAAATATCAATAAACATTAATGGACGTTTCACATTGCGCCCTTTAGCACTCATAGCATGTTCTATGGGAAACCAGACAAACATCTACGTTCGTCACACAAACTGTCCTGTGTGGGAATCAAAACTACCTCCTACGTAAGAAGGCGTACAACTGAGCTACGTAAGACTTACAACTAAGCTGTTAGGCCAGAATGATTGATGATTGTTTTTTGATTTTTAACGTTAACACTCATACCTCTGCACTACGATTCCCTGTGTCGCAGATGGCAAGGACAAACACAGAAACACAAGACAAACACCTAAGAAACGAGAAAAAACTTCATGCTCACCTCACAAAGTGTGCCCCGGCCGGGAATCGAACCCGGGACCCCTCGCTTCGAAGGCAGGGCTACTAACACAACAACATTGTTTCCAGGTATACTGATCTCCCATATCCTCGGAGGACATCTCAGCTACATGCAAGTAGTATATACTCACCTGACGCTCTCGGTCCTCGCCATATTTCTCCTCATGCTGCTAAAGGAGTCTCCAGTTTATCTGGTGCTGGTTGGGAAAGAAAAGGTACGTCTATATAGTACTCTTCCCCGTTGAACCCACAATCTTCTTCTAAGAAATTTGCACAAGCTCTACTGCTGGTAGAATGTATTTACAAAAAGTATTCTATCAGTTATCTAGTCCCCATAGTACAAGCTATGCTTAGTTTGGGGCTAGATGGCGCTGTGTGAATTGTTAAAGAATACTTATTTTATAAAGTTCAAATTAATTGAATAGCTATGACGTAAAAAGCCATCAAACCGTACCAGCCTCTAATGTTCCCACTGCAGAGACACCGGCCTACTCTCGATAATTAATAGTGAATGGGCTCTGATCTACCACAGGTCACATGTCGTCCAATATTTGGTTCTAAGACATGCCGGTTTCCTCACGATGTTTTCCGTCACCCTTTCGAGAACGTGGTATGGCGCCCATAAAATTTTTTCAAGTGAAAAATCTCATTGTTGCACGTATGGGTTTGAACCAGTGACCTTCCGATTGGAAGTCGGTGTCTGTGTCCTTGGGCCATCACGCTCTTTAAAGCCATCTACATAAAATAAAAAGTGTATTGTACTACTGATAAATTAACTATGGTGGTAATGGCAGAACCTCATTACGTATGATTTTTAGGAAGCAGCAAAATCCATATCATTCTACCGGCGGCTAGAACTCAAGTCCAAAGAGGTGGAGGCTGAGATATCCAAGATCAAACTGCAGCTCGACCCTCGTCTGGAGACCATGTTGGAAGCTTCCAATGGTATGATTCGATCATTAAATTGTTTAAAAAAAGGACTATCGATCAGGCTGTATTATTTTATGTTTCTTCAGGTCTCCGTAATTATCAACCGATGTTTTTATTTGAAGGGATATGCTTTTAGATTGGTCCCATAGGATTTTTTTTGTATGTATGAATGTATATTTCTTTGTCAAGCTCTGTAGCCTAAACGGCTTGATAGATTTTAGCTTGAGGGGTGTCGGTAGATTCATCTTAATTGTGAAAGTGACACTGGCTATTAATAATGGGATCTTTCACGCTGAATAATCCATCTCAAAATAACCGATAAACAAGTTTGCATTGCAAAGATTTATGTGATGATAAAAGACTATTTTCCTGTATTTGACTATTAGATAAAAAACCTTATCTAAGTACATTGACAGTGCAAAGCTCTAAGCACACATTAGCTTAGTCTGCAGTAAACTGTTTATATTGTTGCTACCATACTAGGTACCGTATTATGGCCATATTCAGTCGAGGACTTTGTATTTTATGTTACTTAATTGCAATAATATACTATTACTTAGTACCCGCCGCTTATAAACAACTTAGGATCAGTTCTGCCCCGTTATTTTACCAGCACCCACACCTTTCCACCAAGATATAGCAATGCATGAGGATGTTGCACCAGAGCGTGGTGGCCGAGGGGTACAGACGCCAACTTTCAATCTGAAGGTCGCTGGTTCGAAATAGACGAGCATTCTTCACTTGAAAAATTTGATGTGCGTAATACCACGTTCCCGAAACTGTGATGGAAAACATCGTGAGGAAACCGACATGTCTTAGAACCAAAAATGACATGTGACATCTACCAATCTGGATTGGGCTCCCGTGGTAGATCAAACCTTCACTCTGACTTTGCGAGAGTAGGTCGGTATCTCTTCAGTGGGAACATTAGAGGCTGGTACGTAACAGCAATGCAAACGGACATCTTACAGGCACGATACCAGTTATTGTCCGGGCAAACTTCATACAAGTTCTATAGCTACTTTAGGTCAAAATCAAAATACTCTATTTCCATTCCATTCTAAAAAAATACTTGGGGACGTCACTTTTTCATAACCTTTCAACGTCCTTTCACATCACTGAGAGCACCTGTGGAGATATGTTGAAAGGAGGCTGTTTACAGATCCTGAAGCAACTAATGAGCTGATAAAGTCGATGGACGGACCAAATGTAGCAATGCGTGGCAGTAGCGAACCATCATGGAAGTTTCTAAGTGAGTATTTAGTCAATCCGAAGGTAACATTAAAGACTGTATAAGTTATTTCTAGATAAACGTTTACACACTCATACCTCTGCACTAGGATTCCCTGTGTCGCAGATGGCATGGACAAACACAGAAACATAAGACAAACACCCAAGACCCGAGAAAAAACTTCATGCTCACCACACAAAGTGTGCCCCGGCCGGGAATCGAACCCGGGACCCCTCGCTTCGGAGGCAGGGCTACTACCAAGTAAGTAAGTAAGTCCAGGGGTAACTCCTGCCCTTCAGCACTGCTGTGTGGCAGGATTTGTCCCTAATACATAGTTGGTTCTACTTGAACGGCCTCAAAGTTTTGTTGGAAGCAGCTCTTTTTACTGCGCATATAACGTGTTACATTACAGGAACTCCCCAGGCACATTACATGCACACAGATATGTCAAATTACAGTCTGTTTTCATGTTTTAGCTAGTTTTATTTGTTAAGTTTACGTCTGTTCCAACCCTTTTTTAAAACCCTCTTATTTGTCTGGGATTAAAAAAACGGGTTAAGTGCGAGTCGGACTCGCGCACGAAGGGTTCCATACCATAATCTTTAACAAAAACGACATAAAACAATCATAAATTTTAAAACTATCATGGTTATGAACTTTATTATTCTTGTTACCGAGATATTTACCACACCACGACATATTTTACACGAATTATAATAAAAAAGCATGTTGTATGGGAGCCCCACTTAGTCATGTCCATACCGAAACGCAACGATAGCGCGAACTAAAATATATATCTTTTACATTTTCAGTGAAATCAAAATCATCGAAGTGTGCCCTGATCACCGTCCTCATCACAATGACGTTGACGGTGATGATGGGCTGCGTTGTTCTCCAAGTATACGCGGAGCCGCTCTTCCTGGAGGCAGTTCCATCCATGCCCTCCAACATGTGCGCTATACTAGTGGCGTTGGACTTTTTGATAGCCAGCATTGTCTGCGTGCTGGTGATAGACCGGTGTGGGAGAAAGGTGAAAAAATCCCTGTTTATATGAGTCCATTAGGAAACAGTAGATGGTTAAGAACAAAATTCTTGAAGCATAAGGCTTTAAATAGAAGCATATTTAAAGCTTTATGTCCCAAGGATATGTGAAGGTCACTCGACATGAAGGCAGTTCCATTGATGCCTTCCAACATGAGCGCTATACTGGTGGTGCTAGATTTCCTGGTGGCCAGTAGCAGTAGAACCTGTCCAACGTTCGCAGGCGAAGTACTGCCTCTACGCCTGGAAATCTTCCGCTAAACAGTGGTGCACTCGCACTGCTGTGTTTCGGTGGAAGGGCTGGATGCCGGTGAAATCACATACACGTGAGACGTAATATCCCCGTCTCTAGTGACGGACGCCACGGGATGCGACTTGGGTTTTCTCATGCTTCGGTTGGGGAGGAACTAAGTCGTATTGCAATTGTTATGGGCGGAGGTAATCAATTAACATCAGGTGCGCCATCGTCCAGTCACATAGGTAAAAAAAAATGCGTATTTTGCTTTACTGTGACTTTTTTCTTCGCTCATTTAGACTGACTTGAAATGGTAAAGCATCCATTTCGGTCTCAATGAGCGAAGAAAAAAGTCACAGATAAGCAAAATACGCAATTCCTTTTGAAGGAAGAAATAAGGAATGAAACTATTGAAGTCGATATTTTTAAAAATTTCTAAAGGTTAAGATCAATTAACTTATTAATTTTTCATTCTATCTACCAAATATAAATACGAAATATTAATTTCAGCTTCTCCTGATAGTGACGGCCACATTATCAGGAATCTGCACATTACTCCTCGGGACTCAGCTGCAGTTCCACTGGGCACCGCCGATGCTCACCGCCGTACTCATCTATGTGTACAGCTTCGTGTACACCACCGGCTGTGCTACCATACCCTTCGTGCTGACTGCTGAGGTGTTCCTACCTGAGGTAATCCTGACCCAGCCTTTCCTACTGTAGGTTACTGTAGGATTTTTTTGCCTACTATCGACAAGCGAGTGTGAATACTCATAATCATGTATATCATGTAACACTTATTATTTATTTGTAAAGATTTATAGATCAAACTGTCTTCCTATTCCAGGTACGCAGCCTCTGCAACAGCATCACGATGGCGTTCCTGTGGATATTCCTCTTCATCACGCTGGTGATATTCAACCCCCTGGTGGAGAGCGTGGGATTAGGGCCTGTCTTCTACCTGTTCTCCTGTATCTGCTTCTGCGGCGCCGTGTACGGGCACTTCTGCGTCCCCGAGACCAAGGGACTATCTGTCACCGAAATCCAAAAGCTGTTCTTGAAGGAACGCCGGAAGAAATAATTCTTAAATCTTAAATTTATTTATACTTATTGTTTACAGTGGAAATTGGCACTTTTCCGGGATCAAAAGTAGCCTATGTGTTAATCCAGGATATAAGCTACCAAATTTCATCCAACTCCGTTGAGCCGTTTGAGCGTGAAGGAGGAACATACATAACGCATACCATTTACATACAAACTTTCGCCTTATAATATTAGAGTGATTTTGTAAATATATTTTTAAAGTATATATTGTATGTTTTTTTTCCTGTTTAGATGTAAACTGTGTAACTGTCATCTTCAAGTCCTGAAATACTATGCGCGATGACTTTCTGAGGATTCTGTGGCACCAACTTACTATATCGATATTAAAGCATAACCAGCTGCCAAATTGAGGGGTGCACCATTTTAGCAATGGTTAAAAAGACCTCTCATTAACGTTAACATAGTTACGCATTGTCACAGGTCACCCTTTTAACTTTAACTGTAACGTTTTACATTGTAACAGTGGATCGTTACTGCCCAAGTTAATTTAATTTAAAACAATTACGTAGCGCTGTGAAATGCCTTCTAAATCGTGCCTTTATATTCACTGTCTCTTGGCCGGTACGGGTAAGGGAAAGGGGATAATTTTCAACAAAGAGTTTTCTTTAGCTTAAGAGATTTTGGTACAAAACATTTATTATTTAACCATTTCAAAAGGCAAGATACGGCATTTGACTCATTCACACTATCATATATCTTTACTAAATATTACTAATACTAAATGTTTTCATATTCACATTGTTCAACAAACACATATCATACAACCAGCGCAGAAAACCATTTTTAGTCGTCCGAAATCAGCCTTCCAACATAATTATCCTTCTATTAAATAAACAAAAATGTCCCAGGAAGACTCACCAGAAGAAGTATGATCTTCTTTCCGAATTTTATCGGCGGCAGTGATAGAAATGGATAAATATACGAGACAACATGCGCTCGCATACAGCCAGCGTAGAAAATATCTGCTTTAAGGCTTTTTCATTAAATTCATCACCCATATCTTAGATGTCAGTTCTTCCTCCCTAAAAAGACCTCCTGGATCTGTTCGTTAGACAATCCTTTCGTCTCCGGCACTATGAAGTAACTTATGATAGCGTTGGCAACACCCATGCACGCGAAAGCGTAGAAAGATCCGTGGATTCCAAGAAGGTTATTTATGATCGGGAATATGGCTATGATCGCGAAGTTGAGGAACCAGACCCATTCCACTATCAGCATGGATGCCAAGCCTTGTACCTGTGGGGGAACGAAAGTAACAGTTTATTTAAAAAGTAACAACGTATTCCACAATATCTGAACTAAAAATTTGTATAAGTCCTTCAAGCTGAGGGCCCACCTGGTAAGTGGCGAAACCTGCCCATGACAATATAAGATTGGATCTTACAGCGACTTACGAAGATTTGGATCTTACGCTGAGTCGCATTTATCCTGCTGCGTCCATCACCCGAGACGGGGATGATACGTCTCATGCGCATGTGATTCTACATAGCAATGCGAGCACCACTGCATGACGGCAGATTGCAGGTGTGGTGGCAGTACTCTCCGGTCGAACTTGGCAAAAGTTCTGCTACTTTAGGTTGCTCCTCTACCATCACCCAGGGGGTACGTGTAGGGAATCAAAGGGTACACACCTACGGACGCGAGCAACTGGACCCCCAATACGCATTATATGACAATAATTATATACAATCGCATGATGTTCAGTGGGTACCTCAGGTGCAAACACCTCAGCCAACAGCACGTAGGGAACAGAGCCAGCTCCGAACATGAAGGTGAAGCAGTACAGCAGGATGACCAGCACAGTGACCCACGGCGGGGCCACTCGGCTTTGCAGCAGATACCCTAGGCAGGCCATGCAGATGCAGACTGCGATTGATGATGTAACGATGAGAATCTGAAAAAAAAAATACTATTAGCCTTATATTTGATGTTTAGCACGGTATACTCGGGCAAAAGTTAAAAGTAGATGACGCCGCCAAGGGCACCAGGTGATATAATTATAATATTATCTAATAAATAATCACCTTCATATAATGGTAAACAGATTACCAGGCGTAGAGGCAGTACTTCGCCTGGCGAACTTTGCACAAGTTCTACTGCTACTGGCCACCAGGAAATCTAGCAACACCAGTATAGCGCACATGTTGGAAGGCATCGATGGAAGTGCCTTCATATAGAGTTGGTTCCGCATATTCTTGGGGCATAGGGACTCTGAGGGCATTGGAGGATGCGAGCAACTGGACCCCCCACACTAAAGAAAACAGTATTACCCTTCTCCCTGCTTTGTCAGCTATGGCAGCGGTGACGAGACTTCCACAGAGCAGCACCAGAGCGAAGATGACGGTGTACAGGTCTGCGCTCTCGGGGTCCGTCTGCATGAAAACTGTCTTCGCGTATACCTGGACCGGGACCATGCCCATCATCACCTGGAACGATAAAAGCCTATTTAGTTTGTCTGCTCTTGCTTATGATACCTTAGTTATACTGTCTTTGTGGCCTTTGTTGTCTTTGTATTTCTTGCATGTATGTAAAATAACTTCAATTCTTACATTTATGTGCCTTATTTATGAAAGTTTTTTTATGTGTATATGTGACGGTACGAGCTGAGGGTCCACCTGGGGGTAAGTGGTGACCCCCGCCCAAGACAAAAGTAATGCGACTCAGTATAAGATTTTGATCTAAGAATGAGTTGCACTCCTGCTGCGTCCGTCACCCGAGACGGGGATGATACATCTCATGCGCATGTGATCTCACCGGCAGCCGTACCCTTTCACCGGAACACAGTAATACGAATGCGCCACACGTACGACGTAAGCAGTGATGCACTCGTATTGCTTTGTCCCGGTGGAAGGGTGTGCGCACCGGTGAAATCATAGGCGCATACGTAACATCCCCGTCTCGGGTGATGGACTCAACGGGATGTGACTTGGTCGGACCTAGGACGCATTGCTGTTGTTATGGGCGGAGGTAACCACTTACCATCAGGTCTCCTTCATTCAGCTCGTCCCATTGAACATACCTGCGTTGATATAACTGTGATCACCACCATGAAAGCTCGGAATGAAGACGGAGATACGAACAACATCTTCAGTGGGGACATTCGCTTTTGTTCTTCTGGTGCTACCTCATCAGCTTGGAGTTTCTCTTTCTCTGCATCTTCTACTTTTTCTGCTTCTGTATGGTGAAAAATAAAGTTTTTTAATGTAACTACGCTGATCCCCCGACTTTGTCCGCTTCGAATTCAATAATTTAACGAGAGTATTGAAAAACGATTTTTTTTAATCAGTCAATTGTAATGATCTTTTACTCTGTCTTGTCATTTTATAGGTCTGTATTCCTCCATACCACATTACCACATAAAAAAAACTTAATTTAGCATTACCTCCATTAATTGCGATCAGTTCCACTGCTGGGTTGATCTGTTGCTTCAGTCTCGAGAACTCATCGATGACAACCTTGGATGATGGAGAGCATCCTCTGTAGTGAGCGATGGATTCTTTTGCATCCTGTAGTTATAAATATAATAAATAAATTATAATTTAGAGAATAAATGATTGTCTATGCATATAACTTGAAGCGGTATTAAACAAGTAACGAACAAAAAAAGAGCGTGGTGGCCCAGGGGCATAGACGCCGACTTTCAATCTGAAGGTCGCTGGTTCAAACCCACACGAGCACCAATGAGTTTTTTCACTTTACACAATCATTTGTGCAGTTTATAAGTATTCTATCAGTTACCTAGTTCACACATTAGATGCTTAGTTAGTTAAGTTATGCTAAGTTCGGGGCTAGATGACACCATGTGAAATGTCAATGAATAAAAAAGAATATTCAAATACACTCGAAAAAACATGATCCTCCTTCTGCCGCAGTCGAAGAAAATATCCACACGGATTGACCACCTCTACCTGTAGAAACGTTAAAATGACTCATACCTCTTCCCTGTTCTGCCTGAGGAAAAAAACAGGGCTCTCTTTCAAGGACATGATGAAGACAGCGCAGGCCACGCTGAAGACCAGGTTCGCCCATATTATCGTGCGGTACGATAGGAACCACCCAAAGAGATACGACAGGAGGGTTCCTGTGCAGTACATGAGGATAGGACCTGGAACAGAGAGGAAACAAACGGTGGCTCCGTGCCTTGAGGACGTGGTGGCCCATGGGCACAGACGCTGACTTTTAATCTGGCGCTGGTTGAAACCCACACGAGCACCAATGGGTTTTTCACATGAAAATTTTAAGTACGCAATACCACGTTCTAGAAGCGGAATGGACATGCCAGTTTTTTCGGCATGTCCTAAAACGGCCTCACGATATTTTCCTTCACCGTTTTGAGGATGTAATATCGTTAAACTTACCTGAAGCTAACGTGCCTCTGACCGAGTCTTCAGCCACTTCGGATATGAAGATAGGCGCGTACACGAGAAACCCACCACCTGAGACACCTCCCAGGAATCTCGCTGCTAACACCAGCTTAGTTGAAGTTGTTACGCTGATAATGGCCCAGGATAGCTATAAAATTAAAGATATAGGAAATCAAACAGGGTAATAAATCGCTTTACTAGCTCATCAATAAGAAAAGACAAAAAAGAAAGCGCTCATGATGAGTAGTCTCAACAAAATGCTAGGGAGTATTTTGTTGAGACTACTCAATATCCTGTGTTTGGACATTATTTTATTTCGTATTATGGCTAGGTCGAGAAAATATCCTACAAACACAATTTTTTTTGGCAATATCAGTTATTGATCGATCTGACGCCCACCAGGTGCTAAGTGGTTACCGACAAGAGGGTATCCCCGTTTATCCTCTTACCATGAAAAGATCTAAGTCGCATCGCGTTGCGCCCTACGGGGATGTAACGCGTGATGTTCTTATAATTTCACTGAAATATTCCCCTTCTTTTTCTCGAGTGAATAAGTGGTAAACGGTGTCACACTTTTAGAACCGCCCGAAGGTTTCATCATGGCGTTTTGGGTAAAATAGCTGGGACTTTTTACCCGGGAAATAGGAACGGGAGAGCTTTACTGCTTGGTGTATTACCGGGCACTACTCTGGATAAACTTGGCTCGCTCATTCCGCACCACCCAGGGGATACATGAAGGGTATTCACCAAAGGACGTGAGCAACATGATCCCGATTGATCAATAACTTCTTATTGCATTGCAAAAGTGCAATTCAATACAATTTATTTTATTTCATACAAGATAAGGTAGGTGATGTGACAAGGAATCTTAGTGCAGGTATAATTGTATTAAAAAATCCGCTAATATAAAATACAACCTACCGAAAATGGAAGAGCAAGGACCACCCCCCCATTCCTCCTCCCAAGCTTGTCGATCAACAGCCCGGCGACTGCTGTGCCCAGCATGGCTCCGAGAGATGGCAGACTGCCTAGCAGCGATACTTCTGCCTGTGTCATGGGCTGAGATAGCGGTGTGGTGGTGTTCGAGGAGTAGATGCTGGACGTGTAGGAAGGCCACACGTTCAGAAGACCCATCACCGTTTGCGCAAAGCTGCCTTGGAAAAACGAAGCAGGTTTTATTTTTAAAGAGTTTTAAAGAGTTTCAATTTAACTGTTTTATTTTCTTGTTTGTTCCGAGGTCCGAAAAAGGTTCCGAAATGTATGTGATTCTCAATAAAATTCATCTATGATTTTCTGAATGTTTTTTGCGATAGCTAAGCTTATAAAGAATTGGATGATTTTTTTTTTATTTTATCAGATTGTATTTTAAAATTTATCCTTTTAAAACTAGTTCTTTTTTTAATTTACGTTGTGTTTTTTCGAAATCTGTACTTAATTCCCATATCCATACGTTAGATGCAGCTTTCGACAAGGCAACACATTAAAGTTAAAAGTTTAAAAAAAAAATTAGCTCATTACCTAGGTAATGAGTCTGAAGAATATTTCGATAATGATTAAAAATATGTATTTCATATTTTTTATTAATAAAGATTTTTATTTCCATATAAAATAAACATTAATACATATTAATCTTAGCGTCTACATAAATTTAAGAAATAGAAAGTAAAATAAGGTTACAACAAAGAGTTTAGATGGTGGGGTAGGTCTTACTGCTAAAGTTAACTTTAAACCAATACAAAACGTAGCCTTTGATGCAACTCACTCTTACTTGAGTACCTACAAGTTAATATGACGTCACATTTACGTCACTCACTTAACTTTTTACTTTTCGATATTATTTGTACACTAGCTGTTTCCCGCGCGTGGAATTTAACATCTTTCTTTAGCGCTGAATCCTAGTTATTTGTCCTTTTTCAAAATAAAATAGCGTATGTTACTCCTTGTAACATCAGCTATCTGCCGGAACAAGCAGACAGACAAAACTCTCAATAATTGTTTTTCCGTTCTAAGTATCGTATAGCGTTCAATAGCATTTACTAAAAAGCCTTATTTTGACATTGCATACAGACACTTCCATTTGATTTATTTATTTATATATTAAAGTGTTTTGTCACTGGTATGGTATGGAATAGGTGGTAAATTTTATTATTCATAGTTAAAACTTACTTGCAAAAGCAACTTGCACCTGAAATAATTTACCCTTCATTATGAATCCTATTTCTACGTATTTTATGTCTTTCACGCACTCATATCTGTGTACAATTCAAAACTGAACACCGCGCGTGTTTTCAAAAATTCCACGTTAAACAGTTTTACGTGTAAATACCGTGTGTTTGCTCGCAAAACTAAATGTCTCGTGTGTTGTTTCAGAGCCGCACGCAAATATTTTTATAAGAGATAAATTCTGCAACATTCGTTATCGTCGCGATTGTTCTATTTCTTGGGTCCCGTAGAATGTTGCTACGGTAGTTTTCATCATTTATAGCAAAAAACTAGTTTAATAATATAAGATAATGTAATTAGCATCCTATAGAATTCACCTTACTTATATTATAAAGGCGAAAGTTTGTAACGGCTCAACGGATTTGGATGAAATTTGGTACCAGGATAGCTTATATCCTGGATTAATTGATTAATTAAAACAAACAAAAAACTAAACAACGCTAAAACACTCATACCTCTGCACTAGGATTTCCTGTGTCACTGATGGCATGAACAAACACAGAAACAAGACAAACACCCAAGATCGGAGAAAAAAGTTCATGCTCACATCACAAAGTGTGTCCCGGCCGAGAATCGATCCCGGGACCCCACGCTTTGAAGGCAGGGCTACTACCAACTAAACCACGGAGCCGTTAGCTCCGTAAGGTATGAGGCAGTTTTGATAAAAACCCAGCGGAACTCTAAATGTCACTTTGTTACTTACGTTAACAAACGTACTTTCACAAGTAATAAATTATTTGATAATATAAACAAATAGCTACAAATAGTCTGTCACGTCAGTTATCTGTTGATTTCAATGAGACATACCCCGAAGGTAGAAATCTTAGGGTAGGCAGAGCAGTATACGAGGTGTTTCAAAATAGTGTGACGATATTGAAAGATGTTCATACAAATCAGATTAATAATAATGTGTTATTCTATCTTATTATTTACACATTGACAATGCCCTTTTACAGCAGCACAAATTGATATTTTATTTTAATTATGTATCAAACTAAGTTATGACATTTGCCTTTGCAGTATTTTTTTTAAAGTACTTTTTCGTGTCCGTTTCTGGCATATTATTATAAGTGTACGAATTTATAATATTTTTTTGACATAACCAATTGTTCCAAATCGTACCTATGGTGAAAATAAATGAGTAATTGAGTAATTTATATATATACATATGTATATATATATTATTTAGCTATATATATATATATATATATATATATAAGTATAAGGGCAGGCATTATTTATATTTAGGCACAAAATGTATTTCTTTTTTTGTTATAAAGAGTTTGTTTGCGCTTATCTCTGAAATTACTAGATTTGAAAAAATATTTTTGAATAGGATAGCCACATTCAAGCAGGGCGGGTGAAACCGTGGGGCACAGCTCTTAATAAATATTCATGGACATTTCACACAGCGTCAACTAGCCACAAACTAAGTATAGATTGCACTATGAGAACTTGTCATATTTAGTAGATTTTTTAAACAAATACCCTAGACTCGAGTACAAGCTTCATGTTAATCATACAAACTGTGCAACTGTGCCCTGGCCGGAAATCGAACCTTGGAACCCCTCGCTTCAAAGACAGCGCTACTACCAACAAAGCTATGGAACCGTATCAGTAATATTGGTATATTGGTCGATATTATTAAAATACAAACAATTAATTGGTGTTCTAGATAATGATGACAACTTAATTTAAAAATTAAATAAATTAATCATAAAACAAACCATCATTTTGTGATAAGTGGTTAGTGATAAGGCTATTACGAGACACCTTGATATAATCTTTACATAATACTATGCTGTACCAGCCTATAATGTTACCATAACCACTGTCACCGCGGCAGGCGGGCAGGACATGAGATGGCAATACTAAATAAAGTGTTAAAACGAGAGCAGATGAGTAGACAGCTCCATTCTTGAGCAGAGCTTATCATTGTAGCGTTATGTCCAATAACCGCCTCTGTTAGTGAGGAATAAATTTCAATAAAATATAAATAAATTAACGTTTACATACTCATACCTCTGCACTAGGATTCCCTGTGTCGCAGATGGCTTGGACAAACACAGAAATACAAGACACACCCAAGATCCGAGAACAGACTCCATGCTCACCACACAAAGTGTGCCGTCCGGGAATCGAACCCGGGACCCCTCGCTTCGAAGGCAGGGCTACTACCAACTAAGCCACGGAGCCGTCGTGCCAAATGATACTCTGATTCGGCGACGGCGAGAAATATTTTTAGATCATGTTCAGTATGATTAAAACAGTTTTGATGGAGCGTTATCTGAATTGAACAAAGTAGTGAAATTACTTTCGGGTATCTTCGGGATTTTAGACTGCCGATACAAAATAATATATTCACTCTGACATTGACAGAATTTGTATTGTATTGTACACAAAAGACCAAAAAAAAGGAATAAGAATATTTAACTGTCATTAAATAGTTCAATCGGCATTAGCGCCTTTAAGAACTGCGAGAGCAACGCGTGAAATTGACAATAAATATGCTTTTTTTAGTAGGCATATTAGATATTTGCCGTGTTTTTTATGTGTTACGCGATATATTCGCTAATTTAAACCAATTTAAATGATTATTTTCTAATTTGTGAGGCTGTTCCGAGGTGGTTCCGTAGAAATTTCATGATAAAATTCCACTCATAAGGGCGTAAAATTTAGTGAGTGAAAAATCCGTTAATTAGATTTGTTGAAGGATTCCTTTCTATCAATATTGCCCTGAATAATAAAGCCGTGAGAATATAATAATGAAACGGGTAATTTAATAATATCATTGAACAGTGAATAAAAACAATGGCTTCTATATCGTTTATCAAAAACAAGATTGGTTTGTTGTTGTCACTACTACGCTATAAATTAAGATATTTAATGACAAACATAGAAAAGTAAACCCTGTAAGTTTGCTGTTACGGCCTAAAATGGATCAATGATAAATTACCATGCGGGTATGAATGAATTAAGGATGCAAGCACTTGTCATACAAATGGTTCGTACAAAGCTTGTGTTCATTGATTGTGGTACAATTTAAAGACAAGAATGTGATGTGATTTGCTCAAAAATTTATCTTGTTTTTAGCAAAAGTAGATGTTGTTGAAACTAAGGCAAATTAGATGATGCCTTGTAGTCGGGCGCAGAACGGTGAACGATCTTCATATACTTAGGTATGGGAGAATCTAGGTCGATGGGAGTCCGTTTCTACACAGTAAAGTAGTGCAATGAATCGGGAAGTTATTCTAAATCGTGGTCCCTCTGATGACGCAATTTGTGGTGGTAGCAGATTTTATTACGAAGTGGACAGCGCAAATGGTGCCTGACTAGACTCAGTCTCACGGCCACAATACTCGCGGTTCACCTAACGCCTTTTCCTAGGTAGTATAGTATTAAAACTACCTACTAAGAGCGTGGTGGCCCAGGGGCACAGACGCCGACTTTCAATCTGAAGGTCGCTGGTTCAAACCCACACGTGCACCAATGAGTTTTTTCACTTGAAAAATTCATGTGCGCAATACCACGTTCTCAAAACGGTGACGGAAAACATCGTCAGGAAACCGGCATGTCTTAGAACCCAAAATTCGATGACATGTGACATCTACCAATCCGGATTGGGCTCCCGTGGTAGATCAGAGCCCATTCACTCTCAATTATCGAGAGTTGGCCGGTGTCCCTGCAGTGGGAACATTAGAGGCTGGTAGATAGTAGATAGTATTAAAATATCTGGGTCCTAGGTGCGCGGCCGTGTATGCAATGCGTACAACGAGGTCTATAAGCAGCCTCACTACGCAATGTCCATTCGAGTCTCAAGTCTCTATTTATTAATCGTGTTAGGGCGAAGGCGACCACTTATCACGACGTGAGTCAGGTACTGTCATTTTCCAAGAACGTCCTATTGTATATTTCTATTTTGCTAATGTAATATAAATTTATGATATAAAATTTCCGGGCCATTTCTGCTACTATATTAATTTGGTATTAAATAGTAAGTATTGGTATTTGTATCTACTTTATAGATACCTACTATACCTACCTTTTGCTATATCACATAAATTTTTAGTTTAGTCCATAAAGTCTAAACTAAAATGTGTCCTATTGAATGTAATACATATCTACGCCCTTTTGTATGAGAGTTCAATTATCACTCGAATTCAAAAGGTCGTAGGTGCATGTCCTTTTATCAGAATTATTAGTGAGAGGTGCTGCTAAATATAACCTTCGTAACTCAATAGCTGGTTTGATAACCTGTTATTTTGATTGCAACACCAGCTAAATAACGGCAAGTTTATTCACCGCTAAAACTTGCATTGCAGCAATTTAAATATTTCTATAATTTATTTTCTCCATTTTGGTACATTGAAAAGTAAATTTTTGTACACATAAATATCAAGATAATTTTAGATAGTTATTATTCGTTAACATAATACATATTTTATATTAAATAAATAGATAGAACATAATATTTGTAACACTCCCATACAATGTCTTTGTTATTATTATTACAGTGCCTCCCGTAACATAGTTCTCAATTAATATCTATAATTAGGATATTTTAAAATTTTCCCGACGATAATGTGGGAGCAACGACAACGATCTATAAATAAAATTCATGTCACACGTGTTTTGCAAGTGTGTTAGTTGTTTTTTTAAACGTTATGGCTATGACAGTAAAGCTTCTAAGAACACGAATGTGAAATGATAGCGAAACGAACAGAGCGCCATTTATCAGAGAGTTCAACTTCATTGTTATTTTGTTTTTTTTTTTCTTGTGGTGACGCTTGACAAGTAAAATAATATAGTTCTTTATTTAGGTGCTTAGTTAAAAATATATCTATTAATATATTTATTCAATCGAAAATAAAATCCAAATACGTGACAAACAAAAAAATCCAACCGATTTGACAACATCCTTCTTTAGAAGTTGGTTGAAAATAATGCTAAACAAACTTTTATTGTCACAAATTTATTTTTTGTTTGTTCAACAAATTATTCAAGTTAGCATTTTATTTACACTCAAATATTAGCACAATTAGTGACGATAATATGACCACCATCAAAAAAAGACAGTCCCATCACTTACGTGGTAAAAAACAATAATGCCAAACCGATATATTTACAATATATTATTCTGTAACGATATCAAATATTTTAACTGAGACTCGTCATGTCACATCACTATCATTAAGGTGTGCGAGGGTGTGTGCGTGTTTCATTCAGTCTTGTTTGGTTAGTACTCGCATTGCGTCGAGTTGGTCACGGCCGATCCGAATCAACTCGCGAATCGTGAATTTTATCTGTTGAATTAATAATCGATTGCTTGCTTATACTGGGCACAGGTGGGTCTAAAATGATAACAAATAATTGGTGGTTGTTTTAATCATGGTATTTGTATTTTATTAATAACAGACAGTGGCAAAATTGTGGCTTTTATGAAAAGTTATACAGGAGTGAAGTGAATATGTTGGTATGGTGAAGAACTTTGCACAAGATTAAACCACTTACTAGACGCAAATGACGTTATTTCGATTCCCATAAGCAATAATTATACGCTTATTTATTTTATTCTTCTGGGTTCTAAAATTAGGGTTTAAGATTTTTATAATATCCATCATTCCAGGTGAAAAACGATGCGAATCCCCAAATAACCTACCAGGATGTCAGAAAAACAAGAAGTTCGCTTCGAAGAGGCCGAGAGGAAGAAGGGCGTAATACTAACGTCAGTGGCGGTAGTCTGCGCGGGGTTGTCATGGCTAGCGAGAGGCTGTCCCCCCTTAGTGGGGGCCTTAGGGGTCCTGGCTGCGTACCTGATGACTGGGGATAGGTACCAGTGGATTTATATTTGGAAGAAGACACATAGCCGCGATATGCTGTGAGTATTTTTTGAAATAGCTCTCAATCTTGCGCTCGTTTATTAATTGTACTAATATTATAGTCTAGCTGCCCCGCGGTTTAACCCGCGTAGTTTCCGTGCCCGTGGGAATACGGGAATAAAATATAGTCTATATTACCGCTGATAATGTAGCTTTCCATTGGTGAAAGAATTTTTAAAATCGGTTCATTAGTTTAAGTGTGAAAGCGTAAAAACAACAAATAAACTCACTTTTCCATTTAATATTAAGTGAGGTTATGATCTAGACAATTTATTTATAAAATGCGAAATGGATGGATAAATGGATGGATGTTTGTTATACAATTACGCCAGAATGGCTGAACGGATCTGGATGAAATTTAACACAGAGATAGCTTACATGCAAATTTTTATGCCGAGAAAATATACGGTTTCTGTGGGTAGGCCAACCGCAGGTAAAACCGGGGCGCAGCTAGTTAAAACAATTCCGCCCGGTGTTAATTTGTTTATTTTTTACTTTCGTTCTTTTATCTGTTTCACGTATCACGTAATTGTGTTATTTGAGTCTTTAATTTTATCTTTATTGATTAGATACGATCCGAATTCTTGAAGTTCAATGCGCTGGGGTTAATTTCTTAATCCATCTACGCTCGGCCACGATCTATTGCGATACGGTTGAACAGGATACAAACTCAGCAATAAGTCTACTTGATTTTTGTTCTATTCTTTTTGGAATTTTGATATCTGTAAGGAAATCCACACAAATATTATAAAGAGGAAAGATTTGTACCTATGTTTGTATGTTTGTAATGAATAGGCTCAAAAAGTACTGGGCCGATTTAAAAAATTCTTTCACCAATAGAATGCTACATTCTTCCAATTTGACATAGGCTACATTTCATTTTGAAAAAAATTAGGCATCCTTGGTAAAATTTGAACAATGTAACCGAAGGTGTAGAAAAATGAGTCTTAAAATGTCTCTCGTCGAATGCGCTGCCGAAACTATTAGCGATAGAACAAAATAATGTACAACAATATTGAAGAACATCATAATGTCTACAAAAAACTCCGCGGTAGCATATGTCCAACTATTGTAGTTATGTCACTATCCCGTGCGAAGCCGGGACGGGCTGCTAGTATTAAATACATTTATTGGTTCTCATAATGGTAGAAGGTAATATTGTTGGTGTACATTCTAAGTTTCACATTATGGACCCTGTTCGGGTAATGGAGGCAGTCCGAGGTATTCTAGATAGCGTGTAGGCAGGTCTAAACTATCTACACGCTATAGTCAATTTTACATTGAAATACATTACATTGAAATGAGTTTGCATTTGATTAAACAGGATTATTAGTGATTCAACTGCATTAGGATTAATAAAGAATGATTTGCGATTCTTTAAAAAAAGCGCATTATATCTGAACCATTTTTTTTAAAATATTGTTATAGATTGATGATAAGTGAATATATAACATTTACTTTCCTCTTAAATACCTAATTGCTTTTCGCATAATAATTTATTATCCTCCTGTATTGTTTTACCTTAAACAAAACAAACATCCATTTATGTGCAAAATGTTCTTATCGTTACTACTTACTACGAAGACGAGACGAAAACATCTCGAATGTCGGAAACCTCATATCGCGTCCATAGGTCGGTCGGTGTCACGTATCCTCGCGTTCATGATGCCCTGGTACTTAGACCCGAACAAAGTTCAACTTTCTTTGTTTAATAAACAACTTTTACTCATATACTAGGATTCCCTGTGTCGCAGGTGGTATGGAAAAGGAACACAAGATAAATATCCAAGACCCGAAAACAAACTTGAAAAAATATTCATAAAAATATACATCTAGCCCCAAACTAAGCATAGCTTGTGCTAGGAAGAATAAATACAGGTAAACAAACTTAAACAGTAAAACGCAAAATTTCATTCAAATCAGAGATAAAAAATATTTCAGAGATACTCAAAATATATAGGTATATAAATAAACTAGCGACCCGCCCCGGCTTCGCACGGTTAGTAAAGCATCAGTCTCGTAAGAGAAACTACCCGTGCGAAGCCGGGGTGACTTGCTAGTGTATTATACACATAAACCTTCCTCTTGAATCACTCTATCTATTAAAAAAAATCGCATCAAAATCCGTTGGGTAGGATTAAGATTAAAGCATACATAGGGATGTAGGGACAGAGAAAGCGACTTTGTTTTATACTATGTAGTGATATATAGATATATAAGAATTATTCGTTAGACCGTATAAGTGTATACATATTATTGCAACATATTACATTCTCGCTGCATTTGGCAGAAATGTATTTGGAATGGCAACATAATTCATACGCTTGTGTGCGTGGCAGCAATGTTACATGGAACTAACCCACACTGTTTATGTTTTGGTTTCACCATTGAGCGAAACATTGTTTGCATTCTGCATTAACCTGCGGCATTCCCCTTCTTCTTTGTAACGAGGCGAGCAAAAACCCACCTGATGTTAAGTGGTTACCTCCACCCATAACGCGAGATCGACTTAGATCCTTCCCGACCGAAGTACGAGAAGACCCAAGTCGCATCCCGTTTCGCACGTCACCCGAGACGGGGATATTACGTCACATGCGCGTGTGATTTCACCGGCACCCACACCCTTCCACCGGAACAGCAATGCGAGTGCAATACCTAATACTTGGCGGCAGATAACCAGACGTGGAGGCAGACGAACTTGGCACAAATATAATAAGATTTCCTCATATTATAGTAAGGTTAAAACTGTCTTGTTTCTAAATTGTTTGTATACAATTCGGATAAATGGTAAAATTCAGCGAGCAAGAGGTACCAACAGATATAACAGGCGCGCCGTCCGGTCGTGGCAATAAAATCAATTAAAAACACGCCATGTGGGATGAAAATCAGTTACATTCTAGTCTTGCCCATATTTTTTGCCACAAAGGCAGCGGGCTGCTATTGTATTAAATATAAATGGTTAATAATACTCGATTAATATTATTTATCTGTACTTATATAATAATCCTAAAGCTGCACTGTCTTTGTTCTACAAACAATGGGCAATTAAACTGTCATTACATGCAATAAGATCTGCGCGTAGAGCGATGTTTCATGTGTATTTATTTGCGTCAGTAAATTTTTGGCCGACAGAACAGATATAATTATAAGATTATCTTCCTGTTTTTAAGAGTTTAGAGTTTAGAGTCAAATTTTTCGAAAATATCATTTAACATGTAACATAATTAGCTGGCTTACTACAATTCAAGGGAAACGCGTAAACTAGGTATTTGCGACAGCTATACTAATTATAAGTCATGAAAAGGCTTTTAATATAAAATATAATATACTAGCAGCCCGTCCCGGCTTCGCACGGGATAGTGACATAACTACAATAGTTGGACATATGCTACCGCGGAGTTTTTTGTAGACATTATGATGTTCTTCAATATCGTTGTACATTATTTTGTTCTATCGCTAATAGTTTCGGCAGCGCATTCGACGAAAGACATTTTAAGACTCATTTTTCTACACCTTCGGTTACATTGTTCAAATTTTACCAAGGATCCCTAATTTTTTTCAAAATAAAATGTAGCCTATGTCAAATTGGAAGAATGTAGCATTCTATTGGTGAAAGAATTTTTTAAATTGGCCCAGTACTTTTTGAGCCTATTCATTACAAACATACAAACATAGGTACAAATCTTTCCTCTTTATAATATTAGTGTAGATAGATTAACCTTAAAATATGGCTATATGGCAAAACAAGGTTCCGTGCCCAAAAGGTAAAACGGGACCCTATTATTAAGACTCCACTGTCTGTCTGTCTGTCCCCGTCTACTATTGGTCTACATGGCGTGATACTTACGTACGTATAGTGATACTTTTTATCTCTTATCACGTATAGTGATACTTTTTATTATATCTCTTATATTATACTTACGTATAGTGATACTTTTTATCTCTTATCTGACATGGCGTCACTAAATCAATGAATAGATGAATATTAGTCAATCTGGTTTCAATGGATTTTTTATGGGAAAGTGCATGCTTCTATTACAAACTTCCTGAGAATGCTACCAAGCTTCCGATACAAAGATTTAAATCGTATATAAGGAATAATTTCTTATTACTCAGTTAATTACTCAGTTAATGATTTATAAATGATACTTGATACCAAGTCTAAATGATACTTGAGATCTAAAGGAATAAATGAGTTTGACTTTGACTTTGACTTTGACTATATAAATCTTAAAACACCATGATGTCGCTCTATTTCACGAAAATTAAAATATTTTTGTCATTTATATACTCGTAGATATTTTAAAAAGTATTTAAATATTTAGGTATTTTAGAGAAACAGAAATAAGAAAGGGTTTCGCGCAAAAAAAATTGTACGCGGTCGAGGTCGCGGGGAACAGCTAACATTGAATAAATATTGTTATATCTAAACATAGTTCTTAACTAAATATTACTAAAAATTGTAGTATGGTAATGTTAAATAACACACATCCTCCTTCAATCGTGGGTCAATCATGTGCTTGTGGAAAAATCGGGAATATATAGGACAGGGGTCTATTCTCAACTTGACTGTAGACAAATTTGGACGTCAAATTTCGGATGAATATTGTTAAGGTAATGAATTTGGCGCATGAGTCGTTAATCTTTTTATTTGCATCTGTGGTGATCAACGACAACAACGTTAACACACTCATACCTCTGCACTAGGATTCCCTGTGTCGCAGATGGCATGGACGAACACAGAAACACAAGACAAACACCCAAGACCCGAGAACAGCAATATGTGATCGTCGCAAAGCAATATAATAGCTTTAATAAAAAAATAGTTTCAATGAATTTTCAAAATACAAAGAAACGTCACTTTTGTTTGAATAAAAATGTATATATACGAGATTTTGCGTACTTATTATTAATTATTTTTTTTGTTTAGATTAAATAAAACGTAACATCCCTGTCTGGGGTGACGGGCGCAACGGGGTGCCACTTGGGGCTCATATTTCGTATGGGGAGGACCTAAATCGTATTGCTGTTGTTATGGTCGGAAGTAGTCACTAAAAATAAGATGGAAACCCAGTTTACCCAGTCGCTTAAAAAAAGTGCTTCAAAATAAAATTACTACAGTAGTATAAACAGAAAGGCCTAGTATCCATGGAATTTTCAAACCGCCATATTTAGCATCAAGCGAAAAATAGCGCATTAAAGGCATCGATAACACTGATTCCATAGTGTTTTCTATATTTATTTATTTATTGGATCACCAACGAAAGATGCACAGTCTTACAAATTTATTGGTCAATGTGCTCCCTCAATCACAGGTGACCACAGTATGCACTTAGATAAAACTATATTTAAACTCTTAATATCTGTAATAATGCTATCATCAGAAGTCTGGCAGAAAGACTAATACAATCAAATATGTGTAGACGCTGGGTGGACATTACCACCTGAAGTGACTTAGAAGCTTTAATATTTTTTTTTTTAATTTATTCATGTATATGGACTTTGTCTGCAATAAAGATTTTTATTATTATTATTATTTTTGAAATTGTTCTGCTCAGTTTATTTGCTAAACCGGGAATTCTGAAATGCACGGGCCTAAGCCAAGTGCATTTCAGCTATTAGCCGTCTGGTGTTAAGGCTTCGTGAGTAAATTCACTTTGTAGAAATTTTCGAACTATTCTACACGTATTTAACATAACCGCTTTTTGGATATTGATGTAGGTATGTTTTGGGATTTCTAAGTGGTCTAGTGATTGAAAAAGTTGTTTTGGAATAACGCCGGTTGATGATAAAACTATTGGGACTATTATTATTATTATTTAAAGTCATGTTGTCGTGAGAATAAGGTCACAGGACACGCCTCATCTGGCGTCTTCTGGCGTGGACAAGGTGTAGTTTTTATTGGATGATTGGCTGCCGGCTGGATGCTAGACAACCTTAGATAGATCTTGAGAAACTATAATATTTCAACTAATATAAGAGCGTGGTGGCCCAGGGGCATAGATGCCGACTTTCAATCTGAAGGTTGCTGGTTCAAACACACACGTGTACTGAGTTTTTTCAAGTGAAAAAACTTATGTGCGCAATACCACGTTCTCGAAACGGTGACGGAAAACATCGTGAGGAAACTGTGTCTTAGAGAAATGTGAAAATGTGGTGGAACGAACTAAGGGCCCACCTGGTGGTAAGTGGCAATTCCCGCCCATGACAACAGTAATGCGACTAAGTATAAGATTTGGGTCTTACAATGAGTCGCATTCATCCTGATGCGTCCATCTCCCGAGACGGGAATGATACGTCTCATGCGCATGTGATTACACCCACGTCCTTCCACCGGAACACAATAATGCGGGCACTACTGCTTGGCGGCAGATTCCAGGTGTGGTGGCAGTACCTCTCCGGACGAACTTTGCACAAGTTCTATTGCTACTTTTGGTTGCTCCTTTAGCACCTCCCAGGGGATACGTGTAGGGAATCAAAGGGTACACCTACGGACGCGAGCAACTGGACCCCCCTAAAGATTAAGATTACAAAACCCGCGTTTTTCATTACGTAATTTTCACCGTGCAGTAAACGAAGTAATTTCATAGTACGATGTAGTTACGTGGCATTATTGGTGTCATTCAAACACCGGACGCGAATCTCTATTCTGTTGTGATTGTCAACATTCCGCCCGTGAACCTTGGACGGTGTAGTTACGAGAACTAGAATATCCTGTAACGTATAGATATTAAGACGGCTCCGTGGCTTAGTTGGTAGTAGCCCTGTCTTCGAAGCGAGGGGTCCCGGGTTGGATTCCCGGCCGGGGCACACTTTGTGTGAGCATGTTTGTTCTCGGGTCTTGGGTGTTTGTCTTGTGTTTCTGTGTTTGTCCATGCCATCTGCGACACAGGGAATCCTAGTGCAGAGGTATGAGTGTCTAAACGTTTATTTATTATTATTAATGTAGCCAGGGTACTAGTAGCCTAATTACAAGATATTCCTTCTTTTGTGCACCCTTCTGAGAATAATTTATTTTTAAAATTAATAAGACACAGATATCTGCAACGACACGGGAACAATACGTAACATAAGATCCGACTGCCACATCATGGAAAGTCACACATGGGCACGGGCTTACGAGCCATGTATACAAATAAATAAAATTGAAATGTCTGTTTGTAATGTCAAAATAACAGTTTTTTACTGATGCAGGATATATCTTACCTGTAACAAACAGTACTAATTTAAAAATCGCAAAAGAACCGAGTTCTATTCTTTCATCCCTTATTTTCCACCCTTAGGGTAACCAGAGCGGTAATTTTAAAAAGAAACCTCCAAATTAGTATGCAATGGGCGAAGAAAAAAGTCATAGACATATTTTTTCTAGTTATATTGATATCACTATCAAACTATTCAACTGATTTGAATAAAAAAATTATGGCTCTAATTCAAAAGCATGTCCATTCAATAAAAATTCGTTGGAACACGAGTGGGTTTGAACCAGCGACCATCAGATTAAAAGTCTGTGTGAAGTACAGTTTCTGCTACCACGATTTCAGCCAGTGTCAACAACTAAATTACGATGCATTTTTCTTGACAAATTTTGTGTTTTTTTTCAGTGGTCTTCGGGTTCTGCTCGTCACCATGTATAAGATCTGGATGTGGGAGAGAAAGGGAACCACTGTGGTCAGCCGGTGGGCAGAGGTGGTTCACCAGTTTGGTGATAAGAAGGCTTTCGTTATGGGCGACCGAGCTCTGACCTTCAGGGAGGTAGGAAAGTCAAAGTCAAAGTCAAATTCATTTATTCCTTTAGATCTCAAGTATCATTTGGACACGTCAAATTTTACACATGCATGTACACATATTCGTGAGCATATAACGTGTCACAGGAACTCCCAGGCACATTACATGCACACAGATATGTCAAATTACAGTCAGTTTTCATGTTTAAGCTTATCTTATTTGTTAAGTTTACGTCTGTTCCAACCCTAACCGACCAACCCGAGGGGAAGAAACAGACAAGAAACCCCTCGTACACAGTACTATTGTACATATTCGCGAATATGGTCCTGCGTCTAGAGTGGAGCAAATTCATTCCCAAGCCTTTTTGTCATCTAGGTAATCTGATATTTTATAGTAAGCTTTTGCGACAAGTTTACGTTTGATGACAGTTTTAAATTTATTTATTGACAGTAATTGAATTTCGCTCGGGATTTTGTTAAAAAAGCGTACACATTGACCTTTAAAAGAATTGCTAACCTTATGGAGCCTAGTAGTGGGCACAGCGAGTTTATTTTTATGCCTAGTGTTTACACTATGATTGTCACTTTTCTTTGTGAACGAGCTCATATGTTTACGAGTGTACATCACATTCTCACATATGTACTGACATGTAACCGTTAGTATATTTATATCCTTAAATTTTTTCCGTAATGATTCTTGGGGACTACTTTATCATCACCATTTCTTCCAAGCAGTGGTTTTTATTATATTTATTAGATCCAACGATTATACATTACAATACCAACGATTAATACAAGCCGTACTCAGCTTACTCAGTCTTTTAAAAAGTATAATGTTATAGAAAAAGAAAGAAATAAAAGATGACTTATTACCTGATCTTAATATTAAAACTAAACTAATGTTACAAACAAACAGAGATACAATAATACAGTCAATATTTACTACACTTAATTACATGTAAATACTGCAATACTAACGTTGCTGTGTTCCGGTAGCATGGTGTGGCTTCCGGTGAAATTACAGACTCAAACTCTCGATCACATAAAAAAAAATCTTAACATCTAAGCAGTGGTGCATTTGCGTTGCTGTGTTCCGGTAGAATGGTGTAGCTTCCGGTCTCAACACGAAGGATCTAAAATAACAAAATACATAAAAAAAAACAATAACAAAATTCATGTATACTTGCGTAAGTATAACCTCAAAATTCTATTAATTAATCATCAATAGAGTGGCAACAGTACAACATAGTAGACAATATGAACAAAACAAAACCGAGGTTACCATACTCTAATATTCCCAATGTCGCGACTAACTAGGTATTTTCTTCCATGATCTGTTCTTATTTCCCAGGGAGACGCTATCAGCAACCGCATAGCCTGGTACTTCAAACGCCAAGGCTTCAAGAGAGGGGAGGTCATAGCCCTCTTCATGGAGACAGCTCCAGAATACACTTTCACCTGGCTTGGATTGGCTAAGCTTGGGGTCACCACAGCCCTGGTGAATACCAACCTTCGAGGCGCGCAGTTGGCCCACGCTGTAAGGATCGCTGGCTGCAAAGCGGTCATTTTTGGAGACGAGATGACTGAAGGTATTTGTGCTCATGCTTTGGAGATTCTGATAAGTTTAATGATCATAGTCTTAAATGTAGTAAATGTACCTTCACCTGCGTTGGTTGCCTTGCTTCTTTGGCATTATCCAGCTGCAAGCTTCTTCTTCCTGCCAGCAAGCTGGGTGGAGCTTCCAGCATGCTTTGGAGATTCTAAGAATATTCAAACGGTATACATTTTAAAACTATCATGGTTATGAACATTATTATTCGTGTAACTGCGTCGAAATATCGGGACTCAACAAAACTCACAAATCATGGTAAATATCTCGGTAACACGAATAATAATATTCAAACGGTACTTTTCCCAAATTTTGTAAAAGACAAACTTCCACACTTATGCCAGTAAGATTCTTTGTGTCAATCAAACGATTTTGTTAAGGTAGGAATTGTTATCAATAATGTCGACGGGTATAATTATCGATAATATGACCCAACCCGACTTCTGAGTCATATGATTATTTCTGGTGTAATTTGAGTGAAAGCCAATTAACACCAATTATGTTTTGCGACATTGACCTGTAACAAATATAATTTATACAATAGTTAATTAAACAAATTTAGAATACAAACAGAGCATAATTTTTACAAGTTTGACGGCTGCGTCTACTCAATGAACCGTTTTTTAATAAAGTTAGGGGTAGCTTTTTTGATATTAAGAATAATTTTGCGTGGTCCTACTTAGAAATATCAGGGTGTCTTATCCTTTGTTGTTTTTGAGAAAATTAGTACAGGTTTTTAAGGACTATCAGATCTGGTAAAAGCTTTTTAAACGTTCTCTTAGTACGCTCTCTCCGTAGACCAAGATATCTTCGTGATCCGATGATGAGATCATCACTTACCCGGACGTGCTTTTGTCATCCAAAATTGACACTAAACCAAGTCTAAACAGTGCAACTTTGCACTCTGAAGAATCTCTGTTGCCGTCTCTGTTGGGCGAGGTGACTCAAATGTTTCGATTAGCAAGACCAAGGTCTATGGTCTACAAGTGCACCAAAAATGTCATTGGAATCCTTTTATTTGTTAAGGCCAGTTAAGAGTCTTCCTAACTCACCAAAAGCCTACGTAAAGTTGTCAAGGCCATGTGCGACAGTTATCGATCAGTCAAAAAAGCTTTTTTACATTTTTTTTATACACACTTGTTATTTCAGCTATAAAAGATATCCAGAAAGAGATACCGGACATCCCTCTGTTCCAATTCAACTCGCCAGAGCGTGACGGCGCACCGGTTCTCCGTGACACCATACCCTTGTCTGCGGAACTGAGGGAGATGACCGGAGATCCCTTCACTGACGTGGTGCAATCCAAACCGAGAGATACATTATTGTATATTTATACTAGTGGGACAACGGGGCTTCCCAAAGCAGCTATTATAACTAACATTAGGTAAGGAATTTATTGCCAGAAAAAAAAATTTTTGGTTGATGACGTGTCTTGACAGCAAACAAACGAAAATTTGAAGGTGGCCCATCTACGGATGCGAGCAACTCGACTCCCCTAACCTTTATTTGGAATTTCGTGGAAATCGAACCAATGATCCTCAACGCCAAGAAAAATTATTGACATGTGAGGCCAGTCTTTGGGGGGTCCAGTTGCTCGCGTCCGTAGGTGTGTACCCTTTGATTCCCTACACGTACCCCCTGGGTGGTGCAAAAGGAGCAACCAAAAGTAGCAGTAGAACTTGTGCCAAGTTCGTCCGGAGAGGTACTGCCACCACATCTGGAATCTGCCGCCAAGCAGTAGTGGTTACATTACTGTGTTCCGGTGGAAGGGTATGGCTGCCGGTGAAATCACAAGCGCATGAGACGTATCATCCCCGTCTCCGGTGATGGACGCAGCAGGATGAATGCGACTCAGTAAAGATTTGTTTCTCATACTGAGTCGCACGCATTACTGTTGTCATGGGCGAGGGTCACCACTTACCATCAGGTGGGCACTCAGCTCGTTCCGTCGCTCATTCACATAAAAAAAAAAAAAAAAAAAAAAAGTCTTTTGGGAGCGAGTATTCCTATCATAATCTATATATCTAGCATAGCGCCGCCCCATCATGCTAGAGGTGCCCAACTGTAGAACCAACCTACTTAAGTTTGCCCCCATGTCACTCGCTATCTATCCGCTCAATATCTTGTCTGCGAACAGCGTAGATATTTTCCATAATAACCTGCCGAAACTACTGCAAATAGCACAAGTAATTATAGAAACACAATGTTTCCATAGTACATACCTTATATTAAATACATACATATATCATCGCCTTAGAGCCATGTTATGATGTAATACTGTTGTCTAAATAAATATGATTTATTTCAGGTTCCTCCTCATCCCCCTAGGAGTACACACGGCGGCCCGCCTCAACTCCTCGGATATCATCTATGACCCGCTGCCGCTGCACCACACGGCTGGTGGAGTCCTGGGCGCTGGGCAGGCGATCATACTTGGCTGCACTGTGGTGCTGAGGAAGAAATTCTCAGCGTCGAGCTACTGGAGCGATGCAGCGAGATACGGTTGTACTGTGAGTATTTTTAACGGAGGATGTTCTCAATTAGACAAGATAAGATACACAAGATTAGGTAAGATAGATATAAATTACATGAGATAAGTTGATTCACACAAACTACATAACAATGTATAACTAAATTTGGATGTATGTTTGTTTACGCGATTTCTTCGCCAATTGAGGATTGATTCAGATGATTCTTTTTTAATTGGAAGTGTTGTACCTTCGAGATCATCCCAAAGAATTTCTATTGAATTGAAAATTTGTGACGTGGAAGATTAAAGCATATTCACTCTCGCATTTATTTCCCTGCAGTGGGAACGTTAGAGGCTACTTTTATCAACTTTACCCCCTTCTTTTCGTGTAAGTAATCAACTCTGGTGAGTTTACAAGTCACCCAAAGTCTACCGACATTGCTTATCGACCAGAACAGCCGGGAGCGACATTTTAACGTGCCCTCCAAGCACAGAAGCGCTTTAAAATAAATTCCATTTTCCAGGCAGCTCAATATATAGGCGAGATCTGTCGTTATCTGCTGGCAGTACCCCCTGGAGCCAGCGACCAGGCGCATAAAGTGAAGGTCATCATCGGCAACGGCCTCCGTCCGCAGATCTGGCAGGAGTTCATCCAGAGGTTTGGCGTCACGAGGGTTATGGAGTTTTATGGCGCTACTGAAGGGAACAGCAATCTTGGTAAGCAAGTATTAAGGCCTTGTTGAATAGCGAGAAAAAGGTTTTTAGGCGGTTCCTCACTTGCCAGAAGGAAGGTTATGTTTTTAGAGGGTTATATATGTAACATAGCATTCTTTAGCATGCTCTGTAGCAAACAGTTTGATGTATTTAAGCTTGAGAGGTGTCTGTAGATTCATATTAATTGGGAGAGTGAAATTGGGTATATCAAACTATAATGGCCGATTTTGGCGCCATATTATATGTCTTTCCATGATTTTGTTTTCTCAGAATTTTTGAGTGTGGTATCAAAATACTGGGTTTTATAAATGGCTTACAAAAATAATAGGTATGGTGGCAGTGGTTCCTCGAACTAATCTTTGTCATTCTTCACACTGAATATAACTTGTTTAATTTCAGTTAACCTGGATTCCAAAGTGGGAGCCATCGGTTTCCTGAGTCGACTGGTTTCATCCATCTATCCACTCACTCTAGTCAAGTAAGTCCTCAACCTTATCGTATATTATACCGACTTCAAGAAAGGAGTATCGGTTCGGCTGCTTTTTTTATGTTTCTTCGGTAAATATGGACAGCGTGACATAATTAATTAAATTAATGATGACATAATTAATTAAATTAATGATGACATAATTAATTACATTAATGATGTCATAATAACATGATGTTAAGATCCTTAACCCTTTCAGATGTGATGAAATCACTGGTGAAATATTAAAGGACGCCAATGGAAGGTGCATCACGTGTGGGCCTCACGAACCAGGTAATCACACTTATATTATAAAGGCAAAAGTTTGTCTATATAATATGTAAGTATATTTAATACTCCTTCACGCTCCAACAGTTCAATAGATTTGGATGGAATTGAATATAATTGAAAACATTTTGCTAAATGTAATCCTTAATTAACAGTTCGAATAAGAATTCAATTTTGAAAATTTGATAGTTTTTTGAAAATTCGGCAATAAAGTTTATGAATAATGTTCTTTCCAGGTCTGCTTCTAGGCAAAATAGACCCGAAGAAAGCGATCCTGACGTTCGCCGGTTACGCTGACAAGACCGACTCGGAGAAGAAGATAGTTAGAAATGTGAAGCAAGAGGGGGACTGCTACTTCAACACGGGAGACATCCTGGTCATGGACCACTTCGGATATTTCTATTTTAAGGATCGGACTGGAGACACCTTCAGGTAACGGGTATTCAGGGCTCCAGGTTACATTTCCAAGCACAAAGAAATTGTAATGGAAAAATATTCATTTTGTGTTGCATTGGAATATACACAGTAGGTGGTTTGGTAACGCAGAAAAGATTACAGCATGAGAAAATAAAAATTACTATCATATCATAAGTTGATAGTAGAAATGCCTTTGATGCGAAAGGTCCCACGTTCTGTCGGGCGGGGTAACTCTTTGTGGTGAGGATTGTCGGTTTTGTAAATGTGTCCATGCCACTTGCGACATACGGAATCCTAGTGCAGGAGTGTGTATTTGTATGTATTTGCATCTGGTTTCCATAGGCTCCACAATATCTCTCCTACAAGCTTAGTATGGTTAACTAAACTGAAGAAAGGAAATGTCCATGAATATTTATATCTGAAAATTAAAGGTCTGCTGCCAATCGCCTAATGGCAGCCTTCATTTTGATAGCAAGTACCCAATGCAGTAATGTTTTGCAGATGGCGCGGAGAGAATGTGTCTACGGCAGAAGTGGAAGGAGTAATTAGCACGCTGATTGGACTAAAGGATGCTGTCGTATTTGGCGTCTCGGTAAATACCTGTGGCCTTGATATATATCCCACTACATTTGTTTACCTCATCCCTTCGTGCGTTGATATCCTCATGAGGGTTGTGAAGGAGTTAAGTGTGTGTCTCCATCAGGATCGGTTCTTCGCTGAGTGAAAAACGTCACTCATGCTGGAACCCATGCGATGGACCCATGTGGTTGCTTTCCATCCACCCTGAAATTCATCGCCAGCTTTTTGAGATCGTCTTCATCTTTCTTGGTAATGTGGCCGAAAGCCCTCAAGGATCTTGTTGAGATATACATATGGTGGATAGCCTCTTATCTCAATGGGAATATTTCCTTAATTAATCATTCTACCGGCTGCGCCATATTCAATAAACCAATCAAAAACCAAACCAATCAATCAAACAACGATATTTAAATTCGTGTAATTTTCATTTCCAATTTTGTTTCTTGCGCCATCTAAGATGCCAAAGGGGTGAGTCTCTCTGCAGTGCTACCCTCTATAAATATTTCATTCTTGGCGAAGCATACCTGGATGTTCTGCCCAGATCATTTGAGTCAAGCAATTCTATACCCAGTCAATAGTATAGATGGGTCACCGAAAAACATTTACGCAGATACCCAGCATCAAAAAAGCTCATAAATAATTTATTTTACCCAGATTCCCAACATCGAAGGCAAAGCGGGGATGGCAGCGATAATTGACCCAGAAAGGAAACTCGACCTTACCGCCCTAGCGAAAGGTCTAAAATCTTCGCTCCCAGTGTTTGCCAGGCCACTCTTCATCAGGATCCTGCCAGAGACCCCCCTCACCGCGACCTTCAAGCTGAAGAAGAAGGAACTGATGGAGCAAGGCTACTCCATCACCAAAGATCCAGTCTACTTCCTAGATCCGAAGACTGGGGAGTATGTACCGATGACCCAGAAGCTGCATGATGATATTACCCAGGGAAATGTCAGGCTGTGATGAAGAATCTATGTGATATATTGTAATTTTAAATGGTTTTTCGTTCTTTCTGTATAACCAATGGAATGTTCCTACTGTGGCGTACTCGCGCTGTTGTGTTCCGGTGGACGGATGTGGGTGCCGGTGAATTTTTTCTTCCAACCGTCGGTTGGTTGAGATTTTTTTTTTATACTTTATTGGCTCACAAATAGATAAGACCACGCCTTAAAAACATACAAAAGAAATTCATAAAACCGATTTTAATTCCTCCTTTTTCTGAAGTCAGTTAATTAAATTCGGCGCTCATTCAAGCAGAAGTGACGTCATCCAATCCGACCGGATACGTAACATACATATTGCACGGAAGTGAGGTATCGTTAGCAGATTGCTTATCTGTATTATTTAGATCTGTATTTTAGATGTAGTTCAATTTATATATTATATAATAATTTTTGTCCTTTATGTTCAAATCTATTCATTACATGAATTCGAAGCTCGAAGCTATATGCCACGCAATAAAATCATTTATATATTTTTTTGGCCGGAAACCCTCGCATGCATCCCCAGAACATCCTACTAAAGTATCATCACAATTTGATGAATGGTTTCCGAACGCATAGAGAACAAACATACAAACATTGATTTTTATTTATATAGATAGATTATTGTATGACGACTTCGTGACCTAGTGGTTAGTAACCCAGTCTTCGATTTGAGGGTGTCGGCTTCAATCCCGGGCTGGGGAAATCAATTTCTTTAGCATAAAGTTTGTCATATCTTGGATGTTTGTACTGTGTATCTGTATTTGACCATGGCACCTGCTACACAGGAAATCCAAGGGGTATGTTTGTTAGGATGTTTATATAGTTGCATGTATACAAGTTTTTATAGAAGTGTGCAGTGAATGTTGAATTAATAGATGTAAGAAAATAAATCATTTCGAACACCTATTATTTAAAGTTAAAAGATTAAATTTGAAAATACAAACTGTATTTTTACTGGTCCAATAATTCTGTACCCGAACCTTAGGAAACCCTATTAAGCTTACGAAGTTTAACTCACTCACTTAACTCATAGCTTGTATATGGGAAGTAAATAACTAATAGAATATTTATATAGTACTTTTTTTTGTAAATACATACATACAATACATTTTAACACCAGACCCATAACAAATATTTATGTTTGTCACACAAACGCTTGTCCTAGATGGGAATCGAATCACAACCTACAGCGCAGAAGGTGATTTACTGCCAACTGAGGTATGGGTCAAGTTTAATTTACTTTAATATTATAATTATAATATAGCTAGGAGTGCAAAACTCAAAATAATTTATTCCTATAGATCTCAAGTATGATTTTTATCTTATAGACGTTCTCAGAATTTCTTATTTCTTCTGAATGATTGTGTAGCATGTCAAGGAAAAGGATGTAACTTAATTTTTCGTCATAATGTTCACCGGGGATGTAACTCAGTGGTAGAGTGTCTGCTTCGCATGCTGAAAGTCCTGGGTTCAAATCCCAGCATCTCCATCTCTTTTTGTATCCATTTTCAGCATTTACATTTGTATTAAAACATAATTTTTATTGTATTTTTATTTACCTTCGACGCAAAAAGGGGGGAGTTAAAGGTTTATTTTGTGTATCTGTATGTTTTTTTGTGGCATCGTAGCTCTTAAACGAATAAACCGTGATGCGGTTAATTTGTGTTTGAAAGCTAACTTAATCGAATAGTTCTTAGCAATAACTTATGAAGATCTGTTCAGTAGTTTGGAGATCGTCAGCTCATTACCATTACACCAATATCGGATCTTTTACATTTTCTTAAAATGAACTTGTTTAGTGCAACTTGCCTCGGTATAGCGTGGGTCCTATACAAATATATCATCGAAATTTCCGACATTTTCCGTGGATATTCCAAAAAAATTCTTTCATAAAAAAAACTTATTTTTTCTAACAATTACACTACAAAAAATCCCCCAATTGGTGGAGCTTTTCTCAAGTGATTCTCCGTTATACATGTGCCAGTTGATTTATATAAGATATATACGTAAATTCTACGAACAGGAAATAAATGAAACGTGTTACTTTGACACATAAAGCACTTTATTCATCCATACAAAATATTATTAACATTTAATATTCTCAAACATATTTGTGTACATTTAAAATTTGGCTAAAATATTCTGCACTACCACAACACTGTCTCAGTTTTGTATTAATATTTAATATGTAATGTAAATATGTATTTAATTAATTATATGTAATTAATTATGTAATATGTAAAGTAAATTTGTTACCTACAATTTATTTTCGGGTGAAATATGTCTATTCTGTACCACTGACAACGTATATGCAAAATTTCACGGTAATCTGTAGATTAGTTAGTGAAAACATAACGAACAATCACATTCGCATTAATAATATTAGTTAGGACAGGTACATATAGATTCACACGTTTTACCCCGAAAGGTTAGGCAGACCGTCAAAGGGACAGTACCTTGTGGATTACACTCTTGTGGGAACGTGTAGGCAATCCTGTAAGACAGTATTGTGGTATACGCTTATATTACTATCTATATAAAATAATAATAAATATAACTAATAATTTAATATATTAACACACATGTGCGAGCAAAATTGGTCACAAGAAATTTAACAATTTGTCATAAAAGTTTTTTTTTAATTATTTTCATGACACAATACATTTTAATTTGAGCTATTAAATTGTAATTTTCCATTATGTTTTTTGGAAAAGGAAACTTTTTGAAATGAGAGCCTTTTTGCTGTTTTACCAAATATTTGAGAACTTTGCATTAGTGATAGATGGCGCTGCGATACCGCATCATCATATCCGTAATAATACTCAACTTCTTAAAACCTTTTGAGAATTATTTTTCATCTCCACGAAAATTAAATGTAAATGGGAGTCCATTATTCCCGTCCGTAGGTGCGAACCCTCAACTATCCACAGAACATTCGCAATTCTGCCAAGTTTAACCCCAAGTTTTTTCTTTATTAACTGTGTGGTGGTTTATACTATAAATTCCCATCCACCCCAAGGGCTACTAGATTACTCGATGGTTCAGAAAGTGAGTTCCTTGTAAGCTATTTATTATTACCAACTAACTGTGTTCCGCGGTTTCACCCACGTTTTTCTCGTTTCCGTGGAAACAGCGCACGCAAAAATAGGTTTTCAATTTTACACCTTGTGTTACAAAATAGCAATTTTATTACGGATCCCTAATTTTGAAAAAAAAACATAGCCTATAGCCTTCCTCGATAAATGGACTACCCAACACTGAAAGAATCATTCAAATCGGACCAGTAGTTCCAGAGATTAGCGCGTTCAAACAAACAAACAATCAAACAAACAAACTCTGCAGCTTTATAATATTAATAATTATAGATGACGTATCATTCGAATTTAGTTTTCCAGTAAAAGGCTCTCATTGCAACGAGTTCATACACTTATTAGTTCTCATTACAATCACTAGGGGCGCTATGTGAGCAAAACATTCAATCTTCCTTGAGGCATTCGCATGATATTTCTAACACCCGTCTAGTTTGGCTTTACCTCAGTTAATACGCTTCTATAATGTGAAAACCTTCAATTCCGAATAAATGACATCGTTTCTTATAACAAGAACACTTTAATTATCAAAACACTAACGTCCAATGTCACCAACGATTTATCTTTGAGTGTCATGAAATCGAAAGAATAGCGAGGCTTGCTTCCTTGTTGGTATGCAATGGGACATTATAAGATCCTGATAGAAGCTTGTTATTTTTTAAATGTTCAAATCATAACTGAAAATTCAACATAGAAATCATTAGCATGACTTTTATCAGCAGATTATCATAATTCATGGATTTAGGCGTTACCTTGCAGACGTCTATGTAAAGATGATCTGAATAGCGCTACAACCATTGTAAAATACCCTATTCTGATCTTCATAACGTCATAGTTTTAACATATCTTTTCCAGTTAAATTTATATATTTTGTTCTTAATAATTAAAAATAAGTTTCTTAAAAAAAAAGCGTTTGACATTTCTGAAAACAGTAAGATAAAATATCAGTAAAATATCATAGTCAGTAAAACCCACAATTTGCTAAAAATAAATATAGGAAGAGCCAACTTACTTCTTCTAACTAGCTAGGATAACATACTGGTAGTTAAATACTTCTAGGTTGGGATTTAATCTCTCCAAAGATATCTTTAAGATTAACTCGTGAAATTTTATAGAATCGGGATTGTTGGTGACATTGGGCAGAGCCTTTTATAAAGGCATCGTTAATCATATTTTTCTAAACACGTGCTTCCAAACATCAATGTTACTAATTACTTAACTTTTTAGGCGGGGCCTTATTCATAAATGCATACCTAGCCGCAGTTTAACTATTGATTTTATTTTTCTTATTATTTTGTGTAAGTGGCCCTTTTTTAACTCGTATGTAACAAATTAAGTACACTTTTCCGACTCAGAATATTTAATTTCAATTAACAGTAAATTTTCGAGTGAAATTAGTATATATCTTATTGACCGTTTCACTACGGTTTGTTCACAACCACCCTACTATGAAAATGAGTGGGGTGGTTGGGAATATTAACATTCTCTACAACCCAGTGATGATTAAAAAAGATTAAGGGGTGGTGATTACTTACAGCATCATTACGGACACCAAAGGCAGTCAACATACATCTATTTTTATCAACATATATTATTTTTTGTACAAACTGTTGATACAGTTCATTCTTAAAACCTAATTTAATACATATACACAATAAATATTTCTTCATCTTACTTTAACTAATGTCACATTCCCTTAGAATATCTATTCGTAGAATTATTCAGAACACAACATAATGTATGGCTATAATTAAACGTTTATGAACAAGACCCGTTCGACATCAATTAGCTCGAATCTAGTCTACACGGCAAAAACAAGACCGCGGTCACACAAATATAGGTACGGTTATAATTTCAGGGGCCCTATAACACTCCTTATGTGACAATTACTTGTGGTTAAAAGTCATTATGAGACGATGGCTTCACTACATAGTATAAAACAAAGTCGTTTTCTCTGTCCATATATCCCTATGTATGCTTAAATCTTTAAGACTACGCAACGGATTTTGATGCGGTTTTTTTTAATAGATAGAGTGATTCAAGAGGATGGTTTATATGTATATTAACATCCATTAAATACTGTTAGTTCTCTAAATTTAACGCGTGGGGCCACGGGCAGTAATGAATAATTCAAAACCATTGGATCGATTTTAATTCTTTTTTCAGTGAATGACATAGGCTATATATTTTATACTCGTGCGAAGCCGGAGCGGGCCGCTAGTATTATTATAAAATTACTTCACGTTTTCGGCATAAAAAGTAGCCTGTTTTTATCCAAGGTATGAGCTACCTTTATAACAAATTAGATCGAAATCCGTTCAGATATTGAGCGTAACAAACATAAATACAGACAATCTTTCGGATATATTGTATAATATTACTATTACTTTCAGCAGTATTTTATTCATCTTCTCATAACGATGACCATTCTGAATTAGCTTGTCATTAAAAAAATTGGGCGTAGAATAATCTACCAGCTCGCTACTCTACAAGAGCAGAAACATAGGCTAAGTAGATTCCCTTTTACAGAACCCCTAATATAGTCCATCATAATTAGGGCCTCACTAATTAATTTACGAATAAGTACAAAAACTCATTCATACAAATCTGTGTCTAACTCTCTTAATATTACTGTTGATAAATTCCTTAACATAATGTGGCTATTTAATGGTCAGATTTCAAAGAAATCGCCTAAACTTGGGGCACTAATAATATTTTACGATAAAATAGAAATCGAATGAGAACTTTCTCCAAATGATTCAGGTATTCTCTGCTTGTAACCTTCATACTGTGTCAAACCCTGGAAACTTTGCTTGGTGCCTTTGTAAACAGCGTAGCACGGACATGGTAACATTCTGCTGATGCACAATGAGCCAATTCTTTCGGAGATTTCACTTAGACAACCATAATGCTCGCGTCCAATCTTTGTCCGCGTGGAACATCGCGCCCCACGTCACAAAACAGAATGTCTTTTAGCAATCCTAAGTAGCAGTAGAACTTGCGCCAAGTTTATCCAGAATAATACCTCCGTAATCTTTGCCCATGTGGAACATTGCGCCCCACGTCACAAAACAGAATGTCTTTCAGCGAAAATCATCTTATCTCCTCTTTGTTTTAAAAGTGATCACTATACTCATAATTCTTACTGATATAAACAAATCTAATACAATTGAGATCATCACCGTTCCTTCTTCCACACCACTAGCGGCCCTTCCAGGATGCTACCAATCTGTTCCTGAGACTTCCCTTTTGTCTCCGGGATGGTTAGGAAGATGTAGGCAGCACCCAGGAGCGTGATGGAGGCTGATATGTAGTAAGTGCCGTGAAGCCCTAGGGACATGGCGATGGAGCCGTAGTAGCGGAGGAGGAGGAAGCTGCTGAGCCACATCCAGGATATGAGGAGGCTGGAGGCTAGGCTTCGGACCTGAAAGGTGCAGCTTCAATTAGTTATAGATTGATTAGTATAGGTATTCGTAGATTTTTTAAAAGAAGCGTTCATGACGATGCTTGCTTATATGTTCTTTTTAAGACATCTAAATTCAGCCATTTTCCGCCCGCTCCGAACACGCAACGAAATATCCCCGTTTCACGTGATATGCGTAACATGCTGCTTGGGTTTTCTCATACTGGTTAAATTGTATCGCTGTTTTTATGAGAGGAGGTAACCACTTAATGAATCTTAAGTTCGATCTGTCTCTTTTGTAAAGGAACCCTCGCATCCTATCACACCATTGAGCGCTGCCATGTCGTAAGAAGCCACTGATATATTTGATTTACCTATACTTTAAATCCTATACTCATCCTATACTTTAAAGTATTTTAACTTGGACTTTACTATTATGAAGTAGTTATTATATTTGATTACCCACATTGGTAGCAAATAGTTCCGATAGTAGCACATAAGGCACGGATCCCAGTCCAATATTGTACAAGAACAGCATTAATGAAAGCAGCACCATTGGAGTAACCATCATCTCATCTTCCCTCTTCATCACACTCTTGGACCATTCCGTCAAATTATCCTCCTTGTAATAATTCGTCAAATTCTTCAGAAAATCATCATTTCTATACATCATCACTGATTTCTGGTTAGAAAATTCTAAATTTGCACTCTCGATGGTAAAAGTTATGTTCTCGGATAGATAGTTGGTGTTTTCCTTGAAGTTTTGTGGTCGTCTGTATGGCCATAGCCGGTGGAAGTACCAGGACTGTATGTGGAGGTGGGGGTCGCAGTATACTCCTAGCAGGGCTAAACAGCAGGTGATACCGGTACACGACCAGAGAAGTAGCATCTGAAATTTGCAAATATGGTATAGTTAGCAGAGGACTTTCTTTGAGATATATTTTCATTCTGTGAAAGAGGTTAATCCAAGGCGTTACGTACGTTGCCAATGTCTATGGTCATTATTTAAACAAAATTAAATAGGAACCATATCTATTTATTTTACCTCTAAAACCAGATTTCCCTGTCCCAGGTTGCATAGACAAACACAGATAATTAACAAAATGAACTAGAAGTTTTCCACTTTCTTTAGCCAGATTTCCTTGCTTCAAAAGCAGGGCTTCTACGAACTAGGTACATATTACTGGTTGGAAGGCGTGCCAATGAAATTACACACAAGAAATAAAAAAAATCATATTTGCTTGACTTGTATCTTCATAGACATAAATAAGTAAGGGAGGACCTATATAGTATTGGCTATAGCTTAAGGCATTTCATTTACAATATTGTGTTCGTGCCGCTTTGAGGGCCACACAGCGCTTGGGACTGTCTCCAAGTGGGGCTGCCTTAAAACGCTATCATATCTGCTCGTTCCTCCACTAAAAGAAGAACACCATTTAAAGAAAATATTTTAACGTTCTATTCGGGAGGTCGCCTTTGTTGGATCCTTACTTTTCTGCCCATTCTGTCCACTGCTACAGTTGCCACAGCAGCTCCAAGCACCAGCGCCGCGCCACAAAGCAGTGATCCCGCTTCTGACGTGTCGAACAATGGTCGGGCCACCGTTCTGTAAAGCAGTAACAATACCAAATTAATATAAAATAAAAAATTATGCTAGTGTGACCCAGGAAATTTGATAAACCAGAGAAAATGGCTACATCTCGCCGGTAATCTTGATTTATAGTTGTTTAATTAAAAATTTTGGGACATGCCAGTTTCGGCAGGATGTTTTCCTTTACCGTTATAGAAAACACAAAAGTGAACGCCAGTATTTGCGATTTGAAGAACTCATTGGTGCACATGTAGGTTTGAACTTGCGACTTCCAGATCGAAAGTCGGCAGTGCCCCTGGGCCACAACGCTCTTAACTGCTTACCCGTTGTAAATAGTGAAGTTGTAAGCAGTGAGGTTGAGTCGGGGCACAGTGTGCGCCGAGTGCCGCAGCAAGGCCGCAGCGAAGCTGTTGACTGCGCCGGCGCCGCTGCCCGCCGCTGCGCAGGTGATGATGATGCACGAGAATAGCGCTCGCCGGGAGCGACGGTGCCGGACTGGAAAACAGGAGCGATTTTGTTGTAGAAACCATCATCACTTAGACAGTTTTGCCCGAAATTTTACTTATTAATAAATGAGAATTCTTTAAAATTGGCAATGCATGTTATTATTTTTATTGGTAGGTTTTGATTATATGACAGGGCATCATTGCCGCCTCAATGTTTTTGATTAATACCATTATAAATTGACAAGGCTAATGTCAATTTTACCGCTAATTATCTTTGAATTTTAAATCGCACTTTGAATTATCGAGAGTAGACCAGTGTCCCTGCAGTGGGAACATTAGAGGTTGGGCGGGACCTACAAAGTTCTTTACAAGCCGATAGCTCATTCCTCTCGCTCTTCTTATCAGAATTGGAGGTGGAGTCCAGCCCGCTGCTCCTCTTCAGCATCGGCTGGAAGGTGTCGGAGTCCTGTCTCCTCATGTCGCGGCGTCCCACGTAGAATTCAGAGGTCCTGATGCGAACCTCCTGCTGCTCAATGACGTCAGTCAGATCCTCCTGGAAGTCGGAGCCGTCGAACCAGCAGATGATTTTTGCAGCGTCCTGGAAGGGGACAGCGTCATATTTATTTCACCTGTGGACCTGGGTTTGGATGTTGCTCGCATCGATAATTGAAAACCCTAGAAGCCACTACATGTATACTAACTATAGCACAAAGTAGCAGTAGAACTTGTGCCAAGTTCGTCCGGAGAAGTACTACCACTACACTTAGAGATTTACAGCCAAGCAAGAATCCAAATTTAACCTTTACGGGAACACCTCGTACGGAAGCTCATTCCACATCTTGCAAGTACGTAGTAGCAAGTATTTAAAAAGTACCGCTGGTAAGTATAGTTCACAAAGGTTAAACTATTAATAAAGTATTACTAATTACAAATAATAAAGCAAAAGACATTAAGTACCTGTACCCTTCCAATGCTGATGAGGAACGAGGGTGTCTCCGGCAGCCATAGCAGTGATACCAGGAGTACCGCCGGAGGGGCCGCCATGGACAAGGACAACGCGTGCGCGGACAGCATGCCTCCGGCTGCGTACGCGAACAGAATACCGCAACTGGAAAACAGATTTTTCCTTTGAGAAAGGATAGAAGTGCCCCTCACTTCGGAGGCAAGGTTACTACGAACTAAAATACGGAGCTGCCCGAGAGAGTGCCAGTAATTAAAAACTCCACAGCAAGTCTGCAGCTACCTGCAAGCTAACGCAGGCATGGCGGCTAGCCCCCTCGTCCGTGGGGCTATTTCTGCACAGTATACCGGGGCAAGAGCCAAGGCACCGGCTCCCCCTGCCCCCGCCGCAGCCCTCGCCGCCCACACCCCTCGCGGTCCGCACCATGCCGCTAGCGACCAGCTGACCTGAAAACGAAGAACTCTTCAAACTTTCCAAGTGAAATATCATGAAAGGTGCCGATAATTATTATATGATTTGTGGCGTATATACTGCTGTAACATATCCGTATCAGCATCTTATGTTCCCTATCAGAACACTGGGTTACTGTTGGCATGCAATGGGTTTTGCTACCACGGGAGCCCAATCAGGATTGGAATTTATGATTCTAGGATATGCCGGTTTTCTCACGATGTATCCTTTACCATGGAAAAATACAGAAGTTAGTCTTTCTGACCCAAGACAACAACAATCATCATGCTCACCAAACAAAATGAGCCCCGGGCGAGACCCCTCGTCTCAAAGGCAGGTTTACCAACTACCATCCAACTACTACCAACTAACCTACGGAGCCGTCCACTTCATACTCACAATGAAGATGATGCAGATACAAAATGCGCCAGCTCTTCTTCCTCTCGCGTCGGCCAGGACTGCAAAGAACGGCGCAGCTGGTAATGCGACCAGGCATGGCAGGGCAGCCAGCCAAGCGCCGCCGGTCAGGGCTTCGGAACCAAGCACGCCAGACACCCAACCCGTGCTGCATCCATGTGTGAAGCAAGACAGGTTATCTGAAAGAAAAGACTATTCAGTCTTTCGGTATAATGAAGACGAAGATCCAGGTAGGTAAGCCGGAGTGGCGGCTCCGGCTGATCTGCTTATCGGGCCCAGGGAAGACTGCCCGGCAACAGGGTATGCGGATTCAGGGGGGGCTTTACACCCTCCCTCAGGATTGATCCTCACTGCAACGTGGGACAGGATTGGAATTTGATTGAAAGGAGAAGAATTTATAATTTGAGCGTTCGTATTAATTTTGGTACAATGCTTCAGCTTTTTTTGTATGTACGTTTCTTCGCCAATCGTAGAATGATTTGTAATAGCTTTTTAATTTAATAGTGTGTACCTTCGAAGTTTTTTCTGGAGCTTGGGTGTGCGTTTTTCTGTTTGTCCATGCCATCTGCGACACAGGGAATCCTAGTGCAGGGGCATGAGTGTGTAAACAAAATTCCTTTAGGGCATAAAAGAAGCGACGAAACTATTTAAGTTGTTTTATTAGGTTTTCAAATAATTCAATCATTGTATCGTATGTCCTGGTTATAGTAAGAATAATCCCATTTTTCTTCTTTCTTTTTATTATATAAGACGCTTTTATGTTTCCGTCAACGATTATCACTATAATCCGTATCAAGCAAGACTCTTTTCTGTAAAAAGCTTGCAAATATAAGTATGCCATTTTAAAAGGCCCATTAACTTTCCACTTTCGCCATAAACCTTTCAACTTCCACAATTGCCAGGCTTTCATATCGCTGAGGTGGATGATGAATGCACATCCCATATTATCGTGAAGCTAAGTAAAAGTCAGACATATGCTTAGTACTATATTAGTATAGGGAAAAGTTTTACTAAGAATTTTATGGATTTCGCAGTCTGAAATAAAAATTATTCTATTCTATTCTATATTCCCAACCAGAAGGTTGGATGGGAATTTAAAGTCCCAGTCCCCCCACTTATGAAAATGAAGGAGGTGGGGCTCAATTTTTATCACACCACTGATTTAAAATCAAATTATACTTTATAAATAGTGATTTATTTTTTTACTTCAATAGGTATACTAGCATACGCGGTGTGTGCTATGCTAAAACAAGAAATACATTTTATGCCTGATGCATTATTTTAGTGGTTTAGAACCCTCTTCGCATCATTTTAGGAAATTTTTAACCCCATAAAATACTCCTATCGTCTTAATTAAGCCATGATATTATGGCATTAGCCCTTTTAATACTCTAAAAGATCTTAAGCGTTAGTAAAAACAGGCATAGTTCACGAAAGCTCCAGTTAACTCAAGCGAAACCCGTATATTACAACCAAAATGTCTTATCTCCTGCTTTCAGAAAGCTGAAACTTTGTGGATATCTCACTAGGATGCACCGAACTGGGCGCTCCGTGCAAACACGCAAATGCAGGAAGACTGGCAACACGCAATCTTGAAGACAGTACCTAGATTACTAGATTTGTGAGTCAGTTTTGGTGAATAAAGCGGTGCTTAGATTTGAACCGTTTCGTATATTTTTTTTTATTAATTTCTTTATTGCGCAAAAACTTAAATTCTTGTATAAAAGTGCAATTTATAGCTAAAGCTTTTTCTACCAGTTACCTTTTTAAGAAACTATGGCTGGCTTGCTAAAATACGTATATTAATTAACTAAAACTATTTTAAACGTAAACTATCTTGAAATGCGAAAGTGATCCAGGGATGATACGTCTGATGCGCATGTGATTTCACCGACATCCACACCCTTCCGGAACACAGTAATGCGATCACTATTGTTTGGCAGCAGATTCTAGCTGTGGTGGCAGTAAATCTCCGGACGAACATAAGTTCTACTGCTACTTTTGGTTGCTCCTTTGCACCGCCCAGTGGGAACGTGTAGGGAATCAAAGAGTACACACCTACGGACGCGTGCAACTGGACTGGAATAAATTTGCATGAATATTTGAATATTGCATGAGAGCTATAACTTAGAAATATACTCACACACAGCCGCAGCCACCAGCCTCCGCAAGGAGCCTCTCCATCTCTTGGAAGCTGTTCTCTCGATGCGGTTCCTGAAACGAAAGCATACGATTGGTTACTACAACTAACCTTTTACGGTTATCTACTTTCATGTGAATGGCCAAGAAGAGATAATATTACTCATCAGTAAATGTTTCATAAATAAATTATATAATTCGCTTCTAGTGCAACCACCTAAGGGGTGGCATAATCATCATGTCAGTAGGAACCTAACCGAAGTTTCAGACAAAACAGTAAAAAGTTTTTTTTTGTTATTGTGCATACTAATCTCTGAAACTTTCACTGACAGATAGCTGATGTTATTAGGAGTAACTTTAGCTTTTATTAAAGGAACTAGCGACCCGCCCCGGCTTCGCACGGTTAGTAGAGCATCAGTGTCGTATCAGAAACTACCCGTGCGAAGCCGGGGTGACTTGCTAGTGTATTATAATAGGTGTGTGAATATGACTCCGCCCCTTTTTGTCAAAATAAAACACATTTGTTCGCTTACAAAATTAAAAAAAAAATTATTGAAAGTATGCTCCATCTGCAGCTACAACCTTCGCCCATCGTTCAGGTAGTTTTCGTATTCCTTGCTGGAAGAAGTCCTGGTCTTTTGAGCTTATCCAGTTGTCAATCCAAATTTTGATACTTTCACATGAAGTAAACTTTTCTCCAGTAAGGTCTGTCTGCATCGTCCGGAATAGGTGGTAATCCGAAGGAGCTATGTCTGGTGAATATGGCGGGTGGGGTAACACTTCCCAGTCCTGTCCCTCTAAATATCTTTTTACGACTTCTGCGGTATGCGGTTTGGCATTGTCATGCTGAAGAACTAATTTGTTATGTCTATTCACCCATTCTGGTCGTTTTTCTTCTATGGCTCGCTTCAAACGCATTAGTTGTCGTCGGTAAACTTCTCCATTAATAGTTTCAGAGGGTTTGAGCAACTCATAATATACAATACCTTTCTGATCCCACCAAATACAGAGCATGACCTTGGCACAGTGAATATTTATTTTTGGCTGTGATGGGCCTGGTTCGCCTGGTTTCACCCAAGCTTTTTTGCGTTTAGGATTTTCGTAGTGTATCCATTTTTCGTCTCCTGTGACTATCCGATGCAAAAATCCTTTTCTTTGCTGTCTTTGAAGCAGCATTTCACAAATGGTTTTCCGACGTTCCATGTCTCTTTCTTTTAAATCATGTGGAACCCAGTCACCGGCTTTTTGAATCATTCCCATCATTTGTAAACGCTTTGCAACAGTTGAACGATCAACATTTAATGCTGCAGCTAATTCTGATTGAGTTTGGCAAGAATCTTCCGCCAATAATGCTTCCAATTCAGCATCTTCAAATTTTTTTGGTGGTTTTCCATGTTCTTTATCCTCAGTACTAAAATCGTTATTTTGAAATCGTCGAAACCATTCCTTGCAAGTTGTATTAGACGGAGCATGCTCACCATAAATCTCCACAAGCAAACGATAAGTTTCCGCTGCAGTTTTCTTCGCAATAAAATAATGTAATAACACTTCCCGCAAATGACGTTTATTTGGAATAAAAACCGACATTTTCGAAAAGGTGAAAACAATTGTTGCTTACACTTCAACCAAATATCATAAAATGCGTTAGATAGCTGACATTCAGTACTATCGAATACAAGTATGGTCATTTATTAGTACACGTAAACAATACTAAAAACGACATCTGTTGAGAAAGGGCGGAGTCATATTCACACACCAATACATATAAACCTTCCTCTTGAATAACTCTATCTATTAAAAAAAACCGCATCAAAATCCGTTGCGTAATTTTAAAGATTTAAGCATACATAGGGATATAGGGACAGAGAAAGCGACTTTGTTTTATACTATGTAGTGATTAGAGATTCTCGCAAAAAAAAATTAAATTCTACGCAGACGAAATCGCGGAAAACAGCTTGTTAAAAATAAATAATAAAAGGATCAAAAATTCAAAGACTTTATCTACCTATACAAATTGCGCTCCCGCGGTAGATCAAAGTCTATTTACTCTCACAAAAGTGGCTAAACCAGGTCGCTAGACAGATTTTAAGTCTCGTTTATGAAGACTTTTACCCTCCAGTCTATATCTTCCTTCGCAGTCATTTCTAATATCGTTAGGAAGCAGTATCTGGAATTGAACCATTTATTCTGATTGGTTGCGTGAAATAAACCTTCGTAAAGCTGTCTATTCACGCAGCCTAGACAGGGGGGACAATCTAGACAATCTAGAGTGTAAGATAATAATAATTTAATAATATACTCATTTATTCCTTTCACAATAGATTTCATTATGCTAGGGGATACAAGCTAGTATAGTAAAAGTTTAAATAAAACCTACGTAGTGAGATGGACAGGGTGATCTAGTTTTCTCTATACAAGTGCCTGCTGACTCAAATTACTAGTGACACTTGAAAACATGAAGACGGCATCAATCTTCTAGTAACTGATTTAAAAATTAACTACTAAAGCAGTAGTAGTAGTTATTTACTTGACTACCTACTACTACTACAATAAATTGCGTATTTTGATACTTTCAAAGTAGACAAAATTTATTTAGATGACAATTTTTTCCAGTTATTTTGATTTAATAACCAAAATATTTAACTGATTTTGATAAAAAATCTATTGGACCAATTTGAATAAAAAATTCAAATAGTGATAGTGATTGATTATGGGCAGAGGTCACAATCTTAACAATTTAAGTCAAATAAAAACACATCAAAACTTAGAAGTCAATCAAAGGTCACCCTCACCTCATCCCTACAGATTGTCCCTGCGGCAGGTGAGTAGCCAGCTTTACGAACCCCTGAGTATTCCAAATAGCTCTTTAAAAGGGGATGCTGAAAATGGTGATGCTGGTGGTGCGGTATTTGAATTAATGATCACATTTATGATTCTATCTTTTGGCCCTTTCAGCGTTCAATCAGATGTAATTAATGAGATAGGTGATTTATATTATATATTTTAATGTTTTTTTATATTAAACATTTGTTTTGTGACTATATTATTTATTAGGATGTGCAGATAGTCCACCTCATATAAAGTGGTGACCGCCGCCAATAAACAATGATATGACTCAGGTTTTACCTACTTGTACCTACTAAAGTATAAGAAGACCTTTTTTTTTTAATATGATTAAGTGACGGAACGAGCTAGGGGCGCACCTGGTGGTAAGTGGCGACCCCCGCCCATGACAACAGTAATGCGACTCAGTATATTAGATCTTACACTGAGTCGCATTTATCCTGCTGCGTCCATCAACCGAGACGGGGATGATACGTCTCATGCGCATGTGATTTTACCGGCACCCACACCCTTCCACCGGAACACAGTAAAGCTAGCAATACTGCTTGGTACAGATTCCAGGTGTAGCAGTACCTCTCCGCACGAATCTGGCACAATTTCTACTGCCACTGACATCCCTCTGAGACGAATATGAAACGGCTAAACTAAATGACCAACATTGTGCTCTTCTGTATTTTATTTAGAGTTTCACGAACAGAAATTCCCACCTTTCATTTATTATCCCTACAGAACTACTTTAGGTAGAATATACCTCCCAAACCGAGGGGGGATATAAAGTTACGTCTATACCCCGAAGACTTAGAATATCGATAAACTAAACTTATGTAAACTTGGGAGGTTATTCTAATCGTAGGTAAATACCACAAATGTTATCTTTATGAAAGTTAGTTCAGGTTGAATAAATCGAGGAGTTGATAGAGCTATGGGTGAATGAATATGAGAGGGGCCCAGGGGAACAGACGCCGAATTTCAATCTGAAGGTCGCTGGTTTAAACCCACACCTGCACCAATGAGTTTTTCACTTGAATAATTTATGCGCGCACTTTCTCGTAACGGTGAAGGAAAACATCGTGAGGAAGGCATGTTACAGGTGTCACCATCATCTTCCAATCCGGATTGGGCTCCCGTGGTAGATCAAAGCCCATTCACTCTCAATTATCGAGAGTAGGCCGTTGTCTGCAGTGGGAACATTGGCTGATACGGATAATGCATATTCAGTCATAGACAAAGAATAGGAACCGTAATTCAATAACTTACCATACAATATATTGACAGCAATCCCGAGGTCTGTTTCCTACAATTCCAAATATTTTCTCAGAATTTCGCTGACAAATTGACGGGAACGTATTGGATTACGCGTATACCCTAGAGGCTGGGGTATCGGACCCACCACTAATGTAAAAGTTTTGACATCAGAAATTGATGAAGACAGAATAACCTATCGTTCTTCGTGTGAGCATGTGGCCAACTCTGTTGCCGGAGTTTACAAGCTGCCCGAAGACATCCGACATAGCTTATTGACGTATAGATGGAATCGACATATGCCTGGAAGCATGGAAGCGGTCTGTTGAAATGTCACTAATGACGGCTTCGTGGATCAGTAGGTAGTAGCCCTACCTTCGAAGGGAGGGGTCCCGGGTTCGATTCGAAACCGGAAACATGACGGCATGTTGTCATATCGTACGCCGTACGTATTGTACACGTCATACAAGGCGGTTTACTGTCAAGGCGCGCCAACAGAGTACAAGTTATTGATTTGAAAGTCGAGAAAAAAATCGTCTTTAATACTTTCATATTTCTCGGCCTAAGTGTCACAGGAAATCAAAATATATCGTATACAAAATGACATTTTGCGCTGCCGCCAAACCAGTGAATAGAATTAAAAAAAAAACAATATTGATTATGAATATAGGATATGACTATGTAAAATCATGCTAATCGTTTTGTAAGGGTAAACGGTAAGGCTTTCAAGGCAACATTCATACATAAAACAAGACAACTAACAAACATTAAACAAGTTTAAACATTTAAAAAACCGAATTTAATACTTAACATATTTTTTCTATTATAGTTATTTCGATTTAACAACTGAACTATTCAATTGATTTTGATGCTCCTATAAAACCAATCTGAAAGCATAAAAAAGAATTTTCAAAATTGGTTCATATATGACGGAGACACATAAAAAAGAAAAAAATAAATACGATCGAATTTATAATCTATCTGATCATCATCATCTTCCTGCCCTTATCCCACACTAAGTGGGGTTGGCACAACATGTATTTTTCTTCCATTTCCATCTTTCAATTTTTTTTTTATTTTGAAGACAATAGATTTTTTTTAAATAATCTTAGTTAAAAATGATTGCTTTAGCAAATCTTTATAAAAAAGTATACAATGATTCGAGTGACTCGTAGCTAAAAACTGTCTGACGTGTCCAAATGATACTTGAGATCTAAAGGAATAAATGAGTTTGTGGCGTTCCCGAACGAACACACAAATGTTAGTCGGAAACGCGCGCTGTCAAATAAAAAGGCGGGTAGATTTTTGGGACCATTCACGAGAGAGAGCCACGGCACTAACAGTGGTTGTCAAACCTTCAATTTTCTCCAATCTGATAATCTGTAAAACTTACTGTGTTCGATATATAAAACGTTAACGTGTTGTGGTTTATGTAAAATAAAAGTGTAATTAATGGACAGAACCTTCGATTATTCCATGTACACATGGTTCCCCATAAGTTTGACTTTGACTTTATCGATTAGCCAAGTTATTTAATTAAATCAGAAGGGTAAATCGGCTAGTTACAAGGAAACATAATAATACCAGCCGGACTGCAAAATGGCGCCATTTTGTAGAACTGTTACGATTTAATGAGCCACGACAATAATGCTTATGCTTCCATACAACTCATTCATTACGGACCAACGTACATCCTGTAATTCTTTTCCTATTTTTAAAATATTTTCTTTTAAAACTAAAATACACTGCATAAATGAAAATGTGAGATGTTAATCAGAGGTATAGAAGAAGACAGAGGTTCCTTTCATACAAAAATAAATTATACCACAATAACGCGAGCGAAGGCGCGGTCAAAAGCTAGTTATAGTTAAATTGAAAAAACCTTTTGAACCTTTGAGCCAAAACATTATCCTCACCGTCACTTAAAATAAAGTGAGGAAAAGATTATAAATAAGATTATTGAAGATGATTTTATTAAGAGCAGCGTAAAAGCATTTTATTTATAGTCAGTCTATTCTATCTTGTTTTTATTTCTAGAAACGGACAGAAGCGGTTGTATATGTACTTGTATACAAAGTTAGTTCCACTTAGAAGCGCATCTGATCCGAAACACGCTCTCCCGTTTTATAGTACCCTGGTAGTTTACCCGAAACTAAAGTCGTGAAAATAGTTTATGTTCTGCCCAAAAGTACTTTTGATATAGTTTCCTGACATTGACTGGCACGGCTTAGTAGGTAGTGACTCTGCCTTCTGCTCTGTAGGTCATGGGTTCGATTCCCGGTACAAGTATTTGTATGATGAACATAGATGTTTGTTCTGTCTAGCTGTTAATATGTCATTATAAATGTATTTACAAAAAAAAAAGTAATTTGTATGTATTCCATCCAAAGGTTGTCTGGAAGAAATCGCTCTCAGCGATAAGACCGCCCGTTGTCCCAAATTTAGAATATTATTATTTTTTTAATAAGCTACCATTTAAAAATTCTGTTGGTGTACAATAAAGTATTTATTCATTCATTCATTCATTCATTCATTCATTCATTCATTCATTCATTCATTCATTCATTCATTCTATACATAACCTGGTTCCTATAGTACTACTTAGTTTGGGGCTAGATGGCGCTGTATAAAATTTGAAATGTTCAAACGATTCTTGAGATCTAATAAACAAATGATTTACAATTTGAATTTGTTGATAATTTCCATGAATATATATTTGATTTTTCTATTATACTCTAATAAGTTTGCTTGGTGAAGAAATAAGCATAAACAACAAATTGGGAACACCAAGGCCCTTCATAATTCCAGGGAGGGTAGAGATATACATGCTTCTCAATTTCCAAACACATATTGACTATATAGCAGATCGTAAAATGCCAAAGTAACTTTTGACATTTGATCCCCAAGTGAACCCTCTTGGATGGAACCAACTTGTGCGGAAATTGGGCACTCACAGATGTTTACACTTTCAGTACGGTCAAGTACTGCACGCCACGATGGTACAAAAGCTCTTCAGTTTTATTGCGCCCTGGTAGAAAGCAAACAGAAAAATATAAGTTTGTATAAGTAAAACTCTGTTGTTGGTTCTGCCCATATATGATGAAAAATTTAAAAGAAAAACCTATTGTTAACCACTTCCTTTGGAAGAGTCATGGTGTCACCCAAAGCCTGGGTAGACCATCTGTGGTCAATATCATACAGTCCATACAAAAAACCTTTGAAAGTCGTTTGAAAAAAGAATTACGTCGCACTCACTTTGTGTTTTCAGCTACCTCAAACATCTGAAAAGTCATTTTTACGCAGGTCTTTTTAATCTGGTAAGTTGCATACAACCATTTTAATAAAGCTCGCATTTTTATGACGCTTTCTATGTAATGAAGGGTTTCCTAAGCTGGTCATGTCCCAGATGACTTGGCCATTGTAATAAAATACACCGTTTTGTGGTGTACAGAGTTCCGACTTTGAATCCCAAGGATACTATTTCGATCTTAACTATAAAAGCTACTACGTAATTATACAAACGGTTTTTTTTTTAAATTTAATGTATATAATTTATAGTAATTTTTCAAAGCTCTATCTAGCCTTAACTTAAGCAATGCTTGCATTATATGATTGCTGAAAGAATACTTAATAATTATAAAGTACAAGTTTTAGCCGATTTATGAACTGCTCTGTAGCTTAGTGGGTAGTTCACTTTCCAAGGGATATGGATTTGATTCCCGAACGCCCAGAAAAGTGCATTTTCTATGGGATTTTTATCACTACGTTTGAAAGCTTATTTGTCAGAAACATCTGTCGAGTCAGCTAGTATATAAATACCTTTAAATATAATATATATTTTAGAATCGTTACTTCAGTAATGTCGAAATTAAAATACCCCAGCAGGCTCTCATCTTGTAAATTCACAGAACTCGTAAAATGTTCTTTTGAAGTTCTAGCGTCTTCGTAACTCTATATTTATTTATGTGTCATCCACAAACGAATTTCACCCGAAAGTCCGAGCCCGAAAGTTCAGATCCACTTGGCAATGTTTGAACGTGAGACTCTAGAGGGTTCCCGAATGATGTTGAACCATAATGAACCTACAACCGACCGAGTAAGGCTCAATTTAAATGATTGCCAGTGATTTAGTAGTGTTGCTAACGTACCCTTTTTGGACAGTTAATGAGAAAAGTCGTTAGACGATTTTGTCTCATTGCATTAGCGGACTAAGGCATTAGTTATAATTTTTCTTTCGACTTTTCCTTCCTAGCTAAATATTACAGGATAAATACATAGTGAGGCGGGGTGGCCTAGTGGTACGAATGAAAACTACCCAAACGAGGTCGCTGGTTCAAAGTGTCCATCCATTTCCATGTGTAGATATTTCGCTTGAAGTAAATAATGTGGCAATATACGTATACTCTGAAAACGGAGAAAAGTATCTTTAAGAAACATATCATTCTTCAAACTGAAACGCATTTATTCCTTTAGATCTCAAGTATCATTTGGACACGTCAAATTTTACACACACAAGTAAACATATTCGTGAGCATATAACGTGTCACAGGAGCTCCTTAGGCATATATTCATACAGATAATGTTAAATTACAGTAAGTCTTTGTGTTAGGTATGTTCCAACCCATTTTTCCAGGGTAACCTACGTAAACCGTTCTGCCTGTTGGTAGTAGACCAAAAAATTCTAAACTAACTGTCACAAAAGAGACAAAACATGAATTATGCTCATTATTTCTACTGCAGCGGTACACTTGGAATTTCTCTATACCGATGTATATACAATACTAGCGACCCGCCCCGGCTTCGCACGGTTTATAAAGCATCAGTGTCGAATCAGAAACTACCCGTGCGAAGCCAGGGTGATTTGCTAGTGTATTATACATATAAACCTTCTTCTTGAATCACTCTATCTATGAAAAAAAACCGCATCAAAATCCGTTGCGTAGTTTTAAAGATTTAAGCATACATAGGGATATAGGGACAGAGAAAGCGACTTTGTTTTATACTATGTAGTGATTGTCTTTATGTTTGTTTGCCATAGGTACTTACTTAGAGTACTTACTATAAGCGTTTAACATGAAACAAGAAAACGATTGTTTCCTAGTTTCGTGGCTACAAGTGCTACATCTGATATAATTTCATGCAAGATAACGGCACAACACTAAATAATATGAGTTTATGTAAATTCGGGCTTATTAACACGTTTCAACATGTTCGAACAAGTTGTAACTTGCATGAAACAAGAACATTCGTAACTAACGCCAAGGTCCCATAGAACTAATGAAAAATTCATACATTTTCACTACGATTGTACTATCGCGTGCACTACAATATTTATAAAATTATTTCCTCGCGAGTAAGGTTACTTTTAACAGCCTTCCCGTTAGATATCGCTTATGGCGTAACAAAGACTTTGGGGTAATTACTCGCTTTTAATTCAATACTAAGATGATTTGAAAATGTATTTACTACAACATCAAATTACGATAATTGATTGATTCAGGCTGTAATTTGCGGATTTTTGATGGACCAAGGACAAGGAACAATTAATGAAAGTATTGGAAATTGGTTCCTTAATTTTTTTTCAATGAAATTAACAGATCATCTCTCTAATATAATTAATGAGTTTCACAATAATACAACTCCATGCACTGTCTTCCTACTTTTACCACCCCGTCGTTTGCAAGCTAGTTGAAACGTACCATCCCTCTCTCAGGTGAAGGCGCAACGCGATGCGACTTGGGTCATTTCAATTTAGAAGTTAGTATAGTACAATAATATGTTAGTTAGTATTTAGAAGTTAGTAGAATATCTTAGTATTTTTTTTATTATGGGCGGAGTTAACATCAAGTTGGCCCGTCTCGTGCCATCACTTAAGCTACATAAAAAAGTTCTAAGCTGCCGTAGTTAAATAATAGAAAAATAAAACATCAATGATATAATATTATACATAAAAGTTGAATAAGCTCATTCATCACTGTGCCTTGTAATTCCCTTGACATCGATCGTTTACAACCTGTAATTACCTCGTTTCAGCGTTGGTATTAAAGTTTAAATATAGTTCAGTTTATAAAATATTCTTGGATTATTGTCTGACTGACGTACAGGCCATGTAGACGGAGAGATTGTAGCACATTCTGAAAGCTTTTCCTTTCAAATGCACGATAATATCTCCGTTCTTCTGTGGCTTAGTTGGTAGTAGCCTTGCCTGCGAAGCGAGGGGTCACGGGTTCGATTCCCGGCAGCAGCATACTTTGTGTGGTGAGCATGAAAGTTTGTTCTCGGGTCTTGTGTTTCTGTGTTTGTCCATGCCATCTGCGACACAGGGAATCCTAGTGCAGAGGTATGAGTGTGTAAACGTTTAATTATTTATGTTAATAAAAAAAGAAATTTCCAAACCGGTTGATAATTGGCAGAGAAATCGCGTAACATACATACAAAAACATACAGTCTATTAAACAAACCAAACTATTATACCAATTTTGATAAAATTTCTATGGATCCCATCTGAAACCATATCCTTTGAAATAAAAAAATATTATCGGTTGATAAATGATGGAGCACTGAGGCAAAAAACATTACAAAATTCCAATCGAATTGACATCCGCTTCCGGAAAAAACTACGCTACTAACATTATTAAAAATGTATATGATTTATCTGGTTTTTTTATTCAGGTTCATTCATTCATTCATTACTTACAGTTTGATTTTTTATGTCAATTTAATTGTACACTACTGCTTACGTTACAATCCAGGTCGAACCGTTAGTTTATAAAAAAAACTTTTTTCTTATTGTAATGTATTTTGTGCGATTAAATAAATAAATAAAAAAAAATATTGTTATGTTTTTTTACCGCCACACCACGTATTTTCTAGTTTTACGAACAAAAAAAATCTATCTATCACTACTCAGTACATCAAGACCAGCCAGCAGTAAACTTGAGGGGTTCAACGCGTCCGCAGGTGAGTACCCTCTGAATCCCTAAACGTACCCCCTGGGTGGTGCTAAAGGAGCAACAAAAAGTAGCAGTAGAACTTTTGTTCACCCGGAGTACTGCCTCTACATTTGGTTATTTACCGTTAAGCAGTGGTGCACTTGGATTGCTGTGTTCCGGTGGAAGGATATGATGCATGGATGTGAAGCATGTGATGAAACATCCCGTTTCGGGTGATGGGCGCCACGGAGTGCGATTTGGGTCTTCTGATACTTTGGTCAGGGAGGATCTAAGTTATATTATTGTTGTTATGGGTAGGTTCATGCGCATGAGACGTATCATCCCCGTCTTGGGTGATGGACGCAGCAGGATGAATGCGACTCAGTAAAGATTTGTATCTCATACTGAGTCGCGCGCATTACTGTTGTCATGGGCGAGGGTCACCACTTACCATCAGGTAGGCACAAGCTGAGTAGCTCGTTCCGTCATTAATTAACATTAAAATAAATAAAAAAAGTTTACTACTTAACATCAGGTAGGCCTTCAGCTCGTCCCGTAACATCTGCTAATAAAAAAATTTAGTACAAGACAACGCTTTCTTATTCCAAAATGTCCGCCTACGTTTTGACATTTAGCTATTAGTATAATAGATCACAACGTAGGCGTAGTCGCTTATGTTGTGAAACAAAATTCTCGTTCTTTCGCGTATTTTCTTTGTAATAACATCAAATAACACAACAAGCCCCCGAATTTCGTAAGTTACGTTAGTAAATATTTGTTTTACGTGATCAATGGACAAATTTAGGTGCCAGCTAACGTCCAGTATAATATTAATTCACTTAGAGAAAAGGAGGAGATTGTTAATTTGGATGTATAATATGTTTTTTGTTTGTTTGTTACGCGATATCTTTGCCAATCGTGGGGAGATTTTAATTTTTTTTTCTTTTTCCCCAGGATTGTTTCATCATTATAGTTGATGTAGCTGTAAGTGCGGCTCAAATCCTGGTGTACCACCGACTGTATTGTTAATTAAGTATTTCTATACTACTCTACAGAAATACTTTATTTTTATGTGTTTATTTTTAAATAATTCATTTTATAGTCACTAGAACATTTTAGCCGCTACTGCATCATCGAAGAAGAACCTTTAAAGTTTGGAAAAACTTAGACAAAGCTTAGCAATTGCCCTGCGGATCTCTAAAATCAAATTTGTACTACCGCTACAATAATATATATTTCAACAGAATGAAAAAATACACTCATTTTTATATCTCTACCGAGTCGCGTTTCTATCGAATCGCAATCAGTTTGTACGAGGGCTTGCAAGGCTTTCGCGGAATAAGATAGAACTTGATTTACACAATGGGGATTAGGTTGAGCCGAGATAGCGATATTACCGAGAAATTACGCTGCAAAAGGTCTTTACTCTAAGCCTATTAATTAATATTTCGCCAAGCAATTTATTTATACAGAAATTCTACGTACGCCCAATGCGGTCATTTGCGCTATACAAAATCTATGTGCCACGTACATCATGATATCCTGGTACCTAATTTCTTGAATGTTCTCGCTACAGGATTAGTAATCACGGTTGGCGAGAGCAGATAGGTTTTATTCTGTTGTATGTGTTTTTGTTGTATTGTTGTTACATTGTATGTATATGCCATTTGTGTTGACCATAAAATAAATTAAAAAAATAAAAGTTTTTTATAAACATATTTTTATAAAAATATAATTATGGTACCTACTCTACCAAAAGTTAAGAGATATAAATCATACACAATTTTGTATGCTCCTGCAAGCCGCCAGAGATAATATTTGATTATATTCCTATTATTATGAGTATCAAACAGTTTAGTTTAAACAATTATCAAAATATTGTTTAAAATGTACATTCAGACTAAAATTAAGGTAATCATGCTAACTGGCTATTCATTACCGGAAGTAAAAGTCATTATAAGTCATGAAACAGCTTGTAAAATTCAAACACAATGCTTGGAGCGGCCGCTAGTAACTAATATAAAGGAAAAACTATAGTTGAAAAATAGGTACTTATAAGAAGGTCGTAAAATCTAAATTGATTTTTTTTAACAGTCTTCAATATATCATTTATTCATTCATTCAAAACGGGCTAATAAAATAAAATCACATTTTTTTTTGATGAAATTTCTATTCTACTAATCTATACATACAAATAAATAAAATTGAAGTGTCTGTTTGTAATGTCTAAATAACAGCTTTTTACTAATTGCATTTGAAAGTATATACGGTGCTTATAAATAAAAAAAAAAGGTTTTTTTATTTTGTATGAAAACATCGTGAGGAAACCGTTTTTTTTGTGGGTAACGGTGGATACTACTCGCTGTGATCCGTGGCAAATACAATCTTATACCGTAATCGGTGGATACAATAAAATTAGTAGTACAAGTATTTTAAGAATTATAAATCCATCAGCATATCATGCGACCATTTCTGGTAACAAAAATCAAAATACACGTGCCACGTATTATATTGTATAATATGATATCCTGGTACTCTCTCAGAGCTTATTTAATTTTGTGTACAGCGGTCATGATTTTCGCGCCAGATATTTTTTTATACGCTTTCTTTTTTAATTTCCTATCCAAATTTTGAAGATAAAATAAATAACACAACAAGGAAACTGGGATAAAAAGTCTCTGGGGCGGCATATTATAATTAGAATTTCAATATTTTAACTTTTTATGTCCGTTTGGGTAATTGAAATGATACTGGTTACTTAGGAAAAACAGGAAGAAAGTTAAATATTTATGCTGTTTGTATACAATTGGCAGCAGATACACAAAACGTATTATTGAGTTCAACTAATTTGGATTTGTGTTTACCGAAAACATATAAATAAATATTCATGGACATTTCACATAGCGATCTAGCCCCAAACTAAGCATAGCTTGTAATATGGGAACTATATAACTGATAGAATACATATACATAGTACTTTTGTTTTGTGAATACATACTTATAATACATATTAACATCCAGACACAGAACAAACATTTATGTTCGTCACACAAATGCTTCTTCTGGGTGGAAATCGAACCTTCGACCTACAGCGCAGAAGGCAGAGCTTCTACCAAATTTATGATCTTCAAGCTTGATGATGAAGCAAAAAAAAAATTCGAGTTTAAAAAGTTCACCCCTTCCATTTGATGAAAAATTCCGGATTTTTTCTACTGTCTCAAAAGATCGCATCATCGTATATTGATTTCTCCATATATAGAATCTTAAACGCGCCTCAATGGACCCATTTGGTGCTAATATACGCAATCCACGCGCTACGTCTCATGAGATGGAGATATATTTGTAATACCCTCATATAGTATGCTAGCCTGGTACGTGCAAGTATATTTAAACGTTTCGTGCAGGACCTGAGCAGATGATGGGTCTTTTTAGGGCGGAGGGTTCAGAACTAAGCCTTTTAGTTTAGTATTCTGTGGACGCCACTAAAGCTAAGGCTAAATGTTATAAGAACGTAATACGAGATCTCCCACTTGATCCTTAAACACAGAAGCAGCTTTCTCTCAAGTCTACTCGCTATCTTAAGAGTTTGACTTAGAGCTTTGTTTATGGTTATGGCGAAACAGACTGACAGGAAACAGCACTCTCTTGAATTCGAAGGGGTAATTTGATGGTGTAAGGAGAATCATAGAAATAAATAGACTCTCTGACTTGAACTGTATCTGTAAACTTACAATACAATAATACAGGCTCTTGAAATATAACTTCCCCAGAGAAACTCTCGTAAGATGCCAACCTCGACTCATAATCCTCACGGCTTAACTGCTTAAGGAATAGATGCGAAATATTTGGATCATTCTACAGCCTCCCTATCTACCAAGTTTCAAAAAGATGGACAGTTTTAGAGTTTTCTTATGCGACTAATATGGCGGGTCGCTGGTTCAAACCCACACGTGCACCAATGAGATTTTTCACTTGAAAAATGTATGTGCGCAATACCACGTTCTCGAAACGGTGACGGAAAACATCGTGAGGAAACCGGCATGTCTTAGAACCATAAATTTTAAGACATGTGACATCTACCAATCTGGATTAAGCTCCCGTGGTAGAGCAAAGCCCATTCACTCTCAATTATCGAAAGTAGGCCGGTGTCCCTGCAGTGGGAACATTAAAAGCTGGTACGGAAAGCTTTTAAAGACTTAGGTCCTCCCCGACCGGAGTATAAGAAAACCAAGTCTCATTCCGTTGCGTCCGTCACCCGAGATGGGGATATTATGTCTCAAGCACATGTGATATCTACGCCATAACCAAAGTGTCTATTCATCCAAGTGTTTTTATTTTGGAGGAATACATAATTAAGTTGACATACAACAAAATTTCATTAAAAAAACACTTGTAGTAAGTATTATAAGAACATCGCTCTACATTCGCTCTTTCAATAAATGCATATTGCATAAAAATATATTTATTAAAGTAGCTGCATTTTACTTCCTTCCTTCTCTGTGGAACTTTTATGAATAATTCATTTCTTGCATGTCTCTGACCTGTAATTAAAATCTTATTTCCAATTTATTCATCGTTGGAATGTTATAAAGTTATTATTCTAAGTTTACAATTGGCTCGGGGCCAGTGTTACGGGAGTGTTATTTTGTGAGTTTGATTCCCATTCAGGACAAGCATTACTGTGACAAATATAAATGTTTGAGTGTCCGAGTATATTAAAAATTACAAGCTATGCTTAGTTTGGGGCTAGATGGCGCTGTAATGTCCATGACTGTATATTATTAAATGTTTTGGTTTTCAATACAATTCTCATATTTTCAGATTTAAAACTATTGATGTCTGTATACATAAAATCTATACAGTCTATGCGTTCCGAATCCATTGATCAGTGATGATAGTTCAGTAGGGTGTAGTGGGGACACCCGCCAGGGTTGCTGGCCGAAAAAATCTATATATAAATGATTTTATTTTGTGGCATTCCAACGTATACCGTTTGTGTACTGGTATCTTTATAAAAATAAAACAAATAATATTTTTTTCATGTCAACCATTTTAGACATTTTCAAAAGCTTGCATAATAAAATTTTCTAACGAAAACTGAAATGTATTTATTCTTTGTTAACATAGAGTGTGGTAGAGAAATTACCGGGGTATCGCCTCCAAAAATGAAGGATGTGGCAAAGCCGCTGATAACCGATGGGTCCAGATATGGACGTGCGCCTTGCAGAGGAAGTGGATAAGGGAAACTGTTACCCTTCCTCTGCCCACGCGCGAAGACGGAGCTCCAAGGGGTTTTAGTGGGTGGTAGAGAAATTAAGACGATTTTAAGAACAACGAAGTATAAATTATGTAATGATGAAAGAAAACAATTTTGTTATTATACAAGAAAATGAATTTTGTTTTCTTATTCTTTAGTGGCTTTTTGTTAGCCGAATTAAAATAAGGCTAACGAGATAACGTAGGTATTTTGCTTTCCGAACTCAAACTTCAAACTTATTGTAATTATAATGTGTGTATATAATATACTAGCTGTTCTTACCCGCGGTAAAAAAATCAACATCATATTTTGGGTTGACTGACTGACAGAAGACTGACTGACTAAAAACTGACACAGAAGTTGTGTTTTTTTTGCAAGACAAAAAAATATTACACTTCTGACAAGTGAATTTTTGTGATAAGTGAAGAACTTGCATCTCCTATTATTAAAAAGGAATAACATCCAAATCGGTATACAATGGCCGAAGAAAAAAGATGACATATTTTTTTTTCCAGTTATTTTAACTTAACAACCAAACGGTTTTTTTTAAATGTATATGTGGTTCCATATAAATTTTAAGAATCTTAAAAAAAATAGCCTATTAAATAAAAAAAGTGTTTTCGAAATCGGTCAATAATAAAAAAAAAAACAACCGAATGGATAACCTTTTTTGGAAGCCTGTGTTAATCCAGAGTTTGCTACCTTCATGACAAATTTCATCCAAATCCGTTGAGTCGTGACGGAGTCACAAACATACATACAAACAAACGTATTTATAATATTAGTGTGATATGTTCACCAGTTCCACGTCTTCAGACCTGGATATCCAAGTTTATTGGTGAAAAAACCCCCGTAAAAACCTTGAGAAATGCCAGGCTTTGAAAGCGAGTAATGTTTTATTCAGACAATAAGTTAGACGCTGCAGAAAGTCACAAGTAATTAAATGATAAAGTTTATGCTGATTACTGTGAAGAGGCGGGCAGGTGAATGAGTAGGATCCAGGAGTGAGCATCATATTTCATCATTCACTGTTGATCTTGGTTTCATACCCTACCGTACCAGCCTCTAATGTTCCCACTGCAGGGACACCGGCCTACTATCGATAATTGAGAGTGAATGGGCCCTGATCTACCACGGGAGCCCAATCCGGATTGGTAGATGTCACGTGTCGTCGAATTTTTTATTCTAAGACATGCCGGTTTCCTCACGATGTTTTCCGTCACCGTTTTGAGAACGTGGTATTGCACACATAAATTTTTCAAGTGATAAAACACATTGGTGCTCGTCTGGGTTAGAACCAGCGACCTTCAGATTGATAGTCGACGTCTGTGACCACCACCACGTCTCATCCAGGCAGGGTGTAAAAACATATTCATTTTAAAACCTAGAACTAGAGTTTCCACTTTTATTTTTAATGTGATGGGGGATGGGAGTAACATCGTCCCTCACTATGACTTGACTGCTTATCAAGTCTATATTCCTGATAGTACAAGGTTAGTAGGCTCTGCTTACTCTTTCAGTACGGAACCGTGAAATGAACGCCGTGCAAACATTATTACGTATCGATTTGAAAATCTTGAAAAGTGAATAAATTACTGCCTGTGAATGAACGTGCTTGCTTAATGACAGCGTGCATGCAAAGTAAGGTCTGAGTGCAAGCGATACGAATTAGAATATGATTAGCTTAAGCTTTTACATGACGCGGAAAGTAAGGTATGGTCGGAGTGTAAGCAATACGAATTAGAGCATGACTAGCGTAAGCTTTTATTGTACATGACGCGGGAAGTTAGGTATGGTCTGAGTGCAAGCGATACGAATTAGAGTTTGACTAGCGTAAGCTTTTACATGACGCGGAAAGTAAGGTATGGTCTGAGTGCAAGCGATACGATTTAGAATATGATTAGCTTAAGCTTTTACATGACGCGGAAAGTAAGGTATGGTCTGAGTGCAAGCGATACGAATTAGAATATGATTAGCTTAAGCTTTTACATGACGCGGAAAGTAAGGTATGGTCGGAGTGTAAGCGATACGAATTAAGTTTGACTAGCGTAAGCTTTTACATGACGGAAAGTAAGGTATGGTCCGAGGGCAAGCGTAACGTGACTTGTTTTGGACATATATTTACGTCTAGTATTCAGATTGAAAGCGCTTTATATAAAGAACTATTTATAAAATCATTATTTTTATGAAAGCTAGCAAAATTAAAATATTACCTACAGGTAATAAGTGTGCGGCATTATAAGCAGTCCCAGCGGTCTGCTAAACTAATGCCTTTTTTTTTGTTGCCTAATTGGAATCTGCAACAGATACGGTTGCCCTGGGGGGGACAACCGAGTTATGTGGGACTTACCCGAACTAAACCCCTCCGGTGGCCGACCTCTGCGCATTCGAGGATATCTGGCCTTCCAAAGAAACTTCATCAGTGACCCTGTCGCATATTACCGTGAGGCCCGTTCCCGGGGAAGGGAGTAAAAAGCCCCTCCCCGACCCCGCGTACCCTGCACGCCACACAGCCTGCCATAATAAACCTGATTGATCTCAATATCCAGATTAGTCTACGCAAACCGTGATTCTGCCATTTTGTCGGGATAAAATGTGTCGGGAAACATCATAAAATGTGTCGGGAAACATCGTGACTTTTGTAACAAGAGGTCGTTATGCGACATACGCCACCGCGTGATGGATTAGGGTCCTTACTGCGGCCCCAGTACCCACAGAATGTCCCACCTAAAATAGGTACTTTTATTTGATACCAATGATTCGCAATATCATAACACGAATACTGATATTGTCATACTTTTTAAAATACAATGGACTAATTTAAAAGTCGAAAGAAAGAAAAATTTTAAATTTTAAAAGTAGAAAGAAAGAAAAATTTTATACTCGCAAACTGTATATAACAAATCACAATACATAAAATTAAAGTAATGATAAAAAAACACATAAAAAAGAAGAAAAAAATTAATAAAAACGAACGCTTCACAAAGTAAAAAGTGTTCCACTGGAAGGGTATGGGTGCCGGTTAAATCACATGCGCATGAGACGTAACATCCGCATATCGGGTGACGAATGCAACGGGATGCGGCCCGTCACTTTTGTTATATATAATATATAAGTAAATTGTTACGCAATATTTTCTGCAATTGTTGATTTTTTTAATTCGATAATATTGTATAATCGTTCGAAATAGTCTCATATAATTAATTTTATGTTATAATATCACCCAATTAGGCGAAAGATATAAAAATAAAAAACTTACAACCTTACTGAGAACCTCCTCCTTTTTTGAAGTCGGTTAAGAAGAGTCATATTCTTCCAGACCGGAGCGGGGTTTAAATTTTATACAACAGTTTACAGAAACATTTTTAGGACAACATAAACAAAATTAAAAATTAAAAATAAAGATTTGTACTGGGCGATCATGAGTGTAGAAATTTTTACCACAATTCAAAATCTCCGGAACTGACTGAACAAGCGTTCTACTGAATTTGTAAAAATTATTTACAATACTTCGTAGTCAGTAAACTAATACTAAACTATGTAGTTGAAATCGATAAAATAACTCTGTCAATATGGCGTTCTATTCCATCGCACCTTTACAAATTTACCACTAAAAACACAAATACAGTAGGGCAACTCCATACACCAAATATAACAGGCGCGCACACGCCGTATCAGCCTCTAATGTTCCCACTGCAGGGACACCACTTACTCCCGATAATTGAGTGAATAAGCTTTGATCTACCTTGAGAGCCCAATCCGGATTGGTAGATGTCACATGTCATCGAATTTTTGGTTCTAAGACATGCCAGCTTCCTCACAATTTTTTTTTAACCGATTCGATAACGTGTGCATATAAATTTTTACAAGTGAAAAAGTCATTGTTGCGCTTGTAAGTTTGAACCAGTGACCTTTGGTGACCTTCGCCACGCTCCCCCATCAGATCCGCGCACACAGACAAATTAATACGCGACTCGGGAAAGACACAGAAAACTACGCAGACTTACAGTAGAGGCAGTATTTATACTGCTACTACATGTAGGGATTCAAAGGGTACCTTTGGACGTGAGACCCTCCAAGTCCCTCCAAGTTTGGAAAGTCCAAAACTCATATAAACACCTATAACTTGAGTATAGGCAATACACACATCAAACAAGACAGCGAAGTAGCCCTGGCATTTGAAACCTTTTTTACTGACATTCCAGTTTCTACTACCAAGTTATTGAAATCCTCGCATGTAATGGCAGAGTCATTGCTAATGGACAATGTATCATCATGTTCCAGAGATTTTAAATTTGATTATGTTAATTGTACTGACATTTACAAAGCTTTTAAATTAATTAATGTAAAAAAAACTACTGATCTATGGGGTATTTCTGTTAGCATCGTAAAACCATTAATTAACACCATTGCACCTGAACTAGCTATCATATTTAACGAATGTGTTGATTGTGGGGTATTTCCTGATTTAATGAAATGTAGTAAAATAATCCCTCTCTTCAAATCTGGTAGTACATCTGACCCCAGTAACTTTAGACCGATATCAGTACTGCCAACATTCAGTAAAATCTTTGAAAAGTTGATCTTAAATCAACTACAAAATCATTTTGACTCAAATAACTTACTACAATACATCATAAACAATTTGGTTTTACAAGGGGTCGCTCAACAACCGATGCTGGTGTTGAGTTAGTAACACATATATTTGATGCCTGGGAGGGATCACAAGATGCATTAGGTGTCTTCTGTGATTTGTCCAAGGCTTTTGATTGCGTACACCATGAAACGTTGATCAGGAAGCTACACCATTATGGTATAAAGGGCAATGCTCTAGATCTTCTTACCTCTTATCTGAGTGAAAGAGTACAAAGAGTTGAAGTTAACGGAAAGCGATCCCCGGGGTCAGTGGTTACTATGGGCGTTCCTCAAGGATCTATACTTGGACCCTTCCTATTTTTAATCTACAATATATAAATGATCTTCCCTATATTGTAAAGGACGATCATGAGATTGTATTGTTTGCAGATGACACTTCGCTTTTATTTAAATTGAAACGGCAACAAGTCGTTATTGACGATGTAAACAATGCTCTCTCTAAAGTAGTAAATTGGTTCAATGTAAACAATTTGCTACTTAATGGAAAGAAAACAAAGTGTTTAAAATTTGTTTTACCCAACGTTAAAAAAGTAGATATTAATGTTAAAATAAAAGATGAACAGTTAGATCTCGTAGATACCACAACGTTCTTAGGAATAACTTTAGATAATAAGCTTCAGTGGGGCCCACATATTGAAAGATTGTCGAAGAGACTTAGTTCTGCAGCATATGCCGTCAAAAAGATCCGCCTGCTCACAGACGTAGATACCGCTAGGCTTGTATATTTCAGCTACTTTCACAGCATTATGTCATATGGCATACTGCTGTGGGGGCATGCTGCAGATATCAACACCATATTTGTGTTGCAGAAGAGGGCTGTTCGTGCAGTTTACAATATGGGTCCCCAAGAATCATTACGTAAAAAATTTAAAGATATAAATATACTAACGGTTACATGTCAGTACATATATGAGAATGTGATGTACACTCGTAAACATATGAGCATGTTCACAAAGAAAAGTGACAATCATAGTGTAAACACTAGGCATAAAAATAAACTCGCTGTGCCCACTACTAGGCTCCATAAGGTTAGCAATTCTTTTAAAGGTCAATGTGTACGCTTTTTTAACAAAATCCCGAGCGAAATTCAATTACTGCCAATAAATAAATTTAAAACTGTCATCAAACGTAAACTTGTCGCAAAAGCTTACTATAAAATATCAGATTACCTAGATGACAAAAAGGCTTGGGAATGAATTTGCTCCACTCTAGACGCAGGACCATATTCGCGAATATGTAATACTGTCTCCGAGGGGTTTCTTGTCTGCTTCTTCCCCTCGGGTTGGTCGGTTAGGGTTGGAACAGACGTAAACTTAAAAAATAAGATAAGCTTAAACATGAAAACTGACTGTAATTTGACATATCTGTGTGCATGTAATGTGCCTGGGGAGTTCCTGTGACACTTTATATGCTCACGAATATGTGCATGTGTAAAATTTGACGTGTCCAAATGATACTTGAGATCTAAAGGAATAAATGAGTTTGAGTTTGAGTTTGAGTTTCTCCGTAGTCAGCGATCAGCTTAAACGTACAAAAATGTAGCGTCACCTTGTTTCTCTGTATGGAGTTAGCCTTCTGTATATATGTGTATTGTGACTGCATTCGTTTCACTATCGTATGCAAATAGCAGAAAAGTTTACGCTTTGCAAACTTTCGTGCTTGAAATAGATTATTTCTGACAAGGTTGTGTTAGTCCACGTGTTATTATTAAGTAGCGCCCCGCGGTATAACGCGCGTTTATCCGGGATCAAAAGTAGCCTGTGTTAATCCAGGATATAAGCTAAACTGGTACCGAATTTCATCCAAATCCGTTGAGCCGTTTGAGCGTGAAGATAGAAAAAAAAAACAAACTTTCGCCTTTTTTATTATATAAGAGATGAAATACATAAAATATGAGATATTCTATAATTATTTTAATCTTACAGCATAGTTGGTCTGCCGTCTGTCGTGTGTTTGATTCCCACAGAGGACAAGCATTGTATGACGAAAATAGATATTTATTTTTTGTGTCTACTTTATTAGTATTTCCATTCCCATAGTACAAGCTATGCTTAGTTTGGGGCTAGATGTGTGAATTGTCCATGAATTATATTTACCTTGCCAAGTCTGTTGTTAATTAACAAAGGGAAGCCTGCTAGGTTAGTTAACTAGTTTAGAACCCGCTGCTAAACTGTACCCAAGTCATTATATTCTACTGCGTCTACATATATAATGTTATTAGCTACGCCCTGCGGTTTCACCCGCGTAGTTCCCATAGGAATAAGGGGATAAAATAAATTCTATGTTACGCTGATAGCTTTTCATTGGTTAAAGAATTTTTAAAATCGGTTTATTGGTTTATTCGTGAATTTATAATATTAATAGTTAGGATATCTTACTACTATTATAAATGCGAAAGTTGGATGGATTAATGTTTGTTAGTCAATCACGCCAGAACGTCTGGATAGATCTAAATGAAATTTGGCATAGAGATAGATTATAGTCTGGAAAAACACATAGGTAGGCTAAGATTTTTCTCGGAAAAAAGTACAGTTCTTTGGCCATGGCCAACCGCGGGGCGCAGCTAGTGATTTGTATAAGAAAATCAAAAATTTAATCATTATTTTGATGTCATAAGCTAACCTTCAGCGCATACCGCAGAGCAACTGACAACCGAGCTGTATGGAAATAAGAAAAGATATTATGATTCTATGAAAGAAGAGAAAGTACTATATATTAACTTCAGATATATTACAAAGTTTATAAACAATAAGGTACATTTACAAAATTGAATATAAATTGAAAAGGAACATTAGAAAATAACAGATTCTTATCTCACTTAGTATAAAACAAAGTCGCTTTCTCTGTCCCTATGTCCCTTTGTATGCTTAAATCTTTAAAACTACGCAACGGATTTTGATGCGGTTTATTTTAATAGATAGAGTGATTCAAGAGGAAGGTTTATATGTATAATACAATAGCAAGTCACCCCGGCTTCGCACGGGTAGTTTCTGAGACGACAATGATGCTTTACTAACCGTGCGAAGCCGGGGCGGGTCGCTAGTATATTATAAAGGCAAAAGTTCGTATGTATGTGCGTTTATAAATTTGGTGCCAGGATTAACACTTTTTATCTTAGTAGATAAAAAGTCTTAGCTTATATCCTGGGTTAACACTTTACGTGTAGGGAATCAAAGGGTACATACCAACGGACGCGAGCAACTAGACCCCCAATCAAAGGGTACACACCTACGGACGCGAGCAACTAAACCCCCCAAAACTATTATTACTATTGTAATATTCTCCAATTGTTTCGTCGCAGGATATAAGCGTGGATTTGCACGATCTTCGCTTGTTGTAGACAGTGAATCTCCGTCCGTACCAGCCTCTAATGTTCCCACTGCAGACACCGGCATACTCTCGATAATTGAGAGTGAATGGGCTCTGATCTACCACGGGAGCCCAATCCAGGTTGGTAGATATCACATGTCATGGAATTTTTTGGTTCTAAGACATGCCAGTTTCCTCGCGATGTTTTCCTTCACCATTTGGAGAACGTGAACGCAAACATAATTTTTTACCAGCATCAGATCAAACCTTCAGATTGTAAGTCGGCGTTTGTGCCCTTGGCCCACAGTGAACTTGGCACAAAGTAAATTCCTATTCAGTAGTAGGAATTTACTTTGTGCCATAATAATCTAATTTATTGGGTACACATGCCCACACATACCTATATTTATAAGGGTAGTTCATTAATTACGACTACAAACCAATAAATGTTTATCTCAACTCATAATATTGACCGTATCCCTTACAATTTCATAAATATTACCAATAAACTTGTGGTTGCTCGTAGAAGCTTTATTAACAAACTAGCAATGCCCCGCAGTTTCACCCGTGTATAACTTAAAAAAATTTAGCGTTAGCCTATAGCCTTACTTATGAATGTGGCTATCATATACAATTTTACAAATCCAACTGGTAGTTTCAGAGATAAGCGTTTTCAAACAAACAAACTCTTTAGATTTAATAAATATAGATGGGCAATATTTATTTAATTTACTGATTGTGTAATTTATAGCGCAAATATGTCAATAATTATAACAAAAAATTAAAAGCTAGTTTCCCAAGTTAAAATATTGCAAACTTTCGATACAAAAATAACATAAAATGGGCGGTCTTACCGACAATAACCTTATCATCGAGATTTAAAAAAGAAACTGGCTCCCATAGTTAAAACTATGCTTAATTTGGGGCTATAATGCGCTGTGTGAAATGTCCATCAATATACTTATTTATGCATCGCATTAAAAATTTAAAAAAAAACATTCTGTCTAACTGATAACTATCTCCTTTTTAGAAGTAGGTTAAGTAAAGTTTGGTGATGGTAAAGAATTCCATAATCGTGCATTATTTCATCTTAATATTAAACAATAAGATGCTGAGTTGAACGTGAGTTTTCCTTGTTTATCTACTAGAATAATTGCTATTATTTCAACGCAGGCATCAAACAATTCGAGTGACATCAAAGTCTCGCACAAAAGACGTTTTCTAGGTCACAGCCTCATTCAACTTCAGTAGCGACAACCGACTGAAAAAATTGTGGAGATTTTGTCTACTTTTTAAACCCCGACAAAAACGAAGCTTGAACTTTTTATGTGATAAGTTCGTCCATTTTCCTCACTTATTTGTGGATGTTAAGAGAGATTGTATCTTGGAAATGAAAGCGGGGTTTTTCCATGTTTAAAACAACTGGATCGTTTTATCTATTACTAGCGACCTGCCCCGGCTTCGCACGGTTAGTAAAGCATCAGTGTCGTATCAGAAACTACCCGTGCGAAGCCGGGATGACTTGCTAGTGTATTATACATATAAACCTTTCTCTTGAATCACTCTATCTATTAATAAAACCACATCAAAATCCGTTGCGTAGTTTTAAAGATTTAAGCATACATAGGGATATAGGGACAGAGAAAGCGACTTTGTTTTATACTATGTAGTGATGCCAAGAGGGTTGTGTTTCGAGTCAAACTCAAACTCATTTATTTAGATACCAAGTATCGTTTGGACACGTTCATGTACATATTTGAGAGTATATAACGTGTCACATGAACTTAGGCACATTACATGCACAAAGATATGTCAAATTACTATCAGTTTTTATGTTTTATATAGTATTATTTGTTAAACTTACGAGTATATGTATGCATGGTATATTTGCACGGACGCAGCAGCATGAATGCGACTCAGTGTAAGATCCAAATCTTATACTGAGCCGCATTACTGTTGTCATGCGGGGGTCGCCACTTACCACCAGGTGGGCCCTCAGCTCGTTCTGTCACATATTCACATTAAAAAAAAAACCTTTTTGTATAAAAACTTGCGGAGCCGTTCGCTCAGGTACTAAGTAATTCAACCTAAATTATTTTTTCCTTATTACTTTTGTTTAGAGAAATAATGTTTACCTTGATAACATAATACGCTGTAACCAATCCCTGACTTCTGTTTATGTAGTAACTTCCAGCAAGTACGTATTAGCAAGTCGAATCAGTTTCTCTACGGCAACATTCATTTCCATATGACTGTTACAGCTCAGTTGGTAGTGCCTTTTGTGCTGTAGGTCGCATGGTCGATTACCAGCGAGAAACATTTGTTTGAACATAGATGATTATTCTGTTTTGGTGTTAATGTGTATTATAATGTATCTATGATTATACAAAAACTTTTCAACTTAAAAAAACTCTGCCCGATCCGTGTTATTACTATCGAAATTCCATTCTATTTATCAACCGATTTCCTGTCCATTTGGTTGTCTGAAAGAAATCACTTACTAGCGATAAGACCGCCCATTTTTTTATACTTGAACAATGTTCTGTATATTTTGTATTTTGGTGTACAATAAAGTATTATATATTTATCTATATTTTGTAGCTAGATGGCGCTGCGTAAAATGTCAATCAGTCCTATTCTATTTCCTACTAATATTATAAACGCGAAAGTTTGTTAGTATGGATGGATGTTTGTTACTCAATCACGCCAGAACGGCTGAACGGACCTGGATGAAATTTGGCACAGAGATAGATTATAATCCGGAATAGCACATAGGCTACTTTTTATCCCGGAAAAATTTACAGTTCCCATAGAAAGTCCAACCGCGGGTAATAACCGCGGAGCGAAGCCAGTACTTTATATATTTGTCATTGAAAACGCAAAAAAATGTACGAATTTATAAAAGCGCTGTGCTTTATTTAGATATCCTTTATTCCGTTTACAAAACACAAGCTACGCGCTGGCATTGCATTTGCAAGTCGAATCCAAATCTCCATAAAACAAGATTGTTTGCGGTTTCCATTTTATCGGAACGACTTTACATCTATTTCAATGGTTCATAGCTTGCAATAGAGCTATCCAGTATACGTATAGGAGAGCGTGGTGGCCCAGGGGCTTGGATGCCGACTTTCAATCTGAAGGTCGCTGATCCAAACCCACGACAACCAATGAGTTTTTTCACTTGAAAAATTTATGTGCGCAATACCACGTTCTCAAAACGGTGAAGGAAAACATCGTGAGGAAACCGGCATGTCTTAGAACCAAAAATTTGACGACATGTGACATCTACCAATCCGGATTGGGCACCCGTGGCCTACTCTCAATTATCGAGAGTAGGCCAGTGTCCCTGCAGTGAGAACATTAGAGGCTGTTAAGGATCTAGTATACAGTAGACCCGCGGCAATCCGGCCCCCCTCTAATCCTCCCCCTAATCCGATACGCCTATCACTGAATATTGGTACACAAACATGATTTTGTCAAATCTACACCAATGCAGGTAATGCATGTTTGAACAGGTTGCAACTTGCACGCGCCATCACTTCACTGTGTTGTGCTCGACGCTTTGTTTCGATTCTGATGATTTGTAGTTCGAAAGAATCTTATCATTTTGAGATGTGATGTAATTTTGGGGAGACCAACTTGCTCGCGAATACCCTTAGACTCCCTACACGTGTCCCCTGGGTGGTGCTAAAGGAGCAATGTAAAGAAGCAGTAGAACTGGCCAAGTTCGTCCGGAGAGGTACTGCTGCCACACCTGGAATCTGCCAAGCAGTGGTGTACTCGCACTGCCGTATTCCGGTGGAAGGGTGTGGGTGCCGGTGAAATCACATGCATGAGACGTAACGTCCCCGTCTCGGGTGACAGATACAACGGGGTGTGACTTGGGTCTTCTCATACTGCGGTCGGGGAGGACCACTTTACACCAAGTTTTAAGTAAAACTTCTTCTTCTATCGTGCGAGTGGCTAACACGGGTATCGAAGTTTTCAAGCTGTCTTGGGGACTCCAACAGGGATTAACGTACCCTCCGAAGCACGGAAGCGCTCAGTTCAAATGCCACTAAATGGCCTAAATAATACTGAAAGCGTGAAATCAATTATACGTACTTCCATCAGAATACATATAGCTTTAGCGTAATTATGCATGCAATATAAACCGAACATAATTGTTAAGCATGTTACACGCATATGAAATAATTAGTTTTCCGTTATTTCCATAGTCCCGAGCCAGGCTGATACGAATCTAATGAGTAAATCAATTATTAGGATAGCATCAGTGTAGCTATAGCATTATTACATTTGACATACTAATAGAATTTGTAGCCCAACGTGGGACTAAAAATTTGGCGCCCCAACGTGGTACAATAAATATTGGCGCCCCAACGTGGTACAATAAATATATTAATGTCTTGGGCTCCTTCAATAAACGTTTACACACTCATACACAGGTAATCCTAGTGCCCTCTGCACTAGGGTTACCTGTGTCGCAGATGGCATGTACATATACAGAAACACAAGACAAACACTCAAGGCCTGAGAACAAACTTCATGCTTACCACACAATGTGCCTGGCTGGGAATCAAACCCGGCACCCCTCGCTTTGAAGGCAGGACGCCACTACCAACTAAGCCACGGAGCTACCGTCGGATATTAAATAAAATATTTTTTTTTATATTTGTCAATTAAATTTGCAATTCAATTATTTGTTTTAAATCTCTACAGTATTGTATTAATTTTGATTATAATGCGTAATGAATGATTAAATAAATTATTAATATTTAAATTTCAATACATAATTCAGCTCTGTGACTTAGTTGGCAGCTGCCTTCCTTCGAAGCGAGGGTCCCGGATTCGATTCCAAGCCGGGACAAACTTTGTGTGATGAGCGTAAAATCGTATTGGGTGTCTGTCTTGTGTTTAACCATGCAACCTGCGACACAGAGTATCCTACACGAGTGTGTAAAAGTTGTTTGTTATTTGTTTTTTTTTTATTCTTAAATTGTTGGGGCGCCGATATCATTATTATTAAATACAACTAAACATGATTTTATGAGCGATATAAAGTAAATCGAAAAACGCGGGAATAATACACGATCATGCTCCCCTACGCCTCGTAACTGGTAAGTATTGTGGAGTCACGCGATTCGAATGTAGTGAATAAATTCCGTATCAGCCTCTAAAGTTCCCACTGCAAGGACACCGGCCTACTCTCGATAATTGAGAGTGAATGAACTTTGATTGGTAAATGTCATCGAACCGATGTTAGAAGACATGTGACATCTACCAATCCGGATTGGGCTCCCGTGGTAGATCAATGCCCATTCACTCTCAATTACCGAGAGGGAATATTTAAGGCTGATACGGTACAAGAGAAGTGCCTAAAAAATTATTCATTGGCAGTATGTAAAATTATGAAAAAAAGTTATATTTTTATACAGTTTTTATTAATTGAATTCATTATAGGTTGTAATCTCGACTTTAAGTTAATAAAAAAACCTGGGTTAGAAAAACCCTCTGTTTTGTGGTCTCTAAGGCAATAATGAGTCTTAATTAACACTTTATAACGAGTTAATTACTTCGTGTAGGTAAAATATATCTTTGAATATCTTCTATGTCATTCAAAAGTGCATAAAAAATAAAATATATATAATTTTATTTGAAAAGACCTACACATACTTACATCGCCTACATAGTTGAATAGAACGGCTAGATAAGGAGCTATAATAGGTATGTTACGTCAGAAACCTGTCCTGACGTGAAACAAAGCTATTTACCGCCTTATCTATCCCGTACATTACCACACACAAAGGTTCACCGACTATCCGTACCAGCCTCTAATATTCCACTGCAGGGACACCAGCCTACTCCCGATAACTGAGAGAGAATGGGCTCTGATCTACCACGGGAGCTCAATCCGGATTGGTAGATGTCACATTTGTCGAATTTTTGGTTTTAAGACATGCCGGTTTCCTCTCGATGTTTTCCTTCACCGTTTCGAGAACGTGGTATTGCGCACATTAATTTTTCAGTGAAAAAACTCATTGGTGCACGTGTGGGTTTGAACCAGTGGCCTTCAGATTGAAAGTCAGCGTCTGTGCCCCTGGGCCACCGCGCTTTCGACCAACTCAACCACCTGATGTTAAGTGGTAACCTCCGCCCATAAATTGCAATACGACTTAGGTCCTCCCCGACCGAAGTATGAAAAGACCCAAGTCGCATCCCGTTGCGCCCGTCACGGGACGGGGATATTACGTCTCATGTGCAAGTGATTTCACCGGCACCCACACCCTTCCTCCGGAACACAGCACCACTGCTTGGCGGCATATTTCCAGGCGTGGAGGCAGTACTTCTCCGGGTTAACTTTTACATTGAACCAATTTACTACTATATAGAGCATTGGCTTATCTGATTCGAAACATCGGACATTATAAAGCTATTCCGATATCGAGACACTGAAATTAGCTATTTCTGGCAACACAAATTGAAAGTGGTTCGTTCTTGATGAACCGTTCTTGGAAAAGTTTCAGTTTTTGGGTCAAACGAGGCCCATAGCAATTACAATCATTATAATAATCTTTTAACTTGTAATACTATTTGGTTTCAAATAATTGATGGATTTGTGGCTTGGTTGGCCTTGTCTTCGTAACGAGGGGCCCAGGTTCGATTCCCGACCGGTAGACATTTTGTTGTGAGCATTTATATTTGTTATTTTTATATGTGACTATGTGACAGAACGAGCTGAGGGCCCACCTGGTGGTAAATTGCCCATCCCTTATAATTCGCCCTTAGGGGGTCTATCCCTACAATTATATCCACCACGAATAAGCTAAGCCACGAATTTTCTAAATATTATAACTGTCGTAGTTCCGAGGTAACAAACATTATAACTGACGTAGTTCCGAGGTAACAAAAATTATAACTGACGGAGTTCCGAGGTAACAAACATTATAACTGACGTAGTTCCGAGGTAACAAACATTATAACTGACGTAGTTCCGAGGTAACAAAAATTATAACTGACGGAGTTCCGAGGTAACAAACATTATAACAGACGTAGTTCCGAGGTAACAAACATTATAACTGACGGAGTTCCGAGGTAACAAACGTTATAACTGACGTAGTTCCGAGGTAACAAACATTACAACTGACGGAGTTCCGAGGTAACAAACATTACAACTGACGGAGTTCCGAGGTAACAAACATTACAACTGACGTAGTTCCGAGGTAACAAACATTACAACTGACGTAGTTCCGAGGAAACAAACAAAAACAAAAAAATAATGCAACCGAACTGATGATTGTTCTTTGGTAAATAAATATCCTTCAATATTATTATTTTCGAATTGTGCGTGACGTAAAAAGTCCTTGAGCCAGTTTATTTCTGATATAAGCTGATTAGAAATGTGTGGTCAGTAATGGCGGTCGATTTTTCAGTACCGTACGATTACCAGGAGCTTCTTTCAAACGGCTCAAAGAGAGACGCAGACTTTCAATCTGAAGGCCGCTGATTCATCCCTCAAGTGCACCAACAAGTTTTATACTTGACAAAAATATGAACGCTATTCCACGTTTTCGTAACGGTAATAACATTGCGAGGAAACCGGCATGTCTTGGAACCAAATATTCGAAGATATGTGGCATTTACCAATTCGGATTGAGCTCCCGTGGTAGATCAAAGCCCATTCACTTTCTCAATTATCGAGAGTAGGCCGGTGTCTCTGCAGTGGGAACATTAGAGGCACATTTATAAAAAAACGTAAACGTTTACACATACACCTTTGTACTAGGATTGCCTGTGTCGCAGATGGCATGGACCAACACACAAGACAAACACCCAAGACCCGAGAACCAACTTCAAGATCACCACACAAAGTGTGCCCCGGCCGAGAATCAAACCCGGGAAGGCATCTAGGTAGTAACTACTAAGCCAACTAAGCCACGAAGCCGAATAAAATTACGCGCAAACAAATTGTTAAGAAAATAAACAGCTAGTTAAGAAATTAAGTGACATAACAACACCAAAAGTAAAACTACACTTTCATCGTTTTATGGCCCCTAGACAATAACCTATTTCAGGACAGGTAGGCTGTGAATATTTAATACGACACGATCGATAGTGTGAACGTGCCCTAAGCTCACTAATAATAGCTATGTTGTAAACTTGTCTAAGGCCTACATGTTCTTTTCAAAACATATGAGTTTAACGAATTCTAACTAATACTAGCTGACCGGGCCACGCGTTGCTGTGGCTAACGTTTTTGTCATATGATATTATAATTTGCAATAAAATAATATTGCGATCATAAATTGAGATGTGAGCTATCCTATCTTTTAAGTTGGATCAAACTGCACACGGTGTACAAATTTGATACACAAAATCGGTTATTGTGATTAAACCATGATAGCTAGATATATGTTCTCGCGGACTTTTTTGTAGGTCTTAATGGCATCTACAAACCCGTAGTACATCATTTTGTTCTATTGTCAATAGTTTTTGCAGCGCACGCAAAAATAGGTTTTCGATTTAACACCTTGTTTTACAAAATAGCAATTTTAATACGGATCCCTAATTTTGAAAAAAAAAAAAAAACATAGCCTTCCTCGATAAATGGACTACCCAACACTGAAAGAATCATTCAAATCGGACCAGTAGTTCCAGAGATTAGCGCGTTCAAACAAACAAACAATCAAAGAAACAAACTCTGCAGCTTTATAATATAGATAGATAAGTATAGATTATAAACTAGCTGCCAGGTTCGTCCGGAGAGGTACTGCCACCACACCTGAAATTTGCCGCCAAGCAGTAGTACTAGCATTACTGTGTTCCGGTTGAACGGTGTGGGTGCCGGTGAAATCACATGCGCATGAGACGTGTCATCCCCGTCTCGGGTGATGGACGCAGCAGGATTAATGCAACCAGTGTATGATCCAAATCTAATATTGAGTCGCATTACTGTTGTCATGGGCGGGGGTCGCCACTTACCACCAGGTGGGCCCTCAGCTCGATCCGTCACATAATCACGTAAAAAAAATACACCTTCACGTGTAAACCGGCTAAAATTTATTATCAAGATGCGCAGTTACTTTTCATTCCGTAAAATAACCGCAGGTATTATTATATAACTTAATCTTAATATATATAAATTACGTGTCACGATGTTTGTCTGCGATGGACTCCTAAACTACTTAACCGATTTTAATCAAATTTGTACACCGTGTGCTGTTTGATCCAACTTGAAAGATAGGATAGCTCACATCTCAATTTATGATCGCAATATTATCATATGACAAAAACGTTAGCCACAGCAACGCGTGGCCGGGTCAGCTAGTATTATACTATAGTATTATTTAGCGGTACTTAATACTAAATATTCAACACAAAAAAAGTTAAAAAAATTACTCTTTGCCCTTAAAATGAGTCACGCTATAGTTCGTATGACGCGCCGAAAAGATTCTCAGAGTATGCATTCTGCGGTTGACAAATTTATTACCCAATATTTCATGCGTATGTTGGTGAGTGCTATCAGACTTTTTAATTAACAACTTGTTTCCGCTGCCACACAGTGTTCGCCGAAAAATTCACTTATACTATTAAATAAAACACAAAAATTGTTTCTACTTATGTCTGTTATAGATTTTGAAACCATACATACAACCGATGTGGCTCAAACTGGTTTCATTTAAAAGGCAATAATACGAAGATGGTTTTGAAACACTAAAAAATGCATTAGATACAAAATGTATTCATTTTTTATCTAATGCGTTTTTTATTAGTTTTTTAGTTAAATATTTTTTTAGTTCAAAATGTATTCATTTTTTATCGCTACCGCTAGTTTTATATTAATAACTAACTGTATAAAGCGATAGTTGGGTGTATTTTTTTTTACGCGCTGAAACCTTTTTTCTTAAATAATTGATTTAAAAATCGAAAAAGAAACCGCTTTTAATACTTTTAAAGTAGCAAAATACGCAATTTCGTTTACTTGGATAACATACTTTTCCAGTTATTTTGATTTAACAACCAACCTATTGAACCGACTTTAAAAAAGTATCCTTTAAAAAAAATGAATTTTCTAAATTTGATAAATGGCGGAGAAACTGATGAATATACATAAAAATATGTAAACATCCGAATTGATAACCACCTCCTTTTCGAAGTTAATAAAAGCAAGTGAGAGACGAATTGAAATCTGTGCAGCCGTTTTGGAGAATAAATAGACAGACAGACCGGCAAAAATCTCCGAGATGACTGATCGAATATTGACGGGACTTTTACTATCAGGTAGGTGATGGTATAAGGAGTATCTAAGGATAAGCGGCTCCGTGGCTTAGTTGGTAGTAGCCCTGCCTTCGAAGCGAGGGGTCCCGGGTTCGATTCCCGGCTGGGGCACACTTTGTGTGGTGAGTGGTTAGTTCTTGAGTCTTGGGTGTTTGTCTTGTGTTTCTGTGTTTGTCCGTGCCATCTGCGACACAGGGAATCCTAGTGCAGAGGTATGAGTGTGTAAACGTTTATTAACGTTTATTTATTATACTTCTATTAAAAAAAAAAGAATTACGCAACCTTGCAAAAGAATTGTCAAATTCCTCGCAGGAAACATATGTAAATTTAAGTCTACTTGAATTTACATATGTTTAAGCAAATAGAATCTCTAGGTAATAACACCCTCCTTTTCAGGGTTGAAAATATCTAGCCATTATTTCTGGAATCATTTGTAAAATGGCAGCGTCGACAACTTTATTAATACCGAGACAGATTTATACTAGCTGCTAAAGTGGGGGGTGATATTTCCTGAATTTTAGTCCACTATAGTTAGGTTCAACGCAGACGACTGATATTAGTCGGCCAAATAATAGTCGGCCAGATAATAGTTGGCCAAATAATAGTCGGCCAAATAATAGTCGGCCAAATAATAGTCGGCCAGATAATATTGTAGTTGGCCAAGATAGAACACGTTTCAACATGTAACGCAGACGTCCCATAAATAAGTTTGACATGCAATTTATCTGAATCAGTAACTGCCTCTAAGGTTCACACTGCTGGGACACCGGCCTACTCCTGATTGAAAGTGAATGGGCTTTGATCTACCACGGGAACCCAATTCGGATTGGTAGATGTCACATGTCTTCGATTCTAAGACATGCCGCTTTCCTCACGATGTCTTCCTTCACCGTTTCGAGAACTGTAGTACCTATGACTCAATCTGGCCGATTTTGGCTCCATCTTAAACTCGAAACTTATTTATTCCTTTCGTCCCAAGTATCATGTGTACGTCAAAAGTGGTCACGCACACATAAACAACATGTTTATGTGTGCGTGACAACTTCTGACGTGTCACAGGAGCTTCTAAAGTAGGTATATACTCTGAAAACGGAGAAAAACATCGTGAAGAAAGCATAACACCGTTTACTATTTTCGATATCACACTTCAAACTTATTGTTTTAGATCTCAAGTATCATTTGGACACGTCAAATGCTTAGTCACAGGAGCTTAGGCACATTACATGCACACAGATATATAAATTTCAGTTAGATTTCATGCATTGGAACATACAGCAAAAAATCGTCGAATATTAAATAATAATTAATTTTCGACGATTTTTTTATTTTAATTTATAATTTTTTTTGTTTTAATTTATAATGTTGTTTGTACGCGTGTATTTCACTGTCGTCGCACGCTCTCACCACGGTGCCACAGAAAACCAGCGCTGTATCAGTCCACTGACGCAGCACATGCTGAGTGGTTACCTATTTTGTTGTTACATATTCATAAACGTGTAATTTTGTTTTTAATTTTTAAGTGAGCCCTAATTATGTAACACAAAATAAAGTTCTATTTTTTTCTAGAAATTTCTATTCTAAAAGTTGGTTCGTCCTGCTTATGTAGACCCAATGTCGGCACCCAATGATGAAATTTGACGATAGTAGGACATAAATATGTCCGTAATTTAATTGTTCGTCTGAGTTAGGCCTTACCCGCAAATTTATTGGATTTTGCGAGCGCAGCGTGTCGGGCCCTGATTGCATAGCTCGTGGGTGTCCCATCTGTCAAGCTCAAATCCAATTCCTCTGATCGGATTTCAAAATCTATACCTATGTGTCTGTTTGTTATGACAAAAAAACATTATAAAGAAAGTTGACATAACATTGTACTTGAGATGATATGGACCAATCAGGCCCGTACCGTACCAGCCTCTAATGTTCCCACTGCAGGGACACGGGCTTGGGATTGGGCTGCCGTGGTAGATCAGAGCCCATCCACTCTCAATTATCGAGAGTAGGCCGGTGTCCCTGCAGTGGGAACATTAGAGGCTGGTACGGTACAGGGCACGGTTTTGTTTGAAAATCGGTTTTATTCATGAGCTGGTTCATTGAACAAGTTCGTTTCCGTTTTCAGATAAAATCTTTTTAATACCTTGTTTGATTCAATGAAACCAAATGAACATTTATTGGAAGTTGCGTTAAAATTTAAAATAAGTTTTTGTCGGGATTTTGTTCGTTAATGGAAACGCAATTAGCAGGTTTTTTTTATTAAAAACTGTTTTGTATCTACCGTTTCACTTAAGCCGCATGTATTTTGCCATGTTAATTATTTGCGCCTGATCTAGACATTACATTTTGATTTCAAACGCTGTTTTATGGCCGTTTTTGTTTAAATTCAAAGAGCTATAATATGTTTTCCACTTTTATTTGCAAATTTGTCAAAAAGAGACAAAATATTCCGTTAGTCCGTAAAATATATCAATCCCATTGTAAAGCGTTCAATAACTGGCATATTGGCATATCGCCACAGATATAAGATCTACCACAGTACCACGTCGGCAGATACCCTGTCAATTCAATTTCATCGCCGGCTCAAAGTGATTTCGCCGCGCGTAAACGGATATTGGACTTTTGCTCCTTGGATTTATGTTGGCCTGGTACCTTTACGTGCATAATTTCGAATAATGTTTGTTGTGCAGACCAACAAACTTCGCAAACATTATATGTATATAATGTTTGTAAGTGTATATATATATATATATATTTGTAAGTTTGTAATGTTTGTTGGTAGAGCACACTTTGTGTGGTGAGCATGAACTTTGTTCTCGGGTCTTGGGTGTTTGTGTTTGTGTCCATACCATCTGCAATATAAAATCCTACGCAAAGTTCTGACGGGTATGTGATCATTACGAAAAATAGTAATAATTTGAATTAGCTCAATCAAATTATTTCTGTATAGAAATTCTATGCCCTAACAAGGTGTATGCATAATTTCACTATGATCGGTTAAGTAGTTAAGCGTTAAGTGCAACAAACATACAAATTAACATTCGCATTTACAATATTAGTTAGGGTATCAGTAAACCCCCCCGCGGGTTCCCGCCTTGTCGGGGCGGGGGGGCTTAGTAACCGTGGTTGGGCTGCCCACGGTGAAGCCAAGAGGAACCCGGGAGGGGCTGCTCCTTTAGGCTTTGCCTCCAAGCCGACTAGGAGCGGCCACAGTAGGTGGCGGTGCCTTATGGGGGGCACCGCAACTGAGGCGGGCTGCGGTGTCGTATGGGCGGCACCGCAGCTGAGGGTTAGGGGCCGCGGCGGGAGAGGAGTGCCGGTATAGCGGTGCGCCGCTCTGCCTACCTTCCGCGGCCACGGCGGGGTCACCACCGCCAGATGGCGGACGCGGTGGGGCCGCAGGGGAAGAGGAGTGCTGGTATTGAGAGGCGCCACTCTCCCTATCCTCTGCGGCCGTAGTGGCAGGTGACGGGGCCACAAATCTGACCCGTCACATGGGGATCTAGGGCGTTTAGATACGGGGTCATCTAACGCCCTTTCGCTGGCCAGGTCCCCGAGGTGGTTGCGACACGCTATGTGTTCTGGCGTGTCGCTAATCAAGGAGTGGCACTCGGTGCCAAGACGAGAGGGGTCCGGAAACGGACAGCCGCGGCGGGTTCGCGGATGTGTGTATAAACGTTCCCGTGTTCCCGCCACTAAGCGGCAGAGGAGGACACCGTGTGGTTTTAGTGGGTCTAGTCCCACATAACCGCTCTGTCTCCCCGTGGCAGGGCGGTATGCGAGTGCATTTCCACACGATAAAAAAAAAAAAAGGGTATCAGTAAACAATGCATGTTAAAACCGAAATCATTTATCGGTATTACTGTATAAATTAAAAACTTGTTGCCATATTGGTTTTTAAATCAAGCATTCAACTTGAACGTGCGGCTCGAGTAATTTCCCCTCACGTAAACGGATATTGCGCTTCAAATTTATGTTGTCCTGGTACCGTTTGATGAATAATTTTGAATTTGTGTTCCTTGTGGTTTCAATTTCATGTGATTTGGAATTTGTAGGTAGGTGTTCCTCTTGTTTCCTCTAAATTAATTGTTTCAGTTTATTTGCACAATAATTTAGTTTCACAAGTTCCAAAGTTACAATGAAAATAAAGTTAGTAGTAAGTAGATGGCTTTTATAACAACAAACTTTCAATTCTTTCATATTTAAATCATCAATTAACCAGTTAATTACCTAATCTATCTAATAAATGGAAATTTCCTCTATGCTAACGCCAATGCGTACATATACTAAACTGCATTGTTCTCTGAATTCCGAATGAAGATAGGTGCCTAGTAAAAAGACAATGTTTCATAGACAATGGATACCGAATGAATGAGGCATAAGTACTTTGAAACGGAGGCATGACTGCTACAGAAACTCATTTTTAATTTACCAAATAAAAAAGATACAGACTATGTAAGTCATTCATATTGAAAGTCTGTTATATTATCTGTGTGTATCTGTGATACAGATAATATATTTATTATCTTTGTACAGACACAGATAATATAACGGATAGATTTAAATACTTTTTTTCTCTTGTTTTGGCTTCGCACGGCTTGTGCATTTGCCAGAGTTAAGTTTTTATTTAAATACTTTCAACTTGATTGATTGTTGATCTAATAAACGCAAGATCACAAACCTGGGTATTTTTTACCGTTTGGGAACGCAGCCATATTATTCCTCTGATGTGGCAGATAGTGAGGATATTTTCCACCCCCTAGTTATGACTTAATGTATATTTTATTACGGATCGCTGAGAGTTTATTATTCTCTTGAGATATTATTGGATATCATGACATTTATAGCGATTTCATGCCAATCCAATCTAGTAAATTGGAGGGAATCCTGTTCCAATATTAGTTATAAGCTAATTTGGGCAATCGGCTTGAAGATTTTTTTAGGATTTCGTCCTAAGTAAGGATTGAAAAACCAATCGTTTTTCTATCCTTACTAGAAATCTAAAGTTTGAGTTTGACTTTTTCTTATTTCAGGTTATTAAACGGCTCCTTGGCTTAGTTGGGAGTAAGCCTTGCCTTCGAAGCGCGGGGTCCCGGGTTCGATTCCCGGCCGGGGGCCACTTTGTGAGGTAGGAAGTTTGTTCTCGTGTCTTGGGTGTTTGTCTTAGGAATCCTAGTGCAGAGGTATGAGTGTGTATACGTTATTTGTTGGTAATTAATATTTTTAGACATACTAAGGCACCAAAGTCGGCCATTAAAATTTTTATAATTTTAATTTAGCCAGTGTCACTCACATTTAAAAGGAATCTGACGACACCTCTTAAGAACCCATCAAGAAGTTTAGACTACAGAGCGTGCCAAAGAAATATACACTCGAAAAACATAACCCTCCTGGCGCAGTCGGGTAAAACACCCTATAAACGCACACACGATCAAATAAGCCTGAGTCAGTCAAATAAACGATGATACACGGTGATCACTCATCCAAATCCAGAAGACGTGACCTCACATAAATTCGAATTAAAAGTGCTCGTGAACCTATGGATAATGTTGCGTTTCCATGGGGCAGGTGATAAGCGAGGGATGTTTATATCAACCACTTGGTTCCGGATAATTCCGGATCGTATTGCTGTTGTTATGGGTGAGGAGAAAAGACCCATCTTTTCCCGTCCCGTCATGTATGATACATAAAAAAAATAACTTATTACTACTACTATCTAGGGATATGGCTTGACGGCTCCGTGGCTTAGTTAGTAGTAGCCCTGCCTTCGAAGCGAGGGGTCCCGGGTTCGGGCCGGGGCATACTTTGTGTGGTGAGCATGAAGTTTGTTCTCGGGTCTTGGGTGTTTGTCTTGTGTTTCTGTGTTTGTCCATGCCATCTGCGACACAGGGAATCCTAGTGCAGAGGTATGAGTGTGTAAACGTCATATGCTACAATACAAAAAGACGCATCCATCGCCTTGTACCTACTTCCTTAGTGGAAAATTACCCTAATAATGGGGAAATAAGTGGGGTAAAACGCTTCGGGTTTTACGTACATTTCCCTATTAATTGAGTAGGTACATGAGAATATTCATGTCACGTTTGAAGTATATTTATTTGGCAAAGCTTGCGTATGAAATTGGCGTATTTACCTGACTCGAATAACTTTCTTGTATCGCAAATAACCAATGATATCAAAATAATAACGTTTCTGTCTCCTCGAGAATGGTCCTCTTCGATTAGGTGCATGCACACAATTTGGATTCAGTCATGATCGGACTAGAGTCTTTGAATCCCGTTCAATAATATACAGGAGTCATAATTGTTCTCTTACGCTACAGTATGCGTACATACCTTTCTGTTTTATCGGTATATATATACAAATAAAAACAGAAAGTTGCTGTGTTTATCTGTAGTGGTATGTGACCCAGTTTTTCCTAAGGTAATGTTAGAAAAAGAGAATCAGATAAGTGATAGGTACATACGGGTATACTATTTTTATTGTTAATTATACTATTCATTGATTTCCTTGTAACAATAAAATATGTTACGTTTGTAAATTAGCTAGTTAATTAGTCAAACAGAAAATTTAACGAAATATTACGCTAGGAAAACCTCATTTTTTATTGTAGTTAAACGTTAAACGTTTACACACTCATACCTCTGCACTAGGATTCCCTGTGTCGCAGATGCCATGGACAAACACAGAAACACAAGACAAACACCCAAGACCCGAGAACAAACTTCATGCTCACCACATAAAGTGTGCCCGGCCGGGAATCGAACCCGGGACCCCTCGCTTCGAAGGCAGGGCTACTACCAACTAAGCCACGGAGTCGTCGAATTGAATAAATACCTTACTTAAATTTAAGTATTTATTCAACGACACTACATTTATGTGTAAGTATTTAAATAAATACATATTCGGACCCAGTAAAATATCAGTATACCGTTTTTGCAGTGGGTTCCAAATTAAGCGAAGCCTGTGTCTTGGTGACCCTAGAAATAACCACAGAGATGGTGAAATTATCTTTAAGATTTTAAGACAAAAACTTATAGCTATAAGTTTTATCTAGTAAACCTTGTTCTAAGGTACAATACATTACATCAAATGAAACATAGATTGCTCGTAGAATGAAAATGAAATAGATATCATAAAAAAATCTTATAAATTGCTTGTTAATTAATGTGGAAACCAGGACAAGCAATTCCCCAATTGCCTCAGGTAAAGATGAAAGTGTGGGTGTGATAAGGTACAGTTGACAAAACAAATGGTCTACCAGTTTTGATAAAAGTTTATGTGTACACAATAGCAATAAGGCTGAACATAATCTAACAGTGAAAAAAAAATGACGTAATATTTGTTACCTACTGATATCTGAAGAGTGAAAGTTATTATGACCTTTGTTATCAGTGCATTAGAATATTATTTTCATCAGCAATCTTCATAATCTTTTATTCGATGGAAACTGTTTTAATGTTTTATGAGATTAAAAACTCTTTTTCACTAAAGGAAATATTGACAACTGTCAAACATTGATTTCATCTTATTATTTACGCTAAATTAAGACTATTTATCATAAATAAAATAATTGAAGTTCCGGATAAAATAAAACAAATTGAATTACAATACACGCGGACAAAGACGCGGGAAATAGCTAACTTCTTATTCTTATCCATCTCAAAAAATACCCAACGCGCCTAAAAAAGTTTTCACTTAAAAAGTGATAACTGTCAGAATATTAACACGAGAAAATCAAAATTGTTTTATTATGTCAAATTTATTTATTTATTTAATTAAAACGGTTGGCACCAATTACATTAATTTAAAATTAAAGACAAAATAATATTAAAAAAAGAATCAAATAACAACAAGTACATTAGAATTTTACAAAAGAAAAAGGTAAATAATAATATTATAATAATAATAACTAATTAGTGAGCATGAATTACATAAAAATATCACACAATACAATCATCCACACAAATGATCTTCAATCGTAGGGTAGACGATATATTTTGCCAACTGTACATGTGTGAGTGGGTGCGAGTGATGTGTGGGAGGGAGCGAGTGAAAGATGGTAGATTATATATCAGCACTGAAGTTATTTTTTCGATGTCTTTTTAAGATTGTAATATTATCCAGGTATTCGCAGTTTTATTAATATTATTTAGTGAAGGAAGAACCCTTTGGTTACATAACCTTTGGAAAAACGATGATGTCTGCAGATGTATTGAAACTGTGTCGCAGACATCAACGCCCACCTCTGTTACATGCATGTGTTTAGTAGTTTCAATTTTATTATGGTTAATTAAACATTATACATATTAGACAATGATACCTATTCAAACAATCTAAAACAATGTTACTAATTCAGTAACATAGTTACAGTGTATGTGTGTGTGTGTGTGTGTGTGTTTGTGGGCGGGTGATCCCGGGAAATAGACGTCACATCAATACTAATATTCGTTATACGTCAGCGCAGAAGGCAGAGCTACTACAACTATCATTTGCTAATAGTTTTGATCATTCAATATGGAGTAGGGAAACCGCAGTAGATGATTAAGTATGTATGTGACAGCACATCAAAGTCAAAATGGCGACAGTTTGGCTGCTCAAAAATACTAGTTTATGGAATAGGTAAATTAATATTCTAGTAAACAAGTATCAATCGCTTCCATTGCGAAATTCGCCGAATTTATAGAATCTGAAATTCTAGTAAACTTGATTAAAACAAGACTGTTTGTATCACAACTACTAATCTCTATTATGGAGGTCAGTGGCGATAGTGCGAGCTCCTTGTCTAATATGGCGCCCTGGTACATGACCTTTTTAAATGACAGCCTTGATACTATGAAAACTCATACTTGGTTGCATTGTGATAACAGAAATGTCAAAATTTCCAAGTATTAATTATTACTAGCTGTTCCCCGCGACTTCGTTCGCGTGGAATTTAACCATTATCTTGCGCAGTACACTAATTCTTCATCTAAAATAAAAGTAGCATAATGTTACTCCTTATAATATCAATTGAGGTATTTGTTAGTGAAAGTCCCGTCAAAACTGGTCCAGCCTATTCGCAGATTAGCCGGAACAAACGGACAGACAGACAAAAAAATCAAAAATTGTTGTTTGTTAATCGTACCACATGTAATTTATATTACAAATTACTAATATACGCTATTATTTTGATATAACAAACCGACAGTTCAATTTTATTTATTTGTATAAACTACTTTATTTCGAAATCGCATTAACCAGAAGCACGTAGCAGAACGTGATGTGTCGCGAATAATGAATATAACTTCTCGTCTAATATGTCGCCCTGGTACATTGAATTCATAAGTGTCATGTTATTGTGGTTTTTATTAGAATGTTTTTATTTGGATGGGTGACCATTTAGTGGCATTTCAACTGAGCGCTTCCGTGCTTCGGGTAGGGAATCAAAGGGATACCTACCAACATCCAGATCAAAATTTATTCCATCGAGAGCGAATCACTTGTTACATAAATTTTCATAAACCTCTCGCAACGTGTGATCAAGTGTGACTTAACGCTACGGGAACCATTCATAAAACAGACCTTGAACTTTGAAGGGTGATGGTGCTTCGTGAGTATATCGCAGGAGTTATTGCTGAACTTCAGACTGTTTTATTGACAACTGTGTTCGAGTTAGACTGAGTTTTCGCAGTTATAAAACATGAATTTCTATTTTACGAGGTGTTTTAAGAAAAACTTTTTTGCGCGGGTTTCCAATACTTCTATTTTCTAAAATAAAAACAGCCTAATTGATTTTATGAGGTACTTTTAAGAAGCAATTCTTGTATATTTATTTCGTGTTTCTTGGAAACGGCTCTCACGATTTGGCATGTCTTAGAATAGAAGCCGGATTGCGCTCCTGTGGTAATCAAAGCCCATTCACTCTCAGTTATCGAGAGTAGGCCGGTGTCCCTGCAGAGGGAACATAAGAGGCTGATACGGGGGGTATCGAAGCTTTGGACACTACTAAAACACATTAATATAAGAGGCCCCAATGCGTTGCCTTGTGGCACCCCGTTAGCTCCCGCTCTTTTCTATTTTAACCCTGGCCACTGAAAGCGAATGCAGGAGCTAATGAACATTTTCTTATGTTAATATATTCCAGTGTTTTGAAAAACGCCTTTGTGAAGCTTATACTGTTTCAAAGGAGTATAATTATCTAACTTCAAACAAAGGAGGTCCTCAATTCGGTTTTTTTTTCGTATGTTTGTAACGCAATATCTTCCCCAATCGTAGCCCGATTCGGATATATTTTTCTTATTTCATAAATTGTAACTCAGAGCTGGTTCAATAGAATTCTCATGGAAAAAATACACCTCTAAAGGTGAAAAATAGGAACTTTTTTGTTTTAGCTAGTCTTATTTGTTTATGTTACACTAGATATAATTATAATCAAAAAATATAGTTAAAATCACTCAGGTCATGACGAATGAACTGAACTAAGTAAGAAAACCGAAGTGCTGGCATAATATTTTGCACAGCGAATTAGCATTGGCATCCAACGTGGGAATGCAGGACTTTGTCTACATTACCGTCTGATAATATTAAACAGTTGTATTTTTTGTTTACTACAGCTGCTCCGCGCGACTACTGTGTAGAATTTAACAATGGGAACAAATTTTTAAAATAAATGTGATCAAGATTTTCCTCACAACATTAGCTATCAGCCAATGAAAGGCCCGTCAAAATCGGTCCAGCAGTTTCTAAAGCTAGCCGTAACAAACAGACAGATAGACAGACGGTCAGAGAGACAGACAAATAAAGATAAAAAATGTTATACCTATGTACCGTGAACACTTTCAAATGCTGAATGCATTTGAAAGTGTTCAGTGTAACAAATTGTTATTTTGACATAACTATTGTATTTTTCAATTCACTTCAATTTTATTTGTTTGTATAGATTGAACTTATAAACTGTTCCTGCCTTAGATTAAGTACGAAAGTAGTCATGGTCACCTTTACCATTTCAATCTGCTGAGCTATAATTATGCATTCTACGTCAGAGGTAATCATACTGATGAATACGTATTGTGCTGACTTTATGACGATGCTATTCATGGAAGAGGTAAGTATTAACGGGATTATTGATTTCAAATAGAATAGAATAGAATATTACTTTATTGTGCACCATAACATCAAAAGAAATTATACAAAAAAAAAAAAAACAAATAGCCTCATAGCCAGCTGATAGCCAGAGATTTGCCCAAGATATTTTTATCTTTTTTTCTTAAGCTGCTTGGCACATGGGCCCTTGGGCACACGGGAATTTGCGGCCTCTTTGGAAAGAAAATGATGTGCAACACAACTATAAACACAAGTATTCAATCTGAATTAATAGATAAAGCTTTAATATTGATATTTGTAAAGTAAGTCAGAAGAAAAAGCGCTATCGAACTGCTTTATCCGCTTGCGCGTAAGTATCATAATGATAATAGTATTACTTTTATTAATAAAGCTGTTTACAACTCAAACTCAGAGCAAATCATTCCTGATCCGGTCCCATAGTACTTAGCATTTATCATCATCATCACTGTACGGTGATGGGCACACCGTACATAATATATGAAAAACATAACGGCACTCACCCTATCAGTAGAACACCCTGTGGTTTTGGCCGGTAGGGTATTGTACCAAAGGATATTTCCTCTATTTTTCTTCCGTGCGCGTATTTCTCGCTAATTACCCAGGGTTCCTCGCAAACAATGTGGTTTTAGCGTACCTACAGAGCTATAGGTATGTACAATACTTTTCGTACCGTTGATCGAGGACGGTTGGAAAAGCGAAATGTTTGCAAACAATCTAAATTATTTATTATATCTTCTGTGCTGCAGGTCGGGGGTTCGATTCCCACCCAGGGCGAACATTAAAACTACAGCTATAAAATCTACTTTTATATAAAAAACGCACCCTATCCTTTCCTTGATTAATCTCGGTCTAAATGTCACTGTCATTTGACATATCCGTGACTTTACTTTCAGTCGTGTTCCCGTGATCTCGTGACATGTCATTTGCAGTGTCAGCCCCAGGGTAGTTTTGGGAGAGAAATCCAATTATAGCGGCCCCTCGATTGCCCCTAATATACACTGTGAGTGCAAAATTCGTCGATCTTGCTAAAATCTAGTTTCGGCGCAGTTTGGCAGAGAAAACAGGCATATTTTTGAGCAGACAGCGCGAGGGCAGCAACAGCATCAAAAACGCGATCCACATATTGATTTGCTGCTAGTGTGGAAACTCACCCAGAGGAACAAATCATACCGTGCCAGCCTCTAATGTTCCCACTGCACACCGGCCTACTCTCGATAATTGAGAGTGAATGGGCTTTGATCTACCACGGGAGTCCAATCCGGAATGCTAGATGTCACATGTAGAATAAATGAGTTTGAGTTTGAGTTTAACGGACCATGTGTCTTAATAAATGAATTATATTATTATAATATTAAAGCTTTCGTTTATTAAGAACGATCTTGCAAAGAGTCTCAACAGACGCCATTTGCATATTAGCGCTTAAGACCAAGCTTGTTTTGCTCCATAGATCATCTTAGTTGAGAGTTTATAGCAGCTGAAACTGGCTATAAAGAGCTAAACAGAACTAAAGTACTTGTGCTAGAAATCTGAACTTTATACATAAATAAACTTTAACATTTTTGCTACGATTTTGTTTTGGTTAAAGAACGATTAGTTAAAAAGTCTCAGTAAAAAAAAAAATGAAAAACATTCGTTTTGATTAAAAAAAATTGTCTGAATCTCGGGAACCCTGCGGTATGTCAAGATGATTATTGCTTTGTTATTTACGTAATTACTATTTATGAATGGATGAATGAATACTCTTTATTGTACACCTCGATAGAAACATACATAACAAAAATAAAATAAAAACAGTCACAAAAAAAGAAGAGGTTACAATGGGCGGCCTTATCGCTAATAGCGATCTCTTAACATTATTTGCTCTCAACATCTACCGACCGACTTCAAAAAAGGAGGTTTTAAATTCGATGGTGTTTTTGATTATTACCTCACATCTCCGATTAGCTATACTTTTTAACCCTATACGAGTAATGTATCGTTCCCACAGAATGGCCAACTGCGAGTAACACTAACCACGTGTAACACCGCGGGGCGTAGCTAGTAATTAATACTTGTCTTCGAAACTAATGATTGTCCCTTCCAAAACATGTCGATGTAGACCTAACTTGGTTGCCCTTGGCCGGAATACAACAATAGCTCTCAGACTCGCCTAACTCTCGTACGCTACTTTGATAGCTCTACTTTAGCTGGAGGGGTGTATTCGATTTAGGGGTGGAAGGGGTGATTGGGAAAGTTGCTCTTGAAGATTACCCCTTTGTCTTAGTGTTTGAAAGGGCCTTTGATGATGTCTAAATAAATAAATAAATAAACGTTTAAACACTCATACCTCTGCACTAGGATTCCCTGTGTCGCAGATGGCATGGACAAACACAGAAACACAAGACAAACACCCAAGACCCGATAACAAACTTCATGCTCATCACACAAAGTATGCCCCGCCGGGAATCGAACCCGGGACCCCTCGCTTCGAAGGCAGGGCTACTACCAACTAAGCCACGGAGCCTAATATAAGTTTATATTTTATTAGCTACTAGCTGCCCCGCGGTTTCATCCGCGTAGTTCCCGTTTCCGTGGTAATAAGGGGATAAAATATAGCCTATGTTACTCGCTGATAATGCAACTTTCCATTGGTGAAAGAATTTTTAAATTCGGTTTAGTGGTTTAGGCGTGAAAGCGTAATAAACAAACAAATAAAATAAACAAACATTTATAATATTAGTTAAGATATACAAGTAATTTTACAATAAGTTATAATATTAAAATCCTAGATATTCATTTCTAACTCAAGATTTTAATTAAAATATTAATAAAATTATATTTTTAGAAGTAAATTAAAGTTTTAATCGTAAACTCTATTTCAAAAAGTATTCAGAACGGAAAGCCACCGATTTTCGGTCGGTCTAAAATGCCGCCGATTTTCACCGAAAATAACTTGGAGCTTCAATATCGGGCGATGCCGTTTGGAGATACGTTACTTTAAAAGAAAATATCACAAGACCACAGACAACCAACAGACTTTAAGCTCATATCGTTAAGTTTATGTTGCCTTAAGCCGGGAATTGAATAGAAAGAATTGAATCCTTCACTTCGCTTACTAACTCAAGCTAGTATAGTCGTCGAAAATACCTCTCGTTTAATTTCGAGCTACATTCCCCTATTAAGTCAAACTCTATGATTGAATATCTATTGATGCTCCTTGACTGAAAAACTGACTCGTGTGCCGTGACGGCAAATGGTATGCCGCTATTATGTCATATGCTATTGTATCTAAGATCATTGTGTCGTGACATAACTAAATCGTAAATCTAACTCAAATGCTGTGATGGCAAAAGACACATTGTTTCACATGCCGGGAGTCCCGTGACGGCAAAATTTGTTTGCAAAACGATCAAATCTACACTACCTGTTGCCTACAATCTCTGTTATATCCAAAGTAATCAACTTACTTTATCATTGTGCCCTGACAGTAAATCCAACTCGTATGGCGTGACGGCAAAACACATGACGTTCTTTTATGCCGTTTTGTTTTACATGCCGGGATTCCCGTGACGGCAAACTTGTTTGTAATGTTACTTACGTATCAGCCCACTGCAGGGACACCGGCCTACTCTTTTAATTAAGAGATCTGGACCACTGGAGTCCAATCCGAGTTAGTAGATGCCACATGTTTTCGAATTTTTGGAGGCTAAGACATTCCGGTTTCATCACGGTTCCTTCACCGTATCGAGAACGTTGTAACACATAATTTTTTCTAGTGAAAAACTCATTTTTGCACGTTTGGGTTTTGATCCAGCAACCTGCAGATTGAAAGGCAACGTCTGAGCCCCTGGGCCACCACGCTCCACTGTTGTGCCAATGCAAGTATAAAATTACACTGCTTCAAACCCTGTTATATCTAAGCCAACCAACTTACCTCATCATGCCGTCCAGGTGTGAATTACTGCTGACCCTGGACAGGTCCAATTTGTGGCCAGAATATTCTAGCATTGATTTATGGTATCTTCAACCGTCGCGGAGCTATGGTCGAGCGCACTTGGGAATTCGCGCGGTCTAAAACGGTATTCTATATAGCTAATGCTACATTCTGAGAAAACTAGGCGTTTTAGGTTCCGTACCTGAAAAGATAAACGGAACAGTTATAACGGAACAGTATATATTTTAGACGGCTCCGTGGCTTAGTTGGTAGTAGCCCTGCCTTCGAAGCGAGGGGTCCCGGGTTCGATTCCCGGACGGGGCACACTTTGTGTGGTGAGCATGAAGTTTGTTCTCGGGTCTTGGGTGTTTGTCTTATGTTTCTGTGTTTGTCCATGCCATCTGCGACACAGGGAATCCCAGTATGTAAACGTTTTATAAGATGTTTCTGTGTTCTTCCGACTGTCACAGAGGTTAATTCTGTTTACCCTAATATCGTTCCACTATATTCTGTTATTCCCTTAACAGAATATAGGGGAATATATTTAGGTTAATAAGTGAATTGAAAATCGAAAAGAAACTGACGAAAATACTTTCAAAATACGCATTTTTTTTTTTAAATCCTTTTCACACTCATACCTCTGCACTAGGATTCCCTGTGTCGCAGATGGCATGGACAAACACAGAAACACAAGACAAACACCCAAGACCCGCTCACCACACAAAGTGTGCCCCGGCAGGGAATCGAACCCGGGACCCTTTGCTCCGAAGGCAGGGCTACTACCAACTAAGCCACGGAGTGGATAAAAAAAAATCTATGGTACCAATATATGGTCAGATATAGAAACAGACTGTATATGTTTAGGGATATGAATGGTCCCTAAGCATAATACATTCATGGTATCCATTAATTACGTGAGGGTCCCGAGGGGGAGGAAGGGTTAAAAAATCTCTACATACACTTATCTAACTTAATTAATGAATGGCCCCTTAGTCTGGGGCTAGATAGCGCTGTGTGAAACAGTCATTGTCCTGCTTATAAACGCGAAAGTTTGTAAGTATGGACGGCTCCGTGGCTTAGTTGGTAGTAGCCCTGCCATCGAAGCAAGGGGTCCCGGGTTCGACTCCCGGCCGGGGCACACTTTGTGTGGTGAGCACGAAGTTTGTTCTCGGGTCTTGGGTGCTTGTCTTGTGTTTCTGTGTTTGTCCATGCCATCTGTGACACAGGGAATCCTAGTGCAGAGGTATGAGTGTGTTAACGTTGTTTGTTTTTGTTTGTTAGTCTTTCACGTAAAAACTACTGAATGGATTTTAATGAAACTTTACAATAATATAGCTTATACATCAGAATAACACATAGGCTACAATTTATAAAGATATTATGTGAATTGTCCAAAATATCAAGTAAGAAAACATATATTATAAATGCGAAAGTGACTTTGTTTGTTACGATTTTAAATATCCTTCCACCATTATCAGCTTCATTATCACCGAGTAACATAGGTTATATTTTATCCCCGTATTCCCACGGGAAAGGGAACTACGCGGGTGAAACCGCGGGGCGCAGCTAGTATATAATAAAACTTTGCAAAGTAGGACTCTGTCGGGCCTTTCTAAATTAATGTAAAGTTTCAAGAGTTTTTATAAGTTTAAATATAGTTCTTCCTTTCAACTGTTCAAAACAATTTAATGAATCCACAAAGGAGTGTTAACCTCAGAGAGAAACCTCTTTTTACGGAATTTTTCTAAATGAGGTTCGGCACAGAATGCTTAAAATAAATATCCTTTATTTTATTTTCCCTTTGTTCGCAGTAATTTTTGATGTTTTCTATGATATTTCTATTAAGTTTAACCAACATAAAAATGAAGGAGCTTTCGCCACTCGTGGACTGACTTGGATGACTGAATCACCAGAACTACAAGATGGGGTGAGATGACGGGGTCCAGTTGCTCGCGTCCGTAGGTGTGTACCCTTTGATTTCCTGCACGTACCCCCTGGGTGGTGCTAAAGGAGCTACCAAAAGTAGCAGTAGAACTCTCTGTGCCAAATTTCATCCAGGTCCGTTCAGCCGTTCTGGCGTGATTGAGTAACAAATATACATCCGTACTTACAAACTTTCGCGTTTATAATATTAGTAGAATAACATGAGTTATCTACGAGTGAAATCCCGTTAAAATAGGTTTCGAAGATTAGAGGGAACAAACAGACAGAGACAGACATAAATTGTACTCATGAGAATTCGTGGCGAGTTTCACCTCTAATTATTTTATTATAACGCCTGAGAAACGCAAGTGGATCATTTTATTTAAGCATGAAATATAGCTAAAACAATTTCTAAACGCAAACATAACAGGTTGCTGTCTTGGCGCCAGACAAAGGAATGAATATCAAAGGATGTATTTTTAAGAGCGCTTGAGATCTTGTTGTTGTCAGCGTTTTGTAGATATTTCAGATCTAAGAGCATTAAGCATTAAGGGGCTGATAGCTCTCTACTAATGTTTTGACTACCCTCAAATGCTTTGTTAGTATCTCTGTTTTCTACCCTGTAAGTCGTATTCCCACTTAGACTATCGTTCGTGTTGTCAATGGATCAGGTATTTGGCTGAAAATCAGCGCTGAGTATAATATACTCAGTCCCGTACCGAAAAAGAGGTTGGCCCTTTTTCGGTACGGGACTTATAGGGACTTAATACACGTTAACGTTAAACGTAAACGTTAACTCACTCATACCTCTGCACTAGGATTCCCCGTGTCGCAGATGGCATGGACAAACACAGAAACACAAGATAAACACCCAAGACCCGAGAACAAACTTCACGCTCACCACACAAAGTGCGCCCCGGCCGGGAATCGAACCCGGGACCCCTCGCTTCGAAGGTAGGGCTCCTACCAACTAAGCCACGGAGTCGTTTATTATTTAACACGTTTTTTTATTTATTGTTTTGAATGTACTTGTGCCGTATTGTTCCTATATGTCGAAATATATGTTTTATTTATCTATCACCCATTTTAAATTATATGACGAACATAATTTTCTGTGCTGTGGTTTTAATACTTATTTCCTCCCATTAGTGGCTTCTCCAAGTATTTTTTAAGAATCCTATCGAAAAAAGTTTTTTGAGTTTGACTTAACAATGCTAAACTTAATAATAAGAACGCGCGATCTTGTTGGTTTTTAATGTGAATCAGTGATTGAACGAGCTGAGGGCCCACCTGGTGGTAAGTGGCGACCCCCGCCCATGACAACAGTAATGCGACTCAGCATAAGATTTGGATCTTATACTGAGTCGTATTCATCCTGCTGCGTCCATCACCCGAGACGGGGATGATACGTCTCATGCGCATGTGATTTTATTAGAGGTTGGTACGGATTTTTAATAGCTCGTTCTATCGTTAGCCTAATTTGCCCCATTTGGGATGGTAGCGCCTTAAGAGGACCGGTTCTTAATTTTAGTCTTCAAGGTTCCCTTAATTGTGTTCAACATCAGTTGCAAAATCCATTTCATTCTCATAATGAAGGAACGCTTTTATTTTACTCGCTAAAAGTGAAAACTTAAGCGATTAGTTCTTGTGACGAAATTCTTGGTATAATTTTAAGTCACGGAGACTCCGTGGCTTAGTTGGTAGCCCTGCCTTCGGAGCGAGGGGTCCCGGGTTAGATTCCTGGCCGGGCACACTTTGTGTGGTGAGCATGATGTTTGTTGGTCTTGTGTTCCTGTTTGTTCATGTCATCTGCGACAGGGAATCCCAGTACAGAATACAAGACCAAAAACCCAAGACCCGAGAACAAACTTCATGCTCACCACACAAAGTGTGCCCCGGCCAGGAAGCGAAACCGGGATCCCTTACTCTGAAGGCAGGGCTACTACCAACTAAGCCACGGAGCCGTTAATACATACTTATAATACAAATTAACAACCAGTCACAGAACAAACACTTCGCACACAAATGCTTGTCCTGAGTGGGAACCCACGACCTACAGAGCAGAAGGCAGAGCTACTACCAACTGAGCAGTGAGGCCAACAAGTCAATATAAATTCTACTTCATCTAAATCCTATTAGGTTCGCTTCAAAACTGACAATTCACATAATCAAGAAAATTTGGGACCTCTGTTTTATCACCCTGAGAGTAATATTATATTAAGTAGTAAGGACAAAAACATTGTTGAACACCCATTAGGGTATGAACAGGAAGAAATCACAAAATTTGCAATGTTCGCAATTCGCCGTTCGAGATTTTTCAGGTCTATTAATATTTATATATTAATAATTAATACTATTTTGTAAGTTTTCAACGTTTTCTTATTAATATATTGTTTAATTCTAGGATTCAATTTACACTAGAATTGTACGTACGTAACATTTTTATGAAATAAAGATCTTTTAAAAATTGAATAATTAATACTAAAAATTCATAATAAATATTAAAAAAAATCATTAATAAAGGCATATTTTTAACCTAATTGGTTATCAAATTGTGCCCGAATTTAATTTTTATCCCAATCTTAACTGAATAACAAAAATACATAACGTGACAATTAATTTCTTTATAATTCGTAGACGAGAAAGATCTTGCAAAATTAATAATAATTCCGTCTGAAAACTTGAACACGCCAAATTATTGCGTTTTTTTTTTTGGAATTTTTGTATACTATCTACGCCCCGTAGTATTATGTAGCCTATATATTAAACCAGGATATAAGCTATCCTGGTACCAAATTTCATCCAAACTGATCCGTTTGAGTGTGAAGGGGTAACAAACACACACATACATACAAACATTCGCCTTTATAATTTAAAGAGGTTTGCGTTTGACAAACACTACTCCGAGAATTTACGTGTGTGAGTGAGGCAGGTCGTCACGTAGGGGTGGCACGTGACTGGATTACCTAGGACCTTTTATTTACGTTCAGCCCTAAAGTTTCGGGTTTGAATTTCGAACCAATCAAAATCCAATGATCCTATGGAGGATATCAATTGGGTTCTGGTGGAATTATTTTAAAGTAAGCTAACAAATAGGTATATAACTAGACCCTAAAACCTACTCACAGATGGCTGGAGATAGCAACATAGTCATCTGTAAAAAGATCCATACATTTTCTGTGCATAATGTTTCAGCGCTGATTTTCAGCCTTAAATTGTACAGTCGGACCTGTGTCCCTGGATTCCCTGTGTCGCAGATGGCATGGACAAACACAGAATCACAAGAACACCCAAGACCCGAGTAGTAGGTAGTATGTTAAGTAGGTAGTATATTAATTTGGTTCATACCCGCATGTATGAACCAAATTAATATACTACCTACTTTTGGGTGGTCCAGTTGCTAAAGGAGCAACCAAAAGTAGCAGTAGAACTTGTGCAAAGTTCGTCCGGAGAGGTACTGCCACCACACCTGGAATCTGCCGGCAAGCAATAGTGCTCGCATTACTGTGTTCGGGTGGAAGGGTGTGGCTGCCGGTGAAATCACATGCGCATGAGACGTATCATCCCCGTCTCGGGTGATGGACGCAGCAGGATGTATGAAACTCAGTGTAAGATCCTAATCTTATCGCATTACTGTTGTCATGAGCGGTGGGGCCACTTACTACCAGGTGGGCCCTCAGCTCGTTCTGTTACTTAATCCTATTAATATTATAAACGTGAAAGTTTGTAAGTATGGATGGATATTTGTTACTTAATCACGCCAGAACGGCTGAACAGACCTGGATGAAATTTGGCACAGAGATAGATATAGTCTGGAATATCACATAGGCTACTTTTTATCCCGGATAAAAATACGGTTTCCGTAGGATGTCTAACCGCGTGTAACACCGCGGGGCGCAGCTAGTAACATATAAAAAAATAAACTAACTTTTCGCCCTGTTTTGCAATGTACAATGGTTACCAAGACAAAGAAAAGACAGCGAAACTTCTTCCAGTATTGTAAAGTAAGTGTATACTTGCATTATTATGTAAATCTCGCTGTTTCAAAGTTAAAATGCACATCTCTTCAAACATTGAGAGACAGAACATTAAGGCTCGTGCAAAACTTTATTCTTAACATTAAAAGTACGAGTTAGATTGTGTGATAAACAGAATTTAACATCAACTTGAAAGTTCAGAACAGCTGGTTCATTTTGTGGGAAATTGTTTTCAGCAATCTTGGAAGCTATGAGAAACTTTTCTGTTGAAGATGGGCTTCAGTTTGTGGCGACTCTCTTCAAAGTGCAAACATTAGTGGCAGTTGAAAAGTTGATCGAAATCGAATCGAAATAATGAATCGAACAATGATGTGAAAACGCTGATTCTCTATTGATATAAGCACTTTTTATTGCATTTTTTATTGATTTGCACTTTTTATCGATATAAGCACTTTTTATTTATGCTAAGTGCCTGGTACTCAACACAGGGAATATAAGGAAAATAACAGAAAATTGTATCTGTAGTATCTATCTTGACGGCTCCGTGGCTTAGTTTGTAGTAGTTCGAAGTTTGTTCTCGGGTCTTAGGGTTTGTCTTGTGTTTCTGTGTTTGTCCATGCCATCTGCGACACAGGGAATCGTAGTGCAGAGGTATGCATGAGTATGTAAACGTTTATAAATAGGTTAATTGATCTAACTATAATCCGGTAGCTACTACCAGGATATCATATCAAGGGAGCAGTTTCATCAAAGTTTGATAGTTGTTCGCAACTGTGATATATGGTTGTCTGTGAAAGCACTCTCTATTGATGCTAAGTGCCTGGTACTTCACACAGGGAATATAAGGAAAATGACAGAAAATAGCATCTGTGTACTGTAGTGATTTTTCACGTCTTTCGCTACATATTGGGTTCCACGTAGTGACAGACAAACGTGATGCTTTTTGGTTATACGTATTTCTCGGCGCATTGAGTGCTACGTGATACTACGCTGTAGTGGTCGGGATGGAGGGGGTGGGGGTGAGAACGACTAGAAATAGCCGTGTGGACACATTTACAGCGGACTCCACTGTAAATGTGTGCTACAAAATCACCTTCACCTGCATGATGTATCCCTGGTACTTTTATTTCATACAGAGAAAATAAAGGTTCACAATGAATCCATTATGTCAATGTTATTAAGACATTGCCCCTGCATTTTAAGTCTATAAGATATGTAAACATATTCAGAAAAATAATATTAAAGTTTTAAATATGTACTTACCATAATTCCAGAAATTACAATATTACGATAAGTTTCCGCTGCAGTTTTCTTCGCAATAAAATAATGTAATAACACTTCCCGCAAATGACGTTTATTTGGAATAAAAACCGACATTTTCGAAAAGGTGAAAACAATTGTTGCTTACACTTCAACCAAATATCATAAAATGCGTTAGATAGCTGACATTCAGTACTATCGAATACAAGTATGGTCATTTATTAGTACACGTAAACAATACTAAAAACGACATCTGTTGAGAAAGGGCGGAGTCATATTCACACACCCAATATTAATATTTTTTTATTAATGTATATATAGCCAAGCGTTTGGCCGCCATCGCAACCTATCTTATATGTTCTTCTTCTAAATATATAAACGTTTACACACTCATACCTCTGCGCTAGGATTCCGTGTCGCAGATGGCATGGACAAACACAGAAACACAAGACAAATACACAAGAGCCGAGAACAAACTTCATGCTTACCACACACTGTGCCCCGGTCGGGAATCGAACCCGGGACCCCTCGTTTCGAAAGCAAACTACCAACTAATCCACGGAGCCGTTTTTTATTCATAGTCAGGTTATGTTTCGGCTCTTAATAATAGAGAGATTATTAATTAATTATCGTAGCAGTAGAACTTGTGCCAAGTTCGTCCGGAGAGGTACTGCCACCACATCTGGAATCTGCCGCCAAGCAGTAGTGGTTGCATTACTGTGTTCCGGTGGAAGGGTGTGGCTGCCGGTGAAATCACATGCGCATGAGACGTATCATCTCCGTCTCGGGTGATGGACGCAGCAGGATGAATGCGACTCAGTAAAGATTTGTATCTCATACTGAGTCGCACGCATTACTGTTGTCATGGGCGAGGGTCACCACTTACCATCAGGTGGGCCCTCAGCTCGTTCCGTCACTCAATTACATTAAAAAAGAAAAAAAAAAAAAAAAATATTATTATGGTCTTCATAGATCGTATATGAAATCAGGAAAACTGGTAAATCTGTGAGTTATTGAAATTTACTCCCTCGCTCTCGCTGCGCCAGCCGTAAGCGTAAGCGAGACGGATGATAGTGGAGAATCGCAAGGGTCTCGCTCTGCGTGATAGGACGGATTAGATCTATGCTAACATAGTAAATATAGCTTTTGATAGAAATGCTAGTTCACATAGCGTTCCGGTATTAACAGGGCCGGTTTTAGCGGATCCGTCGCTACTGAGTGTGATATTTTTAAGGTTCCGCACCCAAAGGGTAAAACGGGACCCTATTACTAAGAATCGGCTGTCTGTCTATCCGTCTGTCACCAGGATATATCTCATAAAGCGTGATAGTTAGAGTTGAAATTTTCACAGATGATGTATTTCTGTTGTCGCTATAACAACAAATACTAAAAACGGAATAAAATAAATATTTACGGGGGCTCTCATACAAAAACGTCATATTTGTATATGTAGTTCCATATGAGGAAACTAGATGGCGCCACTTGTATTTTACCGTTAATATTATAGATTATGGTACGGAACCCTTCGTGCGCGAGTCCGACTCGTACTTGGACGGTTTTTTTTTATTCTTTCTCTCGTTATCTTCAGATGTACAAAAAGAGAACACCCGTACTCTAAGATGTTACGCATCACGAGCCTGTATTTTTACCGGCACTCACACCCTTCTATCGGAAGACAGGAACGCAAGTATTCTAGTTTGATGCTTAATGGCCGTACCAGCCTCGAATGTTCCCACTGCAGGGACACCGGCCTACTCTCGATAATTGAGAGTGAATGGGCTCTGATCTACCACGGGAGCCCAATCTGGATTAGTAGATGTCACATGTAATCGAATTTTTCTAAGACATGCCGGTTTCCTCACGATGTTTTCCGTCACCGTTTTGAGAACGTGGTATTGCGCACATCAATTTTTCAAGTGAAAAAACTCATTGAAATTGGGTTTGAACCAGCGACCTTCAGATTGAAAGTCGGCGTCTGTGCCCCTGGGCCACCACGCTCTCTGCTAAATGGCGCTGTGTGAAATTTCCATGAATTTGTTTATAAAACGGTCCTGTAAATAGATGCTGCGTGAACAAGCTCTAGGGGGTGAATACAGTAAACAGAAGACCCATGGGAGAAACAGCTGCCATAAAACTATGCACGATAAAGTTTATATGGGCATCGCTCGACTGGAGTTTGATATAACTCCATAGTGAGGATAATATCAAAGTCAAAGTCAAAGTCAAATTCATTTATTCCTTTAGATCTCAAGTATCATTTGGACACGTCAAATTTTACACACACATGTACACATATTCGTGAGCATATAACGTGTCACAGGAACTCCCAGACACATTACATGCACACAGATATGTCAAATTACAGTCAGTTTTCATGTTTAAGCTTAGTTTACGTCTGTTCATCATGTCTGTTCGTCTGTCTATCATGGTATTATTATGTCTAGGACGGTAAATTCGTTTCAGCGAGTCTCTCTACAGCAGCAGTAGAACTTGTGCCAAGTTCAGCAGAGGAGTACTGCCACCACATCTAGCATTTCACCGCTAAGCCGTGGCGCACTCACGTTGCTGTTCCGGTGGAAGGGACTGGGTGCCGGTGAAATTACAGGCAATTGAGGCGTTACATCCCCGCCTCGAAGTTACAGGCGCAAGGGAGTGAGACTTAGGTCTTCTCATACCCTTTGGTTCCCTACACGTACCCCCTGGGTGGTGCTAAAGGAACAAGCAAAAGTAGCAATAAACTTGTGCCAAGTTCGTCCGGAGAGGTACTGCCACCACATCTGGAATCTGCCGCCAAGTAGTGGTTGGACGCAGCAGGATGAATGCGACTCAGTAAAGATTTGTATCTCATACTGAGTCGCACGCATTACTGTTGTCATGGGCGAGGGTCACCACTTACCATCAGGTGGGCCCTCAGCTCGTTCCGTCACTCATTCACATAAAAAAAAGAAATAGCCGAAGTAGTAATTTTGGCTTAAATATAAAACAAGCGTATGAGGCTACATCCTCGTCTCAGGTGACAACGCAATGGGCTGCAACTAGGGTCTTCATGCTTAGAGCTAACTCGTATTGGTGTTGTTATGGACGAAGGTAACCACTTAATCAGGTGGGCATTCAGCTCGTCTCATCACTCCAGTAGCATAAAAACGTAGCGTATTCCTTTAGCCAGAGAGGGAAAACGTAAACGAAAATTGCGCCAGTGCCAATCTTACTTTGTTTCATACTCCGCCACTCTACCTCACAAAGTTCCATGAAACCGCAATATCTTTTGAAGAAATTTTGGGGCTTACGAAGTTTTGGATTTCGAGGGCCTACCACAAGTCGCCATATTATATTAAATCATTTTCAACCGACATCCAAAGGAAGGTTATCAATCAGTTAGGTATATATTGTAGTTGCAAATCTTTGTTAAAATAAGTATAAATAAATCTTTATAAAAGAAAGTCGTGTTTGTTACAACACTTATAACTCGAGAACGGCTGGACCGATTGCCATGGTTTTTGATTTGTTGGATTTGTTTCCGTCCCGAATAGCAGAATAACTATTAAAAACATTGGAAAATTAAAGAAAAAAATAAAATCAATTTATCCCCGTATTCTCCACGGGAACGGGAACTATGCGGGTGAAACCGCGGGGCGCAGCTAGTTTATTATATTGCAAACAAGACTTAATATAAAAATACAAAAAAATATACACTTCTTTACTGCCGAGTACCACTAATTATTAATATAAAGTTAACATAAAGACTTGCACACTGGGGATTCTGTAATAAGTTCTGGCGTTGCTAACTATGGCGTGGCACCCGATGCCAAATCGAGAGGGGTCCGGAAACGGACAGCCGCGGCGGGTTCGCAGATGTGTGTCAAAACATACCCGTGTTCCCGCCACTAAGCGGCAGAGGACACCGGGGTTTTAGTGGGTCAAAGTTAAAGTCAAAGTCAAATTCATTTATTCCTTTAGATCTCAAGTATCATTTGGACACGACAAATTTTACACATGCATGTACACATTTTCGTGAGCATATAACGTGTCACAGGAACTCCCCAGGCACATTACATGCACACATATATGTCAAATTACAGTCAGTTTTCATGTTTAAGCTATCTTATTTGTTAAGTTTACGTCTGTTCCAACCCTAACCGACCAACCCTAGGGGAAGAAACAGACAAGAAACCCCTCGGAGACAGTATTACATATTCGCGAATATGGTCCTGCGTCTAGAGTGGAGCAAATTTGGTCTAGTCCCACATAACCGCTCTGTCTCCCCGTGGCAGGGCGGTATGCGAGTGCATTTCACCAAGAAAGAAAAAAAAAAGGATTCTGTCATAAACCATCGTAGGTAAAGAGTAATTTGTAGATTTTATTATTTTTATACTATTTTTGGAGTATTTCGGGTATTGTATTTGAGATTTAGTGATCTAGTACACAGGTTTCAATAGTAGTTCGTGGTAAGGCCTGCTGGATAATTTATCTCTACTTAATTAAGTATTGTAAACTTGTATTGGATTTAATGGAAGTCTTAATTTCTTCAGCGAAACAATCGTGCCCGGGCGGAATTTCCCTTTGATCGTCCTTATGTGAAAATTCCATAAATTTGACTCAATTTTCATGTGATTTTGTGACCTTTGAGTTTAAAGTGCCGAGTTCATGACAGTAAAGGTGAAAGCTTGTATGTGTGTGTTTGGTCCTCCTTCACACTCAAGCGGCTCAACAGATTTGGATGAAATTTGGTACCAGGATAGCTTATGTCCCGGATTGGCACATAGGCTACTTTTGATCCCGGAAAACGGCGCGTAACACCGAAGGGCGCAGCTAGTTATAATAATAAATGTTTACACACGCATACCCCTGCAGGATTCCCTGTGTCGCTGATGGCATGTACAACACAAGAAAAACACCCAGTACCAAATAAATTTCATGTTCACCACACGAAGTGTCCCGGGCGGGAATTGAACCCGGGACCCTTTGTTCCGGAGGCGACTACCAACTAAGCCATGGAGCCGTCTATATTATTGTAGATCTTTTATTTTCTATCATGAACCAGCAATATATTAGATTTTCAAACAAAAAACAAAGCATCTACATCTAGTTAGCGACTAGGGTACAATAACCCTTAACTGGCATTACATTAATATAGCTACCATGATAAAAAATACGTCAAAACCGGGGGCAATTTAGTAGTGTAGCAAGCAACCTAAAAGAGATTTATCCACCTGCGATGTTTCTCAGTAAAGTACCAGGTCGGCAGAAGTAATCAAGAGGTGAAAACGCTGAGTGCTTCTCGCGCTCGTCGCGAGTAAAGATAGGTGGATGTTTATTTTCTTTCTTGAATTTAGTTATTTTTGCCGGCGAAGTTTAAATTGGCCTTTTTATTCTTTTTTTAAAAGCTCCAGTGACGCTATGTTTTCCACTTCATTACACTTCAGTTAACAGCGTTAGGCGCCGAATAAATAATAGAACTAGCAGTAGTTAAAATCTATTAATATCGGTTTTTTTTATTTGAATTAGTGACAGAACGAGCTGAAAGCCGGCCACCCTCAATCGATGACAACAGTAATGCGACTTAGTATAAGAATTGGATTTTACACTGAGTCGCATTCATCCTGCTGCGTCCATCACCCGAGACGGGGATGATACGTCTCATGAGCATGTGATTTCAAACCCACACTTTCTACCAGACCGCAATGCAACCACTACTGCTTGGCGGCAGATTACCAGGTGTGGAGTAAGTATTTCTTCGGGCAAACTTTGCGAGTTCTACTGCTTCTTTGGGTTGTTCCTTTTACACCCGGGGGACACGTGTAGGGGCTCTGAAGGTATTTAGGTACCACTAACAACATGGAGGATCTTATATTGAGTCGCATTACTGTTATGATGGGCGGGGTCGCAACTTACCACCAGGTGGGCCCTCAGCTCGTTCCGTCACATATTTGCCACCATTAGTATCACAATCAAAAAGTGTTTGCGTTTGACTAGCGCAATTTACCCCTGGGTTAAATTAATGTGTGCCCTTAAATATTTGTTTGGGGCGGTCCATTGTTTCAGTTTCTTGTTTCATTGTGTTTTTACTTTGTTAATGAGGAAAATATCGTATTCTACGATTTGTCTACCTTTGGACCGGCGCGAGAGAGTAAGAAACAAACAAACTCACTTTCGCATTTACAATATTACTTAAGATTTATTAACCTTTACTAGAAGAACTTGTGCCAAGTTCGTCCGGTACTGCCACCACACCTAGAATCTGCCGCCAAGCAGTAGTGCTCGCATTATTATGTTCCGGTAGAAGTGTGTGGGTGCCGGGAAATCGCATGCGTATGACACGTATCATCCCCGTTTCGGATGATGGACGCAGCAGGATGAGTGCGACTCAGTGTAAGATCCAAATCTTATACTGAGTCGCATTACAGTTGTCATGGGCGGGGGTCGCCACTTACCACCAGGTGGGCCCACAGCTCGTTCCGTCACTTTTTCACAAAAAAAAAAACCTTACGTATATAAGGAATACTTGGTAATTTGCTAACAAAGGTCAGACATCAAAATCCTATCATCTTATTTGAACCCAGGTAGGTGTGTACAGGTTGAGTTGTCCAAAGGTCGTGGGTTCATATCACTCTATCATAGATAATAGAATAATGGTGACCACGAACCGGCTGACGCAGTGTAGGACGCCCCCCCACCCGGTGGACCGATGACATTAAAATGGTCGCAGGTAGACGGTGGATGGAGGAGACTCAGGACAGCTATGGGGGAGGCCTATGTCCAACAGTGGACGTCTGTTGCAGGAGCTTACTGTAAAATATCAGATTACCTAGATGACAAAAAGGCTTGGGTGTGAATTTTTTTTTTCCACTCTAGGCGCAGGATCATATACGCGAATATGTAATACTGTCTCCGAGGGGTTTCTTGTCTGTTGACAAGAACTTGACGTAAACTTAATAAAATAAGATTAGCTTAAACATAAAACTGACTGTAATTTGACATATCTGGCATGAAACGTGCCTAAGGAGCTCCTGTGACACGTTATATGCTCATGAATATGTTTACTTGTGTGTGTAAAATTTGACGTGTCCAAACGATATTTGAGATCTAAAGGAATAAATGAGTTTGAGTTTGAGTTTATTGGATGAAATGATGATGATGATGATGAGATAATACAAAGTGTTGCCAATTGTTCAATAAGTGGTACATAATACAAAATCCTAACTAGTACTGTAAATGCGAAAGTGAGTTTGTTTGTTGCGCTCTCACGCCTAAACCGCTGAATCGATTAAGATGAATTTTTATATAGATACTAGCTGACCGGGCCACGCGTTGCTGTGGCTAACGTTTTTGTCATACGATATTAAAATTGCGACTATAATTTGAGATTTAAACTATCCTATCTCTCAAGTTGGATCGAACTGCACATGGTGTGCGAATTTTATTATAATCGGTTAAGTGGTTTAGGAGTCCATTGAGGACAAACATTGTGACACGAGATTTATATATATTAAGAAGATAGATGACACCCTTGCATTCAAGTTTTGATAACAAACCCAATGGTTTTTTTCTACGTGGCTGGAATGTCGCAAAGACAAGACGGCCCACCTGTTAAGTGGTTAACAATTTTAAGAACAAGAGTAAAAAAAATGCATAGTAATTGGGACAAACGCAAGGAGGTTTTCCACTCGAAGTAAATAAAAATAGAATGAATGAATGAATACTCTTTATTGTACACCTCGATAGAAACATAACATACATAACAAAAACAAAATTAACAAAACAGTCACAAAAAAAGAAGAGGTTACAATGGAGGTTTACTTTGTCCTAATTAAAAGTAAATATATTAAGACTAGCTGTGCCCCGCGGTTTCACCCGCGTTTTTTTCTTCAGACGATTTAATAATTATTTTGAACATAAAATCGGTTATTGTGATTAAACCATGATAGCTAGATATATGTTCTCGCGGACTTTTTTGTAGGTCTTAATGTGTACAAACCCGTAGTACATTATTTTGTTCTATTGTCAATAGTTTTTGCAGCGCACGCAAAAATAGGTTTTCTATTTTACACCTTGTGTTACAAAATAGCAATATTGTTACGGATCCCTAATTTTGAAAAAAAAAAAACATAGCCTATAGCCTTCCTCGATAAATGGACTACCCAACACTGAAAGAATCATTCAAATCGGACCAGTAGTTCCAGAGATTAGCGCGTTCAAACAAACAAACAAACAAACACAGCAGCTTTATAATTTTAGTATAGATTCAACTCACCTGTCACGATTTAGAGACCGCATCTCTCCTGTCAGTGGTTTACGTCAGAATCACAGACTTTGATCATCACTTTGTTTTAGTAATCAATTTGGTTTTCTTGTTATTTAAATTAGCACCTGTTTCACACTGGTCATATTCTTATGTACTCACGCCCCACCAATTTACGAATCCATTAGCCAAAACAAGACACTGGCAGAATTTGTGTGGCTATAGACAAAAAGCCATATAGAAGAAGATCATCACTTTATTTAATAAAGTACATCACAATACCTACTATATTTGCCTCGTTAAACATCTTGTACGTAAATAATCAAATTTACCGAAATCGGCCTCCCCGGGCCCTGCGGTATCGGGGCCCTAGGGGAAAGACCCGTTATATCTACTTCCAAACAAATAAACAACTGGACATAGACTAAAATAATAAACAGATTTAAAAATAAAAAAACTGACTTCAATAAATAAATAAACTTTTACACACTCATGCCTCTGCACTAGGATTCCATGTCGCAGATGACATTAACAGCAACATAAGACAACCACCCAAGACCTGAGAACAAACTTCATGCTCACAAAGTGTGCCCCGGCCGGGAATCGAACCCGGGACCTTCGCTTCGAAGGCAGGGCTACCAACTAAGCCACAACCTCAACCGGCTATGATTTTTTTTTGATAGGGTTGCTATATAGGATGGTCTATAAAGAAATTTCACTGCTAAAAGGCGAAAAGTAAGAGATTAAGGCGACAGATATTTTCTTGTATAAAAGCTTTTGGCTCGATGTTGTCCATTTCAACCAACTTTGGAGAAGGTTATTAGTTCGGCTGTTTTTTTTGTTTGTTACCACAGTTCTCTATCATATATATCCCGATATTGATTTTTTTTTATCGGAAAGTATATGCTTTCAAAATCCAATAACAAACAAATTTATTTATTAACAAAGATACTCGTGTTACAATAAATAAAAGTAAGTACAATATAAGTTTTGAGTTTCATTAATTAACAGCGGGTCCCAAACTAGGCGTTGCCTGTATCTTGGTGATCCTTGATTTCCTAATTAATTAATTCCTTATTAGAAAATTTATTCCATATTTTTTTTGTCAAAATCTGTTGAACAGTTTAGTTGTTAAATCAAAATAAATTGTGTCATCCAAGTAAATGAAATTGCATATTATGCTATCCTGTGACTTTTTCTTCGCCCGTTATAAATCAATTTGAATGTTTCTTTCATAATGGTAGATCGTATTCCCTAAGGGTGAAAATTAAAAGATGAAAGTACTGAAGTCAGATTTTTTTCGATTTTTAAATCACACTTGTAGCAACACTAAGATTTTGTGCAATAAACTACAAAAATTCTTGGTTAAATTAAATTAAATTCGCAATTTGACAATCGACTGTCAAAAGACGTAGGATCCCGTCAAGAATCTCGTAGAAAAATGTGGTTCCAGTTTTACCCAATTTCCGAATTTTCACAGGATTTTCCCAAAAAAAAAATTTTTTTGACTAGCCTTCTCCTGACATTTACAAATACAATAAAAAAAGTATTCGTCAAATTCTGAAGTGTCGTTCTGATGCCTTACATACATTCGGCAATAAATTTTTATTTATATAGATAGTAATTCATTTTAATTTTTTTTTAATATCAGTCACTTGTTAATGTTAATACCCTTTCAGGGAAAAGACAAACATACACTTTTCATACCTGAAGGTAAGCAACTTTAATTGTAACTTAACAGCGATACAAAAGTGACACTTTAAATGGAAATAATAGTTATTATAATTTAACAGATAAATTAACCCGTATACCAGATATATAGAGAGACAGATATACCAGACATATAAGCCTTTACCCAACAAGGGGTTCCTATGAATCCTACCTATAGATAGCGGAAAAAATATCAAATAAATAAATTAAGATTACTATTATACAACATGAATAATTTTATCAACGTATTATAGTTATAGAAAGGAAGGAAATAAATGGGCTTTTTTATCATTATTATTAAATACCAGATGTCCCCACAGACACAATTATCGGGGATGAGATTTAGAAACGGGGTGGTCCATAGATAACTGATCAAAACCTTATTGACCCTCGCGTTTGTCTATGATATTAAATTCAAAGTCTGTCGTATTTTATCACACTATGAGTGGGAACGACGCCGACGGTCCCAGCAGTGGGATCGCACCGTGTATTGTCATTACAGCGCGCGCGCGAAACACGTCATGCCGCGAGCGCGGCTAGTGGGATACTGACGCCTGTTGGTAGTGGTGATACGGAATTATTGGAGTTGATAATACCCCTTGATATATCTAAGGCTTTTTAACCCTTGACGAAAAAGAGGGGTATTATAAGCATAAGTTTTTAGTGTAAATCTATAGCATCGTAGTTCCCAAACGAAAGAACCTATTTTGATGCAGTTTTTTCTGTTTGAAAGCCCGCCGCCAAAAAATATTATACCCGCCATAATATTTTTTATTGTTTTAATATCAACAATTTAAATCGCCTTACTATAACGGTTCAAAAAATACTTAAAAGTAGACAGACAGGCAGATGCTGGAGGTTAAATATAAGTATAGGAAACTACTTCCAGTACCGAAGCCATAAAAGTAATTATTCTAAAAAGGTTATATCATCTTCAGACTATTCCACAATATCAAATAGTAGGTACCATGCGAGTTACGATTGGTTCTGCCGCCGCCGCCGCCCGCCCAGCAACAGATTGCAGTGTTGCCATAATTTAATTAAAAAATTAACAAAATTTATTAAATGTACGACAGTTTAATTAAAAACTGGACAAGAGAGTTTTAGACTCGGGCACAAAGGGTTACCACATATAAATAAATATTTATGGACATTTCATTGAACCAAGAATATTGCACTATGGAATCTGATACAATGTTTAGTACCAGGGCGACGGAGGTTCGATCGTTTTTTTTTTTGTAAAATTGTTTTTTATCTGACATTAGAAATCTATAAGTTAAGTACTATTCAAGCAAAACAAAAACTGACAAGATGGCGTTATATTAAATTTTCAGCGTAGTTTTATATTAGGAAAAGTATTTTATAATAAAAATTTGCGTTTTTATAATACAATTATACAGATAAAGTTAAACAGTCAAACCTTACCTAAACACAAAATTTATTCCAAATCATTAGAGTCGTTTTCGTGTTCGGTTTTTTTGTAAATTTAGACATGTAACAAATATGTGTGCTAGACACACAAATGTTTGGTGAGAATCGAACCCTCGACCTACAGTGGCAGAGGTACTAAAAATAATCCAATTGTTCTTTGACCATCTAAAATAAAATATACTAAAAATATAATTGAAATGTGTTTCTTATGTCAATACAATAGCCTTTTACTAATTGTATTTAAAAGTATATACGATACTAACAATAAAATAATTCTATAATTTTTGTGTCTGTTTGTCCGGCTAATCACGATTAAAGATTTTCCTGTCTCTGTATATGGCATAGACACTTCATTGACATGCATGAAAAGTACCTAACACCTACCTGTCAACTACATCTTACATACGTAAAAGTAAATCTTTAAACGATTATTCCACAATTTTTCCAGACTGGTAACCCTGACATTTTACAAATAGACGGTATAATCCTACCAATTACGATAGCCGTGTCATTTCATCAGCATTTATCTCAAATGGGTTATTTTCATCTTAATCGAACTATCAGATGGTGGAGAATACATTTACGTCGCTACAACCTTTGCTATATATTGCTCTGAACAAAATACACTAACAGCACTTACAAAATATGTTGTCCTGGTACCAGCGCACAGATCATTTCTTATTCCTTATTCCACTTAAATAATTCTATCATACATGATGTTTAAAAGTAAGGTATATTACAAAGGCTAGCGCTTAACCCTTCAAAGAGTCATTTTCCAACAGCCTTTGAGGCTGAGAGGGAAGTGTAAGAGGTTGCGCACAAAAATCTTTCCCTACAAAAAGTACAGTCCCGCCACCGACCAAATTTTTACCGCTATTTTGCGAAATTGTGATGCTTTTGCATCATCTGTCCACTCATAGTATCCTAGTAAGCACCCCTGATCCCGATCTAGTGGCGGCCTGTACGGCCTCGCACCCTCGCAGAACAACCCGTTTTTTGTTTCGATGTACTGCAGTTGTCTTTAGGAGGATTCTGACTGATTACCAGGAGCCCTGCACACTTCCAACTCACCTAAAATCCTCATACGCCAAGAGCCTCACAAAGATCTATCGCTCGGAACCTCGCAATATCTAACGCCGCCCTTGTCCCGATCTTTGACACTTCGCATCCACTATACCATCTTACGCAATAGGTGACTACGCTTCATATTACGATTATCAAACTCAATTATTCCTTTAGATCTCAAGTATCATTTGGACACGTCCAATCTTAAACACTCAAACATATTCGTTAGCATATAACGTGTCACAGGAGCTCCTTAGGCACATTACATGCACACAGATGTAAAATTACAGCCCGTTTTAACGTTTAGCTAGTATTATTTGTTAGTTTACGTCTGTTCCAACCCCAACCGACCGACCCGAGGCGAATAAATAGACAAGAAACCCCTCGGAGCTTAATAATCTCCTGTAGCATAGCATGCTCCACCGTTCATGTCTACCGAATATGTTTAATTGTACTTAAATGATACTTGAGATCTAAAGGAATTGGGTTTGAGTATTACATGCAGATACAGATACAGGCAGATAATTTATGTCAAATTACAGTCAGTTTTCATGTTTTATGTAGGTTTTGTTCCAACCCTAACCGACTGACCCGAAGGGAAGAATTCAGTAATGCGCAGTACAGCCATCAGAACTGCGCATTAACGATCAAAGAAATCACTGTGCTGATGTTGACTTTCATCTCGGGCTTCAAAAGCATTCACCAGGGTTACATGAATCATTCGGAGTTTGCTTAAATTGAATTTAATGTATGATCGCACATCGGGCATAATAGTTCATCGGCCAGTGAAGCTTGAAATGGATTTACTTTTACTTGTTATTTTATTATTGACTTTTATGAAATATATTTTACTAGCGACCCACCCCGGCTTCGCACGGTTAGTAAAGCATCAGTGTCGTATCAGAAACTACCCGTGCGAAGCCGGGGACCACACCTGGAATCAACCGCAAAACAGTAGTGTTCGCATTACTGCGTTTAGATCGAAGGGTGTGGGTGCCGGTAAAATCACATGCGCACGAGACGTAATATCCCCGTCTCGGGTGATAGACTGTGTTCATATTCAGATTACCAGTGAAGTTACCGGCACAAGAGATATTATATTTTTTTCCATTTTTTTACATTTCCATCTTCTTAGAATGGTTTTTACCTACAAATGGTATCGAAATATTGTACGTAGAAAATCTCACGATGACTGCCAAATGTTTGAGGTGTAACCGCGTTTTAATCAAACTAAAACCAAGTTATGATGATTACGGGCACTTACTGTCCATTGGAACATTTGACCATTAAAACTTCAGTATATGAACAGTCGGACAATATTTACAATTTCATCCACTAATAGCAAATGTAACTGTATCCTTTGGGACGGGCGAGCCTTGACCCTCTATTAGCGTTATGGGCTCCTGGTACTTGTGTCAAATTTCCTGTTAAGTATAACAAAGTAAAATAATTTTAACCTTTCTTTCTAGCGTTTGATTTGCTAAAATGTAAAATTGTGACCCTATTTTATAAGCACATACATAATTGTATATAAACTACATTAATAATTAAAATTTTATCTATTTAATATACAAAAAAGAAATGATATTATTATTTGAATTTGTTCTCATCATAAAGTATGTTTAATTCCTTTTTTTAATTAGTTAATTGGTTAATAATGATGTTAATTCTATATTAACTTGTAAGATTTGTAATTGAAAATTACTTGCTAGATAACAATTACGCTCAATATACCTAATTTGCAGCCTACTTCAGGGTACGTGTGTACTTACAACTGTAAGAGGGGCGAGTGCAAGAAATAAGGGATGAAAACGGTTATTTCGAATTTTTTAATCAGGCACTTGGTTCTGGTAAGAATACCATACAATACAATACAATGTCCCAAGGTCCGTGAATTATTGCGTGTCTACACAATCTGCACAGATAAATGGGGGTTGGGACGGACCGCCATTGTTTCGCTTTGTCAATAAATAAGCAAACTGAATTGAAACGAAGAGACAAATAGTTTGGTATCGCGACAGAAACCTTTTTTATGTCACCCCATGTGGGCAAAGTCCCGAAGATTGCTTCATTTATAATATATAAAACACAAAAATTGTTTCTAGCCAAGTCCGTTACAGACTTTGAAACCATCCAAGCGATATGCTCCAAACCGGTTTCATTAGAAAGGCAATGCGAATGGCTGTAGACCTCTAAAACAATGCATTAGGCACAAAATGAATTTCTTTTTTTCACACTATATCACCTCTCGGTTTAAGTGCCTATTGTTTTAACTGTAAAACTTTATTGGTAAATAAATAAAGAAGAAATTATCGAGAAAAAAAACCTACTGCATGTAAAAATCCAAATTACATTTAAACATACAAGTTGTATATATTTTTGTAAACCATTTATGTATTTTGATATTACAATCGATAGGTTTCTGAAATGAATTTTTTGAAGACATACAACATGGCGTCATAAATAGGCCATTTTTAGTTTTATAATTTTGATATTACCAGTGTCACTCTCACAATTAAAACGAATCTCCATCAAGCCGCTTAGAGCTACAGAGCATGCCAAAGAAATTTACATACATATACTTCAAAACCATAACTCACCTGGCGCAGTCGTGTAAAAAGGGAATGTTTCTTTGTAATTTTCGTCCAACTGAGATATAATATTTTTATGCTTCTAAAGTGCCGGGAGTAATAGCCCACCAAAATAGTGGTTACCGCCGCCGATAAAAAAAACATAAACACGACTCAGGTCACGTACTAAATTATGTGCAGACCCAAGTCGTATCGCATTGCGCCCGTCAAACTGAGACGGGCATCTAATGCTTAAGTGCTAGAAAAATTATGTGAAGAAACTAATAAAATAACCGCTGAAAAAGGCAAAAAGATGCCGCTTGGTTTTCTACGCCGCTTTTACACTGCTTTGCCAGCTCCTAAACAAATTAGAGAGTGGTGGCCCAAGGGCATAGATGCCGACTATTAATCTGAAGGTGGCTGGTTCAAACCCACAAGTTCACCAATGAGTTTTTTCACTTGAAAAAATTATGTGCGCAATACCACGTTCTCGAAACGGTGAAGGAAAACATCGTGAGAAAACTGGCATGTCTTAGAACCAAAAATTCGACGACATGTGACATCTACCAATCCGGATTGGGCTCCCGTGGTGGATCAAAACCCATTCACTCTCAGTTATCGAGAGCAGGCTACTGTCCATGCATTGGGAACATTATAGGCTGATACGGATACAGTAATTACTAAATTAATAATACATTGTTTTTTTAATAAATGCCATTGTTTCTATTAATGAATGCCGCCATTATAGCAACAAATTGCAAGCAATAAACCAAAACTTAGTGTTTTAAGTACCAGGGAAGCAAAAACATCAGAACAGTTGTTTTTCCCACAACACAGATGGCATACCAGCCAGTCCAGGCCACGATCTTCGCTTAAGTATACCAGGATATCATCAGAATGCTGGTACGTATAGTGTTGAATAAACTTCCAGCCGTAGAATAGGGAACATTCGAGACATATGATTGAAAGGGGAAGCTGGAAGGAAGACGAAAAATATTTAAGAACAAAATTTAACCACCTTCACCCGAAACGGGGATGTTATGGCTCATGCACATGTGATTTCACCGGCACCCACACCTTCCACCGGAACACAGCAATGCGAGCGCACCAGAGCTTGGCGGCAGATTACCATGTGCATCAGGCAGTACTTCTCCGGGCAAACTTTGGACAAGTTCTACTGCTACTTTCTGCTTTCCTTTAGCAGCACCCGGGGGGTACGTGTAGATTAAGTGTTTAAATAGTGTTTTACAATTTAATTGTATTACCGTATACTTGTAAAAAAGCAATTAAAAAAAACGAGCGAATCTCGGTCTCCCAAATATTGTATATGTGCTTAATTTCGGGGGTAAATGCTCTTGCATTCCGCTCTACCACTGGGAGACGGCGGTTATGTGGAACTAGATAATAACTACCCACTAAAACTTCACGGTATCCTATGCCGCTTAGAGGCAGAAACACGGGAACACACACACAAGTCTGCACACACTTCCGTGAATCTGCCGCAGCTGTCCGTTTCCGGACCCTTCTCTGTCGAGCATCGAGTGCCACTCCTGTTTGCGACACCCAGGACATATTCCAGGTTCATTATCTTCGGATTTTGACCAACAATATTAGAAATAAAAGTACGCAAGCTGGTTGTGGGACATAGCACCATCTTCATCATCTCCCTGCCCTTATCCAAGTGGGGTCGGCGCAATAATATTTTCTCTTCCATTTCCCTCTGTCAGATGTCAGGTTGAGTCAGGACGTCTTTATGATTTTACCTTTTTATTTTAATGATAATTGTTGTCTTGTGTTCTGCTAAAATGCATGACGTTACCAAGAGTTCTTCTTGTAAGGTAAATAAATAAACTATATAGCAATTATATCTTAATCATTCCATCTTTCTCGCAAAGACAATTGAAAATGCGGATTTTTGTATCTAATTATTACTCATTAAGGTCAAAAAAAACTATGGTATTTTACCTCCAAAACATTAAATATTATTGGACATCTTCTGCGCAAAACTTTCGGGAAGAGATTGATTTCTTTCAACGCCAAACACGTGCTGAGTAGAAAGACGATATTTGATTCCAAGTATTGATTTTTGAAGGTATTATCTGGAAAGACAGAATTAAATTTATGCATAATTTGCCTTGCTGTACCGTACCAGCTTCTAATGTTCCCACTGCAGGGACACCGGCCTACTCTCGATAATTGAGAGTGAATAGCTCTGGATCTACCCCGAGAGCCCAATCCGGATTGGTAGATGACACATGTCGTCGAATTTTTGGTTGTAAGACATGCCGGTTTCCACACGATGTTTTCCGTCACCGTTTTGAGAACGTGACATGGTATTGCGCACATAATTTTTTTTAAGTGAAAAAACGCGTTGGTGCACGTGTGGATTTGAACCAGCAACCTTCAGATTGAAAGACGGCGTCTATGCCCCTGGGCCGCCAAGCTCTCTGCATTGCTGTGTTCCGGTGAAATTACAGAGACTTAAGGCGTACGAGATATCAAGATGAGACATCTCAGTCTCATATTGATGGGCGCTAGCGACTTCAGTCTTCCCATACTTCAGTAGTAGAAAATTTTAAGTCGTTTTGCTGTTTATGGGCGACTGTAACCATTTTATATCAGGTGGACTGTAAGAACGTCCTATCAATTCAGTCATATAAAAAAAATTAACGTTTACACACTCATACCTCTGTACTGGAATTCCCTGTATCGCAGATGGCATGAACAAACACAGAATCTCAAGAAAAACAAAGACCCGAGAACTAACTTCATGTTCACCACTCAAAGTGTGCCCCGGCCGGGAATCGAACCCGGGACCCCTTGCTTCGAAGGCAGGGCTACTACCAACTAAGCCACGGAGCCATCATTCGATATCATTCGGTATTTCATACACATGAAATAATCTAAGCAATTTTGAACCATTGTTCAATATAACAATGGTCATTTTTCCGGGAACCCTTACGAGGGAGGGAGGATATCAATATACCTAAACCGGAAAATGGAAAAAGGATGTCGCATCTCCTGAGGGTGTTTCCGACACCCCCGTTTTCTCACGATGTTGCCCTTTCAGAAAATGATTAATGTGCCGACAAATCAAAGGGTGTTTTCAACTTGTCTTGAAAGGATTTTGTTGCTCGATAGTATTTACCACAAACTTAAAAATGTTGAACGCAACTTTTCAAGACGGAAGACATGGACGAAAATTTTCTACCAATTAAATTTTCTAATCAACTTATGTTCTTTTGTTCTTGGTCTTCTTATCTGATCTCTTGTTTGAAATAAAGTGACTGATTGAAAAAACTCACATCTCAGTTGTAGTAGCTTTGCCTTCTGTATGTTCTACCCATGACGGGTTCGATTTCCACCGAGGACAAGTATTTGTGTGACGAAAATAAATATTTGTTCTGTCTAGGTGTTATTATAGGTGTTATACAACTCCCTCTAAGATCCAAGTCTTATTTTGAGTTGGGTTGTTAATGGGCGTGAGTAACTACTTACCGCCAAGCCACCAGGGCAAATACAACTCCCTCTTAGATCCAAGTCTTATTTTGAGTTGGGTTGTTAATGGGCGTGAGTAACTACTTACCGCCAAGCCACCAGGGCGTTCTGTCACTTACTCCAATAAAAAAATAACAGAAATACGAGATTTAAAATGTTATTCCCCGTGTGTTGAATAGATAAACCTGTTTATAGACAGACGGACAGACGAATAGACACACAAACGTTGTTTGTTTTCCAAGTTTTAGAAATAATTGAATTATTAAAAATTATATGACTGCAATTATGTATTTACAAAAAAATATATTAATTAAGTTTGCTGTCAGTTATCTAGCCCCCATAGTCATCTAGTTATTGAACCCTCTATCTAGATGGCAATATGTGAAATGTCCAAGAATATTTATATATTTAATTAATTCTCACCATCAATTAGTAAATGTACTCCGTTTATTAAAAGTGATAAACTTAATACTATTGCAGCGGTACAGGTCATAGCATTTTTCAAATATTTTTTCTTTCGTCTGTTGGCCTTCGATATTCACGATTAGCCACGAGACGCAAATATATTTGAGCCGATGTCAGCTGTAGAAACTCATATAAAAATTAATAACCGCGTGATAAAAGGGATTTTCAGATATTATTTCATGTAAATAAAATATTTAAAAACGTCAAAATATCATCACAGACCACAGATTCGATCGTGTTATGAACAGACGGTGATTTTGCTAACGTCATTCACTCCGTGGAAGAAAGAATGGAAAGCGATCATAACTGAAGTTTCTCTTTTTAACCCCTTTTTTTTTTACATGGGGAAATACGTTTACGTATCGTCCCTCCCGGGGGGGGAGGGGTATGTCGGACTCAGCTTATAAAGCTGAGTGCCACTACCGACTAAAACCCCATGATGCTCTCTCTTGACTACGGCTACGGGAACCGCGATATGCATACATCCGCGGCCTGTTTTTAACCCCTAATGAAAAAAGAGTGTTGTAAGTTTATAGTGTCTATTTTGTATTTGTGTCCGTTTGTATCATAGCTATGTTATCTTCGAAGATATCTGATATTTACGAAAATTGTTCTATTACTTGAGCATGTCGGTGAACATGCAGTTCTCGGGTCTTGGGTGTTTCGCAATTTATTTGTGTGTCCATGCCACCTGTGACGCAGCGTTTTATAATGCGGGGTTATAAGTATGTAAGCGTTTATTGTTAATTAGTACAAATCCGTCGACCGAAAAAATCCTAAAAAAATTGCAAAAATTGTAAAGTACAGACATTTACAAATTTACATTTAAAAATTTACTCTTATAATTATACTATATATTACCAATACACGACACTATTAATAAATATATATTATATTGTCAACCGCAGCAGTTCGATTATAGATTTTCAAACTTTAACTTTGAGAGTTCAACATCACACTTAGTCCATGAAACATTCAATGTACTTTCTATCAATTTCCTTAAACTTTTATGACATTTACATCGTAAAACGACCTATAAAACAATGTAATCTAAAAATCGTAATAACAATCCGGTTAGGTATACGGATAACAAAAATGCTTATACAAAGATGAGAATCAAAAAATATTTTGTTCTCAAAATAGTACTCATCGAAACAGTCATAGTTTTAGCTACTCAAAGTGAACCAGAAGATGACGATGTTGTATATAAAACGATACATTTCTCACCGCTCAAACAATTAAGTAAAGACGACGATAGGTTCGCACCTATCGGCCATAACGATAAAACAGCTACACCTCAAGATGAACTCAGTGATGAAGAAAAGAAAGAATCTGCCCCGGTTGATAAATTTAATATAAATGTCAATGAATTCGCAACGGAAGTTAGAAATTATAGTAGTCATGCAACAAATTACCCGAGCAAGGATCGAAAGGGTGTTTCTCAATTGAGAGAAGGGGATGACGCGGACAGCGATGAAATAAAGACTCTGCTGGAAGAAAAGTATAAGTTTAGGAATAACGAGGTGTCCACTCGCTATAAGATAGCTACAGATGATAGAGATTACCCAGGTTAGTCTGTCGAGAATTTCTTGTGAGCACCGAAGCTACTGGAGCTACTAAAGACAGGAAATGACTTAGTCCATTACCTACATTCTTTAAGAAATAACTGGTAACGGGGGTCGCCCGCGTCCGTAGCAGAGTGTGCTTAGTGCGAAAAGAGCAACTAACAGTAGCATTAGAACTTGTACCAATTTCGTCCGGAGAGGTACTACCACCAGACTTTGCCGCCAAGCATTACTGCTTGCATTACTTGTTCAGGTGGAAGTGTGTGCGTGCCGGTGAAATAGGCGCAAGAAACGTCTCACGTATTTTTATGATTATATTTTATATCATTGTTAAGTACTTTATTTATATTCTAAATTTTTGCCTTTGTGTTTGTTTCTTGGCACAAATAAATATATTTTTCTTCTTTCTTTCTTCAATTATCTCGTAAACTCATCAAAATACCGGTAACAAAGCGAATTTCAAAAATTATAATTCTGATCTGCTCTTCATATTCAGTGTTCCCTGATACCCAAACGGACCGCCACATTGCGTGGGCGTTCCGAGCTTTTGCTGTCCGACGCATCGTTGGTGGCATGGAGACCTCCATCAGCATGTACCCTTACAATGTGGCCATCTCCAGGAGCGGGAAGCACTGGTGCGGAGGATCCGTCATTGATGAGCAATGGGTCCTCACTGCTGGACATTGTCTGGAGGCGTAAGTAAACACATGCTTTCACTGGTAATGTTGTTTTTTGTTGAATTGTTACGGTTTTGTGACTTGGTAGTAGCCCTGCCTACCAACCTAAGGGTACTCTCTCTCTTTAGCTGCTACTCTCGATAATTGAGAGAATGGGCTCTGATCTACCACGGGAGCTTAATCCGGATTGGTAAATGTCGCATGTCTTCGAATTTATGGTTCTAAGACATGCCGGTTTCGAGAACGTAAATTTTCAAGTGAAAAAACTCATTTGTACACCAGCCCACACCACTCATTGGTGGTGTGGATTTGAACCAGTAACCTTCAGATTGAAAGTCGGCGTCTATGCCCCGAGGCCACCACGCTCTCACACACAGCACATTCTGCGTAAAATGTATTTGTTGGTTTGTAAAACTAAAGTTATAGTAATTCTCTTCCAGGGCCTTTGACGGGCATAAGAGTAAGCTCCAACCGTTCATTATACGAGCGGGCAGCTCCTTCCACAACCGAGGGGGTTACCAAGCCAGGGTCAATAAGGTAAGTTAAGGCTTTGAGGGGTCCATTATGAGATACCACACGGGTGGTGCAGCAACCCAAAGAAACAAAACTTGTGCCAAGTTTTTATTTTTTTATTTATTTTTAAACCGAAGTGACGGGACTAGCTGAAGGCTACCTGATGTTAACTGGGTACCTACGCCCATAACAACATCAACACGACTTAGTTCCTCCCCGACCAAAGCCTGAGAAGACACAAGTCGAACCCCGTTGCGCCCTTTATCCAAGACGGGGATGTTTGGCGAACTCTGTACAAGTTCTACTGCTACATTTTGTTACTCCATTAGCACCACTCAGGGGATACGTTTAAAAATTCAAAGGGTATTCGCTTACGGATGCGAGGACCTGGTCTGGAGGTGTACTGCCACCGAACCTGGTAGTTAGCCGCCAAGCAACAGCGCACTCGTATTATTGTGTTTCGGTGGAAGGGTATGAGAGCCGGTGAAATCACAAGTCACAGGCGTATGAGAAGGTTTCCCCGTCTCAGGTGACGGGCGCAGCGCGATTCGCACAACGTACTATCGTTGTAATGGGCGGAAGTAACCACTTACCACCAGGTGGGCCTTAAGATAGTTCCATCACTTCATCTTATAAAAAAAATATTGTTCATATGGTCGAGCGCAGAATTGAACCCTGTGAATCTCTTGGTTGCTGTAACCACTGCTCCACTGCATCAACTAAGTAGCTATCTTTCTTCAGGTGTTCTTCCCAAAGAAGTACGCCCCAGGCAACGCAGACTTCGACTACTCCTTGATGCGGCTGGACCGACCTCTGCCCATCGGCAGAAACATAGCGGTCCTCAACCTCCCGTCCAAGGATTACGTCAACAAGGAGGGGGATATCCTCATTGTGACGGGTTGGGGCAGTACTGACGTGAGTGATGGTACTGCCAAGTTAGCAGTCTGCGAAGACGTTATTACCAACTTTGAGTGGTATACTTAGCCCCGCAGATTAGTTAGGTGGGGTTTGATTCCCAGCCGGGGCACACTTTGCGTGATTATGAAGTTTGTTCTCTAGTGTTGGGTGTTTGTCTTGTTTCTGTGTTTGTCCCTGCCACCACAGGGAAATGAACACAGGGAATGCTAATGCAGGGGAATGAGGATATAAACGTTGTTTACATATCGAAACAAAATAATAAAATTAAAGTGTCTGTTTTTTAAAAAGTACCAATATATAATAACAGCCTTTTACCAAACCTACGAACTATTGGGTACAATCTACGGACGCGACCATCATGCTCCGAGAAAACAGATTTGCAGGCTGAAAATAAGCAAACCCTGAGTGAGCGATGGTGAGATGAAATATTTTTGATAGTGTAAGAAATAATTTATTATTATTGGTTTGCTCAGGTTTCTGGATATGGCCACATCCCGGATCGCATGCGTTTCGTTCCGGTGCCGCTGATGCCGCAAGAAGATTGCCAGAAGTCGTATCGGTTCCTCATCACGGGGAGGATGCTGTGCGCCGGATACGCAACGGGTGGGAAAGATGCTTGCAATGTGAGGATAACCATCTATCTTGTCATGTTACCCTAGTGGTTTGTTCTTTTTTTGAATGAGTAAATCAATTGTTCTACGCTCGTTTTAAATACCTATAAACGCTCCAACTAGTATTTGGAATAATGACCGGTCGAAGAACCGCTTGCTTAACTTGAATGGTTTGTACTGAAACGAAAGCACAAGCTGCATTTGTGGATGCTTTGAGTTTCGGGAGCTCTAGAACATTCTAGGGTTCTAGAAGTTTCCTCGTGTTTTCTTTTAGCGATACGAAAATGAGGCTATCCGCGTAAAAAAAATCAAGCGAAAAACACATTGCTTGTATTTTGCATTTAAACTATCAAATTTCGGATTGAATTGGTGTCTCTCTAATTTTAAAGACAGTCAATGATGGAAAACAATTTCTGTCTGCCAGATAAGTACAAGTTGGGTCTGAGTACTAAATTAAATTGAATCTGCGTTTAACAAAATTAAACCTTTACCGAGTGGTTCGCCTTTCAATTTACTATAAGCAATCATCGAATTACCATTTTGCTCTCAGCACGATTCAGGCGGCCCAGCAGTGAGGGACGGCGTTCTAATCGGCATCGTGTCTTTCGGAGGCAAGCAGTGTGGAGACCCTCGCTCCCCGGGAGTGTACAGCCGAGTGGCTGAAGTGACAGAGTGGGTGGAGCAGACCATCACTGAAAACGAAGCGCACACGGTGCCTGAACTCAAGGCCAAGATTGAAAAGGCTAGACTAAGGGAGAGAGAATTGCAAAAGTGAGTATGCAACTAGTTAACAAGAAAATACATAAGTATACTGTGTGTATGAGTAATCTACTCTGGTATCGGAATATTCAAGCATGGAATGCTTGAATATTCATGGGGGCCGCTAGGATTACTTTCAAGGAGGTGTATCTTCATCTACGCACTATAATTTTCAAAAGAATAATTATAAGTAATTATATCCATATGTATGTCATTATATACATACATGTTAATGTCAAATCACGCGGATATCTGAATATGCTTCACCAGACACTGGCAGAATTTGTGTGACTAAAGACACAAAATGCCATAAAGAAGAAGTATTGCTTCGCACTTCGAAAACAAAATCTCTGTAGTCGATGGCTCGAGGAATCCTTGGTGAATAAAAATCTTAATCTTCGGTATTTTTTTTCCCTACAGGGGGGTGCAAGTACACCCCCTTTGCACTCTGCTCCCGCCACCCATTATTCCAGCCTTCCAAAATGGCTAATCGCCTAGTTTCTAATAATTAGTATATATATTTTGTATCTAGCGTTTTGCCTATCTACATAATAACGACGTATTCTTTCCTATTAGACATATAGCAAGAACATTTTGATGAGGGATATATAGCTTTAGAAGCTTTAGATACTGTAAATCACTACATAGTATAAAACAAAGTCGCTTTCTCTGTCCCTATATCCCTATGTATGCTTAAATCTTTAAAACTGCGCAACGGATTTTGGTGCGGTTTTTTTTTATAGATAAAGTGATTCAAGAGGAAGGTTTATATGTATTATACACTAGCAAGTCACCCCGGCTTCGCACGGGTAGTTTCTGATACGACACTGATGCTTTACTAACCGGGCGGGCCGGGGCGGGTCGCTAGTAAAAAATAAAAATTTTAACCGTACCCTCTGAATCAATTAACTGCCTAGTTTACCCGTTTGACTTATTATCCTGGCAAAGATTGTAAGACAATCTGTAATGACAAAATACGACCCGCCTTGTGGAAAATAAGCGAAGAGTAATCAATTCGGTTTTATCGACTTTTAAATCAGTCTCTTGTTAACAATTCAACAAGATTGTGTTCTGTAAATTTATTATGTAACCCTAATAAATAAAATTACTTTAATGAAATTTGACATGATATACACATAGCATCATGTGCCCTTAATTTTATTATTGTAAACATCATTATGATGAAATGTTACTCCCGGTCTTAAATATGTATAAAGGGTAATTTTATTACATTTTACCACTAAATTGTTATGGTAAACACTTAACGTCCCGTCAATATGGTAGAATAAAAAAAAATATGTCGGGCGCGACGCGATACTACTTGGGTCTGCTTATACTTTAGTTGGGAAATTCTCATATATTTGTTGTTTATGGGCGACAGTAACCACTTAACACCAAGTGGGCCGTCTGCCCGTCCCATCACACAAATCACAATAAAAAAAAATATTCAGCAGTGTTGATTGAATGGATTAAATTGTCAAACCATTTTCAGATTCAAAGCAAGAGTGGAAGATAAAAAGGACAAAATCAAGAACTGGCTCCGGGAAACCCTCAAGTCTTCATCCTTCATAGAACTAGCCAAAAAGAAACTGTTGGACATAGGCTTCAAGACACGGAGACTCAACCAGAACTCAAACATGGACGACCAATCTTTGGATGAGGCGAACTTAAGCAATATGATTAATGAGAGAATCATCGGTGATGATCAGATGGAGGAGTCGGAGAGGCTGCTCAGGACATTGGCGATGAAGGAGGTGATGAAGAACGATGATGAGGGAATCGAAAGTGTTGTTGCTTTTGTGTCGCAGATGGAAAGTTAACAAAGTAATGTTATAGGGGCCTGATATAAAAGTATTTAAATACTTAATCAGAAGAATTATTATTGTATGAATATATTAATAAAATACTAGATAATATATTACGAAATCTCACGTTGCAATTTTTTCCTAAATTCATTTGTATTTGAAATGACCTGACGTAATAGGGTATGTTGCATGAAATTATTTTTGAGTTAACATGTTAGATTTCAATATTATTTTCAGTACGTGGGCGAACGAGCAACGCTCGGATTTTTTTTGGTTAATTACATCGTGTTCAATTGGTTTTATTTATTAGATACCAACGAATAACTAATACAAAAATTATATTGCTACCATGTGAGTCGAACTTAACATACTTGGATAATATCGTATAGCGCCATCTATTAGCCATTAAGTACCTCAAAAATTGACGAGATGGCGCTATATTAAATTTTCAGCACAGTTTATTATAAACGACGGTTTTTGTAAACTCTGCGTTTTGACAAATAATACAATTATACAAGTAAACCTAAATACAAAATTTCATCAAAATTGTAAGAGCTGTTTCCGAAATACGCGAAATAATACATATTTAAACAAGAACTGCTCGTTTAAACTATAAGATTAAAGTAATCAGTGAATCTTTATGTTTATCATTTGTAATTTTTACCTAAAACGTTTTGAATTCATGAATATTTCATTTAATGTAGGTAGCATAATGCCGGGCTTACAATACGGCCCCAGGGTAATAAAGATTTATTCATTGTTTCAGCTTAATTGGCTAGATTTGGAAGGTTATTTTCCTACCTGTTCCTACAAAGGGTGGCTGGAATTTGGACCTTAACTTGTGTTTTGAGTGCTGCCATCTGTCTGATAATTAAAAACTATGTAAAAAGCGTAGGTAAGTGTTCCCGGTCCTTTTAATTTAAAACAGCGCCATCTATTAGTAGCTATAAAACAATTAGTAAACACAAATGCATCCCCACGTGATTTGACCATGGGTTCCCAGCTTGATATCTCTTTCGTAGCAGTACTGCTACTCACCACTAGGTGTCACTGTGCAACGTTATAATTTAAATTGCCGGCTGTCGCAGATAGGCTATGGTACTATCAGGTAGAAGGCAGATTTTCCATTGCTGCTGGAACTGTTAATAATTATTCTGTGCCATAATGTAGATTTCCAACGAGCATGATGCATTTTCAAAGATAAAAAGAATAAAACAATATTCTTTAATAGAATTCTGTATCTAGTTATCTGTTTCCCATAGTAAAAGATATGCTTATTTTGAGGCTAGATGGCACCGAGTGAAATTTCTATTAATATAAAATTATATATTATATTTTTTGGTATAAAATCATGATCGTAAAGAAATAATTATTATATATAAAACACTTATTAGAAACACAAAGAAAAAATATATTACAGTGCAACAAAAATAACCTTACCATACAAGACTGTACTTAATTTTACAACGGTGCTTAATTAAGTAATAAATTAGGTACCTATTATAATTACAGACTTTATAAATATAACAACAAATAATTGGAATAGCGTTCATCGCGTAATAACGTAAAACTGCCAATTATTCAGAAAATGTGCACATTATGCTGTAAACATCAACAAATTATATATAATAATATTTCTGATCGCTTTGCTTGTTACATGTACCCAAGTTAGTGGCCCAAGTTATTTGTAGTATTTCAATCTGAATGTCGCTGACTTAAAACCAGGGACCCTTGTCTTGGGCCTTTTTAACTTCCTTTACAATAAATTTAATTTCAAGTAAAATTTTATACATACTCGTAAATAGCGTTACGCGTCACAGGAGCTCTTTAGACATTACATGCACATAGATATGTCAAATTACAGTCAGTTTTCATGATTTAGCATGTCTTATTTGTTAAATTTACGTCTGTTCCTAACCGACCAACCCGGGGGGAAGAAACGGACAAGAAATACTCCCATCGAGGTTTTTTATTAGAACACATTACTGAGTTCCGGTGGAAAGGTGCGGGTGCCGGTGGCATCACATGCGCATGAGACGTATCATCCCCGTCTCGGTTGATGGACGCAGCAGGATGAATGCAATTCAGTGTAAGATCCAAATCCTATACTGAGTCGCATTACTGTTGTCATGGGCGGGAGTCGCCACTTACCATCAGGTGGGTCCTCAGCTCGTTCCGCCACATATTCACAAAAAAAAAAGGTTGGCCCCACCGCTTTGGTAGAAGCTCTGCCTTTGGCGTTGTGGGCCGTGAGTTCGATTATTAATGTGGAACAAACATGAACTGTAACTATAACTCCAAAATTTAAGCGTTGACATGGACTGCTATGTATTTTCGCTGATTCTTGAATAATATATTTTTGCAGTCCGCTAACCTCTGCGTACGATAACTGATGCATTTTTATCAGTCATTGCGTTTTATCGTGCGTTGATCATGCACTTTTTCCTGAATCTCTGATAGCGGTATTTGCAATGCAGAAATAGGTATGTAGATAATGTTATTTTGTAGGAAAGAAGTGTTGATTTTTTTAAGTCAAAATAGTGTGATGGCCTGCCTATACTATACGATAAAGCATGGATGCTTTTTTTATGTGTCCAAACTGACGGCACGATCTACCAGCCCACCTGATGTTAAGTGGTTACTGCCGCCTATAGACAACAGCGATACGACTCCAGTCCTCTCGTACGGAAGTATTAGAAAACCCAAGTCATATCCATCACGTTGAGATGGTAATTTTCTTCCTTCCTTATTTCTTCCACCAGAATAGCAACGCGAGTGAACCACTGCTTGGCGGTGGATTACCAGGTGTGGAGGCAGTACTTCTTCGGGTAAACTTGGCAAGTTCCACTGCTACTTTGGGTTGCTTCCGCACCACCCGGGGGACATGTGTACAAACAAACAAAGTTAACACACTCATACCTCTGCACTAGGATTCCCTATGTCGCAGATGGCATGGACAACACAGAAACCCAAGACAAACACACAAGACCCGAGAACAAACTTCATTCTCACCACACAAAGTGTGCCCCGGCCGGGAATCGAACCCGGGACCCCTCGCTTCGAAGGCAGGGCTACTACCAACTAAGCCACGGAGCCGTCAAATGGTACATGGTAGCGTCACATGGTAGCTTATAACTACAAAATAAACAGAAAGCCTTCTATAATTAATGTTATCTTACGTTTTGTGAGCAAAATTAATAAATATGGCTACCCACGGCGTTGCCTTACCCGACTGTGTAGGAGGAAAGAGAGAGTTCATTATCATAGACGTTAAGAATCTTGGCGTAATTTGTGAAACAATTTAAACTTCCTTTATTAATCTACACTGTATAACATAGTTCCGACGGCATATTTAGTAGCCTTGCCTTCCAAGCGAGGGGTCCCGGGTTCGATCTCGGCAGGGATACACTTTGTGTGCTGAACATGAAGATTTTTCTCGGGTCTTGGGTGTTTGTGTTGTGTTTCTGTGTATTTTCATGCCATCTGCGACACAGGGAATTCTAATGGAGTATAATGTTCCTTATGTCTACGTATACATCTTGTTGGTCAATTGAATTGCTATTTTACGTTTATTTTTAAAATTTAATTATTGTTGTTGTAATTAGCAGTGGGTCCTGTGTAGAGTGGTGGCCCAGGGGCACAGACGCCGACTTTCAATCAAAAGGTCGCTAGTTCAAACCCAGAGGCGCCGCACCAATGACTTTCACTTGAAAAAAATTATGTGCGCAATACCACGTTCCCGAAACGGTGAAGGAAAACATCGTGAGAAAGCCGGCATGAGTTAGAACCAAATATTCGAATTTAATTGAAATATTGAGATCTACCAATTGGTAAGCTCTCGTGGTAGATCAAAGCCCATTCACAGAAATGCTTCTCCTGGGAATCGAATTCACGACCTTCGGCGCAGAAGCCAGAGCTACTACCAACTGAGCAACGAGGTCAGATTAATGCGGAAACCAGGACATGCAATTCAATTTCCTCAGGCAAGTGGTTGCTGGTGGCAGGAAGGTAGAAATAGCTCCACTTTTATACTATTCATCTATCAGGAGGGCTTCTAACTACCGGTTAGTAATATTCACCGTTTGACTGATAAGGGTAGGCAGGGCATTGAATCCTTAAGGTAATGCACTGACCTTAAGGCATTGCACTGCCAATCAGACAATCGCATTTACAATCTACACGTGGTGAATTTCGTACAAATAATGAACGTAATATAATCTATTTTTATCCATTTTTGTGATCATAACGATAACCAAAATGGAATGTCTTGTTCCCAAAGGTTAAGTACAATCATTTATTCAGTGGGGATATCGGGAATAAATACCTGATAGGACCTCTTATACTACCTACGTTACTGGTATTAAAATGAATATTTGACTATTTAAAAAAAATCGAAGAAATATACTTCAATACTGTCATCCCTTATACTCACCCGTTACCCTATCATTTTAAAAAGAAATATCCAAATAAGAAAGAAATATCCAAAACGCACACGCAATACAATGGGCCAAGAGAAAATTACAAGCAAAATACGCACTTTCATAGATATATTGGATTTAATAACCAAAATATGAAAGCTATTTTGATTAAATTCCTATGCGACTGATCTGAAAGAAAATACTTTCAAATAAAAAAAAAATATTTTCCAAATCGATTGGTATATGATGGTATTATGAAGAACCAAACATAAAAAACCGAATTGATAAAGTTAGATCACTTGGTTTTAAAAAACCTAATTGATTAGGTTCGATCTGCTGGTTTTTTTTTATCAGATCTTTTTTTATACTGGCATCACCCATGGGCTACTTAAGGATAGATTATCACCTTTTTTTTATGTGAATGAATGACGGAACGAGCTGAGGGCCCACCTGATGGTAAGTGGTGACCCTCGCCCATGACAACAGTAATGCGCGCGACTCAGTATGAGATCCAAATCTTTACTGAGTCGCATTCATCCTGCGTCCATCACCCGAGACGGGGATGATACGTATCTCATCCTACGCGAGCAACTGGATCTACTTTTTGAATCGAAGTAACTAATGTCTAATTTGTGTCTGAATCTTCACTTTTCAGTATTGGAGACGAGACAAAACTATCGTTGTCTCGCTCGGATTTCCAAAAACCATTTAATGTTTGAACAATACCTTCATTATTGTGGTAACTAGGTCGAGATGAGGTAATACTAGGAAGCAAGGGACATGTTTCTTCTCATTTTGCACGGCGTGGCGTAAAAATGAATGCAATTTTAAGATTATGGTACAGGGCGATCTTATTGCGGCCGCCATTTTGTTTTCGATTTAAAAAATCAGTAAAAACCCGATTTGGATAAAATTCTTTATTTTTATTTTTTCGTTTTTTAATCGTTTTGAATAAGTATTTTTTACATGAAATCTTTCTTGCAGATAAAAAAATAAATCCGGTTCATTAGTTTAAATAAATTGCGTATTTATAACTGATTATTTATAAGTAGTTATTAAAGTAATTTGCTTTCCTGTGACTTTTTTCTTCGTCCGTTGAATACCAATTTCAATTTTTCAACGGTGAGGTGTAATGGCGAGAAATAAGGGTTGAAAGTATTGAAGTCGGTTTTTTTCAAAGTCAAAGTCAAAAATCTTTATTTCCGTTGAATTTTTAAAAGCTACTTGGAAACGTAAGTTTTTCTAAAAATAAATATGTAGCTACGAGATCATGCGTTCTTAAAACTAAGTTTAGCGCTTGTTCAAACCTTATCCACCACGGGGAAGAATAAGCATGAAACTCCTGATGGAAGGATTACTTTCTTTTCGCGTGCATGATCCCTTTTACAAAGTAAGTACTTTGCAAGAGGGATTGTTAAATGAGTCACTTGTAGTAGAATAGTTTTAATGTAACCCCCTGTATACGGCGCGTGTTCCGGTCTAGTTGCCCAGTTGCTTGCGGTCGGTTATGTAACACCCTGTAGCAATGCGATAGACAATTTTATTAACTGACCGTTCACACCTTTTATATTTATTTTACTTGCGACAAAATGTCATCTTTATACAATACATCAATACAATAATGATGTAATACACGTTACTGACTTTACAGCTTTTTTAGTATTTTTGTTTTCTGCTTGGCGGCAGATTCCAGATGTGGTGGTATTACATCTCCGGACGAACTTGGCACAAGTTCTACTGCTACTTTTGATTGCTCCTTTAGCACCACCCAGGGGATACGTTTAGGGAATCAAAGGGTACACACCTACGGACGCGAGCAACTGGACCCTTCTGCGCTGTAGGTGGGTTTAGTTTCCACCCAGGACATTTGTCTGACGAATGTAAATGTTTGTCTTTCTGGATATTAATATGTAGATATTATATCGTATTTACAAACAAAGTATTTACTTTGTACTATAATAAGTATTGTATCAGTTATTTGTTATAGTGGAATGTCTTTGAAAATTTATGTAAAAAATCATCTTTTCACTTCTTTATCACTGAAAGGGTTTACAGATCCGTTTTACATACTCATAGGTTTAGACACAAGGTTTCCCTGTATCACAGATGACATGGACAAGCACAGAAACACAAGACCTGAGAACAAACTTCATGCTCACCACACAAAGTTTGCCCCGGAAATCGACCAGGGACGCCTCGCTTCGAAGGTAGGGCTACTAGCAACTAAGCCACGGAGTCGCCTTTGTCAGCGTGTTCCGTCGTTTCATCACGTAATTAAAAGATGTGAATTATTTTCCAAAATCTGACACCGCCTTTGTTGGGTAGGTGACTAATTGTTAATCGAAAGCATTCCTTATAATACGACGAATCGATTTTTCCCAGAACAATGGTCTTTGTGCTAACGCTGTCAGCCATTTTAGCTGATTCGGGTTCATTCAGTATTCAATGTATCACAGCTCAGTTGGTAGCTGCCTTCTGAGCAGTAGGTCGTGAGTTCGATTCCCGGTACAAGTATTTGTGTGACGAACATAGATGTTTGTTCTGTCTGGGAACACGTCGCGTTAATCATATAAACGGCCATCACCTGAGGCGGGGATGATACGTCTCGTGCGCATGTAATTTCACCGGCACCCACACCTTTTTACAGTACACAGTAATGCGAGTACTACTGCTTGGAGGCAGATTCCAGGTGTGGTGGCAGTACTTCTCCAGCCGAAACTGGCACAAGTTCTACTACTTTTGGTTGCTCCTTTAGCACCATCCAGGGGGTACGCGTAGGCAATTAAAGGGTACACACCTACGGACGCGAGCAACTGGACCCCCCAAAATATGAAAATAAAAGCACTGACTTGCTGTAATGGTAATGAGCTGATAATCTTTATGCAGTCATGTTCCACATCTCCCGAACTTTTTTTTGTCACATAAAACGTCATAGTGTTTTGTCTCGTTCCCACAGTCCGTTCACTGCACTCGGCTTGCAAGGCCGGGTCAATGACCGCAGGTTCTACTGATAATGCTGGCTGCATCATCATTCTGATGGCTTCAGGAGTTCCGAACCTTTCGGCTTTAACCCCAACGGAAAAGGGGGTGTTTTATATTTGTAGTGTGTTTCTCTGTATAGCTCCCGAAAGAATGGATTTTGATGTGGTTTTTTTCTGTTTGAAAGATGACGTCATCGAGATGGTTCTTAGCTGTATTTTATGAAGATCTATACAGGCGAAGATATCAGCTCATTATCATTCACCAAGTCAAGGTTTACACATTTTGCGTAAACTTGTTAATAGATTCAATCTATCACGGAAACATTCTGATAGATAGCAGAAGACACTGCCTTCGAAGATACCGAACTCTAGGATCTATATTGACCAATCGCACGATGCGCCGGCGCACGCGCATGCTCTGTGGCAGTGCGTTGACACTGCGCTGCAGTTTAGGAGATCGGATGGCGCGCGCGGCCTTCACGCCTAGATATTAGGATTGTCTAGAATACTTTTAGAAACCTAAATAATACTATGAAAGTCAATGTGAGTTTGATTGTCAATGACACAACTGATCAATAAAGGACATGTCTTTCAACCGGAAATAAATTACTATAAATCTAACGAATTCCTTCTAGATAACGAATGTTGGCAAAACATTGTATTTTTTTTTTTATTTGAATAAGTGATGGAACGAGCTGAGAGCCCACCTGTTGGTAAGTGGCAACCCCGCCCATGACAACAGTAATGCGACTCAGCATAAGATTTGGATCTTACACTGCGTTGCATACATCCTGCTGCGTCCATCACCCGAGACGGGGATGATACGTCAAATGCGCATGTGATTTCACCCTTCACTGTATGCGAGCAGTGAACCAACCAGGCGAGCAGGAGTGATCAAGAGTCGTGTAATAACTAGAGTTCTCAACAAAAGCACGGGGTTCTTAATTTCCGTTGTGTTCTGTTGTTACGTCTTTTTTGCAGATTGCCTTCCAGTGTTCAACAATAACATAGAAGCGATGATAGTGCATCGTCCGGGCCAAGGGCCTGCAGTACTTTGCCCTCGCCGGGAGAAAGTACCATTTTGGGCATCTCACTTATTTGGTTCACTCACTCCTGATAGCACATAAATGTTGTGGAGTGGACAGAAAATTGTAATCTTAATATATATAAATTACGTGTCACGATGTTTGTCAGCGATGGACTCCTAAACTATGGGTGTGTGAATATGACTCCGCCCTTTCTCAACAGATGTCGTTTTTAGTATTGTTTACGTGTACTAATAAATGACCATACTTGTATTCGATAGTACTGAATGTCAGCTATCTAACGCATTTTATGATATTTGGTTGAAGTGTAAGCAACAATTGTTTTCACCTTTTCGAAAATGTCGGTTTTTATTCCAAATAAACGTCATTTGCGGGAAGTATTATTACATTATTTTATTGCGAAGAAAACTGCAGCGGAAACTTATCGTTTGCTTGTGGAGATTTATGGTGAGCATGCTCCGTCTAATACAACTTGCAAGGAATGGTTTCGACGATTTCAAAATAACGATTTTAGTACTGAGGATAAAGAACATGGAAAACCACCAAAAAAATTTGAAGATGCTGAATTGGAAGCATTATTGGCGGAAGATTCTTGCCAAACTCAATCAGAATTAGCTGCAGCATTAAATGTTGATCGTTCAACTGTTGCAAAGCGTTTACAAATGATGGGAATGATTCAAAAAGCCGGTGACTGGGTTCCACATGATTTAAAAGAAAGAGACATGGAACGTCGGAAAACCATTTGTGAAATGCTGCTTCAAAGACAGCAAAGAAAAGGATTTTTGCATCGGATAGTCACAGGAGACGAAAAATGGATACACTACGAAAATCCTAAACGCAAAAAAGCTTGGGTGAAACCAGGCGAACCAGGCCCATCACAGCCAAAAATAAATATTCACTGTGCCAAGGTCATGCTCTGTATTTGGTGGGATCAGAAAGGTATTGTATATTATGAGTTGCTCAAACCCTCTGAAACTATTAATGGAGAAGTTTACCGACGACAACTAATGCGTTTGAAGCGAGCCATAGAAGAAAAGCGACCAGAATGGGTGAATAGACATAACAAATTAGTTCTTCAGCATGACAATGCCAAACCGCATACCGCAGAAGTCGTAAAAAGATATTTAGAGGGACAGGACTGGGAAGTGTTACCCCACCCGCCATATTCACCAGACATAGCTCCTTCGGATTACCACCTATTCCGGACGATGCAGACAGACCTTACTGGAGAAAAGTTTACTTCATGTGAAAGTATCAAAATTTGGATTGACAACTGGATAAGCTCAAAAGACCAGGACTTCTTCCAGCAAGGAATACGAAAACTACCTGAACGATGGGCGAAGGTTGTAGCTGCAGATGGAGCATACTTTCAATAATTTTTTTTTTAATTTTGTAAGCGTACAAATGTGTTTTATTTTGACAAAAAGGGGCGGAGTCATATTCACACACCTATTACTTAACCGATTTTAATCAAATTTGTACACCGTGTGCAGTTTGACCCAACTTGAAAGATAGGATAGCTCACATCTCAATTTATGATCGCAATATTATCATATGACAAAAACGTTAGCCACATCAACGCGTGGCCGGGCCAGCTAGTATAATATAATAATAAAATCACTTTATTGCAGTAACACCATATTAGTAACATATTTTTGACTTACAAAAATAATTCTGCTCTGCAATTGGCGGTGTTATAAGGGGATTTCTTCCAGACAACCACTTAATAAACTTATAGTATAATAATAACCATTAGGGAGATGGATTACTGTGTAGCTATACTACAGGTAGGTATCTAGTGCTTAGATATCTGCTGCTAGATGTAAATTGTTGCATGTATTTTTGTTACGTGATATCTTAGCCAATTGTGAACCGGTTTGTTTGATTCTTTTGTTTTCTATATTTAAATTCATTTTCAACCCGAATTTCTAAGAAACCGCTTTAGAAATACGGGTTCTTATAACGAAACTAGCGAAATTACCCCGGCTTCGCACGTTTAGTAAAGCATCAGTGTCGTATCAGAAACTACCCGTGCGAAGCCGGGGTGTGTTGCTAGTGTATTATACATATAAACCTTTCTCTTGAATCACTCTATCTATTAAAAAAAAACCCGCATCAAAATCCGTTGCGTAGTTTTAAAGATTTAAGCATACATAGGGATATAGGGACAGAGAAAGCGACTTTGTTTTATACTATAATATGTAGTGATGATTAACGCTTTAATAGTTATGAAGTCTCTATGCAAGCTTTGTTCCAAATTTCCAAGGCTTAGGCGGAAGAAAGCTCGAAAAGCGATAGTGGAATGCCGGCGCTTGCGCACCTCCCCTCCCCCCTCGGGAGTCCCCCTTGGGAGCAATGCCTCCGGGCCATTTCTCTTTGGGAAAATAGAAGAGTAAACTTTTGGTTTTAGGCTATTTATTATTTGAACGAAAATGAAATCGTGGATTAATAAATTAGTTTTGTATGTAAGGGATATTTTAAAGTTGTATATCGCAGTTTGGTAGTAGCTCTGCCCTCTGCGTCATGGATTCGAATCCTATTTGCCTTCGTGATCTTTTCGGATAAACGTGTTATTGAAAAGCGTTAAATCAAATCTGCCTGAATTATTTAAAAGTATTTCACACCTGACAATCACTGAAATAGAACACTCAAATTAGAAATTCTGATAGTTTCAGTGTTGCTACAACCACTGGGTTGCCACTAGCGACGCGTACAATTTATACAAATAAATAAATTTGAAGTGTCTTTCTTCATAATAGCTTGTAGCCTAAATGCATTTGAAATATGCGAATATGGTACAAATAACAAAAATATACAATTTTTGTCAGGCTATCCATCTGTCTGTTTATTCCGGCTAATCTCCATAATGGCTGGACCGCTGGTGGTCTGTGTGGTGTGGTTTGTGCAAAGTTCGTCCGGAGAAGTGCCTCCACACCTGGTATTCTGCCGCTAAGCAGTGGTGCTCGCATTGAGTCCCGGGGAAAGGTTTAAATCACATGCGCATAGACGTAACATCCCAATCGGGTGACGGGCGCAACAGGGTACGACTTGGGTCTTCCCATACTTCTGTTGGGGAGGACTTAAGTCGTATTTTTGTGGCGGAGGTAACCATTTAACATCAAGTGGACCTTCAGCTCGTTCCGACACTTTTGTTACATAAAAAAAAAAAAAATATACATATATCTAGTTCCTGTAGTATAAGCTATGGTTAGTTTAGAAGATGGTGCTGAAATGTTGATGAATATTTATTTCTTGCTCTGATATAATTTCAGTACACAAGAATTGAAGGATATCTGATGAGTACCGCATCCAAGGGTGTCGATAACCACTTCCTCAAGACATTACTACCGGTAATTTCATTGTTTCTCGTGATTAATGTAGTAATTACTTTATTTACAATGATTTTTACCGTCTGTCTTCATGGGCTTCTAACGTCATTCAGAATGCACTGGAATTATGAAAACAATATAAAAATACTCGTAGAATCCCTACACCCCCTGGGTGGTGCTAAGGGGCAACAAAAAGTAGCGGATAACCGGCGCGTGTAGCTAAAAAAAGTGTGCCTAATGCATTGTTTTAGTAGTCAAAAACCATCGTCGCATTGCCTTTTTAATGAAACCGGTTTGGGGCACATCGGCTGGATGGTTTCAAAGTCTATATCGGACATAGGTAGAAACTATTTTTGTGTTTTAGATTAATAGGCATTTTCCTTTCCTTGTGTTACTATCATATATAATATATATGAATATAACTTCAGTTACATAAAAAAATACCACAATAAGACTGATAGACGATGAAGGTTCTCTTACTTCTTCCTAACTCAGGTTTTTAGGGTCAGAATAAAAACCACATAGGCATACATAGTAACCATATCCGCTTCCTTTCTCTATGAATTCAAACTACCAGGCGCGCAGAAATCCAAAGAAGTCGACGCACTTCCTACACCTACATAATGTGGGTAACAATTACCAGGCGCGCATATATCCAAGGAGGTAACACCGCATTATTACAAGTGATTGTAGTGAGAACTATCCCACGCGATCGGTCGCAGTGATTTAACGAAAGACAAAATCGCTCTTGCGCTGTTCAAGAATGCTGATGTGACCCATATTATTATTTAGATACATTTTGCTGAATACATTGCGTATCGCTTGGATACTAAGTCTTTCTGTGTCATAAACTACGATCCTATAAACTCAAACTCATGTATTAACATAAAATTTTACTCACACAATTAAACATATTCGTGTTTATATAAGGAGCTCCTTAGCACATTACATGCACACAGATATGTCAAATTACAGTCAGTTTTTACGTTTAGTTAGTCTTATTAATTTTCTATAACGTCACAGTAATCAAGAAATAATCTACCTACATCTTGGGCGTTGATGTCGCCCTAGTATCAAAAGTAAGCCAAACTAGCAGTAGATTGTGTCAAGTTCGTCCAGAGGAGTACTGCCACCATACATTGCAATCTGCCGCCAAGCAGTAACGCCCGCGTTGCTGTTCCAGTGAAAAGGTGTGGGTGCCGGTGAAATTATAGACGCAATGCGTTGTGCATATGATGATACCTGAGTCTACTTCAAAAACGTTTATTATGCATCTCACTCACTCACTCACCTTAATCTTAGTTTAAGTTTAAACTCATCGCCTGTACTCGAATTACAATACCATTAATGAATTTGTTCCTCAGGGAAATAGAAATGTATGCACTCGCCTCCACGGTTCGAGCTCTTAATGAAATTCCAATGCATTGCAAATTCAATTAATTGCCAATCTAAAATAAACATAAAATAAAAATATAAATAATATAATATTCAATGACATTTCAGTTTTTATATGATATTAGCTGATACCGTGACTTCATAAGCGTGGAATTTAATAAAAAAAAATGTTTTCTAATTACTCTATAAAACACCATTTTCAAAGTCAAAGTCAAAGTATATTTATTGCTTGAATATGCAAGTAGATGTTAAAATATATTTAGAGATTAGCCGGATTAAAAAGGCAGACAGAATTTAATTTAATTTTTCTTTCAATATGTTCCATGTATACTTTTAAATGCATTTAGTATGAGCTGTTATTTTATTTATATAACAAGCTGTACCCGGCATGTAATACAACCCTGCTAAAGTTTCATCGCAATCTCATCAGGTTTCGAAACGGATAGGGAACAAACAAAAAAATAGCTTTTTATTGAAAATTATAAATTTAAAATATTCTATATATTGTATAAATATATATATATATATATATATATATATATATATATATTTATATATATATTTATATATAGAATATTTTTAAATTTTTTTGTTTGCTCTCTATCTGTCAGTTTGTTCCGGCTAGGCTCCGAAACGACTGAAACGATTTTGACAGGACTTTCACTAGCAGGTAATGGAATGGTAATGGAGTAATGGAATAGAATGGAATGGAGTAACTTAGAATACTATTAGTTAAAAAAATAAGTAATTGGGATTCCGCGCAAAAAACTGTTGCGCCGGTGAAATCACAGATACGAGGCCTAAGATCCCCGTTTGGGATGACGAGCGCAACGGGATGCGACTTGGGTACCTTGGTCGAATTTCTGTTGTTATGGGCGGAGGTAACCACTTACCATCAGGTGGGCCAGCTGTCACTTCAGCAGTATAAAAAAAATGTCGTTGAATACCCACTGAGTAGTAGAAATCGATCCCGCTATCACCAGGGCTCTATGCACGTGAAGCCGTATATCAAAACTTTTTAAATTTCTAACATCAATCTTACGTTATCTGTAATCTTCTGCTATCCTGGTAGCTTTCGTACATCATGACCAAAATAATATAATCTGAAGGCGTGAGTATATTAACTTAAATTTTACAGGTGAACCTTGAATATGCTAGATTGGCCATTTATTACTTTACTACCTGATTAAGTTTTACGATGATATTTAATGATAGGCTAAGTAACTGGCTAATTAACTTTGCAGATATTCTCGATCGTGGAAACGTAGAGTGGTGAGTTAACTAACGTCATTGTTTTCCTATGAACGCTATAATTAGTCTATCCTACGCCTAATTATAATAAAATACATTAAATTAAATTTATGATAACGTACGGAAGTGAAAGAGTAAACTAACTAATGCTAAAAAGTTAACAACTATTATAAATATAATAGTATTACTATTAATTTATTTACAGCTGTATAGGAGCATTTTATTTTGAACCCTTAATAATATAGAGGAAGGGGTAAAACTTAGCCACAAAAATACGACCCATAAAATTCAAAAAGTATCATCCATATTACTCTACAATTATAGACGATTATAATTATTACGATTATAATCGTAATGAATATACAAAAAAACGTGCAGCCGAATTCGATTCGGTGTAGAGCCTCGCTCTTTTTTTGAAGTTGATTAAAAACAAAAATAATATTCAAGGACCCCATTGATAAGTTGGCCGGTAATACCAGATATGACTACGTGCACGGGTCGTCAACTCAAGTTAACAATTCGAATCATGCCTCTCCCTCCCCCTTAGAGGCTCGTGAACACACTTTCACTTTCAGTAGGGCAAATGTCTTACTGCGACATGGTTCCATAACTTCATACTCACACGCTAAATTCAACTCCACTGCTTCCCGTCACGGTTCAAATTGGAAAGTTCTTTTGTTTACGTACAACTTTGTGATTGTGAAAAATCTAGTAGTGAAACGTCGAAAGTGAAGATGCGTTTGGTAGATGAAATGAAACTTTATGGTAGAGGTATAAGTATGATATTTATGTGAATGTTGCGGGTGGTTAGGATGTTGTGGATAGGTAGGAGATGCCACAGAGAGATTTGGAACCTTACGACGATCCACGCGGTGCATTATGAAATCGGTTTGACATGAACTTTGATTTTTTTTCAACTATTGTCTGATTCCACTTTGTTACGTAACACGAAAAGCCCGTTTTAGATTTGCTTATATACTTATTCTATACTCTCCATAGAACTAAATCCTGACCTCTTGTAAAATTACTTACTAGCGGCGCCCCGCGGTGTTACCAGCGCTTGGACTTCCTACGGGAATCGTACATTTTCCGGAATAAAAAGTAGCCTATGTGCTATTCCAGACTATAATCTCTGTGCCAAATTTCATCCAGGTCCGTTCCGCCGTTCTGGCGTGATTGAGTAACAAACATCCATACATCCAAACATTCGCGTTTATAATATTAGTAGGTTTTTTTTCGTGTAAATTAAATTAAATTATGACTTACCTTTGCCTACCTGTTAGTTTAAATACTTGGGTCCTAGCTTCTCTCAGCTTTTTTTAATCCTGTTTTATCTGTATACATTAGATACCTACAAATTAAATATTGATTAACTCAATAATTATATTGTTACTATTGGATGTGACTCAAACATTTCTTACTTCGATAATGTCATAATAGCGCCATCTACCAATCAAGTACCTCAAGAATTAACGAGATGGCGCTATACTTAGTTTTCAGCGCATTTCAGTATGAAAACGTTTTTATTGTACAAATATGCGTTTTTACAATAAATACAATGAAACAGGTAAAATTATACAGCAAAAATCTATTTAAACACAAAATGTCTTTCAAATGGTTACAGCTGTTTCCGAAACATATATATATATACAGGGGAGTGTGGTGGCCCAGGGGCATAGACGCCGACTTTCAATCTGAAGGTTGCTGGTTTAAACAACACGCGCACCAATGAGTTTTTTCACTTGAAAAAAATATGTACGCAATACCACGTTCTCGAAACGGTGACGGAAAACATCGTGAGGAAACCGGCATGTCTTATAACCAAAAATTCGACGACATGTGACATCTACCAATCCGGATTGGTAGAACAAAGCCCATTCACTCTCAATTATCGAGAGTAGGCCGGTGTCTGCAGTGGGACCATTAGAGGCTGGTACGACAGGAATTGCCCGTATAGTATTGTATTAACTTATGATTAATAAAACCTCCCCTTAGTAAGAAGATTTGTCAAAATGAAACAAAATATTGTTATGAATTATTTTATATCTCTTGTACACTTTTATACTTTTAAATTTATGTATATGCTACATAATTACGAGGTCTTATTGCTATCCAAAGAACTAGCAAATCGGTAACTTATTGAACAAAAATATTAGCACAATAATTTTGTAAGTACCACTTAACTGAGACACAATTATAACAATTATGCATTTATTATTGTTCTAATGACTTTTTGAGCACCAAAAAGAATAATAGCTTGCCCCAATATGGAGACGCTGGGATTTGAACCCAGGACTTTCGGCTTGCGAAGCAGACACTCTACCACTGAGCTACATCTCCTGTACTGCATTTTAACAAAATAACGAAACGATATCAACATTTGACATAAAGAACATTATTGAGGTAAATGAATAAAAATGAATTGCTGTTCGTTGGTAGTGCGTCACTTGAGAGTATCTGGATCGATTTGGCTATTGTTTTATATAAAATTTTTGTAATCGTCGAAATTACATTATGTAAAGATAAATTGAAATAGTTCCGCGGGATATTATAAATATTGGGAAAAACCGTTTTTTTTTTTGTAAGAAGTTTTTTACTATAACTATATGTATATCGTTTTAAACGTTAACACACTCATACCTCTGCACTAGCATTCCCTGTGTCGCAGATGGCATGGACAAACACAGAAACACAAGACGTTTGTCTTGTGTTTCTGTGTTTGTCCAAGACCCGAGAACAAACTTCATGCTCGTCACACAAAGTATGCCCCGGCCGGGAATCGAACCCGGAACTCCTCGCTTCGAAGGCAGGGTTACTACCAACTAAGCCACGGAGCCGTCGAATAACAATAACCACGAACTTTCATATTATCGAAAATAACCTATTTTCAAAAACTTTCCAATTCATAAAGAATCCCTTTAAATTTTGCAATTTATGTATTGGGTCAAGAGGGACGATTGAATAAAATGAAAATATAAATAAATGTTTAGTCAAAAGCGAAGACGACCCACTTCAGGGTGAGTCAGAAAAAAACCCGTTATATCTTGATCGACTGTCACACCGACTCGAACAATTTCTACGCATTAACAAACTACGATGAACAAGTTCATTTACGAAAATGTAAAGACAGTAAGCCTTAGCGGGTGGCAAGCAGGGCAACCGCCCGGGGCCCTATTGTAGGGCCTCGCACCTCGCAGAACAACATCGTCACCCGTTTTTTGTTTTGATGTACTGCAGCTGTTTTTAGGAAGATGCTGACTGATTACCAGGAGCCCTGTATACTTCAAACTCACCTATATTCCTCATACCCTAAGAGCCTCACAAAGATCTATCGCCCGGAGCCTCGCAATATCTAACGCCGCCCTTGTGTAAAAACCCCCTTGATGCTGATCTTCAAACACCTGAACATATCTTCAGAAATTATAATTAAGAATCCTCTTGAAAACGTCAGCCTTCAAACATAAAAACACATCAAAATTGGTCCATTTGTTCGGAAGTTACGATGCCACAAACAAACAGACACACCACAAGTTAGAATGTTCTAAGTAAGGGAACGAGCTGAGGGCCCACCTGGTGGTAAGTGGCGACCCCCGCCCATGACAACAGTAATGCGACTCAGCCTAAGATTTGGATCTTACACTGAGTCGCGTTCATCCTGCTGCGTCCATCACCCGAGACGGGGATGATACGTCTTTTGCGCATGTGACTTCACACACACGCACACCCTTCCACCGGAACACAGTAATGTGAGCACTACTGCTTGGCGGTAGCTTCCAGGTGTGGTGGCAGCACCTCTCCGGATGAACCTGGCACAAGTTCTACTGTAAGTTTTACCCTTTCGCGAGCAAGGATCACTAATTAGGCTGTGGATTGTTACATTTCGGTGTAAATCTTCCGGTGCGCGTATAATTCGCGAGTGTGTAACATTACACCGGATCCAGGATGCGCGCGCGCAGCTCACCGCTTTCATTTATCTTTTTTCAATGCTCAAAATATGGCCATGACCTGGTTAGGAACGGATCTTAAGATTTTTCCTGTAGGCGATTTAAGTCATCGATGACGTCATTCGAGACACGTTGACTGCAGTGGCCCAGACGGACGCTTACTTTCAATCTGCAGGTGACTGGTTGAAATCCAATGTCCGCCAATAAATTTTCCGCTTAAAAACTCATGAAGGAAAATATTGTGAGTAAACCGTACCAGCCTCTAATGTTACGGTTAACTATACGTATATATATATATAGTATATATATAGTACGGTCTATTATGTAGATGTCACATGTCGTTGAACTTTTGGTTCTCAGACATGCTCGCGATGTTTTCCGTCACCGTTTCGAGGACGTGGTATTGCGCACATAAATTTTTCAAGTGAAAAAACTGGTCGCTTGCAACTGGACCCGCCAAAAGTGTATAGTGTCGTAGTTTTCAAGTTGCCCCAAAGCCCCAAGGGCCTTCGACACGGCTTAACAACTTGAACACCGGGACGGACTCATCTCATCGTGCACGGAAGCGCTCTTCAAATGCCACTAAAAGGTCACCCATCCAACTTCTGACAGGGCCGAGAGTTGCTTAACTTAGATAATCAGTAAAGAGCTTCGCACCAATGCTATAACTTAATGGTTACTTCCGCCCATAATGAACACCAAAACGGTACCGGTCCTCCTTTATTGCAATAATCTCATGGTTGGTTTTGAACCTTTTTCTAGGGAAATATTTTATAAATTCCCTAGAAAATGGTTCGAAACCAACCATGAACAATTTTGAACCACTTTCTACGGAATTTAAAAATAAAATAATTTAAAAATTCCCTAGAAAATGGTTCAAAAAAGACTTTTTTTATGTAAGTAAGTGACGGAACGAGCTGAAGGCCCACCTGGTGGTAAGTGGTTACCACTGCTCATAACAACAGTTATACAAATTATGTCCTCCTCGAGAGAAGCATGAGGAGATCCAAGTCGCACCGCGTCGCGCCCGTCACCCGAGACGGGGATGTTACGTCTGTATCATCATGGAATACAGTAATGCATGCTAGTATATCACTGCTTAGCGGCAAATTACGAGGTACCACGTAAGCGTACCAAATAAACCCACATTTATAATATTAAGTTAAGATTAGGGTATGTTTCGTGGACAGGTGATTAGGGTGGACAAGTTCACACTCTTCAGATCCTTATCTCCTCAGACAAAGCCTACTTCCTGAAGTGGGAGTCTGCCGAAACTGGGGTAGAACAATCGGTTGTGCAACCTCTGAATGTCGGTCAGAAGGTTGCGCAACAGTGAAAGGTTGCATAAGAAACAGCTTAGACGAGATGAGGCTGTGCTTGCGAAATTACAAAGAGTAGACGACAGATGGGGCGGTGTAGAGCAACTGGCCGAATCAAAAACATCGAAAAAAACCGCCTTATTTCTCACCCTCAAGGGGTAAACCCCTTTTTTTTCTTGGCGAAATGCTCTGGCATACCACCCTGCCACGGAGAGACAAAGCGGTTATGTGGGACTAGACCCACTCGAACCCCACGGTGTCCTCCTCTGCCGGTTAGTGGCCATCTATCTTGGACTCTAGTGCCACGCCACGTGTCCTGGCGTGTCGCAACCACCTCGGGGACCAGCGAAAGGGTGGCAGACGACCCCGTGTCTAAAGGCCCTAGGCCCCCTGCGACGGGTCAGTTCTGTGGCACCGTCGCCTGCCACCAAGGCCGCAGAGGATAGGGAGAGCAGTGCCTCGCAATACCGACACTCCTCTTCCACCGCGGCTCCTAACCTTCAGCTGCGGTGCTGCCCATACAGCCCATCTCGGTTGCTGTGCCCCCCATAAGGCACCGCCACCTACTGTGCCGCTCCTATTCGGTGCCTATGCGGTTTGGAGGCAAAGCCTAAAAGAGCAGCCCCTCCCGGTTTCCTTTGAGCTTCACCGTGGGTTTCCCCCCCCCCCCCCCCTCCCCGACAAGGTGAGAACCTGTTAGGGGAAGGGGTACAGCCTACATTTTATTATATATAATATAGGTAGGCCAACTAAACGCAAGAAGATGATGAACTGGTAAATAATAGATAATAGAGGTCCCCATCCAAGAATAGCCACGGGTTTTCATTAATAAAGTTTTCTTATCAATTTCCAAGCATATCCTAAAAACAGCGCACTAGTCTTAATGTTCAAATGGACACGTAACATTGCACAGTGATAACCAATTCGTGCATTATCTTTCATTTCACTTAAGCAATTAAAATTTATACTATCTGGAAAGAAATGGTGAACGTGCCAAAAGAAAGTACTCATAAATCTGAGAAAGGGTTGTGAAAATAGTTTTGTAATACAAGTAAATGATTTAAAAATCGAAAACAATCCGATTTAATACTTTCAAAGTAGCAACACGCAATTTCGTTTACTTGGATGACATGTAATAATAATTATTTATTTTGAACAAGCAATTAAGTACATGGCATCTATTTAATAATAATACAGTAACAATTTGAGTTCTTATATATAAGTTATATAAGTACAAATAAGTTTCCGCCGTTTTTTAACACAAATTAAATATTTATTGTAGAAGAACGGTAATATTGTGTGAATATGACTCCGCCCTTTCTCAACAGATGTCGTTTTTAGTATTGTTTACGTGTACTAATAAATGACCATACTTGTATTCGATAGTACTGAATGTCAGCTATCTAACGCATTTTATGATATTTGGTTGAAGTGTAAGCAACAATTGTTTTCACCTTTTCGAAAATGTCGGTTTTTATTCCAAATAAACGTCATTTGCGGGAAGTGTTATTACATTATTTTATTGCGAAGAAAACTGCAGCGGAAACTTATCGTTTGCTTGTGGAGATTTATGGTGAGCATGCTCCGTCTAATACAACTTGCAAGGAATGGTTTCGACGATTTCAAAATAACGATTTTAGTACTGAGGATAAAGAACATGGAAAACCACCAAAAAAATTTGAAGATGCTGAATTGGAAGCATTATTGGCGGAAGATTCTTGCCAAACTCAATCAGAATTAGCTGCAGCATTAAATGTTGATCGTTCAACTGTTGCAAAGCGTTTACAAATGATGGGAATGATTCAAAAAGCCGGTGACTGGGTTCCACATGATTTAAAAGAAAGAGACATGGAACGTCGGAAAACCATTTGTGAAATGCTGCTTCAAAGACAGCAAAGAAAAGGATTTTTGCATCGGATAGTCACAGGAGATGAAAAATGGATACACTACGAAAATCCTAAACGCAAAAAAGCTTGGGTGAAACCAGGCGAACCAGGCCCATCACAGCCAAAAATAAATATTCACTGTGCCAAGGTCATGCTCTGTATTTGGTGGGATCAGAAAGGTATTGTATATTATGAGTTGCTCAAACCCTCTGAAACTATTAATGGAGAAGTTTACCGACGACAACTAATGCGTTTGAAGCGAGCCATAGAAGAAAAACGACCAGAATGGGTGAATAGACATAACAAATTAGTTCTTCAGCATGACAATGCCAAACCGCATACCGCAGAAGTCGTAAAAAGATATTTAGAGGGACAGGACTGGGAAGTGTTACCCCACCCGCCATATTCACCAGACATAGCTCCTTCGGATTACCACCTATTCCGGACGATGCAGACAGACCTTACTGGAGAAAAGTTTACTTCATGTGAAAGTATCAAAATTTGGATTGACAACTGGATAAGCTCAAAAGACCAGGACTTCTTCCAGCAAGGAATACGAAAACTACCTGAACGATGGGCGAAGGTTGTAGCTGCAGATGGAGCATACTTTCAATAATTTTTTTTTTAATTTTGTAAGCGAACAAATGTGTTTTATTTTGACAAAAAGGGGCGGAGTCATATTCACACACCTATTATAAATTTATTCAAAATATTGCCCATCACTTGCAACCACTTTTTCCCATCTCTCAGGCAGCATTCGAATCCCACGTCTGAAGAACTCCTTGTCTTTTGAGGTTATCCACGAATCAACCCAATTTTTGGTATCCTCATAAGATGTGAACCGCTGCGCCGTCAGAGCATGTGCTACGGACCGGAACAGGTGATAATCGGACGGTGCAATGTCTGGTGAATACGGCGGGTGGGGTAACACTTCCCAATCAAGTGTTTCCAAGTACTTTTTCACGGGAGCCGCAACATGTGGACGAGCATTGTTATGCAGAAGAATAATTTTTTCGTGTCTAGAATAGTATTGAGGGCGTTTTTCCTTCAGAGCTCGGCTCAATCTCATCAATTGTGTTCGATAGAGGGCTCCAGTAATTGTTTCGCTCGGATTAAGCAACTCATAATACACTACACCTAGCTGATCCCACCAAATACACAGCATAAGTTTTTTTCCGTGAATATTCGGTTTTGCTGTTGATGTTGACGCGTGGCCAGGTAATCCCCATGATTTTCTTCTTTTTGGATTGTCATAATGTATCCACTTCTCATCACCAGTTATGATACGATGTAAAAAACCCTTTTTTTATGTCTAGCTAGCAGCATTTCACTTAAGCATAATCGGCGTTCAATATCTCTCGGCTTTAATTCGTACGGAACCCAATTTCCTTGTTTATGAATCATTCCTAATGATTTTAAACGATGTGAGACTGTTTGCTGAGTGACTTCTAATGTTAGAGCAAGTTCTTTTTGTGTTTGAGATGAATCTTCCTCCAATAATTCCTCCAATTCTGCATCCTCGTAAATTTTTGGCCTTCCACTGCGATCTTTGTCTTCTACGTCGAAATCACCATTTTTAAACTTTTGAAACCACTCTCGACACGTTCTCTCACTCAAAGCAACCTCACCATATGCTTCTACGAGCAATCGATGCGCCTCAGCAGCAGATTTCTTTAAATTAAAGAAGTAAACTAATATTTCCCGCAAATGACGCTTACTTGGCTCAAATTTTGACATTTTCAACTTATAAAAATTATATTTTACCAATATAAAATCAATGATATTAATAGGTTATGTTGTTCTTGAATGTCCAAACTATTTTTTAAGCCGGTTATCATCTGCGAAAGCTAACCGAAACTCCGTGCCGCGCCATCTACAATAAAACGGCGGAATCTTATTTGTACTCCTAATACATAGTTATTTTATAATAATATGTACGAACAGAGTTGATGCAAAGATCAATATCCCCCACCCTAGGTTAAAACCTGTGTTGTGGGTAGATAGCCTCTCTGGCATGTAGATGTATTTATTTATTTTAATTAACAACCAAACTATTGAAGCAATTTTGATAAAAATTCTATGAGACCCACCCATCTGAAAGCAGTTTCAAATAGAAAAAAAATCAAATCGGTTGATAAATAGCAGAGAAATAATATCAATAAACGTTTACACACTCATACCTCTGCACTAGGATTCCCTGTGTCGCAGATGGCATTGACAAACAGAAACACAAGACAAACACCCAAGACCCGAAAACAAACTTCGTGCTCACCACACAAAAAGTGCCCCGGCCAGGAATCGAACCCGGGACCCCTCGATAAGAAGGCAGGGCTACTACCACCAAGCCAAGGAGCCGTCAATATATAAGGCTATATATATATATACTATATACTATATATATACTATGTATTTTTTATGTTATAAGTGGCAATATTAGCGTATAGTTATATGAATAGCTTATAACAATATACACAACTTATATGTTTAAATGTAATTTGTATTTTTTCACGCAGTTTTTTGGTTTTTCTCATTAATTTGTATATTTTTAGGCATAGCAAGTACCTAAAAATTCACGATTAGGTTCCATATATATACAAAAAAGTTTTTTGATGAAAATCCTCACTGAGGCAATTCGTTAACTTGCCTACTCTTTGTCAGATCTTAGACTAAGGGGGGAGGTATGTAGGTTGCTAGGTTCCCCACTGCTGGCCATACCACCACCACTGTCCACCGCTTGGTTAAATTTACCCTACTGCGCAGCATCAAAAGAACCTTATAACACATAGGGAAGTTCATAATATGATGGGTGACCACGGTCCAAACCAGCGTCTGATTACTAACTGATTAAAAAATCGGAATAAAACCACTAGGATTCCCTGTGTGGCAGGTGACATGAGCAAACAGGAAAACGAGACAAACACCCAAGACAAGACTTTACAGTAAAAATATATAGTTTATTATCCATTATGATGCCTTCGGCGGACGCATAGAACTACGGACAATGCTAGTTACATAACATAGTTAGTTACACAACAAAAATATCAAGATATCTATGTCAGTGGGTGACAGTCATTGTAAAACATTAATTAAAACTATTTTTTATGTTACAACTGGTTATATAAATTGTTATTGTTAAAATTTTTATAAAAAACGTCATTTTGAGATATTTTTATTTTTACTAGCTGCGCCCCGCGGTAGCTGGAACCCTCAGAGCGGGAGTACGAATCACGCTTGGCTGGGTTTTTCTTATGTAGTCCGAACTTTAGTCAATCACGAACGAGCCCAATGTTTTGAAAACTGTCCCTGACTAACCCATCTGTACCTATTCAGGTATTTCACTAGGAGAGTAGAATAATGTTAGAAGTGTTTCCTAAAGTTCGCTCCACAAAAGAAGTCCCGTGGCCACGGCGCTAGTATCTATGCAAACGTATTAGAAAAGCAAAGTTTATTCACGCTTTTTGGTTACCCGTAACCGCCGCGGCACTTCGTCCGTGGAACGGGCTTTAGAAGTGCGAGGGCGTTGTCCGCGGTGAAATTCGGCGGTGGACGGCCTTCGCGCCGCTTTCCATTACTACCACCTTCGATTTCTGTGCGCCTGGTACCGAGGGTCGGGTTACGCACAAAAAATGATAGTTTTTTTTGTTGATTTTGGTTTTGTTTTATTCGGGGGATACATGAACTTTTTCGATTTAAAATTATTTTAAAGATTCTCCATTCATAAAGGCATCATCCCCCCATGGCATCCTAGGTACAACTTTACAGTTTCCTATTTTCACAATTTAAGGAAGAAAATCAGTAGGTCTTTATATATCCACGCATCTTCCAAGTTTATTATCACAATCATCATCAGCCTCAAATCATCCGATTGCCAGCCGATAACAGCAGCTTTCAAAATGATCTTACTAAGATCACTTAAACGCAACGAGCGAATAAAATAGAAACATTAGAAATCTCTTCTCTCTCTCTTCCTCTCTAGAACATTCCTTAACCTGACAAAATGACTACTAAAGCTTCATAGCAAATGTCGATTTCTGTATGGCCTTTACCAAGATGTTTTCCAAAACAAGGAAAAAGATAGGTATATATTATATATATCAGGGATAAAGGTAAATATTTTTGATAGGTTTTTGAACTCAGGACCAAATGAGTAGATAGTACAAAGCATAGGAGCAAACCCACAGCTAAGCAATAGTTAGCACGGATGACGCCATGGATAAATAATAGTTTGTATGGGACGACGCCACAACTAAGCAAAAATTAGTACGCGGATGACACCATTGATAAATAACAGTTAGTATGGGAGTGACGCCACAGCCAAGCAATAGTTAGTATGAGAGTGACACCATTGATAAATAACAGTTAGTATGGGAGCGAAGCCACAGCTGAGTAGCAGTTAGTATGGACGCGAGGCGCGGCGGGTGAACGCTCTCCGTGCTATCATCCACGGCGCTCGCGCATTTCATTTATTGCTGTGCAAGAAGGGCCGGCCAAAAAATTAAAAATATAATAATCCTACTCTAATCTAAGAGTAGGATAATTATATTACCTAACGTTATCATAGGTGAATATACATAAAAACGATACATTACCTTATTGTGTTGCCTATTCAGTACCCAACTATTATTTCAGAATATACAAAAAACATCAAAAAATTAAGCTTATTTTAAATAGATTTAAAAAAAGGGTGGATTCCTCTATTCAACATACTTTATGTTTAATACGATATACATATTTTAGCCAACCTCCAATTTGTGGATTTGTGGATTCCAATTTTTTGTACAAACACTACAAACCTACTGATTGTAAGATGAAAGATAATAATGAAATAACAAAATCGCAGGACACGAATCATAACTGAAATGGAAATACCCAACAGTTGATTCGACAATGTGTCACTTCCACGAGACAACATCTCGAGTGAAACAATGTCTTTGAATTTAACTTAAAGATTTAGTATTGTTTGGATACGTCAAAATTTACACGAAAAAAAAATCATTCGTGCGCATATAACGTGAGCTCCTTAGGTATTAAATGCACACAGAAATGTCAAATACAATTTTTTTTTAAAAACCTCCCATTCTCTCTTTCTTAATCTGAGAGACTCACTTTTTTTTCGAATGTCCATGTCATTGTTGCCAACACATGGAGCGTGGAGCATATGAGAGCACAACATTCTGTCAACATTGTTGTGCTCTCGTAGGTATTAATTAATTAAAGAAAAAAATTGACGATTCCAAGTATTTTTTTTATACTGTATCTTTAAAGTTTGCGTGCAAATTCCGTGAAAAATGTTTTATGACAGTGGATTGAAAAAAAAAAATAAGAATAAAACATATCTTGTGAAGAGCGCTGCCTCAAAATTATTTTACTTTTTTTCCGGGTTTTAATAAAAGGTCTTCAAAATAAACTACTCAACATAAGAAAAACCCATGGAGATTTAGAAAAAAAAATCACCTATGGCGGTCACTGCTTCCCAAACACAGTAATAAAGGACCGGCCCTACAACACGTGTCTTGCCTATCTCTGTGACCCAATTACCCACACATGCGCACTTCACACGTACACGTGTAGATGCATCCGTGCATTCTATGTGTGCAGTACGTGAACACTTGTGTGCGTGAACAGTGGGAGTGTTTGCATTTTCAGGTATTTTTAAGAATTTTGATGTCTTTTCACTGTTATTGTTCAAAATTATTAGTTTTTTTTTAAATTAAATAATCATTGTTAAAATTAAAACATTCGATATTACATAATACAATTACTTTTTAAGAAGTTTTTTATAATAGTAATTCTGATTAAATAAAAGTTGTGGCAACATTCGCTTCCACCAAAAAAGAAAAATTAGTTTAGGTTTCAAAATCTAAAATGGAAAATCCAAGATGGATTCTGGAACTAACCCGCGCTCTGGTAAAAAATAAAAAAAGTCGTTTTCACTCCATCGTAAGAAGCACTTTTAGAATCTTAATAAATATTATCAATGCGAGAAAATTGACCTTTACTTTATACGCCTGAACCGCTAAACCAATTTCGATAAAGTTTTGTATAGAGATATATGAGACCTAGGAGAAGAAAGGGCTACTTTTGTCGTAAAATTAAAACGTGAAGGGGAGACATAGGGGGTAAAAGTCTATCTAGAGGAAAAACGTATGCTGCATATTATCTGCTAACTTGCTAAAATCCTACTGATATTATAAACGCGAAAGTTTGTAAGCATGGATGGATGTTTGTTCCTCAATCACGCCAGAACGGCTGAACGGACCTGGATGGAATTTGGTACAGAGATAGATTATAGTCTGGAATAGCACATAGGCTACTTTTTATCCCGGAATTATGTACGGTTCCCGTAGGAAGTCCAACTGCGGGTAACACTAAGCGCTAGTAACATATAAATCTATACTTGAATTGTTCTGCAGAAAGAATATAATATATCGATAGGAATATGATTAATATTGATAAAAGTATGACGGGCTCTCAGTTATGAGACCATGCAAACACTTAATGTGGTGTCTACAAACAACTATTTACACAGAGAAAACAAGTAATTGATTTAAAAATTGAGAAAAAAATCCGACTATCAAAGTAGCAAAATACGCAATTCCGTTTTCATGGATGACATATTTTTTCCAGTTATTTTGATTTAACAACCAAACTATTGAACCGATTTTGATAAAAATTCTATGGGACCAATCTGAAAGAATATCCTTTCAAATAAAATAGTAATTTTCCAAATCGGTTGATAAATGGCGGAGAAATCGGTGAACATACATAAAAAAATATAAACATCCGAATTGATAACCACATCCTTTTTGAAGTACGTTAAAAATGTGCCGCTAATGTCTCCCCGTACGTTGATTGGAACCTGTTTTAGCAGTGAGGTATACCGGGTTCTATTCTCGGCCAATGTATGCTCTGTATGTTGAGCGTATTTTTGTAATTATTAATTTGATGTTATGCTTACAATAATATGAATCAGGTCTTCCCCTACTTAAGTATGAGAATACCCATATTGTGTTACTCTCGTTACTCTGAGAAGATGTATTGCTTCAAATGTCTGTAATTTCACCGGCTCCCACACCCTTCCACTGAAACACAGCAACGCGAGTGCACCACTGCTTGGCAGTAAATTACTAGGTATGGTGGCAGTACTACATCAGGCGATATGGGACAAGTTCTACTGTTATTTTGGGTTGCTGCATTTCCACCATACGTGTTGAAATTCGGATGCTAATATAAAATATATTAGTTTGTTTTTGGGTCTTGGATATATTGTGTTGTACTTGTGTACTTGTGTTACATGCCACGTGCGACACAGCGAACCTAATGTAGGCAAAAAACTTCATGCATGTGCAAAAACACAACTAGGAGAATATAAATGAAAAGAGGTATGCAATATTTTTATGGTCGATACAACGTATTCAAATGAAAAAGTTTTATTCAAACAAAACGCACACATCGATATTGCATTCACAGGAACTGTGCGCATGTGTGCCTATTGTAGTAAACAGTTTCTATGTGTGCGTGCAGTCTGATTTTCCCGCTCGTAATAATAGTTTTATTTTAGATTTTTCGTCGTGAGTGTTATTTTAATAATGGGACTAAGTATTTCACATAATTTTTACTAAATAAAAGGCTCTTTTTGTTTCCGACCCGACAGGATGTTTTCCTGTCATTTGTCAGAAAGGTTAGCCGTCACGGGACGCCCGGGAGGTGTGAAACATTAAAGGCATGATGGCATAAGGTATGCATTTGCCGCCACGAAATACAATACTAATCAATTTTACTGCTAAAGCTAATAGGTGGTTCACATAAAAAGAATCTTAGCCTCCAAGCTTATACTAATTTATTCTTTTAGATGTATGGAGGGTAGACGTAAGGATGAGTTGAAAAAGTGTCCAGCTGTTAGCAGGAAATGACAGGAAACCACCAAAGTAGCGCTAGCGTAGTAGCGAAATGAATTTAGCAGTTGTAAACGTAGTGAAGTGTGTTGAGTTTACCAACAGTATTCATATTAATCACTAGCTGACCGGGCCACGCGTTGCTGTGGCTAACGTTTTTGTCATACGATATTATAATTTACAATAAAATAATATTGCGATCATAAATTGAGATGTGAGCTATCCTATCTTTCAAGTTGGATCAAACTGCACACGGTGTACAAATTTGATACACAAAATCGGTTATTGTGATTAAACCATGATAGCTAGATATATGTTCTCGCTGACTTTTTTGTAGGTCTTAATGGGATCTACAAACCCGTAGTACATCATTTTGTTCTATTGTTATAATAGTTTTTGCAGCGCACGCAAAAATAGGTTTTCGATTTTACACCTTGTGTAACAAAATAGCAATTTACTTACGGATCCCTAATCTTGAAAAAAAAAAAACATATCCTTTAGCCTTCCTCGATAAATGGACTACCCAACACTGAAAGAATCATTCAGATCGGACCAGTAGTTCCAGAGATTAGCGCGTTCAAACAAACAAACACTGCAGCTTTATAATATTAGTACAGATTATTTGTTCAATTAACAATTTTTCATTTGTATAATTATATTGTTAACAAATTTTTCAATATTTTTCACTATTTTAATCTAATAATTGTTGGTGCTGTCTTTAAAATTGCCTGTTGCTTTTCAAAGGAAACTTTCATACAAACGTCTTTCTTTCATCTCGCCTCCATATTTAGATAGTATGGTTTTGACACATCAAATTTTACACACACATGTAAATGTATTCGTGGCTTATTTGGTTAGCTTTGCCTTCGAAGTGATTCCCGGGTTCGATTCCCAGTTGGGGCACATTTTGTGTGGCGAGCATGAAGTTTGTTCTCGGGTCGTGGGTGTTTGTCTTGTGTTTCTTTGTTTATCCATGCCATCTGCGACACAGGGAATCCTGCAGAGGTATGAGTTAACGTTGTTTTGTTGTTATATGTGTATCAGGAGCCCAGAACTGCACTTTCCAAAATGGTGTCACTATTGATGTATATGAATATGGATTCTCGCAATAAACCGACGTTCATTTAACCACAGTGCCCTATTAACTACGGTTAAAAATAACTAGACGCAGACCGGCCATTCTGCCAAGCCGTAACCAATAAACTGAGATAGATTTAATAATATATTAGATATTTAAACTGTGTATATCAGGGGAGGTTTGAAATTAGCGAAGGTGAAAACCAGCAGTCTCAAGTGAAAGATGCAACCCAAAGTAACAGTAACTGTACCAGCCTCTAATGTTCCCAGGGACACCGGCCTGCTCTCGATAATTGAGAGTGAATGGGCTCTGATCTACCACGGGAGCCCAATCCGAATTGTCGAATTTATGGTTCTAAGACGGTTTATGGTCTAAGTTTCGAGAACGGTATTGCGCACATAAATTTTTCAAGTGAAAAAACTCATTGGTGCACGTGTGGGTTTGAACCAGTGACCTTCAGATTGAAGTCGGCGTCTGTGAGTATTTTCACTTGAAGTGAAAATACTCCCGTGGTAGATCAAAGCCCATTCTCTCAATTATCGAGAGTAGGCCGGTGTCCCTGCAGTGAGTATATTAGAGGCTAGTACGGACTAGTAGAACTTAGGTACTGCCACCACACCTGGAATCTGCCGCCAAGCAGTGGTGCACTCGCGTTGCTTTGGAAGGGTGTGGACGCCGGTGAACAGGTGCAGGATCAGGTTGAAAGTCGCTACGTAGGGTACTAGGTCATGCTTACCGTACCAGCCTCTAATGTTCCCACTGCAGGGACACCGGCCTACTCTCGATAATTGAGAGCGAATGGGCTCTGATCTACCACGGGAGCCCAATCCGGATTGGTAGATGTCACATGTCATCGAATATTGGGTTCTAAGACATGCCGGTTTCCTCACGATGTTTTCCGTCACCGTTTCGAGAACGTGGTATTGCGCACATCAATTTTTCAAGTGAAAAAACTCATTGGTGCACGTGTGGGTTTGAACCAGCGACCTTCAGATTGAGGCGGCGTCTGTGCCATGCTTAACCTCACTTAATAGGAAATGAAAAATACAAAACATTATAGAAAACATAACAGCTTTGTAATAAAATCTAACGGTTCAATGCTATATTGTTTTAACAAAATTAAAATCACTGCGATACCGTCAACCGTAAAATGAACCACGAGTTACATACTATTTTATGTTTTTGTGATTTATGTCACCACTGGATAATTTTTCTAACATATTCTTGAGCATATAACGCATATGCTCAAGAATATGTTAGAAAAATCATCTTTTTTGTGTAAAAAATTACGGGTCGAAATGAAGGCCCACGGATATGCTATTGTTTAAAATAGCAATTGACCAACTTATTGCTATACCCTATGTAAGGGTTCATATGTGAAAATATAAATGTAAAAGACCTTATGCACCATGTGAATGCAATAAATATATTGAGTATTGAGTACGTGGTTACCTCCGCCTATAACAGTAGACGACATAGATGGTATCAGACCGCAGTATTAGAGACCCCAGTCCAGTCCAGTCCAGTCCAGTCTCCGAAATGGAGATGTGATTTCACCGGCACCCACACCCTTCCACCGGGACACAGCAATGCGAGTACACCACTGCTTGGCGTGGATTACTGGGTGTGGAGGCAGTACTTCTCCGCGCGAACTTTGCACAAGTTCTATTGCTACTTTTTGTTGCTTTAGCACCACCCAGGGGGTACGTGTAGGGACTCAAAGGGTCACCTACGGAAGTATATCATTTTAGATCAATACTTTACATAGCAAAATGTAGTACAATGTTACCAGGCACACATAAAGACACATGCAATGGAATAGTTATGTCAATAAAATAATGGCCCGGTTTGTATACGCCGGCACGGTTAGCACGCGTCCGGCCAAACTGTAGCATAGGGTTGCCACTCGGAGAAATTATAATCTTTCTACTAACAAAAATTCATCGACCTGCATTTTAAAACTTTAACAGGGTTCAAAAATGGAGGGGGTTATCAATTGGATGCTTTAATCGTGAACCAATTTGGACGTCGAAATATTATCTCCAATGGCGGAAAATAAAATATTAACTGCTATTTATTAAAAATGGCATTATTTTTCCGCAATCTCACGTGGTTTTTTCCATGTTTTGGTTTCTTTATAGGAAAACAGCGGTTAGAAACTGAATGTTTACCTTGGCTACCTAATTATTTTAAGACATGAGTCCTTGATATGACCGTGGAATTTCTCACTTTACTGGCTCAAAAACGAAAAACCAGTGAGTGCGCTAATCTATACATATAAAAGAAAGTCGTGTTTGTTACAACACTTATAACTCGAGAACGGCTGGACCGATTGCCATGGTTTTTGATTTGTTGGATTTGTTTCCGTCCCGAATAGCAGAATAACTATTAAACACATTGGAAAATTAACGAAAAAATAAAATCAATTTATCCCCGTATTCTCCAAGGGAACGGGAACTATGCGGGTGAAACCGCGGGGCGCAGCTAGTATTTAAATAAAATCGAGTACAGGTAAATACTTTCCTGAAGCAACTTGAATATATATCTAACTAGCGGATACCCCGCGTGTGCTACTACGCTAAAAAAGAAATACATTTTCTGCCTAATGCATTGTTTTAGTGGTCTAAACCATCTTCGTATTCTTCTTGGTACCTTTCTAATGAACCGGTTTGGGGCGCATCCCTTATAACGGACATCAGTAGAAACAATTTTTTGTGTTTCATATATTAGAACTAGCTGATCCGACATGTTTTCCTGTCTTTACTCACAATTCAACAATCGACTGTAAAACGACATGGTGGTTTTAAGTTTTTAGGTACCTATTTCCGCTCATTTCCGTGAATTTTCAAAAGAAATTATAATTTACAAACATGTTCCTGACTATTACAAACAACGCAATAGAAATCAGCCACATTGGCGTGACTAACAAACAGCAATTGATTTTTAGTATAAATTACCTACATGCAAATAATGAGTTGTAGCTAAATGGCAACCCTATGGATCAGTGCAAGTGCAGTGCGTATTTATAATCGGCCCAAATTCTAAAGTGGGATGCGTTTGTGGGCCAGCCCTGTTTCCCTCCGCTTCGCGGCTGCAGTCCTGGTACTATGCGATTATAGCTTCCATTTTATAGTTTCCTGGTGTTTTGGGCTGAAACGACTTCTAAAAGGTCTACCTGCACAGTGCTACCTACTATCGACAAGCGAGAATGAATTGAATATTGGCTGCAAAGCTAGCACGAATTAATTTTTTTTTGTACATTTCTTTTTTACTGTTTTAGGAAATTTTTTTTATCCTTTCCTCAATTTCCTCAAATTCCTCAGTTTTCAGTATATCTATTCCTACATTTGAATTTTAGGGTTCTGTATCATAAGAAGTAATCGTTTTTGTTAAGCATACAATGTCTGTTTCTTACCGCTACCTTATATAATAGTTCTTCATTTAATCAACCCTATCATTAAAAAACATCACACTAATTGATATACAATAAGCGAAGACCTTGCATCACAAACAAACAAAAAACCTTTATTTAAGTCCTTTATCTAAGGCTACTAATTACGAACACTGTTAATTGCAACTTATTTTTAAGGAAAATTGTCCAGGATCTGAGCCGGAAGTTTGTGATGCTACGCTACGCTATAAATTATCTGAACAATAGATTTACCTAGACACGCGAGCGTGACGTACTTGTTCTACTGGAAAAATATAGGTTTAGGTACTTAGCATTCTTTCGTAATTCTACCACAATCTTGGCATAAGCCTTTGAAAAGTGGATTTTGAAACAATAAAGAGATACATCCAAATCGGTATAAAACTGGCGCGGAAAAAGGTGCAGGAAAGAAAAATACGCCGTATTTTTCCAGTGGATTTGATTTACCCAACAACCAAACTATTGAAACTATTTTGATATTTTTTGTATTAAAGCTTACTGAAAAACGAATCTGAAATCATTTTTTTCAAAAGCACAATTTTCCAAAATTTTTGATAGATGGAGGACAAATCGCGTAACATACAGTCGAATTGAGAACCTCCTTTTTTGTAGTCGGTCAAAAACAGATTAGATCTCAAAGAAAGTTCATTGTCTCGTTCGAGTGGCCCACCTGGCTTCAGTTATTGGCAGTTCCCTGCATACCTATTGTCTTGCCTTGACCATCCGCAAATAAATCACAGAATGAATTTCTCTGACTCGAGCTGAGTTTGAAGTCAAACATTTATTTTCTATACTATCTACACTACTATACTAATATAATTGAATTGAAGAGATTTTTTTAACGCGTAAATTTTTTTAATGGGTTAGCGCCGGAACGGTCTGGGGGCCCACGTGGTGGTAAGTGGCGACAACAGTAATGCGAATCAATCTTACACTGAGTCGTATTCATCCTGCTGCGTCCATCACCCGAGACGGGGATGATACGTCTCAGGCGCATCAATCTAAGGGTACACGCCTACGCGAGCAACTGGACCATTTATCAGGCTATATACGCTATGGAAATGCTTTATCCGGGTTGTTATCTGAATTTCTTCCCATTATAAGGAAGTGAATTTAAAAACGTTTTCACGTTAAAAAATAATGGTTGATATTCTGATGGTTGGGGTTTCATATTTTTACTGTAATATTTTATTATTAATTTATATAGCCAAAGTCAAAATACTTTATTTCAAATCGAGGTGATTAAAAAAAAATAAAAACTTCACTTTAAAAAAAATGTGTACCTACAAGATATTGCGTTCTTATTACTTTGTTTAGCGATGGTTCAAATCCTATCCGATCCTCCATGGGGAGGAACAAGCTAGAGACCCTATAATAATAATATATGATTTTATAGTAACTTTATATGTATTATGTACATTAACTTAAAACCCACCTTATGAAGTTCTCTCTAGCCTCTAGGTTAAGGAAAAAAACTCTTTTTCAGGGTTAATTTTACGTTTGTACGTGAATTTTTTTAACAATCATTGAACGTAAATGTTTTGTTTGCAACCAAGGACATAAAGATAATAATTGTAATTTTGTATAAATTAATTTTAATTAGGGATGTGTGAGTTCTATCATAAAAGGGATTTCATAAAAACACAGAGCTATATTAAATAGGTATATATTAAATTTAATTGCACCTATAACATCGAAGTAGTTTTCCCATCAACATCTACTTATTTTACAAAATATTGTCACCGTCTGCAAGACCCTTATTATAACAATTGACAGATTATGAAAATAGAATAAAATTTACAACATTTATACAAAATATATTAATATTTTTGATATGGGCTCGATTGAGGGAGGAAACGAAAATTCTTTGGCTCAGAAAAAAAAAACGAAAGATTTTATCTTGTAGCACCATCTGGACGAAGGAATATAAAACAACTTAAAAATAAAAATCAAACATAATTTCAACCAAATGCATATAATAATATTTTAAGAAAGAAAAAGGCAGCATAATATTTTAGAAGTATCATTTGCTGTACCAACTTTTTTAATTTTTTTTATGAAAAATATAACAATACTTATCTCATCAATTTAGCCTCTAATTTTCAAAAAAGCAAGTAAATGATCATCCTGTTCGTATAACTAAAATATATTACAATTTAAACAAACGCAGGTAAACACGGGACGGAGTATGGTGGTTAATAATTACACTATAATGACGCCTACACACGATAAAGTTGTAAAAAAATCATTACAAATTGTATAAAATGAAATTGTAATTGTAAATTTGACGGTGTGTAGATGTCAATCACTTTACTTAAACTGTAGGATACATTCTGGTAACTTTCTGTTTCGAGACCCGTTTACGATTCAATGACAACTGTATTATATAAATAAACACCAAAAATATACAATAACAGCCAACCCTACTCAATTAACATATAAATGGTGATAATAGTAATATTATCTGTCAGAAAATTATTGACAGATAAAAATGTTGCTACGGTGATCTAGGCCCAGTAATCTGTTAATAGAATATAGGCTTTGGCTGTGAACATCGACTTATCGGTTGTCAATGAAATCTATTATGCGTTTTGTATTTTTTTTATTATTCTGTAGCAGCCTATGTGTGCTTGAAGCTACCGTCAAACGTATATTAAGTAGCTAAAGAAACATTTAAACTCACAGCATACAGAGGCGGTACCGGGACTGTTCCGGGCTAAAAAACTTTTGTAATATTCTAGTTAAATACTTGACACATATGTCATCATATATGATTACTTGTGTGTGTAAAATTGAGATATAAAAATGCATTTAAAAAAAAATGCGTTTGAGTTTACACAGCGTCTCTGTGATCATGACCGATGTGGCAGGCATAACATGTAAATATTCAGAGCTTAGCTTGAACTATGGGAACCAGATTACAAATACAATACTTTTTTGTAATTATATAAATTATGATCACCCAGACACTGAAAAAACATTTAAGTTTGTCACACAAATTTCTGTCCTGTTTGGGAATCGAACACATGACCTACAGCGCAGAAATCAAACCTGCTACCAACTGAGCTATGTGTGCGCGACCAAACATCTCGGATGTTTCAAAAAATCTCATCCCGAGAACGGTAGCTCTTGAGATACCGCCCATGTACAGCCTCTGTGTGGTGTATCAATATTTCCATTATAAATATCTCCTTGTACTTCCAAAATACCATCCACAAACATGATTTCATCATTTAACTAAGACAAAAGTAGTTAACAAAAAAACTAAAAAGGTACTTTATAGGAATAAAACTTTTAGAAATTCAACAAAAATAATAACTTATAGACATCATTAGCAGTAATAAAATAATCTAATCGCTAAGCGCTAAAACTAGAAATATGTATTTACAAAATTAAATTAGGTACATTTTTTGTTTATTAGTAAAGAAAAGATGTCAATGCGCTGTCAGTCTGACAGTTTTGATATTTGACACATCGAATATTTATTCGAGGATTCATTTTTAGAAAAATGTAAAGTTTTATTATTTTACAACTTATAAAAACTTATTATTTACAACCAATATACACTATACTCACATTAAAGTACATCTAACCGTAGCAGATAAAACACTAAAAAATCGTAAGAATAATTCTGTGAATTCTGTCAGTCTATTTTTTTGCATTTTCTATTGTTTTCTACAAAAGTATGGAAATTTTAATACAAAAAAAAAATGATTTAGAAATAATTCGAAAAAAAAACATGTAATGTAATGAAATAGTGCGTATGATTTGTCAGAGAAATGAGTCAGCCTTTCAATTTTAGACTTAAACGCTCAAACGTAAAGTCCATTCTCGAGACAATGGCAGTGATTGTAAACTAGCGAGTTTTTGCCATTGCTTTGAGATCACTTCTTTGTGGCCAAAACCCGCTTTTAGGTGTCAAAAAAAATATAACAATATTAAAAAAATAACATTAATTTTTAAATAAACATTCATAATTCAGAAATATTACAATCACGTTAAGAAATTATCGTGATTGTGATCCCAAACTACATAATTAAAACAAGTTCTTCCTATTGAATATATGAATGATTTATTCAAAATTACTGCACATATTTTTAATTTTACACAGTTAAATCCTAACCTAATTATATGTATATTTATAAAAAAGTAAAAGGTAAAAATCACAAAAGTCATAATTTCGCTAACTAAACAATTATGTTTATCGACACTATGTGTTTAGTTAATGCACTTTTTTTATCACACGCTTGCAGACTTTAGTATACCACGATTACCGCCAATCTGAAACAATACAAAATGTATATTACAAAAATATAAAAACATATTTGAAGACAAAAAGACTTGTTACTGGGATCTATCACGCCATTATATTCATCAAAATATAAATTCTCATTTAAAATTTTAACTCGCGAAATTAAAGTAATCCTTCCGTTAGGGGTTTCCTGCTTATTCTTCCCCATGGGATTCCAAACACACGGACAAGCGTTATAATTAGTTTTATGGAGGCAATATCTTGTAGGCAAATTATTAATTTAAAAAAAAAAAATTGTCGTTTTCAAGTAATTTTGGACTTAGACAATTCTCAAGCTGCACAGAACAATCACATTGGTGGTCTAGATATTTGTATATGATTAGAATAGCTAAAGAAATGTTAAACGTATGCTCAATTATTGATTTATATCATCTTTAAATAATAGTTTTACAAAACTGAAAAAAAAAAAAACAATTATTCGACTAGCAAATGCGACAAAAACCACAGATAAAATCTTGTCATCTTCCAACATCACCGTTCATTTCGTTCATTCCATGTTAGACGAGATTTTCATTAACACTTTTCTAAGATTTTCCACAGATTTTGCAATCTCACGCGTCAGGCGGTAGCATAATTTCGAAATTGCCCTTCGCTCACGGTCCAAAATCTATGCCAGACGTTACATCAGTCTCGGAAATGACCCGACCGACTTTCGAACATTATGCAACGCCAAAAACGGTTTACGCAATAGCCCCAAAGACCCAATGTCCCACTGAGAGTGTTATGTCATAGTTTTTAATATTTTCCACCTAAGATAAGTGGTGCGTGAGAAATGTGACACAGATGGAAGAGTTACTCGGATATAAGTTCAAGTTGAAAGATATGGCTCGGACATTTTGTCCTAATAACATTCCGTACAAACTAAACCCTATAATCTACTAAATTCTTATTTTAAACGCAGAAGCATAACTGTTGTCATGGGCGGAGGTCGCCACTTACCACCAGGTGAGTCCTCAGCTCGTTCCGTCACTTATTCACATAAAAAAAGCATAGAATGGTGTCACTAAGATCTGCATCAGATGTCGTACTTTTATAGACTGAATGATCGAGAGTTGATAAGCCATACAAATTTGGATTATAACAAATTTAGAAGATGGGGTTGTATATATAGATAGTTTTGTATCAGTTAATTTATGTATTTTGGAATTAAATACTGATTCTATCTAAAAATAAATAAAAATATAAATAGCTAGACAAAAATAAGTCTAGCTATTCAAAGGGGGAACGCTGCCAGTATCTTCGGAACCTTGCCTAAAGGGACTCCTTTTAATAATATATTTTAGTTCTTATATTATATTTTTAAGGTTTTAGTTTTAGGTTTGTTACCATTAATATGTTGTTATTATATGCATGCTAAAAAATACAGATTTGATGTTACTAGCAATAAATAACAAGCGACCCTTAAATTTTGTCCTTAGGGGTAGAATTTCTTCAAAAAGCTTCTATGGGAATACTTCGAGAGTATTACAAATAAAAAAGAAATTTCAAAATAGGTCCACAATTAACGGGGCAAGCGGCGAACAAACATGAAAAGAAACGTACAGTCATCATTAACTCCTTTTTTGAAGTCAGTTAAGCGCAGTAGCCTACATAGAATTCCGATAACAATAAGAATAAAGTGCTAAATTTAGTATTAAGAAAGCATGTTTGACAGGTACACATTTATTTGAAAAACAAAAACAAAAAAAAAAAATGTGTCGTTTCCTAGTATTTTTACGAATTCATCGGAAATAAAGTATTTTGATTTTGATCTTGAATACGAATCTACATTGTACGCACGCATTTAATTTAAAAGCCCACATTTTAATCGAAGCAAGTCTAGTAGACTTGAGAAATTTCTGGAAAAATTCCTCGTTTGAGCAGAGTAGCCCGACCGATCACTGTGGCTTGCTTGCATTGTGTAACAAACAGATTATACGCGATGCGCCTTTTTTAAAAGATATATATATATAGATACACTTTATTGTACACCTCAAAGTAAAGAGAAACAATATAAATAAAGATTTTACAAACTAAAAACAAAATGGAGGTTACAATGAGCGGTCTTATCGCTGATAGCGATCTCTTTCAGACAACCTTGGGATGGAAAGTTCGTTGTGTGAGTATTTGCAAGGTTCCAATTTGTTCGCGTACTAAGAGTGACGGGCGCAACGGTTGCGACTTGGGTCTTCTCATTCTTCGGTCGGGAAGGACCTGAGACGTATCGCTCTTGTTATGGGCGGAGGTAACCACTTGAGCTCAGGTGGGCCTTCAGCTCGTCCCGTCACTTTAGTTAATATATTAAAAAAAATTAACCGTCCACACGATAAAAGAATTTGTATTGAATTATGTATTTCGTATTTTTTTAGCTGCTGGAGAGAGTAATAGCGTCAACTTTTGAATGTGTTTTTGGATTTGTGTTTGAATACAAAACACAATATCCAGTTTTGTAGCAAAGAAACCGCCAAGAGTTTACTCAGTAACTTTGCTATAATAACTGAATGTTGTTTTTGGTTAAGATTCCTTTTTTAGAATAAGTTTGTTTTTGTTATTCAGTCTTTTAAGTTATTCAATTACATAATTGAAAGGCGACATATAAGCGAGTAGAAAGCATCTTTGAACATAAAAGGGCAATGACTCATTTTAACTTTTTTCAAAAAACACGTGGGTAATTCAGCTTTATCCGCGTAAAATAAAATCATGCGCTCGATCGTTAAACTCTTTTAACTATAAAGGTTTGAACTTTGAGCTCTTGATTTATAAGCTAATCTACCACAACGCATCCAATAAGAAAGTCTATTTCCATCACAAACACCAAGGTCAACAAAACACCCAAAAGTGGAAGTGAAATACCAGGAGGGCATAAACTCAGAGCGATAGAAAGTTCACACACACAGATGCATCTAGAGTGCATTACCCTGGGTTTGGGCAGATCGTTGACCCCGGTGCACTGTGATTTTTTTATGGCTCCTCTATCCGAGGCCTTGTTTAGTGCGATAAGGTTTGTTGACACGGTGAGTTTTATAAACGACGAGATGAGTTTGAAACACAGATTAATTGCGATTCAGTCGCATCTTACGGGTTCGGTGCTTCTAATTTTTAATTATTTGTAAGGTGGTAAAGTATTTATTGTTTCTGATACTGTGGTATGGATTTTGTTTAAAAAAAATACAAGTATTTGAACAAAGTACAGACAGATAGGCTGATAATAGGAATTCCTTTACGGTATTGAATCAAAAAAAGTGACGTGTCCAAAAGATATTTTACACAAAGAAGTAAACATATTCGTACGCATATAACGTGTCACAGCAGGTCTTTAGGCACATTACATGCACATAAATAGGTATATCAAATTACAGTCACTTCTCATGTTTTAGCTGGTATTGTTTAAGTTTACGCATTATCATCTTTTATCAGAACCGAAAAGAAAATTAGAAAATAAACAACCTAGATCAAAATTCTAAAAAGATTTCAACGAAAAGGTTAGAAAATTACTGATATATCGATATGCATTAAAACACCTACCTCAGTTTCAAAGTTCAATTCTTGCTTTGCTTTAGTTATGGAACTTGATACAAATGGATTGTGGTTTTTTTTTACTACATTAGGATTCCGTATTCAAGAGGTGAATGAACCCTATAACTAAGCCTAAACGTTTGTCTGTCTGTCCCTAACTAAAGGCAACGATTGAACCGTTATAGGTGCAACGCGCCGAGTACCATCTAGTAGTAAGTACTACATCAGTTATCTAGTTCCCATAATATCTTATGCTTAGTTTGAGGGCAGATGGCGCTGTGTGAAATTTCCATGAATATTTTATTTATTAAACAGTTGGCCCCTGTGGTTACCACCGCAACGACTCAGATCCTCCTATCGAAATCTGAGAAGACCAAAGTCGTGACAATTCATGCGCTTGTAACTCCACCGGCAACCTGAACCCTTCAGGATAAGGGGAGTTCCTGTGACACGTTATATGCTCACGAATATGTGTACATGCATGTGTAAAATATGACGTGTCCAAATGATACTTGAGATCTAAAGGAATATATGAGTTTGACTTTTGACTTTTTGACTTTTTGAAGGAGAGGAGGAAGAAATTTAGCGTAATGCTAGATAGCCTTCTTCGTAAGTGTGGCTATCATATACAAAAAAAATTATATGGGAACCTTACTGAATGGAATTACCTCTGAAGAATGATCTATCAAAAAAAAAAAAAAAAAACTTCTAAATTGATACATAATTGGCGGAAACAACGCGTAACACACATACAAAACAAAATTATACAGTCAAATTGAGAACCTCCTTTTTTGAAGTCGGTTTAAAAACATGCAACCCAAAGTATTTACCCTGAATACAATGACATTGCTCCTACTGCGCTTCCTACATCGAAATGACGCAACGCATCCCAAAAGTGGGCCAATTTAATAAAAAACGCCCCGCCTTCGTGCGCGGGCGCAGTGAAAGTAAAGCCACAGATACTCACAGAGTAACACTTCAATGCGCTGACGCACGGAACGAAACCCACACCCAATTTTAACACTTAAATCTTACACCTTACGGTTGAAGTCGACTCGACAAAACTCTACTGGTAGATTGAAGTCAGCACGATCTATAATAAACCTAGATTCGGTGGAACTAGGTTGAATTTACGTAACGCTAGGTCTGTGACGGGTTTGACGTAGCGTCAACATGGCGTCATTCTATGCTCACACGTCAAGCAGGTTAGACGTTAGATAAGTAGCAGTAAAACTTGTGCCAAGTTCGTCCGGAGAAGTACTGCCACCACATCTGGAATCTGCCGCCAGTAGTTGCATTACTGTGTTCCGGTGGAAGGGTGTGGCTGCCGGTGAAATCACATGCGCATGAGACATATCATCCCCGTCTCGCGTGATGGACGCAGGATGAATGCGACTTAGTAAAGATTAGGATCTCATACTGAGTCGCGCGCATTACTGTTGTCATGGGCGAGGGTCACCACTTACCATCAGGTGGGCCCTCAGCTCGCTCCGTCACTCATTCACATAAAAAAGGTGGCATAAATGTTTTAATCGAGACTACAACTCTTCGTGAATGATTTGCGTTAATTTAGAACTAGTTTTCTGTTTGGTAAAGATTCAATTGCTAGAAAAAGAGAGCTAGGAATTTCTCAACATTTTCTTAAACAATAGTACCAATCCAAGTAATTCTGTAATTCTTTATTGTACACAAAAACGTTTAACTTAATTCTATAAAGAGTTTTCTTCTGTGGAAGGACTGTGTACACATACAAAGAGGATTAGTTAGACATATAAAGAGGTTAAGTTAAAATATGTCTGCATTTCGAATATGCAACTCTATGACGTCATATTTTCGTGCAAGTTGCGTTGCAACAAATGAGCTTGCGCGGAAAGTGTTTATAAACCAAAACATTATTCGTCTATCTCGTTCGCTTTCATACAGAGCAAACGAGATTACAACTTGCAAAAGGTGGCTGGAAGGAAGTGGATGAGAAGAGCCGAAGATCGGGCTCAGTGGCGCTTACTTGGAGAGCCCTATGTCCACCAGTGGACGAGTAAAGGCTGATGATGATGATGAAACGAGATTAAAGAAATCATTGACAATGGCATATTTAAAAAGAAGAATACAATGGCATATTGGGAGAAGAATAAGTTCAGGTAGAGAATTGTATAATAACTCTTTGGTTCTACAAAATCCTACTAATATTATAAACGCGAAAGTTTGTAAGCGTCGATGGATGTTTGTTACTCAATCACGCCAGAACGGCTGAACGGACCTGGATGAAATTTGGCACAGAGATAGATTATAGTATAGAATAGCACATAGGCTACTTTTTATCCCGGAAAAATGTACGGTTCCCGTAGGAAGTTCAACCGTAACACCGCGGGGCGCAGCTAGTAGACAATAAAACTGGCATCAAGGCGCGCGTCACCTCTCACCTGACAGCGGAATATTTCTTTTCGTAACCTATTGTCCTGTCATTTAAAAAAAAAATATATAATTATCATATATTTTTTTCTGATATAATTATGATATATCGATAAAACAGTCATATTCCCAGATATTTATTATTAATGATTTCTTTAATAACGTTATGAGACATAACATCCCCGCAACGGGATACGACTTGGGTCGCAGGATTGTTGTTGTTATGAGCGGAGGTAACCACTTATTATCCGGTTTGGTAAGCCTTCAGCTCGTCCCTTCATCAGTAGTATAAGAAACCTAGGTAATTAAGAAAAGTAATTAACAGAAATTAGTTAATTGCAATTTCCATACAAAAGACTTCAACGAGTCTTCCAGTAAGTGAAAATGAGAAATATATATTGAATATATTTAGAATTCAACACAAAGCTATATTAATAAAACTACAACTTCTGCAACCTACATAAGAGGTCTGGAAGATATCGCTTTTAGCGATAAGGCCGCCCATTGTTTCACATTAATGTGTAATTTTATTTTAATGATTACTGTTATTTTGTTTGTGAGCAATAAAGTTTTATTTATCTATCTTGTCTTTACAATTACTAACAACTAGATAACAATTAGCCAAACCGGTTTTTTTTTAATGTGTATAAGTGACGGAACGAGCTGAGTGTCCACCTGGTGGTAAGTGGCGACCCCCGCCCATGACAACAGTAATGCGACTCAGTATAAGATTTGGGTACACTGAGTCACATTCATCCTGCTTCCATCACCCGAGACGGGGATGATACGTCTCATGCGCATGTGATTTCACCGGCACCCACACCCTTCCACCGGAACACAGACACACACACACGGAATACACACAGACACACGGGCTGCAGCTCGTTCCGTTATTCAATCACATAAAAAAATATTTGTAATTTTTGTGACAGACTTAAATATGTTACTTCGTGTCTGGTTAATATGTACTATGTTTTAGTACAATATAAAGTATTCTTACAATAATCTGGTACCAATGGTGCAAAGTACAAGGTATACTTAATTTAGTACTAAGAAGAAAAACAGTTAACATTTTTGAGCGACGTCCGCAATGCAATACGACTTGAATCTCCTCATACTTGAGTACGTGTAGTATTTCGCTTGTCTATGGCCGGTGGTATTCACTTAACATCAGGTGGGCCTTCAGCTCTACAAGTCACTTAAATGGCATAAAAATATCCTGTTATCCGCGAGGGAATGTTGTAAATCGTACTTGTACTCTTTATCAGGTCTTCAAAGGAAAATCCTTTTCCTTATTTTCTTGATTGATAAGTGATGGCAAAAAAGTCTCGTGTGAAATTTTTGTTCCAAGACTCATAGGAGAGGATAAATGGTGTTATCTAGAATTGATAATATGTAGGGCCTTTATCTCATATAATACCTACAACTTCTGACTCACACAGTAATACTTACTAATCACACTAATAGTATAAAGGCAAAAGTATGTGTGTGTGTGTGTGTTTGTTACTCCTTCTTACCCAAACGGCTCAACGGATTTGCACGCGTTAATGTAGAAGGTGTTAATAAACAAATAATTGATTTCAAAATAGAAAAAAAATACTCTCAAAATACGCAATTTCGTTTACTTGACATTTTTCCAGTTATTTTGATTTAACAACCAAACCATTAAATCGATTTCGATAAAAAAAGACTTTTCCAAATCGTTTCATAAATGGCGGAGAAATCGGTGAACATACATAAAAAGAACATACAGTGGCACATAGAACCCCCTTTTTTGAAGTCGGTTAAAAAGAATAATCTGCACTGCATAAGATAATCTTTTTGGATATTTGTCACAGCAATACCTAACCCCAAACTAAGCATAGCTTGTATTAAGGAAACTAAGTTAGTGACAATACTTTTTTTTTAAATATTTGCACTTATATACAACATACATTCTATCTCTGCTTTAGTAAGCCAAGTTCATCCAGAGAAGTACTGCCTCCACACCTGGCAATCTGCCGCTAAGCAGTTATGTACTCCTATTGCTGTGGAATTGTGCTTTCGGTGGAAGGGTGTGGGCGCCGGTGAAATCACACGCGCATGAGACGTAACATCCCCGTCTCGGGTGACAGGCCCAACGGGAAGCAAGAGGAGGACATATAAGTCGTAAGTTGTTATGGGCGGAGGTAACCACTTAACAGTTCCATCACTTAGGTAGCATAAAAAAATTGTACTAGCATTTCACCTATCTCATTTTCACTTGTTGAGTAAATTTTTTCAAAGTACTATTATGTTTATCAAAGTGTCCACTCGAAAGATTCTTACCGAAGTCGTCTCAATCAATATCAGATAATATGTTTGTTTGTTTGTCCGTAGATAAGGTAAGCGTGTCATTGCTATCGTGCCCCAAATACCACCACTTGACTAGAGTTTTAACTGGCCGGTTAAACTCTATACGTTCATAGAAAGAGGAAAACAATGTTATAAAATTTTTATAAAATACATTTTACTAGCGTTCGTAGGCTTGCAACACATTTTTTTTAAGAATAAAAAATTACATGGACATATTTCATACAGCGCCATCTAGCCTCAAACTAAGCATAGCTTGTAATACAGGAACTAGATAACTGATAGAATACATCTATTGTAGTACTTTTTAGTACTAGGTTTAAACCACCAATATATCCATTGGTGGTTCAAACCTATTCTAAAGTTAGTCCACGTTTAGTAATAAGACCGTATACGTTTATAAAAAGTGTAAAACGATATTAAGAAAATTAAAAAAAAATCTATTTGCGTGCGAACGTAACTTGCGAACTTTTGTTTTTGAAAAAAAATATTATTATTCTCAATAACAATGCAAAAAAAAACGGAAGTTTTGGGAAATTTTGGAAACAAAGCATACATTTTTAAAAAAGCATAATAATTTTTTGCATTGATTTCATTATATTTTTCCTATTTGACAATGACAGATAGAAAGTTGACGTTGAGTGTCCGTGACGTAAGCGCCGCTGTGCGTTCCATTTTTTCCAGACACAGTTCATATAAAAAAGCGTGACAGTTAGCGATGAAAATATAGTATTTTTCGTATATTTTTCTGTAATATCTTATTGTTACTTTAAATGAGCATTTCTTGTATATATTTCAACCGGTATATATTTACACTTTAAAAGTTGAGCGTATAAACATTTCATGTTTCGCAAATTCTTTTTATTTTGTTTCAACTTTTGTGAGTCTCAGAAAAATTATTTCCCAAAATACCAAGACATAATAAAACAGGAGTCGTGCCATGTGAGCAAACTTTGCATCTCTAAATCAGTAGAAATCCATAACGTGGTCGAACGTACCCGAAACTCGTGACGGAGTACCAGGCTTTCATAAAACAACGAAGCATTGCAAAATCCACGTGTATTTTTGCATGATTTTATTCCAAAACGCGCGTCTCAAACAACGTGAGTTCGGAATTTGAAACTTCCGGATGTCTTGTTTCGTTTCCTTAATTATTTCTATATTTTAATTTTCTTTTTTCCTTTGAAGTTTATTGTTGCTGGTCATGTGATCGCGTTAGTACAACGTGACGTTAGGTGCTAAGCAGGTTTATAATGTTCGTCTCTCTCTCTCTTCAGTTTGTTGAATCTTTCTTCTTACTTTTTTCCTCTAAAGAGCTATATCTTATGGCTATCCGTAGGAAACCTTGACGGAACGATGTAAAAATTAAATCGCACATAATTAACGCTCCATTTTCAAATATGAATCCGATTTATTTAGAAATATTTAGTGCCAGAAAATGTTATATTGATAACTCGATGTTGATAGATCGAAGAACCAATTGTCTCTAGCCGATTTAAAAAAGGAAGCGGCAATTTTTCCTTTGTACTATGATTAAATTGAAATCAAGTGCATTATAATGAATAATTAATAAATAAAAATTTTATCAAATTATCACACTGAACATTAACAGCCAAGACCGGAGAACAAACTTAATTCTCATCAATGTTTACGGGTCGTCAGAATACAGTCAGTATGTCAATAATACTCGTAACAAGGTCACAGATTACCTCATAGTAAGTACGTACACAGCTACGCCACAGATTAACACACAGTTACTACTAAATCCAAAACAAATCGTTCGGAAACCACTTTTCTAACGCTACACACTCGCGAACAAAAATGATGCAAAACTCAATGCATGACAGTTCAAATTCCCTTGCTACGATTTGCCGTTAGAGCTACGACAACCATAAATTAATGAAACCCAACTTGATTCTACGGACAATGTGATAAGGTTTATATTCCATCGCGTCGTCTGATGCTACGCGCCAAGGTCACAGAATAATAAACATTTACTACGGTGAGGTTAATGACTTTAGGTAAATTGATACAGAGGTGTACGTACTGAGTAATTGAGGTTCTTAATTTGAATTTTCTCACGATTAATGGATTGAAAATCGTCTTAGCAACTAATAGAGTTATACAATACATAGACAAAGACACGCATTCTAATTAAATATATTGTTTGTACTTTTTTTTATTTGTACTTTAATAATGTTGTGAATAAAGTTAAAAGGTTCAAATTAAGTGGTCGAACGAGCTGTCAAACCTGATGTTAAGTAGCTACCGACGCACAAAAATCAACAGTACAACTCAGCTTATCCCTTATGAAGTATGAGAAAAACCAAGTCGCATTTTGTTGCGTGCGTCTCTGAGACCTATAAGATATAAGATCACCAATAAAATCGTAAAATAAATGATTAAAGAAATAATGAATATATTATATATGCCGTTTCTTTGCTAAAAAAAACTACATCATACATTTTTTGCCCGTCACGGTTAGGATTTGAACCCAGTACCCACAAACTTAGCAACAAGCCGTCTTAGTAAGGTGCCTTGATGTATAAAGTGATGGAACGAGCTGACAACCCACCTGAAGTTAAATAGTTACTGTCGCCCATAAACAACAACGACTCCAATCCTCCCCTACGCAAGTATGAGAAGACACAAGTCTCATTACGTTGCGCCCACCACTTTAAGACGAGGCTGTAACGGCTGCGCTTGTAATTTCACCGGCACCCACACCCTTCCACACAGCAATGCGAATGCACTACTTAGCAGCGGATTATTAGGTGTGGAAGTAGTACTTCTTCGGGAGAATTTGGCACAAGATCTATTGCTACTTTGGGTTGCTCCTTCCGCACCACCCTGGGGACACGTGTAGGGGTTCTAAGGGTACTCACCTAGGACCTCACCACGCGAGGAACATGGACCAATAGAAGTGATTTAGGTAGTAACTAATTAATGCATTAGGTATTAGTATTAATTTGGTTTAAAACCGCAGTGTGGGAGGCAAGCTATTAATAACCTTTCTGACAGTTGGCTAATTTTGGACTGTACTAGCTGCCTTCGCTCGTTTGTAAATTCATTTACGATTTGAACACAGTAGGTTCACATCTTACCCGTGCCGGGTTAAAAAAAATACAAAATTTGTGCAAAAATTGCATCTGCAGTGCATCATACAAAAATTGTGTGATGATATTTTTTTAGCAACGAATTGAATATAATCCTTGAATTCACTCTTTTAGATGAATATAAAAAAAATTTTAGATTCAAATATTCTGGAATTTAAAGGGTGTACGGACAGACAGAAGTTATTATTATTATTTAATGGAAGTGACCCACCTGATGTTAAGTGGTTACCTCCGACCATAACAACTGTAATATGACTTACGTCCTCTCCGAGCGAAGTATGAGAAGACCCAAATCGTACACCATTGCGCCTGTCACCCGAGACGGGGATGTTACGTCTCATGCGCATGTGATTTCACCGGCACCCACACCCTTCCACCGGAATACAGTAATACAAGCACTACTGCTTGGCAGCAGATTCCATGTGTGTTGGCAGTACCTCTCCGGACGAACTTTGCACAAGTTCTACTGCTAAATACTTAGCAATACATTAACAGAATTCAGTTTTAATAGGGCTTCTTTTACCCTTTGGGTACGGGATCCTGAAAAGCGTAGTAGTAATAATATGTTGATAACATGACAGGAAGAACTGATTGGTTCAAAATGACAAGTAATTTTTTTATCATATTACAATGAATTTCAGCAAATTGGGGCTCTTGGGGGGAACAGTTTACATGTCTCACCAGCCTCTAATGTTACTGTTAATCTACTGTGTCCTTCACCGGCCTACTCTAGAAAAGCGAGGGTGAATGGCTGAATCCGCCAAAGGAGACTCGAAGATGTCGCTTTCCGAAATGTTGGTTTTATGATATGTCGGTTTACTCACGATGTTTTCTTTTACCGTTTTGAGAATGCGACGTTGCGCACATACATTTTTTGAACCAGTTACGTTTAGATTGACTGCCTACGCCAAAGGTCAGTAAAGTACAATCGTGAAGAATCAATCATTACAATAAAAAAATTAAAAAAAAAAAAAACAAAAAACAACGTTAACCCACTCATACCTCTGCACTAGGATTCCCCGTGTCGCAGATGGCATGGAAAAACACAGAAAGACAAGACAAACACCCAAAACCCGAGAACCAACAAACCATCACACACAGTGTGCCCCGGCCGGGAATCGAACCCGGGACCCCTCGCTTCGAAGGCAGGGCTACTACCAACTAAGCCACGGAGCCGTCAATAATAATAATAACATGTGACGTCTTTTTAACGGACTTAAAAAACGAGTTTATAACTCATATATACGTTTTTGTTGTAAATATATGCGTTTTTACAAGACACCAATTATACAGGTAAACTTAAGTAACAAACATACACACATACACATACAAACTTTCCGCTGGAAGGGTGTGGGTGCCGGTGAAATCACATGCATGAAACGTATCATCCCCGTCTCGGGTATTAGACGCAGCAGGATGAATGGGACTCGGTGTAAGACCCAAATCTAATATTGTGTCGCATTACTGTTGTCATGGGCGGGGGTCGCCTCTTACCACCAGGTACCTCAGCTCGTTCCGTCACATTTTCACATAAAAAAAACGATGAGATGAGATAAGATGCAACTTTTTCTCGCTAAAATCTAATAGGGTTTATAGGTGGGTGAGGGGAGAGAGCGTGGTGGCCCAGGGGCATAGACGCCCACTTTCAATCTGAAGGTTGCTGGTTCAAACCCACACGTGCACCAATGAGTTTTTTCACTAGAAAAAATTTATGTGCGCAATACCACGTTCTCGAAACGGTGAAGGAAAACATCGTGAGGAAACCGGCATGTCTTAGAACCAAAAATTAGACGACATGTGACATCTACCAATCCGGATCGGGCTCCCGTGGTAGATCAGAGCCCATTCACTCTCAATTATAGAGAGTAGGCCTGTGTCCTTGCAGTGGGAACATTAGAGGCTGGTACAGAGGGGTAAACTTTGTATGTAACAATAGGAATTATCTAGTTGGTATCTTAATATTTTCAATGTCAAAAGTCAGAAGGCTTTTAGCGTGTCAGATTTCCCCGGAGGCGGGCGAACTTTCCAACTTGTCTTATGCAACCCGCTGCCAACGATCTTTTATATGCTACCTGATCGAAATATTGATTGTGTTTTCGACTGGCTCCTACAGATTCTGAATTAACCGATTTTTTCTATGTACCGTATGTTTGTATGTTTATTAGGTACGTCTTTTACAGACTTCAAATAAACATGGGGACTATGAAAGAAGTCATGAAAGAATCCATAGGTCACTGGTTCAAATCCGGTTCGAAGGACCATGAAAGAAGGACTATGAAAGAAGGACTATGAAAGAAGTCATGAAAGAATCCATAGGTCATTGGTTCAAATCCGGTACTTCGAACAGGGTCGTTCCATTAGGGGTTTTTAGCTTGTTATCCCCATGGAGGGTCGGATAGGGTTTGAACAAGTGCTAAACTTAGTTATAAGAATGCATGATCATGTAGGTTGACATTTTTTCTTTTAAGGTACGTTTCCAATAATTTTTTTAAGAATTCAATTGTAATCAAGGATTTTCACTTTGATTTTGTCGTTTACACACTCATACCTCTGCACTAGGATTGTGTCGCAGATGGCATGGACAAACACAAGACAAACACCCAAGACTCGAGAACAAACTTCACCGCACAAAGTGTGTCCCGGCCAGGAATCGGTCCCGGGACCCCTCGCTTCGAAGGCAGGGCTACTACCAAGCCACGGACATATATGTTATATACAAAATGTGAACAATCAAAGGCGAACATAGTCATTCCTGACATGAGGCGGGCCGACACGGCGCCTTGCGAAACTCCTGCGCATGCCACCGACTGTACTGTCTAGTGGTTTTGCAAGCTACGGATGCGTTCTAGAATCTAGTTACAAAACGTGTAATTGAAGGATGTAAAGAAAGGCTGGTTAATTGGTATTAAGTACTCATTAGGGACAATGGACAAACTTAAACCCAAGCTTATTATAATCAAACAAAAAGACAAAATTGTATTCTGGTTTTTACATCTGATGCAACAATTTCGTTTATCTTAGAAACGGCTTTAACGATTTGAATGAGATTTTTTGTTTAGATAGGATTTTGCTATATAAGTTTACCTGTTATAATTATATTTCTTTTAAAAACGCATATTTTTACAAAAAAAAAATTTTGTACTATGTTGAATACAGCGCAATCTCGTCAATTTTTGCGGTACTTAATTGATAAATTGGTAATCTACTGTTCCTTGAAAATGTATAATTCTAGATAAAACGAGCGAAGATCGTTTAAAAATTGGAAATTTTGTTATCTTAACTTTCGTTGGTAAATTGATTTTATTAAATATCCAACCACACCAATGAGAATTTTAGATATTACGAACTTTAGATTTCGTAGAACAAACACATCCAATGGTAAGTATTTGCCTTTCTTAGTAAAATGCATTGCTAAGCAACGATGATGCAATTATTAAATGCATTACTGATGCAACAATTTTCATCAAGTATTTTGAACGAGTTTTCCTCATACTGTAAAACACCCGGTAATTATTATTAGGATTTGACTTGTCTTTGAGTTCTGTTGAAAGTAAAGTAACTGAACTCTGTAATTTATCAACTGAAGGAAATGCTTTCAGCATATCCTTTTTTTAAATTATGGGATTTTTTTTATAAAAGTCGGTTCAATAGTTTGTTTTTTAAAACAAAATATGTGGAAAAAATAAATCATGCAAGTGAACAAAATTACGTATTTAGCTTTCCTGTGCCTTTTTCTTCGCCCGTTGTATACTGATTTGAATGTATCCTTGTAAAATGGTAGGGTGTACCACTGGTGTGTCGCTAATCAAGGAGTGGCACTCGATGCCAAGACGAGAGGGGTCCGGAAACGGACAGCCGCGGCGGGTTCGCGGATGTGTGTATAAACGTTCCCGTGTTCCCGCCACTAAGCGGCAGAGGAGGACACCGTGGTTTAATTAATTACTTGATGAAACTATTATTATTACATAGTGCAAAATCAAACAGGATATTTTATACCTCTAAAGTTTCAGGACGAGGTTTCACCTGATGTTAAGTGGTTACCTCCACCCATAACAACGTTAATACGACTCAGATCCTCCTACGTAAGTATGAGAAGACCCAAGACGGACACCGGTGGGCCCGTGACCCGAAACGAGGATGTAACGTCTCATGCACTTGTGATTTCACCGGCACCCACACCCTTCCGCCGCAACACATGATGATATTGTTTTCAATAGCAATCAAAAATTGCTAAAATTTGACTGTGGAAAAGCCAGGATGGAAAATAATTCAAATAATATTATAGTTATAGTTATATTATGTATAATTATATTGATAAATTTTGTGTAACATTTAGTTGGTCTTCCACAACGTATATATACAATATAATGCTCAAAAAGCCTCAGTTCTGGCCATATAACACTACTTTACGGAAGGTAACGCTTCGCCTGCAACACAAGTCTAGAACTTAGTGCAGGCCCTGCGCGCCATCATCACACAGCAACACAGGCCGTTTATGTAAAAAATCATCTATTATAAATGTGTATACGGTGTACTTATTGGTCTAAAATAAATTATTATTATTATTATTATTATTAATTGCAAAATGTTTCAACATAATGCCATCCAAAACACAAAAGAAATATCAACAACAAAAGTGAAAGTTGCACACGCACACATACTGTGCCAAATCGATCGTACTTTACAACGAATAATAATCACTCCTTATCCGCGCGCGTCCGTAGATACCCTCAGAACCCCTACACGTACCCCCTTGGTGGTGCTAAAGGAGCAACAAAAAGTTGCAGTACAACTTGTGCAAAGTTCGTCCGGAGAAGTACTGCCACCAAACCTGGTAATCTGTCTCGAAGCGGTGTACTTCAATTCATGTTCCGGTGGAAGGGTGTGGGTGCCGGTGAAATCACAGTCGCATGAGACGTAACATCCCCGCCTGGGGCGACAGGCGCAAGATGCGACCTGGGTTTTTTCTTACTTTGGTCGGACAAATGAGATTTTAACCAAAATATTTTTTTTAATTTTTTTAGTTTCGATGTTGATGGTCAAAGCACACATGCTTTGACTTTAACTTGACTTTGACTTTGACTATAAAGAAAGTCTGACTGGCTTTTCGTAGCGCAGCGTCTGCGTTGTAGGTCTTGAGTTCGATTTCGACTCAGGACAAACATTTGCGTGCCAAACGAAAATGTTTCTTCTACGTCTGTCCGAATGTATTAAAAAAAATACTATTTAAGTACTCTATTACTTATATACTACCCATAGATTTGCTTGGGGCTAGATGACTGTGTGAAATGTCCATGAATATTTATTTATTTATCATCCAAGCAAGTTTCGTCAGCGCTTGCAAATTTTTTCACAATTGATTAGTTCTGCAAAATGTCATTTTAACGGTCATGATATGTGGTTGTAATCATACAATAATTAAATGCCATTGGTATAATAAAATAATTATTGAATACGAATACGTTTCAATCCATTATTGATAATGGTAATGAATGGTCGTAGTCGTAAAGAATTAGCTTTAACTATTAATCTAATAAATAATAATGCGTATTCACAAAAGATTGTCAACTTTTAAAGTGGTATATTGTATAAAATATTGGTTAATGCTTGCTGCTTAAAATTAATGTTTAATTTTGTTCAAGATTAAAAAGGTTTATATTTTTTTATACTATGAGCATATAAAATTATAAAAGATTTTATTTTCGAAACAATTTATTTAAGAACGAAATTAATTAGACAAACAATATATAAAAATTAAATACTTCCATTATATTTTTAAGGATGATCCCGCTTTATTATCTGTGCAACTCGTTCTAATTTACGTCGACCCAAATTCGATGCCCAATGGGGAAAACATTTTGTTTGATGAGCGTTCAGTTTGTTCTCGGGTTTTAGGCGCCGTTATGTTGCGTTAGTGAAATTTCATGTCACCTGCGATACAGGGAGTAGTACCATTTTTTTTTTTTTTTGAGTTAAATATTTCAAACGTTACCAGGGAATCATATCTGTAAAGATATCGTCCAACCTCAAAAGGAACAGATGTATCGAAAATTCAGTATTCAAATTCGTTAGTGCAAAACGTCAAGTAACTTTCATTTTCACTCGGCAATAACCGCTCAAAATTGGACCTTACCACGCATCGATAAGATGGGATGTCAGTTGACACATACGAAATTTTCGCTTCTCGTGCCCTACATTTGGCTTCCGCTGGTTTGACTTGTTGATTTTAACTATTATGATGTTTTTGTTCGGTATTTTGGTTTCTAACTGAAATCTAGACACTTAATTTCCATACAGGTTTATTCAAAGAGAACGAAATCAACATTTTTCCTCATAGTTTCTGAGTTCCTGGTATTTCATCAAGTTTTATGATGCGTTTTTTTTTTGTTTTTTAACCTCCGCTATCTCACCTGATATATGTTCGTTTTGGCAACTTCTTCTTTTGAAAGTCTTGTCTTTAATAATTTGCCGTTTTAATTAAGAATAGAGTGGATTGCAAAAAATTACCATTAGGCAAGAGGGCACTGACCATAATCTCAAGCTGTGATTATAATAATAATAATAATAATTTTGAGCCTGCTTATCGGTTACGTCACATTATAAAATGTGAATATACGATAACAAATACGGTTAAGCGCAATTTTAACTCGCACACTCAGGGTACACTACCGATTATTTTTTTTGTGGGAAGTTCACCTCTTTCCTGTGAGTATGTGGCCAACTCTGGTGTCGAAGTTTACAAGCCACCCGTGACGTACGTCATGGTTTGTCGACTGGTAAAGTCGGGATCATCCGAATACGGACTGGTCAGTATTCGGATGATCCCAAAGAGTTGCTTAACTTAGAAAATTTGAACATCTAAGAAAACTTTGCCATGACCGCTTATATGTACAAAATCATAATCTGTAAATATTTATGACAGACATACATACATACAGGCAGAAATGATAGGATACGAAAATATAAAAAGTACCAGGAACAGAGAAGACTGGTTAAATCTCAGTAAAACGCATACAATGTACCAGGGCCGCTGAACTACGCAGGAGTTGCGCGCGTAGGATGAATAATGAATGTTGAAAAGCGAAAGTTGATGGACGGGGCTATATCCTCTATGCCTAAAATGAGCGAGATAGATATTGTTTTAGGCTTGAACTACTCTATTAAAAAGGTGATGTTATGGTAAATTTATATATAATGATAATTTAATATTCTACAATAGGCTAGGTTGGTATTTATTTCAATCAGAAATGCTGCTTTTGGTTTTTGAGAAAATATTCAAATTAACCGGTGAAGTGAGATTTGGAATCTCACCTAGAGTTGTACCACAGACTGTATTGCTCACTCAGGCGTTATCTGATTCCAATTTGACAATCAGCTGTCAAAATGTATGGCATTTAATTTTGTGGTTTTTCTTTTCTTCTGTTATGTATATTTTTTTACACATTTAAGTTAATAATGATTGATAAAAAAACTTTAACTAAGTAATAGTGCGCGTGACGCAGTTGCTGTCACACGCCACGGCACCACTGAAAACCAGTGCTGCAGCAGCCATGCTTCTGTAGCAAAAATTGAGTGGCGGCCGATTTGTGCTCACATTATTGTACAAACGTTTACTTTTTTTTTGTTTTATTTTTAAGGTGTGCACAAATAAATATTATATTTTCTTTCTTTCTTTCTTTCTGTCAAACGAAATTTACGCACCTTAAAATCCATAAAAAAAATACGGACGCTATTTCCAATTATCCTTGTCTTTCTGTTTTTCAAGTCACATGCTTAGCGAATTGCATTTTTTTATTTAAAACCACATATAACTCATACAAACAAAGAAGAATTAATAATTAGACTTGTTTCTTTATGAATATTACGCAATAATCAAAACTTGATTCTTTTTCATTCAATGAATCATTATATAATATAACTTACTATCATGCGAAAAAATGTTTTTTTTTTTTTTTGAAGTGTACTTTCAATTTACCCACATAAGTCTAGAATTACTAGGATTTTTTTATTCTAGTACCATGAGAACAAAGCCATGGCAAACTAATAAAAAGAAAAAAAAAATCTATTCAAATCGCAAACTATCGCGTAGTATTGAGAATTGCATACCTTCGGTGACGTCATAACTTATAAATGACAATAATTTAATTATCGATAGCCTCAATCATCTCATTAGCTAATTGAGTGTAGTAATTATTTGCCGTGTCAATAGAATTGTGAGTGACAATTACTAATTTATGGTTAATTTTTTTTTTTTAGTCTATTTATTCAGCTACGGCACTTACTCATTTGTCCTATTTGGTCTTGCTGTATCGTCGAAAAAACCAGCTAAGAAAAATTCAGATTCGTACTCCAAAGGTCTCGTACCCCCGATTGTATTTTGGTTTAGATGTATTTGAAGACAGATATACGTAGTTGGGTGTGCGTAAAGCTAATTTGGGCTAAATTTGACGAAAATTAGGACTGGAATCTGTTAGGCTGCGAGGACAAAGAAAGTACATAGAATCAGCCTAAAATAGGATAGGAAGACACACACCTGTAGGATACAGCTCCAAGCACCGCCTTCGAAAGTGTCCAGTAGTTATATTAATAGATGAAAACCTAATTTTAATAGATTTTTTGTGACTCAATTATTAGAATGGTTTAGGTACGTACCACTCAATAGTGATAATGTTTCCTCTACAAAAAGGATATGGTATGACCTTATAGTTATTCAGATAAGGATCATTCATATTTTATACGTTTGTTCGTGTATTAATTTTATAATAATTTACTGATTAAAAAAAACAACTTCAATATTATTATGGCCATTTTTAAATATAAGAAAAAAAAATCTTGCTTTAGGAGAATTTTATAATTTAACTCGCTTTTTATTTGTGTTATATTTGTTTGTACCATTTTAAAAATGGCAACATCACAAACTTTAACAACAAAACTTAGACCTGAATTGAGACTCCTATTTTAAAGTATTTTTCTTCTCTACTCTATTATTTATTTTTATGACAATTAAATTAAATTAAATTATTTTTATGATGGTATTTATGAGTATAGTTTTATGTAATAATAATAGTTATGGATTGTATGATCTGATATAAAATAAATAATAAATAAAAATAAATATAATAATGAATATATCAAAGGATAGTACCAGGCAATCATGAAGGTAAGCGGCCTTTAAAGGCATTAACCCGAAGCCATGATTGATAACGCGAGTTCAAATATGCATTTTTATCAGGTATGCACATTCCTTCCTTGACGACGATTACACTGGGATCGCAAAAATGTTTTTTTTTTTTTCATTAACGCGGACCGTAATATAAATAGATAAAGTCTAAGTGAGGGAAAAATTAAAAATATGCATCCGGAAATCATTTCTTGTTTGGCGCTCGTGCAAAGCCTATCCGAACCATGATAAAAAGACATTATTGAATTTGTATTAATGAGACCTACCTTCTTGAACTGCCTTTGTTCGTCTATTTATCCAATCTGTTCAGAGCTGTACCGTATTTTGTATTTGTATGCTTTTTTGGAAAATATAAAAAAAATACAAGAAATCTATGGAATGAATTGATGTTTGTGGAACAGTGAGCGAAACAGAAAATATATTTGAGCTTTCGACAGAAACTCGATAATTAGAGAATAAACAATTCAAAATATTTTTGGTGTGTATATTGCCACAAGAAATGTTTTAAGTACCATCAATAAAAATATAAGTACAATAAAATAAACGGCGATAACCTAAAATGTGAAAGTTAAGAAAAAGTTGGTTTGAAATAAAGTCGAAAACGAAAAAAGTCCAAAACAAAGCTTAAAAACTTTTCCTCGATCTAAAGTATGACTACCAGGACAACATAACCATGCAGGCTATTGAGGACGACCACGCGCGCCTTCGAAAGTGACAGTGGCTCACAGGATGAATAATACCCGTTCATTCTTGGTAATTTCAACGTTACCGTGTAGTAATAGAGTTGAAAACATCATCCAAAGTCGAACGTGCTATTCGTCACGTCATTAATTGGAGTTCTCAATGAGGATAGTAATGATAGTGTGTAATCGAAACGGAACTTAAAATCAATGGGAACGGAATTTTACAATCGCTTGTATAAGAATTTCTTCGGAAATTTCAATTTAGTTAGAATGTGTGTACATATCTAAGATGTGCTTATTCGAGAGCTCAGGCTACAAATTTAATTATTAATTTATACAGTTAAATTCACCTGAATCGAAAAACTAGAATGACCATGTTGTGAGAAATCAATCCATAGATTATAAAATAAATTAACAAAACAGAGTCCACTTAGTATTGTACATTTTTGAATCTCGGAAACACGCCGCCGTCTCGCTCGGACCAATGCAAAATTGACGCAAAAATAGTTCCGTCTCAAGGCATTGCCAAAAAGTCATTCGGAACAATAAAAAGCTTCACCGCTTTCTGCGATCCTGGTGTTTGGTCAAAATTGACTCATGCCACGTGACATTATTATACAAAATTATAATGATGACGGCAAGCTAGTTTACAATGGAAATCAAAAACATCCGATACAACGCGACACGTGATTTAAGAAACGTGATTCAAAAAAGAAAGCTGCAATCGATGTAACGATTAAATCATTCGATGATTAAGTTGGACAGAATGTGGAGCGAATACATTAGGCCAGTTACTGTCGCTAGTACTGGACCGATTATAAATTTAAAGTATTGATTGATTGAAAATTCTTTATTGCACTTATACATATTATAATACATAAGCGAACTTGATGCTAATTAGCATTTTCTTCCAGTTGACCTTTGCGTAACATGGAGATACATGTGGTAGTGCTTAAAAACAACAATTAAGGGAGTAAGTATGATTTATATTTTTACTATTATGGTGCATACAAGGAAATTATCGCATATTTTTAATTTTTTTCATAAAATCTGTACTTACATACTACCTAATTATTGCATGATCTTAAATTTTTTTTAAAATCATTCACCCAGATTTGCCAACGAATAATTACCAAAAATAAAGCCTATTTTTTATCTGTACTACCTTTAGTGGGTTTCTTCTTCTTTTCGTGTAAATAGCTAACTATAGTGTCACAGTTTGCAAACCGCTTGAAGGCCTCCGACATAGCGTATCGACTAGAATAACCCGAACAGACATTATAACGTGCTCTCCGAAGTTTAAATGTTACTAAAAAGGTTTTATGACTCAAAAGTGATACCGAGCTGATTGCCCTCCATGTTAAGTGGTTACCTCCGCTTATATACAGCAATATGACTTAGAAACTCTACAGAAGAGCCAAGAAGCATCGTGTTGAAACGTCTCATGCAATTGTAATTTCACCGGCTTTCGATGTGACCGCTGATGTGACACAAGAATTGTATGGCTGAAAAAGGTTGGACATTTCACACAGTGCCATCTAGACCCAAACTAAGCGTAGCTGGTACTATGGGAACTAGATAACCGATAAAATACTTCTAGCACATTTTGTTTTACAAATAAATACATAATAAATTACATATTGACGAACAGACAGAAAAACCATCTATGTTCGTCAAACAAATGCCTGACCTGGGCGGGAATCGAACTGCAGCGCAGAAGTCAGAGCTACCACTCACTAGGCCATTAGGTCTTCATAGGTACGGTACCTATCAGTAAGAATCAATATTAATTTATTTTTTGCTTCTTTCAGCACGAAATAGTTCGAATTATGATTTTAGGAATAAAAAAAAGTTGACTGTCACTTGACGCTGACAAGGTTATAATATTTTTAGTGACTAAAGTGCCAAACGAGCTTCCGGTATCTAACGCTAAGTGGTTAAATCCAAATAAACCAAAAATACTAACGCAGATTCGAGACCCAAGTCGAAATCTATTACAATTGTTACTTTAAGGCGACTGTTACGTCTGTAATTTCACCGGAACCCACACTCTTACAACGGAACACAGCAGCTGCTTGACAGCGGACTAAAAATTACACTATTCCAGTATAAACGTTAATTTAAAAGCAGAAAAGCGTCATCGTTAATTTGCTAATTATCTAAACACTAAACTACTTAACAGTAAATCAATAAACACGGATTAAATAACAAAAGGTTAAAAAACTTCTCTGAAAATGGCTAATAAATCAAGAATCTCTCAATGCACTTATTCAAACATGTTTTTTCTAACAATAAAGTTACGACAGCGCTATAAAATAACAAAACGCTTTTCTCTGTGTGATATACAACTAGACGGAAACACAGACACAAAACCACATGTACGCACGAAATTTTATCACACACACAAATCAAACTTTTTCATTTTAAAATCCTATAGTTCAGCATATGATAATACTTTATTGTACAATACTTTTGAAACATTTCAGTAAATACTTCTTGCTCTAAACTTCAGGAAAAAATTCAAAATTCAAATTTTAAAATTCTTCAGGAAAATTAACTCTTCGACAGATGAAATTATCTACAAAAGCGGAAATAATGTTTTTTAATTAACCATCCAACGCACTGTTTAATAACTTATGTTATACCTTCATAATTATAGGTCACAAAACAACCTACAATTTTTATTTTGTCAGCAAATTTCGGCAACGATACACGCATCATTCATCCAGTTACAACTGAATAATCGATACAAACACTCACCTATAATGGTCAAAGGTTGTGGTCCTGCGAATGTGGAGCGCCAAGCTGCAGCATGGACCGGCACAACTCCGTGATCTCCGGCAGGTTCAAGTTGATCAGATGCACATACATCTGCTTATGGAGACTAAGCTCCCCCGACACCGCCTCCAGACGCTTCAATAGCGCATCCTTCTCCCGCAAAAGAGTTTTCACTTTCTCCTCAACCTCCCTGGAGCGGACCTTGGCTTTCTCGCGAGATTTCCGCACTGCTATATTATTCCTCTCGCGGCGTCTCCTGTACTCGTCCGTACCTTTGTCTAGTTGCTTCCCAGAGCTTCGTCTGGGAGGTGGTACCGTTTTGTGTTTCAGGAGAGGTGGCAGCAACGGTGCTCCTAGCGGTGGTAGAGGTGTGAAACCACCTCCGTAAGGTCCGTTTACACCGATGGGGGGTTGAGGGTTGTACTGGCCCGTGTATTGGGCACACGACACAGACCGTCGGAAGTCGTGAGGTTCCGGCGGCTCCTCCTTTATCGGCGGGGCCTGCTCGTGTCCCGAGTTCTGCACGGGAGCGTATGAGGCCCCAGAATGCACCGGCTGCGGCATGTAAGCTAACGTCGTCCGCTGGAAAGATCTCTGTTGCGGTGATCTACCTCCCGGCAAAATCTCCTGAAACAAAGCCATGGATTCCTCCCCTCTGAATTGGTCCTCGATGAGGTGTTGCAAATCCAAGCTGATCTCCTGTCCATTGAGCTCGTCCAAATCGGGGGGCGGGAAGGTTTGCCGTTTGTCTTCGACAGTTTTCTTGAGCTGGTCGGGCTGCGGTGGCGGCTGCGGCGCCGCCGCCGCATCGTACATCTGCGGGGACTCCATGCCGCCGCTCGGGCCTATCACCGGCCCAGCGGCCCCTGAAGCCCGAGCCTCCACTTCAAAGCACCGGTTAGCCGTCACTGAAGCACATTCACCGTTTTTTTTAAATTTCCAACAATCCTCGGTAAACAATCCGATTTATTCGATCGCGATAACTCGAAACTTTTAATGTTTTCGTGAGCGAGCGGCGTGCGGCGTTCGGCGTGCGGACGCGGCGGCGGGTGAGCGCGGACTGGTCGGGTCGCTGTCGCTGGCGCAGCGAGCGGAGCGAGGCGAGTGGGAAGGTTGGCCGGAAGGAATACTGAAGCTGAAAGTTCGCGGAGTAAAAGTTTGTAGGGTAACGCTACGCGGGCGTGTAGTGGCTGTAGTGCGGCGCCCGCTAGCGATTACGGAGAGTTTTTATGGTTTTCAATAATGAAAATTATTATGGATTATTACGGATGGACTAAGTTAGGTCGTGTCGGCGATGACTTTAAAATAGTTTTCAATTGTTTTAAAAAAAATATTTTTGAATAATTTGTTTTCTGTTTAAATAACGCATAAAATGAGCGTTTTAGGTTATTTACATTTATAATAAAATGTTTCTGTTTGAACATTTTATTATAAATTCTGATAATTAAGCGTCCAAGCTGTAGTTGAGTATAAGGAGATATTATTAACAAAAAAAAAAATTGTTACGAAACATATTTAAACAAAGTTGCAATTAAAGTAATTTTAGCCGTGTAATTTTTAATATTTTTAATTAACACTTAATGCACGAGTATAAAATGCTAATAAGCTTAGAATCTATATAATAATTTCACCAAAACTCTTTGTTCTTTATTGACAACAAAGAACGAATGAAAAGTTACCAATACTTTTTGTTTGGATACAATACTATTTTACTGCGTCTACAATTTTGTATATTTTTATACAAAATATAAAATACATTATAATCTAATCTAATCTACTATTACTCAATAATCATACAAAAAGCAATTGACTGCTATTATTTTTTTTTTTTAAATACAAACATATTGTACATAATATAAATATTAACACCCAGTTCCCGAGGACTTACTGCATGTTTTGATGGAATGTGCCCATAATGAGGCTTTCCGAATTAACAAGTGCAAACAACTTTTAAAAAATTCCATTGACTGTAACGTTATTCTGTCAAGACCTCAATCAGACGAAGCAAAATTATTATATACATTGTATAAGATAAGATTTTTCTCGGATCAGAATACATAATTTAATTACCGTTCAAATTGAGTGTTTGCAAATATAGTGGTTTGACACTTTTTCCAGATTAAACTGGAAAAGTGTTGTACTGCCTTTATTTGCTCCAGTGACCAGTACCAACGTTTCTTAGAATTAGTGTTATTTGTTTTTTGTTGATTATACAGAGCGACATAATCGCATTTATAAGATTAAGCTCTTTAATAAAGAATTAAAAAAAAAAATTAACACCCAGACACTGACTAAACATTTATGTTCATCACACAAATGCTTGTCCTGAGTGGAAATCGAACGCACCACCTAATACGCAGAACTGAGCTGTGAATCCATTCGAATGTTAGGAACATAGTGTACAGAGGTCCATTATTATCAACAATAAGGACCAAAAAGTTTATGGAATTATTTTTCCCTACTGCCCTGGTACCAGGCGAGCATGGGACTAAACCAAACCTAAAACCTAATCAATATTGCCGCCAAAACGGTAATTGCATCCAATCCCAAGTTCTGATTCCGAAGTTAATTCATAAATCAGTGACGGCGTAGGCTGGTAATGATGATGGATATTATCTGTTATGCCTACGTGTGGTTATGCCCAGTAATTTAATGAAATACGTGAGTCACCGCGCTGCACTGGCCAAAATTAGATGTCCTTATATGTTATTATACCCTGGTATTTTATTACTCCCACGGATGGATGCGGAAAATGGAAACCACGGATATTGTTTGCATACTTTAAAACGAATTTGTGTGATAAATGTTGGTATATGTCAAAATAAAACTTCCTTACAGAGTTTATTATACCCTAGTGTAGTGTTTTAATTCTTGAACCAGTATGTATTATATTTTGCATTTGACTGGCTTAATTAGAAACAGGTGGATCATTAAGGTAAAATTGAAAATCAAATTGATTACTCTAAAACATTAATAAGTATCACCACAAAAAGAACAACGCAGTTGGTAGGTCTGATCAATAGATGTATTCCCGTCTTGATTAACAATTTGACAAATGTTTGACAGCTGTCAAACGACAGTGGCAAAATCGTGTAGTGCCTCAAGGATAATCTGGCTACTCCGAAGTTAGAAGCAGAATGTTGTTGTCCCTATCTTCACCTGCACAATGGAAAAAGATAGCAGTAATTTTTGGCCACCATCAGCTAACTTTAGGCTTGCTACAATATCATCAAATCGGCTGTTACCAGACACTGGCAGAGTTTGTGTGGCTAAAGAAAGAAACTGAATCAAACGTACCGTATTTTTGCATTTTCAGTTATTCTAAAATTTGTGACTTATCCCGTAAAATTTTCAAAAATCCCTTTTTTACAAACTATTTCCTGGTAATTACAAACACGACGAAATAGAAATCAGAGAAATCAGTAAATCAATTTTCGAGTTTTTGCGAGACAGCTAATGATTTTTATAAAGATGAGTAACAAATTTTATTTTCGCCATGTAAATAAATAGGTATTTATTAACCGATAGGTACGCTTTGGGTGGTATAGCAAACATACTATTTAGAAAATAATGTTGACACAAACTTATGCATTCACAATATTCCGGGAATGGTATCAGAGAGTTTGAAGAAACTGACTCTGAGAAACTGGAAAAATTAACATTTTTGCTATTTTACTATAATATGTACTAAAGATTCTATATACAATTTGCGTGGTTTAATTCTTTTTTTTCACCTTTCTTGTAATAACGTATATGAGAAACAGGAAATAATACTTTTTGTTATTTTATTATGTACTAGCAGCCCGTCCCGGCTTCGCACGGGGTAGACAATTATTTATTTTTGGAAATTTGGATATAAAACACTTTTTTTCATGTAGTGACATAACTACAATAGTTGGACATATGCTACCGCGGAGTTTTTTGTAGACATTATGATGTTCTTCAATATTGTTGTACATTATTTTGTTCTATCGCTAATAGTTTCGGCAGCGCATTCGACGAAAGACATTTTTCTACACCTTCGGTTACATTGTTCAAATTTTACCAAGGATCCCTAATTTTTTTCAAAATGAAATGTAGCCTATGTCAAATTGGAAGAATGTAGCATTCTATTGGTGAAAGAATTTTTTAAATTGGCCCAGTACTTTTTGAGCCTATTCATTACAAACATACAAAAATAGGTAATTTTATAATAATCCTCTTTATAATATTAGTGTAGACAAATATTCAATAAATAATTGATGTCGTTTCATTCATGTTTTTTTTTTTTGTTTAATCTAGTCTTGTAATACTTTTTTATATGGAATATTTAAAATACTACCGCTTATTTAAAATATTAGTTCACCGGAGGGCACTGGGAGTCGGGTTTAAAAATTTCTCGCATGATACTCAATACGCTAAGCATTTTATTATTATTAAGTACCTGTTTGTTGCATCGCCAAAAAACATTGAAGATTAAATAAGCACCACCAATTATTTATAGTATTTTATTTCCATACTAGCTGTTCCCCGGACTTCGTGTATAAACATTACGTGTTTTGCGCTAAACCCTGATTCTTTCATCTTTTTCTAAAATAAAAGTTATTCTTATACTGAGGATATATTATAAGTTACTCTTTAAAGTCAAAGTCAAAGTCAAACTCATTTATTCCTTTAGATCTCAAGTATCATTTGGACACGTCAAATTTTACACATGCATGTACACATATTCGTGAGCATATAACGTGTCACAGGAACTCCCAGGCACATTACATGCACACAGATATGTCAAATTACAGTCAGTTTTCATGTTTAAGCTTATCTTATTTGTTAAGTTTACGTCTATTCCAACCCTTAAAAAAGCATCTATCTGCCAGTAAATACCCCGTCAAAATCAGTCCAGCCATTTCGCAAAAACAGACGTACAGAGAGACAGACAAATGTTTAAATAATTAATTTCTTCTTATATTATAAAAACTTTATATACTTTCAAATGCATTTAGTAGCTGTTATTTGGATAATGTAGAACAGTATTTTCGTAGGATAGCCAAAAGCGCGTATACCGCGTGGAAAGAAATAAAACGATTTCATCACTGTATAATTCGATTTTTTATCGATTTTTTTACCTAACCCCCACAATCGATTACCCACGTCCCTCCGTGACACATCTCGATTCCAACCGATACCCTATCGGCAGATAGTCCATGTACCTGATAGTAAGCACGTGACAAGTTGTGAATAAAAAACAATTTCTTTGATGAATTTCATTCACGTTGATAATAAAATTAATCTGTACGGATCTAGCATAGCGCTCCGTCTGTTCATTTTCGTAAGTGGCCAACCTCTGCTGTCGGAGTTCAAAACCGCCCGAGGGCTACCCACATAGCTTATCGACTAGAATAGTGATTAACACCTCAATATGCCCTCCGAAGCTCGGAAGTGGTTAGTTCAAATGCCAGCATGCGGCCACCCATCCAACTGCAGATCCGCAATGAAAATCCAGCTTTGCTACCAGCGCTTTGTCAAGTGAGGCGAGGAGTGGTATGCAAATTCGATGTTCGTGGTACCTATGTCAGAGCAGAGCCACTGCCAAGCTATGAAGCCAACCATTGTTTCATATTTACCAATAATTTTGATACAACGAACATAATTACCACAAATATATACAAATTATCGTCCGCGTATCGCGTTACGTTGAACAAGCAGTTTTTATGCAGTCTATGTAAACAAGAACGCAGTGGATCGCAGAATTTACAAGGATCCACTATGATCTACTATACTAGGTCACAAAACACGTGTCACAAACAAGTTAGGTCCAGCGCAGACGGCCGATTACAATCGTTCACCGATATAATCCCTTTTTTCGGATACTTGGAGTCGATCGCGTGATCGGCTCCGTGGCTTAGTTGGTAGCAAAAGTCAAACTCATTTATTCCTTTAGATCTCAAGTATCATTTGGACACGTCAAATTCTACACATGCATGTACACATATTGAGCATATAACGTGTCACAGGATACTTTATGTGGTGAGCATGAAGTTTGTTCTCGGGTCTTGGTTTGTCTTGTGTTTCTGTGTTTATCCATGCCATCTGCGACACAGGGAATCCTAGTGCAGACGTATGAGTATGTAAACGTTTATTTATTTATCGGGATCGCCGATAATGTGTTTCGGTCTACGGAGAGACGATCTTATCCTAATTAACTTTGTCATAATGAATTATTTTTGTTTATATTTATTTCATTATTTTATTGTACGTCCGTAATGGATAAAATGTTGCACGTTATATTTTACCATCTTTTGTTCAACAGTTAACTGTGTAATAAATAATATTTTTATTTCTATTTCAGAGGCATTTAGATGCATCTAGCTTATCCGCTGGTTATTCTAACTGATATTATAATATAAATGCGAAAGTGATTTTATTTGTTTGTTCGATTGTTTGTTTGTTACGCTTTCACGCATGAACCACTAAACTTATTTAAAAATATAATACATAATATTAATATTAAAAATATTTTTGGGTTAAAAAGCGTAATACATGATCACTCGTTTTTTTTTTTGTAAAATCGTGTGTTATCCGAAATTATAACTTAAACACATGAATTATAACGTGCTTTATTCAAATTCAAATTCAAATTCAAATATATTTATTCCATTAAGATACAATTGTACACTTGGAAAAGTCAATGATAAAAAAAATAATGATAATAATAATAATAAATGCAAAACTAAAAAATAAAATAAAAACAAGAGTACAATAATTTGTAAAAATATAGTTAAATTGTCCAGTCATCAGCAAATGCTTCGTCAAGTGAATAATAAGATTTATTCATCAGTAAATTTCTAATTGTTATTTTAAAATTATGATTTTCCATACTTTGCAATGTATGGTCGAGTTTGTTAAATATTTTTATACTTACACATAAAAAGCTTTTGCCAACTTTGGTCAATCTATGTTTTGGTAAAACAATATTGTTCCTAATTCTAGTATGATAGTTATGAATGTCACCATTTAAAATAAATTTATTTATATTTAATTTGACATACATTAGATTTTGAAAAATATATTCACCAGTCATTGTCATAATTTGCAGTTGTTTAAACATTTGTCTACATGAATCTGTATTTTTCATTTGCAAAATAGACCGTATTGCTCTTTTTTGCAGTATAAAAACTCGTTTGGACTCTGCGGCGTTACCCCAAGCAAGAATACCATAAGTCATTATGGAGTGGAAATACGCATGATAAACAGTTTTTGCAGCTTTAGTGTCACTTAATTGTCTAATAGTTTTTATTGCATAAACGGCTGATTTCAGCTTTCCAACTAGAATGTCGATATGTTTGTTCCAAATTAATTTACTGTCAATATGTACTCCTAAAAATTTAATGTTGTCAAGAGTATTCAAAAAATGTTTATCAATTATATTCTCAACCATGTCATTACTATGTCCATTACCTAAAAAAAATCTTACAATATTTGTCTTGTCAACATTTAATAATAAATTATTAGCATTAAACCATTCTTTTATGTCATATATCAGTTTATCTAATTTATTGCATACATTTTCTTTACTCTTATCGCTTACTATTATAGTTGTGTCATCCGCAAAAAGAACCATATCCTTCTCATTTTCAACACAAACAACAATATCATTTATGTACAGAATAAATAATAATGGTCCTAAAATGGATCCTTGAGGTACGCCCATCTTAATATAATTAGCGTCAGATTTTTGTCCATTCCAATCTACAATTTGCTTTCTATTATCTAAGTAAGATGTGAGTATGGATAGTTCCTTCGCACGGACACCGTAATGTTCCAGTTTTCGCAAAAGAATTTTATGACAGACGCAGTCAAAAGCCTTTGATAGGTCACAGAAAAGGCCGTATGTGCTTTTAGACCTATCCAGATCCCATAAAATTCCCTCTATAAGGGAGGATATTGCATGACTGGTGCTTTTTTTTTTTTGAAATCCAAACTGTCTACTGTTTATTATATCACATGTTTCTATAAATAGATACAATTCATTCGTAATATACTTCTCATAGATTTTACTGAATACAGGTAGTAGAGAAATAGGTCTATAGTTATTTGCATCAGTATGAGAGCCTTTTTTGTATAGAGGAATTATTTTGGCTAATTTAAGTGCATCAGGAAATTGTCCTCTATTAATACAATCATTAATAGCAAGTGCCAAAGGTGCAGCTATTTCCATTTTTATTTCTTTTAACAATTTTGTTGACACATCCCAAAGATCGCATGAATTTTTAGATTTCAGTTGATCAATAATTTTTATGACACCTACAGGAGTGACATTCTTGAGAACAAAATCTTTATCGTTAGGCATTGTAAATTTGTTGACAAATTTCATAGATTCATTTTCTGAATCTATGATATCTGTGGTCAATGTTGTTGCTACTTGAACAAAAAAGTCATTAAAGTAATTAGCAATGTCAGTAGGTGTATTATGAATTTCATTATTAAGACCTGTAATTTTCTCAATGGAGTTACGATTTAAAAGTTTTTTACCCGTTTCCTTCTTTATGATGCTCCAAGTTGATTTAATTATATTATTAGAAGATACAATTTTGTTACGGATATCGATTCTTTTAGCTTGCCAACAACAATTTTTAAATATCTTACTGTACTTACTGATATGAGATCTCAGAGATTTATCATTGGTTAAGGACAACAATTGGTAAAGATTTTTCATATTATTTTGTGATATTCTTAATCCTGACGTTGCCCAATCATTGAAGGATCTCTTTGCTTTGATACAAGTTACTTTGACGGGCATAACTTGATTCAAGACGCTTAAAAATTTTACAAAAAAATCACTGTAGCTTGATACGTGGTGATTTAAAAATTCATTATATAGATTATGTTTTAGAAGTTTAATAGAATTACTGTTGATAACTCTCTTTTTGACATACTTATTGTTAATATTTTGTTCATCAAGGCTTTGCATACATATAAATTGGGCAAAATGATCAGATTGCACACCATTTACTACCTCAGCACATATAACATGTTTATTTGTAAATATATTATCAATACATGTATGAGTATCATTAGTTAATCTAGTGATTTCAAAAATTTTTCTTTTCAGCCCGTAACATTCTAATAAATCTAATAATAATGTACTTTGATGCGTAAAATTTTTACCCGCCATAGAAAAATCAACATTAAAATCCCCACATATAACAATATCTTTAGATTTTTTACGCTTATCTGTAATTAATTCTAAGCACCGTTCTAACTTGTCCATAAAGATACAAAGATCAGCACTAGGCGATCTATATACTACTACAATAATGAGCTTCTTCGTTTCAACGCAACTAATTTCAAAATCTTTTTCAATGTTTAGCTTACAGATATCTGATCTTGGCTTCGCTTTGATGTTATTTTTTACAATTATAGCAGTACCACCACATTTATAAGATTTTCTGCAATTACTGCTTACTATCACATAATTGTCAAACACTTGTCCACTTATCTCCTCTTCTTTCATCCAAGTTTCAGTAACACAGAAGACGTCTATATTTTCTTGTTCTAAAAATAAACTTAACATAAGATTTTTCCTTTTCATGCCCTGGATATTTTGATGGGCTATCTTGAATATTACGTTAGCTCCTGGATTTGTTTTTTAGAATATTTAGGAAGACTATCAGGCGACTTGAGGCGACTAAAATCGGCCGTGCGCGCTGGCTCTTAATATTATTATTTATATCAGATCATAATAATCCATAACATATTATTATTATAACATAAAACTACACATCATAAAATCTGTTATGAATGTGCTTGTAAGTGCTGTTTGAAGCCATTGAAGATTATTGACAAAGTAGTGACTCAGTGTTACGGTCGCAGACTTTCAATCCGCAGGTTGCTGGTTCAAATCCAGACGTGCACCAATGAAGTGAACGGTCGGATAGAGTTTCAAAAATCGCCAATCTTATACGTGTGATCTTGTAAGATATTACTAAACCTACATATTTATTAAAAAAGTTATGGGATCAAGTATTTTTTTTAATAACTTGACTTCCTTGTCTCTATGTGTATTTAGCCACACAAATTCTGCCAGTGTCTGTTTCAAGTGAGTGTCAATAATTAACTATGCATGATGGCGAATGCATAAGTCGTGCGAAGCCAAAGAAAAGAAGAAAAAAAAAACTATAATGGTGATTATTTTTTAATAAAGATTTAATTTGATTTTGACTTTGAAGTTTCGCTTGAAAGATCTTTGATTCTAAATTTCAAATATATGTCCATCCAGACCTGTCAATTCGGTCCAGATCCGGCTCCCTTGGTAGATTAGCCCATTGACATTTAATTCACTTATAGACGCATTGTCAAGACATCTAAAATCAAAGGTGTGCGAATTTCCCGAAGCGCTAGAGCCTTAGCAACTGCGGTGGGGAGTGAGCGGTTTGCTGTGACGCAACGCCGGCGCACCATACTAGGAGTGCAGAGAATTGGCGGTGGTGAACATTTTAACCAGCATATAAGATTATAGACAGACTTGCAGATCGAGGGTTTGAAGAACTTGAATATGAAGATTTGAAGAGTTGGTTGAGGGTTTGAAGAGTCAATAAAAGTATTGTACAGTAAACAAAAAAAAAAATAATTTCCAAGTCGCTTCAGGCGTCTTTGAATAATTGGTAAACATACATAAAAAAAAGATTCCTCATACTTTTTTCACTCTGTTAAAATAGTCTTTATTTCAAACAAAATATTATAATAGGTAGATTTTGTAATAATAATAAGTAGTAAAATCCCCTATTTAAAAAAAATACAGATGCAAATTTTGGTGCAGCATACTAGGCGCACAGAAAATCAGCAGTAGTGAATTTTAGCCTTACTAGCGAAAGTAGTAGATACTAGAAAGGGAGCCACTTCCAATTCATTCTATTAAAAAAAAATATAATCAGTGTTCAAACACGCGGACAAAGTCGTGAGGAACAGCTGGTCTGTAATATGAATGCTCAGATTCAATTTACATACTTCAATTTACTCAGATCAATCAGGATCAAAAGTAGCCTCTGTATTATATATGCTATCCTGGTACCGAACTTCATCCATATCCGTTTGAGCGTGAAGTAACAAACAAACACAGACACACAAACTTTCGCCTTATATATTGTGTGTTTTTGCAATATATTAACAGTATTGCCAACGGCCAATTCTACCCGCACTCGCGTCGCAATGACTGGGTAAGTAGGCGAACGACAGCGCAGAAAGTGGTTTGTGACGCAACCGCGCCGGTAACCCACTCACCGTGCGGTACTGGCACACTGCTGGGATGGTAGATCACGACAGGCTGATCTGACTCCCCTCAGGCTCCGAAACGCCGCACACTAACTATAAATGGCGAGTCGCCTGCGGCTATTCCTCCTCTCTTTTTCTTCTTCCCGCCGTTGCAGTCTGGCCAGTCGCCTGGCAACAACTGTGAACAGAGATATGCATACCATGCATATGTCCCATTCACGTTAAGATACGGCGTAATATTTTGGGGCAACTCCATTTATTTTTAAAGTCAAACCGAGAAATATCCTTTCCATGACAAATAAAGGAATCAAGTTAAAAATTGCGGTCTAAGCCTTCTTTCGGTTGATAAAATCAAGAGATACAATGCATATGTCCCATCCATATTAAAATACGGCGTAATATTTTGGGGTAATTCGAGAAACAGGAAAATAGTATTCGGAGCACAAAAAAGTTGTATAAGAAAGAGTTGTATTTTGCATTAATTGTAGTTGAATTTTCATGAAACATTGTCTTACATACTTTTTGAAGTTTCATTTATATATATATACTAGCTGCGCCCCGCGGTTTCACCCGCATAGTTCCCGTTCCCGTGGAGACTGTCATTATACGTCAATTTTGTTATTCCAAGTCTGATTCTTTTTTGTTATACCACGTTTTATAGTGACTGACGTTACATGTCAAGTCACACGGGAATGATGTCGAACGGGATAAAAAGTATCCTATGTCCTTCTCCTGGCTCTAAACTACCTCCCTGCCAATTTTCAGCTAAATCGGTTCAGCCGTTCTTGAGTTATAAGTGAAGTAACTAACACGACTTTCTTTTATATATATAGATATGTATTTACATTTTTTAACGTTCACACACTCATACTTCTGCACTAGGATTCCCTGTGTTACACACACACGGAAACACAAGACAACCACCCAAGACCCGAGAACAAATTTCATGCTCACCACACAAAGTGTGCCCCGGCCGGGAGTCTAACCCAGGACCCCTCGCTTCGAAGGCAGGGCTATAATAATAGCTTTTAATTTATCTAAATAGGGAAAAAGTCCAAAATCTCAATGGAAGGTACCAGGTCATCATAACACCGCGGCGTTGACCTATCACGTACTTTTGATTTCCACTTAAACGCCAGATGGCATTTCTGCCGCCCGGCTGTACTAAAAAACGCGTCTCAGAATTTCTTCTCGGAAAATTGAGTTTCACATAACGTTTGCACGGTGAAAACATATGTATATTTCGGTTACTTATAGGTCACTTAGAAAGTAAGTTACCTGTACAATATGTATAACTATATTTAAAAAAAAATAAAAAAAAAACAACCTCATAGTGCAAAGAACTAGATTTCCTGTGTCGCAGACGATTCTGTGGCATGGACAAACACAGAAACACAAGACTAACAACCAAGTCGCAAGAAAAAACTTAATGCTCACCACACAGTGTGCCCCGGCCGGGAATCGAACCCGGGACCCCTCGCTTCAAAGGCAGGGCTACCAACTAAGCCACGGAGCCGTCGTAATAAAATAAACCTTCTGAAAATAAATTCTAAATCAAAGTAATAATCACAGCAAAATCCGTTGCGTGGTTTACAGACGCGGAAAGCGACTTAGATATTACAGTCAGAAATACTGCCTCTTAGGTAGTTATAGAGCGTGGTGGCCCAGGGGCACAGACGCAGACTTTCAATCTGAAGGTCGCTGGTTCAAACCTACACGTGCATCAATGAGTTTTTTCACTGGAAAAAATTATGTGCGCAATACCACGTTCTCAAAACGGTGGCGGAAAACATCGTGAGGAAACCGGCATGTCTTGGAACCATAAATTCGACGACATGTGACATCTAGCAATCCGGATCCCGTGGTAGATCAGAGCCCATTCACTCTCAATTATCGAGAGTAGCCCGGTGTCCCTGAAGTGGGAACATTAGAGGCTGGTATGGTAGGTAGTTATATCAAACAGTGTTATAAGCTGAGTCACAGGTGTTCCTTTAACATTTGGGTCCGGAATCCCAAACTCCGTGCCTAAAGTATCTCGACTGTTGCACATTATTGCGACACGGCAGGGCAACAATGCAGTGATTCAGAAGGAAACGAGAAACCTGTATTATCAAATGTTTGAAAGTCTTTCACAGTTATTCATTACTTAATCTTATCCCGCACTGATAAAGTGAGAAAATCCACCCAACCAACATTTTTGACATATTTTCTAATATACAATACACAAAAATTGTTTCTACCTTTGTCCGTTAAAGGCAATGAAACCATCCAACAGATGTCCCCAAACCGGTTTCATTAGAAGATGGTTTTAGACCACTAAAACAATGCATTAGGCACAAAATGTATTTATTTTTTTAGCGTAGTAGCACACGCGAGGTATATGCTAGGTAACTTATAAAAATATTTTTTTTAGTATAACCCGTCAACGAGAATATCTTGAGGGTATAATAAGCTTGCAAATTACAACATAGATTTGGAAATTTACAACCTAAATAATGGAATCATTTTTATAATTTTTTTAATTAATCCCGGGCAACAATGGGTATTCCGGGATTCATTATAAAAAGAAGCCTGTTTTAATCCAGGAAATAAGCTATCCTGGTACCAAATCTCATCTAAATCCGTTGAGCCGTTTGAGCGTGAAGGAGTAACAAACATACACATACATACATACAAACTTTCGCTTATAATATTGATGTAATTACTATTATTAATGCTAATTGATCGGCCCTACACTGGGTCTCCAAAACAAATACCAAATCGTGCATTTAGTTAGATCAAACTCACGAATTTGAATCTTTTCAGTGCTTGAACCTTCAGTTGGATGAAGGCAGACTAACAACATAAGTTGAGTAAAACCTCTCTAGATATTGATTAGCGCAAAAAGGTTTAATAAAATTAAAATCGTTGCCTCGCCAAATTAAAACTAAAACTATTTTTTTTTGTTACTGGCCAGCAGTTATTAACTTTCGCACTGCCGGATACGAGTATATACCTGTATCGAATCATTCCTAATTTAAATTTATCCAAATGTTCCAAATATAAACAGAGGAAAACGAAAGTGCAGGCCACGGAATAGCGCTCAAAGGCTGTAGGTGGGAAGGCTCCCCACCACGGTTGACATACTTTCGCAAACACGTCACACGCCTTTGTCGGTTTCGGATCATCACAAGCCCGTGATATCCTGGTAACTGCATGAACGTTATGAGATGGTTTATATCAAAATGGAGGCATATTTCTTACCGTATAAGAACAGTAGATAAACTGGGCTGTGCTTATTTATGCAAAACCTAGACAAATGATTCCATAGAACTTGGTTCTACTGACAACAGACCTTGGTCAAAATATCACGTTGAAAAGTAAAACAAAACATTATGAAATCTGCTATAAATCTGGAACATGCCGTAGAATGTCCTAGAACAAAGCACAACATGTGATTGAACCAAACCGAGTTAGGCTCCCGTGGAAGATTATTATAATACCTCTTCAGTCACATTAACAGAATTTCACGAAACTTAATTCCAATTTAGATAGAATTATTTAATTCTTCTAATGTTGGGTTTGGTAGCAAATTTAACGTTATTTATAAAAAATCACTGTACAAAGAAAAATTGAAATTATAAAATGCGTTCATTACCTGTAATTTTAAATAGACCTATGGTTGATATCTATATCAAATATTTATTGTCCACGCCCACATTTTATAATAAAATAGAGTTTAAAATTAAATCTCAAAAATAATTGAGTGCATTGAAGAAGCCGCCATTTTATAATAAAATAGAGTGTAAAATTAATTTACACAATAGAAATACAAGATAAAAAAATAAGCAAAACAGTCCCCCCACCACGCTTGGCATACTTTCTCGAAACACCTACTTTGTAAGTTCACTCAGGCTCAAAATATTTATTCCATTATGCTAAACGGTACATACTATCCAATGTTCACAGTTCGAAAAATCTTTTATTTTCGTAAGTTTCGTAAAATTATCTCAATTGAGGAGGACATGGTAACAAACAATTCCCTTAAAAAATGTTACTCAAAATAATAACTGAAATTCGTGAGCATCCTAAAATTGTATTTTTTTAATAGCATCCTATTCAAATTTATCGAGTAAAATCAAAGTTTAGCAATTAATGTATATGGTATATTTAGACAGAATGACTAGGGTTCCATGGAATACGGGAAGGTGTATGGTATGGCATCGTCATCGCCGATCTTGGACTGCATTTAACAATGGCAGATTTTGTCGAATATTTTAAACATATCATATCTCTATAGATTATTGATCCTTTCGAGGTCGAAAAGTCCAACGAGAAAGAGAAACCTTCGCTTTTTTTTTTAATTTCAGCTGTCACCTGTCACATTTTAAAGAAACATCCATATTGGTGTGTAACGGAAGAACGGAACGGAAGTCACAGAAAAAGAAAAACACAATTTTGTTTACTTGGATGACATTTATCTAATTAAATCATACTTTTGATTGATGGAATGACTTTTCGAAACGTAACATTAACCTAATCATAAAATTAAATAATAAAATTTTCTCCGCTCCAATAATTTAAAATCAAAAACGAAACCACCAGGGCAGCAGAAACAGCGCGATGATATAAGCAAAGCTCGCGGCCTCAGAAAGTGAGAGTGGATGGTTGCGTAACCGCTGACGCCCTGGTAGCCGCTAGTCTAAATACCAGGCGCGGTTAGTTTCGGTTCTAGCTGGTCGTAAAAGTTGGGGGTTTTTAGAAATATGGCTTTTATATTAAAGTACGATAATTGTATTTCTCATACGATCTCATTTTATGGGTAAGTTGATAATAATCAATTTGTTATTTTTTTTTTTTTTAGCTAAATCCTTTCATTTTCTTTTTCTAGCTTTGTTTTTATATTATGGTTATTCTAATGGACATTTCACACAACGCTCTCTGAGCCCAAAATAAACCTAGCTTGTACTATGGGAATCTGGATTACTAATAAATTACGTATTAAAAGTACTTTTTGTAAATTCATACGTACAATCCATATTAACACCCATACACAGAACAAAATCTATGATTATCACACAAAAGTCCTGGGTGGGAATTGAACCCATGACCCTGCGGCGCAGATTGCAGAACTACCAACTGACATGTGACGTCACTTAATACAGAATATAAAGTACTAATTGTGGACTTGAAACCCAGTTTCATCTCCCCAAAAGTACCTGTAGAATCACTTATTTGCAAGTACTGGTCGCCCATCCAAACACTAACTGCGGACGTTGATTAACCTAACCTACCTGTGTTCAAAAGACAAGCAGACGCCTGAAGAACAAAAAACCAATATATATAGATAGACAGAAAATTCTTTATTGACACCACATTGACATAAAAACATACTTACTAAGAGTAGATATCCAAGAAATGTGAAATACAATGGGCGGCCTTATTGCTTAAAGCAATCTCGTTAATAAATTAATTTATCAAAACAAACGGAACACAATTGGGACAAGTTGACACGACTTACGAATTAATATACAATATAATTTGTTACTGACATACATACATGACTAACAAACAAACGCATAACCTCATACACTTAAAGAGCCCTGAAGCTTAATTTGTGTTGTAACCTTCGAATCGGGGTGTCTCGGATTCGATTCCCGGCCGGCAAGCTTAGATTAGCCAAACAATGAGGGCGTGGTGGCCCAGGGGCGCAGATGCCGACTTTCAATTGGAAGGTCGCTGGTTCAAACCCAAACGCGCACAATGAGATTTCACTTGAAAAAAATTATGTGCGCAATACTATGTTCTCAAAACCGTGAAGGAAATCATGGTGAGGAAACCGGCATGTCTTAAAACCAAATATTCAAAGACATCTACCAATCTGGATTGGGCTCTCGTGGTAGATTAAAGCCCATTCACTCTCAATTATCGAGAGTATTTCTCTCTCTGTTTCAAAACGAAATAGTAGATATATTATGCAATTAGTGAATAAAGGACGAATTTAAAGCGAGGGCCATAGATGAATCACGAGCAAGCGAAGGATTCTAACGACTGAATCACGACCGTAGGGCTCGCTACGCTCGTGATTCATTTATGCCTTTCGCTTTAAATTCGTTAGTGTTAGAATCCTGAGCGACGCGAGTGATTCATGGCCCTCGATAGAAATCCGTTTTATATAAGTGCTGCATACTACACTTTATATAATTCCTACGAAAATAAGGGGGGTCCAGTTCGTCGCGTCCGTAGGTCGCCAAAACAGCGCCATCTTGTAGCGATGTTTTAAAAATGGCTGCGACAAACCCTCATTATTATCAAGTCTAACTGAAACAGGGGGTCTTTCAGTCAACTGAATATAGGCCTATTGGTCGGGGTTTAAAAATATAACCCAAAAGTCGGTCGGCCATTGTCTTTCCGAAGGGCCTTCAGAAATTGCGTCTAATTACATTAAAAAAAAATGGTACCAAGGCTGAGTCGGGGGTCAGTGTGCCTATTGCAATTGAACAACTAATTCTATTTATTGTATGCTAATTATCTGTAGTCTGCGGCATTAATTACTCATTTTTAATTGGGTTACCATTTTAGCAAGAAGATTTTGGGCCACGGAAAAATACGGTACATGAAATTTCTATATACCTAAATTTTTATGCATACAAATTTCATATTCCCGACTCACTCTCTCGTTTGTATGTATGAGTATCACGACGGCTCCGTGGCTTAGTTGGTAGTAGCCCTGCCTTCGAAGCGAGGGGTCCCGGGTTCGATTCCCGGCCGGGGCACACTTTGTGTGGTGAGCATGAAGTTTGTTCTCGGATCTTGGGTGTTTGTCTTGTGTTTCTGTGTTCGTCCATGCCATCTGCGACACAGGGAATCCTAGTGCAGAGGTATGAGTGTGTTAACGTTGTTGTTGTTGTTGTTGAGTAACGCCAATCCTGATGTTGGGGTTTTCAACATGGCTCTGAGCCTTCAACATAGCTTATCGAGTAATTAAAGGGATCATGATAACGAAATGAAAGTAAAGTCCATTAGGGGTTTCTTGCTTATTCTTCCATGGACGGTCGGATAGGGTTTAAAAAAGCGCTAAACATACTTTTAAAGAACGCATGATCACATATATATTTTTTTTTAATACGTTTTCAAGCAATCTTGAAGAATTCACCGGAAATATAGATTTTTGACTTTGAATATATAATAGTGTAAGCTTACAATATATTTAGTATGATTGTCAATGTCATTTGTAGGGTATTATTATCTGTGGATATATATTTTGGCGGCAGCGATAGAACGGTCCTGGGGTTAACTAGTAGGAAGCTGGTGAAACTAATATAAAAGTAATTGAATTGTTGGTTTAACATAAATGACAAATTAATCACCACCACGTCGAGATGGGCGGTAGGTTATCAATGGGTGAGGAACAAACTCGCATACTGCTCTGCCACGGGACAGTAAGACAACACGACCTGATCCCACCATCTTCACTTCAGGACGAGCAGACGAACGGCTCAGTACCACCCTTGCCTCATACCACTCATTCGTACACAACGCTTCGTCTCTGTCTTCGTGATGCAAACTGCGAAGGAACTGATACTACAACCTGGACCTCTTCAAGTCAAGGTTAAAAGTAGTAGACCCTCATGCTCCATCATCAACCTCATCATCACATCATCAGGGGAGACGGAGGATGCCAATAGAAAATAAAAAACATTTTCGGTTTCCATACATTCCGGCTATATTGAGATTTATCTTTACTATATAATACAATAATTCAATGGCATTCAATTATTTTATTGCGAAAACGGGTATTGGTAAGATAACAAAAATATACATGTATTATAATTTTTTTCTTAGATATTTCACACAGCGCCATCTAGCCCCAAACTAAGCATAGCTTGTAATATGAACTCAAACTCAAACTCAAATTTAATCAATTTATTCTTCTAACTCAAGTATCATTTGGGCACGTAATTTACACACAGGGAAACATATTCGTGAGCATATAACGTGTCACAGGAGCTCCTTAGGCACGTTACATGCAAACACATATGTCAAATTAAAGTCAGTTTTCATGTTTTAACGGTCCAGGAATCTAGGTTAATCATGGTATACATAAATAATCTTTTTTTTCTTTATTTGCGTTTCACAAATATTTTCTGAAAAATAATCTTTTTTTAAAAACGCAACAAAACAAAACAAAAGTGTATCTCTAATTTTCGTAAAAGTCAAAACGTCCAATTTGTTTGGTGCCGTGGATATATATATAGGTACCTACTGGCTTTAATTGATTGAATACACATTAAGCTGAGATAAAAATAGGTTTTGGGACACCAAAAGTTGTCTCTCTGAACTTTATGAACGAACCTCTAGAAATTCTACGGCTAGGACAACCTAGGTTAGGAATGTCCCACTAGCTGATCTAACGCCCCTTAAGGCTATACATCGACCTTCCAAAAACTGTATAATCACTTTATCTCTGTGTTCCTTTTACAAATATTTGTCCTGGGTGGGAATCGAACCCAGCAAACTACAGTAACTAACTGAGCTGCAAACCAGTCAATAAATACACTGAGAATCGTGTTATTTTCCACGTTACAATTCATATGTCAACAAAAACAGCATAATATATGGTTATATAATATACCTGCTACTATACTGAGCGTGTGTTAGTTATCGCACGCACACATACACAGATGCGACCTAAAAATTGTTCGTAAAAGATGCAAACAATCTATAAGTTTTTATATCAGATATGGATTAAGGAGGCTTTTTTAACGAAGATAAAAAGAAACTTAACAACGTTAACACACTCATACCTCTGCACTAGGATTCCCTGTGTCGCAGATGGCATGGACACACAGAAACACAAGACAAACACCCAAGACCTGAGAACAAACTTCATGCTCACCACACAAAGCCCCGGCCGGGAATCGAACCCGTGATCCCTCGCTTCGAAGGCTGGGCTGCTACCAACTAAGCCACAGCCATAGGTGCTGAAAAAGGAAGAATTTCGCGCACCGTTCAACCACAAGGTTCTGTAGGTATGTAAGCAAAATGCCATTGTTTTATTTTAACCACGTGTCATTAACAATTAGCAACAGGAAGTTGTAACACGAGACGATAACTATCTGTTTTGGAAATACAAATACAGAATACATACACAGAATATTTTGAATTGTGAAAACTTCGTTGAACCTTAGATATCACAATGTACTCTTTTAAATTATATGTACTGTAAATTTTAAATTAAATTATTTCTAGAAAATGTCTTTTATTTTTTTTATGGAATAGGGGGCAGACGAGCAGACGGGCCTCCTGATGGAAAGCGGTCACCGTCGCCCATGGCATTTTATTTCATTTTATGCAACTAAACATGTAATTTAATATTAATTTTAATGTAATTACAATGGTTGTTGACATAATAACATTATTTCGACATTGCCCCAGCAATATAAATTTTAAAACTATCATGGTTATGAACATTATTATTCGTGTTACCGAGATATTTACCATGATTTGTGAGTTTTGTTGACTCCCGATATTTCGACGCAGTTACATGCGTCATGGTCCCGGGCAAATATCGGGAGTCAACAAAACTCACAAATCATGGTAAATATCTCGGTAACACGAATAATAATGCCCCAGCAGTACAGCAATACAGCAGTTAAATAATAATAATTTGAAGATTTTTATTTTTTTTATTTTTATTTTTATTTCTAGCTATTCTTGTTTATTTTTATATTGCCATTCTTATAAAATGAATGTTTACATAACAACTGTAACAATTATAAAAACAATTTCACGTAGGCTTTAAACCGAGGGCTGTAATATTCAATATTCAGTATCGTAACAGTAACGATACAGATTTATTCTGGCGTGGGAGACATGTTGTAATAGAGGCATTGACAGTAAGTAATAAACATAGTAAGTATTCTTATTTATACTTTTCGTTTCATATTTTTGTACTTACTGGAAATAATGATAAAAGCAACGTTAACACACTCATACCTCTGAACTAGGATTCCCTGTGTCGCAGATGGCATGGACAAACAGAAACACAAGACAAACACCCAAGGCTGAGAACAAATTTCATGCTCACCACACCAAGTGTGCCCGGTCGGGAATCGAACCCGGGACCAATCGCTTCGAAGGCTACTACCAACTAAGCCACGGAGCCATCAAATAATATTAATTTTATTATAATAAAATTAATATTATAATAAAATAATCATTTTTACTTAAATTCAATCAACCGAGCACATATAAAATATAATAAAATTACAATTTGGAATATTCTAGTATAGTATAATAATTTCATAAGGTTTGTTTACAGAAAAAAATGTTTTATCAGAATCTACAATAAGTCATATATCTTCCACCGGAACATAGCAACACGAGTGCACCACTGCTTGGCGGCAGATCACCAGGACGCAGTACTTCTCCGGACGAACTTAGCACAAGTTCTACTACTATTATAAAATATGCTTGTTTTAAAAATGTTGCTTGGTTGGGGGGTCCAGTTGCACGCGTCCGTAGGTGTATACCCTTTGATTCTCTACACGTACCCCCTGGGTGGTGCTAAAGGAGCAACCAAAAGTAGCAGTAGAACTTGTGCCTAGTTCGTCCGGAGAGGTATTGCCACCACATCTGGAATCTGCCGCCAAGCAGTAGTGGTTGCATTACTGTGTTCCGGTGGAAGGGTGTGTGTGCCGGTGAAATCACATGCGCATGAGACGTATCATCCCCGTCTCGGGTGATGGACGCAGCAGGATGAATGCGACTCATTAAATATTTGGATCTCATACTGAGTCGCGCGCATTACTGTTGTCATGGGCGGGGGTCGCCACTTACCATCAGGTGGGCCCTCAGCTCGTTCCGTCACGAATTCACATAAAAAAAAAAATTAAGACAAACAGTGCGTATTATTTCGCCGTAGTCTACAGCGTCTTAAATCCGGCCCTGTGTCTTTCTATTAGTGTCTCGCGACCTATTTAAGGGATTGCAACATAGGGCTCCGCGCATACACATGTATAGATAGCGGAGACCTTGCCATGGTGGAAGTCCCGCGGCGGACACCGGAACTAACGAAATATAATATCATTGTTTTCTTCTCGCGTAGACGCTAGCGCCATCACCACGGAACTTCTTGATATGGGCAACATGGACGCGCGTCTTCTCTGAATTCCGATCAGGTAAATGGAATTTGCAACGTTAAAATAGATTGATTGATTTAAAAATGAAATTAACTCACGTCAATATATTAATTAACTGTTAATTAATTACTATTAGGCGTTGGCTATTAGGCTTTTATGGAATTATAGGACCACTTGTTTTCACGCTTTTAATTATATATTGTACTCTAAAACTCGCGACAAATATGGTGAAAAAAACATTAAGAAAATTACAGTCGAATTGAGAACCTCTTTTTTAAAGTCGGTTAAATAGGTTTAGTCTGTATTTGGTCAATAGGTTTAGAAATGAACCAGCATGGATGCTTTAGGCACAGACCCAGAACAAACATCTACATTTATCACAAAAATATCTGTCCTAATGCGAATCGAATAATAATAAGATTTGGATCTAATACTGAGTCGCATTACTGTTGTCATGGGCGAGGGTCACTTACCATCAGGTGGGCCCTTAGCTAGATCCGTCATTTATTCATATAAACAAAAAATCGAAGCCACGTCCCACCCAAGACAGAGCTACCACCAACTATGAAGCCAGTCATACAATTAGTAATAACATTGTATGACACACTACAATGGTTAAGATCAAATCCATGATATCACACTAATTATATTATATAATTGCTATTATTTAATGATCACTAAAACATTTTTTATCCATGTAAGGAAATACATAACGAATATACATACGGTGAGTTGGTTAAACCTAGTCTCACACTCAAAGCTAAGAGATCTTTAGAATATCTTTATATAAGTAAAAAAAAATGGTTATTTCACACAGCGCCATCTTGCCTCAAACTAAGCATAGCTTGTAATATGAAAACTAGATAACTGATTAAATACTTATATAGCACTTTTTTTTTGTAAATAATAAACGTTTACACACTCATATCTCTGCACTAGGTTCTTTGTGTCGCAGATGGCATGGACAAACACAGAAACGCAAGACAAACACTCAAGACCCAAACAAACTTCATGTTTACTACACAAAGTGTACCGGGAATCGAACCCGAGACCCCTCGCTTCGAAGGCAGGGCTACTACCAACTAAGCCACGGAGCCGAAAAAACAAATGTCAATGCGGTTCATGCGTTCAGGAGCTACTATGCCACGGACAGACAGACAGACACACACTACAAACTTATAACACTCCTCTTTATCTTCGGAGGGTAATAAATACAGTTTCACAGGGCAGAGCCTTAAAAGACTCATACATATTATTATTGTCGCGTGACTTGAAAGAAAGAAAGAAAGAAAAATATTTTATTTGTGCCACAAGGCTTACAATTAAACATCACAATTACTATACAGAAAAAAAAGAGAAAAAATAATACAAAAGCTTAACCTAGCACACACAAAAAGGAATCTGACTCAGCATAATGTTGATTGACTGGCAATCAACTTCAGTAATATACTTATTCATAATCAAAAATGTTATAGCTATTGATAGAATACAAGCTTTAGCAAAATGGTCATATTATTTCATCGAGAATTTTATATATATTGACAACAATTTATAATAATACAAGAATCTTTGAGAACGAATCCTATCATCAGTTATATCGCTGCGGTACACTCTCGACAAGAGAGAGTAGATAATTTTTAGTTTCAAACCTGAGTTCTCAACGAAATTTCCGTTAAGTATATTTTATTCAAGTTAGTTTGTACTACTTTATGCTGGTAGGTACTCAAAAGCATGATGACTTGTATTTACAGAGCTGAGAGTTATAATTAACTTGTATTTACTCTGTAACTTGGTTGGTAGCCCTGCCTTCGGAGCGAGGGGTCCCGGTTTCGATTGCTGGCCACACTTTGTGTGGTGAGCATGAAATTTGTTCTCGGGTCTTGAATGTCTGTCCATGCTAAATGCGGCAGGGGATCCTAGTTTATTTTAATAATTATCTTTGAAACATTCAGTACATCAACAACATATGGCGTTCTAACGTATCAAAAATTACATTTGTGCGTTTACAAACAAAATCAACAATAATAGAATATCAAATGCAAAATTGTCAAGCCTTAGTTAATTTCTTAAAAATTTTTTTGGATATGTAACTTTTTTAAATGAATACAAGGTGTTTCCTTTGACGATACTTAAACAGCGCATGTTTAGATTGATCTAGAACTCACCCCACCAGGTCTCCCAACCCTCAGCACGTTAGGTCACAAATTATCACAAGTCAAATTTTAACGTAAACTTGCCGAGAGTCAACCCTAAATGTAATAATATAGGTAACCCCATGCGTGTGTGAGTGTGGAATGATGAGCGCGGTCAGTGACCGCTCGTTAGGGCTGTCCAAAAAAAAAACAAATTATTATAGTTTTTACATTGTATGGTTTAAAAAGTTTTTAATTAGATTCTCATTTTCAGGCATATGATTCAAAATAGATTTGCATAAATACCTTTCAATATGCCGCACGTTTTTGAAACTCCTTGTATATAATATAAAAATATACCAACGAGATCACACGTTCCATCAAAATTTAGCGCTTGTCAAAACCTATCCGACGTCCCATGGAGAAGAACCAGCAAGAAACCGTCCGTTCGAAATCTGTTTCATATTCCCTACAATTGCTACTCCCTACAATGTTCGCGTCCTTAGGTGAGTACCCTCAGAGTCCCTCCACGGGTGCCCAGGTGGTGCGAAAGAAGGTATTTTTTAATACTGCCACCGCACCTGGTATTATAATTCACCGCCAGATGCACGCATTGCTGTGCGGCAACAGGCAATGGCAAGTGGGATGGCGAACCTTTATGGAATAACGTGCCATTTTTAACCGACTTCAAAAAAGGAGGAGGTTCTCAATTCGAATATATGTTTTTTTTATGTATATTACGCGATTATTCCGCCAATTATGAATCAATTTTGATGATATTTTTTTTGTTTGGTAGATCTTACATGAAAGTCCATATAAATTTTATTGTAATAGGTTGAGTGGTTTTTGAAAAGTAAACAAAAATCTAAGAATTATGTGCCCCTTAAGGGGGAGAAATAAGGCTGAATGTATTAAGGCTGAAGGAAGCTTAACATTTTACAAAAGAAACATTCAAATCGGTATACACTGGGCGAAGAAAAAACTCACAAGGAAGCAAAACACGCTATTTCGTTTACTCGCTATTTTGATTTAACAACTAAACTATTGAACCGATTTTAACATTTTTTTCCTATGGGAATCTAATAAAATAAATAATTTTCAAATTCGGTTCACAAATGACTGAGGTATGAGGAGGACCAAACATAAAAAATACGCAATATCGTTATTTTGATTTAACAACTAAACTATTCAACTGTCTTCAAAAATTTTTTTTATGGGACCAATATGAAATCATATCCTTCCAAATAAAATAAATAATTCAAAATCCGTTCATAAATAACCAGGATATGGGGTACCAAACATAAAAATAAATACAGCCGTACCCTCCTCCGAAGTCAATAGAACAGTCCCAGCCCTACCCTGACTCCAAACAGTCTACGCAACCCTCGGTTTGTGTCATTGGAATTCTTCCACTAATTACCATTATTCGTATTAGTGGGCCACTCAGTGTTCCTAGATGCATAACTTATCTGTGAATCATTGTTTGTTACTACAATTGATCTTGAAGTCTGAATCAAAAATTTCAATTGCTGTCCGTAGGTACCCGTTGAAACCCTACGCACCCCCTGGGTGGTGTTAAAGGAGAAACAAAAAGTAGCAGTAGAACTTCAACTTTTTCAAACTAACTTCAAGAGGCGGGTTAATCAGCATTTGAAAGGCCGGCAGCGCATCGGCATTGCCCCTGGTATTGCAGGTGTCCATGGGCGGCGTTGACCACTTTCCATCAGGTGGCCCGCACGCTCGTCTGCCCACTATTACATTAAAAAAAAACTTGTGCAAAGTTCAAAATTACAAAATAAAATAATTGTTGATTATGTTTATAATTACAATCATTATCATTATAGTATCAGGCGTTCACCGTTCGCGGCTGAACAAAATCTAGTAGTTAATTTATTTAGATTTATTTATTATTATTTCTAAACTTAAACTCAAACTCAAACTCATTTATTCCTTTATATCTCAAGTATCGTTTGGACACGTCAAATTTTACACACACAAGTACACATATTCATGAGCATATACCGTGTCTATATATATCATATCTAAATGTTACTAAATATTCTCAACAAAAATATAATAAATTTTCATTATAAAAAAAATCTTATTCAATTTATTGATGTGAAACATCTATTGGCGCATCATCTTTTTACGGACTCGTTTGGTGTGACGGCAAACGGCATGACGCTCGTATGCCGTCACGATTCACATCTGCCTGGAGTCTTGAGACGATCAACTTATATAGTTAATTTTACTTATGACAAGTCTTTTTGGCCAATAACATTACCTAACGCTATAAATACATTATCATAAGAACTTGTAAGATTATGAAATTAAAACAATTATTGATAAAATTCAACGTATTTTGGTTTTGTATTACTATAACTTATCAATGAATTAAATTTGAAAGCAATGAAACTGAGATACTGAAAAACTACGCCATCTAGTGGTAAGTAGTAATACTAGTTGTGTAAGGTTTTATTGCGTGTTTGATAGTGGGTGAGGAAGTTAGTTCAGCTACTCGAAGCTAGATGGAGCTTTATAGCCTAACCTGGGACTATTCGAGTGATATTAATAAGTATATTATTGCTCCATTAAAAAGTAAGGTTTACCAATTAAGGTATATTTTATTGAAGAATGAGCGAATGAAATTACATGGTTTTTAAATAAAAAGTGTTGGTAGGGTACATTTTTTGCATTTTATATTTTTTTGTGATGCAGTCAAAAGGTGTTTTGAAAGGATGCTTTAAAAAAATAAACATCCGTCAGCACATTCTTAGACTTAGAAAATAAAAAGTGCAAAAAGTATGTTTCCGCCCGGGATCGAACCGGGGGCCTTCTGCGTGTTAGGCAGATGTGATAACCGCTACACCACGGAAACGATGACTACAATGAAGAAATTGTACTACATTTTTTTAAAGAAACTTTTTTAAACCTGATTACGCATCGAGTAACTAAAATTACTTCGTCTTTATATTCAAAATGTAATAATTTGGTTCATTGATTATATTTTCTTATCACGTAGCCAGTCAGTTACGACTAGGACACACGAAGCCATCGTGTTGGTTGACGGAATACCCATTGTAATGTTTCAATTCAAGAACACGTTCCCAGAAGTACGGGGGGCAGGGTAACGGGTAACGGTTAATTCTATTTTTCTGTTTTTAAAATATGCCAAATAAACAAGAAGTGAATATATAAATATTGATTAACTCACATTTTTCACACTGTTTGAAACAGCGCCATCTACATCAATAGCGCCAGCGCCACAGCGTAATATGGGAACTATTATATTTAGTAGAATACATAAAGTACTTTTTTTTGTAAATACATACTTATAATACATATTTAACACCCATACACTGAACAAACACGTTCGCACACAAATACTTGTTCTGGGTAGGAAACGAACCCATGACCCACTGCGCAGAAGGCAGACCTGAGCTAGGCCAGTCAATTGCTTTCCTATTTTGCTTTTTCATATACTTGTCTCTTTCGAAAGGCTTTAATCAAAGATCTTGTGTTTTTTTACTTTTAATTTTTAAATGACATTGTTATATGTGTGTGTAGATTTAACATAAACAAGTGTACCATATCGTTACTACGGTGAAATAAATGATTAGGAGTATTTCAAGAGTAGATTGATGTCCTTCAAAGATCAAGGCTCCAAGGGTTCCAAGGCTATAAGTCCATGCCAGCTGCGACACAGGTATTTTTTAACCGACTTCAAGAAAAAAGTTCTATGTTCCACCGCATATTTTTTTATGTATGTTCACAGATTTATTTATTTGGATATATATGCTCTCAGATTTATCGAACAAGTTTTATCAAAATCGGTTCAATAGTTTGGTTGTTAAATCAAAATAACTGGAAAAAATATGTCATCCACGTAAACGAAATATTGTATTATGTATTTGAAATTATTTAGGTTTTTTTTTTCGATTTTTTTAAATCATTAATTGGTCCTAGGTAAGCCCATTTATTCATAGGCCGTAAATAGCCAGTTATGCAGTTATCCCCTAGTTACTTGCAGTACTGCAAGATGCAAGGTCTCAATTAGCTCCAATCTACTGGTTATTATTCAATCGATGGTACGCGGAACAATTGGTGCTGCACCCATACCCTTGTTTGTTGTGACGAACGCAAAAGTCGCTTAGAAATATGAGCAGTTGTTTTTCTGTTAATTGTCACAGAAATACGGAGAGAATTTTGGAGATCATGTGATTCGTATCCCTACGTATACGCGCAAAAGGGGACACCAAAGTAGCAGTAGAACTGCCATGTTCGTCTAAGCAGTGGTGCACTTGCGTTGCTAAGTTCCGGTGGAAGGGTGTGGGTGCCGATGGAATTACAGGCACTTAAGTCGTTGTATACCCGCCTCAGAGTCGTCATTGCACTGCGAAATAGGTCTTATAAATGTTGGTTGGAGTATGAGTCGCATTTTGGTGGTCTTTGAGCGGTGGTGACCACTTAACACCAGTAGAGCCGTCAGGTCGACACTTTTATCGCGTAAAAAAAATAATGCCAGCAAGTTCTGAATTAAAATTTCGAAGATATGTAAATGTGTTTTTGGGTCAATGATGCAGCATCCGTAGGTACCCTCAGTGTCCCTACACATATCCCCTGGGTGGTTGAACCAGCGACCTGCAGACTGAAAGTCGTTTTTTGTGCCCCTCGACCACCACGCTCTCAGAGATATTGTACAATTTTGCCTAATTAATGAGTACCAAATACCAATACCTTTATCCATATGCTGACGTAATGAAATAAAATATTATAATTATGGGAATGCACCTCTTGGCACCCCACGAACAAAATTTTCTGTTGTAATTTTTACATTTTTGTTCTTTAAAAGGAGCGTCTAAGATTATGATGTTTTTTTTTTTGTAAATAAATATTATTGATAATGATAAGTATATACATTTTTTTTTTTGATAAATAATTGTTGATAAGTAATTTATTTATTAGAAATTGCATGTATTAATTATTTGAACGTCACGCCTCTGTCTTTTGCACACCTGTCGGTAAAGCATGCGGTGTTTTTTGTTTCACCTTACATAATAATGTAAAACTTCACATCACTACATAGTATAAAACAAAGTCGCTTTCTCTGTCCCTATGTATGCTTAAATCTTTAAAACTACGCAACGGATTTTGATGCGGTTTTTTTTAATAGATAGAGTGATTCAAGATCTTCTTGCTATGTATTTATTGCCCATAATTAATATTCTGGTAACACTGCAGGCTCTCAGAATACGGGTTGGCAACTCATCCATCACTGTCAAGGGTCGCACGTTCGATGCCTGCTGCAAAACATTTTGCAAATACTAATTAGGTACATATTATTAACTGGCTCCTCGGCTCAGTTGGTCTGCTCTGCCTTGTTGGTCGTGGTGGGTGCCATCCAGAACAAGCATTTGTTTGACGATAATAGTTTGTTCTGTGCTGGGTGTCAATATGCAATTTGTGTATATATACAAGAAGCAAGAACACATGAATTATAAATTAATGTGTTCTTGTATATATAATTCGAATGCCAAAATTTTATTATTTATGATTTTTGACAAGTTTATTATTGTTATTATTGTTGACGGCTCCGTGGCTTAGTTGGTAGTAGCCCTGCCTTCAAAGCGATTGGTCCCGGGTTCGATTCCCGGCCGAAGTTTATCTCGGGTCTTTGGTGTTTGTCTTGTGTTTCTGTGTTTGTCCATGCCATCTGCGACACAGGGAATCCTAGTGCAGAGGTATGAGTGTGTAAACTGTTTTTTTTTATTATTTTTTAATTAAGATTATGTAATCCTACCAGGTAAACATAGGATAAAGGAGGTGGGGTTAATATAATTCAGGATCATATCACTTGTAAATTTTTGTAAACATGATGAAATCCTCAACGAGTCTAACGAGGTTTAATGAAAGGCAAACATAATTTTGATTACCAGGCAAACATGAGCACTGTGGCGGTATGGTTTGACGCGCTGGATGCTATTACTGCTTATCTAGCGGTAAATAGATGTAGTTGCTATCTGCAGAAAGACCACGAAAGTGCGTTTGAACTGGTATAGTACTACGGTGAGTGCGTAATACAGTAGCAAGGGTAGTTTAGCCAGTAAACTAGCATAGTGACTATGTGGAGTGATTGATTGCAAAATCTTGACACAATAATTGAGATTTTCTGACTAGACTAGTAAATAAATAACAATATTATGTCCCAATTTTCTGACCAATTTAAAGAAAGAAAGAAACATTTATTAGACACACATGGAATAGTACAAAAGGACAGACTTACAAATTACACGGAACAAAAAAAAATACAGTAGGAAAATTTATTAAAAAACGGAATATAATATAATACAAAGCTATATAAAAAAGTAACTGATTTCAAAATGAAAAAAAAACATACTTTCAAAGTAGCAAAATACCCAATTGCGTTTACGTGGATGACATATTTTTTCAGTTCTTTTGATTTAATTTAATTTCATAATATTGAAGACATTTAAGTAATTCAGCACCGAGATACATAAGAAAGGTACAAAAATCTACAGAAAAGGTCGGCAGGTAAACAAACAAAAGTACAGTTAATAAATATAGATGGCGGTTACTACTTAACATCAGTTTATCAACCCGTTCCGTCACTTAAGTCACAAAAATAAATGGAACCTCTTCCTGATTTCAGTTCCTGATTTCAGACCACTGACAGTACCAGGCAAACATAGCATAAAGGTGGTGAGGTGTTATTAGTACAGTTTGACACGTGTGCGATAGAGCATGCGAGGTCTGGCCAATCATGCGTAGAGTGTCATATTATTACTATGCGCTTGCGCAAGTGATCCTTTAAAATATCAAAAGATCCAGTTGCGTCCGTAGGTGAATACTCCATAGTCCCAGCACGTACCCCTTGGGTGGTGCTAAAGCAACAAAAAGTAGCAGTAGAACTTGTGCATAGTTCTCCCGGAGAAATACTGCTTCCACGCCTGGTAATCTGCCGCTAAGCAGTGGTGCACTCGCATTGTTACGGTGGAAGGGTGTGGGCGCCGGTGCAATCACATGGGTATGAAACGGGCACAACGGATTACGACTTGGGTCTTCTTATAGTTCGGTCTACTTAAGTGGTATTGCTGTTAAAAATTCTTTCTTTCTCTCTTCACTCTTAAAACCACTAGGAAAGGCTGTGTCACAGGTGTCAGTTACAAAATCTTCGAGACACCTTTAGAAAAATGCACAGCACAGATTAAACAATTTTACTACGTGTTGTGTTTTAAATAGGGCAAAATATCTCTTAAAATACTTATGTTATCTTTTTAAGTGGTTCATATTATCGTGTTGCAAATAGGTAATGATAGGTAAACGTAGATAAAGCTGTGGTAAATAGCTGTAGTTTACTTTCAAATTTTATATCGCAACATCTTAAGGCACCGGCGCTCAATTTACCGTCTCGCTTGCGCTTGCAACGGGAGCAAATGAGTTACAAAGTTGACGCATTTCACAAATTCTGGTTTTCTCATTGTATATGGAATTGGAAATTGGAATTGAATTTTTTTTATTCAAAAATTGTAATGTTAGAAATTCGTTTTTAGTCGCGTTTTGGTGTAGTTAAAAAAATACCTGCAATTGAATTGAAAACTCCTTTTTGTGATGTTGGTTAAAAAATAATGTGGTATCTTTATTGTGTTGTATTCAGGCGGGTCACTTGCATTACGTTTCTGAATAGATTCAAACCAATATGAAGCACGAGGCGAGCGAGCGTACCGAGCGCGCCGCGGCCACGGCAACAGCCAGCATAATATGATTATACAAGGTGTTTAGGTGTGACAATACTTAAACAGCGCTTGTTTAGATTGATCTAGAACTCACCCCACCAGGTCTCCCAACCCTCAGCACGTTAGGTCACAAATTATCACAAGTCAAACTTTAACGTAAACTTGACGAGGTCCAACCCTATATGTAGGTAACCGCATGCGTGTGTGGGATGATGAGCGCGGTCAGTGACCGCTCATTAGGGCTGTCGAAAAAATAAAAATCATTATATTTTTGCCTTGTATGGTAAAAAAAGTTTTGCTTTGGATTCTGATTTCCAGGCATATGTTTAAAAATTTGATTTGTATGAATACCTTTCAATATTGTTACAACATTTGATATATATTCAGTAAATTTTATTACCTTGAACGAGTCAAAGATCGAATGAACTGACTTCAATAATTTTCTTTAATTGTTTGCTCTTACAGATGGATTTTTTTGTTTAGAATTCCTGAAATATCTTATTAATATATCTCATTCAGAGATCCTATAAACATGTGGTCAATAATTAATTAAGAAATCGCGTGACAAACATCACACTTCTAAAATAAAGGCTTAGGTTTGTGTGTATGTTTGTTACTTCTTCACGATCAAACGCCTTATCGTATTTGGATGAAATTTAGTACCAGAATAGCTTATATCCTGGATTAACACAGGCAACTTTTGATCACAGAAAACCGCAAGTCACACCGCGGGGCGCAGCTATTACTAAATAATTTTGGAGTCTGTAGAAACACTTATTACAATACTATTTTATTACTTTATTATATATTATATACTTTCACGCTAGTATGAGGATGTTATCATGAATTGCCAATAAAATTGTTAAGCGTATCGTGATGTGGCGAATTCCACGGCAAGACAGCTACTTAACACATTGCAGTAAAAAAAATATACTAACGTCATTATTATTATATTATATAAAAGATAATAAATCCGGCTAAGTGCGATTCGCATTCAATACCATGGGTTCCGCATTATGGGTCATCTTTTATTCTTATTATGCTATATTTTTCTTTTATCTACTACTTATGAGATAAACATAAGCGATACGACATAAGTTTTGCGCGAGGGGTCCCGGGTTCAATTCCTGTCTGGAGCACACTTTGTACAGTAGAACGTAGAAACTACATGCTCACCACGAGCATGAAGTATGTATTTATATTATAATTTATTTGTAGAATAAGAATAAGAATATAATTTAATGTTAAACTGTGTATATAAAGATCTTATAAGTAAATTAGTAAATTGTATTAGTAAATTATTATACAATAGTATTTTATTTAATAATTAAAACGCTTTATATTTCAAGTTTTATTTTATATAAATTAAAAGCAAATCAAGCACATCTTGTAACAAATAAACAATTTGATTTGATTTAACATTGTATGGTTATCAGATATTCCCGTTACATTTGTAGAATAAAAAAAACCAGATGATTTTTTTGCTCAAATAATTACGTCTGAAGATAAGACAGACAGTGCAGGTTTATCAAGGGTTCTACGGAACCCTAAAAATCGTTTACCTAATTAATTATTGTCGATATCGGTTTTAGAAATGATAATGTTTAGCTGATTAGATTAGTGGGAGGTAATGCTATCAGTATTAAGTACTATTACTATCGTAAATGAGCCATATTTAAGACGGCTCCGGCTTAGTAGAAAGTGAGCCTTTGAAGTGAGGGGGAACAGGTTTGATGCCCAGCCGCGGAAAACTTACTGGGATAAACATGAATTTATAAATTAGTCGCCAAACACCTTCAAACTCAAACCTCCTTTATTCCTTTAGATCTCAAGTATCGTTTGGACGAATGGCGTCTCAGAAAGACGGGAGCGACGCGATGCGACGTGGATTTTTTCATACTTCATAAGAGCTATTAAGGAATTTAAGGCGGCGGTAATCACTTAACATCAAGTAGGCAGTCGTCGTGTCGACATAAAAATTAACCTGTTTATTTAGAAATCCTTGATATAAAATCATTTCCATTACCAGGCAAACATAAGTAGTGATGTGGTAGTTTCAAAGATTCGCTCTAATGACGGTATAATTTTAGTTCCCATGTCAGCCCAATTGTCTACCAATAAACAACGCAGCATTCAGGAAGCATCCATAATCAGCGTGTCAAAGACAATTGACGTAAGTTATAACTTCCAAGGGGGTCCGCGACGGGCTATTGAGATTCGCTTATTGATATTACCGCGCAAATAGGACATGCAAGCTGTTTCTAATGCCCCTATCTGCCACGTGAGCCCAATACGAATAAGCCATGCCTTAATACTTTTAGTAGTATTATATATTCTATAGTTTTATTCAATTTTATAGTTTAATAATGTTTTCGTTTAGTCTGTAAAGCAAACTACGCACAACATGATATAAACTGCGTTGTTTTTTTTAATTATCATAGAATTGTTATTAGTGTATGTTACATATACAAATAAATAAAATTCAAGTGTCTGTTTGTAATGTCTAAATGACAGTAGCGCACCAAATGGTTTAACAAAAAAAAAATTGTTAAATTATTCGTCTTTATGGTTCTCCGTCTCTCTGTCTGTTTGTTCCGGCTAATCTCCGAAACGGGTAGACCGATTTTAAAGGGACTTCCACTGGCAGATAGCTGATGTTATAAGGAGTAACAGTACTTTAATATTAGAAAATAAAAAGAATTAGGGTTCCACACGCACGAAGTTGCGGGGAAAAGACAGTTATCTATAAATAAAACTAGCAAACTTATAATAATAATGCTCAAACAAGTTTCTTCGTCGATGCTTAAAGGATTAAATACTGGACATTTACGCCTTAAATCTAAAAATAAAACGATATTATCATCGCCCTGAACACTATTTATCACAATATCTACAAATACAATCCTAAAATAAAAGTAATTATATTATAATTATCTTTAACATCTATTAATCGGACGGCTCCGTGGCTTAGATGGTAGTAGCCTTGCCTTCGAAGCGAGGGGTCCCGGGTTCGATTTCCGGCCGGGGCACACTTTGTGTGGTGAGCATGAAGTTTGTTCTCGGGTCTTTGGTGTTTGTCTTGTGTTTCTGTGTTTGTCCATGCCATCTGCGACACAGGGTATCCTAGTGCAGAGGTATGAGTGTGTTGACGTTGTTATTTGATTGGGGACAAATCGCTAACCCAAAATTTTCCGTCTCATTAACCAAGTTTTTACTAACTCTGAACGTTGAACGAAAAACCGCAGACCTCTAGTAATCCTAACTAATATTATACACGCGAAAGTGAGTTTATTTGTTTGTTACGCCTAAACCATCGATATTTTAAATTTCATGAAAAGCTACATTATCACCGAGTAACATGCTATATTTTATCCCCGTATTCCTATAGAAACGGGAACTACACAGGTGAAACCCGGGGCGCAGCTAGTTTATTAATATGTTCATTTTAAGATACTCATTCTGGTTTCGTATAATAATTATTTAATATTATAGAACATGTCTCGTAAGGCGTAGAGTCCTATGCAATGATCTATAGGCTATTTCTTCTAATGTCACCCACAATGTAGCAAATCCGCGGGCATAAGTTTCTTTATAAAATAACTAGCAGCCCGTCCCGGCTTCGCACGGGGTAGTGATATAACTACAAGAGTTGGACATATGCTACCGCGGAGTTTTTTGTAGACATTATGATGTTCTTCAATATTGTTGTACATTATTTTGTTCTATCGCTAATAGTTTCGGCAGCGCATTCGACGAAAGACATTTTAAGACTCATTTTTCTACACCTTCGGTTATATTGTTCAAATTTTACCAAGGATCCCTAATTTTTTTCAAAATGAAATGTGGCCTATTTCAAATTGGAAGAATGTAGCATTCTATTGGTGAAAGAATTTTTTAAATCGGCCCAGTACTTTTTGAGCCTATTCATTACAAACATACAAACAGGTACAAATCTTTCCTCTTTATAATATTAGTGTAGATTTAAAGAAGTACTTTATTGATTTAGCAACCAAATATGAATAAAATTCTTAGTTTTGAGAATGAGCTACTTATACATTGATGGACCATATGGTTCCCCGGGTGGTGCAACATATGCAACCCAAAAGTAGCAGCAGAACTTGTGCCAAGTTCGCCCGGAGAAGTACTGCCTCCACACCTGGTAATCCGCCGCCTTGCGGTACTCACTGCTTCTTGTAGATATAAATATATTTTAAACTAGCTTTTGCCCGCGACTTCGTTCGCGTGGACTTCAGGTTTTGATCTATCTTGTAGGATTCAGTCAGCGTTTGCAATGTAAGCGCAAAAAATGTGTTTTTTTACGACCTCACATTAGAAACCTCAAAAATTGTAGCCTATATGTTATTCTGATGTTATACATCTATATTGTGGTAAAGTTTCATTCAAATCCATTCAGTAGTTTTTACGTGAAAGACTAACAAACATCCATTCATCCATACATCCATACTTACAAACTTTCGCCTTTATAATAGTAGTAGGATGACGTAACTATTTTTTTAAGAGTTGAAATGGAAATTAACGTTTTTGACTTTGACTTTGACATGCAGATGCTGGTGACTATAATGGATTTTAATTTTAGTTTTTAATAGTGTTAAAAGCTTCTGCTCATGTCAGTTTTTAATTAACATTGCCTTTGATCGTACGAAAAAACTTTTGATGCTACTTCCGAGATTAAAACGAATGCCATCATGTTGAATTTGTTTATGACTAAGATAAGTTTTTGCAATCGTTCTTGGAGGACGCCATTGTGACTTTCAATTAGAATTAGAATTATTTGTGTTTACACAACTAATTCTACGGCGGGGTTACCATGATTTAAAGTTTTCTGTCGTGTTGGACATTCGAATCGAGATTAAGACCTGTTTTTAATAAATACGATTTGTTGATAAACTAGATTTGTACAAATACTTGATAGTTATCGTGTACTGCGCACTTACCTACTTGTACGGCATACATAGTACCAAACAAAAATTAATAAAAAAAATGCTAGACTGTTGACTTAACGACTGAGCACCTATTCTCGTATCTCAGTTACAAGTGCACGACTTGGTATACGATGACATATAGATGTCTATTAATCAACTGACGTCAAACTGATACAGGATTGATATGTATCACAAAATTTTGATCTGGCTTCAGTCTCATTTATTCAGTTCGAGAATAAATAACTCCGTAATAGCCCTGGCTTCGGAGTGAGGGGTCCCGGATTCGATTCACGGCCGGGGCACACGTTGGGTGGTGGCATAAAGTTCTCGGGTCTTGGGTGCTTGTGTTTCTGTGTTGGGCCATGCCATCTGCGACACAGGGCATCCTAGTGTAGAGATATGAGTGTGTAACCGTTATTTAATATTATTTATTTTTTATTTTATTTGGACTTCAAAGACAAAAACATTTATTTCCGGTGAATCCATTTAAAATTAAAAAAATGTTTGTTTTATGCGATGTCTTCACCTATTGTAAACGGATTGTTATGGTTCTTATTATTAATTGATAGGTATAGAAATAATATTATACTTTTCAGAGAAAAAAACTCTTAAGGGCGATAAATAGGGGATAAAATTGAAGTTGGTTTAAACAATTATTATATCAGTAAGTTTTTTTTTGATACCATTTCTGCCACAATCTTGAAATGGAAACCTCAACCTTTACAGTCTACAGTACTTACACCATCTTATGTACATGTTCCATTAGCTAAGCGAACTTGCCTACTTGCGTCTTGCTAATGTCATTCTCGTAATAGAGATTGCATCGAGAATAGTGTTGCCAAAAGAAGTAAAGAGCGAACAAAAACTATACATAAAATATTGCCATATAAAAACAAATATTGCCTTCAAATCGCTTGGCGCTCGCTGATATGAATAAATTAAGGTGAATGTTTCCTGCTATTGGCCCAATGATGCTTGTTGGACTTAGGCCAATAAGCATCATTTGGCGATTGTTCGAAAACAAGGGTTACCCTTGTAACCCTTGTTTTCGTTTGGGGATTGTTTGGGGATTGTTCAAACCCTTGTTTGAACAATCCCCAAACTTAGTAATATCGCGAGATCTTGTACCATATTTATAAAAAAGTGACGTTTCATATTTTTCGAAGAATTCAATGGAACTAAAGATTATTATTTGAGTAGCATTTGATATTTTTAATATTTATGCTTAAATAGCTATTGCACGCGACTTCGTCCGCATAGATATTATACTTTAAATCATAGGTGACCCATCAATAACAATAAAATCATACATTACTCGTATATTCGTGTAACTCTTCCAATTTTTGCACCGCACGCCAAAACAGCTCGCAGATGACAAGTTTTTTCCGACTTACATACATATCGTTATGTTTTGGCCAATTTACACTAATAGCTTTATTAATTATAGCCTATGTTTTATTCTGATGTATAAGCTATATTATTGTAAAGTTTCATTAAAATCCATTCAGTAGTTTTTGCGTGAAAGAGTAACAAACATCCATACGTCTTCACAATCTTTCACCTTTATAATATTAGTGGGAAGTAGGGTTTTTTCATCAGTTTCATACAGTTTAGCTTTGTGGTGAAAGGAAGAAGAGTTATTCCGAACTGTAACCACAAAAAAAAGTCCATCAGCTCGATGGGGATTGGATCTCATACTCTTACGTCGGTAGGAGAGAACTGGACTCTTATTCTTTTTTCAGTTCTCTTATTGTGTTTTCTCCCTTTTACTACAAAGCTAAAAAAAAGCGCTTCATGTTATGTGCCGGTTCACCTTAAGTGACTGTTTTTTACCTGCAAGGGACAACGTTAATGAACTATTATTATATATAAAAAAATTACGTACCTACAACACATTACAGTTTTTTGTTATAAAAATTTATCGTAATTAATTACTCACAGATAAAATGTATTAGCACTTTTAATAAATAATAAAATAATTATGTTTCAAATGGTTTATAAAAGAACTAGCTTCGCCCCGCGGTTTTACCCGCGTAGTTCCTGTTCTCGTGGGAATACGGGGATAAAATATAGCCTGTGTTACTCGCTGATAATGTAGCTTTCCATTGGTGAAAGAATTTTTAAAATCGGTTAAGTGGTTTAGGCGTGAAAACGTAACAAACAAACTAACTCACATCGTTGTTAAGGATGACAAGTATAGGTAAAGGCCATTTTTTTGCAATTGACTCGGGTCCCGTGTCGTATTGCGTTGCACTGGTCACTATAAGACGGGGATGTAACGCCCCAAGTGCCTGTAATTCCACCGATCATATTTGCTGGAAGTATACTAACGAGGTCATAAACATTGTACCAAAATTGTATGGATGATGTATATATACAAAGTTTGAAGTGTCTGTTTGTAATGTCAAAATATCAGCTTTCTACTAAATGCATTTTGAAAGTATAGGTATACAATAAAAAAACCCATATTGGAAGGATCACTTTCTTTTCGCGAGAATTCGAATAATTCATTGCCACGCGGAGAAGTCGCGAGGCACAGCTAGTAAATGCATTTTAATGTTCATTATCGTTAAATTCTGTTTGTTCGTTAAAATCTATCGTATGTTTGGTTTTAAATCTATTTCAAGAGATCTCGCTATCTCATAAAGCGAATAATGCATTAATGAAATGCATTAAACTCCAACATTTCGATGTTCAAACCACCGGGAATTACCATTGTAACTCACAAAATATTCACATTTCGATATGTGAGAACGATTCGAGTTCCATAGTCATCTTTTATCGTGTAAGTGGCAAACTTTGGTGTCGGAGTTCTCAAGCCCGAAGGCCTCCGACACGATTTATCAAACTGAAACTCATTAACCGACTTCAAAAAAGGAGGAGGTTCTCAATTCAACCGTATGTTTTTTTTAAATTTATGTTGCCAATTATGAATAATTTTTAATGTTTTTTTTTTTCAGTCAGCAACAATCTAAAATAATTGTATACATCGATGATATTTTCGTTTACACCGAAATTACACTGTTTCATTGGAGCAGTGCGTTTAGTACCTATACTATTATTCTAATTATATTATTCTAATTCTACATATCCTACCTATATTATTCTAATTCTATAGGAAATTTTTGTTTCCTCACCATGTCATTAATAAACGACTTATTTTTTTTTATCTTATTGGTTCCGTTACATCAAAATTGATTTTATAGCTACGTTTTTGTATGTCAGTCAAATAAACGGAATTGCGAAGTTTGCTTTCCAGTGAATTTTTCTCTGCCCATTATAGACCGATTTGAATGTTTATTTCGCTAATAGTAACACAAAAAGACATACAGCCGAATTGAGCACCTCTTCCTTCTTTAAGTCGGTTAAATGACTTTTGTCAATAACTTATTCTGACTGCTAATTTTAAATATTATCACCAAGACAATCCAAGAAATCCAATCCGCAAATCTCACCGCCCATAAACCACAAAAATTCGACTCGATCTTCATTTACTGAAGTATGGGAAGACCCGAGTTACATCGCGTTGCGTCTGTCACTCTGAGACGAAGATGTAACTCCCCATGTACCTGTAATTCCACCAGCAACACGAGTGCACCACTGCTTAGCAACGGAGTACCAGGTAGGCAGTATTTGGATAGTAAGAACTTGGCAAAAAATCTGCTATTAAACCACCAAATCGATTGCTAAGTGACTATTTTCCGAGTTTCAAACCCATAGTAGCCCTCGATATACTTTATCGGTATAACACAGCTAAATTGAAATGCTTCGTGGCTCATTATATTTGTATGAGCTGCAGAGCATTACATATTGGCCGGATTATAATCCCTGTTGAAATGTATGAAAGGATCGCAGTTGTAGCTTTTCACCGATGACTTTTGGACGCTTACCATTCGTAATTCAAATTGTTTGACCATCGAAATTACTAATCCTGGATTTGCTTCAAAGATTATATTTCATTTGAGAAGTTTTACCAATGTGTGAAAAGTTAGCATAGTTCTAGTTTAGTGTGTTGTGTAATCTGAAAGTGAAGTGCATTGTAAAAATATACCATTTGAAATATTAATTTGCCGATATCCGTCGACCGATCAAATTATTTCTAATAAAAAGAAAAGATAATTCGTTTAAAAAAAATCTGTTAGTGTATTAATAACACGCTTTTATTTAATTCTTAATGAAGAACTACGCAAATATATAAAAAGCAATGTGATTACGCAAATAAAACATTTTTTTTTTAAGTTTCTCTATTAAAATACTCGTATAACAGTCAAAATGCATCCACATCAATTGTGTCAGTTAATAAGGAGGTGACAACCATGACCTGGACCAAGGAGTTGGACGAGGCAGCATTGCTGGCCACAAAGAACGGGCTATGGCATGTCGTTCTATTCTACCTGCTGTGCGGTTTGGCGGCCATACCGACCTCCTTCCTTGTGTTCTCTCAGGTAAATCGATGAAATTACATATAGCACTATTACAATTCCTAGTCACTACATAGTATAAAACAAAGTCGCTTTTTTGACCCTATGTCCCTATGTATGCTTAAATCTTTAAAACTACGCAACGGATTTTGATGCGGTTTTTTTTAATAGATAGAGTGATTCAAGAGGAAGGTTTATATGTATAATACACAAGCAAGTCACCGCGGCTTCGCACGGGTAGTTTCTGATACGATACTGATGCTTTACTAACCGTGCGAAGCCGGAGCGGGTCGCTAGTAATATTATAAACGCGAAAGATTGTAAGTATGGAAGTATGTTACTCAATCACGCCAGAATGGCTGAACGACAGGTCCGTTGGATGGAATTTGGCACAGAGATAGATTATAGTCTGGAATAGCACATAGGCTACTTTTTATTCCGGGAAAATGTACGGTTCCCGTAGGAAGTCCAACTAGTAGCAGCTAGTATTATATAAAGGTGAAAGTTTGTACGTATGTGTGTATGTATGTTTGTTAAGCCTTCACGCTCAAACGGCTCAACGGATTAGGATGAAATTTGGTACCAGGATAGCTTCATATATAGGCATTTGATTAATATATATGGGTTTTCAATTATATATGAATCCGCTAGTAATATCATAAAGGCGAATGTTTGTTGTATGTGTACGTTTTTTCCTTCTTCACGCTCAAGCGACTCAACGGATTTGGATGGTACCAGGGAAGCATATATCCTGGATGGTGGTAACACCGTTGGGTCCATCTTGTCCAATATAATATAATACTATTCCCGGAAGACAACCGTATCAGCCTGTAATGTTCCTCCTGCTACACCGACCTACTCTCGATAATTGAGAGTGAATGGGCTCTGATCTACCACGGGAGCCCAATCCGGATTAGTAGATGTCACATGTCTCCGAATTTTTGGTTCTAAGACATGCCGGTTTCCTCACGATGTTTTCCGTCACCGTTTCGAGAACGTGGTATAGCGCACAGAAATTTTTCAAGTGAAAAACTCATTGATGCACCTGGGTTTGAACCAGCAACGTTCAGATTGAAAGTCGGCGTCTGTGCCCCTAGGCCACCACGCTCATGCAAGTTTTGCTTATTAGAATGATACTACCCGCAATATAGAATGGCAGAGAGAGTCCCAGAACAGGGCATGTGTTGATTCACAGAATCCCAGAACAGGGCAGTACCTTAACAGTTGTTTACGAATGTTCATCTCAGAGGCTTTGTGTGCAGAGAATAGTTAAATACAGGAGTGCAGTATCATCGTGACTGAATTTCAATGAGAAAACAATTGGTTTACATTTCTATATTTAGTGATTGCGCCATTACCGAGTGGTCTAGTTATTATCTATGGCAGTTTTTTCGGACAAACTGACTGACGACTTGTGATAGGTTCAAGGAATATGGATGCTAGCTGTACCCGCGCGGTTTCACTCGCGTGGCAACTATAGGTACCTACTGAATATGTAGGAACCTGATATATCTCCGGCTCCGGCTATTGACGGCTCCGTGGCTTAGTTGGTAGTAGCCCTGCCTTCGAAGCGAGGGGTCCCGGGTTCGATTCCCGGCCGGGGCACACTTTGTGTGGTGAGCATGAAGTTTGTTCTCGGGTCTTGGGTGTTTGTCTTGTGTTTCTGTGTTCGTCCATGCCATCTGCGACACAGGGAATCCTAGTGCAGAGGTATGAGTGTGTTAACGTATATCAAAATTAACAATCCGCTATCAGCTACTATTTTGCATTATGAATTGACATTTAAAAATAATATTATTTTGACCAATGTAATTTCAATTCAATCTCAAATCTAGACTAATGTATTGTATTTAAATTTTGTATTCTTATTATTGTTATTTTAATGTAAATACTTATCGCATAGGCGCATCAAGCGCCTTATGTGATATCAATTGTCATTCGGCTAAATAAATGGAATAAGAAATATGAAATCTTGTAATGTAGATAAAATTCGTCCATTCTCCATTTAAGATTTCCATTTCCATGTATCACAATTTTGAAGTTTATTTCACGTATATAGGTACTCATTGAATCTCTACACGTACCCCCTGGTGGTGCCAAAGTAGCAACAAAGAGTAGCAGTAGTACTTGTGCAAAGTTTGTTTAGAAAAGTACTGTCTCCCGTCTGGTTATCTGCCGCAAAACAGTGATGCACTCGCATTACTGTGTTGCAATGGAAGGGTGTGGTGTGTGTGAAACATGCGCATGAGACGTAACATCCTCGTTTTGGGAGACGGGCGCAACGGAGTGCCACTTGGGTCTTTTCAACTTCGGTCGGGACCTTGGTCATATCACTGTTGTTATGGGCGGAGCTAACCACTTAACATCAGGTGGGCCTTCATATAACACAGTCACATCCGTAACTAAAAAAAAATACAATACTATTGACCCGCATTGACTTGGCATGGGTGCAAATTACTAATGAAGACAAAGCGCTTCGCAAAACAATGTTAAGTATGTATTTTTCTTTCATACAAACCTTGTACTGACAATTACGAATACAACAAAAAATTTATCACACAAATTGCTCTGTCATACATGTGTAGAGAGAGCGTGGTGGCCCAGGCGCATAGACGCCGACTTTCAATCTGAAGGTCGCTGGTTCAAACCCACACGCGTGCACATTTATGTGCGCAATACCACGTTCTCAAAACGGTGACGGAAAACATCGTGAGGAAACCGGCATGTCTTAGAACCAAAAATTCGACGACATGTGACATCTACCATTCCGGATTGGGCTCCCGTGGTAGATCAGAGCCCATTCACTCTCATTTATCGAGAGTAGGCCGGTGTCCCTGCAGTGGGAACATTAGAGGCTGGTACCATACATGTGTAATTAATTTTAATTTATCGATATCTGAAAAAGTTTTTAAATTCGGTTGAATTTTCTTTTTCTATTATTCAGTACTCGTTCTTTTATTAACCGATTTAGAAAATTCCGTTTATTTAAAAGAATATGCTTTCAGATTGATCTCGTAGAAATTTTATCAAATCACGTCGATAGTTTGGTTGTTAAATCAAAATAATTGGAAAAAGTATGTTTTTTATGTGAATATGTGACGGAACGAGCTGAGGGCCCACCTGGTGGTAAATGGCGACCCCCGCCCATGACAACAGTAATGCGACTCAGTATAAGATTTGGATCTTAAACTGAGTCGCACTCATCCTGCTGCGTCCATCATCCGAGACGGGGATGATATGTATCATGCGCATGTGATTTCACCGGCACCCATTACCTTCCACCGGAACACAGTAATGCGAGCACTACTGCTTGGCGGCAGATTATCACAGATTCAACAATCAAAAGCATAAACGCTAATTATCACGATCATTACAATAATCAGTTAATACATACAAATTTCTTCAATCAATTCAAGTTAGTTATAATTATGAGAGCTAATTATCTCTTAAACATAATGAGTTTCGGCATTATCCTCGTTACAGATGTTGGTTAATAGCGTTCGCGCCGACATACTACAAACTAGCTGACCGGGCCACGCGTTGCTGTGGCTAACGTTTTTGTCATACGATATTATAATTTGCAATAAAATAATATTGCGATCATAAATTGAGATGTGAGCTATCCTATCTTTCAAGTTGGATCGAACTGCACACGGTGTACAAATTTGATACACAAAATTGGTTATTGTGATTAAACCATGATAGCTAGATATATGTTCTCGCGGACTTTTTTGTAGGTCTCAATGGGATCTACAAACCCGTAGTACATCATTTTGTTCTATTGTCAATAGTTTTTGCAGCGCACGCAAAAATAGGTTTTCGATTTTACACCTTGTGTTACAAAATAGCAATTTACTTACGGATCCCTAATTTTGAAAAAAAAAAAACTTGTCCTATAGCCTTCCTCGATAAATGGACTACCCAACACTGAAAGAATCATTCAAATCGGACTAGTAGTTCCAGAGATTAGCGCGTTCAAACAAACAAACAAACTCTGCAGCTTTATAATATTAGTATAGATATAATACAATATATATATGTAATGTAATATATCAATATGGACATGAGTCTGAAATAAAATAAATTGAATTGAATTGAATTGAATATACAATATAATATAATAAAACATTATATAGGTTAAAATGAATTTCATTCGTTTGAATTACGAGTAAAATTTATTTGAAAAAAAAAAATGAAATTGAAGTTCGGTGACCTACTTGTATCAATGTATAATGATAAGGCGCGTTTTGATAATCACCTAATTATGATAAAAGAGACATACCTTTGGCTACTGTCCTAATATCCTGACGCCGAGGACAGGCAGAGCCGACACGTGGACACTGACAGTCACCAATTGAAGGTCGACAGCGATGGCGGGGACAAAAGTCTTTGCCAAACAACTTGTAAAGGACGGAGTTAAGAAATAGGTTATACTATTTTTTCTTTTTTAACTCAGAGCTTCGTCATTCAACTCTCTTCTTCTCCGTGGCTTAGTTGGTAGTAGCCCTGCCTTCGAAGCGAGGGGTCCCGGGTTCGATTCCCGGCCGGGGCACACTTTGTGTGGTGAGCATGAAGTTTGTTCTCGGGTCTTGGGTGTTTGTCTTGTGTTTCTGTGTTCGTCCATGCCATCTGCGACACAGGGAATCCTAGTGCAGAGGTATGAGTGTGTAAAACTTTTTTTTTTTTGTTCAACTGATTTAGATCTTTTATAAAGGATAGGTAGAATTGCTTTCAGATTGCAACAATAATGTTTTTATCTAAATCGTTGAATAGTTTGGTTGTTAAATCAAAATCTCTGGAAAGAATATCCAAGATCCGAAAACAAAGAAATCCTTGATTAACATACGTGAAAGTCTCGTCGTCAAAATCGGTTTCGGAGATTAACTGGAACAAAGCGACGGACAGACAAAAATTGTTTTATTTTGTTTATGTTTGTGTCGCATATGTCTTTCAAATGCATTAAGTAAATAGCTGTTTTGACGTTACAATCAGACACTTCAATTTTATTAATTTCCATAGATAATTAAAAAATTATTAGTTTTGATATAATAATTAAATGACATCGTGAAAAGTATGTTAGTTGATTAAAAATAATTCCTTCCCTGAAATCAACTGGCTGAAATCGCGTGTGGTTTTCCATTATGTAGGTATATGTCACTTTTAGTTAATTTAATGGGAGGGTAGGTTATAGAAGTGAAATTAGGGAGATTTTAATCAAAACAGGTACTTTTATAATGTATGATAAGTGATAGCTTATAACAGCAATACGACTTCCCCCCTATCTATCCTCCCCGACCGAAGTATGGGAATACCCAAGTCGCACCCCGTTGCGCCCGTCAACCGGGATGAGGATGTACGTCTCATGCGCATGTGATTTCACATGCACCCACACCCTTTCACCGGAACTCAGCATGCGTGTGTAGTTTTTCTTCAGGCGAACTTTGCACAAGTTCTACTGCGATTTTTTGTTGTTAATTTAGCACCACCCAGGGGATACGTGTAGGGATTCAAAATGCCCTCTTTTCCTCCTTTTTCCGGACGCGAGTAAATGGACCCCCCTATTATGAAATGGAAGAAACGGGAGGAGATGATGGTCTACCAAATGTGAAGTGGTTACTACCGTCCATTAGCAAAAGTGATTAATTTTCTTTGATATTCTTTCAAAGTCAACAATCTTTAATTCCGTTGAATTCCTTAAAATTACTTGGACACGTAATATTATTATAAAATAAATATTATGTACTTACGAGATAATGTTTATTAAAACTAAATTTAGACCTTAGTCTAACCCTATCGGAAGGAAAAGGTTTAAAAAAGTGCTAAACTTAATTTCAATTCAATAATTGAAAGTATTGAAGTCACTTTTCCCGATTTTTTAATCAGTCAGTCAATCAATCAGTCAATATAAATAATATACATAATATATAATATACATAATATTGTATAATAATATAATATAATATCTTTCACCATGATGATATTGCACACTAGTCTGTCTACGTAAGTGAGTACTAGGCTATCATAACATGTAAAGAGATTGCAGGTGTTCACGAACGCGACGCCGGAGCACTGGTGCGCGCCTCAGTCAGAGCTGGACGCGCTCGGCCTTCCCGAAGACGTTCTCAAGAACCTGACGATACCGAGGGCAGAGTTCTACGATGAGTGCAGAGCGTACACTGTGGATCTCATTGGGCTACATGAACTGCTTAATGATTATGTTGAAGAAAGGTGAGAAATTATAAACCCTAGTATTATACTTTAATCGTTTTTTGTCTCTTTTGTTTCTTTGATTTGCGATTTCTTCGCCAATTGGAACATTATTTTCTAATTTGATAGGGTACCCCCGAAGTGACTTATATACATTTAAAGATGAAATCCAGATGAAATATCTTAATACGGATCTAAAAATTTGATGAAAGCATTAAAGTTCGTTTTTTAAATCAGTCAATTATTTGCGTTTAGTGATGATGTAAAAGAGACAAGAGACAGGAATGGATTAATGTTGCCACCTAAGTAACCAGCATCTGCTGGGAGCGCGGAAGATGCAGGCAGTTTGTGCCGCCCCAGCAATAGGTGCACAGAACAGAGAACGTCGGGTTTTTAGCTGGACTCCTACTCCAGCATAACCCGTCCAGGTTCTCCATTTCCCCACGGAAAAAACAGTGACAACAACAATAAGGGTTATCAGTCATAGGAATCATGTAGCTCGAGTCTTTAAATTTTTTCTCTTATTTCAGCTCTGCTTCAGTCAAAGTTGGAGGAGTGCTGCGTACTGTCAAAATACACCAGCTGAAGCTCGTGCCAGCCAAGGGAGAAATGCAGAGAGTAGAACAAGTTGGTAATCTTTAACTTTGATATTTGACAACCTTTGTATCTTGTTTCTTTAAACGAGCAATTCTTGTAAATATATTTTGCGTATCTCGGAAACAGCTCAATGATTAGGATGAAAAACGCATTGATTGTTTTACGAAAACAAAAAGATTTTTGTTGGAATGTAATATAATAGTAATAACAATATATATAATAGTAATAACATTTAATAGTAGTAGCATTTAGCACAGACAGATAAGAATAAAAATTATAGATAAAGACTTTTTACAGATTGAAAGAATAAAAGAAGCAATATTAGCATCGAGGAGTAAGGAACCGAAGGCTTGCACCAATGGCTGGAGGTACAGCACCGAACATTACAGAAGAACACTAGTCACTGACGTAAGTTGTGTTAGATATCACACGAGGGATTCATCAGGTTTAGATGTATCCCTCATGAAGAAGCCTGTATATCCTGATGATCTTTACAATTTATTTTTATTTGGATAAGTGACGGAACGAGCTGAGGGCACACCTGGTGATAAGTGGCGACCCTCGCCCATGACAACAGTAATGCGATTCAGTTTAAGATTTTAATTACATTTAGCATTTCTACCGTAACTACTATATGAAAAATCCAATTGAATGATTTATAGATTAATTTACATATTGTATATCTAATCAACCTTGATAATGAAACTAATTCGTATTATCTTTCGATTCTACCCGTGTTTTGTTTGAATATGTTTGGTATCTTGTCTTTCAGTTCTCCCTGTTCTGCGACAAGGACTGGATCCCTCGCATGAGCAACACTCTCTTCTGGGTTGGTTCCATTTTCGGGAACCTCTTCTTCGGATGGATGTCAGACAGGTAATACTCTATTTGGATCTTGAACATTATTTGATAGTAACGGCTGTAGGACATGGATTAAAATCCTACAACTATCTTGAGCTTCTTGCGAAGAAAAGCATGGTGATGGATATTCAGCATACAGTTTAAAGTCAAGGCCAAAAGTTTTTATCTGCATTAACTTCTTAAAAAAAAACTCCTAATTAGACACAGACCTACTTACAAAAAGCAAGAGATTTTTTTTTATTCTACCTCAAGTGCCTAATTTTGTCAGATTTTGTGAAGACATAAGTCTTTGATTTTATTTTTATTTTTAGGAGATAACTCTTCCTCCTCACAAGATTTTCTTTTACCTTATTGAAAACAGTATTTTTTGCAACATTAAAATTTCCACGGATAATCTGAGACAATAAGAAATGGACTTATATTAAATTTATTCTGTGCAGGTATGGACGCAGACCCACCATCCTCCTTATGATCTTTCTCGAAGTTCCACTGGCCATCGCCGCATCCTTCTCAACCACCTACTGGGGCTACGCAGCGCTGCGAGTAGCTGGAGGGCTGTTCTTCCCAGCGCTGTACCAGTTGCCTTTCATCTTAGCATTGGAGTTGATGCCACCTAACAGAAGGACCTATGCTGGTATAATACTTTCAATGAGGCGTTTTTATTTGTGAAATAATATTAGATGAAAACGAGGTGATCCAGGGGCTCAGACGCTGGTTTTTAAACTGAAACTCGCTGGTACAAACCCAAAGTGCAACAAAGACTTGAAAATTTTATATGCCTTCTCGAAACGGTGAGGAAACATCGTGAGGAAACCGACAAAAAAATCAAAGACATGTGACATCTACTAATCGGGATTGGGGTCCCGTATATCAAAGCCCATTTATCAATGATCGAGAATTGGCCAATGTTACTGCAGTGTGAACATTAGAGGCTGATGCGGAACATCAGAATTCTGTTAGACCCTCAACCGCTTATTCTGTGCATAACAATCTCTTGACTTTAAAGGTAGGAAGTTTAACAAGTCAATTTGATAGATCCTTTTCCACCGGGAATCCTTATCCAACTCTGTGGGCCGCTTTTAAGCAGGTTTTTTTCCTCAGTATAATTCTGAAGCTGAAGCAGCCAAACAAAATCTTCCAACTCTATGGGTTTTTTGGTCTGTGGGTTGTGGGTAAGCAGGTTTTTTTCCTCAGTATGACTCTGGAGCTGAAGCCGCCAAACAAAATCTTTTTCTGGTATGATACATACAAGAAACCAATTAATCGTGACTGAATCGGCATTGTCTGTTTAAGACCGGTTTTATCTGTGACAACAACACAAAAAATTACATCAGAGAGAACTTATAATACCGATTGCTTCATTATTTCGGAGCATGCGTATTCGGTCCTTATTTAAGTATTCCTGTAATTTGTTTTTCAGGTATCGTAGTTGGCATGTTGTTTGCAGCAGGCATGTGTGTGCTATCATTACTGGCGTATGCTCTTCGGGATTGGTACCACTTGTCTCTCGCTACTAGCATACCGTTTATACTACTTTACAGGTAATATTTACTTTACTGGTTATTTTGAGCTTTGATAACTGTAATAGTAACTTCTTAAGCTGATTGTGGTGGCCTAGATAGAAGATTAGTTTAAGAAAGTACTGCCAAGCACCGGGTACCTTCAACAAGCTTTATTTTTTTTCACATTTTTATGAAAATTGAGAATGCTCTTCTTATTTGATTCCTATCCTTTTTTATTTTGACGGGCCTCGTAGCTTAGTTGGTTGTAGCTCTGCCTTCTGTGCTGTAGGTCATGGGTTCAAAACCCAATCAGTAAATTAATTTTAGTGGCGAACATAGATGTTAGTTCTCTATCTACAATATATAAGTGTTCTATTAATTATCTAGTTCTCATAGTTCAAGTTATGATCAGTTTAGGGCCAAATGGTTAGTATTTAATGGCCGTGAATAAATAGGTATGTATTATTTCCAAGATTTGTTGTAGTGAACCCTATTTAAATTAAAAGATCAGGCTTTGCAGTTCGACATTGACATACGAGACAAATATATCATCAGCTCGTTACGTTGCGTTAATGAAACACGCAAAAAGTATTTTTTGCTATTTTTGATTGCTTCAATCTTATTTTCAGCTATTACTGGCTGATACCTGAATCTCCAAGATGGCTGGTTGGGCGTGGACGCATCGCCGAAGCAGAGAAGGTGCTACGGAATCTCGCGAAGAAGAACGGGATTGAACTGCCTAGAGGGTTCCTACTAGAATTACATGTAAGAACATATTCAGATAATCATAAAAGTGTTATTAAAGTTATAAGTTAATAAAGCGGAATAAGTTCTGGATTGTGCAGTTATGACTGCAATAATGAACTATGCCAAGTTAAGGATTATTGAAGTTCTTGAATTGTATTTTGAGTAGAATATATATATCTATAATCTGGTATAATAAATGTAAAAATCTCTCCCCAGAAAAAAATGAAAGATGAAGATGAAGCGGCAGAAGCAGAAATGGCTATGCTGCCAAACATGAACGGGCACGTCGCCGCTCTGACAAGTGACAGAGAAGAATACGATAGAAGAATAAGTAATATGCTAACATTTAAGCCAGATCTATCTAAGATCTCCGAAACAGAAGAATCCAAAGACCTTGAAAGGATAATAGCTTTAGAAGTAGCCGAAATAGTAAATAAGAAGAGTAAGTTAAGAGAAAATGTCGATATAGATGAAGTTGAAAGGTTCAACCCTGAACCCAATCAGAAATCTACACAAACAGATTTCGCGAAATCTCCTTCCAACTCTCTGAGGAGAAAATCGATGCAGATTGTAAACAAGATCTTCATTCAAGAAGATGCTGAAGAGGATTTGGTGGAGAACAAGAAGATGGACGATCAGAACTCAGAAGGAGACTGCAAGGCTTCTCCGCTAGATGTGTTCAGATATCCTAATATAAGAAAGAAGTTTTTCATCTTAACATTTGATTGGGTAGCGCTTGGGGTTGTGTATAACAGCCTAAGCTACAACACGCCGAATTTAGGAGTTGATGATTACTTGGCGTTTTTTATTGGTAAGCTCCTATCAAGTTATTTACTAACGTCAACATCTGTCAAAAATTACACTTGGTGGATTTTTCCCAGAACTACATTCTACAAAAACTTCCATGTTTTTATTATGGTTGTCTGCACTGACGTGTCCAATGAGTAGATGATAATCACGACTTATTGTCATGATGGAATATTTAAAAATGAAACAAAAAATCCCCAATATTATCTTCATGACTATATTTTATTATATTATAATAGTAACTAGCGGCGGCTTCGCATGGGTATAAAATATATAGCCTATGTCATTCACTGAAAAAAGGATTAAAATCGATCCAGTAGTTTTGATTTATTAATTACTGCCCGTGGCCCGCACGCGTTAAATTTAGAGAACTAACAGAATTTCTCCACTATTTAATACTGTTATTATACAAATAAAACTTCCTCTTGAATCACTCTATCTATTAAAAAAAATTACATCAAAATCTGTTGCGTAGTTTTAAAGATTTAAGCATACATAGGGATATAGGAACAGAGAAAGCGACTTTGTTGTATCATAGTGATAAGTAATTGTATTGTAATTAGTAATTGTAATTACTACAAAGTTTACCTTTTTATTTTACTTATTATAAATTAAAATTTATAAACATCAATATTTTTTTATATATCTTTGTATAGATATCTAAATCTTCCGCCACTGGTACTGGCTGGTATGTTTTATATAATTGTTATTATTTCAGGATAGTCAACCATTTTATTTATAACTTCTTAACCTTTTTATTCAGTTTCAGTTGAATCATTGCATTATTGTATTCATCGTTCCTTTGTTTAAGCTTGGTTGTTTCTTCTAAAGTTTTTTTTTATTTTATAATTTAACTAGCTGACCGGGCCACGCGTTGCTGTGGCTAACGTTTTTGTCATATGACATTATAATTTGCAATAAAATAATATTGCGATCATAAATTGAGATGTGAGCTATCCTATCTTTCAAGTTGGATCAAACTGCACACGGTGTACAAATTTGATTAAAATCGGTTAAGTAGTTTAGGAGTCCATCGAGGACAAACATCGTGACACGTAATTTATATATTAAGATTAGGTTTTTTATCATTATCTTCAGGGGGTGCCGTGGAACTGCCGTCGTACTTCTTAGCGTGGCGTTGCATGGAGCGCTTCGGCAGGCGGTGGGTGCTCTGCGTTTTTATGTGCGTCGGCGGAGTGTCTTGTCTAAGCTGTGTTCTAGTCCCGGAATGTAAGTACCATATTTGTAATGCTCTCATACCTCTGCATTAGGATTCCCTGTCGCAGAGAGCATGGACAAACAGAAACACAAGACAAACACCCAAGACCCGAGACCAAACTTAATGCCAACAAACAAAGTGTTCCCCGGCCGGGAATCGAACCCGGGACCCCTCGCTTCGAAGGCAAGGCTACTACTAAGCCAAGGAGCCGTCAAAATAATAATAATAAGCTTTATTTTACACCCCAAAAAAAAAGTTGTAATTTCGGGAAACTTAACATTGAAGGTAAAAATATTTTGAACTTCAAATAACTATTACTATTGCAGCCTGGCCGTGGATTACGGTGTCGTTAGCGATGCTAGGTAGGCTCTGCGCCGCGTCTTCGTTTGCGGTGTTCTACGTCCTGATTGGAGAGCTGCTGCCGACGGTGATGCGTGCACAAGCCATGGGGGCGGCCTCCTTTATATCCGGCCTGGGGCTACTTGCTGTCCCCTATATTGTGCACTTGGTAAGTACACATTCATCATTATCTTCCTGCCCTCATCCCACTTGGGGGGTCCAGTTGCTCGCGTCCGTAGGTACCCTTTAATTCCCTACACGTACCCCTGGGTGGTGCTGAAGGAGCAACCAAAAGTAGCAATAGAACTTGTAAAAAAATCACTAAGTGGGGTCGGCACGACATGTATTTTTCTTCCATTTCCCTCTGTCAGACGTCATCTCAGTACTCACTCCTTTCTTACGCATATTATCTCTCACACAATCCATCTAACTTGCTTAGCTGATCTTTAAAAATCACCTCAGTTAAGCAACTTTTGGCCCGGTCAGAAGTTAGATGGGTGATCATTTAGTGGCGTTTGACAGGGTTTTCGTAAACACGTTAAGATGTCGGTCCCAGTAATACTAAAAGTTAAGCACACTGGAGGCTTTTGGGTGGCTTGAAAACTTCTACACTAGAGTTGACCGAAAGTATGAAGAAGATATTGCAATAAATTGAATATTTAAAGCAAAAAGAAAATCATTGATAGATATAATCTATTTCACGTATTTCAGGTGTTCAATCATACGATATTGGAATCAAATTGAAATTAGATTGACTTTTATATCTTTCCTTCTTTTAACTTGTATATTCCTCCTTTTGTTTGCAGGCGGTGTATTCCAGAGCGCTGCCGCTGACCATCATGGGTGTCCTCAGCGTGATGGGGGGGATCACCTCCCTCTTCCTCCCGGAGACCCTCAACCAGCCGCTGCCTCAGACCCTCGGCGACGGGGAGATGTTCGGAAGGAGCTTCAAGATTTTAAGTTGCGTGGAGAAACAAGACGATGGACGTAGATGAACTTTGGTCAAGAATTGTAGAGAGCGTGTAGAGTTTCGTGTAAGTGGCCAACTCTGGTGTCGGAGTTTTGAAGCCCAAAGGCCTGCGACATGACGATACAGCTGGGATAGGCCTCTTAAAGTGCCTAAGGATGGAAGCGCATTTTGAATTCCATCAAGCTGTCATAAATTCAACTACTAGCGCATAGTGATAAACAATAAACTGTTAATTAATACAATGGGGTCATCGCTTATACCGATTTTTCGGACTTAAATTTACCTTTAAGGAAAAAAATAAGTTTCAAAATTAGAGGAAAGAAAAGTGGTGTGTAAATAAACTTATACTTTTTACACTATCACACGTCTGCGCTAGAATTCCCTGTCGCAGATGGCATGGACAAACACGGAAACACAAGATATGGCGGACAAATTATATATTTATGTGTTGTCAAAATATGTGTTACTTGTCTTGTCAACTAGCGTAGTCGTGACCCGATGCAAGGAAACTACAAAAAAACCTATTTAAATTATACTCGATACATTATATCCTTACTGTATATAAAATATTTTGTATGTAGTAGAACATTGTCGTCACAAAGTGTAGCTTTAATATAATTAAGTTCTGTACTAATATATAAGTTAATTGTGCCTTTGTAAATGTTTGTCTTATCGTTCATGATAAGTAGTATAATGTTAGTTACATTAATATTAGTTTATGGTATTTAACATAACATAAATTGTATAAATTATAATTAGTTTAACATATGAATTATAATACTTTTTTAAGAGAATAGTCTATTTGTCTCATTAATTCTTAATTTATTCAGATGTTCTTCACATTAAATAAATTACAAAGAACAAAGTGGTTTATATTTATACCCAAAATTTTCATAAAGGAACTCTCTTAATAGTAATACCATCCTTTACCTAGGCTTAGGCCAAAGTCTGTCTTATCTCTAAAGGTCTGTATAATTCTCACTAAGCCCAGAAGACTGAAATTTTGACAGAATTTGTGTTATTAATTATGACAGCTGTCCGATAAATGGTTATTACAACTAAAGTGAATATGTAATTTATACTCTGTGTTTATTTCACTAATAATCCAATAAATTTTTAACTTTTAATAATTTGACGTGAATACGTTTTTGAATTTGCTTCCATAGTCTGAAGTAATTCAGAAAGCTGATGATAAAATCAGTTGTTACAGTTTGCTGCTGCAACTGTATATCCATCATATAGTATATATATAATCCGAAATATAATTACAGCACTCGATAGCTAAAAGATCGAAAAATTCGTGACGTTGAGTGAGTACTGTGACGTATCGCTTGCTCGGGTTTTTCTTAATTACTCATAACGTAAACGTATTCACGTAAAACACACGGCCGTGTCCACGACACAGCCACACCCCATTTTTAAAATGATAAGTGAATCTGTCTAATTTGTAGAACGTTGGGCCAAACAGTTTTCAAATGTCATTGCGTCTTTGGCACCCCCGGGGGTACTTGGAAGGGAACAAAGTGATCTACAGACTTGAGCCAAGCCTCTTAAGTGTCTCCTAGCGTCACTACTATTATTAATTCCCTTGTAAGTAGTGATATTGAGTATTTTAACTCAAGTCTCCGTCATTTGTGAACCGATTGTTCAAAATTGTTTTTTATTTGAAAGGATTTGATTTCAGAGTGGTCCCATAAAAATATTTTAATTTACCTAAACTATTAAATAGTTATGTTGTTAAATCAAATAACTAGAAATAACATGTCATCCAAGTAAACGAAATTGCGTATTTTGCTCTCCTGTGACTTTTTTCTTCGCCCGTTGTATACCGGTTTGGATGTTGTAAAATAGTTTGTGGGGTGAGAAATAAGGGATGAAAGTATTGAATTCGATTATTTTCGATTTTTTTTAATTCAGCCACTTGTTGGAAATGTGTTCAAAAAGGTCACTCTTTGTGTGGTGAGCATCAAGTTTGTTCTCGGGTCTTGGGTGTTTGTCTTGTATTTATATGTTGTCCATGCCATCTGCGACACAGGGAATCCTAGTGCAGATTTATGAGTGTGTAAACGTTTATGTTTATGTTTATATGATAGAAATAATATAATAGGTAGTAGTAATACCTTCCATACCAGCCTCTAATGTTCCCACTGCAGACACCGGCCTACTCTCGATAATTGAGAGTGAACGGGCTCTGATCTACCACGGGAGATAGATGTCTCATGTCTTCGAATTTTCTAAGACATGCCGGTTTCCTCAAGATGTTTTTCGTCACCGTTTTGAGAACGTGGCATTGCGCACATCAATTTTTTCAAGTGAAAAAACTCATTGATTTACGTGTGGGTTTGAACCAGCAACCTTCAGATTGAAATTCAGCGTCTATGCCTTTGGTTCACCACGCTCTCTCGCCTAATAGTATGAGAAATGTTTTACTGATTAACATTATTTCCGCCATAAACGATTGTTATATATAAATCTTTACAAATATACATAATCCACTTTGTATACACTGTCTTACCATATCAATACCTAGGAGACGTGGGGTACGACGACAGTCGCAAAGCACTCACGGACGAATGAGGTACGCGTCTAAAAAATATATTAAAACCTTTTTAGGTTCGTTAAAAATAGAATACAAACTTTTTGAAAGAGATCTCACTGGCCGCAGTACAAGTGTTGCGTTCTTATTGTTATAAAGATAATTAGTGAATAGTGTAAATATGGAAAAACGGTATTATTATATATTCAAGGAGGGGAGTAGGGTTAATCAATATTTAATTGCTTTTTTAAGTAAGTATTACTTTTGTTTATATCTTAATTTTAATTTTAATATTTAATGGTGAGATTTTGAAAAATGTTGTGAGATAAGAGGGCGCGTTGGGCTCTGTCGTATTGACGAAGAATTTTAATCCGAATATCTCTGGTTAAAATCCAGGGTTTTTTTTAAACCACTTATGTGGCAAACAAGCATACGGCCTACCTGATGTTAAGCGGTTACCGTAGCCTATGGACGTTTGCAATACCAAAGGTATCACTCGTTGGCAACCCTTTAAATATTTTAAGGGTGCACCGAGAGTTTTACGTTTGGAATTTTATGTACGTGATATCTAACACTTTCTCAATAAATAGTTATAGATAATATTATCAACCAGATGATGGACTAACCTAGAACCAAAATTGGTTCTAGGTTCCCTCAATACTAACCGACTAATCATCTAAGATAAGTAACTTACGAGCAAGTCAGAACTTGGATGGGTGACCATGTATGTGGCATTTGAACTAAGCGCCTCCGTGCATCAGAGGGCACGTTTAGATGTCGGTCCCGGCTATAGTCGTTACGCCATGTCGGATGCCTTCGGGCTGCGAGAACTCCGACACTAGAGTTGGCCACTCGCTCAAACAAAAGAAGAACTCATTGGATCATATTTGGATTTGAAATAGATGAGTTGAAAGTTGATATATTGTATGTACCGCTGAAGAACGCCGATTTACAATCTGAAGGTCTCTGGTTCAAACCCACACGTGAACCAATGAGTTGTCCACTTGAAAAATTTATATGCGCAAGCACGTTGTCGAAACGGCAAAGGAAACCGTGAGAAAACCGGCATGTCTTAGAAACAAAAATTCGAAAACATGTATCTACTAATCCGGATTGGGCTTCCGTGATAGATCAGAGCCCATTCACCCTCAATTAACGAGAGTAGGCCGTTTCCCAGTGGGAACAACACGGACTTATCACTGGCTCACCACGCTCTCGGCCCATGTATTCACTTAAATAATATGTTACCCACGACAGTAAGTCTACCAGTGTTCGCCTATGGCTGCAGCATAGGGTGGATGTCTCCAATGACACTCCTGCTGCAGTCTCCCACAGACTCCCCGAAGAACCCCCCACTCACTAACTTTGAGGTAAGATAGACGAATCCTTGAACCCCTACGTATCCCCCAGGTGGTGCGAAAGAAACCACCCGAAGTAGCTGTAGAACTTGTGCCAGGTTCGTCCGGAGAAGTACTGCTTCCACACCTGGTAATCTGCAGCTAAGCAGATGTACGCGCGCTGCTCGTGGAAGGGTGTGGGTGTCGGTGAAATGACAGCTGCATGAGACGTAACATCCACGTCTCGGGTGACGGGCGCAACGGGGTGCGACTAGATTCTTCTCATACGGTAAATGAGTCGTTTTGAGATTGTTTATGGATGGTGGTAGGTTATTAACACTAACCGCCGGCTTAATATTTTTTTCACATACCTAAATATTATGTTTTTGAGAAAAATTTGTTTAGATGCTTTAAGGTATGGTTAGGTTTTTCTACGAGTTTCTATTGCCAATTTTATGGATGAGTTTTAATTACAGATTTGGCCTAATTTGAAAGGATATGCTTTGAAGTTGTTCCCATAGAAATTTCATAAAAATCGATTCAAAATTTGTTGTAAAATCAATATAACTGTAAAAAATATGTTATCCAAGTAAATTACGTACTTTGCTTTCCTGTGACTTTTTCTTCGCCCGTTATATACCGATTTGGATGTTTCTTCTGTAAATTGGTAGGGTGTACCCATGGGGGGGCCCAGTTGCTCGCGTCCGTAGGTGTGAACCCTTTGATTCCCTACACCCTGGGTGGTGCTAAAGGAGCAACCAAAAGTAGCAGTAGAACTTGTGCCAAGTTCGTCCGGAGAGGTACTGCCGCCACATCTGGAATCTACGGCCAAGCAGAGGTGGTTGCGTTACTGTGTTACGGTGGAAGGGTGTGGCTGCCGGTGAAATCACATGCGCATGAGACATATCATCCCCGTCTCGAGTGATGGACGAAGCAGGATGAATGCAACTCAGTAATGATTTGGATCTCGTACTGAGTCGCACGCATTACTGTTGTCATGGGCGAGGATCACTACTTACCATCAGGTACCGACGAGGAAGGGATGAAAATATTGAAGAATATTTTTTTTTTACTCTTTTTTCAGTGAGCTACTCGTTTATGCAACCCTTAACCTTGTTACCAGGTGTCGATGATGGGGGCGATTTCATACTTAGTCTGCATCCCATCAGATTTCTTGATGTCCTTCCTCTCAGACCACGTGGGCAGGAAACCTTCGATTTTGTTCATGTCTGCTGCAGCTGCGGTATGTTGACATAATAAAAATATTCGAAACTAGCTGTTCCCCGCGACTTAGTCTGGAATAAATTTTTTTTTTGCGCAGTTACTCCTAATAACGTCCTGTCAAAATTCGGCCAGCCGTTTTGGAAATTAGCCAAAACAAACAGACAGAAACAGATAGACGGACCAAAAAATTAAAGATTGTTTTCTTTATAAGTACTGTTAATACTTTCAAATGCATACAGTTTTAATATTTTTTACGAAAAAACGGTATAATCCGCCTTTTGGCTACGGGAACTCTTTACTTTTTATGAATAAAATATAGTCTGTGTTAATCCAAGATAATATATGCTATCCTGGTACCAACTTCCATCCAAAACCGTTTGAGCGTGAGGAAGTAACAAACACACACACACACACACACACACACACACACACACACACACACACACATACCCATACCTACAAACTGTCACCTTTCTAATATGAATGTGATTCTGTTAGTAATCGATTTTCAAGACAATTGTTATGTTCAATACAATGTCTATTTTCTAGTGTGGTTGGATCCTGAAGCTGTCTTCGATGGAGACGTGGGCCTTCGTGACGGGTCGCGCTTTCATGGGCATATCCATGGCAGCGGCTTACGTCACCTGCCCCTTGTACCTCAAGGAAATCAGTGAGGACAGTATGAGAGGTGTTCTTGGGACCATGGTGAGTGAGGAAGAAGACAGAAATTATGCAAAACAAGGATGGGGAGAAGACGCTTTTTATTTATTTATGTCAATAAGTGTCATAACGAGGTGAGGGCCCACCTGGTGATGAGACCCCCGCCCATGACAACAATAACGCGACTCAGTATAAGATTTAGATCTTGCGTTTTTACAAGAAAAACAATACAAAAAGCTATGGTTAGTTTGAGGCTATTTAGCGCTGTCCATGTCCATGTTAATGATTTCTTTTTGATTATTTTGTAACTGTTATTATCGAACAAAGAGTTTAAATAGAGACGCCATTAGTAGCCTCTTTATTTCCAGGTGATCCTGGCCCACACGAGCGGTAATCTCTTCCTGTACATAGTTGGGGACATCATGGCGTACCGGCCCGTACTATGGCTGTGTCTAGCCTTCCCAACTGTCCACCTGGTGCTGTTCATGATGATGCCGGAGTCTCCATCGTACCTCGTGAAGATCGGGAAGTTGGAGGTAAGTAATTCTAGGGTTTCAAACCTGAAATGGAACCCTTCGATGTCCGTCTGCCGGTCTGTCCTTTTTCTCAAGAACACGTAGAGGTATCAAGTTGGAATTAATAACGAATACTCAAATCTGCGATCTCTAGAAGTAGTAAAAAAATCAAACTTCTAAGTTAACGCAATCAAAAGATACGGCGGTTTATGTTCCGTTTATGCCGCATACTTTGATTCTCACAAGGCAATTGTTGTATTTGCACCAATTTCAAATGGATCACGCCCGAGGAGCTTGTCACGTTTCTTCTAGTTTTATTATAATGTAGTCAATGATATCATTGACTATGTTATAATATTTTAGGAGCAAGACTTCGTGAAATGTACACCACGACGTATCAATAAAATAATATGTACCTACAATTTAGTTTTATATTAAACAAATGTCGTTTTATTGTTTTATATCAATGCGTCCGTGGTGTTACCCGCGTCTTCCAGGGATTTTTTTTTTATGTGAATGTGTTACGTAACGAGCTGAGGGCCCACCTGATGGTAAGTGGTGACCCTCGCCCATAACAACAGTAATGCGTGCGAATCAGTATGAGATCCTAATCTTTACTGAGTCGCACTCATCCTGCGTCCATCACCCGAGACAGGATTCTTAATTTTTTCTTTCATAAGACAATACACAAACAAACACAACAAAAAGTATTAATATAATTGGTCCAGCGGCTCACGCGTGATGCTGTAACCTAGGGAAATAGGGATTAATTTTATTACAAGCTTTTATTTAACTTGTCTCCGGATGGAATCTTGCAACTGAATTTTAAATCAGTTATCTTTAACCGATTGAGCTGAAATTTGGTATACACGCTTATTTTGGATGACAATGCATGCTTAGCTATGTGAGGTCATTCTAATTCCAATATGGCGGATCATCCAATATGGCGGACTGGTTATTTGTTCTGCACTACCACAGTAATGGGTATCAAATGAAAAGCTTGCTGAAGAAAACACGAAAAAAGCTTGTTATTAAAAAGATTTTTTTATATATATACAATAGATGATAGATGTACATTACACCCTACACATTACACCTATCCATTCATCCATTTCTTGCGTGGCCAACCCTGTTGTCAGAGACCATTGACAGGCGAAGAGTTACCTATGTTATATAGACGGCTCCGTGGCTTAGTTGGTAGGAGCCCTGACTTCGAAGCGAGGGGTCCCGGATTCTTCCCGGCCGGGGCACACTTTGTGTTTTGAACATGAAGTTTGTCCTCAAATTAAGATATATTGTACGCAGGAAGCGACCAGAGTCTTAGCCTGGCTCCGCTGCAAGCAGGAGTACGATGCGTCAGTCATCACAGAGATAGACGACCTGAAGAAGGAACAGAAACATGACGATGACAGCAGCCGCTTCGTCCTTAAGGCTATACGTAAGCACTATCATTTTATTTAAGTTATTGCCGCCGTCCCTGATGGTAAGTTATTGCCGCCGTCCATAAACAACAAAAATACAATTAAGTTGTGAAGACCCAAGTAGCATCACTCTAGACGGAGATGTTATGCCTGTAATCTGTAGCTAAGTTGGTAGTAGCCCTGCTTTCGAACCGAGGGGTCCCGGGTCCGATTCCCGGCCGGGGCACACTTTGTGTGGTGAGCATGAAGTTTGTTCTCGGGTCTTGTGTTTGTGTGTTTGTCCATGCCATCTGGGACACAGGTAATCCTAGGTATGAGTGTGTTAACGTTGTTTTTTATTGTAAGTTTACCTGCTTTTTTAATTTATTTAAATGTGGTTTATTTGATCCGAGAACAATATTACGGGCTTAATAGAGGCAAAAAAGATTTTCGAGTTATAGCGAGATTTTTATGTACAATCGTATACATAAAAATCCCAGGCTATTTGCTCAATTATACTATTATAAGTATTTATATGGACATATAGGGAATTTGAAATAACGAATACATTTTCATCAAAAAGGACAGTCTACATTATAGCTATGTAAACGTATGATAGCTGAATTGTAACGTGTTGTTACGACACAAGACGTAAAAACCACACAATTGTAACCAATAATACACAATCAAGCATTGATTTAACAAATAGGAAGATACGCCACGGTCTAACATTACGTTTACAAAATCGAGACTGGATACCACTACAAAACACTTCCCACACAGCTATATATTGCGATAAAGTAAACGCTTAAACACTCATACTCTTACACTAGGAATCTCTATGTAGCAGATGGCATGGTTTGTCCATAGGAACACAAGACCCGAGAACAAACTACGTGCTTACAACACAAAGAGTGTCCCGGCTGGGAGTCGAACCAGTACAACACTCTTTCACCGAAACACAGAAAAAGGAATACGGCACTTGACGATGGATTACCGCTGTAATGTGGTGGCAGTACTTCTCCAGACAAACATGATACAAGTTCTACTGCTACTTTAGGTTGCTCCTTATGCACCACCCAGGGAACAAGTGTTGGTACTGGGGGTATACATGTGAACCTAATCAACATGGTCTTTCAAAATGGCTGAAGAGAACAAATAATAATAATAATAATAATAATAAAGCCATTTATTCCCCGATCACAAAACAATACAAAATTGAGTTACAATATTTTCAATGAATTCATTTAGATTATTAATTTTTTCAATGTATTATATAATAGACTATCTAGTTATTTAAGAATTATTACGGTAATCAGTACAATATAGTATGTATTTATTTTAGTTCATCTTTGTTTGTCATAATGCTTTTGTATTTGGGGCTACCCATTTTTGGGCAAAGGCCTCCTCCAACCCTTTCCAAGCGTCTCTTTGTTGCGCTAGACGTGTCCATGTAGGAGAGAACAAAAGTCTATGATATGATCGACCGGATTGGATTTACTGGCCTCGTAGCTCTGTTGCTCTGCCTTCTGCGCTGGAGGTCATGGGTTCGCTTCCCACCCAGGACAAGCATTTGTGTGCGAACAGAAATGTTTGTTCTGTATCTGGGTGTTAATATGTATTATATGTATATATTTATAGAAAAAAATTAATGTCCATGAATATTTTGAATATTGAATGTTTGTGTATGCAAGTAGTATTTAGCAGGACGCGCCCGTGGAGCTAGTATCGTATCTTCTAGTTTTTATTAATATCATTGCAATTAAGGCATGAAAGCTTCAAGGCTAATATAATTGATTCGTATATTAACCTTTATTCGAACCAAATTTATATAGTTTACATATGTATATTCATAAGTTCACGCTCTTTCCCCGAAGGGTTAGGGAGATTTTTCTATCGTGGCACCGTAGACGTGACAAGTGTTGTCGCTGCCATTGTTTTCCCGCTAACATTTTTCTGCAGTAAATTTTCAATTTTATAATTCTTTGTACCACAGATAGAACAGAACTTATATTTCGAGGTACCTACCGAGATTAATCCAAAGTTCTTTTTTATTTGATATCCTTTCAAATTGACCCCAAAGAATTTTTATGGTTTGGTTATGTTATTTAAATCAAAATAACTGAAAAAAAATTCATCCAAGTAAACGAAATTCCGTATTTTTGCTAATTGTTTCTTTTTAGGTTTTTAAATCAGTTACTTGTTCGTCTTACTATTAGTGTGTGTAGACAGATATTACAAAATATGTTGCTTGTGAAAGCGACTACAATATTCCTTTGAATGGAATTCATAAAACATTTGCATATAAAATATATATCTACGAAACAAACTCCTAGATTATTATTTTGTGATCAAACAATCTCGCGGGAAATCAGATATTTTTCAAACATTTGCTCAGTATCTCGGAGCAAATGTTTGTTGAATTGTTAATGTTAGTCGGTAGTTATAACTTTAATTACTTTTTGATAATAAACATAATCACAATGGGTTTATAAACGTCATTGAATTGTAAAATCACGATTTGTGATTACATACTTTGTATCGTCATCATAATTATACTTAAATATGTTTATTTATACGTATTTTCATATAATATTTGTTTATATATGTGTATAATATATTTAACTATATATTCATATTGTGTGTAATGTAATAAGTTATTTATGATTACAGAAAGTTCCAGTGATTTTATCATATTATTATAATATCAAAGTTATAAAATTTCATATTTGTCAGTAGGTACACTTGAATACCCCATATAATTTTCATGTTAACCTATCCATTTGGTTGTCTGGAAGAAATCGCTTACTAGCAATAAGACCGCCCCTTGTATTGTTTTTATGTAATAATGTTTTTGTTAACCTTATCATCTGGTGTACAATAAAGTATTATCTATCTATCTAACGTTCATGAACCAAATCAAATCTTGTTTGCAGTGAAGGATAAAATCCTCTGCAGAGGGTTTAGGATAGCCATAGTTGTGGTGTTGGCTAGAGAGGTTTGTGGAGCCATTCCAGTCCTGAACTTCGCCGGGGAGATCTTCGAAAGGGCTTCCACTGGCACCGGCCTAGTGCTGACGCCGAACCAGCAGGCCATGATGCTGGGAGGTATGCAAGTGGCTGGCTCCGCACTGGCGACCAGTGTTATTGAGAGAACTGGGAGAAAGGTGAGTTCTAGAAAGATTTGTTTAAGTGGTCTGAAAAGGGTGATAAAGCATCTCTCCGCTAAACTTTAATGTCTCGTGATATTGTCAGAATGTTGACGGCTCCGTGGCTTAGTTGGCTACCATGCCTTCCAAACGAGGGGTCCTGGCTTCGATTCCAGTCCAATTAAGCTACGGAGCCGTTTGTTCTGTCTGAAAGTAAATATGTATTAATATATTTAAAGAAAAATCCAAGAACGTATTCTGTCAGTAATCTCAGTAATGTAGTATTCATACAATCTGTAATTAGTTCGGGGCTTAATAGGTGTATTAATTATTATGGTGAAGAACCGAAACAAATAATTTTTGAATCTCGAATTTGAAAAATTTTTAGCCAGCGTGTGCTACGCTAAATTTAATACATTTTGTGCCTAATGTATTGTTTTAGTGGTCTTAAACCATCTTCGCATTATTGCCTTTCTTATGAAACCGGTTTGAGGCAGATCGGTTGGATGGTTTTTAACCGACTTAAAAAAGGAGGAGCTTTTCAATTCGAATGTTTTCTCCGTCATTCATGAAAATTAAATTATTATTAAAAAAGGTTTAATAGTTTAGTTGTTAAATCAAAATAACTGGAAAATATATGTCATCCAAGTAAACGAAATTGCGTATTTTGCTTTCCTATGACTTTTTTCTTCGCCCGTTGTATACCGGTTTGGATGTTTTGTAAAATGCTTGTGTACCCCCTAAGAAACAAGGGATGAAAATATTGAAGTCGGTATTTTTCGATTTTTTAAATCATAACGTATAAAGGATAGGAAGAAACAATTTTTGTGTTTAAATATTAGGATGAACACATTGATCATGATGGTCTTTGCTGGGGTGAATATGTTTTTTTTATGTGAATAAGTGACGGAACGAGCTGAGCTGAGGGCCCACCTGATGGTAAGTGGTGACCCTCACCCATGACAACAATAATGCGTGCGACTCAGTATGAGATCCAAATCTTTACTGAGTCGCATTCATCCTACTGCGCCCATCACTCGAGACGGGGATGATATGTCTCATTGCGCATGTGATTTCACCGGCAGCCACACCCTTCCACCGGAACACAGTAATGCAACCACTACTGCTTGGCGGCAGATTCCAGATGTGGTGGTAGTACCTCTCCGGACGAACTTGGCACAAGTTCTACTGCTACTTTTGGTTGCTCCTTTAGCACCACCCAGGGGGTATGTGTAGGGAATCAAAGGGTACACACCTACGGACGCGAGCAACTGGACCCCCCAAAATGTTTGCCTGAAGGTATGACCCTTAAACTCCCTTTCAGCCCCTGCTGTTCACCACGGCCTTAATCTCAGGGTTAAGCATGTGCGCGCTGGCCTCCTGGTTCCTGGCGAAGAGGTACGACGTCTACGCCCCCGACTGGATCCCAGTGGCTACTCTCTGCCTGTGCATCTTCTGCGACTCCTCGGGCTTGCAGCCACTCAGCGTCGTTCTAACTGGAGAAATGTTTTCTTTCAAGGTACGGTGCCACAGACACACACAGATATACACTAAAAAATTATTTCACCCCTCTTTTTTGTCGGGGGTTAAAATAGAAATACTTTTCTTTGCAGTACCGTGGTACCGTGATGGCGACCGCTATGGCTCTGGCTTCACTGGTCGACTTCATCCAAATGCTGTTCTTCAAACCGCTGGCCATAGCCGTGGGCGACTACGCGGCATTCTACTTCTTCGGCATCGTCTGCATATCAGCAGCCATTTATGTTATCCTGGTAGTCCCGGAGACTAAGATGAGAACTGTCAGCGAAATTCAGGGTGATTTGAGAACGAAAAAGGAGAAAAAGAGGGATACAGAAAACATCAAAGCCGCTACTTAATTTGAATATTCTTTTTGCTTTATAACCGACATCAAAAAAGAGGGTCTAATTAGGCTGTAGGTTTATTTTTTATATTCTTCTTAAGCGATTACTTCGCCAATCAAAGAGCGATTTGGATAATCCTTTTTAATTTTATAGGGTAATCCGCAGAGATGGTTTCATAGAGATTTCATGTACAAATTACACTGGCGTAAAACAAGAAAATAAAAGTATTATAATAAAATCGGTTTTTCAATTAGTCAATAATTGTATTTATTTTTTAAGACTAGAAAAAGGTAATGAAAATATCTTCACAGTATTTGTGGTGATCAAGATATGAATAAATATTGGTCCTAATGCTGATACTATTGCTTTAAAAAAATTCTTTACGGCATTCGTCACTTTCTCTTATTTACAAATTATATGAGACAGCAATACTTACAGAACTGTTAGCAACGATTTTTATTTAGTTATTTACCAATATAATTGTTTAACTTTTTAGATATTTATGCAACGACCAATATACATTTTTCATACATATTAACACCGAGACATAAAACAAACATCTGTGTTTGTTTCACAAATATTTGTCTTTGGTGGGATTTGAGCCCACGACCTGCAGAAGGCAAAACTGCTATCGAGCTGTGAGTTTTTTTTTTATGTGTATGAGTGACGGAGCGAGCTGAGGGCCCACCTGATGGTAAGTGGTGACCCTCGCCCATGACAACAGTAATGCGCGCGACTCAGTATGAGATACAAATCTTTACTGAGTCGCATTCATCCTGCTGCGTCCATCACCCGAGACGGGGATGATACGTCTCATGCGCATGTGATTTCACCGGCAGCCACACCCTTCCACTGGAACACAGTAATGCAACCACTACTGCTTGGCGGCAGATTCCAGATGTGGTGGCAGTACCTCTCCGGAAGAACTTGGCACAAGTTCTACTGCTACTTTTGGTTGCTCCTTTAGCACCACCCAGGGGGTACGTGTAGGGAATCAAAGGGACGCGAGCAACTAGACCCCCCAAAAAAACTTGTCAAAATGAACTACATATTCAATCATAACATTTTTATAATGTTGAAAAAGTAATTATGACAGTTTTCATAGATTACTTGACCACATATAAAACAATATACGCATCAGGTGTGCGATACCAATCTATTTTCTAAATGGAAAACTTCCATCGCAAACAATTAATTACCCATCGCATTATTCATTATCTTTATTACCTGCTAGAGCCACCCAGTCTAATGTATCGTTTCAACAAATTGATACCTTTCATAGCTACCCGTACTAAGGTGTTGCACTAACCTAATCATTATCGATCTAACTTTACACTGTAAAGAGAGACATTCCACTATGTTCAAAAATGACTGTCAAGTAATTTTAGATGAAGATTTAAACAACATTTTTAAGCCTTTTTATTTCATCAACCGCATTTATTGCGTTCAACCGTTCAATATCAAAAAGAACGTGGCTACCCCAATTACTAAGCTCAATTTTATGTCAGCAATGATTGTTAGCTCGGGTGCACTGGGTTTGTTCTACTATATACAAAAACAGTGGTTTAACGCAACAAGAACAATTTACATAGCGACATACGCTCAATGCGTCCAGTGTTTCATGGTGATGTGTTTTCTGAACGTGTACCAGAAAGAAATAAACCTGTCTTTTTTATCGAAGCTCCAAGAGCTAGACCGATGTATCAGGAACGTAGAAGACACGAAGAGATTGACGATATTGAGTTGGCTGTCCTGCGCTTTGATGCTGATATTCTACATGCCATTGATAGCGATAAAGATAAAATGGGATAAGCACTGGAATTGGACTAGGGGAGTATTCATGATGATGACAATCTCGTTCCAAATGAAATTGGTTAATATGTCAATGATAATGTATTACTTAGTTCTGAAACTGAGAAAATGGAAAGTATTGGTGTTCGGTAATACGAGCCATCGAGATAAGGACTTTTATATTGAATTCAAAAATATTTTTCAGAACACTATAGTGGTGTTTACGCTTTTCAAAAAAGTTTGTCAGGTTCTCGTAAGTACCTAGCTTGATTATATTTCAACTCAAACACACATCACGTATATATCTTAAATATATGTGTATATCTCTAGTTTTATAAGTATTTCCTTAAAAGGCCTAATTTATTATCATTTTACAGGTGATGTTTCACTTCATCGCGACATTCATGCTAAATCTTTATTGCACAGAAATTTTGATAATTACAGCGAAAGCAGATACGGTATATATTCTATTGGCATTCTTTAGAAACATGTATGCCCGAATGGATTCTCTGATTTCAATTTATTTTCAGCAATTTTCTAATAGAATACTTACCCACATTATAGCCGTATTTTTTTGGATTCTCAAAGGGTTATTTGCTGAAATATTTTTTTGCACCATGTGTGAACTTTTTTACAAAGAAGTGGAATATACTCGTCATGAAACTATTCAAAAAGCTTGGACCAAATTTCACGGTAAAATGTATTATCAAGAATATCTATGCCCAGCAGTGTTACACGCAGTTAGCCATCCTAAGGGAACCGGGAACCGCACTTTTTCGGAACCACATTTTTCCAAAATAATCCTGCATACCAAATTTCATCCAAATCCGTTGAGCCGTTTGAGCGTAAAGGAGTTACAATGGCTTTCTCTAAATGATGAGTTCGGTGAACATGGGAAGATAAGAGGCTGATACGGATAATAGAAATTATATAGCTGAATTACATGGACGCATTAAAAGATAATAGATGGACAATAGATGGACTGAGGGCATATAATATTTAAGGTGAAAAAGTTAATGACAGAATTAACAAATGAACAAGACCAACAAATAAAATTGTAATATATAAGAACGGCAGCAAGTAATCAACGAAATAGCATTGATCAATGTTTCTAAGCATTCTAGTGCAATTAGGTATAGCACTTAATCGAACGAACAAAAGACAAAGTATAAACACTTATAAAGGCGAAAGTTTGCATGTGTGTGTATGTATGTTACTTCGTCACGCCTGTGGTAGAAAGGATTTGGAAGAAATTTGGTATGAAGGTAACTTATACCCTATTTAAAAAGGAAGTGTTCCTGTGAGATCGACAACCGCGGGTAACATCGAGGGGCGCATATAATTTATTTACTTTTTATTTTTATGTGAAAATGTGACTGAACGAGTCCCCGTTGTCATAGCAACAGTAATGCGACTCAGCATAAGATTTGGATCTTACACCAAGTTGCATTCATCCTGCTGCGTCCATCACCCGAGACGGGGATGATACGTCTCATGCACATGTGATATAACCGGCAACCGCAACCTTCCACCGGAACACAGTAATGCGAGAACTACTGCTTGGCGACAGGATCCAAGTTTGATGGCAGTACCTCTCCGGACGAACTAGGCACAAGTACTACTGCTACTTTTGATTGCATTTTATTATTCTTGTAATTAATTGTTTGACAACGATGTTTGACAATGGATTTATTGTTTGACAACGGTCTATGCTACTATCGTTAGCATTTCTTTAGTTTTGATGTCATGAATTATGCCTTCCATACCCTTAAACATACTTTACTTTCAGATATTGATTACATTCAATATAACGGGGATTTTAGATGTTTTGGGAAATGCATTCGTCGGATCATAGACACCAACTTTAACAAGATGACTGCTTGTGGAATGTTTGTAGTGGACGCCACTTTACCGCTGAAAATGTGTATTCTTGTCACTACATATATTATAGTGCTTCTGCAATTTGCTTTATAGGATATATGCGGTGAACTAAAAAAATATATACTACCCATGTAAATTTGTTGTTTTCTTTCTTTAGGGTTATTCATATTGTTTAGGGACCCTTTTTAATAAGCAGGCATGTCTTTGAACCAGACATTCGAAGACAAGTGACATATACCTATCCGGATTGTATTCCTAAGATCAAAGCCCACTCACTCTCAATTAATTGTTGATAGTTCGCGAGTGTCTCCTGCAGTGGGAATGTAAGAGGTTGATAAAAATTAAGTAGCAAACGTTAGCGAGCGTATCACTTGAGAATGGCTTCGAGGGGTTCAATCAAAGCCGAGCTTGGTCCACGGTTTTTCTGGGAAGTGATGGATTGTATTTTTTATTGAGGAAATGATGGAACGGCTTCTAGAATGGCGTGGTGGCCCGTGACAACAGCAATCTTAGTCAAAAGAAGGTCTTAGACTGAATTTGACTTCTTGCTGTGTCCATCACTTTTCGCATCATTTTTCGCTTGAAAATTAGCAATGTTAAGGAAATGCGAGATAACATAAAACTTATGTCTTAGAATTGAGGTATCTAAGTAATTTTTAAGCATTCAACGGAAATAAAGATTTTTGATTTTGACTTTGAACTTGGCACAAGTTCTACTGCTATTTGGGCTGCTCCTTTTGCACCACCAGGGGGACACGTGAAGGAACTCTGAGGGTATTCAGACAGACGCGAGCAACATGGCCGCCATAAACTTTGTCGTGGACTTAATATCAAGATATGAAGATATATAAATAAATAACGATCCTAATGCTAGTTCTATTGATTTATAAAAAAATCCTTGATAGCATTCATCACTTTCTCTTACATACAAACTATATGAGACAGCAATAATTACAGAACTGTAAGTGACGATTTTAATTTAGTTAGATTCCAATTAAAACGTTAACCTTTTTGAGATTTTTCGTACCTATTAACACTGAGACATAAAACAATATCTATGTTCGTTTCACAAATGTTCGTCTTGGTGGGACTCCAACCCACGACCTACAGAAGGCAAAACTGCTACTAGCTGTTCTGTCGCTGAACTGTGAGTCTTGTCAAAATGAACTACATGAATCAGTGTTAGAATTTTTATTATGTTGAAAAGGCAATTATGACAGTTTTCATAGACTAACCACTACATTACTTCACCACATATAAAACAATATACGCAATAGGAGTGCGATACAAACCTATTTTCTAAATTGTAAATTTCCATTGCAAACAATTACTTTCCCATCGCATTATTCATTATCTTTATTACCCGCTAGAACCACTCAGTCTAATGTATCGTAACTTAACAAACCACCCGTATTCTAAAGTGTTGCACTAACCTAATCACTATTGATCTAACTTTACACTGTAAAGAGAGACATTCCACTATGTTCAAAAATGACGGTCAAGTAATTTTAGATGAAGATTTAAACAACATTTTTAAGCCTTTTTATTTCATCAGCCGCATTTATTGCGTTCAACCATTCAATATCAAAAAGAACGTGGCTACCCCAATTACTAAGCTCAATTTTATGTCAGCAATGATTGCTAGCTCGGGTGCAATGGGTTTGTTCTACTATATGGTTCGACAAGTACATTGGGTTAACGCATCAAGAACAATTTACATAGCGACATACGCTCAATACGTCCAGTGCTTTATGCTGATGTGTTTTCTGAACATGTACCAGAAAGAAATAAACTTGATTTTTTTATCGAAACTCCAAGAGCTAGACCGATGTATCAGGAACGTAGAAGACACGAAGAGGTTGACGATATTGAGTTGGCTGTCCTGCGTTTTGATGCTGATGTTCTACATGACATTGATAGCGATAAAAATAAAATGGGAAACGAACTGGAATTGGACTAGGGGAGTATTCATGATGATGACAATCTCGTTCGAAATGAAAATGGTTAATATGTCAATGATAATGTATTACTTAGTACTGAAACTGAGAAAATGGAAAGTAATGGTGTTCGGTAATACGAGCCATCGAGATAAGGACTTTTATATTGAATACAAAAATATTTTTCAGAAAACTATAGTGGTGTTTACGCTTTTCAAAAAAGTTTTTCAGGTTCTCGTAAGTACCTAGCTTGATTATATTTCAACTCAAACACACATCACATATATTTCTTAAATGTATGTGTTAGTTCTCTAGTTTTATAAATATTTCATATAGCCCAAGATCCCACGACCGCCAGATCTTCGTTTATAGATCCCCAAGTAACATATATAAAATTTTGCTTTTATACTGTAACGAAAGTAGAATCATTATTTATTAAAGTTTAAGGGTAGCAACTGTCATAAGTATCCGGCAATGGATGACGAGATTTCTAAACTGATCCCGAAGATAATATAAAAAATTGAGCTTTATACTTTAACGACTTTAAGGTACTATTTTATTCACCTTGACTACCTGTTACCTGTCCAAATAACCACAACCCAAACTCGAGTCGCTGCTCGTTCTTACCTCTCTTACTTTACTCTTTTTTTTCTCTTTTTTTATAATCATTTTACAGGTGATGTTTCACTTCATCGCGACATTTGCGCAATCTCTTGTTTGTTCAGAAATTTTGATACTCTCAGTGAAAGCAGCTCAGGTATATATTTAATTGAAATTCTATATAAACATGTATGCCCGAATGGACTCTCTGATTTCAATTTATTTTCAGCAAAATACTACAGGAATACTTTCACACATTATTGGCGTATTTTTTTGGATTCTCAAAGGGTTGTTTGCTGAAACAATTTTTTGCATTATGTGTGAACTTTTCTATAGTGAAGTGGAATATACTCGTCATGAAACCATTCAAAAAGCTTGGACCAAATTTCACGGTAAAATGTATTATCAAGAAAAGCTGTGCCCAGCAGTGTTACACGCAGTTAGCCATCCCAAGGGAACTCTGCACTTTTTCAGGGTCTATGTGCAAATTCAGAAAACCAAATTTCATCCAAAGCGGTTGAGCCGTTTGAGTGTGAAGGAGTAACTAACATACACACATCCATACAAACTTTCGACTTTATAATATAAGTGTGACCTCATCACACTAGGATTAGCAATCATCCGATCGTGACTGAGAAACAGACTGATTTTACTGATGAATATCTACCCATCACTTAATGATGAGTCCGGTGACCCTGAAGTGGAAACATTAGAGGCTGATGCAGATGATATAAATGATATAGCCGATTAATGTGACATGCAGAGGATATACTAAGAATTCAAGATGAAAGAAAATGAAAATGAAAAGTTAATGACAGAACTATCAAATTAACACCAAAGTTCTACAATACTAACAAATAAAATTGTACAATGTGCTCGTATATATAACAAAGGCAGCAAGTAATCAACGAAATAGCATTGATCAATGCTTCTAAGCGTTAGCAAATAGATATAGCACTCAAAACTGTATCAAATGAACTCATATATATAGCATAGATATAGCACTCAAAACTGTATCACTGTAATCAAATGAACAAAAGACAAAGTCACACTAATATAATAAAGGCGAAGTTTGCATGTGTGTGTGTTTTGTTTCTTCGTTACGCCTAAATGGTAGAACGCATTTGGATTAAAATTGTTATGAAGGTAACTCAAACCCTATACAAGAGAAGTATGATGGGATGCCCAACCGCGGGTAAAACCGCGGGGCGCAGCTAATTTGTTTACTCTTTATTTTTTATTTTTTTATATAAAAATGTGACAGAACGAGCTGATGGCCCACCTGGTGGTAAGTGGCAACCCCGCCCATGACAACAGTAATGCGACTCAGCATAAGATTTGGATCTTACACTGAGTTGCATTCATCCTGCTGCGGCCATCACCCGAGACGGGGATGATACATTTCATGCACATGTGATTTCGCCGGCACCCACAGCCTTCAACCGGAACACAGTAATGCGTAATGCGAGAACTACTGCTTGGCGGCAGATTCCAGATGTGGTGGCAGTACCTTTCCGAACGAACTAGGCACTAGTACTACTGCTACTTTCGATTGCATTTTAATATTCTTGTAGTTAATTGTTTGACAACGATTAAAATGGTATAGACCATTACCGTTACTATCGTTAGCATTTCTTCAGTTTTGATGTCATTAATTATGCCTTCTATTGTATATCCTTAAACATTCTTCACTTTCAGATATTGATTACATTCAACATAACGGGGATTTTAGTTGTTTTGGTAAATGCATTCGTCGAATCATAGACACCAACTTTAACAAGATGACTGCTTGTGGAATGATCGTAGTGGACATCTCTTTACCGCTGAGAATGTGTATTCTTGTTACTACATATATTATAGTGCTTCTACAATTTGCTTAATAGGATATATGCGGTCAACTAAAAAAAATACATACTACCTATGTAAAGTTTTAAGTAAATGTTATAAGTACCTATTTGTAGTTTTCTTTCTTTAGGGTTATTCATATTGTTAAGGGACCCTTTTTAATAAGCAGGCATGTCTTTGTACCAGTCATACAAAAACATGTGACATCTACCAATCCGGATTGTAGCTCAAGGGTTCAGAAGGGCCCATGAATCAAGGGTCCAAGTCGAGCTTGGTTTGTTTTGGGAAGTGACAGATGGTATTTTTTTTATTTTGAAGAATTGAGTTAAGGGCGTTCAGGTTGGCCTGGTGGTAAGTGGTGACCATCGACAACAACAATCTTAGTCAAAAGAAGCTCTTAAGCCAAGTTGTATTCTCTCTACTGAGTCCATTACTCGCGACGGTGATGAAACGTCTCATGCGTCTGCTACTTTTCCGACTCTCATACCCTTCTACCGGAACACAGCAATGGCAGCTCTGCTAGGCGGCTAGTTCTTAAAATAAAAGATAATAAAATACATAAAATCTATGTTATTATTAGCTGCTCAATAAATGATAATGGTTACAATAATATTTAACAAAGTGACAACGTTTACTTAGTAACGACAGATATTAATTACAATAATTAAGTGGTTTTTTTCTGAATTGTTTGATAAAGTCATAATTGAGTATTTGAAAGACATTAATTTTTTTAGTGTTTCCCATGTTTTTGGTAACTTTTTTTTGTGTTGTCAGCAAACATACTGTTTGTTTATCCATTATTTGTTGAGTAAATATTGAGTAAACAGAAGCGAGGTTCCCTATAGCCCGTTAATTAAAATATGCAATTTAATATAAATGTGTGTACCGTTAATCATAATCAGTCGTACTTATTTAGATAGTACCTTCTCGAACTCCAAAAGTAATTACCTAAATGGATTCAGGCTTTAAACTCGCATTAGCTAACAGTTCCGAGTTTACTATCGTCTTGCAGTCTTGTCTCATCAGCCTGACTGAAATCTCCGCTGGTCCTCCTCACATTCAGAGGAACTGAAAAGTGTGACGACCTGATACCACTAGTTACTGACAGAATAATAAATCTGACGGTGGACCATTAACCACATTTAAACCTTCAATAAGAATGGAGCACATATCGTTATTCAAAAAGAACAGATCTTCTGTTCAACTTCCACATTCCATGATAAAACCATACAAAATCTCACTTCTTAATAATCTGGACAAAATATTTAAAACAATTTTTATACCTTTTCACATGATCCAGTGTATTGCTTTTTCCCCTAGATATACCATTTCTGATGATGTCATCAGTCCAAAAGGTTACCTTTCGAACACTATTACCATCACTGGAGTTTTGTTATTCATAGGCATCGGTACATACCGAGTCTATTCGAATGCTATAACCCAAAGTTTTATGTGGACTAATTCAATTTTGTTTTTTATCCTCATACATGATTATGTCTTCTACAGCACGGTTTTTATGTTAAACTCAATCATTATAATATCCCGCAGTGATTCTAATGTCGATTTAATCTTAAAAATGCAAGAAATATTCTGTTTTTTTAAGCATGACTCTAACTTTAAAAGTAGCATTATCAGGTGTTGGATCTCTGTCATCATGTACATTTTTTATGTCTGTTGTGTTAATGCATATTATATCCTAAATTCCACTGAGCTTCGTGTAGTGGATATAATTTTCAATATTTTATTTATAAATATTGATATAAACATAATTCAAGCTATTTGTATGATAAACATTGTTACAAAATTTGCTGATATGTGGGCGAAAAAAATTACATTATGTAACTACCATGGAATGACTACCCCCGATGAAGATAAAATCAGGATCCTATCTGAAATGTATATTAACATCATAAATGTTTACAGTAAATACAAAAAAATGTATCAAGAGATGGTAAAAATATCGATTCTGATTTAATTATTGTTGTATTGGTGTTTCTAATTAAAGTGCATAATTATAACTTTCATTTTCAGATATTATTTCATACAATTGAAACCACTTTGCATAGCTTAATTTATTTAGGAATGGCGACTCTTTCTCCTTTGTCATGGGATACCTTTAGTGCTTATGTAAGTGTTGAATTTAACAGATTCCACACTCAGACTGAGGGTACAGATCATTAGCATCGTTATGAGATTGGATATCTTCCATAGATTCCCATAATTCCGGGTCACTACGATTCATTTATTGTTTTACGTTAACCTTGAATAGAATTTTTAAAGTTGCATTAGTTAATTCGATATTTAAGAATCTATAATATAATTCGCTAGCGGTTATAGATTTTAATATCTATGGGCCTGTTTTGTAGTAATATGCTTCTTCAGAGAGATTATCACCGGGAATTTGGTTAGTAAAAGGATTTTAGTTTATGGCTGCTAAAATAAAAACTTATATATTTCAGATGGGTGTTATTTTGATGGTGTTTATAATTTGGCTGTTGAAGAATTTGATATTGCAGACGGTGCTGGGTTTCGAACTGGAAATGTTTTATTTGGCCATTAAGAAAGCACATTATCTGAACACACTTTTATTAAATATGTCGAAATCAGGTAAATGAACTAATTTGAAAGATCATTTGGACAGTCAAACTCAAATATCTTTATTTTCATACAACAATGGAAGCATCACATTAAAAAAAAATGTTTTCCTACGGGTTCACGTTCTTATAACTAAGTGTAGCGTGTTTAAATCCTATTAGTTCTTCTATGCGGAAGAGATTTTTCTTTCCAATTCAGGGTCCAGCAGTGTACCCCTAATAGAAGGAATCTTTTCTTTGGAATTTCACGAATTCTGGAACCCTGAACTTATTGTGTTAATTAAAGTGAATGTTGCAGAATATCTTTATTTTTATGTAATTATTGTGACTTAACTTATTGCAGACGCTGTCATTAAGATCTGCAAGAACGTAGACCGCGCTCATCGGGCTGGGTACACCAAAATGCGCGTGATGCACTTGTATCAACTCGACATTTCTCTCCCTCTGAAGATTATCAGCAATCTCGCTTCTTACAGTTTAGTTTTGCTGCAGTTCGCACTTCTACGGCTTCAGTCGCGTTCATCTTGAGTGTTAAGTTTAACAATGATTATTCTTGAATTTGGGATAACATGGCTATGATTTTACCTCAGCAGTTTCCAGAAGTAGCTTGAAGGCCTTCCTTGTCTCTTAGGGGAATAGGAGTTAATATTTTATTGTATCTTCTTGAAAATTTTAACCTTGAAGCAGTTTGAGTCAACTATTTTAAGTATAAATTAATTTAATCTCTAAAATTTTATCAATACGTTTTCTATTCGATGGAAATAACTATTGAACCAAGGACTTCTTAAGTTTCTCAGGCTTGCGGTAGCAAAGTCTATTGGCACAATTGGCACAGCTACCGTCTAATTACTAATGAACATTTTGATTCATATTTTGGGCATATGACCAACGCAAATTTGACTACATATCCGAGTGCTGTAATAAGTGTCTGCCCATTCGCTTTCAAAGGAATGTGCGCTCTTTCTCTTCTATATATCCTGTTCAGTAACAATACCAATTATTATAAAGAGCAGTTTGAACATAAATCTTTTACATCAACGGTCTTTTCGTTAATTACGCCACACATACAAACATTCAATTTCTGTCTTTAGTAAATCATTAACTGTACAGGCCGTTATGCTTTGCTAAGCATAAGCTAAATCACTTTCAATACCTATTTAAAATATAGGCCTTATTAGCCTATCAGCATTACTTTCAGAGTTGGCAAAGGAATTAATATTTTAATGTTGGTTCATGTACCATTATCTCATGTCTACGATATAACATTTTGTACTTGTATAGTATTATATGATATTTAAATATATCATTTGTGTATTTTCAGATTGTATTCATTTATATATATCATATCCTGACAATATCCTGTAAATCCAAAGACAATATCGCTTTTAGCGATAAGGCCGCCCATTGTACTACTTAATTGTGAATGGTTTTACTATAATATGTTTTCCTATTAAATGTTGTAGAAATAAGGATAGAATAAATAATAAATATCTTTTACACACTTATACTGGCTGTGTCGCAGATGGCATGGATAATCACAAAAGAACCCCAAGACCTGGGAACAAACTTTACGCTCTTCACGCAACGTCTACAGGCTACCAGTAGTGGAGGCAGTACTAAGGACTAGTACTGGATGAACCTGGCACCAGTACTACTGCTACTTTAAATTGCTCCTTTTACACCACCAGGGGGACACATACCTACAGACGTGAGCAACATGGATCGCCCTTTACGTAAAATGCATAGGCTCCTGAATTAAAATAATCATTTAATACAAATTGATAAGTCTAGTCTTACCTTATCAGTAATAATGAAATGGGATTTGAATGTTGTCAATTATATATTTCAATTCAATTCCAAAATAAATCATTAAAAGATCATTTATTTTTAACCCTCCCACGGTAGGTCGTGATACTTAGGCCGGGTCAAAATGACCCTTAATTTTAGTTCATTTTTTTCTGATTAATATGTTATATTTTTTCTTTAAATTCATAAATATGATATAAAAAAAAATATATTATTTCTGATTCTGAATTTATTAGTGTACCACATCGTATCGTATGTTGAATCACATCGTATGTTGAACTTGTCCAAGACTTTACAGTAAGACAAGTTTACTCAGATTGTACCAAGTTTTATTTATTTTTTTTGTTCCCAATACCTGCTACAGTTTATAATTAAAGAGAAAAATTGCTTATTCGAAAATAAAAAAAAAATTCAGGCCAGGGACTTATCAATATGCATTATATTTACTACAGTGCCAATAAACAATTTTAAGTTTTTTTTTGTATTTGTATATGCAATTGGCAATAAAGAAGCATTTTTAATGTCAATTTAAAGTTTTCTGGTCTTCCTGACCCAATAGAGAGCTTGAAGGGTTAATTATAACTGTAGAAAAGTAGCCACAGAAATGACATGTCACTTTATTTCGTAATCAAGACCGGAGAGGCACCGGAGAGGCATATTGACAGCATACAACCGATAAAATAATTTTCAGAGACATGTATTCCAGAGCGAATACAAACAAAGCTAATAGTATTCAGAACACTGAAGTACTTTTAGATAATGCTGTTACTAAAACCACTCAAAGCATGGTTATGCCATTGAATTTAATTCCAAAATTTATATTCAGTAAAAAATATATCATACGAGACGGATTTATTTTTCCTAACGATTTTAAGACCAACTTCATGGCATTTTTAGGTTGTTGTGCCATATTAATACTATATACAGTCCGTTTGATCATTAAAGCGGAGGCTTTGAATACCTATAAAATTCATGTTAACAAGTTTGGATTCTTATTCCCTAAAATTTTCAACCATATCTTCTCAATATGTGGCTTCGTTATTACCTTTTTGGCCATTGCTAACAACAGTGTCATCAATGTTAGAATTGTTCTTAGCATCCAAAAAATCTTCAAGTCTCTGAACTTCAATAAGAATATTGTTAGGAGTATAATATCCCGGAACTGGTTGTACTGTATTCTGACATTCGCTTTCTATTGTCCTCCCTGTATTTTCGTTTATATATGCTTAACTTACGTCAACTTGCTGGATATATTTAGTGATTTTCTTTTGATAATATTTGACGCATATATGTTGGACGCCATTCGCACAGCCTCGCTTATTCATACCATTTTAGTTAAATGGTTCAATAATATTCAATTGCGTGAAAATTTGCATGGTAAAGATCTAGAAGTGCACTGGAATAAGATGTTTGATATATATATTGAAATATTGGATTCTTACGCCATGTTCATCAATATATTTCAAGATGCGGTAAGTTATTTTCTTTAATAGTGAAACAGACAAACAGACGCTGTAAGATAGATATATTTTACCTTTATGCTTTGGATGGAAAACATTGTTACAACAGAGGGTGTCTCATAATATCGGTTTTCATATATGAAAATTCGTACGCCTCAATTTAAACATGTCGTAACTTGTTAAGACTAGTCTCTAAATTAATGAAGAGTTTTACTTTCTTTTAATCATTCTCTCTTTGTTTATTGGCAACGCAGTACGTTTTTATAATTTCATGAGACTATACAAACATGATTTCTTTAGAGGTTACTCTCGAAAGCGCGTCTCAGAACTGGTCGTGGGAGAAACAATCCGATAGCCAACAGAAATTTAAAAAGCAGGGGTAGGGCACCCCTGCTAATAATTTAAATAAAGAGGAATATTTTTAAAATGTAGTAGGTATCGGGTTCAAAAAAAACACTGTACAATCTGAAGTCTTGGACAAGTTCAACATACTTATACGATTTGTATGAGCCACTCAAACAGCCAAGATATTAATTTTAATGATGAAATACACAACATATCTAATGAATTTAATTGGATGACGATTAATTCTGTATTGTTTTAAATAGCTGTATTGTTGAAAACTGCATTAAAATAGGTCGCATAGTTTAGATCTGAGGGTATACAGTGGGAGCGACTTTGCTTTATACTATGTCTTCTTGTGTTTGTCTGTCTTGTATTCCTGTGTTTGTCCATGCCATCTGCGACACAGGGAATCCTAGTGCAGAGGTATGAGTGTGTAAACGTTTATTTATTTATTTGTTTATTTATGTCAGGATTCATTTGTTTCAGGTGACATACTATTCATCAGACACTTTCATTCACTTCTTGATTTGGTTGTGGCAGGCACCATACTCTAGAATATCAACCAATGACAAGATTACGGTATGTTCATCTTCACACTTATATTATAAAAGCGAAAGTTATCTGAAAAAAAAGATTACTAATCAAAAAAATTTATGAGATGCGCTGTATTAAATTTTCAGCATAGTTAATTATATATATTTTTTTTGTAAATTCGTTTTTTTTTTCAAAATACGTCTTTACAATATATACAATTATACAGGTTAACTTATACAGCAAAATTCTATATAAACACAAAATTTCATCCAAATTGTTACAGCCGTTCCGAGATACGCGAAATAAATATATATAGTTGCTCGTTTAAAGTAAGTATAAATATTTACATACAATAATATCTAATTAATATCTTCTTTTCAGAGTCTTGCAACAACTACCTTCATTTATCTTCTGTATTGGTTGTTGAGGCATATTATTTTTATTGTAATCCTAGTTGTGGAGATAGAGAAAATTTACGTAATAATGGAGGATGTACAAGCATTTTCCAATCAAGCAATCGTAACTAGAGGTTGTTCAGGTAATGTAGTCTTCCATCTTTAGCTTTCTGTTCTGCTAGTTTAGTTAATTTGATAATTTTTAAAATAACTTTGCACAATTCTCCAGACTACCAGACTCCAGACTACTCCAGGTAGTGTATGTAGTAGTTACTGCCTCCACACACTAATCTGCCGCCACGCAGTGGTGCACTCGCATTGCTATGTGCCAGTTGAAGGGTGTGGGTGCTGGTGAAATGACAGGCGCCTGAGACGTTACATGTAATTACGTGCGCAACGCTATATCTATATCTCTTGTTATACGCGAATGTAACCACTTACCCCCGCCCCCCACCCATGACAACAGTAATGTGACTCAGTATAAGATTTGTATCTTACACTGAGTCGTATTCATCCTGCTGCGTCCATCACCCGAGATGGGGATGATAGGTCTCATGCGCATGTGATTTCACCGGCATCCAAATTCCTTTTAAAGGAACACAGTAATGCGAGCACTACTGTTTGGCGCTTCCAGGTGTGTTGGCAGTACCTCTCCGGACAACCTTGGCACAAGTTCTACTGCTACTTTAGGTTGCTCCTTCCACACTACCCGGGGAACATGTGCAGGGATTCTGGGGGTAGTCACCTACTTTTTTTAAATATATGTAAGTATATTAACACACAGGAATAGAACATACATCAAGACATGAAAAAATGTTTGTTCTGGGTGACAGCTTATACAGCGCAGGCAGTCATATCTACTACCAGCTGAGCTGTGAGGCTGTTATACAAAGTGTTTAAAAAGGTGGTATAATACTTAAACAGCGCATACCTAAATTCACCCAACCAGGTTTTTCAATCCTCAGCATGTTTGGATACAAGTTATTACAAGTCAAACTTTAACATAAACTTGACGAGGTCAACCCTAAAAACTTCAAGTGTGTGAGTGCGGAACAATAAGCGCAGTCAGTGACCGCCCATTAGGGCTGCCCAAAAAATATCTTTTTTTTTGCATTTTTATATAAGGTATTGAGTTAAAGAATGTTTAAGACGTATCTTTTTCACAGAGGCTGAGAGAAGGATGTATAAAAACATCAACAGAATTCACCGGTACTCGTTCGTGAAGGCCAGCGCGAGGGGAATGTACAACATAGACGGCACTCTGCCATTTGGCATCATCTCTATAATCACTGAATATACTATGGTTCTTCTGCAGTTTGCTTTATACTCAGCATATCTTTCAATCTCTTAAGCTTAATTTAATCACTTAATTGATTACTCAATCTATAAAAAACATTCGCGAAATTTTCTGAGTGCCTACTAGAGCACTCAGAAAATTTCGCCATGGCCATTCAATATTAATTCAATCATTAATTATTTGATGTAAATTGTGTCTGTAAATTTTATCTACATTTGTAGAGACAATTTCACCCCTAAGGGACGATTTTTAAAAGCTTTTAAACCAGTAACTTGTACGTACGTATTGCATAGTTCAAATATATACACAATACTATAAATATATTATATGTTCATTTAAATTTAATTCCCGGTCAGGTAACCTTGTAAATTAATCCTTTTTAAAATTTTATTAAGATGCTTGTGATTGCAATGAAAGTCATGAGTTTGTCTAAGTAATTTATTGATCGGTACATTACGAAATGATTGGCAGTAGAGAATAAATGCAGTTTAGTTCTAATATTTATTGTAAAAATTACCTACAATGTTATATTATGTCTACTCGAAAGTTAAATTTAATTAGTTAATTATTAAGGTTCTTTAATATGTTTTATTCGACTAAAACAATTATTTCATGGCTTTTAAAGTTAATTTAACATTCCCTTATAAGTTTAATTTAAAATTCTAACGTTTTAGTAAATATTATAGTCTATAAGTAAACTTTTTCAAAATACTAAACACACAAATAAATAACACCACGACAAAAATTCACTACTTATGTTTGCGCTGATTTGATTGAATATGCGTTTCCATAGGAAATAAATAATTGTCTATGGCTGACGAATATATCCTTCCTTTCGAATCCTTACCTAGACATATATCTCGATACGATGAACGCGCCCTCTGGCGCGTCAGTCCGTCAACGACGATCTCAAGGTCGCACGCGTCGCTCGTTACCGCTCAAAAATTAACTGTGAATATAATCCGCAAAATCCCGCGTGTGTTGTGGATGTGATTCGATGGACACTTTCGAAGGCGGTGCTTGGAGCAGTATCCTACAGGTATGTGTCTTCCTATCCTATGTTAGGCTGATTCTATGTATTTTCTTTGTCCTCGCAGCCTAACGGATTCCAGTCCTAATTTCGTCAAATTTAGCCCAAATTAGCTTTACGCACACACATTTATGGTCCTTCTGAACCGCATATTGAATCAATCAGCTAGACAATACCTAGGAATTAGATACTGTATCTAAATAACTCCCGTGGCCCGATTCGGCCACGCCGCGCCACGTGCCTGCCTACCCTTCATTTCGCTAACCGTTTTTAAATCATATCCATTCTGTCGTTTTTCGTTTGCTATCGCTTATTCACAGTTTAAACTGCTTTAATTAATTAGTTGTCTATCATTTACCGTACTAATATTTCGTTAGCCCCGCTGTAGTCGGTAAATAATAGATACGATCATAAAATCTCGTTCCACCTTCTTATCGCTGTCGTTATCAAATCTCGCTTTGTTTCGCATAATCAATCATTTTCGTAGTATTTACATAATTATTTATAAATTTCGTTCGCCCCGCTTAATAATTAAGTAAATACATTAAAACTGTCGTTTATTTTCGCTCGCAACTATCGCAAGTACCTATTTCGTATAATAAATAAATAATTCGATATTATTTATTTATCGCTTATTCCTACGGTCATTGATTTTACATTAGTTTATTGAATAGTTTAATACTTTCTTTTCAATTCGCTTATTAGTTATTTACTCGTTAAACTTCATTGCTTATCTACTTGCCTACTGAAATATCGTTAATCAAAACTAGTACTTATATACCTAATAACTTGTACCTACTATCTACCTATATTGAATATCGTTTAATTGTTTTTGTTCATACCTTTGCATCCGCCGTCGTAAATAATCAGTGAATAAACGTTACTTTAAAAACTTGTCACTGCTTAGTTACATACTCAACCAAGTAGGTATTCAGTTCTCAGCCGCTAATTGTTTGTTTACGTTATTAATAAAATGCCACCAAGCACAGACACGGGCATTAAATTAAAACTATTGTATGCTAAAAGAGATAGATTGTTTTCTCGCATGCAAAGTATTTGCAGTCGTGTGAAGGATTTGGATACAAAATCGACCCGGGAATCATTTCTTTGTGAACTTGAATCCGTAGAATCATTACGTACCGATTTCGAAGATGTACTGGATAAAATTGCCACTATAGAATTGATGATTGATCCCGAATCGGTTATAAATTATCAGTCGCTCTCTTCATTTGAAGACATGCTTTGCCGCGTCAAACGGGCAGCCAAGACGCTTCAAGCTGAGGTCCGTGACGTCAAACCATCTAGCCAACACAAACCCCCTCGTTTGCCCCCTATTGAGATCCCCGAATTCAACGGAGATATAAAAAATTGGCCGCTATTTTATGCTAGTTTTCAAGATGCTGTGCATTTAAATACGTCGTTATCAGATTCTGAGAAATTGTATTATCTGATCGGTAGGTTGGTGGGTAAGGCTAAGCTGGTGTGCTCTGGTGTCACACCGTGCGCAGAAAATTACACATTAATTTTCGACTTGTTGAAAAATAAATACGAAGATAAAAGATTAGTAGCTACTTCGTATTTAGATCAAATATTCGAATTGAAACCTATTTCATCTGCATCACCTAATAATTTGGAACAATTCCTTGATAAATTCGTGTCGTCCGTTGCTGCATTGAAAAACCTGAAGGTCAATGACCTCTCAGACTTTGTATTTCTGCATATCGCTCTCAAGAAGTTGGATTCAGAAACCGCTCGTTCATTCGAATCGTACAATCGTACCAGTGAAATGCCGTCATTCGATGATTTATCGTCATTCGTACGAGATCAAATAAAAATATTGCAACGCACTTCGTCGTCCGGAACAAAACCGGAACTCAAGAGTAATAATAAACTCGTCGATCGCAACATAGGTACAGCTAAGCCCAAGTGGCCGACCGCCACACAAGCCTATGTGAACGCCACGTCTGGGTCTCATCACTCTGCGTGTTTATTATGCAATGGTCAACATGACAAGTTATATCAATGCAACATATTCCATAGCTACACACCGAAGGAACGTTTTGATTTTATAAAAACAAATAACTTGTGTGTTAATTGCCTGAGTAGGGGACATCGCGTCTCCGCTTGTAAATCCATATCTTTCTGTCGAAAATGTAATTGTAAGCACCATACGCTGCTGTGTTTTAGAAATGCATTAGATTCAAAATCGCATTCGTTTGTTTCGCCTGCCGGCGCGGGCGCACACCCCCCCGCCGCGCAGCCTATCCCCGCTCGGCCCGTCATTGCGGACTCGACCGCCTCGCCCGAGCGCATAACTTGCTCTGATGACGTCACGCTCTGTTCGTTATCACATAACATAGACTCGTTCCTATCTCGTGGTCCCACTACAGTTTTGCTGGCCACGGCCCGCGTTGTTATACGTGATTTACACGGTAGGGAACATTTAGTTCGTGCATTATTAGATAGCGCTTCGCAAAGCAACTTTATTACCAGCGATTGTTGCCAACGCTTAAACTTGGGTGTACATAAACCCCGCAATTTTCCAGTTGTTAGAGGAATAGGAGGTTCTTCAAAACACATCCAAGGATCGGTGAACATTCGATTCTTCTCGCGATTTGATCGTAACATCAGTTACGATATAAACTCGTTGGTAGTAGATAAAATTACGGAACGCTTGCCTAATGTTTCAGTAGATCTTTCGCACATATCGCATTTTAAAAATTTGCCTTTGGCAGATGATTCGTACGCCATCGCTGGACCAATTGATATATTGGTCGGAGCTTCGATTTTCCCGCATCTTCTCTTGTCGCACAAGGTCCAGGGACAGCCCTCACATTGTTCCCCACTCGCTATAGAAACCGTCCTGGGCTACGTGATTATCGGTGATGCTCCCGTCAGCGCCGGTATTTTTCAACCCGCTTCGTACTGTTGTGTCGTCGATTCTCTCGATTCTGCGGTGCGAACGCCCGCAGACACAGACATTTCACCGCCACCGTCGTACATTATCCCACATCATGGCGTAATAAACGAAGGGAAGATCACATCAAAATTACGCGTCGTACTCGATGGAAGTTGTAAGACTAGTACCAAAGTTTCGCTAAACGACCTTTTATACAACGGTCAAAATCGTATAACTATTCAAAACATTTTCGCATTTTCTGATTCGACTGTCGCACTTTGTAGTGCACATTATTTACCCCATCGATGGGACACATTTGTAGCCAACAGAGTGGCTAAAATACAAACTGATTTGTCGCCCCGAGACTTGTATCATATCCCCGGCAAAGATAATCCAGCCGATTGCCTGTCTCGAAGACTTACTCCTGTCCAAATAATTAACCATCCGCTCTGGTTCGATGGTCCTCCTTGGGCCCGCTCGGAGATCTCGCAGTGGCCTGTCGTTTCCTTTATTCCTGCAACGGTGTCTGAGGTGCCTGAGGAGAAGAAACATTCGTTGGTTGTCGCTTCGCCACTTGCGGAATCTTCTATAATTTCGTTAGGTACTCGGTGTTCGTCCTGGTCGAAATTGTTGCGTTGCGTGGTGTATGTATGCAGGTTTGCCAAGCTCTTACCGCTTCGAGATCGTATTTCGGCATCAGATCTCGATTACGCCGAGTTACTAACACTTCGTGAACTACAACGACTACACTTTGCTTCTGAAATACTTAACTTACAAGCTGGAAAAGCTTGTTCTCGTTCGTTTCAACATCTCAAGCCTTTTCTAAAGGATGAAATTATTCGAGTCGGTGGTCGCTTGTCAAACTCCGATTTACATTATGATGCCAAGCATCCTATCGTACTCCCGCGGAAAGACCCGATCTTGGATCTATTGGTAGATTACCAACATAAAGTAAATTGCCATGCAGGCCCTAACCTGTTGATGTCGCTATTGCGTCAGAAATACTGGATACTTTCTGCACGCAACTTAATTAGAAATCGAGTGCATAAATGCCTTCCCTGCTTTCGTCTTCGGCCCAAGCCCTCGTTTCCTGAGATGGCTGATCATCGCTCATGTCGTGTCCTGGAAACCACAAAGCCATTCGTCTACACTTGTACGGACTACTGTGGTCCGTTCAAAGTTACCATAACTCGGGGTCGAGGTATTCGATCGACTAAAGCATATGTATGCCTCTTCCTATGTTTAACTACTCGCGCCGTGCATATAGAACTTGCTGGTGATTTGAGCACTGCAAGCTTCATGGGAGCCTTTAAACGATTTCTGTCGCGTCGCGGTCCTGTCAGTCGAATTTACTCAGATAATGGTACTAACTATGTTGGCGCTAAACGTGTGCTTTCGGAACTGCACGAGTTTTTGAGTTCAAAGCATCACAAAACTGAATTTGGAAATATAATAGCTGAAAATCGCATAGATTGGACTCTCAATGTCCCTGCGGCAAGCCATTTTGGAGGCAATTGGGAGGCCAATATTAAGAGTCTGAAGACTCACCTATATCGTGTGATAGGTGAACAAATACTGTCGTTTGAGGAGCTGAGCACTGTGCTCGCTCAGGTTGAATCAGTCATGAATACAAGACCTCTTTGTAGAACGCTTTCTAGCGATCCTTCGGAGCCCCTCGCTCTGACTCCAGCGCACCTTTTGAACCTAACGCCATTGAGATACTTGCCTGCGAGAGAAATCGATGATAACTTGCATACTCTTTCGAGGCATGATTTACTCGTAAACTTAGTTCAGTCTTTCTGGAAGCGCTGGAGGACTGACTACCTACACACTTTACAATCGCGTCGTAAATGGAACACTCCAGTAAAGCCTATCACTGTCGGAACTGTTGTGATTCTAACCACTGAGAACGCACCTCCATTACATTGGCCCTTAGGCATTGTAGAGGAGGTCTTCCCCGGTTCAAACGGAGTAACCCGAATAGTACGTGTTAGGACAGCAACTGGATCATATTTGCGCCCAGTTGTCCGTCTTTGCCCCTTACCTAATCAATAATAGTTTAGGTTTCGCGATTAGGTTAGGGAATTAGGTTAGTTTATTATTTACTTTAGTATCAATTTGTATCATAGATTAGAATATTAGCAATCGATTTGCATTATTTCGCTTTTGAAACGTAGTTTCAAGGCCGGGGAGAATGTTTGCGCTGATTTGATTGAATATGCGTTTCCATAGGAAATAAATAATTGTCTATGGCTGACGAATATATCCTTCCTTTCGAATCCTTACCTAGACATATATCTCGATACGATGAACGCGCCCTCTGGCGCGTCAGTCCGTCAACGACGATCTCAAGGTCGCACGCGTCGCTCGTTACCGCTCAAAAATTAACTGTGAATATAATCCGCAAAATCCCGCGTGTGTTGTGGATGTGATTCGATGGACACTTTCGAAGGCGGTGCTTGGAGCAGTATCCTACAGGTATGTGTCTTCCTATCCTATGTTAGGCTGATTCTATGTATTTTCTTTGTCCTCGCAGCCTAACGGATTCCAGTCCTAATTTCGTCAAATTTAGCCCAAATTAGCTTTACGCACACACAACTTATTTACAAAAAAATCACTTAAGACTACGAGAGAATAAATACAATAAATAAACAGTCAAAACTAAATTCATTAAAATCTAAATCACTAAATTCGTGGGTACTTAAACAAGTAAAAGAGAGTCAACCATTTTGAATTTCCATCGGCCATCTTGCGACGGCCATTTTGATTTTGTACTGTTGTCAAAAAATTAAGCTTTAACGTTTGCGAAAACTTAAATGTTATTCAAAGCTTAATTGATATAAGTATAGCATGAAATATCATTAATTATCTAAACCTAGAAACTTGATAAATGGAAGACGAAATTTCTTTAATTGGTCACTTATTATTAAAGTTGGCACTAACGGGACATATTCCCGGTATATATGGAATGAAAGTGAATGACTGGTGTCGATCCGAGTTTAGCTTATCGATATAAGTAATTCTTGGGCTCCTCTGCGATCGGGTTCGAACAGGTGCCGAGGTATTTCAGAGAGACGAGGCTTCTGGAAACATAATGTAACGTTTAGAATTTTAGACGGCTCCGTGGCTTAGTTGGTTGTAGCCCTGCCTTCGAAGCGAGAGTCCCGAATTCGATTCCCGGCCAGCACACACTTTGTGTGGTGAGCATGAGGTCTTGGGTGTTTGTCTTGTGTTTCTGCGCTTGTGAAATCCTAGGTATGAGTGTTTAGACGTTATTATTGTTTTTACTTGATAGTATTTTGTAAACTCACCTGGACCGGCAGTTCTCCATCTCCAAGAAGCACTTGTTGGAGTATGTCTTGTCGTCGGTCCCGCACACGGGGTCGTACTCCGGAGGGCAGACGCGCGCGCACCCGGAGTACTGGAACCGGGACAGGCAGCGCTTCAATGGCACCACATATACGTGCTTCCTGTGGGACAAAGGAGTCTGTTGGATATGGAAATATTTCGGTTCGATTTCTTGACGGCTCCGTTAGTTGTTAGTAGCACTGCCTTCGAAGCGAGGGGTCCCAGGTTCAATTCCAGGCCGGGAGACACTTTGTGTGGTGAACATGTAGTTTGTTCTCGGGTCTTGGGTGTTTGTTTTGTGTTTCTGCGTTTGTCCATTGTATTTGATATTTTTCTAAGCTCATCCATATAATGCAGTCAAAGGCAAGCGGTGGAAAGCAGGAACCAGAGAATTCCAACTCTTAAAAATAATACACACCCGCAGTTTTCCTTCTTCATAATGCACTCGTTCTTGTAGAATCGGTTATCGGACCCGCAGACGAAGGCCGGCGTCTCTGGGCACTGCTCGTGGCAGAGGGCGGTGGTGCGGCAGTGCGAGGCAGATACGCCCACCACGTGCTGCCCGCAGGTCAGCCGTTTGAGCTCGCATTCTGATCTGGAAACGTAGACAAGTGACGGATTAAAAAGAAATCTACAAAATCTGACTTCAATACTTCCTACTTCCTTATTTCACTAATTCCCTTCCATCCTTCATTTCTCGCCCTCAGGCGGTGGCAATGAAAAAGTCACGGAAAAGCAAAATGACGTGTTTTTTTCAGCTATTTTGATATAACATCCAAATTATAGAACTGGTTTTGGTGACTTATTTATTTATTTGATAGATTAAGATACTTTGAAAAATAAAAAAAATTGTTTTTACCTATGTTCTTAGACTTTGAAACCATTGAAGCGATGTGCTCCAAACCGCTTTGATTAGAAAGGCAATAATGCGAAGATGGTTTTAGACCACTAAAACAGTGCATCAGGTAGAACATGTATTTCTTTTTTAGCGTTAATAGCACACGCCGGGTATCCGCTAGTATGTTCATCAAAAGGTTAAATTAAAATCTGATGAAAAAAAAAACAATATTTTGGGGCGTAAACACTAGCAATTTTCAACTCTCTCTTCTTTTTTTTCTTTTGTCTTTTTATGTTTTTAGCCAAACAAATTCTGACATCACTATCAACAGAGTTTTCTCGTGGTTACCAGGCGATCATAGGAACGAGAAGGTACAGATATAAATACACACCTGTAAACGTTTCCATCAGAACCGCAAACAGGCTGCTCTACATCATTGTCGCAGTTGTCAGGGCAGTCGGTCTGGAGGCGCGGTAGGAGAGTGCAGTTACCGAAGTGGGCTAACTGAACTCCTTTGCTGAAATTATACAATATTAATCAGATGGGGAACCAAGCTGCCCGCGTCCGTAGGTGAATACCCTTAAAATCTCTTAAAATCTCCTGGATGGTGTACAAGGAGCAACGAAAAGTAGCAGTAGAACTCATGCCAGGTTCGTCCGGAGAGGTACTGCCGCCTCATCTGAAATCGGCCGCCAAGCAGTAGTGCTCGCATGACCGTGTTCCGCTGGAAGAGTAAAAACAGTAGAGAAGTGTTTCCACTTGATTCTTCACATAAATGTAACTCACAGGCAAGTGGCAACCTTCAGATGGCAGGGGTTGGTGTACACAGTGGCATCGGTCCCGCAAACAGGGTCAAATTCAGTGGGGCACTTCACTTTGTGGCACTTGCTGATCTTGGTCCGGCACTTTTCCATGTCCACCTTCTTCACAATCTTCCTGTTGCTGACCCTGGAACAGAAGGGAATAATGTAATGGGGTAAGTAATCACTTAACATATGGTGGACCTTAAGGTTGTCCCTTTACTTTTTAGTGCTTGCATTACTGTGTTCCGTTGGAAGAGTGTGGGTGCCGGTGACCACCCACATCTAGCACGCGTTCTATTGCTACAAATTGGTGGATTAATTCAGGTAGAAACTTGTCGTATTAGAGGTACTCACCCGCAGTTGAGCATCTTCATCTCGCACTCGTTTCTGTAGATGTTTTCATCAGATCCGCACACCAGCTTCTCCTTCTGCCCCTGACAGTCCGTGGGGCAGGGCTCGCTGCCGGACGTACGCTCCTGGGACACGCAGAACGCCATGGGGACCTCGAACACGTGTTTCCTGCAAGCGTATTAGATATTTTAACATGTATTTATATGCATATCGGCAGATCATATTGTTCGCGCCTGAGTCTGGTTCTGGTCTTCTCATACTTTAGTAGGGGAAGGCCTGAGTCATATTTATGTTTATGGGCGGCGGTTACTACTTAACATCAGATGAGCTGTCCGCCTGAATCGTCACAAAAAAATTTTTTGTTTCGGTATATTCTATCATCAATGTCTCATGGGTCTTGCTAACTCAGGTCAAATTGTCTTCAGTTAGCAAATGAGATAAGATTGAGGAAAACTAATAACAGACAATAATACAATCAGGTAACGTATTAAATATGTAAATGCATCATGGATTTACAGTATAAAAAGGTGAATATGTTAGTGTATGTATGTGTGTTTCTCTTCCTGCGTGTTTTTCTTTCTTTTTACATTTTCCAACGCAATGTTTAGGTTTTTTTTATGTAACCAAAGGAACACGACGAGCTAAACGCTCACCTGAGGTTAAGAGGTTACCTACGCTCATTACAATATCAATACAATCTAGGTCCTCCCCGAAACCTGAGAAGACCCAAATCATATAGGTTCATGATTTCGTAATGATTCCCATCCAACGCTGACACTCACCCACAGTTAGTAGCCTTCATCCTGCAAGCGTTCGCGTACAATTTCCCATCAGACCCACAGGTGGGCTTGGCGGCCCTCCAACAAGACTCCCTGCAGTGCCGTGTGGTTTGGCAATGCTTCTTGCTTGTTTTCACCACGCCTTGCCTGTAAATGAACAAAGTGGATAAAATTTAGATGGTAAGACTCGTTGACAAGGCCTATGTACTGCTACTTCTAAAATTGTTATTTTAACGAAACTTAAGTGTGCATTGTGTCATAAAGAGAATAAAATGCACGAATAAAAAATTAAAAGTGCAGCCATTGTTCCTTTCGCTAATTCTAACTCAATATTATAAATGTAAAAGTGAGTTTCTTTGTTGGTTACGCTTTCACGCATAAAGTACTAAACCGATTTACAAAATTCTTTCACCAATGGAAAGTTACATTATCAGCGAGTAACAGGCTATATTTTATCACCGTAAAGGGAACGGGAACTACGCGGGTGAAGCCGCGGGGCGGTAGCTAGTAAAGTAAGCCAGCAGAGTGTTTGTTTGTTTGTTTATTTGTTACGCCTTGACGCCTAAACCCCTAAATCGATTACGATGAATTTTACTTAGTACATTTGAACTAAACATACCAGGGCAATATAACAACAAAGAGCTTACCCGCAAGTTAACAGCTTCATTTGACAGGTGCTCTTATAGACGTTCCCGTCAGAGCCACAGATCGGTCCGTCGAAGGGAGCCTGGGAGCAGTCTACGGGGCAGTTCTCCCTGTGAGCACTGATGTTGTTGCACGCACCCAAGTGAGACAGACCGATGCCAACCCTGAAAGGCAGAATAGGAAAAGTATAGTTTTGTGAGCAGCATAGCAAGGGATATTAACCACCACTTCAAATTCTGATTTTGATATTGACATTTCTATTTATAGTTAAATATAAATTCAGAACGATGCTGGCACATTGTTTTAAAACTTTTGTAGGATAGCGTTACTATTTCCATTATAAAAATACCCACCTACTCTGAAGTGAATCTTTCAATATCTTTCAATGGGTCCTAGACTTAATACATAGCGTTAATATCGTTACATCACGAGTTAGACTTATATCTAAGCCTTTGATCGCCATCTCACCTGATGGAAAGTGAAGATGCGGACGAAGGAGCACGCTCGTCTAGGAGAAACCTATTCAGTGTACGCTTGTAGACTTAAAGAAATAAAAAAAAATCTTTGTTATCAAATCAAATTGTTCAATCAAACTGTGTTGGTTAAGCAGACTCAGGCAAAGCATTCCATTCCATTGCAATACGCAAAATAAAAGTAGATTGGAATCGCTTGGTACGTATTGATGTTCCGATAGTGGAATAGTGACATGGGTAAACCATTCCACTCTTGTACTCTCCGAAGTGTAATAACCCGTTTATGACAAAAGCTTCCCAGTGGAATTCTGGCTCCATGCCAGTTTTAGATCCGTGATATTTTTCTGGGAAATATTGTACAACTTGGTCAACATTGATTGTTATTCCTAAAACGTATGGGATTGGAAGGATACTAAAAAACGTAAGTTGTGAGGCGTGATATGCCAGGAGTCTCATCATAACTGTAGACTGGATCCCTGCTGCCAACTAAAACGGTTTACAAAGCGTTCAGTCTTCTTGAACTTTGGGGATCGATGTAGCTCGCGTCCTGAGGTTCAGGGCAGCTACAATAGTCATTTTTGAACTTTCAGGGTCCATGTTGCTCGCGTTTTTTGGTACAGAGCAGTTATAATATTGGGTGTGTGAATATGACTCCGCCCTTTCTCAACAGATGTCGTTTTTAGTATTGTTTACGTGTACTAATAAATGACCATACTTGTATTCGATAGTACTGAATGTCAGCTATCTAACGCATTTTATGATATTTGGTTGAAGTGTAAGCAACAATTGTTTTCACCTTTTCGAAAATGTCGGTTTTTATTCCAAATAAACGTCATTTGCGGGAAGTGTTATTACATTATTTTATTGCGAAGAAAACTGCAGCAGAAACTTATCGTTTGCTTGTGGAGATTTATGGTGAGCATGCTCCGTCTAATACAACTTGCAAGGAATGGTTTCGACGATTTCAAAATAACGATTTTAGTACTGAGGATAAAGAACATGGAAAACCACCAAAAAAATTTGAAGATGCTGAATTGGAAGCATTATTGGCGGAAGATTCTTGCCAAACTCAATCAGAATTAGCTGCAGCATTAAATGTTGATCGTTCAACTGTTGCAAAGCGTTTACAAATGATGGGAATGATTCAAAAAGCCGGTTACTGGGTTCCACATGATTTAAAAGAAAGAGACATGGAACGTCGGAAAACCATTTGTGAAATGCTGCTTCAAAGACAACAAAGAAAAGGATTTTTGCATCGGATAGTCACAGGAGACGAAAAATGGATACACTACGAAAATCCTAAACGCAAAAAAGCTTGGGTGAAACCAGGCGAACCAGGCCCATCACAGCCAAAAATAAATATTCACTGTGCCAAGGTCATGCTCTGTATTTGGTGGGATCAGAAAGGTATTGTATATTATGAGTTGCTCAAACCCTCTGAAACTATTAATGGAGAAGTTTACCGACGACAACTAATGCGTTTGAAGCGAGCCATAGAAGAAAAACGACCAGAATGGGTGAATAGACATAACAAATTAGTTCTTCAGCATGACAATGCCAAACCGCATACCGCAGAAGTCGTAAAAAGATATTTAGAGGGACAGGACTGGGAAGTGTTACCCCACCCGCCATATTCACCAGACATAGCTCCTTCGGATTACCACCTATTCCGGACGATGCAGACAGACCTTACTGGAGAAAAGTTTACTTCATGTGAAAGTATCAAAATTTGGATTGACAACTGGATAAGCTCAAAAGACCAGGACTTCTTCCAGCAAGGAATACGAAAACTACCTGAACGATGGGCGAAGGTTGTAGCTGCAGATGGAGCATACTTTCAATAATTTTTTTTTTAATTTTGTAAGCGAACAAATGTGTTTTATTTTGACAAAAAGGGGCGGAGTCATATTCACACACCTATTACATTAGTCATCTTTGAACTTTGAGGGTCCATTTTGCTGCGTTCTCAGGTATAGTTACCAGACTTTGATTAATTCTAACAAAACCAGGGTAGTAACAAATCATCACCTGCAAATCTCAACCTGCAGCATGCACCTGTTGAGGTATGTCCTGCCGTTGGTGCCACACACGGGGTCCCGCTCTGACGTGCACCGGTGGTCGCATTTGGAGCCTTGCGCCCGGGAGCAGGTGCCCTGGTCTGGAGCTAGCCGGACACCTGGGAATTACAACCATGGTATCAGAAGCAGTCGATAGCTCCAGCTGCGCTGTAGGTTATGGTTAAGATTACCGGCAAGGAGATGTGTCAAGAATATAAATGTTTATTTTTCTGGGTGTTAGTATGTGTTTTATACTTCTAACTAATATTATAAATGCGAATGTGAGTTTGTATTGTACATACAAGTTTTTTTTTAATGTGAATAAGTGACGGTACGAGCTGAGGGTCCACCTGGTGGTAAGTGGCGACCCCCGCCCATGAAAACAGTAATGTGACTCAGTAATAGATTTGTATACTGAGTGGCACTCATCCTGCTGCGTCCATCACCCGAGACGTCAATGATACGTCTTATGCGCATGTGATTTCAACGGCACCCACACCTTTCCACCGGAACACAGTAATGCGAGCACTACTGCTTGGCGGCAGATTGAAGATTACCACTACCTCTCCGGACAAACTTGGCACAAATTGTACTGCTACTTTAGGTTTCTCCTTTAGCACCACCCAGGGGGTACGTGTAGGAGCTTTAACTTCACCTTTCCCACATGTCTTCTTCCTCATCTCGCACAGAGAGGGGTAGATGTACCCGTCCGTGGCACAGACAGGCTCCCCCTGGAGCGCTGGCCCGCAGATCCTGGGGCAGGTGGCGTCGCGAGCAGCTTCACTCCACGTCGCCGCTGTAACAAAGACAAGGTTATTATGATTTTGGTCAATTTATCGAAATGGTTTATTATTATTCTTTCGTGTGGATGAAATAAACAAGTTCATTCTAGTTAATTGGTGTATGGTAGCGAACTAATGGTATTCAAACGCCTTAAGAAATCCTCATATATTTTAGCTAAGAATTATCTCGATAACGTCAGCTTTCAAACAGAAAAAACGCATCAGAATTGGTTAATTCGTTTGTGAGCTAATGAACAGAAGTTACACCCCACCATGTAACAAAAGAAACATCTTTAACTATATACACTGGGCAAAGAAAAAAGTCACAGGAAAACAGAATACGCAATTTCGTTTAATTGAATGACATACTTTTTCAGTCATTTTGATTTAACACCTAAGCTACTTAACAGATTTTGATATTTTTTTATGGGACCAATTTGAAATCGTCTTAGCCTCTAATGTTCCCACTGCAGGGACGCTGGCCTACTCTCGATAATTGAGAGTGAATGGGCTCTGATCTACCACGGGAGCCCGGATTGGTAGATGTCACATGTCATTGAATTTTTGGTTCTAAGACATGCCGGTTTCCTCACGATGTTTTCCTTCACCATTTCGAGAACGTGGTATTGCACACATAAATTTTTCAAGTGAAAAAACTCATTGGTGCACGTGTCGGTTTGAACCAGCCACCTTCAGTTTGAAAGTCGGCGTCTATGCGCCTGGGCTACCACGCTCTCCATTTGAAATCATATAGTTTCAAATAAAATGAGAATTTTCATAATCGGTTCATAAATGACGGAGATATGAGGTATAAAAATACTGAAAAAAAAAATCCTGCGGAGTCGGTTGAAAATATTATTCAAGAGCAAACACCTACCAATTATAAATAGAACTAACAAAGGTTTATTTATGGTTTACAAGCACAATAAATCTACTTGTCTCGAACGCAGAGTTCTACAGATAACGCCTCGAGTAAATTCCGACAAATACGCGACGAAGATAAAATGCACCGCGTCGGGCCATTAAACCAGCTAAAAGGTTTTGCCATTTTATTTTGTGTCTAGCTGTGGCCCGCGGTGTTCCCCGCAGTTTTACGGGCACAAGAGAAGCATATGTAAGCATATGTTGACGGCTCCGTGGCTTAGTTGGTAGTAGCCCTGCCTTCGAAGCGAGGGGTCCCGGGTTCGATTCCCGGCCGGGGCACACTTTGTGTGGTGAGCATGAAGTTTGTTCTCGGGTCTTGGGTGTTTGCCTTGTGTTTCTGTGTTTGTCCATGCCATTTGCGACACAGGGAATCCTAGTGCAGAGGTATGAGTGTGTAAACGTTTTTTTTTTTATATGTGCTAATCCAGGCTGGAAGCTATTCTGGTACCAAATTGCACCCAAATCCGTTAAGCTGTCAGTACGTGAGCTGCTTGCTTTCCTGGAGGACATCGGGTGGCTGGAGTGACATCCTTCACCCGTCACGCAAAAAGGGCCCACTTGCGGCCTAGTTGCGGGAAACAGTCCGCTCTACAAGTACAAGTAAGCTGTCAGTACGTCAAGCAGTAACAAACATACATACACCCATACAATTTTGCCTTTATATTATAAAGTGTGACAATAGGTATTTATTAGTCGAAATTGTTGCTTTTAATAAAGGAGATTTTTGACGTGAATACATTTTTAAATTTACTTTCATAGTGGGAAGTCATTCAGAAAACTAAAATCGTGGGATATAGTTTGATGCTGCAGCTTCCCTATAAACTACATCCAAAATTTAAATACACCATTCTATAGCTAAAGGATCAAAGAATTCGTCACGTTGAGTTGACGAAAGCTAAGAAGGGGATGCGGATATACTATGATGATGCTTTTTTAAGTCGAAACTGATTTTTCATTTTTTCAAGTCGCTACGTCTTCGTTCAATTCACTTAGTTTTGTTGAACCCTTTTCAAATGTATCATCAACTAGCAATTTCACCCGCGTTTTTCTCGTTTCCGTGGAAACAGCGCACGCAAAAACAGGTTTTCGATTTTACACCTTGTGTTACAAAATAGCAATTTTATTACGGATCCCTAATTTTGAAAAAAAAAAAACAGTCTATAGCCTTCCTCGATAAATGGACTACCCAACACTGAAAGAATCATTCAAATCGGACCAGTAGTTCCAGAGATTAGCGCGTTCAAACAAACAAACAAACAAACACTGCAGCTTTATAATATTAAATGGTATAGATTCTAAGCTAATATAAAATTTACACGTAAACGCAAAGGCTACTTTATTTCCATTGAATTCTTTAAAAATTAATTGGTTACGTCACTTTTTTAAAATAAATGTATACCTACAAGATGTGTTCTCCACACACACAGATATGTTAAATTACTGTCAGTTTTCATGTTTTAGCTGATCTTATTTGTTAAGACTAGCTAAAACATTAGATTAGCTCTTAGTCTGTTCAGCACTGAGAGACTAACAGCTGTAATTAATAATTCGTGTAATCCGCTTTTTCTATAGACTGATTGAACTCATAGAAATCCTTGAGTATACCGCGACGAGAGAACTCCATTAGGAGTTTGCACCGCGGCATCGGTCCACCAGATAGAACTTAATGGTCAAGACTTGCGAGACTTGCTGTGGAAACTCTACAATCTTGCTGAAATAAGTAATGAAATTTGAACTTTAATTTCTTAAAAGTGTGCTCAGGTGAAGGGGCTCAGACGCAGACATTCAAATTGAAAGTCACTATAAATAATAATAAATAAACGTTTATACACTCATACCTCTGCACTAGGATTCCCTGTGTCGCAGATGGCATGGACAAACACAGAAACACGGAAACACAGAAACACGACGGCTCCGTGGCTTAGTGGTAGTAGCCCTGCCTTCGAAACGAGGGGTCCCGGGTTCGAATCCCGGCCGGGTCACACTTTGTGCGGTGAACAAGAAGTTTGTTCTCGGGTCTTGAGTGTTTGTCTTGTGTTTCTGTGTTTGTCCATTCCATCTGCGACACAGGTTATCCTAGTGTAGAGGTATGAGTGTGTAAACGTTTTTTTTTTGTAGATATTTGTTCTAATGCCACAAAAAATATTTAGTACCTAAATGCATTTCATATTTGAGCTTGATACGGCAAAATGCAAGCACTCGTTTTAACCACGCTCCCGAACCGAAGACGAGACATAATAAAAATATTTCCCTAAGAAAAGTTTTCTTATATAAATTGAGTCCATTACATCTCTGGATTAACGCTCCATGCACCATACAATGCACAAAGTCAAGTGTGCATCAATAGGGATGTGACCCATTTGTATTGTACATTCCAATGGGCGATGAGACAGCCCTGATGAATAGCTCAGGAAGTTCGGAAGGTCAAGTTGGGGACGATCTCCGTCTGTATATGAACGCCTGGTACTTTCCAGATTGTATCACAGTATGGTGCGCACCAAAGTTGTTTTAAACTGGGTCTGTATCATAATAATGTTTATTAATTGATCAATTATTTATTATATTACTCCGAAACAATAATTGGCAAATTTGTCACGAGAAATGAATTGATTTGGCAGTGTCCGAGACTAATCATTCAAGACAATTCTAAACCATTGCCACCAACGTTTTTCAAACGGTGATATATTGTCGGTGTATAATTGACGGCTATGAAGTTAGCTGATGGTGGCTAAACTACTGTTATATTATTATACTGTGTTCCGGTGGAAGGGTGTGGGTGCCGGTGAAATCACATGCGCATGAGACGTATCATCCCCGTCTCGGGTGAAGGACGCAGCAGGATGAATGCGACTCAGTAAAGATTTGGATCTCATACTGAGTCGCACGCATTACTGTTGTCATGGGCGAGGGTCACCACTTACCAACAGGTGGGCCCTCAGCTCGTTCCGTCACTCAATTACATTAAAAAAAAAGTTATATATATATATAAACAAGCACATAAAAATAATTATGTGTAAACAAGCACATAAAAATTAAAAAAAAAATCATAATCTTAGAGATTTATATTAATTGTTATTACTTATTAATTAATAATTAATGAGTTATAATTATTAATTAATTAATTAATTAAGGGTGACTTAACTATAACTTATTAATTAATAATAACTTAACTTTTAACTTAACTGTAACGTTTTACAGCATGTATCAGTGGATCGTAAATTTAATGGTTTTGGTTATAGTTACTGCTACAGATAATTTTATGCAACTCACTTTAATCCTTCATTAGCCTATAATTACTTATTTACGATCGATCTTAATGATCAGTTGTATATATTTTAATTTTAAAAGTTATATTAATACTTTTAAATAGTAAATAGGCAAGTTGCATGGTAATTTAGATGATTGAAACTCATAAAAATAAGTTTAAATAACATATTATCTTTCCTAACAAAAGTATTAATGTTAATAAACGTAGAGTGTATTAACCAGAATCCTACTCAGATTCAATTAAAATTTTAATCACATATACAGATTGAAAATAACGAGGCTGTTCTGATTGAAATAGTTCAACGATTTTTAAGGTAATTGTTGTTTGTTTTTAAATCCGGGATGAAGTAGAAATATATTTAGCAGTGGGTTAGTACCTTACAAGACTAATAATAACTACCGAGCCATAAATGTAGAAAAAAAAATACTATGCAAATTATATTAATGAAATTTTTCTTCGCTCGATGGAGGATATATATTTGAGCCGTTTGGAGTTGAAACTTTAGGCCCTTGGGCACCCGGGGTACATAAAATCTTAAAGGGCTTAGCGGAGCGCCTCAAACAGTCCACGCGCGGCCACAACGCTGGGTTTTTTTTCGGCCAGAGGTTAAGCATTGCCATCCAGCGTGGCAATGCTGCCAGCATTTAGGGGACGCTACTATAAGTAACGGCTTAGTTATATATTAAGAAAGTGTTTATGTATTTTTTATTAAATTTTGTTGTATTCTAACATAATTGAAATGAGAAACAAAAGGACAAATTGAAGCTACTCTATGCCCGGTAGATGTGACATGACGGCATAAGAAAGCGTCATACCGTCGTGCCATACGATTTTCAATACTTTTGTTTATTTTTCACGGATGAAATTTGCCAAAACTTTTTTATAAGACCAACTTGTAGGACACGAAAAAAAAAACTATTTCATATACTTTGATCAAATAATATCGTCCATATAGGGACTGAATTTAATAACTTCTTAATTAATATTCTATGGGGCAACACCGAAAGTATACCTTCCAATTTAAAAAAAAAAAAAAAGAAAGAAAGAAAACGTTTAGAAAACGTTTACACACTCATACCTCTGCACTAGGATTCCCTGTGTCGCAGATGGCATGGACAAACACAGAAACACAAGACAAACACCCAAGACCCGAGAACAAACTTCATGCTCACCACACAAAGTATGCCCCGGCCGGGAATCGAACCCGGGACCCCTCGCTTCGAAGGCAGGGCTACCACCAACTAAGCCACGGAGCCGTCTAAAAATAGAATCATCGAAATCGATTCGCAATTAGCGAACCAATCGTAGAAAACACTTACGAAGAAGAAGAAGGCCTAAGAAACCTCATTTTGAAGTCTAACAATAAAATACAACTTAATGTTAGCTTAAAGTTACTGCAAATAAGAAACAAGTGTACAAATCACCCATCTAATTAATAGCTTTCCTGAAACGAAATGAAAATAAACTATTAGTTTTATTTTTCCAAACTACGCTCGTAAAAGCCGCGTTCAGACGGTGCTCAATAATTTGCGATGTGTATTGCGCACGGAGAATGGGCAGGATCATTAAAACCAGGGTATGTGGGATACAGACTCACGGCGAGTTCTGTACCACCGATTGTATTTGTATGAATATTATAATATTTTTATTAGCTTATGTAAGAGGAACTAATCAATTCTGTTGCATTTTGTTTTTTTCCCGGTTTTTTATGTTTGTTTTATGACGGAGTTCTAATTGTAATCAAAATTCTTTATGATAAGAAATTAACATATATAAGTAGTTAATTCTAGAATTAATCAATTAAATGTTAAATATAAATTATTATTGCTACATTAAATATACTAAAATATAAAGTGATATATAACAAAACCTACTATTACCTAATTACGCTATTTATATATTTATTACGCTGTCAAATTTTAATTATTATAAAATATTATTTAATATTTGACTTTTTTATTAAACTATACTAGCAACCTGCCTAGCTTCGCACGGTTAGTAGAGCATCAGTGTCGTATCAGAAACTACCCGTGCGAAGCCGGGGTGAGTTGCTAGTACTACATATAAAGCTCCCTCTTGAATCACTCTATCTATTGCTGAAAACTGCATTAAAATACATCGCGTAGTTTAAAAGATCAAAGTCAAAGTCAAAGTCAAATTCATTTATTCCTTTAGATCTCAAGTATCATTTGGACACGTCAAATTTTACACATGCATGTACACATATTCGTGAGCATATAACGTGTCACAGGAACTCCCAGGCACATTACATGCACACAGATATGTCAAATTACAGTCAGTTTTCATGTTTAAGCTTATCTTATTTGTTAAGTTTACGTCTGTTCCAACCCTAAGCGTACAAACGGATTAAATCTAGACATAAAACAAACATCTAGCGTACCAGCCACTAATGTTCCCACTGCAAGGACACCGGCCTACTCCCGATAATTGAGAATGAAGGCTTAGATCACGGGAGTCTATTCCGGATTGGTAGATGTCACATGTCTTCAAATTTTTGGGTCTAAGACATGCCGTTTTCTTCACGATGTTTTATTGAAAAACTCATTGGTGAATATCCAAAAATATCCATGTCACAAACATTTGTCCGACGATATAACGAAAGCATAGAAAAACCACCTTGGAAGTTTAGAATTTTTGTAGCATTGTCAATACTCAATACTTAATACATTTATTGCTTCTCATAATGGTACAAGGTAATATTATTGGTTTACATTCTAAATTTCACATTATGGACCCTGTTCGGGTATTACAATATTAATGGAGGCAGTCCGAGGTATTCTAGATAGCATGTAGGTAGGTCTAAACTACCTACGCGAAATTGTCAATTTTATACTTAATATAATATAATTTTACATTGATTATCCGAATAAACTATGAATATTTTCTTGTCAAGCATTTTTTTCTTCTAAGTATTCTTTTATGTCCCTTTTATCATGTCTGCTGTATCTCAGATGTTTTGCAGTAAATAAACTTTAGATATTTTCCAGCCTACGCTACTATTATTTATACATTACTGGATACGCTCAAACTGTATCAGCCACAGATAATAGATAACGTACATTGAATAACGACTCGTGGTACAGGGTTGGCACTGCGTTCGATACCATTTTACTTATATTATAGAAGCGAAAGTTTGTATGTATGTTTGTACCACCTTCACGCTCAAACTGCTCTACGGATTAGCATGAAATTTGGTACCAGGATAGCTTATATCCTGGATTAACACATAGGCTACTTTTGATTCCGGAAAGCACCGGTGTATCCAGAAAATTCAGTGAAATCTGCTTGTAACAACGCGTGGCGCAGCTAGTCTTTCTGTACAAATAAATTAAATTAAAGTGTTAATTTGTAATGTCCAAATAACAATTTTTTATAATGCATTTGAGAGTAAAACTATGGTAATAAAACAATTTTTTGTTGCCTAGCTTTCTGTCGGTTTTTTCCGTGTCTAGAAATAATGTCGAGCGAAGCCGCGGGCAAAACTTGTAATTTAAGTGAATATCAATGGCGTCAGATCGAGCCCTCAAAAAATCTTGTTGTCAAGAGCTCCCGAAAATCGGACAAGTGCGAGTCTCTCACGGTACACATTCTTACAAAGGATACTTTTACAAAAATTTTGAAGTCTCTTTCTCACTTATCAGCCATACATTATTATGTTTGACATTTTGATTGAGTGATGCCCCTCAATCAAAATGTCAAACATAATATGTATTCCAAAAGTACTAGGTATTTATGAAAGTATTCTAAAGTTACTATTTTTGATAGGTAATGCAGTAATGGTACTGGCAACCCTAGCATTATCTTATCAAATCTTTTTTTAGAAATTTATATCAAAGATATAGTATAATATAACTATTATATATTATTACAATATTTTTTTTGGTTCTTTAATTTGGTAATTGGGTTTATTAGTTTTTGTAAAATTTGTTATCGGCCTTGGGTTTTTTCATGTACTTATGGTTTATTCATGCCACCTGCGACGGGATAAGTGGGTATAAGTGTGTAAAGATATTTTTATATATTGTACATGTTATTTAATATTATAATACTATTATATACTATTGTTGAAACCTACCTAAGAATACGGTATATAGAGAGATCCGCCACAGATTCTGTGAACATTTCATCCCACTACCAACAATTGGTTAAGATACACAGCACGAGCCTGTAAACGCTTATTTTATTATTCATTTTATTATAACTTTAAAATTAATGTGCCGATGCCCCTTTACAGCAGCTTTAATTATCTGTTCAATTTTGTTTTAAATTATAAAACGTGCCATCTTTAGTTAACCGTATTAATTTCCAAGAATCTTTATTCACGGCAATAGAATTTATATCTGCGCCATGAAATGCGGAATTCAGAAGCACATTTAATCCCGGAGCAAATCCCATTTGTTTCGCTTATCGCATAAACATTAATTATCGCAGCAGCCCTGGACCCGCGGCGCGCTCGTGGGCGCGAACTACATGCGCTTGCGCAGCGCGAGCTTCTAAATTCAAATTCAACGGGTTTGGGTTCCGTGTATAAACTGTCGAAGCACTAATGCATTTTTTTAAAGTAATGAAATTATAGTATAGACGTTTTTCGTTAGATTTTATTGTTTTGAGAAGTTAGATATGAGCTAATGATTTTTGCGAGTGTTGTGGCCCAGGGGCACATACGCCGACTTTCAATCTGAATGTTGCTGGTTCAAACTCACAGATGAACTAATACTAATACCATTTTCTCGAAACGATGAAGGAAACCGGCATGTCTTAGAATCAAATATTCAAGGACATGTGACATCTATCAATCTGGATTGGGCTCCCGTGGTGGATCAAAGCCCATTCAATTATCGAGAGTAGGCCGGTGTCCCTGCAGTGGGAACATTAAAGCCACACCAGATCTTAAGTGGTTGCCTCCGTCTATAACAACAGCAATACGACTTAGGTCCTCCCTGACCGAAGTATAAAAATACCCAAGTCCCACCTCGTTATCGCCTGTCATCCGAAACAGGGATATTACGTCTATGATTTGACCGACACCCACACCCTTTCACCGAAATACAGCAGTACGAGTGCACCACTGCTTCGCAGCAGATTACCAAGTGTGAAGGCAGTACTACTCCAGGCGAACTTTGCACAAATTCTACAGCTACTTTTGTTGCTCCCTTAGTACCACCCGGGGGGGTACGTGTAGGGACTCTCAAGGTAATCACCTACGGACGCGAGCAATCTTTTTTTCGCCCTTAGAGTTAAATTGTTTCATGGGCGGAACACAAGCCGCAGCGGCCGACTCGCGCTTGACCGATAGTTTTGAATGTGACGCACGCGCGCGGGTGAAGGACCCTTTGTTCGCGAATGGTAATTTCCGCGATTACACCGTTTCTCGCTCAATCCGGTGTGAGTGTGGCCGTCTCGTGTGCAGCTAACGGTTTCGTTTCGTTTGTAGTCTCACCACACGACTGGAGTCCAGTTGCTCGCGTCCGCAGGTGAGTACCCTCAGTCTCTACACGTACCCCCTGGGTGGTGCTGGAGGAGCAACCAAAAGTAACAGTAGAACTTGTGACAAGTTCGTCCGGAGAGGTGCTGCCACCACACCTGGAATCTGCCGGCAAGCAATAGTGCTCGCATTACTGTTGTTCCTTCATAAGTACCGTATATATTTTCAAATGCATTTATTAGTACGGCTCCTTGGCTTAGTGGTAGTAGCCCTGCCTTCGAAGCGAGGGGTCCCGGGTTCGATTCCCGGCCGGGGCACACTTTGTGCATGAAGTTTGTTCTCGGGTCTTGGGCGTTTGTCTTGTGTTTCTGTGTTTGTCCATGCCATCTGCGACACAGGGAATCCTAGTGCAGAGGTATGAGTGTGTAAACGTTTTTTTTTTTTATTAATTTGGCATTACAAACATTCGACACACAAATGTTTGTCCTGGGTCAGAATCGAAGCCACTCCCTACAGCAGAGCTACCAAACTGTGAAATCAGATGACCTCCTCCTTTTATTGAAGTCGGTTAAAAAGTGAAAAGCCTTTTGCATGCAGCTCGTATGGTAGATCGAAAGTTCTCGTCATTACCATAGCATTACCATGGTATGTGCCTCTAATAAATAAAACTCTATGTGCTAGGGGTGGTAAGTTTTCGGCGAAAGTTGGAACGAGGCCGAATTCGGGCTTAATTTTTTTAGGATTAAGTTGCCGAACGAGTTTACCCGATATGACTTGATACTTGAGGTCTAAAGAATAGAATAGAAAAACATTTGACACGACATAAGTAGGTACATTAACGAGTTTGACTTTGACTTTGACTTTGGCTTAAAGCGAATGCAGGTGCGAAAGGAGTAACCTAAAGTAGGAGTAGAATAGAATAGAATAGAAAATCGTTTGAAAAAAGAGTTTGAACAAGTGCTAAAGTTATAACAATGCATGATCTTGTAGGTATACATATTTATAAAAAAAAAAGTTTCTAATCTTTTTTTAAAAATTCTAAAAAAAAAATAATAAATTATTTTTGACTTCGACTTTGACTTTGGAACTCAGAACCCGAATGCATAGCCAAGTCGTCCAACACTAACTCTAGGTCCCATCTGGCAGATTTCCAGCAGATAAATGCTAACTTATTTGCCCTTTTACGGGTATGGGAGAGATAGCCTTCGTTGATAAGCTGACGAATGCATTTCGACGGAAAACGCGGTTTTTACAGTTACTCCTATATGGAGTTCGAAGGTGTAGGATTTTTTTACTGTCTGTACTGTATGTTTTTTTGTCTGTATGTTTATATTCTTCGCTGGTCTATGTATTTTTAAATGTATCATTAGTAAGTAATTATGTACCGTTTGTTTCCCAAATAAAGCAAAATTAAATAAAATAAAATGTTTGTTATGCGATTTCTGCATCAATTTGCTCGCGTCCGTAGATGTGTACCGAATCCCTACACGTACCCCCCGGGTGGTGCTATAGGAGCAGCAAGAAGTAACAGTAGAACTTGTGCAAAGTTCGCCCGGAGAAGTACACTCGAATTGCTGTGTTCCGGTGGAAGGGTGTGGGTGCCGGTGAAATTACAGGCGCATGAGACGTAACTTGGTCACCTCCGCCCATGAACAGGAATACGATTTAGGTCCTCCCGGACCGAAACATAAGACCCAAGTCTCACCCCCGTCGTGCCCTTCACCCAAGACGGAATTCTTACGTCTCATGCGCATATGATTCCACCGGCACCCACACCCTTCCACCGTGCATAGCAAAGCGAGTGGAGCAGCAGTGGTAGCAGTACGTTTCCGGGAGATGTGATGGATGCAACGCGATTCAAATTGTGACTTCTCATAATTCTTGGCTACTTTTTGAGGTTGTTTATAGGCTACAGTAACCACTTAATATCAAGTGGGCTCTCAGATCACCAAGTAACTTTATTCACATAGAAAATAACATGGTGCTTGTCGCTATACAAAATTAATGCAACATATATAGAATGTACTTTTCCTATACGTACAATATTTTTCTAAGTTGATATTATTGCGCAGGCTTTGTGGCGCCTGCGCAATGATATCAACGTTTTATTACAATTAGCTTACATTTTATTATGTTTTTTATTACAGTCTAGTCTTATATTTCTGCCGTAACTGGTAACTTACTTGCGATCTTTAAGTTAGTTATCCACCAAACAAGAACTAAGTTGAAACCAATTATTTTTTCCATGATAATGCAGCCCGCCATGGTTTTGCACGGTTTTAGCGTGTGTGACTTGGTTGTAATATAAAAAAAAAAAACGTTTACACACTCATACCTCTGCACTAGGATTCCCTGTGTCGCAGATGGCATGGACAAACACAGAGATACAAGTCAAACACCCAAGACCCGAGAACAAACTTCATGCTCACCACACAAAGTGTGCTCCGGCCGGGAATCGAACCTGGGACCAATCGCTTCGAAGGCAGGGCTACTACCAACTAAGCCACGGAGCCGTCGGTTGTAATATAATTCCGTAATACATCATTTTGATAATAATAATAAAGATTATCGTTCCCATAGTCGTTTCAGTGAACGGACTTATAGCGAAGAGCCTCGACCAACATCTTAAGAGGCTCTCGCTAGGCGGCTGTACAAGGCCCAGATACAGGCGGTACTCCTGGACACGGCACGCATCGTTGTTGTTATTGGCGTAGGTAAACACTTAACATCCGGTGGGTCATCAGCTCGTCCCGTCTAAATAATAAAAAGCTAAACTGCACCCCCCTTCCCCTTTTCACTGTAACACAGCAATACGAGTGCACCACTGCTTGGCGGCAGATTACCAGGTGTGGTGGCAGTACTTCTCCGGACGAACTTGGCACAGGTTCTACTGCCTTGGGTTGCCCCTGGTGGTTTGGGTTGTACACCTATTAGAAAGTATTTCAATCTTATTTATTAACCAGGACCGCATAAAGACGCAAGAAAATAATTACAATAAGTAGCGAGAGTGAGAGAGAAAACTAGCAATCAGTGGAGAAATGTATGTTTATATGTTTAGTTTCTCTACGGCTATGAGTGCCTGGTACTTGTGAAATACGGACGCCGATTTTGAGGCTAGCGGACCGCGAACAATCTGAATGAATAGCGAGATAGAGATAGATAGATAAAGAGAGAGAGAGAGTATTTTCATTTTTTTTATCAGAGAGTTATCAAGACTTCTGTATTTTTAAAACAGAGAGATTCTGATCGCTATAAATCTGAAAATACCTTTCCAAAGAACCATAGAATAATATACAGTGAATACAGTAAGTAGGTCGTAATGGTTCTAAATTCCACACCTTTGGGCTGATTTGATGTATCTTTACTAAATGAGAAAGCTTTAGTATTGAACTGCAGTTGGGCCTTAATTTCGATAGGTGAAATTCGATCTCTAACGATTATATCGATTGGCATGAGATTCCATCTCGATCGCATTTTGTTTATGTGATCAACAGCACTTAATAGAAATAAAATTAGAAATTTATAAATAAATCTTATTGCCAACAGATTCTGTTCTAAGATTTAATTATTATACTCATTTCAGGATTCTTTTGAATACTTCTTTGAATTTTCTTTGATTCTTCAATTGAATAGTTAGATAATTGGACATTTTACAATAATTAACAAACCTACTCCTTGTTTTCGTGGGTTAAAACAACGATGCGAACCTTTCCGTCTTCACTTGTAATCATTTAAGTCACATCAAGTATAAAATAGTACCCTTAGAGACAATTCTGCTCTGATGTAAATGTATTTTCTCCCATTATTGGTCCTATAAATGATATTACCAACGTATTAAAAACAGACCATCGATTTATTTCTTTAAGTTGTTCTTCCTATACCTATTCGATATGGGAAGATGCAAGTCGCCACGGATTTTTACCTGCGTGAGAATAACCTACCAACTTTCCTCGTTGAATTGAAAATCGTGTTGTTGAGTCGTGCAATTAAGATAATTACCGAGATTGCCCACCGAATCAGTATTCGGGTGTGGTGGGCGATGTTGCACTCTGCATATTAATAATTCAACGGTAGGGTTACCATGAGTAAGAAAATGTTAAAAAAGGTTTTAATCTTACCGCAAATCACTTAAAAATAATTTTTATTGTATTATTTTTGGAGGCATTACTTGCATTCACACGTCAAGATGTACTTGTAAAGACACTTGTCACTTGTAAAGATATCATTCATCATTTATTATTTTGTGATACTAATTTTTGTACTAACCATGCACTACTTATTTGTAGAACGTTTGTTTCAACCAAAATCTGGTCAAAACAGTGCACCTCCCTGTCTATGACAGCACTTTGTCTATTACATACTTACAATTAATGAATGAATGAACACTTTATTGTCCCCCAAAACATATATATAATAGCCGATTACATAAATCTACTTAGATGTAGTACAATGGGCTGTCTTATCGCTGAAAGTGATTTATCCCAGACAACCTTTGGAGGGAGTTTTAATATGTATTGCTTTATAGGCCGACGGTGTACATACACAGTCTATACTATAGGAGAATAAAGTAACAATATGATATATTATAATTCAATTACTTAATACTTAAGTTAAGTTTAAGTAAAATTTATTGTTTTTGAAATAAATTAGATTATGGTATCACTACAAACATTACAGTACTTGCAGTATTTAGTATTCCAGGGTAAAATTCAATTAAACGAAATATGACAGGGATAACACGATCGGAAGATGGTGAACAGAGCGAGAACGGGATAATAAATACCGTACGCTCCAGATTCGGCCTTCTCGGTAAAGACAATTTTGTTTAATACCTACCAGGAAAGCATGTCTTCGAGGTTTACAAGATCGAGTGGGATAAGCCCGCACGATTCGACTTGCTATGTTTTATGAATTTCTGGTATAATGCGATTGTATGTGCAAATGTGTCTTGACAGAAACATGGAATCTGGGTACGTTTTTACTACTTGGCATTAATTTAGACTTTTTTTATGTGAATGAGTGACGGAACGAGCTGAGGGCCCACCTGATGGTAAGTGGTGACCCTCGCCCATGACAACAGTAATGCGTGCGACTCAGTATGAGATTCAAATCTTTACTGAATCGCATTCATCCTGCGTCCATCACCCGAGACGGGGATGATACGTCTCATGCGCATGTGACTTCACCGGCAGCCACACCCTTCCACCGGAACACAGTAATGCAACCACTACTGCTTGGCCGTAGATTCCAGATGTGGTGGCAGTACCTCTCCGGACGAACTTGGCACAAGTTCTACTGCTACTTTTGGTTGCTCCTTTATCACCACCCAGGGAATACGTGTAGGGAATCAAAGGGTACACACCTACGGACGCGAGCAACTGGACCCCCCAAACTTGACCCCCCAAAACTGGACTTTTGCTAGTGTGCAAAATACAATGTCAAATAATGCATACAGTTAAACACGGGCAACAAAATGCAGCCTAATTAATGCCGGTTTAAAACAATAAGGTGTTATTTAATTAGCTAAATAATTTTCAACAGACAACAGACAATAATTTTCAAGGAAGCAGGTTATCAACTCGTTATTTGTCAATCAATTTTGAACTATGCGACCATAGAAGAAGTTTTATCAAAACCGGGTACATAGTTTGGTTGATAGATCAAAATAACAAAAAACATAAATATGTCATCCAAATAAAAGAAATAGCGTATACAATACAATACAAAAATACTTTATTGTACACCACACTTTATGAACAAATATAAATAACTTACTTGAAGACAAGTTAATGTACAATGGGCGGCCTTATCGCTAAGAAGCGATCTCTTCCAGGCAACCCTTGGATGGAGAGGAATTTTAAAGTAAGCTAGATTGGTCGGCGCAGAAAAAATTAAGCAAAGCTATTTATATTGTATATAGCGTATATAAATAGCTTTGCTTAATTTTTTCTGCGCCCGTTATCTACCGATTTTGATGTTTCTTTTTTAAAATGAGAACATGAATGAGAACAAAAAAACCTTCAATACTCCCTGTATTGAAGGTTTTTTTTTTCAAATGTTTTAAGCTCTCACTTCTTACTGTGTAACTTGTCTATGATTTTTGCAGTTATACAATTTAAACATGCAATATCAAAACAATAAAATAAAATCTTCATATTTTACTAACGTTCATATTTTACTTTAGATATTTAGTTTAGTAATGTAATTTCTATATTAATAAAAAAAAATATACAATAGAATTATTTAATTTGAAACATCTTTAGTGTGTGTGAACACACAATCACAGTCACTCTCGCATTTCGACAATAAGACAATAAGCAACACAATAGGATCATAACAGGCTGAACACGGTAAAACTGATAAGAGAATCGAACTCACGGCCACGTTTCACAGTAGATTGCACCGCAAACAATCGCTAGTTCGATACTCAGACGTAAATATTTCTAAACTTACAATGTAGCAAGATTTATGCCCTAACCAGCTTGCATTTCTCTAGACTCACATTGTTTCCCCTATAGAAAGTTAGGTTTTATGGGCTAGCGGTACTAAAAGAGCTAAATTATTTTTAGAGCTACATACTGGGGGTAAAAACACCCCCGTTTCCAAGCCAATGTCTATTTATTAATATTATTTAAATTAGACAGAGCGTGGTGGCCCAGGGGCATAGACGCCGACATTCAATCTGAAGGTTGCTGGTTCAAACCCACACGCGCACCAATGAGTTTTTTCACTTGAGAAAATTTATGTGCGCAATACCACGTTCTCAAAACAGTGACGCAAAACATCGCGAGGAAACCGGAATGTTATTAGACTACAAAAACTCGAAGACAATCTACCAATCCGTTTTGGGCTTCCGTTGCAGATAAAAGCCCAATGACTCTCAATTAATGAGAGTAGGCTTAGCTCGTCCCGTCATTTTTGTTACAGAAAAGAAAATCAGCTACAATTATCTCATAAGAATAAATCGCTACTGCCTCTATCAATCATGAATAAATACAACAAATATACAAAAATGTATGTTAGTTACACAAATGCTTATCCTGGAATCGAATCGAATCTACAGCGCAGAAGGCAGAGTCCTACTGAGCTATAAGGCCAATCAGTGCAATAAGTTCTAGATACGTCAAATTGATATATTCAAGCTGCAAATTATCATCAGCTCGATATATCAAGCGCAGCCATCATTAATCAAGTTTCTATAAATATTGTAATTCCACTCGGCGAGCGGTGCGCTGCGAATGATCTATCGCTATACAAGTGGGACAATATTTTCATAAAAAGCCTTTTAAGATTTTATGTGTTTTAAAACGTTGGAATGTCATGGTTTCCTAAAGGAATGAAGAATTAATGAAGGGCTAAAGGCTATTGATGGCTCTGTGGGTTAGTGGTAGCAGCCCTGCGTTCGAATGGGGAATGCGTTCCCGGGTTGAATGCAGCATGTTTGTTCTCGGGTCTTGGGTGTTTGTCTTGTGTTTCTGCGTTGGTTGATACCATTTGCGTTAGAGGGAATCCTAGTGAAGGAATATGGGTTTTTTTTAATTACTATGTCCTTCTATAAAAAGGGCTATTACTGAGGCTATTATAGTTTTTTAGTATCACTCGCAAAAATACTTTTACTACTAACTGAGGTATGTGGCCAATCGAAGCATTGTTTTTAATACTTAATCTTAATTTCATATATGACCGAATTTAAAAGCCAAGAAATTCGTATCTGTTTTGATATTTTTAAAACCAATTTGTTATTAGCACGTAGCATAAGCGACTCAACTGCAGCTGATACTTAATGTAATTATCTCAAATGTCTCACGTCTTGAGTGGTACCACAGACTATCGTGGTACCGACCTCATTAAACATATCGTAATTTAACGGACCCATATCCATATACAATCTCTTAAATACTTTAATGTAAGCCACGCTGATTTTACAAAGCATTAACTGATAAGAAACTGGCAGTTCCGTTACCAGGAGAACATAACGTTGCTTCAGTGTAAAGTAAATCCTGACTGACCAATCTCCGGTGACCCCAACAACGAGATCAGCACCACCTAGGAGGTTCTTGTCACCAAACTTCAGGCAGGAGTCACCACTTATCTATAATTAGCCAATCTGGGCCAGAACTAACCAAATACAAGAAACTGATTTAAAATTCGAAAAAACAGACTACAATACTTTCAAAGTAGCAAAATATCCAATTTTGTTTTCATGGATGACATATATTTTTCAGTTATTTTGATTTAACAACCAAACTATTGAACCGATTTTGATAAAAATTGTGACACAAATCTGAAAGCATATCTTACCAAAAAAATATTTTTTTTCAAATCAAATCGTTTTTTTTTATTTGATTAATTGATGGAACGAGCTGAGCGCCCACCTGGTGGTAAATAGCGACCCCCGCCCATGACAACAGTATAAGATTTGGATCTTACACTGAGTCGCATTCATCCTGCTGCGTCCATCACCCGAGACGGGGAACGATACGTATCATGTGCATTAGATTTCACCGGCACCCACACCCTTCCACCGGAACACAGTAAGCACTACTGCTTGGCGGCAGATTCCAGGAAAAAATATAAACATACGAATTCAAAAGGAAGGACGTTTTTGAAGTAGTTTAAAAATAAAAAATAATAGTTACTAAAATATATACAAAAAAGTCACGACCGTATCCGAAAAAGAAAAGTTAACATGACACTGTCTTGTCAATATCAATGAATTGTCATATTAACGGTTAATGCGCACGCGCCTGTCTGCGCACGTCCAACTGTCACAAACAGATAGCGTGTCATCGATCAGTGTTAATATGGGATAATGTGTGTTCTGTGGCGCCTAATCATCTTAATAAAACGTTTTTTTCAAACCTACTTACCTACATCTAGATTTTTTTACAAGTTCTTGGCTGAGTATTTTGTATTTCTGAGGCAGTTTTTGATGATTTCCTATAAATTCCTTACGCAATTAAGATTGGCAGAATTTGCTTTGATATTGCAAAATTGATTTTAGTATTACATCTACTTGAATTAATTTGATGAACATTATGTTTGCTCTCAGATTTTGGGCCTAATTGTGTAACTATGAGAACATGCGATTCAAGATATCGAAATTAAAACATAAAAGACTTTCTTACGCTAACGCATCACCCACTATCATCACCCACTACATTACATTCCCACGATAGAGTACACCCCCCCCCTTTTAAAGCTCGCCCTACCCCTGCGTAGCAATTAAATAAAAACGCAACTATTGCTACCAAATTCATAAATATATCAAAACTATTTAGGTTAAATGTACACGGAAGGCAGCAAGTGAAGGAGTAATTTCATCTTGTCTCCGTGTTTAATTACAGTCGGAGTGTTTTCTTTTAAGGCAAAACCACTTTTTGCCGCCAATATTATCATGATTAATTAAGTCGTTAAATTATAATTTAATGTTCACCTTTAATTTTATGTGTGGAGAAAATTGACCGGCTTTTTGAGTTGTTCTTCTTGTAAATATAAAATAACCGGATAACTTTTTATATTATTATAAGCTGCGCCCCGCGGGTTACCCGCGGATGGACTTCCTATGGGAACCGTACCCTTTTCCAGGATAAAAAGTAGCCTGTGTGCTATTCCAGACTATAATCTATTTCTGTGCCAAATTTCATCCAGGTCCGTTCAGCCGTTCTGGCGTGATTGAGTAACAAACATCCATCCATACTTACAACTTTCGCGTTTATAATATTAGTAGGATAGTAGGATTATAGTTATTTTGGTTGTATATTGTGTACAACCAAATAGTTGGTATTACTATATACTATCACTGTTGTATCAGAAACTACCCGTACGAAGCCGGGGTGAGCTGCGAGTAATAATATAAACCTTCCTCTTGAACCACTTTATCTATTGCTGAAAACTGCATTAAAATACGTTGCGTAGTTTAAAAGATATAAGCGTGCAAACAGCGAGAGCGACTTTGTTTTGTACTATTTATTTTGTTTTGTACTATTGTAATTGCTTTGTAAGCGTAATAATTTATCGTTATAATAAGAAAGTTAAGTAGGTAATTGATAATTCACGAAGATACAAGTTATTTGCAAAAATTCTGTGTTTAGGAAAAATATTCATATTTTTTTAACGGACTATATTATGTTGGCTGTAGATGGCCTAGACGCGGACTTTTGGTGAGAGCGAATGGCCATCAACCAAATCAAAACAAAATTACAGCATCAAACCAAGAGCACTTAGGTACGGTACGCTTGGCTCGCTGCTATTAATTGGAGCATTCAATTGAGTCGATGGCCCCATTATAAACCTGCAACGGCCGCCACTTCGGAGTGGGCATTTCGATGGCGTCCGGCCACATGACGTCAAACCGGAGCGGGTACAACACAAGTACATTTACTCCTCACATTATGCCAGCACGGTAATGTTTTCTTGTAAGTTATCTGTAAAATGTACAGTCTTTGTACACAACAAAACGGCTTTAAGTAAACTAGAAAGTCAAGAAACGTTGTCAGTCAATTTTTACGGCGTTTTAAATAATTGTTCGCTTCGCTGCAAGAAGTCACAAATATTATAATTCAATCAATTTCAATTCTTTATTTTCAATGGAGTTTGTTTCAGTTTTTAGTTTCAATTTTTATTTTCAATCCTTTAATTTTAATTTCAATTCTTTATTTCAAATTACGTACTTCTTGAGCTACTATCCACTTAACATGGAAAATAAAAAAAATAAACTTATGTAACACCTTTGGTGGGTTCAGGTGTTACTTTGCGGAAGTTTATGTTATGATTTGAAATTAGAAATTTATTTTGGGGGTATTCACTTATGGACGCGTGAGGTTCTTTTATCGTTTTTTAAAAAGATTGCTAAAATATTGTAAGAGTTATCGCATTTTTTATAACCGACCCGCTTTCTTTGCGATCCAGTGTATTACCTAGCTACTTTTGAATCCATTTAGAGTTTAAGTTTTTAGGGTTTCGTGCCATAAGAGAAAATAAGCTTACAACATATGGCGGTGATCTTTAAAATACGACTTGGATGTTGCCATAGTGAGGTTGGGGATTTAACTGACGTAATTCATATTTTTATTGTTTAGGGCAGCAGTAACCACTTAACATCAGGTGGTCAGCTTCATCACTTAAACAATAACAACTTACCAATAACAAGCAAACCCGCTGTCACCAACATATGCGCATTGAACTCCATGTTTACTAATCACGTGCTCACTTATCACTAAACACTAATCACTAATCAGTCAGCACTTGTTACACGTACACTGTCGCTGTGCCGTTACTCGTCCATGTTGAGACCCTGTAACAAAAAAAATAGTTTCTTACTAAAAGCCTGTATAGTTTGTGTTTTTCTTGTGTTTCTGTATTTTTCCATGCCATCTGCGACACTGGTAATCCTAGTACATTGCCAGTGTCATGAATATACCCCATATTCATACCTAAACGTTTTTTGAATCCTGATTGGGCTTCCGTGGTAGATATAAAACGATCTCGCCTGTTGAAAAAAGCTTTTTTTTTTTAATTGACTTTATGTTTTTGGCCAAAGATGGCGTGCGCTTTTGGCGAGACCGGATGGCTCTCGACCAAGGCTTGCGTCGCGTCGCTGCCGTGAGAAAGATGCGACTTGACATAATTCTTACTGAGTGTAGATAAGTGTAATTCATTATAATATATCAAAGTAATTCATTATAAGATCTCTTTCTTCAAAGTTGATCCAATCGTCCCAAATAAAAACATCTATACCCATAGCAACCAAATTAATCTCACATCCAATTCGTGGCTTAGTTAGTCCCAATTTTTCTAGTGTCATTATACAGCCAAAAAACACTCACTAACAATTAAAATGAATAAATAACAACTTTACAAGTGACTGATTTGAAAAAACGAAAAAGACTTCATATTTTCATGCCTTATTTCTAGCTTTTTCCCAAATAAAAAAAAAAAAATCCTAATGGGTTCATAAATGACGGAACAATGAGGAAACAAACATACAAAGGTTTTATTTAAACTGTACCGGGCATGCGTTGCAATGCCTCATAATAAAATAATTTATATATAGATTTTTTTCTACCCCTACAACTTGCCGTAGAAACCCTCGCGGGCGTCCCCGGAACTACTAGAGTATCATGACAGTCTGATCAATGGTTTCGGAACGCACAGGGAACAAACATACAAACATTGATTTTTATTAATATACATAATACAATCGAATTGATAGCAACCGGAAGTCAGTTGAAAATGAGATAAATTTAGCCAATTAGCACATTTGAACAAGTTTTTTGCATACCAATTAATTATAATAACATTCAACCTTACCGTTGGTAATGGATCAGAAATTTGCTTTTATATTAATTAATATACAACAAATACAGGAAATACTTTTATTTCATGTAAAGGATATCCTCTCCGTTTGAGATGAGATTCGTTTAAAAGTATATCTAACTGTTTAATTTATCTAATTAAACGCTAAACAAAATAAACGCAGTCACAAAAAAACCTGGGTCCCAAAAAACTTTCATGACAAATTTCACTCTTCAGGGTGAAAAACATGTTTTTGTAAATACATATCAACACCCAGACACAGAACAAACATTTATGCTCGCCACACAAATGCAGAAGGCAGAGCTACTACCAACTGAACTATAAGGCCAGATCTTTACTTCGATCTAACTTGTCTAGAAATTTAAACTAAATTGCTAACATGACTCTAAGTCTAGCTTTCGATCTCCAAACATAAACATTGTAAGACAACTCTCCACTTTCCATTCGCCCTTTCACAGCACGATGTTGACCTTGCGAAAATGCATCTTATTTCCCTATGTACACACTGACACAATGCTTATTTCTTCATATTGACGATAGTTCAAATTTTATTCTTCCAATCTTCCGTGATGGGGTCTTGCCATCTTGGAAAGAAAGCTACATATATCCTATACAAATTCCAGGCGTACGCGTTGAATCATAAATTGCTGTTTTTCTACGATTAATCGATTTTTGAGTGATATATAACATCGATTAATTCAATCAGTATACGCTACACTACGCAAAACCAGAACATTCCGCGTACCGTGATTTCAGCAGAAAATGATTTATTTTTTTAATCTATGAGTGCCGGGTATTTCAAAACAGAACATCCAGACAGGATTTATTTTTCGAAACCGCAAAAAATACAAATTTGTCGAGAGAAAACCCATATTTTGCTATTTGTTTGGTATGCACCGTTAATAAATTATCTTTTTTTATCTTTCTCATATCTTGGTAAAGAAAGAAAAAATGAAAACAAGAAATATAGATAAAGATAGCTCTCAAAAACGAGCTTTGGCTCCTTGTCTTTGGCTATAAACAAGAGTTGACTTTACTTCAAAAAAACAATTATTATATACGTAGTCTGTGGAGTCTGCACTGACTAGTCTGAAATTTAAAATCCGAACGTATCCAATGACTTTTGCTTGAAAATTGTATATGTACAATATCGCGACGGAAAATATATAACGCCCAAAGTAGAAACCTTATTTCGTGGGAATATTAGTCTGATAGGGAATCTGTGCCAGGGTGACAGTCAATCGATCGTTTGATGTGACCATTATGAGGTTGTGTCGTGGGAACTGATAATGCTTCCGTTGACTTGAGGCTGTCATTATGGTGCGTTCAACCCGATGCATAGGTGACCGACTGGCACAGTAAACACTGAGTACGGTTACTGTCAATCACCTAAACCACAATAGATTAACATGTACTGGGTTCTACTGCTAAGTAATGTGTGCTAAGCGGTTTATTTTGACATAACGTTTTTGAGTTTTATTTCATAGTGGGAAGTAATTCAGAAACTGATGATAATAAAATCGTGGGATACAGTTTGATACTGCAGCTACGTATCAACTACATCCAAAAATCGATAGCTAACACCACTCGATACCTAAGGGTCAAGGGTCAAAGTCGTTGAATGAAGACTGTGACGCATCGCTTGCTAGGGATTTTTTTATTCCTCGTATTCACGTAAAAGACACAGCCGTGTCCACGACACAACGGTCTTTTTTCAGTAAGGCCAGGGACGTTGGTTTCTCTGAAGTTGTTACTTATTTTTCAAGTAAACTTGACCAGCTAAACCTTGCCCTCGTACGGTGAAGTACCAGGTAATCATAAAATCATATAGGTCAGCGCTTCGAACAGCCTTGAGCTTTGCAGTGGCTGTCAACTGTTGGTTCTTAGATTTTATGATATATTTTGAGATAGTGTAAAGAATTTAAATTAACATAGCACCGTAGCCGAGTTGGTAGTAATCATATCTGCAAAGCGAGCGGTCCTGGGTTCGACTCCCGTTCATCGCAAATTGTGTATAAAATATTTCTGTAAACTGACAATGAAATCACGTATATTATGTGATTGATCTATCAATGATTTTGGCAGACCTCAATGGGCATTTTGGGAATAATTTATATATAATATAAACTTGTCGAAAGAAAGCTTTTGACCGCAGTCTCGTTCAGACCGAAAAACTGAATCCATTAATTATTTTTGTTGCAATTCCAAGCGAGAATGTTGAGAGCCTCTGCTGACCCGACCCGGAACAGTGCATACAGATGAAAGTACACAATGCCTGTACTTTCTCGTGTGCTATGTTCGCCTGGTACCGCGAATGCGGCAAACGGTCCTGTTTTGTAGGAAAGCTTGGAAACCTACTTTGGGAGAATAAATATAATAGGAATATACTATAATATATAATTTCTAGATTGCTATCATAAATTTAGTTTAGCATAGGCACATAAAGTATGTAATTTATTTACCGATATAAAATAACCTCATCAATCGAAACGAGCGATCTTTCGAAATAATCGATTATTTTAAAAACATACCTCTGTTTTCATTTGTCGTAATAAAAACTGTGGTTAAAATAATTTTACTATTTTCCGCTTGATTGTTTAGTAACCTACCTATAAATCTAATATATTTCTTATTAAAAGCACTCCAGTAAATGACTGTTATAGGAAAACGCCACGCCCAACAACTAAAACTAATTTTCATCACAATAAACTGCGCTTTTTATACAACTACACAATAAAACTCGCGGAATCATGTTTTATACAACTACACTATCGGTTGTTTCAGGCTAAAAATAATTAATTATCTACAAAAGATGGCACTCACCAATAAAAGAAATGATATACTAGGCCTCAAACAATTTAAATCATTCGAGCAAATGACCAAAACAATAAAGTGCAGGTTTCTCACATTTTTTATTATTAAAAAACGATCATCATTTTCCCACACCAGGCCAGAGAAATCATTATGACATTACGGCCAGCCTGACCCAAAAACGTATAACTAAAAATTCACCGTTTTTGCGACGCGGCAAAAAGTTTTATTGTCCACCAATTTGTCAGATATCCATCGTAATAATATTAAATAAGATTTGTTTAGCGGTTAACGGTGATTTTTTGCTGTATTCAATTGGGCGAGTCTGTTTTTTATCGATTAATGTTTGACGCCTTGGAAGTATGTCAAATTAAACGCGATTAGGATCAGTCTGAATGGTTCATTCATTTTTATTGAGTGATCTTTTTGGCACAAATTTAATCAAGCTCTATTATGTTTTATTTCGTGTGAGCATTCTTGGTGGATCTAGTTACGTTCCATAATGGTGTGAATGTCAGATAGTAAGATTGAAAATAATTAACAAAGTGAAAACATTTTTTTTTATTATGGCAAGAATGCAGTAGTTAAGTTACGGAGCTATGAAAAGAAATGCAGCAATTACTTGCTTTATCTTGTCATGTTTTTAGTTTTTATTGCGAGTTAATAATAACTATCATATACTCTCAAATAATAATAGATGATAAATTAAATAGATTCGTACAATATTTTTTTCTACTGTTCTCATAGCTATGCAGTTGGTACAATAGTAGCAGAATTATTTCCAGCTATGAGGGGTAGGTCTTCTGTGCTGCAAGTCATGAGTTCCATTTCCAGCTGACACAAGCATTTGTGTAACGAAAATAAATGTTAGTACTGTGTTTGGGTGTTAATGTTTAGTAAGTATGTATTCACAAAAAAGTACTATATCAGTATTCTATCACTTATCCAGTTCCATGCTTAGTATGAGCCTGTGTGAAATGTCCATGAATACTCCAGTATCCAATGTATCATGATTTAATATGTGTACTTTCGTTGCGATTGAAAATCAATTTACTTCATAGGTTATCATTGTTATGACGCTAATTAAATATAAAACCATTGCCTGAATTGCTGACAATCCCAACAATTAGCTCACCAAAATGGCGGCATTGTCAGCCATTAAAAAGGTTTTACAGCGAAATTACGAATTGCAGTTAAGATAGATTACACAGAGATGTTTATGACTCAACATCCGCACAACTTAGCATAATAAAAATAGTAATTAACTTAATAGTGTCTATTTCTCGTTTGTCTTCTAATTCTCGTTTGTCTATTTGTCTTCTCGTTTGTCCATAATTATACAATTTCAAAAATTCGTGTTGCCGAGATATTTACCATGAATTGTGAGTTTTGTTATTATGTCTGCCAATGATTTGCACACCTCACCTCGCAAAGACTTCAGTTTGCCCGGGACCATGACGCATGTAACTGCGTCGAAATATCGGGAGTCAACAAAACTCACAAATCATGGTAAATATCTCGATAACGAATAATAATGTTCATAACTATGATAGTTTTATAATTTATATCTCAATCTAAAAGCTTGTATTATATTTTTCAGCATAACCCGTTAAAAGTCAACGGCTGTAACTGTTCGCGGTCACGCCATAATCGGCCGGTTCATGAACACTGGTAATTACAAATTATCAGACACGCTAATTCATCTTTCTAAGTTGTTATCATTTGCCACTTGGACGACGATGTAGCAAACATTCTACTCAACTTATATAGCTTAGTGGGTTAGTTGGCAGTAACAACCTTCATAGCAGGTTCAGGTTCTTCAAGAGCGGGACCTCTCGTTTCGAAGACTGCCAATTTAATGTAGTGTTATTCTGGGTGAGGGGTTACTCAGCCGGCACTGACGCATTGGGGGTCCATGTGAGTACCTTCATAGTCCCTACACGTGTCCCCCAGTTGTCCGGAGAAGTACTGCCACCACGCTTGGTAATCCTCCGCCAAGTAGTACTGCACTCACATTACGCGTTCCGGTGACGGACGTAAGATGCGACTTGGATCTTACACTTCGGAGGATTCGAGTCGTATTAACGTTAACGGGCGGAGGTAACTTATCACGTTTGCCTTCAGCTCATACACAAATTCGACACTTTAATGGTGTAAAGAAAATATTAAAACTCGTTAGCAAAGCATTGTAGCAGACATCAGCCTTCTAAAATTTGTGCTAGCCAGTTAGAAAGTAAATAGATACAATAGATAACCAGACGGTACCGTGCACCCAAGGCCGGGGTCAGGTGGCACAGATCCTCTCGGCCCGTCGAAGTGGCACGCGACCTTGGGTCTGCCGCAGACCAGTCCGAAGACCAGCGCTGAGGACATTGGGCCGTGAAATGGCCAGAACATTGGGCCATTGAAATAATTTATATTTTTAAAATTGTAATTTATGTTTTATTGTTTTTATATTTAATTTAATATGTTGTATGTATGTGATATTCAAATTTAGTGTAAGTGGTAATTAAATAAATAAATGAGGATTTTAGCTCTATGAAGCGTAATAGCTGCGGTTTCTATCTACGTCTCGGTTTTATTCGCGATTGATTAATTAAGTACAGGAATTAATTAACTAATTCTAGCACTACCTGACCTCTGGGCTTTTCACAAAACAATCCACAGTATGCGATATCTTCCACACATTCATTATTTGTTTTATTTTTTTTTATTTTGTTGTATTTTTTTCTCTTTCTATTGTTCCTTTGTGCGTTTTTCATTGTTGTGCACAGTTTTTGTGAAAAAAATTCTATTTTCTTACTACTTGGCGGTTAACTGCGGTCAAGTTATGCACTCGCATGAGTCCCGGTGGAAGGGTGTGGGTGCCGGTGAAATAACAGGCGTTACATCCCCGTCTCAAAAAAAGGGCACAATTGTTAATTGAGTATTATCATACTTAATACCTAAGTCGTATTTTTGTTGGAGCGACGGTATCCACTTAAAACCAGGTCCGTTAGCTCGTTCCGGCACTACATAAAGAACTGTTGAGTTAAAATTCGCAACAGATTGGTAAGTGACACGGAGCGAAAGTAAGAATTACGTTTAAAAAAAACGCAAACGCTTTCACTTATAATAACATCGTGTCAAAACACTCGTTACTCCGTCTATCTGCGTAATGATAGAGATTGGATACACTCGTGCTGTATCCTTGGCAAACATGTGAACTAAATATAAGTATGGCGTGCCCTGCTTCTGGCCTAGTGGTTGGGGGAGAGGACTTGGCAAGTCAGATTTTTTTAGGTCGAATCGTTCGCAGCTTTTTTGTCATACATACTACACACCTACATGAAACATTAGGTATATGTAGTGTACTGTGGGGCAAACAGCCGCAAATGATCCTGCTTTTTAGGTGGTTAAATAAATATAAGTAAATTAGACTATGCATGCATTTTTATTTTAAATTTCCATTTCCAGGGGGGGCTGCTGCCTCCCCTTGCCACCCCTGGGTACGCCCATGAATAGTAATAGCTTTATTAGTGAGAGATCTGACAGAAATGTATACCCTCGTCTGTTACCGTAGGCCGGTGTCCCGCTGTAGGGACACCGGCCTACTCTCGATTATTGAGAGAGAATGGGCTCTGATCTACCACGGGAGCCCAATCCGGATTGGTAGAATTTATGGTTATAAAACACGCCGTCTCCTCACGATGTTTTCCTTCACCTTTTCTAGAACGTGGTATTGCGCATATAAATTTTTCAAGTGAGAAAACTCTTTGGTGCACATATGGGTTTGTACCAGCGACCTTCAGGTTGAACGCAACGTATTTTAATGCAGTTTTCAGCTATAGATAGAGTAATTAAAGAGGGAGGTTTATGTTTTTGGAAGAGTTCAAATACTATTATATGAACTCTTTTCCACTCAGAACAATCATTTGTGTGACGAACATACTTAGTTAAAGATGTTAAGTATTCTATCAGTTATCTGGTTCCCATAGTAGGTAGACAGAGCTGTGTATAATTTCCACGAATTTTTTTTTTTATTGACTTCAAGAGTAGAGTGAATAGGTATCTCCTAGACAAGCGTGCTCCATCGTCGGCCGCATCTTCACTTACCATCAGGTGAGATGGCGGCCAAACGCTGGGTTATACATTAATAAAAAAAAAAAGACTGTTCGCCAAATATCTTGTCCGTGTGTCTCGTTCCCATGTAAAAAGCTGTCATTGTTTGTAGAGAGGCGAGCTTTGCATGTATAATCTACCTTGTTTTGTATGTATGAGTCTGTATTGTCGGTTTAATTTGGATGCAAGGCGCTAAGCGGTTCGGCTTGGAGAAATTCACATCTAAAATTTAACCTGCTTTTAACGTAATTTTATTAGTTTTGTTGGTTTTTATTTTTGCTGATTTGAAATGTTCGTCTCTTTGCATACCCATTTGAGGAATAGATAATATTATATAATATAAGACCGCCCATTGTAACCTCCATTTTGTTTTTAGTTTTTATAATCTGTATTTATATTCTTTATTTTTGCTTTGAGGTGTAGAATAAAGTGTATATATCTATCTATATATCTATTAAAAGAACCTTTCTTTTTTTTCCTTTTTTTTCGTTGGGAAATGCACTTGCATATCGCCCTGCCACGGGGAGACAGAGCGGTTATTTGGGACTAGACCCACTAAAACCCCACGTTATCCTCCTCTGCCGCTTAGTGGCGGGAACACGGGGAAATTAAAAGTACCTGGGCGACCTAGCGCCGCTCGTTTTATCTGAAATTATAATTTTTTCAAGTTACAGTAAATTACCAATCAAGTACCACAAAAAATTACGAGATGGCGATGTATTCAAAACCCAAAAATTGTTTCTACCTATGTACATTATAGACTTCGAAACCATCCAACCGATGCACCCAACCAAGTCGCACCCCGTTGCACCCGTCACCCGAGACGGGGACACAACACGGATCAGGGACTCTGCGTGTATTCACCTAAGGACGCGAGCAACTGGACCCCACATATTGTAAACCATTTACAATTACATTATACTCATACTCTAACTCATAGTCATTTATTTCCACCGTAGGATCATATAGCGAACCCTTGGTTATGTCAAAATTAAAATTACATTACAATGTTACAGTAATTATGGTACTATTGGACGGCTCCGTGGCTTAGTTGGTAGTAGCCCTGCCTTCGAAACGGGGGGTCCCGGGTTCGATTCCCGGCCGGGGCACGCTTTGTGTGGTGAGCATGAAGTTTGTTCTCGGGTCTTGGGTGTTTGTCTTGTGTTTCTGTGTTTGTTCATGCCATCTGCGACACAGGGAATCCTAGTGCAGAGGTATGAGTGTGTAAACGTTTATTTATTTATCTTATAACATATAGGTAATTTACAAATATATGAAGTGAAGTACAATGCCTTATGTCTTAGAGCAATCTCTTACAGGTAACCTTTGGATGGAATGGAATAGGTATAATTAGAATGATATGGGACAGTGGTGTAGAGTAAAAAAAACATAATTATTGAGTCATAAAACTACATTATTTATGTAGGTACTTATAATTACATAACTATACCATATATTATACTATTGTATATTAAGTTAATGAATAAATGCTATTTATTATACACCCGACAGAAACATACATAATAAAAATAAAATTAACAAAATAGCCACAAAGAGGATACAATCGCTAATAACAATCTCTTTCAACCTTTGGATGATATGAAATTACAACATAAAACCTGGCAGGAGGAGCACCAAAAAGTAAGTTACTTTCTACTTAATAACTTAAATAATTTGTCTGGAAGAGATCGCTTTTAGCGATAAGGCCGCCGATTGTGCTACCTATCTGTTTTATTTATTTTTGTATGATTACTTTTGATGTTATGGTGTACTATAAAGTAATATTCTAATATGTTAGTACTTACAAATATTACCTAGGTACTTAAGATATATATAACTTAAAAAAAACTTTTAACTTTCAATTAACATAATTAATTCCTGTTCGTTAGGTTTAATAATCTGGACCTGGACTTAAAGTAAACTAGACTTACAATAATTTCTAAGATGTTGCAGATATTAAATCCTATCGAGCACAAACTAAGTAAATTTCAGTTTTCAAGTACTTATCCCCGTCACAGAATATTACTAAATAATTATTCATGTAGCATAATTTATACATTATCATACACTGAACCATATTTATGCAAAGTAATAAAAAAACAACAAAACAAATGAAATTGTACCGCGTAGGTACGTGCTGCCGAGCATGGTTCAATAACATCGAAAAAATATACAATATATTCCACATTCTCCTATCCTAGTAATAAAAGCAACATTTCCAACCAAAAACATGGCCGGCAATTTGCGTCGAAAAAATAAAACTTTATAATGACACCGGGAGAATGAATAAAAACAAAAATGGCGGACAATAATGGCGGGAAGTAAGGACAATGATAGTTTTACCAGACCGTGAACTGGGCTTTATGCCGGCGATTGCTTGTTTTTTTACTTGGCTACTGGAATGAGGGGGCTGTTAATGGGATTTTTGCAGTGTTTTGGAGGAATCCCATGTTGCGTTGGATGAATTTTGCGAGTTTTGGGATGTGAATCCAGCATGGCCACAGAGTTAAAAGTAAATATGTTTGTTTAATTATTCTGCCTGCTTTATGCACAGAATGTTATATACCAAGTTGACATAAATTATGAGAAATGTGGCAATATTTTGTGCGAACACTCGATCAATCAAATAGTAAACGCATGGTCCTTCGAACCGGATCTCTATCAGTTCTGAAGACCCTATACTTGGGAAAGTATTGCTTGTTGCCTCGCGTCATTACATTCCGTAAATTACAATAGTTACAATACAATTACACGTCTACCCATTCGACAGATAATTTAAATAAAAAATACTATTCACTGCAGATAAATAAAACTCATATCATATCTGTGGGCGGATAGCAAGTAATAGACACAGTGAAAGAGCACCAATTAAAAATGGAAAGTAGAATGTGGAATGCCAATTTTTTTAATTAAAATCTTTTATGTATTGTTTTGTTTGTTTTTAAGATAGACTGCGTTCACAACAGATTATAATTGTAAAAGAAAAAATATGACAGTTTAATTGGTAGTAGCTCTGCCTTTTACGTAGTAGTCCGTAGGTTTGATTCCGACCCAGCAGAAACAATGTTGCGCTAACAACATGTTATTCTGTGTCTGGGTGTCAAAAATACTACAATATATTAGTCTTTTATCCGAAATCTGGTTAGCATTACGAGCTATAACGCTTTTATTCAACGAATACAATGAACGGATTTTAAATAATAGATATTTTGTTATTTATTTAACGCTTACACACTCATACCTACACTAGAATTCTCTGTGTCACAGGAAGCATGGACAAGCACAGAAACACAATAAAAACATCCAAGACCAAGACAAACTTCAAGCTCAACACTATATTCCGTACCAGCCTCTAATGTTCCCACTGCAGGGACACCGACCTACTCTCGATAATTGAGAGTGAATGGGCTTTGATCTACCACGGGAGCCCAATCCGGATTGGTAGATGTCGTATGTCTTCGAATTTATAGTTCTAAGACATGCCGGTTTCCTCACGATGTTTTCCGTCACCGTTTCGAGAACGTGGGTTTGTGTGGTATGAACGTGGTACGTGTGGGTTTGAACCAGCAACCTTCAGATTGAAAGTCGGCGTCTATGCGCCTGGGCCACCACGCTCTACACTATATGCCCCGGCCGATAATCGAAGCGAATCCCTCGGATCGATGGAAAGGCGACTGCCAACTAACCTATGTAGTCGTTAGCCATGTTTAATCACCTTTGAAAATAATAAAACTATATTGTAAATTACCATACGTATAACAAATTTCTTTGCAAAATTAATGATTACTTCATAAACGTTTTTTACAAAACTTCATACAGCGCCGTACACCCAAACTAATTGATCATACAAGCGGTCAGTAAACTTGTTCAATATTTCATCTTTTGAATGAAGCTTTCATAAATATGTTCAAGAATGTTTTATTCGCTTTGTTTTTTTTGTGTTTAATCATTTTAGTACTTGGTGTCCGAGGTTGGTTCGTTGTTTTTATAAAAATCGTGGTAAAAAATAATTTATACGAATTACATATTTGTAATTCGGCTGGACACGGCTGGACTGATTTTAATGGGACTTTTACTGGCAGATAGCTGATGTTAGGAGCAACTTAGACCGCTAATTTTACTTTAGAAAAACAAATAATAATTAGGGTTTAAACCAAAAGAATAAAAATAATTCCACGCGGAGAAGTCGAGGGTACAGCTAGCTATCTATAACTAAATATTATGTCATACACAAAAGTTTTATTTGAAAACAGCATGCCATACAAAAGCTGAGGAAGATATCGCAGCTCATCGTTCACTGGTCGGCCGAGTCTGCCGTGCTAGACGTTGTCTTCATAAACTGTTTATAGGACCGACCCGGACCGGACAAAATAAACAGTCGGACCGGACCGTATCAGTCCGACTGTTTATAGGCGCTTCTGACTTAGGCACATTTCAATTTTATACATCGGAAATGTTTATTGCGGCATCAAAAGTCCTAGTGTAACCACAGTATGCTCATTATAGTTAAAGATTGGCTGGAAGAGATTTCTCTAAGCGATAAAGCCGCCCATTTTATTGCACATGTCTTTGTCAATTATTGTTATTATGTCCGGTTTCCTCACGATGTTTTCCGTCACCGTTTTGAGAACGTGGCATTGCGCACATAATTTTTTTCAAGTGAAAAAGCTCATTAGTTCACGTGTGGGTTTGAACCAGCGACCTTCAGATTGAAAGTCGGCGTCTGTGCCCCTGGGCCACCACGCTCTCTTAATTACTGTCTATGGGCGCCATATTGTCTAAAAATTATTCTTATTCATCAATACCTCTGAATTTGTCCCATAGAACATTCTCGAAGAAATTCCACTAATAAAGCCGTAAAATAATCGTTGAAATTACTGAAGTCGATTTAAAATCAATTATTGTAATAATCATGCATTTATTGCATAATTACAACAACCCATCGTTGTACCGTTGGGTCCTTAAAACATCATTTAAAATGAAAACGTTTACCTCATAGCTTAACACTTAATCGATTACGTTCAAGTGTAACGGGACTGGAGAATTAAACAATTATTTAATCGTAATGATTTAAGTATGCAAGCGCTTAAACCATTAATTTCGCGTATTCAAAAGGTCTAAGTTGTTCGCGTTCAAAGAATATAGACCTCAGAATCTCTCTCTAGACGGTTAACATCTGTCTTTTTGAAGTGAAAACTTGAAAAAAAGGGCATTTTTTGAGATGGGAAAAACCATTGATCTCGTGACACTGTTACCGTTACCGTTACCGACACCTCTATATAAGTATGTGTAGTGTAGTCTGCTTTTGTTTTCACTTCCGTCGGCACTCCCGGAGTGACAGTTTTTGGATTTGACTTCGGTTTTGTCATACTTCGGTGGCGGAAGATCTGTGTTGTATTGCAGATTTTTATAGGCGACGGTAACCACTTACTACTACTAGTAGAATATCGGTAGTTCTAAGCAGCAAACGATGCTTTTGCCGTCTGCTTCGACGAATGAAATCGGCCGTCCACTCTGTGACAAAGTAGTGTGCAAATCAACCGATTCAAACCACAAAGATCTCTTAATGTCCTGGATTGTTCGAGAATTCAATTCATGAGACAACTTTATGTTCTGCAGCTTACCAGCTTACCAAGTTGTAATAGGCTTTTGCGATAACTTTGTACCAACCGGTTTTAGAGATATTTTTTCAGAAACAGGCGCGGTCGCTTTGCGTGTGATGGGCGCAAGGCGATGCGACTTGAGTCTTCTCATACTTGAGGACCTAAGTCGTATTATTGATTGAAAGTTCTTTATTGCACATAAAATAGTTCATAGGCGAACTTAATGCTATATATCATTTTCTGCTAGTTAAACTTTGCGTGACATGAAGATGACTGGTAGTGTTTAAGAATAAATAAGGGAGATGATATCAAAATATATCCTTTAAACTTAATAAAAAAATAGTGTAATTAAATTATCAAGATTAAATTAAATTAATTAAAATCTTCTGGCAAAATCTATTATTTGGTCCTCATTTTCTAACCTGTCCACCCGGAGAGCAGAACATAAAGCAGTTACCTTGAGAAATTGTGTTCATTAGGTTAGCTTTAGTGATCCGCAAAGGAACTGAAATATATTTGACAGCTATTAGCATAGTAAGTAGACACTCAAGATTGATAGCCAAGCGCTAACCATGCCAAATACTCACAAGTGAAAGCTCTGACAAGAGCAATCGTACTCAGAATCTTAATCACCCGCCTCAAGTATCCGAAAACAACGAAAAATTCAAGGAATTTTGTTAAAATATCTCTTGAACTGTAAGCGCTAGGTAATAAAGACTACAATCTGATATCTAGATCTCGGCGGTTTCAAGTCGGTTTAGATGCAAATCATGTATTTATTGTGCCAGTGTGACCGCCGCTTCCAGATATTGCGAATGCAAATACCTCTTGTCGTATTCTGTTTTCCTGGTACCTGAATATAATACTTTTGTGTTGGATACCGTTGCTATTCTATTCCTAGCCGACAGAGCTTGTTTCTCGCAAGCTCTGAGAAGTTTATTGTAATTCTTGAAAGTTTTGAGTGACGGCAAACATCTAGGGGTTTTCTGTTTTCCTGGTACCTGAAAATACTTTTATGATGAAATACCGTTGTTGCGTGCCAAGCCGAGGATAGCTGGGAGCCTAGTTAGTTGTTTTTGCAAGCATCTGAAGTTTTTCAAAACTCTGAAGGAGCTCAAAACAATTTTATTCTTGGTAAATTTACAGCTTTTCATGAAATACTCTTGGCATATATGCTATCTTGGTATCTGAAAATGCATTTAGCATGGAATTTTATCATTAATTAATTCATTCATTCATTCACATCGCACATTGAACATAAAAATTAACAATACGATGTGCTTATCATTTCAACGGCACGCAAAAATTCAAGATCCAATTAGGTACAACTTCGCAAGTCCAGATAAAATACAAAATTAACGGTAAAACAATGGGCGATCTTATCTCCAGTACAAAGCCAGTCTCGTATATTTTGTCACGAATTAAATGGTACCTCATTAGCATATTGCCCATAACGGAAGCGATCGAGTAACTGATGATTAGGTAGTGCATTCAATTACAGAACGATGACCTTATCTGTGCATTGCCACAGCTGGATGTTGTGATAGCTAGCTCACTGAGCGATTTAATAAAAAAAGTTTAATAAGTAATTTTTTTTATATACAGTTTGTTTTATGTGTATTATTAAATTATTACTAATTATTATTACTAATGATATCTCCTAATATTTTTTAAATTTTAATTTTAATCTTTAACACATGTTGTTTCTGCTATAACATGCTCTACACGAATCAATTTCGTGATACCATTCTCATTGAACAATAAATCGACAAATGCTATGTGGGGAAAATATTTTTTTAATTTCATAGAAATAAAGAACAAAATAAAAGAAAATTTTGGCATATTCAGCATTACCAAAAAAAAATTTGTTTGCCTAAAATTGCCTTGTAATTCTTAAAATTCAAGTTTAGAAATTTAAGAAATTTTCACCAGAACGATTTCTCCAAACTGTTCGTTCAACTGCGAATTTTACTAACGAAGATTATGCAATGATGGTGAATAGGTGAAAAAATCAACTTAAATTGTAGTCTAATCCGTGAACCTGACGCCGATACAAAACTACGACATTAATTACTAACTACAATAAACTTATATCCATCTGCATCCATGTTTTTTGTCATATTACATTTATAATATTGCAATCATATTATATTTCGATCCAGCTGTATGAGTAGCCTTTTTTCACGGTCTGTAGTTAAGAAGTTAACCATGCAAGACATATATCTAACTTTATGACCTAGCCATCATACCCACAGTGACTTATCTGCGAATCAGCGTTTGTACTAGAACATAATGTTTTGCATAGAACAGTTTTATAGCTACTCCATGAAATATGATATCAATGCTTTTACGATTATTGCCTATTCTGGGCAGTTTCGCATAAGCTATTCAGGTTTAGAAATCCTATGGCTAAGACCGTACCATACATACAGGTAAACCTCTATAATGATATAATGAATGTATTATGAGTGTTATATAAAGCCTTGTTCTTGGAAGATATAGCTTAGTTTGGTATACAAATACAAATATACAAATATCTTCATTAAAAAACGGAACATTTTTAGAACACACTTGTAACATTGGATCCCGCCAGGGCTAGCCTGTATCGCGGGTATCCGAAAACTAGAATTACCAGATAAATTATTTTAGGAGGAAAAACGTGCCAGGTTATGATTACTATTACAGAATAATACAAAATAAAACGTGAAAAGAGACTGCAAGTTATGAAACTTTTGAAGATTATTTGTTGGTAGTAGTTTTGCTCTGTAAGTTTTGTTGAAATCATCGCATGAGACGTATCACCCCCGTCTCGGTGATGGACGCAGTAGGATGAATGCGACTCAGTTTATGATCCAAATCTTATGCTGAGTATGCTGAGTTCCGTCACTAATTCACATAAAAAAAAACGTACCCACCTACAAAACTAGTCTGCTCAAGTTTTCCCCACTGTCACACGCGATAGATTTAATTATATTCTCTCAGAGAACAAGGGGATATTGTACCACAACCTGCCGAAACTCACGGAGAAAACTCTGGTTGTATTTGAAAGAACTTCATTAATGTAATTCACCTTTTTTTAAACTGACGTGTTGTTTTAGTTTCAATAGATGCGTATAACATCGCTTTGGTTTTGCTGTTATATTTGTGTTTTAATAGATAAATAAATAAATATTTGTGTGGTGAACATAAATATTTGTTCTATCTGGGTGTCAGAATAAATTATTGTATTTACAAAAAAATCTACTATATATTCTATCAGTTATCTAGTTCCCCTATTGGAACTATGCTTAGTTTGAGGGTGCATGGCGCTGTGTGAAATTTTCTTGAATATTTATTTAAATATATTTAAATCTCAAGTATCGTTTTGACGCGTTAAATTTTATACCTACAAGTAAACATATTCGTGAGCATATAACGTGTCGGTGTACATACGTAAGTCGGTAATAAAAGTAGTTAGTACTGTGGCTTCGGTTGGTACTAATGGTTTGTGGAGGGGAAATGCGCATGCGCAGTCTATCTACTACAATTACCTAAGCTCGCAATAAAATATAGCTATTATTTAAACCCGCTATGAAGAGACGATGAAGAAATTTTATTGAAAATCCGTACAGTACAAATAAATAAAATTGAAATGTCTGTTTGTAATGTCAAAATTATAGCTTTATAGTAAATGCAGTTGAAACTATATGACAGAAACAATTTTTCATATTTTGTCAGTCTGTCTGTTTGTTTATCTTCACAGCGAAGCGAGGGTCTCGGGTCTAATTGTACTGAAATATGTTTTCAGTACAATTATACTACACTATGTTATTTATATTAATAAAAAGTTTTTCTTTTTTTTATTAAATTGACGTTTTTTTTATGAGACTCCGAAAAAAGAGGATATTGTTATTTGTATATATTGTATTACACGATATTTTTGTTCGTTGTTCATTGTGTGTTGGATGTTTTTTTTTTATTTCCGTGTCCGGTCTTGAAACAATGCCCATGTCATATAAATTAAATAGAATAATGTCTACCCATAGGCGAAAAAATAGGATGAAAGTATGACAGTAATTTTTTCTAATTTAATTCAATTCTTGTTTTATCAAGACCAGATCCAGAAAGCGACATCTATAAAACGAATTGTCTATGGAACTATTTTTTCTTTTTAAAACCTAATGATGTCCAAGTTAATCCTAAGTTACCAGGCGAGCAGAAGGCCAAGGAGGTCGACATCCGAATCGTAACACCAATTTAATGGTCGAATACCTCTTTAATTAGCTGAAGAACAATTGATCATTGTTACTCGAGCTTGCTAGAGCGACGACCCTAGATAGAACCTGATTGTATAAGTCGATGCTATTCTCTTTCTTAGATTCTATTTTTAACCGACTTCAAAAAAGGAGGAGGTTCTATGTTCCACTGTATATAAATATGTATTTTTTTTATATGTTCACCGATTTCTCCGCCATTTATCAACCGATTTGGAAAAATCTTTTGTTATTTGAAAGAATATACTTTCAGATTGTTGCCATAATTTTTTTATCAAAATCGACTGAATAGTTTGTTTGTAAAATCAAAATAACTGGAAAATAATATATCATCCATGTAAACGAAATTGCGTTTTTTGCTACTTTGAAAGTATTGAAGTGGGTTTTTTATATTTTTATACCAGTTACTTGTATTCCATTTAAAACAAGAGTCTGCCATTAAAAAGTTTTTTTTTAATGTGAAATGGTTACTGCCTCCTTTAAACAATAGCTAGATGACACCAGTTCTATCAATTATTTAGCTTTTATCTAGTTTGGGGCCAGATGGCGCTGTGTGAAATATCCATATTATTATTAATATTATTATTATTATTGCACTGACCATAACTTACAAACATAAAAATAAAACAGTTTATAACCACTAGATTAGCCAAGTCGCGAGTTTTCTCACTCATAACTGCATCGTTATAAAAAGCCTGCATATCATTCATTCGTTATGATTTCCTGGTGGGTATTAATAGAATTCTTGTTTAACCGTTACCCGACCAGCCGAAGAAAGTATAACTTGTTTCGCAATTCACGCTTTGGGTTTCATTATGGTTAATTTAACTGACAGATATGTCGATCGATACCTGTCAAAATATTAAACAAAACGGTGGAATGTGCGAGTCGAGTTTTTGATGAGGGTTCCGGCGAATTTATAATATAGCGAATAAAATGTCAAGAATGGACAATATTTTCTCTCGCTCTTATTTGAAGGGCGCGGACTAAAAACGTGAACACTCAACCTCTGCACAAGGATTCCCTGTGTCACACAAGGCATGGACAAACAGAAATATCAGACAAACACCCAAGACCTGTAAACAAACTTCATATGTGTGTGTGTGTGTGTATCGAAAAACTGTAGAGCCAAGTTCGTCCGGAGAAGTACTGCCACCACCCCTGATAATCCGTCGCCAAGCAGTACTGCACTCGCATTGCTGTTCTCATACCCACGTAGGAGAGGACCTAAGTCGTGTCATTCTTGTCTATGGGCGGCGGTGGACGGCTAGTTCCGTCACTTAAATATCATAAAAGAATGCCAAATCTCTTGTGTCAGTCTTAGGGATTTCACACACGCGCAAGGGAACCCTAACCACCGTTACGCTAGCGATGCCGTAACATAACGTAACATTGTGAGCCATTGAATGATCCGACACGGTCAGTTTCATTGCGAATGTTAGGACGCGACTTCATGCCAACCGCCAAGAAACTCCTCAGGGTAAATAAGTTGCGACCTTCTGTCAATGTCAAAGTCAAAAATCGTTATTTCCTTTTAATTCATATCGTTATAATAAGTAACGGAACGAGCTGAGGGCCCGCCTGGTGGTAAGTGGCGACCCCCGCCCATGACAACAGTAATGCGACTCAGTATAAGATTTGGATCTTACACTGAGTCGCATTCATCCTGCTGCGTCCATCACCCGAGACGGGGATGATATGTCTCATGCGCATGTGATTTCACCGGCACCCACGCCCTTCCACCGGAACACAGTAATGCGAGCACTACTGCTTGGCAATTCCAGGTGTGGTGGCAGAACTTCCGGACAAAGGTGGCATACTAGGTTCTAATGCAAGCAGTCTGTCTTCCTTCTGTCTTTTTTTTTCAAGCAACTGCCTAAAAACGTTCTCACACAAACAATGCTAGCAACAACAGCGTATGGGGTACTTGTGATACGAGTAATTATTATTATTCTGTAACACAGGTTTTTGAAACTTCTCACTACGTAGGTTTTATTTAAATTTTAACTATATAATCTTGTGTCCCCTAGCATAATGAAATCTATTGTGAAAGGAATAAATGAGTATATATATTTTTTTTAATGTGAATAATGATGGAACGATCTGAGGGCCCACCTGATGGTAAGTGGTGACCCTCGCCCATGACAACAGTAATGCGCGCGACTCAGTATGAGATCCAAATCTTTACTGAGTCGCATTCATCCTGCTGCGTCCATCACCCGAGACGGGGATGATACGTCTCATGCATGTGATTTCACCGGCAGCCACATCCTTCCACCGGAACACAGTAATGAAACCACTACTGCTTGGCGGCAGATTCCAGATGTGGTGGCAGTACCTCTCCGGACGAACTTGGCACAAGTTCTACTGCTACTTTTGGTTGCTCCTTTAGCACCACCCAGGGGGTACGTGTAGGAGATCAAAGGGTACACACCTACGGACGCGAGCGACTGGACCCTCCAAAATTATTATTATTAGTATATATAAATTAGTATATATTATTATATTAAAGTACGTGTGATTTTTTTAAACTTGGAATCTGCATTATGTATTAATTACCATACGTAATAAACGGTTTAAATTGCAAATTGATAAGATACGTAATGGTAACTATGATTTACGTTCGTGTCGAGTACCGTAGATTTTATGTATAACTCTGTTTATGGTTTTCAAAGGTTTTATAGCAACACATAAACATAAAAAACACATGTTTTTTTATACCTATGTGCTATTCCAGACTATAATCTATCTCTGTGCCTTTCATCCAGGTCCGTTCAGCCGTTCTGGCGTGATTGAGTAACAAACATCCATCCATGCTTACAAACTTTCGCGTTTATAATATTAGTAGAATAACTTGGCATTTTCAAACAGCATTTTCCATTAATTTTCAAAAATAGATGGTATTGTATAACTTAAAGTAAAATATTGTACTTGCTTTTCCACTATAAAAATATCCAATATATTTTTATAGTGGCATTGGTTGACGGCTCCGTGGTAGCCTTCGAAGCGAGGGGTCCCGGGTTCGATTCCCGGCCGGGGCACACTTGTGGTGAGCATGAAGTTTGTTCTCGGGTCTTGGGTGCTTGTCCTGTGTTTCTGTGTTTGTCCATGCCATCTGCGACCCAGGGATACTTTCATCTCCTGTTTTTACTCGTTAGGGCCGAAATATCTTCATGAAGTTTCAATAGGACCACGTCGAAAGTATACCGCATCAAAGTTCGCCCGGAGAAGTACTGCCACCACACCTTTTAATCCGCCGCAGTAGTCGTGGACGGGTGTGGGTGCCGGTGAAATCACAGGTGCATGAAACGTAACAACGTCTCGGGTGACGGGCGCAACGAGCAACTAGGACCTTCTCATACTTCGGTCGGGACCTATGTCGTTACTGTTACTGGCGGAGGTAACCACTTAACATCAGGTGGGCTTTCATCCCGTCCCGTCACTTTTACCAAATAAAAAATAAAAAAAAATATGCCTAATTAAAAAAAGTTCGAAATCTGTTAAAAAGTTGCATTGGTACAGAAGCTCAAATGATAGGTTAATACTGGCAACTCCGTAGAAAGTCAACCTCGAAACCAAAATGGTAATTGTGTAAGTACACCCACATACAAAATGTTTAACAGGAATGCCGCGACGCGCTCCACATCGGAATCCAATTGACGCCAATAACTAGCCGAATTAATTCTAAACGAGCAGGGACTGGCGCGGGAAAAGATCTCACGTTTTTCTATATCTTACCCAATTGCGCTAGAAGGAGGGTATTTCGAGTGTATGTAGGTATGTATGTATATTTCTTTGGCACGCTCGATGACTAAATGGAAGCTAAAGCTTGAAAGGTGTCGTTAGATTTTCTTAATTGTGAGAATGACACTGGCTAGATCAAAATTATAAAAAGTTTTTTTTTTGGCGCCTAAATGTCTGTAAAAATTATTTACCTCAAAACCTATCGAGTGTGGTATCAAAATACAAATTTTATAAAAGCTTAAAAAAAATACCACTTAAAGTTTTTGTGTTTTTCTCTTGAATTTCTTTATTTATTATATAACCACTCAGTTTCAATACTTTATATTATATAATAACATGTAACTATTATTATCGTCATGGAATAATTTTTTATATAACTAATATTTAATGCCTTTAAAAAAAAATTACCTACGACAAGAATACTGGCTGCATTTCCGTGTTGAACAGCCAAAGATAATCTTTGGGCGAGGATCGAACCAGCCTTGTTTCAATTGGCATCACAAAATAGTTGTTTTTTAATCAAATATTTAATATCTTATATAATATGCTTAAACATCAGACGCAATAAAAATCTTACTAAGATTACGTCAGCAAAGTTATACAAACAGTTTAAATGAATACATTTGAACGCAAAGTCAACAGCCATAAAATACATATCAACATTAATTATATAATAATAATCAAAAAGTCATTATACGAGCGATTACAGGTATTTCATAACTAGATAGTTATTTTGTTATCGCATATTAAAAAAATACGTTTAAATATAATTATTGATTATAAAAACAGCTCATCGCTTAATCTAAACTTTACGTTTAATTAGACAAGGCAAAATATGCACGGATGCACGCACGCCACTAAACGGTAATCAATACAGCTAATGCGTTACTCAGATGATTTATAAAAAACCACTTCACATACTATGCCATGAGAGCTACATTTTGTAAATTAAGTAAATAAATGTTGACACACTCATACTTCTGCTACGATTCCCCGAGTCGCAGATGGCATGGACAAACACAGAAATGTTATATTTACTCATATTATCTTTATTTTTATTTTGAATAGTCTGTTAATTATATTATGTGTTTTAACTGAAATTACATGTACAAAGTTCAGAATTTTTAGACAAAACTGCAAAAAATACAATCGGCATAAACAAAGAATCAATATCATAATATTTACACTGATTTTTATTTGTTGATACAGGCAAAAGGGCTTTGTCACTTAATTAACAGAACAAATACACCAACAACTAATTGAACATGTTTCTACTTGCTAGCCATTTTCTTGTCAATTCATATAGCTTTGGACTTTATCAGACAGTGGCGTGACTCTATTACATAGTCATTAGTCATAAACAAAAGTCATTAGTCATTAGTTACACAGTACATAGTCATTAGTCATAAAACATTTCATGAACGACCAAATATATTCATTCTGTCACTACACTCCGTACACATTCCATCAAGACATAGTATACATCTTCCATAACCAAGCACTAAACAAAAAAAAAATCTTGTGTTATCATAAACATTTTGTGAACGACTGATATATTAATTCTGTCACTACAACTCCGTACACATTCCATCATGACATGGTGTATGAGTTCCATAGAACCGCACTAAACAAAAAAAAAATCTCGTATTATCCTAAACATTTTAGGAACGACCAAATATATTCATACTGTTATTATAACTCCGTACACATTCCATCAAAACATGGCGTAAGTATTCCATAGCCAAGCACTAAACAAAAAAAAAATAATCATAATCTTTCCACTTACGGCCGCGACAGTACTCGGCCCCGATAGTCCATCAATGACACGATTAGGGTCACTCATTCAGCGCGACTGTACGAGCTTTCTATGTTTTTGCTCGCCCTATGGCGCTGGAGAGATTTATCGCTACCAATGATATTTATAGCTAACGCTCGCAGCAGATAAAGTGATCTCAAGATTCATTCTTCTTATTTATTTCACTAGATATAAACAGAACAAAAGTTAAATATGAGGCTTTTTGTCGAGGGATATAAAAGCGGTTTCCACGCTTTTATATCCCTCGACACAGAATAAATTATCTCTGAATTGCCTTCCAGTGGGTTTCATACACGAAAGATTCCTTCAGGTTATAACTCCCTGGTAGGAGCTTGAACAAGTTAAGAATGTTAGATGTTTAGATGTTAATTACTGGATATAAATAATATTTAACATAAGAAAGTCATTTTGCTCCTTGTCGCCAACTGACGGCTATGGCGGCTATTCAACTATAATGGAAGATGAAATGAAAGATATTTTACTAGTGTGTCTGCTTTTGAGTTATAACTCCACTGATACGTAACAATAACAAATGATAAATAGCATGTACCCAATGTCTTATTCAAATAAACAGAGCTCTGAGCTTTGTATATCCACTTATTTGGTTGATTTGATCAAGAAATAAAAAAAACCCTAATTGACATTGACGTGACATCTCAAACCCGAAAATGACCAATAAGTAGACAATATCAATTCTTACACGACTGATGCTTATTTTGTTACTAGGAAGACATGAAACATAGGATTTATACAGAGGTTGCCACGTTTGCTAATAAAAAGCATCGATGCGAACTAAAATCCTAACAAATCCTTATAAAAACAATATGTTTCTAATTAGTCGCATCTAGTTATAATAAGCCTAATGATTTACGATGTCTCCTGTATATTTTAAGAGTTATTTTAATGTTTTAGCATCGTGAGGATTATTCAAACAGTTGCGAAACATTAAACGTTGTTATTGATAGGAGCCTTGCCGTCCGTAACTGAGGTGAAAGGATGCACCCTGATCCACATTTCGCACCGTAAATTCAATTTCCTCCGTCCAGATTTAGGATATAGATTTAGACCAGACGCGACAACGGATTTACCACCCGTGGCGTAACGGTGTGACCGTGTCCATTGTTAGTGTCTCTGGCTTATGCTACCCTGGTATCTGGGGTTACGAAAGGTCATTAGTTCGCAAGTCACGTTTGGCGAAAGCTTGATGGTTGAATAAAAAAACGGGCACACACTCTTACCATGAGCATTGACTTTGTCGCAGATGTCATAGATTCAATAACACAACACATCTTATATCCCACATCAAATCCATCTTGCTGTTTCAAGACGGCAAATCTTTCTCTAAGTAGTGTTTCATTTCTTAATTATCTGTGAATTCATTAAACTAAACAATTGATCGAAAATTCCAACTGAATCTCACGGTTGAAAAGTTAAGAAAAATGGCAATCCTCTATGACATTTACCTTTTACCTTTTTGAGACCTAAAAAAACATTGATAGATAAACTCTAAAAGATGATGGAAACTTTTATTGTATTTATTTTGATTACACGAAACTTCGTCTTAATAATTTCTTCGCTAAAATCAAAGTAATTAAATTTGAAATTGAAGCATTTAATATCACACACGAATCTTAAAAAAACACGAGAGGCGTGAATTCACACCATAAAACTCCGAGCCCACTAACCTACTTCTAATCAAACAGCCATAAATCGAAGTACCTTTTTAACTACCTCCTAAACATGATAGATTTATTATGATCTTACCACAAATTAAATGAATATGTAATTCAAACTTAGGGCCAATATTTCTCTCGCATATAAACTTTTCCACAGATAATATATATCAACACGTGAACTTTTCGTAAGAAGTTTTGAAAAAGCTAATCAACCTTTTTATACAGATAATGATGCTAGGAATGTTCTGGAACATTTTAAAATAGCATAGTTCGTTATTCATCGCACGAGCAATATTATCTATACTAATATTATAAAGCTGCAGAGTTTGTTTGTTTGTTTGTTTGAACGCGCTAATCTCTGGAACTACTGGTCCGATTTGAATGATTCTTTCAGTGTTAGGTAGTCCATTTATCGAGGAAGGCTATAGGCAATGTTTTTTTTTTTTTCAAAATTAGGGATCCGTATGTAAATTGCTATTTTGTAACACAAGGTGTAAAATCGAAAACCTATTTTTGCGTGCGCTGCAAAAACTATTGACAATAGAACAAAATGATGTAGTACGGGTTTGTAGATCCCATTAAAACCGACAAAAAAGTCCGCGAGAACATATATCTAGCTATCATGGTTTAATCACAATACCAGATTTTGTGTATCAAATTTGTACACCGTGTGCAGTTTGATCCAACTTGAAAGATAGGATAGCTCACATCTCAATTTATGATCGTAATATTATTTTATTGCAAATTATAATATCGTATGACAAAAACGTTAGCCACAGCAACGCGTGGCCCGGTCAGCTAGTGGACAAATAAAATTAATATTTACAATAATTCTGCCAATCAGGGCGCGCTGATTGTATTGAATAATGTCGATGTTTGCAGTTTTCCTTTAATTTAAACATATTCGGTTGGGTGCGCGATTTCATGTTGTAAATAAAATGTAAATAATTTACAACTGCCGCGCCTTCAGTATGGCTGACCTTATTTGTAAATCGATGATTCAATTTCTTTATACTCGATATTGTGTCGAATTCCAACCGCGTACAATGTACATGCTTCAGTAGTTACAAGTTCATTCACCACATCAATGAATTCATAAACATCAAAGTCTAGTTCAAGGACTGCACAAAGTAGGTAGGTTGCATTATACTCTGTTAGTTTCTGATCGCCTAGTACCTCAGATCTAAGTTAGGCCGCCGTCTAGACTTGCTGGACTATAAAGAGTCTAGTTCTAGATTGCAGTGCGTTTCTGAGCGCCTAGTACTATAGAGCTAGATTTTAGTCTAAGTTTAGATTTGTTGCGCCTAGTAGGTTCACTAAATGAAACTAATGTCAAACACCTGTCATTGTCAAATTTTTTTTTGGAAAATTTCACTTGTTAAATTTTTGGTTCCAGCACAAGATGTTCCTCCATCGTTTTGAGAAAGAGATATTATGCAAATATACAATGAAAAGTCAAAATCAAAATACTTTATTTTCATAGAATTCTTTAAAAAATACTTAGAAAAGTCTCTTTTTTTAATAAATGCAAGATCATGCGTTCTCGTTACCTTTAGCACTTGTTTAAAATATATCCAATGTTTTAAAAAAGTGCTCACCGTCCATGGGGAAGAACGAACAAGAAACACCTAATGGAAGGATTACCTTCATTTCGCGAGCATGATCCTGTTCAGAAGCATATAATGTTTAATAAGTGAAAAACTGTTTGGTGTACGAATAAATTCCTTCTAGAAATTGAATAGTTGTAACTTGTCGTTAATGAGCCAATAGGTCAGCAACCCCTGTTTTACATACGTTTACATATTTATTATCAGTACATGCTAATTAATTGTCCGACATCCGGCGAATTCTAGATTCTGACCTAGAACAATACCGACTCGTATTCCCCATGAATGTATGCCAAATTAAGTTATTATGTATTTATGTGGTGTATAAACTTTATCGCTTTTTTTAAGAACCATTAGATATGTATAAACTTTTACACATTCATACTAGGATACTACTAGGTCTGTACTAGGATTCCCGTGTCGCAGGTGGCATGGACAAACACAGAAACACAAGACAAACACCCAAGACCCGACAGGACTACTATTAACTAAGGCACGGAGCCGGCAAACTTACTTGAAATTATAACTGTAATAATTTCAAGTAAGTAACTAAGAAATTAAAAATTTGTTGATTTTCTCATAAATTTTAATTTAAAAAATCCCATTTAATCATAAGCGGCCCTTTCAAACAAAAAAGAATTTTCCAAATCGATTCATGCGTCTTCGACTAATCGCGTAACATACATACAAAAAACACTGTCGAATTGAGAACCTCCTTATTTGCAGTCGGTTAATAATAACTGTTTGAAAAGGTTTAAATGCTCTTAGCCAGTATTTATGAGAATACATTATACTGACGCTAATCTAGAGTAGCCTGACGGAACAAGATAATTATTATAATTATAGAATGCTGACCTCGCAGCTTGCAAGTCAAACTCAAAATACCTACTTTATTGCCGTTAAATTCTAAAAATACTTTTTTTAATATCACTATTTACGGTTTCGTACCCCAAAAGGTAAAACGGGACCCTATTACTAAGACTCCGCTGTGCGTCTGTCTGTCTGTCTGTCCATCATCAGGTATCTCATCAACTGTGATAGTTATAGAGTTGAAATTTTCACAGGTCATGTATTTCTGTTGCCGCTATGATAATAAATACTAAAAATAGATTAAAATAAATATTTAAGAGGTCGTTTGTTTTATAGAAATTGGTACGGAGTCCGACTCGCACTTGGCCGATTTTTCAAGTAGCTTTCAAGTAGTCTTCCGCTCTGTCGTTCTAATTCCACCCAGGACAAACATTTATGTAACGAACCCAGATGTTTGTTAAGAAAAAACAATCAAAAAGAAATTTCTTATTAATTGGCCTGACGTACATAAATAAGTAATAAAAAAACCCTATGCGCAATGCACAATACACCTCTGTGCGCATTGCACAATACAACCCTATGTGCAATTCACCCATATGCGACGTCAGTGCAGGCCTAGTTGAATAAGGATTTGGCGAAAAAAAATGGATGAATTGTATTTTTTGTTTTTGCTAATTCGTATAAAATAATTTCTTGTTTACGTAGATACTTCTTGCATTATATATAATCTTCTTTTTTTTTATGTGAATGAGTGACGGAACGAGCTGAGGGCCCACCTGATGGTAAGTGGCGACCCTCGCCCATGACAACAGCAATGCGCGCGACTCAGTATGAGATCCAAATCTTTACTGAGTCGCATTCATCCTGCGTCCATCACCCGAGACGGGGATGATACGTCTCATGCGCATGTGATTCCACCGGCAGCCACACCCTTCCACCGGAACACAGCAATGCAACCACTACTGCTTGGCGGCAGATTCCAGATGTGGTGGCAGTACCTCTCCGGACGAACTTGGCACAAGTTCTACTGCTACTTTTGGTTGCTCCTTTAGCACCACCCAGGGGGTACGTGTAGGGAATCAAAGGGTACACACCTACGGATGCGAGCAACTGGACCCTCCAAACGAAAACAAGAAATTATACTACATGCTACTTCGTCCTTACTACTGCTCCTTTTATGATAGCGGGCGGTTTATTGTTTGTTGACTGCCTACGCACTGATGATATAACTCACTCATATTGGCTTCTACTGCAACCTCATGAAGAGACATCCATGTGATTGATGGAACAGAGAGTATTTTTAATCATCGTTTACCGTCTCATTTACATACTGGTCGGGGCCATGACAGATGCATTGAAAATACTCGTTTTAAACTTCAGTTTTACGTATCTCAAGTTTATAGGTAAACTTGAGATAACTTATATTAACAACAAACAACAACAACGTTAACACACTCATACCTCTGCACTAGGATTCCCTGTGTCGCAGATGGCATGGACAAACACAGAAACACAAGACAAACACCCAAGACCCGAGAACAAACTTCATGCTCACCACACAAAGTGTGCCCCGGCCGGGAATCGAACCCGGGACCCCTTGCTTCGAAGGCAGGGCTACTATGACTCAAAGATCGGACTGACTGGTAAGGTAAAATAAAAACTATTTATAGATGCGAATGTGAGTTTGTTTGAAGATTTTTCGCAATACTGAACCGATCGTTATGAAAATCTGTACAAACGTCAGTGGTACAGAAAAGGACAGAGGTACCTATCATACAGAAATTAATTATACCCTGAATAAGTTAATTATTTTTTGTATTATATATATTCATGTTTCAGATTTATTCATGTGATTTACATGTTTCGAAAACATTTAGGATATATAACTTAATATGTATAAATTACGTGTCACGATGTTTGTCCGCGATGGACTCCTAAACTACTTAACCGATTTTAATCAAATTTGTACACCGTGTGCAGTTTGATCCAACTTGAAAGATAGGATAGCTCACATCTCAATTTATGATCGCAATATTATCATATGACAAAGACGTTAGCCACAGCAACGCGTGGCCGGGTCAGCTAGTAAACGATATATTTATTTTTGCTAGTTAAATGTACGTGTCCAAACGATAATTAATACCTAATAGAATACATGAGTTTGAGTTGGTATGAGATTTTAAAAATATATTTTTCTGATGTGGTTGATTGATTAATTGATATATAGACTACTAGCTACGCCCCGCGGTAATACCCGCGGGTTTCCGGGATAAAAAGTAGTATATTGTTAGTCCGGGATAAAAACTACCCGGGTACAAAATTTCATCCAAATCCGCTGAGCCGCTGATTCACGGAGCCAATTCCGTAACGATTTTCTTCACTTGTAACCTTTAATTTAAACTTATCTGGACGAGAGAAACTTCCGATGTTTATTTCCTATAAAAAGTGAATTTTTAATTGATACTTAACCACCAATTCGAGAGAACATAAGCCTCTTTGAAAGTGTCGTCAATGGAGCTTAATTTTCAAAGTGATTGGTTGGATTTTCGTAAGCTCCAGTTGTAGGTGAAAGTGGGTGAGAAAGTATGGAGGTATTAAATAATACTTGTTCCGTATCGGCCTCTAATGTTCCCACTGCAGGGACACCGGCCTACTCTCGATAATTAAGAGTGGCTTTAATCTACCACGAGAGCCCAATCCGAATTGGTAGATATCACATGTCACATGTCATGGAATTTTTGGTTTTAAGACAATTTTTGGTTCTTATGCGGGCTCGTTAAGATTTAAAACTAATACCAGTATTGAAAACCAGTTGCTCGCATCCGTCTCCGTGTGTAACCTTTGATACCCTACACGTACCCCCTGGGTGGTGCTAAAGGAGCAACCTAAAGTAGCAGTAGAACTTGTGCAAAGTTCGTCCGGAGAGGTACTGCCACCACACCTGGTATGTCGCCAAGCAGCAGTGCTCGGATTGCTGTGTTCCAGTGGACGGGTGTGGGTGCCGGTGAAATCGCATGCCCATTACACGTATTGTATACTGAGTCCCATTCCTTGCTGTCATGGGCGGGGGCCACTTACCACCAGGTGGGCCCTCAGCTCGTTCCGTCACAAACTCACATAAAAAAAAAACAATAAAAGGGTGTGGACTCCGCCAAGACTACGGGTAAAGGAGACATATTACCGTCTTAGAATAGTGGAACACGATGTGACACAGGGGAGCTACCTACGGAACCCTAAAAAACAGTCTAGTATCTTCCCGTCAGTTCGTGCATAAGTCATTGCCATCGCAATCGCGATATGTTACAGTTGTAACGGGAGGTGACCGGTTACCAGACGCTGTAATTGTTTATCTGTGGAGCGTGACGGAGGGCACGATAGCCTATCTCATGAAAGTCTAGATCATTCGAGAAACCATGCTCCTCGCGTCGGGGGGTACCCTCAGAGTCCCCCATCCATCCCCGATGGTAAAGAAGCAACCCAAAGTAGCAGTAGAACTTTGCCATGTTCGTCTGAAATATTGCTTCCATACCTGGGTATCCGCCGCCAAGCAGCGGTGCACTCGCGTTGCTGTGTTGTCGAAGGGTCTGGGTGCCGGTGAAATTACAAACACAGGCGTTACATTTCCATATCAGAGTGCCTGTTGTCGTTAATAATCGTATGATAAAAAAATGCTCAGTTACAAGTAAATATACTTTGCGATGTTTTGTCAGTTTAAGGTCTTTTTGTCCCGTATCCTGGTTTTGTCTGGAAACCAGCGCTGTGTCCAGTTTGATTTATCAAGTTTGGATAATCATATTCTTTGCCATGGAGGGTCAAACAGGTTGCAAGAAGCGCCGAAGAGAGAGAGGGTAAAAAATTAAGTGAGCAACGTTTTCCAAATTCAATGGAAACAAAGATATTAAGTATATTAAAGAGGCTAAAAAAAGTATGCTTTTTATAAAAAGTATACTTTTTTTAGCCTCTTTACTTAATATCTATACTTTATGAATCTTATCTTATGAATTTAGCCTCATATATACATATTTGTTATATTTTTCATCATAATATGTGCAATGTATTTAGATTTAGTTTTATTCTCTCTCTCTCTTTCTATGTGTGTGTGTGTGTGTGTGTGTGTATGTGTGTGTGTGTGTGTGTGTGTGTGTGTGTGTGTGAGTAAAATAAATAGTATTATGCCTTTCATTCTTTCAAATCAATTTATATTCCGACGCACAGATGTAAAAGCCGTTTTATTGTGGCGTGACAATTTATATATCAAATGCATTCGTGAATAGTTGAATTTGAATTAATCCTCAGCTGCTTCATGTTCGTTTGGGGACAGATAATATATAATAATATACCTACTGGTTTTGGGTATCAAAAGTTTAGTAAAGAATTTTTATTATTTACTAGCGACCCGCCCCGGTTTCGCACGGGGGCTCGGCTTTTGTCTACTTTAATTTGAATGTCTTTTTTACCTCGGAATTGATCGCACCATTTTTTTATAAATTTCGTCCCTAATGGCTCATTTATGTGATAAAAGTTATGAAGTAAATTTTTCCGATTTTTAAAACAGTAATTCATTAAAAATACCTGAGATGTAACACAAATGTTTTAAGCTGCAAATATCTAAATACATAAAAATAAAATTCAAAAGATAGTATTTAAGGATTATGACCCTATCTCCACCGATTTCCACCAATCTGGTGAGAAACATCACGCTAGCTTGAATATAACAAACCTCGTTTAATTCAAACCTAATTTGGAGCTGGGAATTGACCATTGTACGCACAGACAAACATAATTAAGTGACTATGGCACCCTCTTTTTAGCTGCTGGTCAAAATTCGTCCAAAATTTTCAACTTTTTGGAATTTTAAAGATTTCGAAATTTAAAGCAATGATTTACTGGAAGAATGTGTAAACTGCTATCCTCTTTTTCTTTTTTCACAAAATTAAATATATTTACTGTCTCTTGTAGACTTGCAAACAACGTCTGCAAATGGCATTTTTAATACTGTAATTCTTTTACTTCTTACAAATATTATTATTTTTAATACTTAGAAATACTTAATAATTCATTTATAACTATTACAAGCATTTTTACTTTATCGCTAATGTTATTAAGTCTCATTTTATGATACAGTAAAGTACGAAATAAAATTTTATGTACGTTAAAGCCGCGCCCTTAGAAAACGAGCTTAAAATACTAATTAAAAATACTGCATTCTTAAAAACTTTTCCTGCTCATAAATTATTTGAATATGCTGAAAACAATAATGGCTGAATATAAAACCGTAAAAAAAGGACTTACACAATAAAATTCCCAAAAACGGCTCACACCAACACAATCACTGGCATTCGAATTTCGAATGAGTGCAATTCGAATTTCAAAATCGTCCAACAAACGCACGCACATGCGGGCCCGTCGACAGACGCGAACCTACTGAGTCCGTTCCTACACCACCACCGTATATTATAATCTCTGATCGTCTCGGCTAACTCTAGTCTCTTTCACTCGCCACTTTCTGGGTTAATGAGTTGAGGATGCTGTTTTCTACGGTTTTCGAATTGTGAACCGACGCATTGGGTGCCGAGTGATTTCGAGAGCTGCTCTGTTGTTATGCGCTCCTGGTAGTAGGCGATGGCAAATATTTTTTTGTTACCTTTTCCCGTTAGGGTTCTCTGGGATGGCTCTGAAATCCTTTATGGATAATAAATACTGAATTTTGGAGACTTTTTGATTACCCTTGGAATTTTTTACTAAATTAAAATGAAACACAAAACTCATCCAAATACAATAGAAAACTATTTATATTAATACTAGCCACCTGCCACATTTTCGCGCGGGCCCCATACAAAAACACCATCCAAACTTCCGACTTCTACCGTGGTTTCCCCAAAAACTTCTTTCTTACAAACCTAATTGATAACTACGAATACAGCAACAAAACATCCAAATTGGTCCAGCCGTTCCCAAGTTTTTATTTTTTATATATAAAAAAAATAGATTATAACAGTTACAAATATACAAGTACGCAAAAAATAGGACAAGCTTTCTGAAGTAAAATAAGCATTTCAAGATGTGGTTTTAGTCAGATCTCATAATGACTAGTAACAAAGAATCATGTGTTTTTAATTAGCAACATTGCCAATTTACTGTAACTTTAATACTTATCTTGATTAGTTGAACGCACACTAATTGTAAGGTAATTTCGATGTTTTGTCTCTGCATATTTGATCAGTAATCTCGGATGCTTTATCATCTTACGTCTGAAATTACCGAACGAAAACGAATGCAGTTGCTAACATACATTATTCGTTCTGTTGTCTTTGCTGCCAAAACACACGTCTTTTGTGGTACACTTGCAAACAACGTATGTCTGCAAATGCTTTTATTAATGTAAAATAATTTCTTAATCATCTTTAAAGATTTTTTTTACAAATAATATTATTTTTAACATTTAATATGTGGGGAAGCATCTTCTGATAACATTTTCATAAGAGTCAGGGAACCAAAAGAAGCCAATAACTTTGTAAGTATTTAATTTATTATTTGTAAGCGTGTATATTTCTTTCATTTATAAGAATATATTATAATAACGGTAATATACTTTAAAAGCATATTACACTTCTGTTAGATAATACTTATATAATACAAGTGGCTGATTTAAAAATCGACAGACTTCAATACTTTCCTATCTTATTCTGAATATTTTTTTTTATAATGCTAGGGTGTGGGGTACACTCTACCTTTATAGGGTATGTATTCTATCAGTTATCTAATTCCCATACTGCAAGCTATGCATAGTTAATGACGCTATGTGAAATATTTCCATGAATATTTATTTATTCTGTGGTATGGGAAGAACCTCGCAGCGAATTAATTCGCCTGCAATTTCATTTACCCTGCGTTCGCATTCGTTCGGTACATCCAGTGCACATAATTGCATTGAATGAGTATGCAGTTTTAATAGATATATAATATCAGATAAGTAAGATGTTGATTCATTGTAAATTTTAATGTATTTGTCGCAGCCAATTTACATGGAGATTGGACATTACAGAGAAAGGCTTGCGTGACAATTTTCAAAACGAAATCTGAACGATTATTTTATGGCTAGGGGGGCCCACGTTAGCGTCCGTAGGTACCCTACGTGTCCCCCGGGGGGTGCAAAAGGAGTAACCAAAGCAGCAGGTAGCTAATGATGGTGTGATCGCGTAACAAACAAAAGTCCAATTCGCATTTATAATATAGTTAGAATAGTTATAATTCTACGGGTACACCTTCTAATCTACACTAATATTATAAAAAGGAAAGATTTGTACCTATTTTTGTATGTTTGTATGTTTGTAATGAATAGGCTCAAAAAGTACTGGGCCGATTTAAAAATTCTTTCACCAATAGAATGCTACATTCTTCCAATTTGACATAGGCTACATTTCATTTTGAAAAAAATTAGGGATCCTTGGTAGAATTTGAACAATGTAACCGAAGGTGTAGAAATATGAGTCTTAAAATGTCTTTCGTCGAATGCGTTGCCGAAACTATTAGCGATAGAACAAAATAACGTACAACAATATTGAAGAACATCATAATGTCTACAAAAAACTCCGCGGTAGCATATGTCCAACTATTGTAGTTATGTCACTACCCCGTGCGAAGCCGGGACGGGCTGCTAGTAGAATATAAAAAAATACAACCATATGGAAGAGACATTTGCAAGTTACCTAACACATACACATAAAAAAAATTACGGCCTGAGCACACTTTGCGGGTTTCGCGTGTTTTCTTCTGTCTGTCCATGCCAGTTGCGACACAGGTAATCCTATTGCAGGGATACAAGTGTAGCTGTTTTTTTAAGTCTTATAAATAATTCATACGGAATCCGAGTATGAAATGTTGACTCTTTGTGTTTGTAATGTATTTGTGAGTGGCATCGTAAGTTGCAGCGACTCGTAATATGGATTAGTGGAGGCACAGATAAAATAATAACATAATGTTGGAGGAGGAAAATCCGCCATTTGCTAATGTTGCTAAATGTAGGTCGAATATAGAAAATAACTGTATTTATAATTAAACTAGCGACCCGCCCCGGCTTCGCACGGTTAGTAGAGCATCAGTGTCGTATCAGAAACTACCCGTGCGAAGCCGGGGTGACTTGCTAGTGTATTTTACATATAAACCTTCCTCTTGAATCACTCTATCTATTAAAAAAAACCGCATTAAAATCCGTTGCGTAGTTTTAAAAATTTAAGCATACAAAGGGATATAGGGACAGAGAAAGCGACTTTGTTTTATACTATGTAGTGATAATCAAAATTAAGAGCGTGGTGGCCCAGGGGCATAGACGCCGACTTTCAATCTGAAGGTTGCTGGTTCAAACCCGCTACTACCAACTAAGCCACGGAGTCGTAATTTTTTTTTAATTTTATTTCCGTACCAGCCTCTAATGTTTCCACTGCAGGGACACCAGCCTACTCTCGATAACTGAGAGTGAATGCTTTGATCTACCACGGGAGCCCAATCCGGATTGGTCACATGTCTTTGAATTTTTCTCATTGGTGCACGTGTGGGTTTGAACCAGCGACCTTCAGATTGAAAGGCGTCTGTGCCCCTGGACCACCACGCTATAACCAATATCTATGCTATAAACTAAACCAAAATCCAAAAAATATAGAAGAGGCCTAGTAATATTATTAAAAGAACATTAATTGTAAACATTTCTGAAAAAGCCTTCATCCCAATTGTATTCACTCACTCGCGCTGTGCCAACACAAGCGTGAAAGAGACGGAAGATCTGAAGGATTCCAACGCTTTAAATACTAATAATAGGTAACACTTACACCTGTACTAGGATTCGCTGTGTAGCAGGTGGCAGGCACCAAATAAACGTAAACGTTTAAACGTTTACACACTCATACCTCTGCACTAGGATTCCCTGTCGCAGATGGCATGGACAAACACAGAAACACAAGACAAACACCCAAGACCCGAGAACAAACTTCATGCTCACCACACAAAGTGTGCCCCGGCCGGGAATCGAACCCGGGACCCCTCGGCAACTACCAACTAAGCCACGGAGTCACACCAAAATGTTAACAAATATGAAACGAACCCGAGACCCTTCAAAGGCGCGTCTACCAACTCACCATGAGCGCGGTAAACAAAGCGCTGCAACTAAACTGAAACTATGCGTGAAATGTAATTGAACGCCCGCTAGACCCAAGTTAAACTTAACCAATCTAACTTAACCAAACATACTGGCTTACTTGGAATACTTGGCCAATGGGTTTCCACTTGGCAAAATATAAAAAAACATTATTGATTAATCTTCTTCGTTCCTTCCATTAGGGGTTTCTTGATTATTGTTCCCCGTGGAAGATCGGTTTTAAGAACGCATGTTCTGTAAATATTTTTCTTATATATACTATACATACTTACAAAAAGAAAAATATTTACAGAACATGCGTTCTTAAAACCGATCTTCCACGGGGAACAATAATCAAGTGTGTGTATTCAAATAAATGTATTTCCTTTCAATCTAGGAACTTATTTATTTATTTATAAAAAAAAGATATTGACGTTTCTAAGTTATTTTTAAGAATGCAACGGAAATAAAGATTTTTTATTTTGACTTTGATTCCTATGAGTCAGTGGCCACTGTGTCGCTCTAGTGTCGGAGCTTACAACCCACCCGAAGACCTCCGACATGGCTTGATGACCATATAGCCGGAACCGCTATATTAATATTAACGTGCTCTCCGAAACACGGAAGCGCTCTGTTCAAATGCCCCTAAATGATCACCCTGAACTTCTGATCGGGCCGAAAGTTGTTTAACTTAATCGATCTATAAAGAACTATAGAAGCAGTACACATTACTGTGTTCCGGTGGAAGGGTGTGGGTGCCGGTGAAATCACATGCGCATGAGACGTATCATCCCCGTCTCGGGTGATGCACGCAGCAGGATGAATGCGACTCAGTTTATGATCCAAATCTTATATTGAGTCGCATTACTGTCATGGGCGGGGGTCGCCACTTACCACCAGGTGGGCCCTCAGCTCGTTCCGTCACTTATTCACATAAAAAAAGTTAAATAAGAACACGATATTGTAGGTAAATATTTATTTAAAAAAGCGTACTTTCCAGGTATTTTTTAAGAAATCAACAGAAATAAAAAAAATTGACATTGAATTTGTCTTTTATTTGACTGATTTCAAAAACCGGAACAAACCAACTTCAATACTTACATCCTTAATCTATATATATAAAAGAAAGTCGTGTTTGTTACAACACTTATAACTCGAGAACGGCTGGACCGATTGCCATGGTTTTTGATTTGTTGGATTTGTTTCCGTCCCGAATAGCAGAATAACTATTAAAAACATTGGAAAATTAACGAAAAAATAAAATCAATTTATCCCCATATTATCCACGGGAACGGGAACTATGCGGGTGAAACCGCGGGGCGCAGCTAGTTATTATTAAAAAAAACATCTATAACGGTCTACGGGCTAATAAAGTGACAGGGAAGCAAAATACGCAATTTATTTTACTTAGATATCATATTTTCCAGTTATTATGATGTAACAACCAAACTTGAACCGTTTTTGATACAATTTCTACATAACCAATCTGAACGCATATTATATAAAAAAACCAGACTCGGTTGATATATGACGGACAAAAACTGTAACAAACATACAAAATTAAGTATAAATAACATTGCCAAATAAATTCTAAGTGTTACATCATGTCTTGTTGCATGATTTTGAAAAGTAACTCGAATTATAATAATACTATAGCCTATGTGTAGATCCAGGATATAAGCTATCCTGGTACCAAATTTCATCCAAATCCGTTGAACCGTTTGTGCGTGAATCAGTAACAAACATACACACACACACACGTACATACAAACTTTCGCTTTTATAATATACTAGCGACCCGCCCCGGCTTCGCACGGTTAGTAAAGCATCAGTGTCGTATTAGAAACTACCCGTGCGAAGCCGGGCTGACTTGCTAGTGTATTATACATATAAACCTTCCTCATGAATCACTCTATCTATAAACAAAACCGCATCAAAATCCGTTGCGTAGTTTTAAAGATTTAAGCATACATAGGGACATAGGGACAGAGAAAGCGACTTTGTTTTATACTATGTAGTGAAGTGTGATACCCACTTTCATTGATTCGTTATACAAAGACATAGAAGTACCATACAAAAAAATTCAAAACATGTATGTATGACTATTTTATCGTACAACAACATCGCTATGATCCTGCTAACGGATGGTTTCAACAGACCGTATTTTATCTACACTAATATTATAAAGAGGAAAGATTTGTACCTATGTTTGTATGTTTGTAATGAATAGGCTCAAAAAGTACTGGGCCGATTTAAAAAATTCTTTCACCAATAGAATGCTACATTCTTCCAATTTGACATAGGCTACATTTCATTTTGAAAAAAATTAGGGATCCCTGGTAAAATTTGAACAATGTAACCGAAGGTGTAGAAAAACGAGTCTTAAAATGTCTTTCGTCGAATGCGCTGCCGAAACTATTAGCGATAGAACAAAATAATGTACAACAATATTGAAGAACATCATAATGTCTACAAAAAACTCCGCGGTAGCATATGAAGCCGGGACGGGCTGCTAGTATATTATATAGCACAATCCAAAAATCTTATTTACAAATAGATGAGTATCCAATTTTAGAGGATAAGGATTTTTAGGGACGTTTCATCCCCTTCTTTGACTATCGTCACACGACTTGGGTCTTCGCATATTTTGGCAGAAGAGAACTTGAGTCGTATTACTGCTTGAAGCGGCGGTTACAACTTAACATCGGATGCATGATCAAAAGGTTTCCGTCACATAAAAACTGTATAGAAAATTAAACCAATCAATCTAATCGCATCAAATCACAGATCGTTCAAATATTCTTCAATAAACTCCAGTTTCCTTATTCTTCTTCTTCACCAGTATTTTCTGGATCTCATATACGGCCAGCCCCGTGGTCTCTGGCAAGTAGACCATACTGTAGATAGCTAGAAACAGAAAAAGTATATATTAAAGCAACAACGCTAACAGTTCCTTTGCTAATAGCTAATGAACCTTCCTTTTTTGAATTTGAACTTTAACCGAGCTTTAGTATGAATGAATCGTGATATATTGAACACTAAAGCTGCAAAAGCTTTTTTATGTTCAAATTCAAATTTATTTATTTCATTAAGATACACTTGTACACTTGGAAAAGTCAATGATAAAAAATAATAAAAGCAAAACTAAAAAATAAAATCAAAACAAGTACAATACTTTGTAAAAATACAGTTAAATTGTCAAGTCATCAACAAATGCTTCGTCATATGAATAATAAGATTTATTCATCAGTAAATTTCTTATTATTATTTTAAAATTGTGATTTTCCATACTTTACCAATAATGTTACCAATAAATCAATCATGGAAAGAGACGGCTATATATTTTGTCATCGCATCTATTCGAAAAAACGTTAAATTCCGATTATTTAATCAAACAAAAAGCGAACAAAATCGGCAATATCTATTAGAATTTTACAGCGAGCAGAAATGAGTTTGAATTTGGAACATTAATTTTCCGTTTCCCACGCGAAGCAATCAAAGAGATCGAACGCCTATTTGAATATTGTATGGATAAAGTTACTGGCCGGAGAGAAGGATAGATGGCTATGAACACACCCGAAGCCGCATGAAATAAAAAAAAAGCTCAATTGATAACTGGAAGTCGATTTAAAAATGAAAAAGGCGGCAACTTTAAAACTAGCCTGTGAGGACGCTGACTCCGGCGAAGATGTAGAACACAGGCCCCAGGCCGATGGCTTTCAGGAGCGGGTTGAAGATGAACAGGATCACAGAGTTGCAGACCCACGCCCACTCTATCACCATCATCGTCACGAAACTCCTCACCTGCGGATCACACAGAGAATAACTTTTAAGAGCTGTTGAGTGAATCGCTTAGTTTGGTTATCTATGGGCGAGTATTCTTGTTTTTATTATCACAGAAGTGACGGAACGGACGGTTATATATATTTTTGTGAGCCATTTATAAGTCTGTATTTTGATATCATACTTGTTTTTTTGGAGTGATTTTGAGAAAAAAATATTTTTTTCGACATGTTTTGGCACCAAAAATCTGCCACTCTCACAATTAAGTAGAATCTAACAATACATACATACACTCGAAAACAGGGTCATGTTTTCGAATGTATATATGTATGTATCGTGGCGCAGTCGAGAAAAACGTGAATCTTCGTGAAGAAAATAGCTCATTGCAAGTTATTGGTACCAGGACATCATAAATCCTCACCTCAGGCAGAAAAACCTCAGCAATGAGCACGTACGGGACCGTCGCAGCTCCGAAAGAGTACATCGTCGTAAAGAAATACATGTTGACGGCTATGAGCCAGTTCGGGCCCCATTTGAACTGCAGCTGGAGGCCTAGGAGCAAGCAGCTGGCTCCCGTCCCGAAAGATGAGTAGATCATTAGCGGCTGGAAAAGAAACAGCGATTTTTTCATCCCAGAACACTAATACAATAAAAGCAGACTAATATAGCAGATTACTGAAGAATATTACTTTATAGTGCAACATAAAATCAAGGTAATCATACAAAAATAAATAAAACAGATAGGTGACACAATGGGTGGCCTTATCGCTAAAAGCGATCTCTTCCAGGCATTGAAGATATATTACAAATACGTGAATAAAAAGTGTGATCGTATGGGGATTCATTTATTTTAGATATAATTCACTAAAAAACATCATATAATATATAATTAATTAACATTAATATTGTATAATTTAATATAAATGCGAAAGTGACTTGGTTTGTTAACCTTTCAAACCTAAACCACTAAACCGATTTTAAAAATTCTTTCACCGTTGTAAAGCGATTATCAGCGAGTAACTTAACCTATATATCATCTCCGTACTCCTACGGGAGCGGGAACTACGCGGGTGAAACCGCGGGGCGCTACTAGTTATTGATTAAAACTGATCCAAATACCCATCTATTACACATTTGTACCCTGTCCTTGTCACAGGTGGCATAACATCATATCTCAAACATTCAATTCCCGAGAACAAACTGCATCAGCTTTCTAACATCCCAGCTAGTACCAGGCAATCATAAACCAATAGATATTACCTTAAATATAGATAAAACCTCGTACTCTGAGTCCCAAGACACAAGCTTTTAATAAGCTTAGTTTGGGATTCTCTGTTAACATACTGTGTTAGATCCTATTTTTTTGGCAAATAAATTATTCTTATTCTTATATACCCGTCTCCCAGCGCATTCCGTTAGCCACGCGGCCACTAATCCAGCTAGGATCGCCACCACAGCCAGGAGTATACTGCCGAGGGTGGGGGACATGCTGGGGATGGCTTCCTCGAAGAGTGGCTCCGCGTACACCTGCACCACCACCAGCCCTTGGAAGATGGACGCCGTGACCAGGATCGTGGTTAGATAGACCGCGGCTCTGGTAGACCGGGATTTTTCTGAAAACATTTGATATTTGCTTAAGTGACTTAACTATATTTTGAGGGTCCATGTTGCGAATGATAGTTTTTTGTATAGACCTGATGTTAAGTGGTTACTGCGGTCTTCTAAGCATGAGAATACAGCCGTAGTCAGTAGTCGTATCGCGTTGTACCCATCATGCTAATTCCTTTAGATTATAAACGTTAACACACTCATACCTCTGCACTAGGATTCCCTGTGTCGCAGATGGCATGGACAAACACAGAAACACAAGACAAACATCCAAGACCCGAGAACAAACTTCATCCTCAAAAACTAACCACGGAGTCGTCGAACATACACATGTGGTGCAAAAGAGCAACTAAAAGTAGCAGTCTTCTTCTTTCTCTGGTGTCGGAGTTTACAAGTCGCTGAAAGCTTCCGACATGACTTATCGATAGCTGGAACCACCTAAAGCCCCAAACTAAGCATAGCTTGTACTATGGGAACTAGTATTATTTTAATTATTAACACTAAGAGAAACAGAACTTTTTTTGTAAATATGGACATAACATACATAGTAACACAATCGAATCCTTCCTCTTGAACCAGTTTATTTATTGCAGAAAACTGCATTAAAATACTTTGGGGGGTCCAGTTGCTCGCGTCCGTAGGTGTGTACCCTTTGATTCCCTACACGTGCCCGCTGGGTGGTGCTAAAGGAGCAACCAAAAGTAGCAGTAGAGCTTGTGCCAAGTTCGTCCGGAGAGGTACTGCCACCACATCTGGAATCTGCCGCCAAGCAGTAGTGGTTGCATTACTGTGTTCCGGTGGAAGGGTGTGGCTGCCGGTGAAATCACATGCGCATGAGACGAATCATCCCCGTCTCGAGTGATGGACACAGGATGAATGCGACTCAGTAAAGATTTGGATCTCATACTGAGTCGCGCGCATTACTGTTGTCATGGGCGAGGGTCACCACTTACCACGTTCCGTCACGAATTCACATAAAAAAAAAAGTCTAATCCTTCCTCTTGAACCAGTTTATTTATTGCAGAAAACTGCATTAAAATACGTTGCGTAGTTTATTGTAGATGTAAGCGTACAAACAACGATAAAGACTTTGTTACATACTATGTAAGGATCCACTTACTGATGAACTGCCATAACGGAATTTTTTCTTTGAAATTCACGACTACTTTTAGTTCATTCAGTTTTTCTTCTTCAGGCGAACATTCTGAAAAGAAATTATATCTTTTAATTTGAAGTCTTTCATTCTGCCTGGAAGAGATTTTAGTGATAAGGCCGCCCATTGTGACATTTTTTTTTGTGACTGTTTTGTTAATTTTATTTTTATTATGTATGATTCTATCGAGGTTTACAATAAAGAGTATTAATTATAATAATTCATTCATTCTGTATTTATAATAATTGCGTACTCAATTTTTTCTGTAAAACTTGAAAACCAATGACTAAATGATTTTAAAAATCGAAAAATCGACGTCAATACTCTCATCCCTTATTTCTGAAACTAGAGGGAGAGACACTACCAGCAAAAAATTATTCATATCGGTCATCAATGGGCCGAGAAAAAGTGTGGAAAGCAAAATTCGCGATTTCGTTTACTTGCCATATTTTTCCAGTTATTTTAATTAACCAACCAAACTATTAAACCAGTTTTGATTAAATTTTTATGAGACCAATCAGAAAGTATGAAAGTATTTTAATTTTCCTTAATGTTATCAATGCAGAATACCGAGGTATAAAAAATACAAGCATATTAATATAATCTCAAGTATAGTACAAATCCATACGATACTTGAGGTCTCGAGCGATAAATGAGTTTCAGTTTGAAAAACTACAGGTTAATGTCGCTTTGAGCTAACTAAATAAATCAGACAGTGATTATTACAGACAAACAAATTAGAATCGTCAATCGTGATCTATATAAATCCTACTTGTATGACGTAAAACAAATAGGAGCTTGATTATCCTCACAGCTCAGTTGGTCAGGTCGTGAATTCGAGTCCCACCCAGGACAAGCATTTGTGTGGCGAGCATAAATGTTTGCTCTGTCTGGGTGGTACCATATATTAAATGTTTTACAAAAAAAATTGTGTAAAAATGTTCTATCACTTATTCTGTAGCTGTGTAGAAAGTCGTAAATATTAATTTATATTTGTTTAATTGTACCGACCATTTCCCTCCCCTTCATTACCAGTATCGTAATGTACGCGATGAAAATCCTTGGAGATGCTTTTTTACATGAAACACTTGGAGGTGTTAAATAAAATGAAATAAAAATATGGCGCTGTATAGGCTCTATTCTTTTAGCCAACAGTTAATTCTTATTTGCACATGACTTGGAAAAACCAACGCGGAGATGACAAACATCAAACAGCTCCTAAATATCTTATTTGCTGAGATTACTATGAGACACCGTGTGTCTATCATTGTTTTAGAAGATAAAATATACGTATTCTGCGATTTTTGGCTGAGGGAAATGTAAAATTTACAAAATTTTCTGGTCCGTCATCAGTTCTTGCAATAAAACAAAACGGGCGGACTACGAAAGTAAATTCTGCTGAGTTGTCTTATGATATTGCTAACCAACGGTTACGGGTCATCTGATGAAAGAGGTCATTGTCACCAAAGCAATCTGGAAATTCGAGGTGCAATGCACTGCCAGCTTTTTTGTTCAGATTAAGCCACACAATCACACACAACTACCCAAACTAAACCTCAAGGTCATCACACAAAATTCGCCCCAGCTGAGGATCCGGGACCCTACACAAGACACCCATAAACTAGCTTAACGATACTTGAGATCTAAAGGAATAAATGAGTTTGAGTTTGCCTAGGCTAGTCTATGGCTTAGGCCCTAGAGACACCAAAAATAAAGCTTTCCGACTTGATGCCGCCACAGCTTTGCAGCCTACCGTCTAACTCAGGGTTGAGACTCCTGCGAATGATGTCCATCTCCTCCAACACCTCCTTGGAGTCAGGAGCCACACTTCTGTAAAATGCTATGGATTGAGCTGCTTCCTGAAATTGTAAAATGGAGTACACTTGATGACGTCCTAGATAATTGTAGAAAGAATGCTAAAAAAAAATATTTTGTAAACGAAATGATGAGCAGAAAACTTGAACATATTTAATTCCGTATGAACTCAAGTTCGTCATTTGGACAAGTGAAACAATATAGTAATACCATTAGCTGCTAAATTTCAAGATATTTAAAAAAAAGCTGTTAATCCTTTTAACATTACATGTCAAACAACAAGTTTTTAGAGAGGAATGAGAAATTCAAATGTTGGATGCTTTCCTCAAAAGAAAACCATACCTATAAGAATGTCACTAGATACAATCTTTTTGCAGCCATAGCAACTATTATCGAGGTCTTTGAACCAATCATGAAAAAATCCTCACCTCCTCATATCCCTTAGCCATCAAGCAAGTCGGAGATTCCTTAAGCAGAGACAGCGTCGCAGTCACACCCGCCGCGATAGAGAGAGACACATATATCATGACGTCATAGTCCAGCAGACCGCCCATCAGGTAGGATATGAGCATTCCCACGCCATAAAACACCATCGTTCCTGAAAAATTTACAGATTTGATTCCGCTGATGAACTAACGAAATGGTCCACATACTTCCATTCCACTCTTCTCATACATAATATAGATTCTCGTTATTTCCCTGAAGAGGTAGAGCAAAGCCTATGTGAGCCAATTTTAAGAGCCTCTCACTTCGTGGCCTACACTACCATGGGGTACCGTACCAGCTGCTAATGTTCCCACTGCAGGGACACCGGCCTACTCTCGATAATTGAGAATGGGCTCTAATCTACCTCGGGAGCCCAATCCGGATTGGTAGATGTCACATGTCATCGATTTTTTGGTTCTAAGACATGCCGGTTTCCTCACGATGTATTCCGTCACCGTTTCGAGAACGTGGTATTGCGTACATTAATTTTTCAAGTGAAAAACCTCATTGGTGCACGTGTGGATTTGAACCAGCGACCATCAGATTGAAAATCGGCGTCTGTACCCCTGGGCCACCACGCTCTCACCATGGGGTAATAGACATTAAATTGTGATTAGCTCATCGCCACCATTGTATACCATTCCATAATCATCCAGCATAAACTATTTCTAATGGAAATAATTTATGCTGGCTGCTAATGGAAAAAAATATGCTGGCTGCTGGACCTAAGTGCAGAGGTCCTCTTCCTGTTGTAATAGGACGGCTAGACTCTACGACTTATATCATCTAGGTGTAGGAAAACTGACATTTCACTCCGTCACTCCCTGGGACATGAATAAGTCTGCAATTCCGACACCACCCTGGACCTGGACAGTCTCTTATTTGATTCCATCAGCCCCAAATATTCTTTAAATCAGAGTGTGATGGCAGTAGTTCTCCGGATGAGCGTAGCACCTGTTCTACTGCTACTTTGTGTTACTCTTTTAGCACAACCCACCAACTCTCTGAGGGTATCAACAAACGCGACCAACTTGGACACCAAAATAAACGTTTACACACTCATAGCTCTGCAATAGGATTCCCTGTGTCGCAGATGGCATGGAAAAACACAGAAACACAAGACAAACACCCAAGACCCGAGAACAAACTTCATGCTCACCACACAAAGTGTGCCCCGGCCGGGAATCGAACCCGGGACCCCTCGCTTCGAAGGCAGGGCTACTACCAACTAAGCCACGGAGCCGTCAAGACTAACCTGACGTCATAGCGCCCCGTATGGACTCCTGGCAGATCTCGCTGACGTAGACCGGCACCACGAGGAAGGCGGCGCCGCTCAACCCTGACACGAAGACAGCAACGAGCAGTACTTCCACTCTTGAGCTGACTGCTATCATTGTCCAGGATAACTGTAACATATTGATATATATCACTTTACCAGCTCCGCCCTAAAATCGGTTAAAAATTCAACATGATCCGACAAGACACATGTGGCCAACTTAAAAAAATCAAAAAGTTCTTCTTCTATAGCTTCATTCATTATCTTTCGCCCTTAGTGGTGCACCATACCATCCAAATTGTTATACAACAGTCGAAGAAAAAGACACAGGTAAGCAAAATACGCAATTTCGTTTACTTGGATGTAATTTTTTTCAGTTATTTTGATTTAACAACCAAACTATGGCTAGGAAGAGCCGATGATCAGGAGAGGCCTATGTCCAGCAGTGGACTTGTATAGGCTGGTGATGATAAACGAAACTAAAGAACCGATTTTGATAAAATTCGTATGGAACCATTCTGAAAGCATATGCTTTGAAATATAAAAATAATTTTCTAAATACGTTGATAAATCAAGTTCTGAGGTAGTAAACATTAAAATACGCTATTATTCGTGTTACCGGGATATTTACCATGATTTGAGAGTTTTGTTTGCCCGGGACCATGACGCATGTAACGGCGTCGAAATATCGGGAGTCAACAAAACTCACAAATCATGGTAAACATCCCGGTAAGACGAATAATAAAGTTTATAACCATGATAGTTTTAAAATTTATTAAAAATCGCTTCGGTTTTCGAATAGCCGATTAAATAAACTTACACCTATAGCAATGGCTGGTGTTATCGCTGTTGCCGGCAAGCTGAGGTAACAAATATAAAAAAAAATATAAAAAAATATCCTCTGGAAGTTTAAAAAAATAAATTAAATAGCGTTAAATACATATTCAGACGATAGTTTGATAGTGAATTGCGTTGCCAACAGAATGCATAATGGTGTTTTTTTTCTCACTGTTACTTATTTTAGGTAGCTCTTTTTATGTTGTAATAACTTAATCTGCTTATTGTGTCTAGTTTTTTTTTATATGAATTCGTGACGGAACGAGCTGAGGGCCCACCTGATGGTAAGTGGTGTCCCTCACCCATGACAACAGTAATGCGTGCGACTCGGTAAGAGATCCAAATCTTTACTGAGTCGCATTCATCCTGCGTCCATCACCCGAGACGGGGATGATACGTCTCATGCGCATGTGATTTATATTATACATAGTGGCACATTCTTATTAATTTTATCATGTAATCTGCTGATACTGTGGTAGGCTGCAGTATTAATAATACTTGTTATTTGTCATTTTAAGTGAATACTTTATACTGTAGTTGTTTTTTGTCCCTAATAAATAAAAAATGGCCTTTCCCTTACTCCCTATCTTATATTCCTAGGCAATATTTTTAAGTGCATACTCTTTATTTAAGTTATGGAGTTGCAAGTAACTTAATTTGGTTTTTGGTGGACCTCCAGATTTTCACATTTTAATTTAATTCCATCCAAAGGTTGGCTGGAAGAGATCGATATTAGCGATAAGGCCGCCCATTGGAACCTCTTCTTTTTTGTTACTGATTTGTTAATTTTATTCTTTATTATGTATGTTTCTATTGAGAGCGTGGTGGCCCAGGGGCACAGACGCCGACTTTCAATCTAAAGGTCGCTGGTTCAAACCCACACGTGCACCAATGAGTTTTTTTCACTTGAAAAGTTTATGTGCGCAATTCCACGTTCTCGAAACGGTGACGGAAAACATCCTTAGGAAACCGGCATGTCTAAGAACCAAAAATTCGACGACATGTGACATCTACCAATCCGGATTTGGCTTCTGTGGTAGATCAGAGCCCACTCACTCTCAATTATCGAGAGAAGGCCGGTATCCCTGCAGTGGGAACATTAGAGGCTGGTACGGTATGTTTCTAGCGAGGTATACAATAAAGAGTAGTCATTTCTACTCACCACAACTAGGAGACTGCATACAATCGAAGAGTTCTTCCTTCCGAGTTTATCCAGAAGCATGCCGAGTACAGGAGTGCCAATCAGCGCACCGATTGAGGACAGGCTCCCGAAGAGAGCCAGCTCCCCCTCCCTCATGGGCCGGTGGAGGGTGGTGTTGGTGGACTCGAAGAGGCGGAGGGTGGACGAGGGCCAAGCAAACATGATTCCCATACACGCGCAGACAGCGCATACTGGGGAAATATCTACACGTCAATCGAACAACTCACCTCATACAAAAAAAAAACAACATTAACACACTCATACCTCTGCACTAGGATTCCCTGTGCCGCAGATGGCATGGACGAATACAGAAACACAAGACAAACACCCAAGACCCGAGAACAAACTTCATGCTCACCACACAAAATCTGCCCCGGCCGGGAATCGAACCCGGGACCCCTCGCTCCGAAGGCAGGGCTACTACCAACTAAGACTAGCAAAAACATAGAAACTGACTGTAATTTGACATATATGTGTGCATGTAATGTGCCTAAGGAGCTCCTGTGACACGTTATATGCTCATGAATATGTTTACTTGTGTGTGTAAAATTTGACGTGTGCAAACGATAATTGAGATCTAAAGGAATAAATGAGTTTGAGTTTGAGTTTGAGTTTGAGTTTGAGTTTGAGTAGCTCGGTAGCTTCTGCGTCGCGGGGTCGATTCCCAATCTGGACTAGCATTTGTATAACGAACTTAAATTTTTGTTCTGGGTCTGTATATGTACAAAAAAGTATGTTATAAGTATTCTAGAAGTTTGTAATGTCCATACACATTTGTTTATTATTAAATTAGCGACCCGCCCCGGCTTCGCACGGTTAGTAGAGCATCAGTGTCGTATCAGGAACTACCCGTGCGAAGCCGGGATGAGTTGCTAGTGTATTATACATATAAACCTTCCTCTTGAATCACTCTATCTATTAAAAAAAAACCGCACCAAAATCCGTTGCGTAGTTTTAAAGATTTAAGCATACATAGGGATATAGGGACAGAGAAAGCGACTTTGTTTTATACTGTGTAGTGATTAAAACGCTCGTCGTCAGAAGTTGGGTGGGTGACCATTTAGTGGCATTTGAGCGCTTCCTTGCATCGGAGGACACCTTAAGATGTCGGCTCCATGTCGGAGGCCTTCGGGCGGCTTGAAAACTCCGACACTAGAGCCATGACACATGAATATACGACAAATACTACTCCTTCTCTCATAAACAATAAATATACTACTAAATTTTGAAAAGACCCAAGTCGCGCCGTGTTGCACCCGTCTCCCTGAAACGGGGATGGCATGCCTCAAGTGCCTGTAATTTCACCGGCACTCACACCCTTCCACATTTCCACCATTTTTATATCATTGTATTTTACTTACCTACAGATGTGGCGAGCATCTGAATTTTAACACTCATTTTCACAATAATTGGGCAAATTTAACAAATTTTTTAATTAACTTTATTTTCTGCTGCAATCGAGCCGTCCTCTTGTTCAATTTAAAACATATAAACTTCTATTCTCTCTTGTTTCGTCATTATCTTAAAGCAATTAACGTAATTAGTACTAGGCAAACATGAACACCGCAGGGATTAATTTAATATGGTTTAATGCGAGAGCGGTGCGTCTATTTTATAACAAAACAAAATAAAATGTTATTGCGGTGATTCGGCTTAAACTGGGGAGTTCCTGCTTGTCCCCACACGTCTGTCCCCGATCGGGGACAAACAGGAATGAGACAGAGGTTGGGCTATTTTTAGATCCCTATATTTTAATGCAAGTTAAATGACGAAGTGATAGGTACAGGATAACGCCCCATTCACACGTCCGCGAATTCTGAATCGATTCGCTTTTATTATTGAAATCAGTCCTATTCAGCTCAATGAAGAGAATTGACAATAATTGACTGATTAAAAAAGTTACAATAGAAGATCACATATTTCAGGGGCAGAATTTCGTCATGAGAATTCTATAGGACCACCTAGGAGGTAGGTTTACGCTATCAAAATAAAAAAAAAATATCCAAATCAGTTAACAATTGGCGTTGAAATCATACCATAATCATATCGAATTCTTTATCACCTCCTTTTTTGAAGTCGGTTAATAACTGGTCCTTTTCATTCTTGCTACAGCGGTTCAAAAGACAAAACCCTTAAAAGTAGGATAAATTGATATTACTAATCCTAATTCACGTGAGTAAGTGGCTAACTCTGCTGACGGAGTTTCAAGCCCCTTGGAGGCCTCTATCATGGCTTATCGACTCGTATAGCCCAGACTGTCGTAACCAAACGTCACCATGAGCGAGATCGTTGTTGGCTAGTAAATTACTTCTCTCTATAAGCTTACGTACTAGTAGGGGAGCGTAGTGGACCAAAGGCACAGACGACGACTTTCAATCTGAAGGTCGCTGGTGCATACCCACACATGCACCAAAAAGTTTTACACTTGAAAAATTTATGTGCGCACTACCATGAAGGAAAACATCGTGAGGAAACCGAAATGTCTTAGAACCAAATAATTCGATGACATGCGACATCTACTAATCCGAATTGGGCTCCCTCGCTAGATTAAAGCCCATTCACTCTCAATTATCGAGAGTAGTACGGTGTCCCTGCAGCGGGAACATTCTGCAGGCTGGTACGGACGTACATAACCTTAAACGCGAACGAATCTATCAGTACGTTTGTTGATTTACTTTTCAACCAACAAACGTATTCCTTAGATTCGTTCCTTAGATTTGTATTCGTTTAGGTTAACGAATACACGAATCTGTCAGTACGAACCGTATTTATAGTTATGTGAAAGAGTCCAAAAGTAGATTCATTTTTAGATTCATTTAGATTTATTTAAGCATTCGTTCGCGTACATCAATTCGTTTGGCTGTACATCTAAATCTCTTCCAGAGTCTGAGGTCTAGGTTAGGATTTGTGAGAGTTACAATCAAAAGCCTTATTTATTATAATAAAATAATTTATTTTACTTAATATCATTATGGTGGAGCTTGAATAAGATTCTTTATTTATATACATTAATTACATACTATCACTCGACGGTAAAATGCGCGAGTAAGCACTAGACATTGCATTCGCACGAATATGTAGACTTACCAAATCTTAACATTTTATTATCACATTATATTATATAGGCGAAATTTTTTTATGATGCGTGTTTGTATGTATGTATGTTTGTTACTCCTTCACGCTCAAACGGCTCAACGAATTTGGATGAAATTTGGTACCAGGATAGCTTATATCCTGGAATAACACAGGCTACTTTTGATCCCGGAACAGTGCAGTGTTCCCTTAGGATGTCAAACCGCGGGGCGCAGCTATTCTAAAATTAATTAATATAAATTTATTTTTCACTATGGCAACATAATCGACACATATTATCACCCATAAGGGCGTCCGCTAAAATGCGCAGAGCCGATCTGTTTCCAAACAAATTTTACCAATACTTATGCTAGGTTCTACAGTAATGCCAGCACATCTGGTAATCCACCGCTAAGTGACGTACTTGCGCCGCTGTGTTCCGATTGGAAAGTGTGGGTGCCGGTGAAATAACAGGCGCACGAGAGGTTATAATATGTACTGTCGGGACAACACTTTTTACGAGTCAACAGTTCATCATAATATTTTTAAATAACGTTCATTTCAGTTCAATTCGCTTATTCTAAATCTCTAAGCAAGAGCGAAATCTCCTATGACAAGTATATTTTATACTTAAAAGGAGATTTTATTATAGTTAAGATGATGTACTTTGGTAAATGCAATAAAAACATTATTATATTATTATTATTAAATCTTAATACTGATGTGTGTTTGATCAATCACAATGAAACAAAAATCTTAGATGGTTTTTTTATGGTTAAGTAAGTAACCTTCAAGTTCATGTCATAGAAACATGAAGAAAATCAACCTCTGAAGCAAGGGTTTTCCCCCAGAGCTTCGATATGGGGTCCTTTAAAAGGCGGGTTAATCTATTCATGAAAGGCTGGCAGCGCATCAGCATTGCCTCTGGTGTTGCAGATGTCCATGAGCGACGGTGACCGCTTTCCATCAGGAGGCCTGTCTGCTCGTGTGTATAATATTAGTGTAGATACACTATAGATAATATTAGTACACTAATATTATAAAGAGGAAAGATTTGTACCTATTTTTGTATGTTTGTAATGAATAGGCTCAAAAAGTACTGGGCCGATTTAAAAAATTCTTTCACCAATAGAATGCTACATTTTTCCAATTTGACATAGGCTACATTTCATTTTGAAAAAAATTAGGGATCCTTGGTAAAATTTGAACAATGTAACCGAAGGTGTAGAAAAATGAGTCTTAAAATGTCTTTCGTCGAATGCGCTGCCGAAACTATTAGCGATAGAACAAAATAATGTACAGCAATATTGAAGAACATCATAATGTCTATAAAAAACTCCGCGGTAGCATATGTCCAACTATTGTAGTTATGTCACTACCCCGTGCGAAGCCGGGACGGGCTGCTAGTTCCATATAAAAAAGGGCTAAAGTATCGTCGGTTTTACCCCCACTGCGCCAGAAACGTATGTTAAGTTATGTAGGTATATAATGATGCTGGACGTATAAAAAAAATAGCCATATTTGGCGCCGTATTAAATGTCTTCAAAAAATTATTTTTCGTCAACCTATAATGTGTGGTAAATACAGGGTTTCAGTCGGGTATTTTTTCTTTTCTCATTAATTTCTTGTTATTCCTTGTTACCTATTTCTTTCATCTCAATGGTGAGCTACCAGATTTTTCGCACAAGTCAAATCAGAAATTTCCCACTTAAAATACCAGTTTTTAATACTCCACACTCTTCCTCTTTCCTTTCTTCTTGACAAGTTTGTTCTGGATCTCGTCCACTGCCAGTCCTTTGGTCTCCGGCAGCATGAGGATACAGTATACTCCCGTCAGCATGCCGGTACACGCGAAGATGTAGAACACGGGCCCCAAGCCGATGGCTTTGAGGAGAGGGTTGAAGATGAACAGGATTATGTAGTTGCACAACCAGGCCCACTCTATCGTCACCATGGAGACGAAGCTCTTTATCTGGTGGCGGAAAACGTAATATACATAAATAAGCTACTCAAAGACTGTAAATTTCCATGCACTATCTTCTTACGTGCAATGTATGTTTTTTATATTTTTAGAATGGTCGGAACGAGCTGAAAGCCCATTTGGTGGTAAGTGGTTATGTGCACCCATAAAAACAAGAATACGACTTAGGTCCTCATAAGAAGACCCAAATCTCACCCCGTTGCACCCGTCACCCGAGATGGGGTGTAATGACGGGTTGCCATTTACCACCAGGTGGGCCCTCGGCTCGTTCCGTCACTTATTCACATAAAAAAATAACACCTGAATCAACTTTGAAGATCAAAAATAGAATTTCTTAATTGAGGATCCTTTTTTCGTGGGTATAATAAACATAGCAGTACCAGGACCACATAAAAAGTAGCAGCTCACCTCAGGCAGGAACACCTCGGCTATGATAACGTAAGGCACGGTACCACCGCCGAATGCGTATACCGTCACGAAAAAGTATATGTTGACAGCCACCAACCAAACTGGACCTATCTTCAGATGTAACTGCAGACCGAGGAGTAGGCAGCTGGCTCCCGACGCAAATGATGCGTAAATCATAAGGGGCTGTGGACAAACACATTCAGTGTGGTTTTATACATTGTAGATAAGACTTACCTACCTTAATTATCTTAAATAGCATACCATTAACTAGACACAGACTCCAGTAATTTTACCGGATACTCATAAATAAACAGTTGTAAAAGTAAATTGAGATAAGACAGTTAATCTTAAAGAGCCTATTTATCTCATATTGATGCGAGATAAATAAGATTTGATGTGACAAACAACAAACGAAAGAACTTAGGGCATCTGAAACGTTGCTTTTGCTGAAAAGTAGTTGGCACAGCCTAAATTTGTAGTCAATTATAAACAAGGAAGGGTTGGTTTCGTCTTCTGACCCTTTCATTCCACAAAACCACCAGTACCGCGTCCTCAGAATATGTTGCAAATTATCCATATAGAAAAAAAACTAGGAATGTCTTAATTCAACGCTTCCAGGAATTCATAAATAAGAAAGAGTTATATTTTACCCGTCTACCAGCTCTGTCAATCAAGTAACCACAGCCAGCTGAAGGGTAAACTGTTATTTATCAGCTGGAAATGGCATCCTTGACGACCAGGCATTCATAAATATCCAAGAGTTAATTTACCCGTCTTCCAGCCTTCTCAGTCAAGTAGGCAGCCACAAATCCTGCTAGCACAGCGATCACGGCCATCAGGACACTGCAAATCGTCGGTGACAAGCTGGGAATGGCTTCCTCGAAGAGTGGTTCTGCGTACACCTGAAGGACCACGATCCCTTGGAATATGGACGCAGTGACCAGCGTCAGGGTAAGGTAGAGAGCACGCCTGGATGAGCGAGATTTTTCTGGAAAATATGTGTAAATTTAGAATCTGGAAAAAACTTACAATAGGATTATAGTCAATACAATATGGCGATTTTAACCAACTTACTTAAAAATTGGTACACAGATAATTTCACTTTGGTTTCAGTTCCTGGTTTCAGTTTTTCTGCTTCAGGTGTTGAATCTGTGAAAGAACAAACAATTTAAAATATTAAGTATAACAAACAACGCTCTTCTATTAACATTGGCAGGTGGTTCATTGCGACGCGAGGGGCTCGAGTTCAAAATATTTTTGTGACGAGCATGAAGACTGTTACGGGCTTATTACAAAACGTGGACTAGCTTTAGATTAGGTTTAAACCACCAATTATACATGGATATTGGTGCTTTAAATCTAATACTAAACATTTTTTTTTCTTGTGTAGAACCTTCGTCGGACATTGGACGGGTTATGCCGGATTCTTACCGGCTAAAAACCCCACGGTCCCTTCTAAACGCCCATTGCTGGGGCTACGGGAACGGCTTGCACTCTTCCGCGGTCCAAGCGGCAAATCTAGTACTACTAGTCGACGTTTTGTAATAAAACCGGTAGAGTTCAGGATGTCTGTTATATTGTTATTACAATATGTCCAGACCACACAGGGAGTTCTGATCAGGAGTGTAAACGTCCTTACCGTCTAAGTCAGGGTTAAGACTCCTTCGAATGCTGTTCATCTCTTCCACAACCTCTTTGGAGTCAGGCTTCAGTCTTCTATAGAAGGCTATAGATTTAGCTGCTTCCTGAAAGATGGAAAAGTTATTTATGTAGACAGAATCACGTCTTAATCCCCGAAGAGGCAGTCAGGGCCACGTTTTAGCTTTCGATTTCGTGGATACTATTGTGATAACGTAGAAGTGACGAGTGATGAGCTAATCGCCGCTATTTTTTTCGCAAAACCTTTTCAGATTAGTCAATTCTAATCCTGCAATGTTCCCGCTGCAGGGACACAGGCCGACTCCCTATTATTGAGAGTGAATGGGCTTTGATCCATGACGGGAGCCCAATCCGGATTGGTAGATGTCACATGTATTCGAATTTTTGATTCTAAGACATGCCGGTTTCCTCACGATGAAAGTCGGTATCTGTGCCCCTGAGCCGCTCTCAATTTATGAATATGTTTTTGTAAAATTTCACATGTCCATACGATAGTTGATAAATAAAGAAATAAATGAGTTTGACTCACAAGGTAAAAGACTGGAAATAAAAAGTTTCTAGACACATATCTTACCGCCTCTCGACCATTAATCATCAGGCAGGTCGGAGACTCCCTCAGCAGCATCAGCGCTGCGGTGACGCATGCCGCGATCGACAAGCCCGTGTATATCATGACGTCATACGACAGTAGACCTCCCATCAGGTATGACGCCAACATTCCTACACCATAGAAGATCATGGTCCCTGTAAACAAAAACTTCAGGTGATGAGACGTTCTATCATCAGGTACTATAACAGACCAGAGTCTATTATTCTTCTACTAGGAGTTTCTTGTTTTGGGGGGCCGTAGGTGTGTACCCTGTAAGTCCCTACTCTTACCCCCCGGGTGGTGCTAAAGGACCAGCCAAAAGTAGCAGTAGCATTTATGTAAATAAGTTTATTTTAAGAATGGAATGGCAATGAGGATTGTTACTTTGTCTCTTTTACAATAAAACCTGGTTATGAAAATTTCTGGACGCCGCACTATAATGACAGTAATTTCAACAAAAAGGACTCCCAATTCTCAATTTCAACCAACTTCTAGGGGAGATTACCTATTCGGCCGTTATTTAATTGTAGGGAGAAACAAGGGCTGAAAGAACTGAATTCCCAACCCCAAATTAAGCGCAAAATAAAAGTATTGAAGGTTTTTTATTCGGTTTTTACTCACATGTTGGAGTAAAGGAAATATAACCTCAAAAAAATGCAAACGGCACCTTATCTTCTGTTCCTCGAACATCAGAACTATGTTATACCTGAAGTCATGGCCCCCCGTATGGACTCCTGGCAGATCTCGCTGACGTAGACCGGCACCACGAGGAAAACGGATCCGCTCAACCCTGACACGAAGATTGCAGTCAGCGCCACCTCGACGCGGTTACTGCAAGCTAGCAGGGTCCAGGATACCTGCGGGGTTCAGAAGATTATGTCAAGGTTCATAAAAGATAATAATATATTCTTGTATTGTATATATGTATGCAACAACAACAAAAACAACGTTAACACACTCATACCTCTGCACTAGGATTCCCTGTGTCGCAGATGGCATGGACAAACAAATAAACAGAAGACAAATACCTACTAGACCCGAAGAAGACTAGACCCGAGGACAAACTTCATGCTCACCACACAAAGTGTGCCCTGGCCGAGAATCGAACCGAAATAAATTAACCTGTAAAATTGTATTTCTAGTAAAAAGCATTTTTGTTTTCAACACCTTTTCACAAATAAAAGCTGCTGACATTTAAAACCTTACCACTCCCAAAAGACTGCTAAGAATCGAAGAGTTCTTTCGTCCAATTTTGTCCAAATACACGCCCATGACAGGGGTTCCGATCAGGGCCCCCAAGGATGAGAGGCTCCCGAAGAGCGCCAGCTCCCCCTCCCTCATGGGCCGGTGGAGGGTGGTGTTGGTGGACTCGAAGAGACGGAAAGTTGATGACGGCCATGCAAATATGATGCCCATACACGCGCACAGACTGCATACTGTAACAATCAATTAATCAGAAGTCAAAGACACATTTCTATTTTTTTTTTATTTTTATTTAGTGTCGAGACGAGCTAAAGGCCCACCTGATATCAGACACAAGAAGACCCAAGGTGCACTCCGTTGCGCCCGTCACCCGAAACGGGGATGTTATGTTTATGCGTATGTTCAATCCACCGGCACTTACACTCTTCAACTGGAACCTGGCTTGGCGACAGATTACCAGGTCTGAATAACTTCTCCAGGCGAGCTTTGCACAAGTTCTACTGCTATTTTTTGTTGCTCCTTTAGCACCAGCCAGGGGGTACGTGTAGGGATTTAAAGGGTACTCACCCATGGATGCGGGCAACTGGACCCCCAAAATACTTTATTTCCGTTGAATTCTTAAAGAATACTTTAAAACGTCACTTTTAATAAATATGTACTTAACTTAGTAATAAGATCGCATGCTACTACATGTGTTGTTATTACCAAGTTTAGAACTTCAAACCCTATCCGACCCTCCATGGGAAGAAGAAGCAGAAACCTAATGGAATGATAACATTGTTTTCGCAAGCATTAACACAAACAATTATAATGATCTACATAAACAACTTTAACACACTCATACCTCTGCACTAGGATTCCCTGTGTCGCAGATGGCATGGACGAACACAGAAACACAAGACAAACACCCAAGACCCGAGACCAAACGTCATGTTCACCACACAAAGTGTGCCCCGGCCGGGAATCGAACCCGGGACCCCTCGCATCGAAGGCAGGGCTACTACCTATTAAGCCAAAGAGCCGTCTACGTCTACATACATCTTGTTGATAATAAGTTGATATCACAAGTTATTTTGCATGTCGTGGAGCTGAGGACAACAGGTCATCGCGTTTTATCATTAATACAGACATGTGCTTAGATTTCAGATTTAATTTATTGATCCTTGTTGTTCGTTATACAAGTTAACATTAAATTCAACAATTTCATTGAAATAAATAAGAATTGATAAAAAAAATATTAATAGATATTATAGTAATACCAATATTAAAATAAATATTATATCAAATATTAAAATAAATTTAAATGAGTATTCCAATTTCGTGTTCATAAACAAAAGCATTGTTGGTAAAACACATTTTTGTTTTTTAGCAACAATCGTGTTCTTAAAAGTTAAATTTCCTGTGATATTTGAGATTTTCGATGGTAATTTGTTGTACATGGCAATTTTGTTGTACACGCCTTGAAAACATTTTAAATTTAAACTTCATACTCACTAATAACGGTCGAAAAAAATTGTACAATAACACCCATTGTATTTTTTTTACTTCACCCTTTCACCAGCGATCCCACACTAATTCACTTCACTTCATTAGGACTTTGTATTCTACGTGTTTTGTTATCTTCGCCGTAAATCTAGGATAAGTTTTAAGCATACATAGTGATTATTAGAGAATTAGCGTCTGCTTAGGCCGCCTACGCCTCTATCTATTGTTTTATAAATAATCTTGCTTAGATAAGTGTAATATTAATTGCAATTGTATGGGTGTACCACCACTCAACTTTAATTGGGTAACAAAAAAAATAATATTAGGAGTACAAATAAGTTTTTTAACACAAATTAAATATTTATTGTAGAAGAACGGTAATATAAATTTATTCAAAATATTGCCCATCACTTGCAACCACTTTTTCCCATCTCTCAGGCAGCATTCGAATCCCACGTCTGAAGAACTCCTTGTCTTTTGAGGTTATCCACGAATCAACCCAATTTTTGGTATCCTCATAAGATGTGAACCGCTGCGCCGTCAGAGCATGTGCTACGGACCGGAACAGGTGATAATCGGACGGTGCAATGTCTGGTGAATACGGCGGGTGGGGTAACACTTCCCAATCAAGTGTTTCCAAGTACTTTTTCACGGGAGCCGCAACATGTGGACGAGCATTGTCATGCAGAAGAATAATTTTTTCGTGTCTAGAATAGTATTGAGGGCGTTTTTCCTTCAGAGCTCGGCTCAATCTCATCAATTGTGTTCGATAGAGGGCTCCAGTAATTGTTTCGCTCGGATTAAGCAACTCATAATACACTACACCTAGCTGATCCCACCAAATACACAGCATATCGTAAATTTTTGGCCTTCCACTGCGATCTTTGTCTTCTACGTCGAAATCACCGTTTTTAAACTTTTGAAACCACTCTCGACACGTTCTCTCACTCAAAGCAACCTCACCATATGCTTCTACGAGCAATCGATGCGCCTCAGCAGCAGATTTCTTTAAATTAAAGAAGTAAACTAATATTTCCCGCAAATGACGCTTACTTGGCTCAAATTTTGACATTTTCAACTTATAAAAATTATATTTTACCAATATAAAATCAATGATATTAATAGGTTATGTTGTTCTTGAATGTCCAAACTATTTTTTAAGCCGGTTATCATCTGCGAAAGCTAACCGAAACTCCGTGCCGCGCCATCTACAATAAAACGGCGGAAACTTATTTGTACTCCTAAACTAATTAAATAACTAAATATAATATATTTTAAACGACTTTTTTATGTTTCTTGCCTCTGTTCTCCGACATTTGACTGACTGAAAAAATTTCTTTTTTATTTGAATGTCCTATTCACTATATTTCAGATTAGTCCCATATAAATTTTATTAAAATAGTAAGGTGTAATAATTTAGCTCATTTGGCTAAGATTCTGTTTTAAGGGTGTTATAAGTTAAACGTATGTATCTGTGTGTCTGTCTGTGGCATCGTAGGTCCCGAGTTTTTGTAAAATGAACTTGTTATAATTGTTTTTATATACTACTGAAGTAACTGGACGAACTGTGATCAAGATTACAGTGTCAAGATTTAATGAAATTAAAAAGTTCATTTATATGCCTACACCTATAACTGAATGTTGAGTTAAAACAGCAATAGACTGTTGCAAAGTTATGACATTTTTGACTGTTCAGGTCCAGGATAACGGTGTCATACAACTTTGGTCGTAAAACAATCAGACATGTATGGTCGTGGAGTCTGGTGCTATCAGATGCGAAATCCGTAACTAATGCATGCCCACCGCGAATTCGTAAATGCCAACGCTCTATTCAAAGTCTTTCCATTGAATTTAAAAAATAATATTGGCATCGTCATTTTTTTAAAATAAATATGTTAAAATTAATCGAGATAATGCATTGTATTACTAAGTTTAGCGTTTGTTCAAGCCCTATCCGACCTTCCATAGGAAAGCGAGAAACCGCTAATAGAGTAAGGAAGTTTACTCAAGTAAACTAACGATTACTTTCTTTCGCGAGCATGATCATGATCTTACAATGTAATTAATTAATTTATGGCACATTTTTCTTATTAATATTAAGTACCTGGACGACATTTTTTTTTTTGTAAAATCATCTTTTATCGGTAATTGTATATATGAGATACGAAATTTTCCCAAAAGCGTAAAAACATTGGAAATTACGTAAGGCCATAATATTTTATGAATTTGTTTGGATTTATGAGATTACGAGAATGCCATAACCGTAATGAGGCCGTGAATTGTACAGATAACAGTTTATTGTAATGATACGTGTAGTTTTGAAGGCACGTGGTCAAATGCGTATACAAGTAGTGGTGCGGTGGAACGGACGCTGACTTTAAATCCGAAGGACGCTGGTTTAAATTCCGAAGGACACTTACGAGTATTTCCATGCATTCAAATATTAAAATTCCCTGCATCGCAGCTAGCATGAACTCAAGGTCCGAGAACATTATGGCTTCACTATGAGCGGCGGTTACCACTTAATCAGGAGAACTGTTAGCTTTAATAGCCGTAACTTTATTGATATAAAATAGGAATTGTTGTTTGCATGGACACAAACACTCAAGACCGGAGATCAAACTTCATGTTCACCACACAAATTGTAAAACGATATTGGGTCTGAACATTATTTTTCAAGTTACTTAGGTACCTACTTAGTTGACATGAAACTGCGTCGAAATATCGAGAATCAATAAAACTCACAAATCATGGTATATATCTCGATAACTCAAACAAAACTGATTGAAAAAAAACCTAAAAAAAACAGACTACTATTATATTATACTTTCATCCCTTATTTCTCACCCTTAGAGGGCACCCCCTACAATTTTACAAAAGAAACAGGAAAGTAAAACACGCAATTTCGTCTACTTTGATGACATTTTTTCCAATTATTTTGATTTAACAACTAAACTATTTAACCGAATTTAATATTTTTTTATGGGACATATCCTTGCAAAAAAAATTCAGAATCGGTTCATAAATGACGGAGATCTGAGGTAACAAACATTAAAAAAAATAGTCGAATTAATAATCTTCTCCGAAGTTGAAAGTAATCAACACACAAAGTTTACTCCAGCCGACAATTGGGATACTGTCGATTAAACTACGCGGTCATAAGAAAGTTTAGCTTCAGAACAAAGTTAAACGTAGTTTAGACAGAGCCTGTTAGCGCTATACCTTGTTTCTGAGCTACAGGTACCTGATCGCGCGAAACTACCTACTTTCTCTCAAATCGGACAATCATCCATCTTGCGCTGACGATTGTATACGAGTAAATACTCAATTATCGAAAGTAAATGTGACTTACTTACCTGGATGAATCTGCGATAAAACACGGAGCGTAGACTACATTAGGGATTATTATTCGTGTTACCGAGATATTTACCATGATTTGTGAGTTTTGTTGACTCCTGATATTTAATGATATTATCCCGAATAATAATGTTCATAACCATGATAGTATTAAAATTTATACATTAGGGATGTTATGGATATGAAATGTTTGATCTGAATCATCTACCAGCCTCTAGTCCCACAGGGACACCGGCCTACTCTCGATAATTGAGATCGAATGGCATCTATTCTACTATGGGAGCCCGATTCGGATAGGTAGGTGTCACATGTTCGGTTTTGGTTCTAAGACATGTCGGTTTCCTCACGTTTTTAGACACCGTTTCGAGATGGTAGCACATAATTTTTTCAAGTGAAAAAACTCATTGGCGCACGTGTGGGTTTGAACCAGCGACCTTCAGATTGAAAGTCGGCGTCTGTGCCCCTGGGCCACCATGCTCTTTCAAGCCTCCTACTTATAAATGCGAAAGTTCGGATTGATGTCTGTTACTCAATCACGCCAGAACGGCTGAGTTTTGGGTAAAATTTGGCACAGAGATAGATTATAGCCTGGAATAGCACATAAGTTATTTATCCTGGATACATGTACGGTTCCCGTAGGATCGCGAACCACGGGTATCCGCGGGGCGTATCTAGTAATATTATACCGGTTAAAAGTTATATGGAAGCAATGTATTACGGTGTATTACTGTGCCTCCGCAGTACTTCTCCGGACGAACACAGAGCAAGGTCTACTGCTACTTATGGTTGGTCCTTCGCACCACCCGGGGGAACCGTGTAGGGAGTCTCAGGGTATTTTTTTATACCTACGAACGAGAGCAACATGGTCCCCATATCTTTTGAGTATACAACAATTTTCAGTGTAAGTTATAAATTAAGTCTCTAGTCTCTAGTGACGGGAGGACCTAACTCGTATTGCAGGGCGGAGGTAACCACTTAACAAATAGTGGGCCTGCAGTCCGTCGCTTTTGTAAAATAAAACATAAAATAAAACCAATGGCCACAATAAAACATTTATTATTCTTTGGATTGACAATACTGTAACTACGCCTCCACATGGCTGCAAACGATCTGCCAGAACAGTATCCAGATCGGCAGAAGAGTTGACGTCACCATGTTGAACAACCAGTTACCGAAAATCTGGAAAAAATACATTATTTTGGATACAAATAGATTTTGGTGTGGTGAAAATATACAGCGCCATCTCGTAAATTTTTGTGGTACTTGATTGGTAATCTACAGTTTAAGATAAAACATGATTTTACAAAAAAAAAGCCGAGTGAAGCTACTATTGATTTAACAATAAACTATTAAAACAATTTTAATAAAATTTGTATGGGATCAATCTGAACGCATGTCCTATCAAATAAATAAAGAATTTTCCAAATCGGTTTATAAATGACTGAGTACTGAATAATAGAAATAGAAAATGCAACCGAATTTAAAACCTCCGAAAATATATTGATATTAATATATAATATATTGTACAATATATTAATATATTGTACCTCAATTTTATATTATTTTGTGATCGGGGAATAAATGGCTTTATTATTATTATTATTATTATGACGGAGAAATTTGTCTGATTTTTTTTTTATTGTTTTGCGAAGCGCTTTATTTTTATTAGTAATTTGCAAAAATAATAACATACCAGGCGATCATAAACGTTTTGGAGATGAAAAAAACCGTCCGCAATAGGGTCACGTTACCTGTGAATCTACCACGGCGAACATTATCGCCTGCATTGCAGCGTCCCTGCCCCTCAACAGGGACTCCAGGGGGCTGTCTTCAGGGAACAGGGAGCGGCTGGTGACCAGCATGCCGAGAGACACGAACGCCAGGGGGTGAACCAGGAGGCAGAACACTCGCGATAGTACCAGGGAGACAGAACTGCAAAGAGATTAGAACAGCCGTGGTTTAAGTTGGCCAGCAATTCCCGGTCGTGGCACACTGTGTGGTGAGCATGATGTTGTTCTCGGGTCTTGGGTGTTTATCTTGTTTCTGTTCGTCCATGCCATCTGCGACACAGGGAATCCTTGTGCAGGGGTGTGACTGTGTCCCCCCCCGTGGGTTCCCGCCTTGTCGGGGCGGGGGGGCTTAGTAACCGTGGCCTGGTCCCCCACGGTGAAGCTAAGAGGAACCCGGGAGGGCCGCTCCTTTAGGCTTTGCCTCTAAGCCGAATAGGAGCGGCACAGTAGGTGGCGGTGCCTTATGGGGGGCACCGCAACTGAGGCGGGCTGCGGTGCTGTATGGGCAGCTCCGCAGCTGAAGGTTAGGGGCCGCGGCGGGAGAGGAGTGCCGGTATTACGGTGTGCCGTTCTCCCTACCTTCCGCGGCCACGGCGGGGTCGCCACCGCTGGATGGCGGACGCGGTGGGGCCGCAGGGGAAGAGGAGTGTCGGTATTGCGAGGCGCCGCTCTCCCTATCCTCTGCGGCCGTAGTGGTAGGCGACGGGACCACAGACCTGACCCGTCGCATGGGGACCTAGGGCGTCTGACACGGGGTAGTCTGACGTCCTATCGCTGGCATGGTCCCCGAGGTGGTTGCGACGCGCCTCGTGTCCTGGCGTGTCGTGGCGAGGGAGGATGGCATACATTGCCATCCCATGGAGGGTCCGGAAACGGACAGCTGCGGCGGGATCGCGGATGTGTGTTACAACGTTCCCGTGTTCCCGCCACTAAGCGGCAGAGGAGGACACCGTGGAGTTTTAGTGGGTAGTCCCACATAACCGCTCTGTTTCCCCGTGGCAGGGCGGTATGCTAAGACATTTCTCCACGCAAAAAAAAAAAAAAAAGGGGTGTGACTGTGTAAACGTTTTTTTTTTCTATTTGGATATTCTGTCAATAATTTTGATCACCCTCATAGATCAGTGGTTGGTAGTGGCTCTGCATTCTACGCTGTGGGTCATGGATGCGATCCCATCAAGGACAATCATTTGTGTAACTAACATAGATGTATGCTCTATGTATGGATGTAAAAATGTATTATACAAAAAAAAATATTTGACTATTGTATCAGTAACCTGATTCCTATAGTACAAGTTATGCTTAGTTTGGGACCAGATGGCGCTGTGTGAATTGTCTTAATGATTTTTTATTGTGGTTACATTCAAATTAAAATTATTATGTTGTAAATAAGATCTTAAAATGTATAGACAGATTGACTACGAACTTACCTATATTTGAAACTAGCTGCGCCCCGCGGTTTCACCCGCATAGTTCCCGTTCCCGTGGAGAATACGGGGATAAATTGATTTTATTTTTTCGTTAATTTTCCAATGTTTTAATAGTTATTCTGCTATTCGGGACGGAAACAAATCCAACAAATCAAAAATCATGGCAATCGGTCCAACCGTTCTCGAGTTATAAGTGTTGTAACAAACACGACTTTCTTTTATATATATATATATAATAAGATTCAAAAATATAACTCACCTTGTCTTTTTCCTCGGTCGTCTCACTCGCACGTTGACGACCAAAGCGAGAGGGGTATACACCGTCGCTATAATCAGACCTAGCGGGAAATTATGCATCCCGACAGTCAGACAGACGGTCGAGATCTCGAGGAGCAGGAGTATATTGACTAGGGTCATTTCTTCGACGGATGGCCGCGTCGACCGCAGCAGCCGGGGGAGATACGGCGTGGTTAGAGCTAGGAGGGCAGATGCCGCGATCAGACCGTAATATACGGATCGCTCTGGTGGCATATTGAACTGGGCACCTGGGAAAGGATACTACAGGTTACTAACCGCCCCGCGTGTTAGCCGCGTTTAGCCATCCTATGGGAACAAGTAATAATTTCGGGATAAAAAGTAGCCTGTTTTAATCAAAGATATGAGTTACCTTAATAACAAATTCTAACCAAATCCGTTCATCTGTTGAGACGTGACATACTCAATACTTTCGCATTTATAACAATACTAGCTGCAGTCCGCGATTTCACCCGCGTAGTTCCCGTTCCCGTGGGAATACAGGGATAAAATATAGCCTGTGTAACTCACTGGAAATGTAGCTAAATTTTTTTTAAATCGGACCAATGTGTTAGTCGTGAAAGTGAAACAAACAAACTCCCTTTCGAATTAATAATATTAGTAAGGATTATTATGCTTTTTATCCCGAAAAGGTGAAGTATGACCCGTAGGACCCAATGTATTGTTATCAATAACCGCGGGGCGCAGCTAGCTAGATTACTCATTATATCTAGCTAGCAGCTAGATATAATGAGTAATCTGAGTGAAAAAAAAAACAGTTCTATCTAAGTAGTATAGTTTAGTAGCTGAAAAATTTCAGTTTCATCTACCTATAAATCCTCACCGAAATGGTCAGAATCGAAATCGCCTTCGATAGATAGTTAGTGAAAAGTAAGATTTACCTATAGAACTAAAAAGAACAGGAGAATTCATCATCCCATAGCCAATGAAATGCGCCAGCAAATAATTCGCTCCAATGTTCACAACACTCATACTAGAATCCTTGTCTCCTTGCGATTTCTTATCTCCTAGTACGCTCGCGTCTGTAGAAGCAACTTTCAATGTTTTCTCGGGCTTCTTGTCTTCTTTAGAAGGTATTTCTTTCTCTTTCTTATTTTTACGTTTTCTTAACACCGTCTCACGTGTATCATCTCCTGGTACTTCTGCATCGGACTTGTCTCCTTTTCTATCACCGTTATCATCAGCTTTTTCATCTAATACTCCTGTTTCATCACATTTTTCATCATCTTTTTTGTCATCACTTTGACTATCGCATTCTCGCTCTTTTTTGTCTGTGTGTTTGTTTGTGTCTTCTTCGTCTTGTTGTATAGACACCCATAAATACAATGCTCTTATTAGCATGGCAACACACATTAGGCATAACGTAGGCATGTATTGGCCTGAAATTAACAAAAAAAAAACAGAACTTTAATTTCTATACTAAACATTTTTAACAATTGGAATCGTGTTGTAAAAATCTGAATTTCTTTTGAGGTTCCTAAAAATATGATGACACAATGTGCCAAAAATAAATTCTCACCAATGGAAATGAACCGGTTGGTGGCGGCTAGCAAGTAAAAGAAGTAGCTCTGGTGGAACCGCTCCAGCAGATTGTTGAGGGACCGTAGGATGCTCTCCAGCGCCACCCCCAGCCGGTGGAAGTTCGCAGCCGACAGCGCGTTCACCTGGAAAAAAACGCAGGAGTATTTTTCGAGTTATCCGGTTATTTCCTATCTGTGAGTATTGTCGACTCCCAATATAACTCGCTAACTCGAAAAACTATTTTCATAAACATGATAGTTTTAAACCGTCCATATGTCCCTTTGAGTCCCTACACGTATCCCCTGGGTGGTGCTAAAGGAGCAACAACAAGTAACAAGAATTTGTGCAAAGTTCGAGAAGTAGAGACTGGTGCAGTGAGAAGTAGAGACTGGTGCAGTGAGAAGTAGAGACTGGTGCAGTGAGAAGTAGACTGGTGCAGTGAGAAGTAGAGGCTGGTGCAGTGAGAAGTAGACACTGGTGCAGTGAGAAGCAGAGCCTGGTGCAGTGAGAAGCAGAGCCTGGTGCAGTGAGAAGCAGAGCTTGGTGCAGTGAGAAGCAGATCCTGGTGCAGTGAGAAGCAGAGCTTGGTGCAGTGAGAAGCAGAGCCTGGTGCAGTGAGAAGCAGAGCTTGGTGCAGTGAGAAATAGAGACTGGTGCAGTGAGAAATAGAGACTGGTGCCACTGCACCAGTCTCTATTTCTTTAAGTAGAGACTGGTGCAGTGAGAAGTAGAGACTGGTGCAGTGAGAAGTAGAGGCTGGTGCAGTGAGAAGTAGAGACTGGTGCAGTGAGAAGTAGAGGCTGGTGCAGTGAGAAGTAGAGACTGGTGCAGTGAGAAGTAGAGGCTGGCGCAGTGAGAAGTAGAGGCTGGAGTCACCTTAGGCGGAGTGCCGGCCGGGTCGGACGCGTCGCGACCCTCCAACGTAACCGCTTCGATGTTGTACCGGTGGAAGAGACCGTGGTTTCCATTGGGCACCTGAAAAATGAACTAATATTATATTACGTAACCTTAGTAACGTGTTTTAATTATTATTATTTAAGGTATTGTTTTTTATATCTCTCGTCTTTTGAAAACGAGGGGTTAACAATTATCGCGGGCTTTTGGCCAAACGAAAATTGGAAGAAAAAAAAATTTTATAACGATAAAAACTTTCGGACAATGCGGCAGGTGTTCAGTATGGCCGCTTTTTGAAGCTGGAAGTAAGCTTATGAATATCCAGTGTGCAGACTAGTGTGTAAGGTGTAGGGAATGATACCAGTAGACGAGATAATGATGGCTATGGTTTTCACTGTATCTACTTTCCACTGAGTTTTAAGTTCTATTGCGAGATCTGAGTATTTCGTTAATTTTTCCGTGTGTATTTTTGTGAGATTATGTGCGTTGGGTACGGCTATGTCATCCTATTTTATTCCAGAACAATCCATCGCTTCCTGTTTACGAAAGGGTGCGGTCGACCTACAAATTTGTATCTTAAGTAACTGCAATAAGGTCGATATGGTGTTGAGTTGAACATGTTTACTTGCTAAGTAGAAATGTTGGACGTTTATTGTTGTATGTTTACATGTAACATTCTTTTCGAACTTTCGAGACGTAGCCATGTTAGACAGTGAGTCTTTCGGACTTTCAGAAATGACAACATAGAGTAATTTAGAAGCAAATAAAGTCTTATTTTTAACTTTAACACACTCATACCTCTGCACTAGGATTCCCTGTGTTGCAGATGGCATGGACAAACACAGAAACACAAGACAAACACCCAAGACCCGAGAACAAACTTCATGCTCACCACACAGTGTGCCCCGGCCGGGAATCGAACCCCTCGCTTCGAAGGCAGGGCCACTACCAACTGAGCCACGGAGCCATCAAAATCTATTTACTGCACACTGGCATTTAAATATCCAAAACCCCAGCGCGTAATAATGCTAAATGCGAAAGTTTGTTTCTATGTATGTTTGTCTTCTTTCACGACTCAACGGTTTAACTGATTTGGGTGGTTTTTTTTGAGGCAAGCTCACCACATATCCCCAGAGGGGATGGGGGTTAAAATATGCTAATAAAACGTAACGTGATTAACGGACATTATTAAAAAACCAATGTTCAATATACAATCTCACCCCGGCCATTTGTGTGGACACCATGCCCAGCATAGTCCACAGATTGTTCGTCCACTCGTCCATCTTGTTCCGGGTTCGAATCCAAGAGTAGCTGTAAAGAGTTTACACGTTTATAGCCTGAAGCGAGAATAACCATTTAATCCTAACATCACTACATAGTATAAAACAAAGTCGCTTTCTCTGTCCCTATATCCCTATGTATGCTTAAATCTTCAAAACTACAAAACGGATTTTGATGCGGTTTTTTTTAATAGATAGAGTGATTCAAGAGGAAGGTTTATATGTATAAATACACTAGCAAGTCACCCCGGCTTCGCACGTGTAGTTTCTGATACGACACTGATGCGTTACTAACCGTGCGAAGCCGGTGCGGGTCGCTAGTATAAAATACAATTGTTTCTTTGTATATATTATACGTTATAGACTTTGAAATCATCCAAGCGATGTGCTCCAAACCGGTTTCATTAGAAAGGCAATGCGAAGGTGGTTTTAGACCACTACAACAATGCATTAGGCACAAAATTTATTTCTTTTTTAAGCGTGGATATTATCCGCTAGTCAAGTTTCTAAATTTATTTGTATTTAGTGATGAATTAAATTGATAAAATCCATTTTTCCCATAGTACCTGTTCTTGTAGGAATGGTGGATCCCAGACTTGACACACAGCTTATGCACCAAGTTGACCAAGTCCAGGTTGGGGAGTTGGCCGTTAAGACCCTCTACTTTCACCTCCACATACTCTGCAAAACAAATCAATGTATTTTTTTATTGGCGGCTATGGGTGGACGAATTGTATGTCAACTTTGGCATATATTAATAGTTTTATTTAATTTTACCCTTACTCCTAACAGTTTTATATTCTTATAGCATGTTTATTGCGGGATCAGCGGATCCTCGCTTTGAAGGTGCGGGATCCAGCAGATAAAAGCAGCGGGTTCCCGCGGGAATGCGTGATCCCGGTTTGCGGGATTGCATTCCCTGCATGTGTTGTTAGTGTAAATTGGATCACTCTCACAAACTCCAGTTCAATATCTAAGAGTGCGCTATACCACCACTTCAAGATATATTTCGTGCTTCCACGAAGTCGTTGACAGGGATAGCATGTATGGATATTGGGGGCGTGTGAGCGAGACAAAGAGTTGGAAACGCTAGTGAGAAGTATTAGCCAGCCAACGTCGAAAACACAAATCAAATTACAATCGAATAATTTTTAACAAAATAGATTATGAAAATCATCATCTTGAAATTTCGCACGGCTCCCGAGATATTTTTGTTTTCAAAACGAATATTTTTCAAACTATTTTTAAATTGAGACTTTTTCACTCAGGATCATGGCAAAAATTATGAAGTTTATTTATTTATAAACATTAGATTTCTAACGTAAGTGTATACTATAGTTCTTTACAGCCAATTGCAGCTATATTAACTCTTAGTGTACAAAGATTAACCGATCCGGAACCATGGGGGACCATGTTGCTCGCGTCCGTAGGTGAATACCCTCAATCCATACGTGTCCCCCGGGTGGTGCGGAAGGAGCAACCCAAAATAGCAGTAGAACTTGTGCCAAATTCGCTCGGACTAGTACTGCCACGACAACAGTAGAGAACTCTAGAAATGGAATCACAATAAGAATTCTCTATCAATCATACCAGGCTCCCAGAAGTTACAAAGAAATGTATTGGAAAAATATATTTCACTTACTTATTTTAGGCGTGTGAAACTCCAAATTGATCGCCGCCTGAATGGACCCAGATCTGCCTTTCAACTTTCCAGGGTTCAAGGACTTCTGATGGTTGCGCCACGAGAAACTCTTCAGCTTCCCAAAGTCAAAGGCACCAGGCTTCCAGAAGCTGCCAAGAGATGTGTAGAAGGTCTCCGCGTCGCTGTCCAGTCCGTGGTATGCTTCGAGCCACGCCTGCATTCCTAGTTGCTCGTGTTCGGTTATGAGGAATATTATGTCTTTAGCCCAGTATTTTTGTGCTGAAAAAAAAAATGTTCAATGTTAAAAACTAACACAAAGGACACAAGAGCAAAAGATCGTAATAATAAAAATGTGTGTAAACATATTACCAAATATTTTGCTTGTTGTGGAGCAGAGTGTCATCACGCGATGGAGTTTCAATATTGAATTAATCTTTGTTTTTTATCTCATCTCTTTGTATTTAATTTTATAGCATAAATTATGTGACTGAAATGTTTGAGTCGGGATCTTGGTAGCATTCACAGAAAGCTTGTTATAAAAGCATATGCAATTTCCCATACAAAATTCATTGGCATTTTGATATATCAAATTAATTGTTCGTAGTTAATTTTCTCGAAACAAGAATATTTGATATATTTGATTTGATATATTATCATTCCTTACAGTTTCAATATGAAAAACTAATGACCGCGGAGGTAAATTACCATTGCAACATTGCTTATTTGTCATATTATAATGTATTGTAAAAATGCTACTATGGTCATGGATACCCCAACAGCGCAGAAGTTATGCTACTACCATCTAAGTAGCATCAGCTACGCCGTCAGATGGAGTAAACCACTCACGCCTGGCGAACTGTGCGAAGGCCAGCATCAGAGCGATGCCCGCAGCCGTCCCCTTCTGGTGGCTGGAGAGGGCGCGATAGGGCGCCGTCACTACCAGCGCCTCCAACGAGGAGGTGCGCGGCGCCCGCAGGATGCCGTACACATTGGTACCTCTATACACCTGCACGGAATATGTAATTATAGCAAGTTGATGCGGAGTGATGACCTCCAACAACTGCAATTATGAGAAGACCGTCACTTATTATATTATATATATATTTTATACTTTATTACTATATTATACTTTATTCTTACAAAAAACAGGTACCATAGATCTGGCCATCACAATGTCACAATACATTAATTCCTTTAGATCTTAAGTATCTTCTGGGCATTTAAAATTATCTAGTATTGTTTTTATAGCTGATAGAACTTACTTGCCCTTTTCCAAAGGGGTAGTTGAGGGTGAAGTTGTGTGTGTACACTTCAAGATGCAACTGGGACATTTTGGCCACTAGCCAGGGCACGGGCATGACATCAGTGTCTTCATATTTATCCTAAAAAACATTAATGAAACTATATGAAAAGTGAGTAGTAATAAAGCTATAGAAAAACAATGAACTCGACTGTACTAGCCTCTAATGTTCCTACTGGACACCGGCCTACTCTCATTAATTGAGAGTGAATGGGCTTTGATCTAAGCCCAATGTAGATTGGTAAATTACACATGTCTTCGAATTTTTGGTTCTAAGACATGCCAGTTTCTTCACGGTGTTTTCCTTCACCTTACGAGAATGTGGTATTATGCACATAAATTATTCAAGTTAAAAACTCATTAGTGTATGTGTTTGAACCAGCAACCTTTGGATTGAAAGTCGACGTCTATGCCCCTGGGCCACACTCAACAATGAACACTGTTGAAAATGGAATATTGAGGACCTGCAAATGGTGGGCATCATCACAGGCCACTGCAAACAAAACCACCTTCTATTTAAAATTGGGGCAACCAATATTGGACTATTATTATTCAGTATGAACACATACTGAGGAGAAGACAATATGTCGTCATCCATTGCACAGCCACGAGGGAAGCCAGAGCCAAGACAGGCCTTCATAACAGTCTCCACAGCAGATGCTGCAACAGTGCCAACAACCTAGGCATTTAAACTTTTGATTTACCTCTAACTCTTTTAGGAACTCGTTGAAGAACTGCTTAGCAGCATACTCTCCGTTGAACTCATTCGTCACCAAGCCGGGCAGAAGCGCATTCTCAGAGAAATATGTTTCGTTGTTGAACTCTCGGCTGCCAAGCAGCACGAACCACACTATCGCTCCGATATAGCATAGGTAGCAAATGGGCGCATGGACCTTTTTCAACACTTTTACCCATTTTACCGAACCGTACTCCGGGTCCGAAAGGAGACCCATTTGGAAGCAGTTTTTTACAAGGTTACAAGTTACAAGGCTGTGAAGAAATTACTAATTCATGGTCTACGAGATGAATATGTTTTATGTTTTTTTACCTAAAAAAAAGAATACTACTAAATTTAAAGAAATAAGGAAAGCGGGCATGAATACAGACAACAATCAATCGATTTGTTTGACATGCACGACATTGATGTTGACGACATAGATTGACAGACAGACTTTTGACGTTGACATTTTTTACTTGACGGACGCAATTTTTTACTGCCATATTCTACTATAGGGTTTCCCAAAGACTAACAAAATATTCTACCACAAATAGAATACTTATACCCTGTGCCTTGTGTTCAATAAAAAATGTTATTATCCAATGTATACTAGTTATGTAACGAGAAACTCCGGATGATCTTTGCGCAAGTTCTACTATTTTAGTAATAGTTCAGATTGCTCCTATAGCATTAGGACACGTGTAGGGACTCTGAGGGTACTCACCAAAAGACGCGAGAAATTGATTATTGCTCGAATTGATTCAGGAAAAATAAAAATAAAATATATATTCATTTTTAATATTAATATGAATTCCTTACTGTTGGTATAGTCGTTTTAATGAAAGACTCATAAGAGCTGAAGGAGAAAAAATGGCGATGATGGTGTTTATGATTGAGGAATGGTAGTAGTGTTAGTGTAATAAGATGCATACTAGGTGTTTGTTTTGTATATTTGTAATATCAGTTTTTTGTAGAAAAATAACACATAACAGGGATGTAATCTAAAATATCAACTTTCACATTTTCGATACAAATATCCTTCTGAAAACATCTTTTGGACCCTTTCCAACGGCACTTGTCGTGTTTCTTTCACAAATAATATCGATACTACGGTAGTTATGGCTCCAATGATGGCGAATAAAAAGAATGTGCCGTCTATCCCTAAATAGTCGACAGAAGGCACAAACAGGTATAAAACTGTAAAGTTCATTACAAACATTGCACAGAGCACAATCGCCGTAGCTGTGCTGTTTACCTGTGGAAGAATAAACAATAAATATTAAGATTTTCTTTCACCGACACCGTTATCTCAACTTAGCATTTTAAAAAAAGATTTTTAGATTCATTCTACACCACTTGGCCGGAGGACGCAGGAGATTGGGAGACTCTTTCCAGCCTTAATATTAAATATGATGATGCCCAAATCTTAAGGATATATTTAATATAGAACCTTATACTTTATGTCCACAAATTTCACCCCGACAGAATATTAACCTTCGCTATAACTTCAGAATAATCTTAATTATATCTTCTATTACAGCTATGGTACTTACATGAGGCCCAAAACATTCAGCCAACTGAACGAATGCAATATTTATGCAGCCTAAGTGGAAACTGAGGCAAAATATCATAATCATAAGAGGGGCCACCCATGTTGGCCCCCAAGACCACCTCAGCAGCGAGCCAAGAGTAGCCAGACAAACCGTTGCTACTATACACGTAGATATCATCAGCATCTGGAAATACACATAACTATAAATTTTAAAACTATCATGGTTATGAACATTCAAACGTACAAAACGAGTGCGCAAGAGGGTAGACCGATATGTCTGCCAATGATTTGCACACTCAACTTCGCAAAGACTTCAGTTTGCCCGGGACCATGACGCATGTAACTGCGTCGAAATATCGTGAGTCAACAAAACTCACAAATCATGGTAAATATCTCGGTAACACGAATAATAATACACATAACTAGGTTATAAAGAATTATGCGTTCGAAATTTATAAAATAAAGCGGACACAAACCTACATTGAATAATTTATACTGCATGCAGCACTTGGATGCCTTGTTCCACCACCGCGGTGCATTACAGATAAAACTTAGCACTTACTCTTCGAGAAATCATATTGGTCACCACCATTGTAATACCACTGGAGAGAACCAGCACTATCGCTAGCATGACCGAACATAGATCCGGTGATATAGTCGGCGCGGCCATGGAAAAAAACTTTCCTGCGTAGGTTTGTACTGCTACCATGCCCATTAACACAGAGAGAGCCATCAGAGCAACTATTGTAATCAACGCTCGCCGGTTGCAGTCAACAGTAACTGTAAACAAGACAATGAAAGTTGGTCAACTTTTATAAAGGCAATTTTTTTTTTGTGGCAACCGTCTGTTATAAATTATAAAAGTAATATTTAAATCGATTTACCGTATAATACACAGGCATACAATTAAATAAACGTCCTAAGTGCAGCTTGTAGTTGCACACCAAGTGTAACGTCCACTTCAAACGCATTTGTTGATATTGATATTCCATCAAGAATTTTAAATTAAATTTAAAACATCATAATTTTATTGTAACCACGATATGCCATGACATGACTATGTACTACAATAATTAGCCAACCTTATATAAAAGCTTATTCTTCGAATCTATTGAATAAACTATCATGCCAAAAGGATTGGTCCTAGGTAAGGTAAAGATGTTTTTCTACCATAATAGTAAATTTTCTTAGAATCCGTATGAGAATGTAGAGTTTCCTTCTTTTTGTTTGTATTGGATGCGTTGTCACTCTTCGCTCTTTGGTGTCCCAAAGTACCAGGGTGACATACCAAAGAAAAGACATTTCATCCGATTATGAGAAGCAAATATTTGAATGAGCCGGATTGTCTCAAATAACTTACACAGCAATATCCACGGATTCTTATTTTCTACTGTTTCTTCAATCATATCCTTATCTCCTCGTAACTTTTCCTTTTCAGCTTCATCAGATTTTTCAATGTCTGAAAAGTACAGCAAGAATGTTATGTATATAAGTAGTACAGAACGAGACAGAGCTCTAAATTACCTACTATTCGTATTTTATTGTTAATTATCGTAGCATCTCGTAATATAATAATGGTAATGAATCGGTGGTAGATGTTATCAAGAAGTTTGATACGTTAAAATAGCTGTCTCGTTTTGTCCATACAAATTATGGAATGAGGAAAAGAGATGTCTGAATCTGACCTACATTGCAAAGTATAATTATTGGGGTGCTATTCTCGGAAAAAAATATTCTTGTATACTAGCAGTAAATAGTTTAACACGAGATATTTAATTTTTGTAATAATGTATAATATAAATTACTCCTATGCCTACAATCAATTATATTTGCTTCATTTATTCTGATTTTTATACAAATTAGACGGCTTCGTTGGTAGTAGCCCTGCCTTCGAAGTGAGGGGTCCCGGTTTCGATTCCCAGCCGGGGCACACTTTGTGTGGTGAGCATAAAGTTTTTTCTCGGTCTTGTGTGTTTGACTTGTGTTTCCATGTTTGTCCATGTCATCTGTGATACAGGGAATCCTAGTGCAGAGGTATGAGTGTGTAAACTTTTTTTTTTTAATTAATTGTTTATATACCTACTTAATGAGTTATGAACGTGTTCATGAAATCATAATTAAATTTGCATTAAATTTGCTTCGGACACGATATAAGCCATTACCGGCATAAACAATTATTTATTTACCATTGGACAATGAAAAAACCATAATTACATTTTTTTTTAATAGGACAAGATTCTTTATGAAGGCAGTTCAACTTTCACATGACCTGTTAAATACCTGTACTAAGTGGGCTAACGACTGATTACGTAGATTTTATCTGAACATTTTATTATATTTGAATTTATATTTATGAAGAATTTTATTATATTTGTTATAACTTTTATAACAAATATAATACATTTTATATATTTGTTTTTGCAAGTGTCTATAGGACCAACGAAAAACACAGAAATAGAATATGTATAATAAGAAGTAGGCATAATATATGCCTACCTATTAAGTATTGTAACTAACTAGACACTGACCTGTATACTTATTTTCATTGGATCCTAAAGTTCTCAGGTAAGATAACTCCTCCAGTATACACTCAGTAGCTTGAGATTCACCTCTATAAAAAATCAGAGCCTCTAATGCTTCCTGTAACATGTGACTAAAGTTAATTTCATTAAAAAATTAGTGGATTGAACTTGTAGCCCTCATGGTTAACAGTAACCTGGTTACGAAACATTATATACTATATATAATATGTATATAATACACTTAATACGACTTATTTCCCTCGCAAGTGAACTTGGCCGCAGAAATACTCAAAATTAGGTAGGGTCTTTACTTCCCTGGATAGATTTGGCACGAGACTACTGCTCAACTTAAGTGAGAACTTGCTAAATAAAGTCAGGTGGTGAAATGTTTATTTTTCATAATGAGTCTCCGTACTAGAATATTTTGTTCCCATTCCAAAACAGTAAAATAGAACTAGCTTAGAAATCTCTAATCTCTAATCTCTAGGCATCACTCGAGCCGAATGGGGGGGTTTACCCCTCCCGAGGCAGTCTGCAGACCGACGCAGACAACGACGTTAGCGGGGAGCGGAGCATGTGCAAAGCGGACCCGCAGCCCCGCTGCAGTGTCAGCAGAGGGAGCATCGTCAGGTTTAATTCGATAGTGGTAATTAGCTCTATACCATCCGCGCCGAGCCCGACATACCCCCCCTCGATCACCCACCGGGGCGGGGATACACAAATGTATTTCTGACGTAAAAAAAAAATAAAAAAAACCATAGATAATCGTTTCGCATTGCTATCTAAATATAATTTGATTTAGTTGGAAACTTATCAACACACCCAGTGTTTAAATTTTTGATTGGATAATGACCGCAACCATCACGTGACTTGAGTTGACTTGTACTAGATACCTCAATCTAGTAATTATAACGCTTGCTCAAGATTTTTCACAATTTATGTTTGCAGTGACGTCTTTTTACTACTAGCGAGTTTTTTGTGTCATTTTTGTTTAATCAAAACTGTTTACTGTTTGCTCACTCTCGATCTAACACAAAGAGCAACGTTAGACAATATTATTATCTATATTTTCTCACCTTAAGAGAGCGATAATTAATTTAATAAGTAACTATAATTTGTTAACCTTTACAGTTATTATGAGTAGGAAATAAAATATCAACATTAAAAAGTATCTATCTAGTTAGACACGTAATTTTAAACTTGTTAGCTTTTGATGCGGAAATGAAAGATATTCGTCATATTAATATACAACACAAGATAATGATTGTTTGTATGTAGGTATACCTTAATCAAATATCATTATCAATTAACAATAGTCTAGTAGCAAACGTGAGTACTACCTACCTATGTACTGAATCACGTGCAAAACCTTGACAATAACAAAACTATGATAGATTGAGATTCTAATCGAGTAGTTTAGTTTATATATACACTCTAATAATTAGAAAAACACATATTATGGTACTTTTAACTCCCATAAAAAAATATTTTACAAATTAGATGGAACATAAATCGATATTTATGTTGTTATATCCCTAGATATGCAAATAAAATAAAAAACTTATTATTGATTTTCACTTACAAGTTTAAAATATGTTCAATCATTGTGTATTTTAAATTGTTCATATAAAGAAATTTTACTCAAAAGGGTATTGAAAAGGAGATTGAAGCTGGTTTTTCACATTTTTTAATTAGAGCATTATTGTTTTCTTACCTTTTCTCGCCCAATTTTCAGCAAATAAACCGGCGTGTCTTTCAAACAGCACACTATCATTGTATAAGCCACAGACGCAGTGACACAGATGTAGCAGATCACATTGTAACTGAGAAACCACCCCTGAAGGTATGAGACCAGAATGCCAGCGTTGTACATCAGAGCTAACATGGAGGCTGCAGTCCCCCTAATGGAAAGTTGTGTGATCTCCCCAACGTATACGAAGACCACGACGATGGCTATACCAGAGCTTAATCCACTCAGGAACCGACCAATGAGGATTTGAATTACGCTTTTTGCAGTCAGAATCAGAGACCAGGTAACCTGAAAGTGAGGCATATAGACAACAAATAACATACAACGAACTTATGATAAGTTATTCTTTCTAGCTTACTTACAAGAGTTATAGGTAAAACCACTACATTTCATCATCAACATTTGGGGGGTCCAGTTGCTCGCGTCCGTAGGTGTGTACCCTTTGATTCCCTACACGAACCCCCTGGGTGGTGCTAAAAGAGCAACCAAAAGTAGCAATAGAACTTGTGCCAAGTTCGTGTGGAGAGGTACTGCCACCTCATCTGGAATCTGCCACTAAGCAGTAGTGGTTGCATTACTGTCTTCCGGTGAAAGGGTGTGGCTGCCAGTGAAATCACATGCGCATGAGGCATATTATCATCCCCATCTCGGGTGATGCAGCAGGATGAATGCGACTCAGTAAAGGTTTGGATCTCATACTGAGTCGCACACATTACTGTTGTCATGGGCGAGGGTTGCCACTTACCATCAGGTTGACCCTCAGCTGGTTCCGTCACTCATTCACAAAAAAAAAACAACTGATTTTTATCACGATGTGGTTCATAGCAGTTTATAGTCAGATAGCGGCTGAAGATCTCTTCAGACAGCGGCAATATTACGAGTAATTGACTCACCACAAAGAGCAATCCAGTGAGTATCTGCGATTTCTTCCTACCGATTGATTCGGATATGTATCCAGCCGCCAGTGTAGCTATTACGGACCCCAACATGGGTATGGATCCCACAAGGTTGCTCTCGTTCTTACTTATACTATACCCTAGTGGTGAATCTACACTCTCCAGCACTTTTAACGCGTATGATGGCCACACAACAGAGAAGGAAATGAATGCACACATAATTGCAACTGAAACAAAATAATAACGTTTTAATTATTTTAACCTCATCCTTCAAACTATAACTAAGATTTAACTTCATTCGCGGACCTACAATAAACAATAAGCGAATGGATTTGTTCTAAAAGCAGGTTCTAAGTAAAAAAATACACGGGTAGATCTTTTAAAATTAAATGAAATAAACATATGTAACTTACGAATAAATGTACAGAAAAATTGAAATACAACAGCGTTCATGATATATTTTTCCTCTTTTTTGTTTTAACCGGTTAGATACAGTATAATATACACAAAAGTATAATTTCACTAAGTATATTTTTGATATTTGAAGGACAAACTAGCGGACTACTGAAACGCAGCTATGTGACACAAGACACTTATAATTCAAATGTTATTTACATGTGGATATGAGATGCTTCACATCTTGGTTGTAGTAGCATATTGTTATCAATGTTCAAATTCTGTCTGATTATACTAGATTTAGACAGATTAGTGATGTGTTTACGTGTACCATTTATTGAACCCTTCCTTTTTTCCTTTTTTTGTGTAAAGTGATGGGATTTCATAATATCCCAACACGTTAAGCGGTATTCCCTGTAAGTAACAATAAATACTGGTAACTCCATGGTATAGGAAGTACTGAAACTGACAATAACTTAACAGCGCCGAGAGATGACGTTCGATCGACATGATCGTACCGTGTTCGATATATTGTCGTTCGATGGAAATGAGCGTTTGAGAATAGCCCCCCTCAGCCGAAGCCCCGCCTACTCCCACCTACAACTGAGTGACTGAGACATCGGGCGAGCCTCCTGCTGAGTTGTGCTCGCCTGGTATTCGGAAGCGCTTTTCAGTGGAATAGTGACACAACTCGCGCACCTTGGCGCTTTGCCCCCCACAGATTTAACGCGTTTTGTTTGGTTGAGGCGCACGCCTCTATCTTCACTTCATTTTATATTGCTTTATAATTTTATTAGTAAAAAAATACAAGATTTTGTTAAATTTTTGTTACTTATTTAAAGACAATACTTTATTACTTAACACATAATATTTTGATGACTTTCCGTATACGTAAAATAAGTTAGGTGGATGAGAGACATTCGACTCTAAAGTAAATTTATATGTCTTATTAACTTTAATAAACGGGACGGATAATTCTTTAAATAATTTTAAAACACTACAAAATGTGTTATTTTATTTAAATGTTTTAGAGATATAGTAAAATCGTTTATTTGTGGTACGGAACCCTCAAAGTAAGAAGCATTTGGCCGGATTTTTTAATTCTTTCATAGTGTCACCAGAAAATTGAAAGTAAAGGAATTTTATAAAGATCTAGGAGGTAAAAAAAACATGCAACTAAAAAAATAACAGAACTAGAAAAGAGGTGACAGTAGGCGTAGGCACTCGTGATTGTAGGTTTGTAGGTGTTAGATTATATGAATGTCAAAGCATGTCAAATGGTAGGAAAACGTGGAACTGTCACTTTTATTGTCAGATCATCACCATTTATTTAAAGCAGCACTTTCAATAGAAAATCCGTTTCGCCTCATTTCTTTCGCAGCTCCATCTCGATTTCATCCACGGTCTTGCCTCTCGTCTCGGGCAAGCACCAGGCGGCCAGCGCGCCGAAGAGATTGACGCCCGCGAACGCGAAGAAAGAGACGTGCGCGCCCCACGCACTGTTCATCGCACCAAAAAGAGACAGCTGCACGAATGACATCAACCACCCGTACGTCACAATGAAACCGAACGCTTTGGCGCGAATCTGGAAATCGAACAAAATGTTTTTATGTTGGTTTAGTTAAATCTTGATAACTATGCCGATCTCAGACACTTCTCATGATATATTTACAAATATTTTTATACTTTTATAGTAACAATAGTAGTTTGTACCGTAGGACGTTCTTAGAGTTCACTCAACTTATTTTCTAAAGAGATATGTAGAAACATTTTGTAGGGTTAGGCTTATCGAACGAAACTTGTATTTTTTTTTTGTTATTTTCAATTTATATGGAAATTTGCTGCCGATTATCTACCATTTCATTTTGAATAATAAGTATTCAGATCGATTATAAACAACATAAGGTTTTAGATTAGCTTAAAATAGCATTTATATGCATTTTGACTTGTCAACGTATTCACGTGTTTTACTGATATTACATGTTTTATCTTTGAATAGGCGAACTCTGGCCGGTGCAAACATTTGTTCGTCATCATTCTCAGGTTATGGATGTTTGCGTTCTGTATCTGTGAGTTCTAGACAGTTCTATTGCATGGAGTTCGAATCTCTCTCAGACGCCGGGCTCACGCTCGCTTGCCGATCGCTCGCTTACCATTTTCCTTTGTTTTCGTTCGCGCGTTAAATTTTTTTTTAATTTGATTATGTGACGGAACGAGCTGAGGGCCCACCTGGTGGTAAGTGGCGACCCCCGCCCATGACAACAGTCATGCGACTCAACATAAGATTAGGATCTTACACTGAGTCGCACTCATCCTGCTGCGTCCAGCACCCGAGACGGGTATGATACGTCTCATGCGCATGTGATTTCACCAGCACCCACACCCTTCCACCGGAACACAGTAATGCAAGCACTACTGCTTGGCGGCAGATTCGAGGTGTGGTGGCAGTACTTCTCCGGACGAACCTGGCACAAGTTCTAATGCTACTTTTGGTTGCTCCTTTAGCCCCACCCAGGGGATACGTGTAGGGACCGGAAAAATACGGTAAATTATTTATGACCATGAGTGTATGAGCATAATTTCTACATTCTGATCATCACCTGAAAGTTAAACATCTCGGACATCATGATGTATGGTATGGGAGACACTCCCGCAGCGTAAGCTCCCAGGGAGGAGACGATCGACAGGACAGGTAGCCAGCCCGGCGCGGCGTGCCCGCGGTCCAGGAGGAGTTGGGTGGTAGCCAGGCAGACCAGGGAAACCACCGTCACCATGAACGACATGGCCAGGATAACCTGACGAATAGTGCTCACGCTTAGATCTGCAGTGTTTGTACACGACCCACTATAATATAAATTTCTGTAGTAATAATAATGCCTTTTTTCGAATCTGTTCTGTTTTTGCTCACGTATGAGTTACTAGCTGCGCCCCGCGGTTTCACCCGCATAGTTCCCGTTCCCGTGGAGAATACGGGGATAAATTGATTTTATTTTTTTCGTTAATTTTCCAATGTTTTAATAGTTATTCTGCTATTCGGGACGGAAACAAATCCAACAAATCAAAAACCATGGCAATCGGTCCAGCCGTTCTCGAGTTATAAGTGTTGTAACAAACACGACTTCTTTTATATATATAGATTTTATAGAAACCTCAAAAATTGTAGCCTATATGTTATTCTGATGTATAAGCTATATTGTGGTAAAGTTTCATTCAAATCCATTCAGTAGTTTTTACGTGAAAGAGTAACAAACATCCATACATCCATACATCCATACTTACAAACTTTCGCCTTTATAATAGTAGTAGGATAATTAGACTATGCCAGACCCATGATATCAATGTAACATGTCACTCCTTTATAATAGAAAAAAGAATTTTCAAAATCACTTCATATATGACCAAGGGGATGGATGAAAGAAGAATGCATGCAGTGGAGATGCGAATGCTGAGATGGATGTGTGGAGTGACAAGGAGAGACACAATTAGGAATGAGTATATAAGAGGGAGTATGAAAGTAGCTCCAGTAACGGAGAGGTTAAGGAGTAATAGGTTAGCGTGGTATGGACATTATGCGGAGGGATGAATGGCATATAACAAAACAAGTGTTAAATATGGATGTGGAAGGATATAAGACAAGAGGTAGGCCAAAGAAAAGATGGATGGATTGTGTGAAAGATGATATGCGTAAGAACGAAGTGAGTACTGAGATGACGTCTGACAGAGGGAAATGGAAGAAAAATACTTGTTGTGCCGACCACACTTAGTGCGGGATGAGGACAGGAAGATGATGATGATGATGACTTCATATATGACGGAGAATCGAGTTAACAAACATAAAAATACAGCCGATGATAACCTCCTTGATGAACGGAAGAAAAGTTGAAAAAAAAGTTTCTAAATAACTTAAATAGTCTTACTCTTCGTCCCATCTTTTCCACGCAGCACATAGACAGAAAGGAGCCCAGGATCATGACTGCTGGGAAGCTCAACGCCTGCAGTTCTGGACTGAACGTGACTCCAGAAGATTCGAGGATGGTGGAGGCGTACGTCAGGATTGCGTAGTTCCCGTTGACACAGACCAGCGTGATGAGGGCTATTGAGAGGAGGAAGGCTTTGCGCCAGGGCTTGTTCTTCACTGAAATATAAATAGATTCGTTAGAATCTACGGCTTCTTTTAATTTATTATTATATTGGAGTAAGTGACGGAACGAGCTGAGGGTGGTAAGTGGCGACCCCCACCCATGACAACAGTAATGCGACTCAATATAAGATTTGGATCTTACACGGATGATCGCATTCATCCTGCTGCGTCCATCATTCGAGACGGGGGTGGTACGTCTCATGCGCGTGTGCTTTCACAGGCACACACACCCTTCCACTGGAACACAGTAATGTGAGCTGCTGCTTGGCGGCAGATTCCAGATATGGTGGCAGTATCTCTCCGGACGAACATGCACAAGTTCTGCTACTTTTGGTTGCTCCTTTACCACTCAGGGGATACGTATATGGAATGAAAGGGTACACACCTACGCACGCGAGCAACTGAGATGACGAGACGAGCTGAAGGCCCACCTGATGGTGGTTACCAAAGTCAAAGTCAAATAAAAATTAATATAACAATGGTATTCTAAATTTTTTTTTTCTTTTTCTGAAACAAAAGTGCCTGTATTACTCCTTATAACATCAGCACCCAGTGAAAATTCCGTTAAAATAACACGCTTCGGAACTCTTGGAATTGTCATTACAACTTAACAGGTAGCAGCTGTACATAGGCTTTGTCAAATAAATTGTAGAATAGAATAAGAAAAATAAACACTTTTGTATCATAGCAGCTGTATAGTGATAAGTGGTATATAATGAAATACTCACAAATAGTCATATAAGAGATCGTAGGCAACGATTTGTAATAAAGATCATCGTTGCTCATGTAGCTGATATCATTCTGGACCGATTTATCATTCGCGTCCAACCCTCGGAGGAAAGCTACAGTAGCCGCAGCTTCCTGAAATTATAATACGATATCGAAAAAAAAATTACGACACGTAATAAAACAAGTCAACTTTTACAATATGGCTTCATCAATATGGGTTAGAAAAGAAATGAATTGGCTATTAAATTAAAAAACTTATTTTAGGTAATTAAAGGTATAACTTATTTTCTAACTGACAGTTGTATGTGTGGCAAACCAAAAAAAAAATATATTCATACTTATTAGAGAAACTTACGTCAATTTTCCCAACCTTCACCAGGTAAGCAGGAGATTCAGGAGCCTTCAACATCAGCACCGCCGTCAGTATCGGAATGCCGAGTACAAGCCACAGAACTGTGTGGTAATCTAAATATGACCCCATGGCATACATAGTGAGTATTCCAATATTCTGCATCAGGATCAGTAGGGAACCAAGGAGTCCTCGAATGTTGTCATGGGCTATTTCCTTGATGTACATAGGAATGAGATTGAAACAGCCCCCGGCTGGGATGCCGCAACATATCCTTGCAACCACAAGGCCAGTTGTGCTGGTTGTGGTTAATTTTATCAACCAACATAGCTGAAATGCATCAATTTTGTATAATATTTCGTTTCATTTCATTTATTACATTAAAAAATAATTTCATTCGCTTTTTCATCACCAAATAGTTAGACATTCCACCAAAGAGTTGCAACTATTTGTCACTCAGTGTGGTTATATGGAACCACCATACTTTCTATATTTAAACAGCGAAAATGGTTTTTTATTTAAAAAGGTATGTTCGTCGAAATAGTTAAGAAGAGCAAACAAACACGTTTTGCGGTTACGTTCCTGACATACTGAACGTAACATTTAGCATTTAGACACCAGGATGGCATGAATGCAAAGTGCTCAACGGTCAACGGCTTACCGCTTGTGGGACGGCAATGGCGATTACGCCCACTCGCCTACCATACGTGTCTGCGATATACGCATACATAGAAACACCGAACACAGCCGAGAGGCACATGGTGCTGGCGATCCATGATAACTCGCCGTCCGATAACGGCCTATCGAGTGGTGATGCGTCAGCCTGTAACACTTTCGTCATCGGAGAAATCCAACCGCTTTGCAATCCATAGGTCAGCAGCGTGGTATTCGCTGTAAAAACACTCTTCGATAACTATGACTGCCTAGTACAAATGTGTTTTGTTTTATTTATTTAATTTGTTATAACATTATTTACCTAATATTGCAACAATCCATTGTACATAGGTATGCTCTTTTGTTGGTAAACTAGTTAATTTACATTTTAACATTTTACTATATTTGCCAGTTTTCATCTGGTTTCAAATCAGTATATCACAGTTAAAATTAATTAAAATTTATTGATGTATGTAATAAACTATAGTTAGGGTGTTAGGATTTTTAAACTAAGAACTAAACCATTTTTGGGAAATAACTAAGTACTATTAAATTAACGTGCCAAGATAACGTTGCTTTTATAAGAGTGCCATATCAACGGACGTAGGGTTGTCTCATAATGTAATAGCTGACTGTGTTTTAGCGGTTGATGCATTCCACCATTGATTTTTTCATGCATTTGAATCAAAACAAGCCCTATAAAAATGTTCCCAAGTTTTTATCACTAGGTCAAAATCTAGATTTGATGCGAATCATCGTGATTTAACATTGGACATCATACTAATGCCCGGGATACACCAGGCAAGTAGTAGTTTTAAAATCTAGGAATAACGTAATTTTAATATCAAGCTAGAACCTCGGTATACTATCTTGTCTTGTTGTCCCGACTTGGCACATGCTAGTGCTGTTTACATGGTGCCAGCAAATTTTAAGCCAGTAAATACTATTGCAGAGTTCTTGCCAATAAATTGAGCTTTAATTATTTGTCTTTGATCGTTCTCGAGCATACGTCATCTTATCAGCTTAGGCATTCTAGCAAGTCTTGTCATTATTTGCAAGGGCGGCGTTAGATATTGCGAGGCTCCGGAAGATAGATCTTTGTGAGGCTCTTGGGTTATGAGGAATTTAGGTGGAAGTGTACAGGGCTACTGGTAATCAGTCAGCATCCTCTTAAAGACAGCTGCAGTACATCCAAACAAAAAACGGGTTGTTCTGCGAGGGTGCGAGGCCCTACAAAAGCGAGGCCCCGGGCGGTTGCCCTGCTTGCCACCCGCTAAGGCCGCCACTGATTATTTGTCTAGTAATCTTTTGATTCTCTTAGATGGAATTACAAAATTTTACAGCGAAAATTACATAATTTATACCCTCAAGGAATTAAAAGTCCATGGTACCGTGTAGCTTCTAGGTATTTTCAATTGTTTTAAGCAGCCCTAGAAATCCTAAAATAGTAGAGTCGGCAACCTATGCAAATATTTAAAATACTATATTATTAACAGGGGAAAGCACAACTATCCAAATGATTTTATTTATTGTTTGTCGCATTGGTACAGTTGGCAAAATAATGGCTCCATTAGTACGTGCTAGCTTTCCCTAACAAAGGGACGAAGTCGTCTTGTCAAAAAAAAAAAACAACGTTAACACACTCATACCTCTGCACTAGGATTCCCTGTGTCGCAGATGGCATGGACAAACACAGAAACACAAGACAAACACCCAAGACCCGAGAACAAAATTCATGCTCACCACACAAAGTGTGCCCCGGCCGGGAATCGAACCCGGGACCCCTCGCTTCGAAGGCAAGGCTACTACCAACTAAACCACGGAGCCGTCAAGCTTAGTGTATCATTCACTTCATTATCTTTATGTACCACAGTAGTAGTTATATGCTTTATTTGATACGATTAAATTCATTTCACGATAAATCATCATCTTCCTGCCCTTATCCCACACTAAGTGGGTTCGCACAACATGTATATTTCTTCCATTTCCCTCTGTCAGACGTCATCTCAGTACTCACTCCTTTCTTACGCATATCATCTTTCACACAATCCATCCATCTTTTCTTTGGCCTACCTCTTGTCTTATATCCTTACTAATCCTAACTAATTATATGTTAATGTGAAAGTGACTTTGTTTGTTTGTTAAGCTTTCACGCCTAAACCGCTAAAGCGATTTTACAAATTCTTTCGCCAATGGAAAGCTACATTATCAGCGATTAAAATAGGCTGTATTTTATCCCCGTATTCTCACGGGAACGGGAACTACACGGGTAAAACCGCGGTGCGGCAGCTACAGGCAAAAAAAAATTACTGGTTTTGCTTACGCAGTTTTGTTTTGTTTATTCCAGTTATTTCGATTAACAACAAAACTATTAAACCGATTTTGATAAAAAGTGCATGGGGTCAATGTCTTACAAATATTATAAAAAAAGAATTTTCGAAGTCAGTTCATAAATAACGGAGTTCTGAGTTACATAAACATATTTAAAAAAACCTTGATCTTCTTCTTTGGAAGTCGTTTGAAAAGTACAATCAATTTTGTAAACGGTACTTGCTCCCACGCTGTGCGTAAATATTATCAATAAGTAGGTATTATTATTGATATAGCAATTAAAATGACAAAGTTGCGATTACATTGCGAAGGTCACGCGCGGAACACTCGTAAGAGTCATAAATTATCTACTATTTATTGACTTTGTTATAATCAGGCGGATGGCAATAAATACTTTTATACCAACTGACAGACTGTCTTCTTCTTCTTTTCTTTTTTTGGCTTTTTGTGTTTTGAGCCACACAAATTCTGCCAGTGTCCGCGTCAGTGTTATTTTCACAAGTTTTCTGGAGTTATAAATTTTAGGAATAATATGGCCGGTTTATTTACAAACTATTACAAACAATTGATTAATATATAACAAACAACAAAAAAATAAGAAAATGAGGGTAGACATTACAAGAAAGACATCACATGGTTAGTTTTTTTTTTTTTTTTTTTATGTTAATAAGTGACGGAACGAGCTGAGGGCCCACCTGATGGTAAGTGATGACCCTCGCCCATGACAACAATAATGCGTGCGACTCAGTATGAGATCGAAATCTTTACTGAGTCGCATCCATCCTGCTGCGTCCATCACTCGAGACAGGGATGATATGTCTCATGCGCATGTGATTTCACCGGCAGCCACACCCTTCCACCGGAACACAGTAATGCAACCACTACTGCTTGGCGGCAGATTCCAGATGTGGTGGCAGTACCTCTCCGGACGAACTTGGCACAAGCTCTACTGCTACTTTTGGTTGCTCCTTTAGCACCACCCAGGGGGTACGTGTAGGGAATCAAAGGGTACACACCTACGGACGCGAGTAACTGGACTTATCATTATGGGGACAGACTGTCTTGATGACAATTGCAATTTGACATTTAGCTGTCAAATGACATTTGCGCACGTATTCAAGAAGCCAATACATTGTATTGTTTACTGTGTCAGTCAAAAAAGTTTTGAAATAATAAAACGATCAGTTTTTTTTTTATTTTAATCTTTGCACGTTTGCAGCTTGCATAACCTGCTTTTAATTTTTTTATTTGAATATAAACACATAAATTTTATTAGGCTTAAAGCTAAATGTAAAACACAATTTTCATATAAACATACTTATTCAATCTAATTATTAAATAAGAACACGATTTTATGTTTAATATTATATTTGTCTGTATCTTTCATTTCATTTCAATTTATTCAATAGCTAGTAGCATTCTGTTGCGTCATATCATGATATGACTTTTTTTTTTTCTCTTCCTCTGGCGTCGCACTTCTATGCGATATGACGTTCATAACACGTTCATATTCATGTCATGTAGTAGAATTTATCCATTCATAATATTCTTTATTAATCAAATTTCCGCTGTAAAATGGCTTTGTCAAATCATAAAAAGGAGGTAGGTTAGTTATAGCACAGATATAATACTATACTATACTATACTATACACAGATATAATACTATACTATACATTATTGAAAAATCTTTTCTTCTCGAGTCAAGCTCGGTTTTACTAAGCACCCGCCCTGAGACCCTATACTATACTATAATATACTATACTATAATATAATACTATACTATACTTATTATATTGAAATTTGACACACGTCCATAGTTAACTGGACACATCGCAATCAACATTTATTATTATCTGTATTATATTTAATATCTAAGTATAGGTATGTATGTATAAGTATATACTTGTAGGTAGGAGGCAAGCATCGTATATTTGCCGAAGTCACTCACTCACTATGTTTTACACAAATATTTAATCATCTTGTCGGTTTGATGAGAAAACAACAATGGAAAATATTGTTTGTATATTTGTATTTTATATTGTCCGGACGCATTTCCATTCACGACAACAAATGAATCCTCGTGATGACAGTCTAAGGCGTGTCCATGCCATCAATCATTTTACAAATCAGCTGTTATTTCTACCAACCGATACCAGGAGCTCATACATACATTGGAGTTATATTTACATCGTTGTAACGCCACAGAGTGTTACAGTGGAAGTGGCACGCGCTACTAATTAAGGCGATACTGTTGTGGGATGAACAATTTCATTCTATCCATTTCAATTCTGACGGAAATGTTTGACTTTTATAGGTCTAATTGTGTTTCCATCCACTTCCTCACACTTGAAACGACCCTGGTGACCAGTGTAGGGCCTGGGTTTGAAGGGCATCTAGGGGATACCCATCCTGACGTGATGCCCAAAAGACCGTCTTCGGCTACCACTGGGGCCCCTGCATCTGGCTATAAAATAGATAAAATGCTTATATTATAACTAAGCAGTATGACTTTGTTCCTTTTTTTACCTTTGGGGACTAATGCGTCGACCTTTTTCCTTAAAATTTGACTACTGGCTGGTCTCAAAGGTCACTTGGTGGTAGCTCTGCCTTCTACGCTGTAGGTCGTGAGTTAGATTCCCTTTGACAAGCATTTCCAGGACATGCATTGACGTGTATGACGAACATAAACATTTGTTCTTCCAATTGTTTTTGTTCAAGGTGAATTCACAAAAAAAAAAAATACATATATTATATTTTAGCCTACTAAAATAGAACTTACAGATTTGCCGTATCAATTTTTTTTTTCTAATTTCATGCAAATTTTCTGTAACATTATTTTATCCCCGTCTGGGGTGATGGACGCAGGATGATTGCGACTCAGTAAAGATTTGGATCTCATACTGAGTCGCACGCATTACTGTTGTCATGGGCGAGGGTCACCACTTACCATCAGGTGGGCCCTCAGCTCGTTCCGTCACTCAATCACATAAAAAAAAAATTAACAATGACTTTTTTTTTAATTATTTTTATGATTTTATGTATTTTATGATAAAATAATAGTTAGATCTGAAATCACTACATAGTATAAAATAAAGTCGCTTTCTCTGTCCCTATATCCCTTTGTATGCTTAAATCTTTAAAACTAAGCAACGGTGATGCGGTGATGCGGTTTTTTTTAATAGATAGAGTGATTCAAGAGGAAGGTTTATAAGTATAATACACTAGCAAGTTACCCCGGCTTCGCACGGGTAGTTTCTGATACGACACTGATCGCTTTACTAACCGTGCGAAGCCGGGGCGGGTCGCTAGTAAATAACAATTTAGACATGCGGCAAACATTGACATATAAAATACTTACCATACAAACACTATGAAATGTGACCAGGGGTTTCAGGCAGAGGCTGAACTTGAGATTGAGTTGGAAACCCCTCATCATCTTTTCACATTTGGAAGAAGATATCCGGATCTGCTTCGAGGTTCGCATACTCGAAAACTTGACTCGCTCCTTTGCCGATACTGGCAACATACTGCCGTTTACCTAGGAGATTGTTCTATGAGAAATACCATACCACTAGTATTGTGACACATGATTTTTACAAGATTTTTTGGTGAACTTTTGTAAGTAATTACTTCTTTACACATAATTTTTTTTCTACCAAACTTACTTGAATTGTTTTTTTTTTTTCACATCTCAATATTAAACTTTATTAAGTAAACAAACATTGACATTAGAAGCCATAGCGAGAAATGAATATTAAAAAGTCCAACATAACTGTAATAGAAAATTTATAATAATTGATGTATTTTCTGGAAGAAAATTTATTGTTTTATTTTCTTCCAGAAAATACATTATATTCCATTACAATTTTTATTTATAGCATTTTAAAACTCTGATTTAAAATGCACATCGAGAAATGGAATTGCTGAACGGATTTATAAGAAACATTTCTATTTCAGCCACGTTAGGATTTCTTTCCAAAATAGTTTACCCCGCCATTACTTACAATAATCCTTGGCCAGTACGCAGTCACGGGTCTGTTACCGACATTCAGTTCATCCTTCGATGTTGGGAGAGAGATTGGCCTCATGGTACATGACGTCAAAACCGGCACAGCCAGCCTTATCATGGCCAAGTCGAACCCCGGTTTCCCATGGACGTACGAAGGGTGAATTCGTATCACGTTGATTGGAAACACGGAGCCACCTCTTTTGCAGTCCACCGACCCTAGTCGCACACGAAACAGCTTGATCGATTCGCGAACGCTGAAATTACCAATCCATTGTTGTTTAACTTTCGTCTTTTTACGGTTTTATAGAAGAGTTTTGTTATTCTTTAGTTGCTTTAGTATCCATATTGTTGTGCCAAATAATTATTGTTGTTGTGTTATTAGGGAATAAATTAAATAACATATTGTTCAGGGGTCTTGTTCAGAGTTGCATTAAATTACATGTAACTGCAGCAACCTCACACATTCCCCCCCCATAAATCATAAACAATAATACCACGGACAAAATACGCCGAGCTTGTGTCCATGTTATACATATTAATCTATTAATGTAGTTTTTAATCCTCTCGAGTTTGTAAAACTAATCAAATGCAGCCCAAACTAAATAATTTGCTACCAAACATGACATTTCTAATTTCTAGTACTTGATCAGGTCACACCAGCAACAGTGACTTGCTTTCAAACAAATTCATGAGAATTAGGAGTGAAATAAAGGATTTATATTCATCACGCTTACACTACCAGCAACTAGTCAATGCGCGAGCGAAATAAACATAGAAAACGTCCAAATGGAAAATTACTTGTAGAAATCGCCTGCAACGCTCAACACCCATCTCTTGTCCACTAGCGCTCCAGTCGCGTAGTGTGATCCCTGTCTTTGGATGGATGCTATGTAGGGGTAATCGAAGAGTGTACTTTTGTATTCTGCGGCATCTTCGGATGTTTTGCTCTCCTGGTATTTAGAGACGCTCGGTTCGATGGTGAAGTCCATTTTCCCTAGAAAAAGACACACAAACAAGATGGCGGTTAGAGAGACCCGGTTTATAAACATATATTATTTACATTTGAAACTGTTCAATTATTAATTTCATCATATTTATTCATATTTATTATTTTTATACAAGTGTTCACGAATGATCCAACGGTGAGTATAATGAGTACACATTACACAATGGTGCCGATATTTTTGTTTTGAAACAAAACTCTATTGTTTCATTTTAACTGAAACTAAACTACAATTATGTTAGAGCTGTTAAATTCGACTTTTATTTGGATACCATAATTAAATAAAAGATTGTGTGACCCAAGAAGAAAGAAAAATAATAAACGACACCAAAATAACTAACCACTATTATTTGTAAATATGTTGGAATTACTGCTTTGTTCTTTTATGATAAAATTATTTTTTGAATAATTAATTTCTTTTGTATCGCCTTCTTCATCTTCATAAGATAAAATATCTTCAAATTCACAACGAACACTAAACACACATAAATTAACATACATTACTTTGAATATGAACATGATTTATTTATAAAAAACGAATGTTAATTTAATTTAAACAACGTTTTATTAATTTTTAGTTAATATTGTACTGGGAGTTCATAACTTCATAGTGGTGAAGTAGAAGAACCATTAAATACTAAAACAGATGGTTTCATGGGTAAAACAAAAGTATACCAAATCAGCTAAAGAAACAAAATAAAATTGAATGGAAAAGTTTCTCAACATTTGCACAATAGCGCCGAAAGATTATTTTTTCTGCGACAGATACCATTGTTCTCTCGCGAAATTCCAAAACATTATCATCGATTTTGACTATTTTCGTTTGATCGCTAGAGAATGCATATCAAAATTGTAATTATATTATTATATGTTTTGCGATATTTTTATTTCGAGCAATAAAAATATCATCGTCTATGATTTAAATCATTCATCATAAAAAAATGTTAATCAAGGACCATAGCAATGGTACATCTAAATACATAATTCCTTTGAAGCTCGCGCTGTTACAAATGCACTGCCATGTAAATTGCTATGGTAATTTAGCTTAAGACTATTCAGTTAGATTTCTTTAACTTAATTTTTCCAACTAAGATAAAAAAGAAAGCGTGAAATGCTAATTTATAGGCTAAATTCCAAACAGTCTGCAAAATTATGTGGTCCTTTAACGCGGGAAAAATATATCATCGTCATTTAAGATCGTCGAAGAGACGAGTCTATGGCCCCCGTTCTATTCCTCCCAACGTTCAAAATGAACCAGTTATTCAAACCGTGACAGTTAGTTGAAATTACGTAAAATCGGTTATGATTTGACGTCAGTATGTTTAATCTAACACTATTGTGTAGCTTAATTATGCTAAACAATAATTTGTTGTTCTTACCAACTGGTTCAGTGATTTGTTAACTTTGAGACCAAGCAGTGAATTGAAAGTTGGAAGAAAATCAAAATGATTTCATTTCATTTATGTGTTAAAATCGGAGTTTTTATGTTAATCGAATTAAGTTATTCATATTACGTTAAGAGTGGTAAGTGTATTAATTAAAAATCTTGTGTTCCAGAGTTTATTTTAGAAACTCGAATATATTTTATTAAAAGTTAAATGAATTGAATAAGTTGGCATTAAATAATTTTATGTTATCGTTAAATTATAATTGAATGATTCATATTTCGAATAAAGCGACTGTAATAGTTTCATCACTAATTGTACGCCCTTATGGATGGGATTTCTTCATGAAATTTATATGGAAGAATCTCGGAGACCCTCATTTGGCGAAGAAATAGCGTAACTAATATACAAAAAACAGCCGAAAGAAAAACCTCTACCTTTAATGAAGTCAATTAAAATATGTTCACAAACTGCGAAGATTTTAACAAACAAACTTAGAAGAATTACTTACTACAAAAATATTAAATTTTAGCGACTACCACGCCACAATCGGAGCTTGAATGTGAATTCCCGCCAAAAATGGAGGAAGACCTGACGCATGTGAGACGAAAAAGACTGACCACGGAAACTGGCCTGGTTTGCCTAGAAGACTATCCTTACACCGTTTCTATCAGGTATTACAACACACTACACACCGTAGACGATGCCGATGGGCAAAATTTGTATCTTAAAAACTACTCACTATAGGACAACTTTACATTTTAATGCACCCACCCACAAATTTTTACGGAAGGAATTATATGCTATCTCAAAAGGTTTAAAGGCTGAGATGTCGCGCAATGGGAAGCATATGGACAAATTCGGTTTTTTTTTTTAAATCCATATAGGTACTCAAATCTTTACATTGGTTTAGAGAAACGATTTTTTGTAAATTTGCTAAATCACTCTCGGCAGTAAAAGAGTCGTCTGAAATGTAGATAGAACGTTTTCTGCAAAACTGTCGATTCTTAGACGAAACTTATCATATTTTACGTCTGGCTGGGTATTTATTATTTGCTTTTCAAATGTTTTTTTTTTTTACATATATTGAAATGGTTTGGAATCAATATCTTGCATATCCAGAAATATCTGAATGGTATCCGCGGAACGCCACTTCTGCAAATTCACCTGCTCAGATACCAGGAGCACATATTTCGCTACAGGTGTCCTATCGCTACATATAGCCCTATAACCCTATATTGACAACGGTTCGTGAAAACCATGTACGCGCCTGGTGTTAGAATCTAACTTCTAACATGCAAATTTTATTGTACTAGGGCGCCTGATATCATTAGGAGGTATAATTTAAGTTTAAAAAGGTTCTCCGTATTCCTATGATATCTGGTATTATATTAGTTACGAGAAAACTTTAATAACTACACTGAGCTAGGTGAATTGGCAATTTCGTTGGTTAAAATTTTTGTCATGGCTGCTGGATCAAAGATTTTTTTATCATAATCAAATAAATAAAATTGAAGTGTCTGTTTGTAGTCAAAATAACAGCTCTTTACTAAAATTTTAAATTATATATGGTAAGTACCTAAAACATTACAAATTTGAAAATTTTTGTTTCCGATATCACTAGACCGTTTTTGACGTGAGATGTCAGATGTCATTATGGTAGAAAAAAATGAAACAAAATAAAAACGCGGTGAAAAACTGTTAAATTTAAACTGTATGTATATACGTTTGTGTGTGTGTGTGTAGTGTATGTTGTGTATTTATTACTCCTTCACGCTCAAACGGCTCAACGGATTTGGATGAAATTTGGTACCAGGGTAGCTATATCCATCCGTATCACATAGGCTACTTTTGATCCCGAAGAACCGAAGAAGCGCGGGGCGCCGCTAGTAATTTATAAGTGTGATTATTTTAAACGTTTAACTTCCCAGCAGGAGAAATGCTTTCTTTCCCTCTTTCCGACCATCCCAGTTTTGAGCTATTTGAGTCCAATCCTCAGGAGTCCTCAAGGAGTCATATTATGCTCGTATTTCGCGGATGGATGGGCGGAGGTAACCACTTATCATGGTGTGAACCTCGTCCCGTCACTTGTCACAAAAAAATATGTCCAGCCCAGCCTCACTTGAGCTAGCCCGCTTCCAATGCTATATCAACTACTAGATATTATATTTTAAACCATAGGTGATCCATTAATTTCACCACCATACATTATATTCGTGTAACTCTTACAGTTTTTGCACCGCACGCCAAAATAGCTCGCAGATGACAGATTTTTTCCAGCTTACATAATAATTATCGTTATATTTTGTCCAATTTACAAAATATCTTTATAAATTGTAGCCTATGAGTTATTCTGATGTATGAGCTATATTATTGTAAAGTTTCATTAAAATACATTCAGTAGTTTTTACGTGAAAGATTAACAAACATCTATCCATACTTACAAACTTTCGCGTGTATAATATTAGCAGGATTTGGGTTTTGGGTGTACTGTTTTTAGAATACACTATCTTCTGTTTACAGATTACATGGTAAACACTGGTGTGGGGGCGCAATAGTTGGAAAACAATGGGTATTATCAGCAGCCCAGTGTTTTGATTAGTAAGTACCTACCAATGCCTAGGCTACCTACGTTTTAGGCACAATTACAACGGAAAACCTAGGACATGGAGACTGAAATTCTTCTTTAATCTCGTTTGATTTTAAACCGATTCAAATTGTGTGCATCTCTGGTTTTGATACAGCAATATAAATGTGAATGCACTATACGCAGAAATGGTTATGGCGGCAGGCGATATTTCCTCGTATTAGAGTTTAATAATTGCACATGGTAGTTCTGCGTTCAACTGCTGCGAGTAACCTAGATTCTCATTACCTCATCAGCTTATGAAAACCTAGTATAGTTAGTATTAGTTAATCGATACAATATGATATAATAATTAATGCTGCTTGCATGCGACCATACTTATCATAAAAAAAAAAACTATACGTCCTCGGTAACTTACCAGGATTACATAATTCAACAGTGTTACCAAAGAAGAAGTCACCATCCGAATGGGGTCCGTGTTTCGAGACTATGGAGGAAGGATCCTATCGGTGACAAACATCACCGTCCATCCGAACTACAAATTAGACCAGTACTATCCTGAGCACAACCTGGCTATGGTCAAGGTAATTCCTGCCGCGTTATATACTCCTGGTAGATATTTTAGTGAGCCACCAAGGGGAAAGGTGGTTCTAAGAAAGTGGGTGCAAAACGGAAGATCTCAGTGATGACTGATGAGTGGATTTGGCTTTTTTATGATGTTAAATGGTTACCGCCGCCCATAAACAACAAAACTACTACCCAAGTTGCATCGCGTTGTGCCTGTCTCTCTGAGACGGGGATGTTACGTCCCCAAGTGCCAATTAATTCCACGCGAACGGACTCGCTGGCTAATCAGGAATAAAATCTGACTCGACGGTTGTTTTTCTTGTGCCTAATGTTTTCTGTTGTCCATGCGACCTGAAACACAGGGAATCCTTGTACAGGGGCATGAGTGTGTTTATTAAATGTATTGTATTAGTATTTAATAATTCACTAGGTGTACCCGCGTCTGCGTGGAAAATAACATTTTTCTAGGCGCAAAACTTATTTTTTTCTTTTTCTCTTCACTCACTATAACACCAGTGAAAGTCCCGTCAAAACCGTTCCTAAACTTTGCATTTTGTCGTACCTGGTCGTACCGTATATTATTTTCAAATGCATTTAGTAAAAAGTTTTTCATTTTGACATTTTAATATAATAAATAACCTAATACACACTTGAATGTTTTTTTTTTCTTCTTTTCTTTGGCTTCGCACCTTACTCATTCGCCATGGTCCAGAGTTTTATTATATTACAGTGTGTATTTACTGGCGTTTACAATTTTTATAATTATTTATTATTTTACACCTGAATGTTTTTTATTTGGAAATTATATATGTCAAATGTAATGTTTCCAGATGAATGTGGTAATCAGTCCATCGTCTAGAGTGCACGTGGTGGCGCTGGCGCCCCCAGACGCCGACCTGCCCCCCTCCTTCGGGGAGACCGTCGTCACTGGATACGGTTCTGTGGTAATATCATGTCATCAACACTTATCATTTTCCAAAAGGTCATCATCATCATCAGTTTCAAATTCTCAAAAGGTATTTACACCCACTCCACCTCGCAGATTTCAGTTTACGGGTGAAGTTGCTCGCGTGAAAAACTATTATTTTGACCAAAACTTCCCCCACAGGTAACCGGCCAGATCCGCGAAGGTGTGAACCAGGAGCTGAGGAGGATGATAGTGCGGGAGGTGTCCCGGGCGGAGTGCCGGATCCTGTACGGGAACGACTACCGACTCCAGCATGACCACATTTGCCTCCAAAGCGTGCTTAAAGGGGTGGCGTTGTGCGCTGTAAGTTCTCTCTCTTTGCAAGCCTTTTTGAAGTAAAACTCCTTTAGCCGCGTTCAGTTATTTTTGGTGGGGGAAAATCTTTTAGGTTCGCGTCACCGATGACCTCGACATGCTCGTGACGCATTGCGCTTGCGCTGGACTAGCGACGCGTTATAGCGCCTCTGCATGTATTTCAGTGTTTCCAGTTTTCACTTCTGTCGGCAGTCCAGCAGTGGCGGAAAACATCGTGAGGAAACCGGCATGTCCTAGGCAAACATTTGAAGATTTGTTACATCTACCAATCCGGTTTGGGCTCCCGTGGTAGATCAAAGCCCATTCTAACTTATCAAGAGTAAGCTGGTTGTCCTCCAGTAAGAACATTAGAGGCTGTTACGGTTACCGCGCCTATACCGCCAGCAATACTACTCAGGTACTTCCCTATCTTAGTATCTATGAGAAGATCCATTTTGTTGTACCAGTCATAATGAGACGGGGATGAAACATCTTTTGCACCTGTAATTTCATCGGCCTTCATTCACAACTCTAACATATTACAGCAATGTGCACCGCGGCAGGCCAGAATAATATCTATGGTGACAGCGCCTGTTAATTATTGTTAAGCAAATCTTCTCAATACCGAAGCAGTAGTCCATTATCTGTAGGCGTAGAAAGTTTCCAATAGACAATGCATTCTAATCAATATCACTAATCTATTAGTCAATGCCAAGTTTTAAGTACGTGGCTCAAAAGCATTGTAAAGATTAAAAAAAAAAAATTGCGGTGGTTATGCCTAAACCTAATTATAGGTGTGTTTTCATTGGAAAATTTATTGTTGAAAGATGACATTGACAACTTTACGCGGGCTTTTGGAGAGAGGCTTTCAGCCGTGCTTAAACTAAATAAGTTTTTTTCCTTCAAAGATTGATAGCCATTTGGGCTCAAAATAAGCATTTCTCAGCAATTAAAAAGATATCGATTATTTTCAGTTAGGTATCTTCCAGTAAAGAAAAAAGTTGTTGCGTATGGGTTTTACGATACAGGATTTTGTAATGTTAAAATCAAATGCTTACTGTGTGAACTAAACAATATTACACATAGACGAAAAAAAATCATTTTCATCGCATACATGTTTGCCTTGGCCGGAAATTAACGCATGAAACATACGTTCGTAGTCTTCAATTGTAAAGCTGCGTATGAATGTATAACTTTATTTGTAGAAGTAAGTCTCAAATCCAGTCCTTCTATTCCAGGGTGATACTGGAGATCCAGCAGTCTACTTCAGCGGTTTGGACCGCGCCGGTACTTTGTATGGAATTGCCTTGTTTTCAGGCACGGAAGAATGTTCGGCCAAGTCCAAGCCTGGTATCTTTGCAAAGGTAAAAAAACATATACGTAGGGCTCAAAGACACTTCAGAATTGACTGTCTCCCAAGAACAATGTTTAATAACTTGGCAAATATGAGAAGCAATTACTTGAGGCGCCACTTTCTATGCAATTTTAACGCTCACTCACAGTCTATCTAGCTCGCATATAATATAATAGCAAAAACCAGCTGTAAAAAATCGATCAAAAATCTTTTAATTTAATGCGTCTTTCATCTTTTGCTAATTTATTGAAGTATTAAAACCGACACTATTTATAACATGCATTAACGTTTTACTCCCTTATTTTCAGGTATCGTACAGTCGACGTTGGATAGATACGATTCTTCAAGAGTTTCCAGACGCACTAGATAGTGCAGACAGCGGCGAAAATACGATACCTCTTGATTTTGATGATACTTCAATATTGTGATGATATATTTATAAGCTTTAATGATAAAATAAATGTTGAAAAGTGTACATATAATTACTTATAATAGTTTAAAAATATAAAGGCGATCAGTGTATATGTTCCACTTATAATTCCATTTGCCTTGAGCAATCAACCATTAAATTTTTACTTTTTATCAATTTAAGTTGTTAGAAACAAACAATGACAAATTTGGAGGGAAAACTATAGTCACTATAATAAGTGGTATTAGACGAGTAATCGTGTACCCTTAAGTGTGGTGGCCAGTTAATTTCTGGCTCATGAGACATTATGTCCCGGTCTCGGTCGCTACGCGATACGACTTAAGCTTTTTCATACTTCGGTAGGACGAGATATAAATCGTGTTGCAGTTGTTTGTAGGCAATGGAAACGACTTAATATAAGGTGAGCCGTCAGCTCAATCTGGCAATTTAACCTGTAGTCATAAAAAAGTAATTGGAATGCTACCAAGCATGATATCTGTAATGCTCAAAATATTACTTAAGAGTATGTTGGATTGGAACGCAGATTGACGTCAGAGTCAGCTGCCAATTGTCAAATTTAACGAAAATGTCAAACAAAAAAGACGAGGTTATGTTTAGATAAGGAAAAATTTAAAATAAAATATTTTTTTGAACGGTTTTCTAACATGACCGCAACGAAAAAAACACAGGATATATTCCTAAAATGATAATTCGACAATACAATGAGTGTTAGCCGGTGTTTGTGTGTGACATTCAGTCTATTTTCGGTGTAGCTATTTAGGCCGAATTCTGTTCAAAGGTGAAGGTTTTGGATGCGGTTTCACTATTTGATCGGCTCAAGCTGACCCTCTCGCTTCTTGGAGCTCTGCTATGGACGACCTGAAGCACAAGGCCGGCGAGAAACTCGAAGCATTGCACGTAAGTACTGCTTTTTGATCATGAGTTCCTGGTACTTACGCGCGAAAGTGTCTCGGTTATTGACGCTGGATTTTTAGCGCCAGGCCAAATAGGGTTCAATATTGTTTGCAATCATATTTAAATCAGCTGTTTGTTTGTAGTAGGACAATGATAAGTCATTGTTCCACATTCAGGGCATGACCTTGAGTTACATAATTAGCAAAAAGTTTTGCTAAGTTTGTTTTGTAAATAAAATAAAGTTTATTTTAGGTGGCCGCTGTGACTGTGGCTGGCAATGGCAAATCCAAAGTTCAAGATGCATACAATCAGACTTCCGAAGCAGTCCAGAAGGTTTGTATAGAAATCATATTAATTATGTAAATAAAAAACACTTAGGTACAAATAAGTAGCCAATTTTTGCTAATCATCATTGAGATAACAAGAAGGTCAAAGATAGAACCTTCGATTCTACATCCACACCAACATACAGGATATTTGACTGAGCTCATAGCTCTGCCTTCTGGGCTGTAAGTTGTGGGTTAGATTCCCCACCAGGATAAACATTTCTGTGACAAACATAGATGTAAGTTCTGAGTCTGTTCATCTTATTTGGTATATTTTTTAGCTAGGTATTTTGTTTTCATGGCCGGCATGGTGCGGCTGTACCGTGCAATATGTGTGTTGCGTTGGTGGGGGACCGCTTGCTCATTCAGGTTTATCTGCATAAAATGAAATAAAAACATGTTTGTTTTACTAAAATGTTTTATTTATCCTTATTATTTGGGATAGGGACAGTTTACATTTAGATTAAATACAGAAAATATTGATCTAATTTAATTTCATAAATACACATCACTTTTAAAGACTTGTAAAAATTTTACTACTGGAACAAATTGTTTGAATAAGATGCTAAAAAGAATGGTTTGATTTAACTTTATATGACCCCTAAAAAGCACTTAATTTAAAGATATGTTTAGAAGTATTTTAAGTATTGTGTGTTAATCTTAGAAGACAGATTATATATAAAGTTGCTGCAGTTCAAAGTATCTTCTAGAGAGAATAATTCTGTAATATATATTGTTTTCTTAAAGTATTGGTTTACACTGCGCACAATGCCCAAAAATAAAGCTTTGTCCCATGTGGCATGTTTTTTTCCAACATATTTCAGCCTATATACACAAAAAACTCACAGATCACTCAGTCCATTGGTGAAAACCGTATGAAAATATGTTTGGTAGTTTTTGAGTGATTGAGGCAGACAGATGCAACTTAGTTTTATAATATGCAATAACTCAAAAACAGGTAAGAGAAATCTTCCAAGAGCTATGGCACAACGAGCTGGTGGCAGAGGGCAGGGCTCGCGTGGCGGCCTGGATGCGGGAGACAGCTCGGAGAATCCGCGAAGGAGCCCCTCCCCTGTCACCTGTGCAGCTCTACGAGGACCTGCGGACTATGTTCAATGACCGGGGTATGTGACAGACTGGCTTTTAAGGAGTTATCCACACTACTAAGTTTCCTTGTGCATTAATTGTTCTCTAATGATCGGTTAAAAGCTATATCAGATATTAGGAACAGTACCAGGGTGCCTTAACTCATCTATGGGTGGACAAATCCACGCCATATGAAATGAAATGAGTTTAATTGTTACAATTCAACACAGTAGTACTACAACATGTTCTGTGATGACAGTCCCCACTCAGCGATACAACTGCTGTATGCAGGCAGCATATCAACGCTGATTTTTCAGCCGGAGTGATATGGTACCTGGATGTCGAGTGATGATGAGGTCGGTGAGGGAGCACGAAGCTCTAGAAGATAGCTGTTTATTGTTGATTGTTGTGTGTACGTGTGTTGTTCGCAGTGTGGCGGCGCAGCGTGGTGATATTCGCGTGCGGCGCCGCGGTGGGCGGCGGCTGCGGGCTGGCGCTGGCGCTGCGGCTGGCGGCGGGCGGCGCGCGCGGCCCCGGCCCGCACGCGCGCGCCCTGCACGCGCAGCCCGACCACTCCGTCATACTGGTGGACGATGCCAGCACCTCAGGTACACTCCGGCATACTGGTGCACTGCTTCTGGGGGGTCCAGTTGCTCGGGTCCGTGGGTGAGAACCCTCTATTCTCCCTACACGTACCCCCTGGGTAGTGTTAAAGGAGCAACCAAAACTAGCAGTAGATCTTGTGCCAAGTTCGTCCGAAGAACTACTGCCACCACAACTTGCAATTTATCGCCAGTAAGTAGTAAAGAGTAGCCAGCCAGAGAATTATTGCTGTGTTCCGGTGGAATCGTGCGGGTGCCGGTGAAATCACAGCTGCATGAGACGTAACATTTCCGTCTCGGGTGACCGGTGCAACGGGGTGCGACATACATATAGCTGTTGTTATGGCAGGCATCTTACAATCAGGGAGGATAAAAAAAAGTGGTATGTAACAAACCGCTCCGTTTCCAGGAGCCGGGGCGGGCGAGGTCCTGATCCGCGTGCAGGCCTTCAGCGTGTGCCCGTGCGACCGGCGGGTGCTGCGCGGGCGGGGGCTCGCGCTGCGCACCCTGCTGCACCACCACCACCTCACGCTGGGCAGGGGGTTCGCAGGTCATCTTCCTTACTATTATACCTGCGAAAGTTTCCATGGATTAATGTATGTGGGTGTGTGTGTGCGTGTGAGTGTGTGCGTGTGAGTGTGTATAGAATTATGGTTGTTTATTCAAAATAACTGGATAAAATATGTCATGCATGTAAACGAAATTGCGTATTTTGCTTTGCTGTGACATTTTTCTTCGCCCGTTGTATAGCGAATCGGATGGTTCTTATTTTAAAAAGTATAGAAGACGGTTTTTTTCGATTTTTTAAGTGAATAATAAGTTAAGTAATCGTAAAAGTACTTTTTTACTATTTTTATTAAGTAAAAGTTTTGCCTTTGTTTCTTGTTGGGCACAAATTCTTTCTTTCTTATTGTCTTGATGATATGTATGTATAGTTATACAGAGTTTTGAATATTGCAGGTGTGGTACTGGACGTGGGTCAGGGGGTCTCTGACCTGGAGCTGGGGGACGAGGTATGGGGGTGCGTGAGCGAGTGGAGCGGGGGGGCTGCCACTGAACTACTCACTATACGGAGGTACCAATACTTTAGATAAGGTTTATATAATATTTATCACAAACGTATTTACTGAGAGCGTAGTGGCCCAAAGGTATAGACGCCGACTTGAAAACTGAAGGTCGCTGGTTCAAACCCACACATGCACCAGATTTTCACTAGAAAAAAAATATGTGTATAGTACAAAGTTCTCAAACCATTGAAGAAAACATCGTGAGGAAACCGACATGTCCTAGAGCAAAATTTCCGAAATACTTCGGGCGGGGAGGACCTAAGTCGCATTGCACGGGCGGAGGTAACCACTTAACATCAGGTGTACTTCCAGCTCATAATACTCCTTGCTCCTGTAAGCGGATATATTATCTATTTAATTTTGGCTAATATGTAAGCGTTTTATACCATTATTTATTATTTATTTATTATTTATTTAATAAGGACTCCCAACATAAGATATACTGAACATACAACTTAAAATAGGCAAAGTTCTTAGTAATAGGATCCCGTTTTACCCTTTCTGCGAACCCTAAAAATAATTTAGCGGAACGGCGCGTTCTGTACCACTATACAAGATGTGTGAGGTGTGTGTGTGGGTGCGGCGGCAGGTCGCGCGTGAGCAAGCGGCCGGCGCGCGCGGCGGCGGACGCGGCGGCCGCGCTGGCGTGGGGCGGCGCGGGCGCGCTGGCCGCGCTGCAGCGCCTGCGGTGCACGCCCGACAACTGCAAGGGCAAGCGGTAACTGCACCACTCACTGACACCACCGACTGACATCGTTTTAGTACCACTAACATTTACTAGTTGGCGCTATATTCAATTTTCGGTAAAAACGTTTTTGTATAATAATATGCGTTTGTACAAGAAATACAATTTAACAGGTAGCAAAACCTTATTTAAACACAAATTTTCATAAATTTTCGAGATAAATATATATACACATTTATTAATATTTGTGAAATATACATCAAAAGAGAGTATTACAAGGTTTTTAAGATCAAATTAAATTAAAATAAAAATAAAAAAAAATGAAATTACAAATTTGCACGAAATATATGTACAAGAATTGCTCGGTTGAAGGTATTAGATTATAGATGAATATTTCTTTGGTACGCTGTGTACCAAAGAAATATTCATTATATATCAACTATATCAAACTAAAATCCTATTCTATGGATTAGTTTGATAGATGTCGTTTGATTCTTCTGATTGTGAGTGACCCCGGCTATATATATACTAATAATATTTATATAGCTGAAGATAGTTTGTTTGTTTGATCGCGCTAATCTCTGGAACTACCAGTCGCATTTGAAAAATTCTTTTTTATATGAAAGCTACAATTTATTCACTGCCATCCACACTCTTCCATCGAAACAGCGAGTATATCAGTGGTAGGTGGTGGATTACCAGGTGTGATGGCAGTACTTCTCCGGACGAACTTACTCAGTAAACTTAAGTAAAACTACTCAGTAAAGATTTGTATCTCATACTGAGTCGCGCGCATTACTGTTGTCATGGGCGAGGGTCACCACTTACCATCAGGTGGGCCCTCAGCTCGATCCGTCACTCATTCACATAAAAAAAAACTTGGCACAGGTAATCCAAGTACAAGTCTACTTGGATTACTCCCTTTGCACCTCATGCAGTGGAGTAAGGATTGAGGGTACACCAGGTGTGGTGGCAGTACTCTTCTCCAGACGAACTTGGGACCAGTCCTACTGCTACGGGTTGTTCTCGTGCACCGCCATGTTGGCCTCTGTGTGGGGTGGCGTGTAGCGGGTGCTGAGTGCGAGGGGTGCGCAGGGTGGCGGTGTGCGGCGCGGCGGGCGGCGAGGGCTGCGCGCTGGTGCAGCTGCTGGCCGCGTGGGGCGCGCGCCTCACCGCCTGCGCGCCGCGCCACGCCGCGCGCACGCTGCAGGAGCTCGGTCAGACATTACACACCCCCATCACCATCACCCCCCAACCCTTACCTTTACCTTCATATCATACCAGCCTCTAATGTTCCCACTGCAGGGACACCGGCCTACTCTCGATAATTGAGAGTGAATGAGCTCTGTTATACCACGGGAGCCCAATCCGGATTGGTAGATGTCACATGTCGTCGAATTTTTGGTTCCGGTTTCCGTTTTCCTTCACCGTTTCTAGAATGTGTTGCGCATAAGTTTTTCAAGTGAAAAATTTATTGGTGCACGTGTGGGTTTGAATCAGCGACCAACAGATTGAAAGTCGGCGTCTGTGTACCTGTTGTTTTAATTTAATTTATCACTTATTTTACCCGTTGTTTTATATCTCAATGTAATTTTTATGGTTTTATCAGACTCTGCCTTCTGCGGTGTTGGTTGTGAGTTCAATCCCCACACTGGACAAAATTTGTTTAACGAACAGATGTTTGTATTGTCTGTATATGGATGTATGTATTAACAAAAAAAAAACTGTATAGTATTATAAAAAAAATATATTTCAATGAGGCTTACTATTACTAACATAGTATAAGAAAAAGTTCTATTGTACTAACAATTACTACTTATGGATTTATTTGTAGTCTGAAATAAAAATTTTCTACTATATCAGTAATATGTTCTCCATAATACAAGCTATGCTTAGATTAGGGTTAGATGGCTGATTAAAATGTTCATGATTCATCTGGAATTTTGAGGTTATACCTCATGATCTACATATAGTGACACTCAGTAACGGCAGTGTGTCCGCAGGTGCGTGTGAGTACGTGGACGCGGAGAAGAGCAAGGAGGGCGAGGTGTCGGAGTGGGCGGCGCTGGAGGCGCGCGCGCGCAGCCTCGGGCCCTGGGACTGCGTGCTCACGTGCGAGGGCGCGCGCCTGCCGCCCGCCGCCGTCTGCAACGCGTCCGCCCTGCTCAAGTAACCTACCGCTCCACCCAGTAATGTCTCCCCTGCAGGGACTCTGTAATGTCCCCCTGAAGGGACTAATGTCCCCCTGAAGGGACTCTAATATCCCCCCTGCAGTGGCTCTCTAATGTCCCCCCTACAGGGACTCTCTAATACCCCCCTTTTTATGTGAAAATGTGTCCGAGCTGAGGATGTGACATCTTACTCACATATTATAAAGACGAAAATTTGTATGTGTGTGCGTGTGTATATTTTTTTTTATTTACATGCGCAGCAGGATGTATGCAACTCAGTATAGATTTGGATCTCATACTGAGTCGCGTGCATTACTTTTGTCATGGGCGCCATATAGCACCATGTGGGCCCTCAGCCCTCCTCGGCTCGTTCCCATAGTGCCCGTGTCCGCAGGGCGTCGGCGCCGCGCGGCAGTGCGCTGGACCTGCGGCCGCGCGCGCTGCTCACGGACCGCCTGCCCGCGCCTCTCGGCCTGCTGTTCGCGGCCGCCTTCTGCTCATACAGGGTGCTCAGGGTGAGTGCAAACCAACCACCATACATCTTTATTTCAGGCAACGACTTGGAAATAAGATATTTTTTATGTAACAAGTGACAGGACGAGCAGAGGCCCACCTGATGTTAAATTAACCCCGCCCATAACAACAGCAATGCAACTTGGGTCGCCCGTCACCCGAGACGGGGATTTTCACTGTCGTCGCACGTTCTCACCACGGTGCCAGAATACCAGCGCTGTATCAGTCCACTGACGCGGCACATGCTGAGTGGTTACCTATTTTGTTGTTACATATTCATAAACGTGTAATTTTGTTTTTAATTTTTAAGTGAGCCCTTATTATGTAGCACAAAATAAAGTTTTTCTATTCTATTACGTCTCGTATGACTGTAATTTCACCGGCACCCACAACCTTCCGGAACCGGAACACAGCAATGCGAGCATTACTGCTTGGCGGCAGATTAGGTGTGGGGGCAGTACGTTTCCGGGCGAACTTGGCACAAGTTCTACTGCTACTTTTTGTTGCTCCTTTAGCACCACCCAGGGGGGACGTGAGCATTCAATACTATATGCCTTATCCTTATACTAGAGTTGTCTTATACTAGAGGGTTCTCACTCTGTCCTGTGGACGCGAGCCAAACTACGAAGGCTACGGAATCTAAGGAATTAGGTGTTGTCTATCTCATTGTGCCAATTGTTGGTGTTGAGTGGAGCGTGTTGAGTGTTGAGTGTGCACTCCGGTTGCAGTGGGTAGCGGGTTGCGGCTCGCACACGGACTGGCTGGAAGACAAGTACAGGATGTGCGAGGGGCTGGAGATCCTGAGGCAGCTGGTGGACTCCGGGACCCTCACGCCTGTCCTCGACAAGGTATGCCACATCACATCTTACTCACATAGACGAAAATTTGTATGTGTATATTTTTTTTTATGTGAATTAATAATCCGTTACCTCCGCAGGTATATTTCCCGCAAGAGTTTGAGAACGCTCTCGCGCACGCGTGCAGCGAGGACGCCATCGGCACCACCGTGGTGCGGTTCCCGTAAACAAACAAACAAACAAACAATATGCAAACTGTCTTCAGATCTCCGAGACGTGTCGATGCTACGTAAGCTTTATTTTTGAGGATTGTACTACATGAAAGTAACCTTCAGCCACGTTGGATATTTGAAAGTGAGTTTGAGGGTTTGAACTGTAGGATGGTTTGAGTTTATGCGTTTTTATGGTTCCTGGGCTCTGAGTCCTGAACACGAAGGATTTTGATCGTTAATTCAGCTTAAAACTTGTTAATTAATTAATTTAAACGACAACTTGCGTCAAAACTGAGGGATTGTTATGTTTTTTTATTGACTTTTTAAAATGTCTAATTTACTTAGATGAAAGGAAATTATCTATTTAAAGTCAAGCGCTTTAAATAAATATGGGAAGATCTATAGTTTTAATACAATTTTGGCCCTTTGAATGGTTCCTAGGATTAGGTTCCTATTTTTCTCTTTCAGTATTAACTATTGTTAACCTGTTTTAATGGGAAAAATCAGTCTAAATACAAATTAATGGAACACGGTTTTGTAAATTGTATGTTTTGGATCAACCTGTTTGCTGTACTTCTACAAATTCATGTAAATGTAAGTTTACTAATGTATTTGTAAGTTTTTTTCATTTGACTATTTTGTCGTGTTGAACTAACAGCCCACCTGATGTTAACTGGTCACTGCCGCTCGTAAACAACGCGTCCAAGACCTGAGTCGTATCGCGTTGCGCCCGTCACTGTGATGGGAAGTATTTTGGCGAAGGCCAAATATTTCGAAATGTAGTTGCAAAAAATCTTTGTAAAAGTGTAAATCATTCCGCATTCATATTGAAATTCGCGCGCAATCTATCTAACATTCACCTCCTTTCAAGTGTCGGTAATTGTAAAATAAATTGAAATATGATTTGCTGTTACATTTCGTTTTAAAGTAGGTTATATCACCACTGCCCGTCTCACCAATAATCCCTTAACTTAATAAAAGTTTTTCAAAAAACTTCATGAAAGTTTTTTGGAATAACTTAATAATTTAAAAAACCATATAATTGCCATTATGTTCCGAAAAGTCTTATCGGTTTACAACTAAGCCGAGCCAGTCTCCCGTCTCGCTTACACTAACCGTAGGCGCGGCGAGAGCGACAGAATAAAATAATCAACTTTATAGATTTTGCGCTCTTTCTCATTTTTGTATAAAGTATGGAGACTATGAAATATTTTTAACGCGTAACATTTTAATTATTTACTTATCTATATATTAATATATAAGTCTGAACAAAAATCTAACTTGGGATATCAATTAAAAGATTGCATTTTTTATATCAGACCAGTTAATGAGTTGATTGTCAATAATTACGGCGTAAAATCAAAATTAATAAAAAATAGAAAAATGAAGCTAATGATTCTAAGATAAAGAATGTAATATTTCAGTTAATTTCCGTAACTCCAAAATTTCCGTTAGCTCGGGTTCGTTTTAAAATAGCTCAAACGATACTCCAAGTCAATGAATAAATGAGTTTAAATTACGAGATTATTGGCGAAACAAGGCTTCGTTAGGCAAATAACTTTACGAATCTTTACCCGTTCCTACAATATACTATATACTACGCGCACCATGTTTGCCATAAACAAAGCAGATCTGTAAATAAATAGGTGCTCGATGATATTTTTGTGAAATTTTATTTTTTATCCGGCTTTTGCCTGTTGTTTTGGAGAACTGCCTTCCATCATGAATTTATACTAGAATGTTGCACAAATTAAAATATCACAAAATTATTTGGTTCCTTAGATTTTGTAGACTTGTAAATTATTTTTTAAACTAACTGTATAAACCAACTGTATAAAGTAATACGTCCAAAGTTTAAAATTATACACAGATAGTAAGTACCTATTAATATAGTGTAGATAGAAAATCGATGTTATATTAAATATATTCTTGTTTTAAATTTGTTTAATTTCTGTTAAAATCGTTAACCTTGTGGCCGCCAAAGATATTTTCTTCGAACTATCCCCTAAAGGGGGACTGCTTACTAAATAAGATCAAATGATATAGTTTTGTTGAAATTGGTCTGTCATTAATGAGACCGCGGCGTTGTGAGCTCGAAACTGTTTTTATACAACTGAAGTGACGGGACAAGCTGAAGGCCCACCCGATGGTAAGTGGTTGCCTCCGTCCATAATTGACCTAGGTCCTCCTACCTATCGCACCCCGTTGCGCCCGTCACCCGAGACGGGGATGTTACGCCTCATGCAGCTGTAATTATACCGACTAATGCAGTAATGCTAGCACTACTGCTTGGCGGCAGATTCCAGGTGTGGTGGCAGTACCTCTCCGGACGAACTTGGTACAAGTTCTACTGCCACTTGTTGCTCCTTTAGCACCACCGGTGTGTCAAAGGGTACCAGCAGTGTATACACACACCTACGGTCGCGAGCAACTGGACCCCCCATTTAGTGGCATCTGTCCACTCCTAAGAGGTTATGGAAGAAATAAAAGTCATATACCAGCAGAACCATTTTATTACCGTACAGACACACAACCTGGTTAGAATAGACTAATATAATATGTAAGTATACAATAAACTATAGTATATTTGAAACACTTAGCGGTAAGAATATGTCAATAGTTTGTCGGCACTTTAGGTGGTAGGATTAAGCATACATGGAATATAAAGATAGCAACAGTTATATATTGTCATACAGATTTTAACAAATTTTGAACGTGGTATGTGTCGATCAGATTTCTCCGTCAAACATTTAAGGGCTGCGCAGACGCCGGAGTTTACGCCCGCCGAAGTGACACGCCATACAAACTCCAAGCAGCTTATTAATACCCAACCCCCAGGGGTCAATGTGAATGAGTGATTTAAAAATCGAAAAAAATACCGACTTCAATAAGGGATGAACCTTATTTCTTAGTAAACACTACTATTCAAAAATTTTGCAAAGTAAACATCCAAATCGGTATACAACGGGCGAAGCAGAACACCAAAAGTTTGATAACTTTGAACGGCCACTACAAAGTAACCAAATATTTTGCCATGAATTCGTTTAGTAAGTATTTCACCCTTACATCAATAAAAGACAGTTGGACCCATACATTTTTGTTTTGATTTTCGCAAAAGTTCTGGAAAGTGTTCAAAGTTACCCAACTTGACTGTATTATAAAGACTATTAGATATAAATTAATACTTATTTCTTTTTTGAGTTTAGTTGAGTTTAAGATTGACTATCACTTTCGTTTTGTTAATTTTCCGCCGCTCCCCGTTAATATTCCGTTATAACGGAAGAACCCGTTAATAATCCGTTATTTGCCGCCGTCATACAACACATTATTCACTTATCAATACTGATTACGTTTATTGCTTTCTTCATACACCAAATCACAAATTCACCGGCTATTTCAACTCCTTCGGGAATATTATGCTTTTGAAATAAAACGAATATACACTTTAATATCCAACTTACCATGGGACAACAATATATTAGATTTTATGTGAATTTAATAAATTAACAACAACCAACAGATTTGGTCCCCCAAAAATATAACATAGAATATAAATAAATATGTATACCATATCGTTTATTGGTACCTTCTGATCCCAAGTGACTCCAGTCAACCGAAGGCTATGAGTTTTGCAACTATTACAGGTGCCAGCCAACCCATTGGATCAAACAGTCTTGAAATATCAAAAAGTATTGTTCTTTTAGTTACTGTTGATGTTGGTTGCTCATTTACCAGTTGGTTAAATAATAAAATCATACGATAAAAAGACTCGACGAACACAAATATACAACGAATGATGTATACTGCAGCAGCGCGGAACAGCACTCACAAAATGTGTAATGCTAAAAAGCTCCGTGATCTCTGCGAACCGACGTCTACACAACAAACTGAAAATGGCCAAAAAGAAAACGACAAGGTATGCGAAGTCAAAATACCAGTATTAAAAATACCAACATTCAACGGATCATATATCGAATGGGGTTTGTTTCATCACCAATTTTTGTCACTAATTCACAACAATACAAGTTTGACCTCAGAAACTTCCCTACTTAAAAACAGTGGCGGCCTTAGCGGGTGGCAAGCAGGGCAACCGCCCGGGGCCTCGCAATCTCACAGAACAACCCGTTTTTTGTTTCGATGTACTGCAGCTGTCTTTAGGAGGATGCTGACTGATTACCAGCAGCCCTGTACACTTCCAACTCACCTAAATTCCTCATACGCCAAGAGCCTCACAAAGATCTAAGGCCGCCCTTGCTTAAAAACCTCAGCGGTGAAGCATCCACCCTACTAAAAATATTACTATAACTGATTCCAATTATGATCATCCTGGAATAAACTTATAAAAAGATACCAAAACAAAAGGATTGCGAATGCCAATTTGAATAAACTTTTTTCGATAAAAAGTATTATCTCAGAATCTGCAAATTCAATCAAAAATTTGTGAGACACCACATCAGATTGCTTGAATGGTCTCAAGAGTTTAGACATTCCTACAGATTCGATCATACAATCATAATATTTATCACAATTGGCAAATTAGAGATGGAATCAATCAAATTTGGCTGTTATTTTTATTTATGTTATGTACGAAATAATTAAATATTATTATAACTAATTTAATATGATAATTTATTTTGAGATGTTAGAATTGTTACTAAGCATGAAAATTTTATATAATTTGTATTTAGGTAATAAAAATTTTACTACGCCATTGCATTAGGTTAAACCTGTTAAAATAGTTGCTGTAGTAAATAAATAAATAAAACAGTGGGAAGAAATGTTGGGAAGTCAAGATCTCCCTTCATTAAAAACATTGACAAACTTTCTTGAAGGAAGATTTAGATCCCTAGGGGGAAGGCAAGCTGTGAGCGGAAGACCAACCACAAGTACAGACAGCAACAACACTTCGCAGACTTCAGTTCGCCCGGGGCCACGACGCATGCAACTGCGTCGAAACATCGGAAGTCAAAACTCACAAATCATGGTAAATATCTCGGTAACACGAATAATAAATATAATCACCGCAATGGATAATAATAAGCTATTTATTAAATTATTGACGCGATGGCAGCGTCGGTTAGTGAGGTGAAACAGAGCGGGTCTAGTGTGGCTCGGAGCCCACCGGGGTCCGTACCACCGATTGTATCAGTGGCGGCACGCTGCAGAATACAGAGTAGTTATTTTGCTAAATATTGTTTTGTCTTGTTATAATAAACATATATACATATATTGGGGACATATACAACACACAAAAAACCCTAAATATCTCTCATTATTTGTAAGAACATCCGACATTATAACATATATTCTGTCAAAATTACAACTCTCCTCTTAAGATACCACCCATTATACGTAGGACAGACAGACAGACAGACTCAGAATTATTAATGTATAGTATATCTAGGGTTCCCTTTACCTCTCCATACCTAAGTTTATTTCAAACGGTGCTTATTCCCAGTGAGTTGATTAAAATGTGTTTGAGAAATATTAAACATTATTGAGATAAATAGATAGTGTAAGCGTCTGTCCGATGCGGGAATTGAACCTGTGACCCTTGCGTTTAAGTTCTAATTCTAACTAATTCTATAATATCGCCGCCTTAATCCGCGCTTAGTTTCACATATTGAGTCATACTTATTGTTACAAAAAAATTACATTTATAATGTTACATAAAGAGATTCTGATCATAATAATTATAATATTGTAAATTAGTTGTTTATTATAATTATTATGCAGAAGGCCGAGAAGGACAAGCATAGCAAGTACCTTGATTTGGCCCATGAGATTACCGCTATGTGGGATGTGGATTCAACGATTATCGTCCCAATAGTCGTTTCAGTGAACGGACTTATAGCGAAAAGCCTCGACCAACATCTTAAGAGGCTCTCGCTAGGCGGCTGTACAAGGGCCAGATACAGAAAGCGGTACTCCTGGACACGGCACGCATCGTCAGGAGGTTCCTCTCTCTGCAGCCCTAGCCACCGACTGCTTGGGTCTTACTCCGCAGTCGGTGGTCGTCCGTTTTTATATATTTTTTACTACAATGTTTTTATACTGTTTATTTTATAAATAATGTATTATTTTGTAGTGAAAAATGTATACAAATGAGAAATAAAATAAATAATGAGAAATAATAATAACCTCACAGCTCAGTTGGTAGTGGCTGTGCATTCTGAGCTCGGTCCTGGGTTCGACTCCCACCCACGACAAGTATTTGTGTGGCGAAAATATATGCCTGTTCTGTCTGGGTGTTATGAATGTATTATTGAAAACAAAATAGGTACTGATAAAATATCAGTAATATGGAAACCATAACCTGGAGAGCTATGGGGGAGGCCTATGTCCAACAGTGGACGTCTGTCGGCTGAAATGATGATGATGATGGAAACCATAGTACAAGATATGCTCAGTTCGGGGCTAGATGGCGCTGTGTGAAATGTCCATGAAAATTTATTATTAATATATGACTAAAGTAAACGGAATGTAATTGTTTTAATAATAATGACTAAAACACCGACTTATTTTATAATAATAACATTTTATAAATGTCAAGTGACGTTTCTCTTTATGAATCATTGTAAACACTCTCTAATCCATGCATAGGTTGTCTGGGTGTTTTAAAAGCAATAAGACCGTGGGAGGTCCAGTTGCTCACGTCCGTGGGCGAGTACCCGGGTGGTGCGCAAGGACCAACCCAAAGTAACAGTAGAAATTGTGCCAAGTTCATCCGGAGAGGCCTCCATTCGAGACGGGATGTCACATACCATGCGCATGTGATTTCACCGGCACCCACACCCTTCCACCGGAACACAGATACGTGGTTGCACCACTGCTTGGCGGCATAGTACCAGGTGTTTAGGCAGTATTTCTCCGGACGAACTTTGCACAAGTACTACTGCTTTTTCAACCATGCAATCTTGTCCGTTGTAAATTTTTCGACAGTGCTTACAATACTCCAGCGAGATTTCCATCAAAATGCGTTGGAGATATATTAAACAGTACTAATAAAACATTCAAAAACATTTACAGAACGTGCCAACGTTTGTCAAACGCGGGAATCGAACCCAATGTCAAAGAGGACTTAAAAATCTGCATTGTTTGAATAATACTGAAAATTATTATGTAGATCGATTACATTCATTTATAATTACAAATATATGGCGAATAAATAGCCAAACTTGAGAAAAGAGATCAAGACGATATATTATTAAAAACAAATTAATTTTATGAATATAAGCCCCCGACTTGGGGTAATGTACTAATGAACATAAAACGCCTGAACAGATCTTCATACATTATATCTAAGAACCATCTCGACCATGTCAGTTTTCAAACAGAAAAAACCGCATCACGGTCTATTCGTTTAAGAGCTACAATGAAACAGACAGACGGACAGACTCTTTTTCGGGTATGTGTTATAAGTTTGCAACACTGCAAACCCTCTCTTTCGTCGAGGTTGAAAAACATACGTAATCTCGGTTTTTTTAAGTGTGAAAATGTGAATAAAGTTTTTTTTTAATTTAAACTTAATATAATCGACCTACAATAAATGTGTTATTGAATAAATTAAGCAAAGTACATGATAATGGCAACACTCGATTGAAAATGACGTAAAAAAGCATAATATGCGTCTGTGTGAATACAAATTGGTTAGTAACTATGTTAATATTGAAATAAGCATCTCGTGTCACAAGCTGCACCTCCATCTGTAACAGAAAAAACACTCAGATAACCAAATAATTATATTTCTGCAAGTATAAAATAAATAATAAATTCTTGGACATTTCACACAGCACCATCTAATAATAAATCACTTTATTGCAGTAACAACATAGTAGTAGTAACATATTTTTTGACTTATAAAAATAATTCTGCTCTACAATTGGCGGTCTGATCCTTAAGAGGATATCTTCCAGACAACCACCTACTAAACTTATACTCGTAGTAATAACAATCTAGCCCCAAACTAAGCATAGCTTGTCCTATGGGGACTAGATAACTGATATAATAATAGGTGTGTGAATATGACTCCGCCCCTTTTTGTCAAAATAAAACACATTTGTTCGCTTACAAAATTAAAAAAAAAAATTATTGAAAGTATGCTCCATCTGCAGCTACAACCTTCGCCCATCGTTCAGGTAGTTTTCGTATTCCTTGCTGGAAGAAGTCCTGGTCTTTTGAGCTTATCCAGTTGTCAATCCAAATTTTGATACTTTCACATGAAGTAAACTTTTCTCCAGTAAGGTCTGTCTGCATCGTCCGGAATAGGTGGTAATCCGAAGGAGCTATGTCTGGTGAATATGGCGGGTGGGGTAACACTTCCCAGTCCTGTCCCTCTAAATATCTTTTTACGACTTCTGCGGTATGCGGTTTGGCATTGTCATGCTGAAGAACTAATTTGTTATGTCTATTCACCCATTCTGGTCGTTTTTCTTCTATGGCTCGCTTCAAACGCATTAGTTGTCGTCGGTAAACTTCTCCATTAATAGTTTCAGAGGGTTTGAGCAACTCATAATATACAATACCTTTCTGATCCCACCAAATACAGAGCATGACCTTGGCACAGTGAATATTTATTTTTGGCTGTGATGGGCCTGGTTCGCCTGGTTTCACCCAAGCTTTTTTGCGTTTAGGATTTTCGTAGTGTATCCATTTTTCGTCTCCTGTGACTATCCGATGCAAAAATCCTTTTCTTTGCTGTCTTTGAAGCAGCATTTCACAAATGGTTTTCCGACGTTCCATGTCTCTTTCTTTTAAATCATGTGGAACCCAGTCACCGGCTTTTTGAATCATTCCCATCATTTGTAAACGCTTTGCAACAGTTGAACGATCAACATTTAATGCTGCAGCTAATTCTGATTGAGTTTGGCAAGAATCTTCCGCCAATAATGCTTCCAACTCAGCATCTTCAAATTTTTTTGGTGGTTTTCCATGTTCTTTATCCTCAGTACTAAAATCGTTATTTTGAAATCGTCGAAACCATTCCTTGCAAGTTGTATTAGACGGAGCATGCTCACCATAAATCTCCACAAGCAAACGATAAGTTTCCGCTGCAGTTTTCTTCGCAATAAAATAATGTAATAACACTTCCCGCAAATGACGTTTATTTGGAATAAAAACCGACATTTTCGAAAAGGTGAAAACAATTGTTGCTTACACTTCAACCAAATATCATAAAATGCGTTAGATAGCTGACATTCAGTACTATCGAATACAAGTATGGTCATTTATTAGTACACGTAAACAATACTAAAAACGACATCTTTTGAGAAAGGGCGGAGTCATATTCACACACCCAATACTTACATAGTACTTATTTGTTGTAAATCCTACTACTATTATATAGGCGAAAGTTTGTAAGTATGGATGTATGGATGTATGGATGTTTGTTACTCTTTCACGTAAAAACTACTGAATGGATTTGAATGAAACTTTACCACAATATAGCTTATACATCAGAATAACATATAGGCTACAATTTTTGAGGTTTCTATAAAATCTATATATATAAAAGAAAGTCGTGTTTGTTACAACACTTATAACTCGAGAACGGCTGGACCGATTGCCATGGTTTTTGATTTGTTGGATTTGTTTCCGTCCCGAATAGCAGAATAACTATTAAAAACATTGGAAAATTAACGAAAAAAATAAAATCAATTTATCCCCGTATTCTCCACGGGAACGGGAACTATGCGGGTGAAACCGCGGGGCGCAGCTAGTACAAACATATAATACATATCAAACACAGAACAAGCATGTTTGTCACATAAATATTCAAAGTCAAACTCATATATTCCTTTAAAACTCAAGTATCATTTGGACACGTGAAAAAAAATATTGTTCCGAGTGGGAATCGAACCCGCGACTGGGCACGAACTGAGCTGTGACTGACGGAAAAATGGAAAGAATTTGACAGCACAAGTCAGCGTACCAATTAAAAATAATAATATTCATCAAACAACAATTTTATATGCCGTCTCCTTCCTTAGCTTAGTTTGTAGAAGCCCTGCCTTCGAAGAGAGGGGTCTCGGGTTCGACTCCCTTCGAGCCCCACTTTGTGCGGTGAGCATGAAGTGTGTTCTCGCGTGTTGGGTGCGAGTGGAAGTTACCTCAGTAGAGGAACAGCTCCGGGAAGTACTTGGTGTAGGGCGGCACCGTCTGCTGGTAGGAGCGCAGCGGGGACGTGGCGCCCGCCTCCGCCACCAGCGGCAGCTCCGTCAGCGAGCTGAAGATCTCATCCAACTTCTCTTTGATCTCCACCTGGCACAAACACGGGTGTTCTTTATAGAACAAGTGACGGAACGAGCTGAGGGCCCACCTGGTGGTAAGTGGCGACCCCCGCCCAAGACAACAGTAATGCGCGCGACTCAGTAGTAGATTTGAATCTTACACCGAGTCGCGTTCATCCTGCTGCGTCCATCACCCGAGACGGGGATGATATGTGTCATGTACATGTGGTTCCACCACTGCTTGGCAGCAGATTTCAGGTGTGGTGGTGGTAGTACTTGGTACAACACCACCTACTACCGACCTCTGGGCCCATACATCTCAATTTGGTCCTTCGAGCCGGAGCTTCCGCATTTCTGAGCCATCGTTTTACAAGTATATATATGGATACCACAGCGATTCCTCCCAACAACAGAGAAGTAATGTGGTGGTAGTATCTCTCCGGAAGAACTTGGTACAAGCCCTACTGCTACTTTTGGTTGCTCCTTTAGCACCACCCAGGGGGTACGTGTAGGGAATCAAAGGGTACAAACCTACGGAAGTGAGCATCAAATAAACCAAGACATATACAAGAACTCAACAACAGATGGCGCTGCAATATTACAAATCCTACATCGCGTAAGTGATGCGTTCGGTCAGTTTTGAACACATATACTCAGGGAATTCAATTCGTCCTTGAAAAGAACCTTGAGAACAATCTGGAAACAATTCTCGCGTATTTGGAGCAGCATTTGAACCTTTAAGTAGAAAGTCTGCGTCTGTACTCGGGGGACACGTTTTCTAGTGAATGAAATAGCCTTTTAATCATGAGTACCTTGGGGCGGGTGATGGAGAGCAGGTGGTCGAAGGGCGCGGTCCTGAAGGCGTTGTTGAGCGTGGCTCGCTTCCTCTCCGCGTCGCGCCGCTCCGCGTCCGTGGGTCCGGAGGCCGCGCGCCGCAGCGCCTCCAAGCTGATGCTCTCCACTTGCATCTCATGCTGTAATGTACGGACGAAACCATCATGAAGATCTCATTTAAGAACCCACTAAGCCCAATTTGGTTTCATCCCCTATTTTTCGTGCTTACGTATTGATTAACAAAATCCAAAGCTCTGATAACACAGTTATCATAAAGTTGATCAGACCTCGATCAGACCTATGGGAACAATTCGACGATCAACACAATAAAAAAAACTATATCGATCCACGATTGGCGAATCCTGTTTTTAACAACAAAGTTATTTTCGCCAATGTTAATCATCCCACAACGTTCAAAACCAAAAAACACAAAATAGTTTCTACCTCGGTCCGCTATAGACTTTGAATTCATCCAACCGATGCTGCAAACCGATTTCATTAGAAAGGCAATACGAAGGTTTTAGACCACTAAAACAACACATTATGCACAAAATGTATTTCTGTTTTTAGCGTAGAATAGTAGTTTCAAAAATGAGATCAACCCTCATGCTCCCCACTCGAAGTTCCGGTCGGGGTAGGGGAACCCTCGCTTCGAAGGCAGAACTACCAACAAGCTACAGAGCCATCAGTGAAAGACGACAGGCAAACAACAAAGGTTTATAAATGTTAGGTTACCGAGACTTCAAATCTGATCCTATCGTGCCGCATGTTGTAGAAGCTAACACTCCTCAGGTCTTCGTGGCTCCAGTGCCAGAACTCACTGTCGTCGCGCTGAGGGGAGGGTGGGAACGACGGTCAGGGAACAAGGAAGGGATATTATTGTATAATTACTACATAGTATAAAATAAAGTCGCTTTCTCTGTCCCTATATCCCTATGTATGCTTAAATCTTTAAAACTACGCAACGGATTTTGATGCGGTTTTTTTTTAATAGATAGAGTGATTCAAGAGGAAGGTTTATATGTATAATACACTAGCAAGTCACCCCGGCTTCGCACGGATAGTTTCTGATACGACACTGATGCTTTAATAACCGTGCGAAGCCGGGGCGGGTCGCTAGTATAGACTATTTTAATGGCTGTGATTGTTGGCATATGTTGAAGCACCTATGGCCTAGCTATCTATGGCCCAAAATGCTCTTCCTTAATATTTCCCGTTTACATACGTAACGTCACGCTATTTTTAGCTGTTACTTGTAACGGAGCCGAGTGTAAGTCCATGGGGGTCCACCTGAACCACTTTGGAAACTAAGGGTCTAGTGGGTATTGCCTGATATAATTCAATACAAAGAATATTTTCTCGGCTGAAACGTTCCTATTTAACAATTTAAGGACTGCCCACTACAATCATACTGTAGTGGGTTATACTGTACTGTTAAAAGGTCATTAAGGTCATTATTTCTTCATACATTTAGTTTTTTTTAAATTGGACCATTGACGAGCTGACATGGCTTAAAGCCAAGTGTACATAACCTACACTAAAATGACTACGGTCCTCTTCTACTGAAGTGCAAGGACCCAAGTCGCGTTGCGCCCGTCACTTGAGACCTCATAACGTCTCATGCCTCCTCGCGTCCTTTAAACACTCTTCAACCGAAACAGCAACGCGAGTGCACCAGTACTTAGCACCAAATTACCAGGTGTGGTGGCAGTACTCCGGACGCACTTGGCACAAGTTCCACTGCTACTTTGGTTTGCTCCTTTTGCATCACTCAGAGGACACGCGGTACTCTGAGTGATGTGGAATCTGAGGGTACTCACCTACGGACGCGACCAACATGGATCCTGTAAGTCTCAATTTACCCGGTCTTACCCACGTATATCCGGGATAAAAAGTACCCTATGCGTTAGTCCAGGATATAACCTATCCTAATACCAAATTTCAACCCAATCCAGTGAGCAGTTTGAGCGTGATGGTGGTACAAACATACACACACACAAACTTTCGCCTTTATTATAATATACATAAGTAAGATAAAAGCGATGGATATGGTACATTGGGCATAGAACACGGCCGTAGAAGTTGACAAGTAGAGACATTGCATTACTCCTAGTGATTTGCAACATGAAATGAGATTAATAGAGCTAGGTATATTAACAATTATTAATAAATTAATAGAACTAGGTATATCAACAATTACGTAGGTTCCAAAATTCAGCATGGACGGGCGGTGGTTGTGGTTGTATTTCTCAGTGAACATTCGATACTCTTCGTCCAAATCATCGTATTGCGCTTGCTGGGGGAGAGGGACAAAATGTGAGACGGGACGCTAGTGGAGGCTCCATCTGCCGTAGTTACAGAGAACCTACAAGCACATTGAGTGCTACCACAAGTGTACAAGAACAACAGATGGCGCTCTAGTGATAAAACCTCTCGACATCATCTGCTGGACTATTGTATGCACCATTACACCGGGGTATAGTTCAAATAGCAGCTCAATATATTGTTTTTTTTTATGTTATTGAATGGCGGAACGAGCCGAGGGCCCACCTGATGGTAAGTGGTGCACCTCGCCGATGACAACAGTAATGCGACTCAGTATGAGATCCAAATCTTTACTGAGTCGCATTCATCCTGCGTCCATCACCCGAGAGGGGGATGATACGTCTCATGTGATTTCACCGGCAGCCACACCCTTCCACCGGAACATAGCAATGCAACCACTACTGCTTAGCGGTTATTATCATACCTTTTTGAAACACCTTGTACATGTGTTAAATTGTGCATACACACACATGCACAATTTACCAAGCCTCCAAGTAACAGCAACCCCAGGCAACACTTCTTACCAAATCGCATAGTGACCGTTTGGAACACCTTACCGGAATCAGTTGTTGGAGCACCATCAGTGAACAGTTTCAAAAACAGACTGGACAAATATTTGAACTATTAAAACACAAGTGCAGTGATATGCACGCATCAGCTCAAGCTGCTAGTGCATTAATTAATAATAATAATAATAATATACAAGGTGTTATATATATGTTACTCACCCGAGTGACCCCGGGGGAACTGTTGACGCTGTCCAACTCGGTGGTGGGACCCGCTGTGATGTCCGCTAAGCTGTCACGCCCTTGGGTTGCCCCTATATAACAAAATATATTGTAGCACATTTAATGATTATATCAGAAACCTCAGAACAGAAAATTATTACGTTTGATTTGTTAAATAAATCTTGTTATAGTTAATTTGTCAAATCTCTACATTTAATAGTATGAAACTAAGTTGATTTCTGTCTGTCTGTTTATCCGCTAACTCCTAAACTTCGCAACGGATTTTGATGCGGTTTTGACTGTAGTTTAAGATAATTTTCACGAAAGGTGCATATTATAGAAAAAAAGAATTTAAATTATTTGTAAAGATATCGTAATAAACATGCTTCGCAAGCATTTATAATTTCTAATAATTATTATTTTTATCAAAGCTACTACTTTGCACGTAATTAAACATCCATTGTTATTTGGCCAAAACAAACGAAATATGAAAACATGGATATGCTTTGAACGTCTGACCGGACACTACACATAAAAATAAACGAACCAATATGGTTCCGATACGCCAATACAGAATTTGTAAGCACAAGTTCATTTAAAAATGTAGGTGCCCTCAACATGTTGTAATGGTAATAAACTGATCTTCAAACGCCTGAACAGACCTTCATAAATTGTAGCTAAGAACCATCTACCTAACCTGTACCTAAGACACAGGATTTCCTAGTTCAGGCATAGTGTATTCTTACCTTTAATTAGAAGTTAGTTTACAATGTTAATCTTAGCACTAAGACAATTAATAAAGATTATTATTTATTTATTAATCTCGGCCTCGTCAGTTTTCAAACATAAAACCGCATCAAAATTCCATTAGTCCATTCGTTTGGGAGTTACGATGCTACAGACAGATAGACACACGCTACAAACGTATGACCCCACTGTTTCGTCTGGGGTTAACATGCGATTAACAGTGGACGATGAAACCAAACTACACAATTACATAAAAAGCAGTCAAGTGCGACCCATTCTCCCAAACTAAGGGTCCCGTACCACTAATAATACCTATCTTTTCCTATGATAAGGATGGTTCATCACAAATAATTATAAATGGTCAAGGGTCTTCTAAAGGGTAAGGGAGTTACTGAATTAATTAATAATTAAATACATACAAAATAATTTATTATAATACTAGCTTCGCCCCGCGGTACCGCGGTTGGACTTCCTACGGGAACCGTACATTTTTCCGGGATAAAAAGTCGCCTATGTGCATTCCAGACTATAATCTATCTCTGTGCCAAATTTCACCCAGGTCCGTTCAGCCGTTCTGGCGTGATTGAGTAACAAACATCCATACATACTTACAAACTTTCGCGTTTATAATGTTGACTAATTTTAACATTTTTTATTACCTTTATTAATTATTATTCTGTTTTTTTTTTAATGTTTATTAATATTATCTCTTATTTATATTTCTTTTTGTATTATTTTGTTATTAATATAAATATAAGGGACTCATCATATAATAAAAATATTGTAGAAATACTTTGGAACTTGTGAAAAATATACTTACTAAATCCTTTGTACATACATGTGTTTCGACAATAAATAAACTTAGACTTTGATAAATATAATAAAAGATGTAGTATGTATTAATTATTAATTAATGTAGCTATTCACCTACAGACCTTTATCTAATACCTTTGCAGACCGGTTGATCTGTACGGAGCTGCTATATATATATATATATATATATATATAGTGATTGCAGTACTAACAATAATCAAATATAGGAACCGGCTTCAACACTTAAATTTAAGAGGTTTTCAATTGGGATCTAATTATTTTTATATTTTTTACACGAAATTTTCGCCACTTTGGATCTACTTAGATAAAAAAAAATCAAACATTTACACACTCATACCTCTGCACTAGGATTCCCTGTGTCGCAGATGGCATGGACAAACACAATAAAACACCCAAGACAACAAACTTCATGCTCACCACACAAAGTGTGCCCCGGCCGGGAATCGAACCCGGGACCCCTCGCTTCGAAGGCAGGGCCACTACCAACTAAGCCACGGAGCCGTCAATAAGTAGTCAATAAGTATTGACGGCTCCGTGGCTTAGTTGTTAGTGGCCCTGCCTTCGAAGCGAGGGGTCCCGGGTTCGATTCCCGGCCGGGGCACACTTTGTGTGGTGAGCATGAAGTTTGTTCTCGGGTCTTGGGTGTTTTTCTTTTGTTTGTCCATGCCATCTGCGACACAGGGAATCCTAGTGCAGAGGTATGAGTGTGTAAACGTTGTTTTTTTAATTATTAGATAAGGTAATGAGGTACTCCTTAAGGCGAGAAATAGGTGTTGAACTCGGTTAATAATTTGTGTGAATTTCTATGTACAGATTGAATCAATTGATTGATTGAGACTGACTTTTTACAGGGTGATGTTATTGCCGACAGTGTGGCAGTGAATTGTTACATACCTGCTTCTCTTAGCTTCTAGATATTCTAGACTATCTAAGCTCCGTCCAGCCCAGTCGGATGGGTGACCATTTATTGACATTTAAACTGAGCACTCCCGTGCCTCTTTAGACTGCTAAAGCTCATCGTTCTCATTTATAACAAGTCATTAAATGGTGTCAAATGACGGGCTGAACTTTTGGCTTTTGAGACTAAAGTTCACCTGATATTAAGTGGTTACCGCTGTGCATAAACAGATATACTGTGGTGGGCCTTTATATCGGAACAGCGCCATCTGATTTTAATATTCAGAACTTTCCCGCAAAATCCCTTCATTTTATATAGCATCTGCAAAGCAAGTCCAGCTTGCCACTTCTTGCCGGCTGAGGGCCTCCCGCGCTCCCCAAAAGACCGTATGAAGTTGTCAAGGCCATCTCAGACCAACACAGTCCAGTAAAATAAGAGTTCTGTCTATTCCCGGTACAAACGTTTCTGTAGAGAAAAAAGTTTGTTTTCGGATGAAGAATGAATGTGATGTGTCTGTGCGGTGATGACATGTGGTACACAGCGGTACGGTGCGGTGCCGTTACCTGCCTCCAGCCGGCCGTGCCGGTGCGGTGGGGGCATGTGGCACGCGGCGGTACGTACCTACGTGCACGCGGCACGGTGCGGTGGGGGCATGTGGCACGCGGCGGTACGTACCTACGTGCATGCGGTACGGTGCGGTGGGGGCATGTGACACGCGGCGGTACGTACCTACGTGCACGCGGCACGGTGCGGTGGGGGCATGTGGCACGCGGCGGTACGTACCTACGTGCACGCGGCACGGTGCGGTGGTGGCATGTGGCACGCGGCGGTACGTACCTACGTGCATGCGGTACGGTGCGGTGCCGTTACCTGCCTCCAGCCAGCTGTGCCGGTGCGGCTGCAGCCCGCCGGCGTAGGGCGCGCCGCCCGCCAGCCGCCCCGCGTCTATCCCGTACGCCTTGAGGCACTCCCCCACCGCCATCTGCAACACAACATCACATATTTATTACTAAAAATGTTCGCTGAGGATCTACTCAGTGGGCACTAATATCATACATCTCGCTCTCGCACATTACAAAAATGCCTCAACGCAAATGTACCTTTAATATTACTTTGCAAAATTTATCAAGCGTCCCGCTCTGACAAAAAAAAAATTATTAGAATTTATTGTGATGTTTAATTAAAAATTTTCTTTATTTTATTTTAATTAATGAAAGAATGGATGTCATGACTAAAAATAAATATTATTATTATTGCTATACCCTAACTCAGCATGACCTTAAAAGGTCGGATTCTGACTGCCGTGCGTCCATTGGATGAGGAAAGACATTCGTTTTCTAACTTGTTTGATCTATGAGTGAATCGAATAAAAAAATCGTAAATGTACCTGGTCGATCATCAAGTAGGGCAGCTTGGATGGCATATTGCTGGGGGTGAGCTGGGGGTACTCCTCCAGCAGGGGTGGCAGCAAATGCAGTGCATCTTCACGGCGAGCTGCAACTATCTGAAATATAAATTTATAAAAATCGAACAAAACCGGCCTCAATTCCTTCTTCCTTTATTTCTCGCACTTAGGGGATACACCCTATCAGTTTAAATAAGGAACATCCAAATTGGAATACAACGGGCGAAGAAAAAGTCAGAGGAAAGCAAAACATGGTATTTAGTTACGTGGATGACATACTCTTTCTAGTTATATTGATTTAACTTTTATAGGACCAATCTGAAAGCATATCCTTTCAAATAAAAAGTTCACTCGCTGTGTACTTCCTAAACCTATCCCCTGTGTTTTACTAAAGGAGCAACCAAAAGTAGCAGTAAAATTTGTGCCAAGTTCGTCCGGAGTAGTACTGCGACCACATCTGGAATCTGCCGCCGAGCAGCAGTGCTCGCATTACTGTGCTCCAGTGGAAGGGTGTGGGTGCCGGTGAAATCACATGCGCGGACGCATCACCCCCGTCTCGGGTGATGGACGTGATAACCTCGTCTGAAAGTGGGTAGTAGAGACATAGAAATAAAATGTTTAATTAGTTTCACCTTGTGGATGTAGCTCACCTTGTGGATGTAGTCGGCGAGCCTCGGCATGGCGGTGACGAGGGGCACGAGGCGCGCGAGGGACACGGCGACCGCTTGGATGTGGCACTGCGCCCACATCGACAGCACCGGGTTCGACAGGCCCGATTGTTGGATGCTGGTATATATATTAACAATTATATTTATAAGTGTCAATCCACACACTAACAGACTTTTCTAACCTTGACGAAAGACAGTTTTATAAGCAGTAAGAAGTTTTGTATGATGTATATGTGGATTTGTGTCTGTCTGTGGATTCGTAGCTTTTGAACGGATGGACTGATTTTGATGATTTGATTTTGATGATGAAGTTAAGTCGTCGATCCCGGGTATTCTAATCGAGACGCCACGTCGTGGAGCTTGAAAACATCGACACAATAGCAGGCCATTGACCCGAGGCCTTGAGCACTCCAATAGCAGGCCATTAGCCAAAGCCTTGAGCACTGCAATAGCAGGCCATTAGCCAAAGCCTTGAGCACTACAATAGCAGGCCATTAGCCAAAGCCTTGAGCACTGCAATTAGCCAAAGCCTTGAGCACTACAATAGCAGGCCATTAGCCAAAACCTTGACAATTTCAATAGCAGGCCATTAGCCAAAACCTTGACAATTCCAATAGCAGGCCATTAGCCAAAACCTTGACAATTCCAATAGCAGGCCATTAGCCAAAACCTTGACAATTCCAATAGCAGACCATTAGCCAAAGCCTTGAGCACTCCAATAGCAGGCCATTAGCCAAAATCTTGACAATTTCAATAGCAGGCCATTAGCCAAAACCTTGACAATTCCAATAGCAGGCCATTAGCCAAAACCTTGACAATTCCAATAGCAGGCCATTAGCCAAAACCTTGACAATTCCAATAGCAGGCCATTAGCCAAAACCTTGACAATTCCAATAGCAGGCCATTAGCCAAAACCTTGACAATTCCAATAGCAGGCCATTAGCCAAAACCTTGACAATTTCAATAGCAGGCCATTAGCCAAAACCTTGACAATTCCAATAGCAGGCCATTAGCCAAAACCTTGACAATTTCAATAGCAGGCCATTAGCCAAAACCTTGACAATTCCAATAGCAGGCCATTAGCCAAAACCTTGACAATTCCAATAGCAGGCCATTAGCCAAAACCTTGACAATTTCAATAGCAGGCCATTAGCCAAAACCTTGACAATTCCAATAGCAGGCCATTAGCCAAAGCCTTGGGCACTCCAATAGCAGGCCATTAGCCAAAACCTTGACAATTCCAATAGCAGGCCTGTTACAACAAGTAGTAAGTGGTACAGAGAGAGTAAGGCTGTACACTCACGCCAGTATGAGCTGCATGATGTCGCACACCGTCTCCTCGGAGCCGAGCTCGATGATCAGCAGCGCCAGGGTGGTGTATATCGCTTCTATGTTCTCCACCGTGTTGGACTCCAGTTGCAAGCCTGTTTGGAACATTGTTAAACCATTTGGTATATAAAAATCAGTGATACAAGCAAGTTGGTAATAGCTGCCTTCTGCGCTGTAGCTCGTGGGTTAGATTCCCATCCAGAACAAGCTTTTTACAGACATAACTAGATAGAATACTTATAAAGTACCTTTTTAAATACATACTTATAGTACATATTAACACACACAGAGAAAAAAAAATATATTTGTTACACTTGTCTTGGGTGGGAATCAACCCCCGACCTACAGCGCAGAAGACACACGTACTACCAACTAAGATATGAGGCCAGTTGTATATATATATTTACATAAAAGTTGTAGTACAAGCTATGCTCAGTTTGGGGCTAGATGGTGCTGTGTGAAATGTCCACGAATATTTATTTAGTAGCATTATGACTGTTTAGTGGCATCTGAACAGAGCGTTGCTACAGAGGGCGCGGTAAGATGTTGGTCCCAGCTACACTACACTATAAGCCATATGTAATTCTCTATCTAAACTCCAATAACCTAACAAATATTAAGGTTGGAACAGACGTAAACTTAACAAATAAGATAAGCTTAAACATGAAAACTGACTGTAATTTGACATATCTGTGTGCATGTAATGTGCCTGGGAGTTCCTGTGACACGTTATATGCTCACGAATATGTGTACATGCGTGTGTAAAATTTGACGTGTCAATGATACATGAGATCTAAAGGAATAAATGACTTTGAGAACACCAGAGGGAGCCACTCAAACGCAAGGAGGATCCCTCACCTTCGTACAGGGAGCTGAATATGGCGTATCCATGCTTGCTGACGAAGATCAGGTCCTGGCGGGAGCACTTCTCTATGGTCAACCCCAGCTCTGCGTACTCCACGCTGGGAACACAAAGTAATATTATTATTATATTATATTATATATTATAGATCCAATTATAAATAGCTTTAGTTTATTATATATAGGTTTTTTTTTGCTAGCACGCCAACCAACTTTTTCTACCATAAAAGGGTAACTGGTAGAAAAAGCTACGTGGCTTAGTTGGTAGTAACTCTGCCTTCGAAGCGAGGGGTCCCGGGTTCGATTCCCGGCCGGGGCACACTTTGTGTGGTGAGCATAAAGTTTGTTCTCGGGTTTGTCTTGTGTTTCTGTGTTTGTCCATGCCATCAGCGACACAGGGAATCCTAGTGCAGAGGTATGAGTGTGTTAACGTTGTTTTTTTTTTCTTTTATCCTTTTGTACATAAATTTTACTTTAGACTCATTAGTTTTAAAACCATAAATTTGGCGGTGACTCTTTTTTATATTTTGCAAACCGTACTCGGTAAAATGTGTTATGACAAACCAAAATGTACCACCTTGCATGCAATGTACAATAATCTACACATATTTATGCAAATAAAATATCTTTTATATCTTTTTAAACGTTTACACACTCATTTTTTTTTAAACGTTTACACACTCATACCTCTGCACTAGGATTCCCTGTGTCGCAGATGGCATGGACAAACACAGAAACAAGACAAACACCCAAAACTCGAGAACAAACTTCATGCTCACCACACAAAGTGTGCCCCGGCCGGGAATCGAACCCGGGACCCCTCGCTTCGAAGGCAGGGCTACTACCAACTAAGCCACGGAGCCAACTATCTTTATTCTTTTTTAAGTTAATAGAATATTTTTTTTTTTAACTTGTAAGTGTGGAACTTGATGCAAATAACTGTATTCGGAGGAGGGCGTTGATATTTGCGCCACAGTATCTTACTTCTGCAGGTATCACCGTTATTCTTAATTTGTGTTTCATTGTTTTTGTTCCAAAATAAACTTATTATTTTTCATTATTTATTTTAATTCTTATTTCTATACATTTTTCACTACAAAATAATACATTATTTATAAAATAAATAGTATAAAAACATTGTAGTAAGAAATATATAAAAACGGACGACCACCGACTGCGGAGTAAGACCCAAGCAGTCGGTGGCTAGGGCTGCAGAGAGAGGAACCTCCTGACGATGCGTGCCGTGTCCAGGAGTACCGCCTTCTGTATCTGGCCCTTGTACAGCCGCCTAGCGAGAGCCTCTTAAGATGTTGGTCGAGGCTTTTCGCTATAAGTCCGTTCACTGAAACGACTATTGGGACGATAATCGTTGAATCCACATCCCACATAGCGGTAATCTCATGGGCCAAATCAAGGTACTTGCTATGCTTGTCCTTCTCGGCCTTCACGAGATTAGCGTCATGTGGAATAGTGATGTCAACGAGTATCGCCCGGCGCTCTGGCCGGTCTATTATCACGATATCAGGCTTATTGGCTATAATAGTTCTGTGCGTGATAATAGACCGGTCCTAATAGAGTGTAGCACGGCTATTTTCAAGAACTGAAAACTTATTTTATTATATTATATTATAAGTGTACAGTATAGGTACAGACGTGGGTGTGGCCAGGTGCGGCGCGTTGGTGTTCCGGTCGAGCAGCGTGTGCAGGATGCGCTGCAGCAGCACGCGCGCCGCGCACTCCCCGCCCGCGCTCAGCCGGAGCAGCGCGTCCAGGAACGCGCCCGGGAACGCCTTGCTGAACTCCGTCGTCTTGTACGTCGTGCCCACCTGGGGGGGGCGGGGTCACCAGTGATCGGAGTAGGTAGATTGATTTTGCGTATGTACTTGCATGATGACATAACATGAGTAAAAGAGGATAAAACCGATAGTAAGACGTTTATTATAGATTTTTATTTATTTCCCGACTAACGAAATGGTTATTTTGATTGCTAATTTTTACATGTCCATATTAACATATACATTTGAGATCGTTGACCCCAAATCAATCTACGTACTCCGATCACTGCTGATGACACACGACACAGATAGAAATATATTTCGGTTTTCCGGAATCAATAGTAGCCTATTTGTTTGAGCAGTCCAGTTGCTCGCATCTATAGTTGTGTACCCCCTCTATTCTCCCTACATGTACCCCCTGGGTGGTGCTAAAGGAGCAACCGAAAGTAGCAGTAGAACTTGTGCCAAGTTCGTCCGGAGAGGTACTGCTACCACATCTGGAATCTGCCGCCAAACAGTAGTGGTTGCATTACTGTGTTGCGGTGGAAGGGTGTGGCTGCCGGTGAAATCACATGCGCATGAGATATAAAACGGGACGGGGATAATACATCTCTTGTGCCTGTAATTTCACTGGCACCCACACCCTTCCACCGGAACACAGCAATGCGAGCAATACTGCTATTACCAGGTGCTATTACCTGGCGGCAGATTACCAGGTGTGGAGACATTATTTTTCCGGGCGAACTTTGCACAAGTTGCCACTTCAGCACCACCCAGGGGGTACGTGTAGGGGGAGTACGCACGCCAGCAGCAGTCCCCCCGCCTCACCTTGAGCAGGGACTTGAGCAGGATGCTCTGCAGCATGACGTCCGCCTTGGTGATCTTGCCGGCGCGCTGGCTGGGGATCTTGTTCACGATGAACATCATGATGTCTATTTTCTGGAAGTCGGGCAGGTGGTCCGCGAACTCGCCCAGCGCGTTGATCAGCGCCTCCTGGTACAGCTTCTCGTCCGTCTCTTTCTGCCAACAGAATATATACTTGTTCAACGACTGATGTCTACGTCTGGTGATAAGACAATCGTGGGCGTACCCATGGGCAGCTGCACTGCCCCCCCCCCCTTGGAAATTGAAATTAAGAACCCAGGGGGGCAGGGGGAGCAGCTGCCCCCCTGGATATTTAAATTAAGAACCCAGGTGGGGCAGGGAAATTTAAATTAAGAAGCGATTAAAATAATGCAATGCAGGCAAACGCTAGTTAGTTATAAGAGTCACTTACCTCAGAATCCCGAGTGACGGACGCCCTCAAGTTGGTCAGGAGATTATTTATAATTTCCAGCACCGAGGGACCTGAAATATAAATATTAAAATATAATTAACTGACCCGACACAAGTTTTCGGCTCCTTAGTTGGTAGTGGCCCTGCCTTCGAAGCGAGGGGTCCCGGGTTCGATTCCCGGGACTTATGTGGTGAGCATGCAGTTTGTTCTCGGGTCTTGGGCGTTTGTCTTGCGTTTCTGTGTTCGTCCATGCCATCTGCGATACAGGGAATCCTAGTGCAGAGGTATGAGTGTGTAAACGTTCATTTGTTTAGCTCAGCTGGTGTTAGCTGTCTTCAGCGCCACGATGTTGCTGAGCACGGTGGCGCGCGCCGCCCGCACGCGCGGCACCACCCCGCTCTCCCCCTCCAGTGCTACCCCGCCTGGGCGGCGGTCCCACCGGGGGGTACGTACCGACGGTGTCGGCGGCGGCCAGCGCCACGATGTTGCTGAGCACGGTGGCGCGCGCCGCCCGCACGCGCGGCACCACCCCGCTCTCCGCCTCCAGGTGCTGCATCAGGGCCTCCACCACGCTGTACGAATACGCCGCCTGCAATAATAACAATCATGCGTATGTACCATAACACGAATATATATTTTATTTTTAGTAGTTATTTTATTTTTGCAGTAATTATGTAATTAACAAATTAAAAAAATGCGTAATTTATGAAATTGTATCGTGATGTTTTCTTATCTCACCTGAATAGAAAACATGATGATTTTGAACACGTGCACGGCGAAATCACACGGAATCCAGAGGTCGTGTCGATCGAAATGACTGCAAACAAATATATTACTTAATTATCTCTCTCTCTCTCTGTCTATTCACTATACGCAATTCAAAGGTGTCATCTGCATAACATTAAAACTTTCTTCACAAATACTAAAAATAATCAAAGCCCCAACATGGACCCCTGTGGTACTCCCGGTTTTATGATCAATCTCAATTTCCCCAAACTCGCATATTTTTGAACAAATAGCTTTAAAACACTACACGTGCACGGCGAAATCACACGGAATCCAGAGGTCGTGTCGATCGAAATGACTGCAAACAAATATATTACTTAATTATCTCTCTCTCTCTCTGTCTATTCACTATACGCAATTCAAAGGTGTCATCTGCATAACATTAAAACTTTCTTCACAAATACTAAAAATAATCAAAGCCCCAACATGGACCCCTGTGGTACTCCCGGTTTTATGATCAATCTCAATTTCCCCAAACTCGCATATTTTTGAACAAATAGCTTTAAAACACTGTCGTAACTAAAGATGAAACGAAATCAATCTATTTCCGGCGGCGTGTCGCCCCGTCTGCTCTCGCCGTTCGCGCATGCAGTGCGGTACTCACGTGAGCACGGGCCGCAGCACGCCGCGGATGTGTCCGAAGGAAGCGCGCCCGACGAGCTCCCGCAGGCAGCCCTCCGCCAGGCGCGGCGGCGTGTCGCCCTCCCTGCTCTCGCCGTCCATGCATGACACCGTCTCGTACTTCTCTGCCGACTGGATGACAATACGCGTATTAGAAAGATAAATGTATAGGTCTCATAGCTTTCTGCGCTGTAGGCCGTGGGTTCGATTCCCATCCAGGACAATTTGTGGCGAAAATAGATATCAGTTCAATGGCTGGCTATGTATTCTATTTTTAATGTATTTCCAAAAATAAGAGTATTTCATTATTGTTTCAGTAATCTGGTTGCCATACTACAAGCTATGCTTAAGGTGGGGGTTATATAGCATTGTGGATATTATAATATTATAAATTGCACAGAGTTGACACTAAAAAACCCTACATTTCCTTGACCTATTTTGATCATTTTCCCAAACAAGAATATAGTGGGTTAAAACAATATAGTGGATGCAGATTTGTTTGGGATGCATTTAAATGCAAAAGCTTTTGTCTCTGTGCTTGAATAGAACATAGAAAGAGACAACAATATAATAGATTGTGTTTGTGTTTGTCCATACCACTTGCGACACAGAGAATCCTAGTACAGGGCTATGAAAAGTACAAATGTTTAACTGTAACTCCAAAAATGTATGACCCGTAACCAATAAATATATTGTACTTCCAACATACTTGCATATTATAGAGCAGCGACGGTACAATCTTGTCCATGTGCTGCGCTTCCCAGATGTTCTCCACCAGGTCGTCGGACACCGTCTTCCTGATCACACCCTGGAACAAACAAATAATTCCCAACTGATCAAAAAGTTATCGCGACGCCAGTTACAACGTTATCGCTAATGCGATGCTGTTGATTTTAACCAATAATTGTTGTCAGTAAAGACAAAATAATTTATTTACGCAGAATTCTTAGAAAAATCCGGTCCACGAAACTTTTTTAAAATACTACACATGTATTTTAAAGAACACGCGTTTTTAGTACCTAGGGGGCTTTAAACAAACTATCTATAAATTTTAAGATTTTATAAATTTCGTTGTCAAGGTTGGGCTGAAGGCCGTCGCCCATAACGTAATAAGAGTGAGCTCCTCCCCGACCGAAGTATGAGAAGTCCCAAGTCGCATCCCGTTGGGCCCGTCTCGGGGCATTCCTGCACTATGTCTTGCCTGTGCCTGAACCTGTAGCTGTATGCCAGCAAGTGTAATCTTGTCTCCACCAGGTTGGCCCCAGTGGTTGCTTACAAACTATCAGACTATATCGAACTGTATACAGAGGACATCAGATGCATTATTACCTGTAGCCCCTGTATGCCGGCAAGTCTGATCTTGTCCCGGGCAGGTTTGTCCCCGTGGTTGCTGTGGCACATCGCAGAGAACTTTGACACGAAGAAATCGTACCGTCGGTGGTACGACGGCGTGTCTTCTTCGATGTTCGCGAAACGAACGAACTGAAACATAATGGGTTACCATAAACTACTTGAAAGTACCCAAGATTAGCGGATCACTGACGGATAAATGTCTTTCAGACTAAAGAGTGTATCAAAGAAAGAAACCTTCAAAACTGTGCTTTTTTTAAAATATGAGATTACGGAGTAGTCTTCCAAAATTAACAAGTTACTATACTAAATTGTCTAGAGTCCGAATCCTAGGTCTTCGATACTCACACTCTGCGTAGCCAGCGTCTGTAGTTGAGGGTCCGTGGATTCCAACAGCTTCTGCACCATCTTGAGGAAGCTCTCAACGAACAGATTGAGAGTCTGCGAGTGGCACGCCAGCAAAAGCTGGTCCATAGCCTCCATCGCTATAATCACGAACCTGAAAGACATTTCTTTTTGTGTTACTGAAAAGGGATGGGAAGGTGGCTCATCAATGTTTATATCCTATGACAATAACAGCAGCAATACAACTTGTATACAAATAAATGAATGGCCGTCAGCATGAAACACTTCCACTAGACCTGTTATATTACAGCACGAGCAGACCAATGACTCTACATTCAGACCTCGTCTATACCACCCATTCGTACGAAACGCATAGCCTGTAATTACATCATGCAAATGGCTGTCGTATAAAGAACTCTTTGCCGGCGTCTGTTTTTTCTGAGCACTTCAATCTGGGCTACTGCAAGTTATGAGGAACAAGTGTTTACCAGTAACTAATCATCACTTAAGACGGACTGAGGTCAAACCAAGGTTTTAAAGTACCAAATTAAAACACCAAGCATTATTAGTTTTCCCTCGGTGTTCCCGAATTAAAAGATCCGGGGGACGTGGGCAATGCAATAAAGATTTTGGTGTTTCCCTTAGCAACATAAGTTAATGTTATGGGCCGAGAACGCCGTTTACAACCAAACAGCTAGCGGCTAAAGACATGACTATCACAAAAGCGAACCGTCACACTGATTTTAACGTTTTACAACGACACGCCAGATAATCTATTAGTTCATGAGTCAGATACAAGTTCGCGCGGAAGCGATAACCAGAGTCTTGAGATTCAGATAAGCGGAAGGTTCGAATATAGGGCCTTGAATTACATAAACAAAATTCTCAATGTTATCAACACTGATATGGGAACGAAGAAGAATCGTTTGGTAGAATAGACACACGACCTGGTAGCCGTCTACATAAATAAACAGTAAAGAAACACCAAAGATCTTGGATACCGCGAGCAGATAGGTACCATGTAGATCTTATCAATCTATTCTTGGAAGCTTGAGCTACCCTATTCAGTTTTCGGAGCTGGACGTGGAGTAGAAGGTAAGCAACTTATTTTCCACCTTGTCATGCTGATTTCGTGCTTTTACTAGCAACGTTGAATAATTTCTATCTCACGCATGTATCCCCTAACAGTTATATCCGGAAACCTACATTTTTCTCTGAGACGAGAAAAAGGTAGGCATACAAAATTTTGTCTCAAACTCTGTAAACGCAAGGCCGTAGAGTACAAGAATATCAAACTTACCCATGTCTCCTCCTATAAATATCCCTGGAAGCCTTCTGGAACAAGTACTCCCCGATCCTGTCGAGTTTCTCTGGGCTGGATAGGGAGTAGAACGTAAGTTTCTCCATGTTGGACTTGACCAGCCCATCCTGAGGAGACGCAGGGAATATGTTGTCGACGAGCCGCTTATACCGCGGACGGAGAGCTGAGCAACAGCCGCAGCAACCTGGAACGGGCAGAAGACCTTTGAGAGAAGGAATGAAATTTAGCTTACACTCAAAGTTAAACCAACTCTATATGTTGACAGAGTCCGTCAAAACACAGCTATCGGTCTATCCTCTTGCGCACTCGTTTTCTACATTAACTTAAAAACCAGTGGGTTTTTACGCTAACGAAAAAAATATCGGGAATCAACAAAACATGGCACCAATCATGGTAATTGTTCGGTAACTTGAAAAATTACATGTGAATATAAATGTTACGTTTATACATTTTTATGTTACTACATACACATACATGTATGTAAAAATCTATTTAAGTCCTACTGTACTAAGTATAACTTGTATTATGGAAACTGTATTACTTAGTTTCAATAATAAAAGTTATGCTTAGTTTGGGGCAGCTGTGTGAATATTTATATTTTTTATCACTATCATTATATCACAAAGCCGATAACACCTAAAACATCATTAAAACCTGCGTGATGAGTCAGTTTTTAGTTTGATAGTACTCGTATGTATAATTAATCATATTTAAACAGCTTTTAAGCAAAATGTGTTTTGTTTGTCTAACCGACTTCAAAAAAGGAGGAATTAGGCTGTCAGTATGATACGCGAGTTTCGCCAATTGTGTACTAAACAAATAATTATGATGTAATGATGTATTTAGCAAATTTAAAAAAAAAACATAATGCGCTCATGTCTCAGCTAGGTCAGATGTTCTTTACAAATCATCTAAGATAAGCAACTCTCCGCCCGATCAGTATTCGGATGGGTGACCGTTAAATGGCATTAAAACCGAGCGTTTCAGTGCTTTGGAGGGTAATTACAAATGTCGGTCTCGGCTATACTGGTCGATAAGCCATGTCGGACACCTCCAACACTTAGTATTATTTATTAATTAGGCCACGTATTTACACGAAACACGAAGACTGCTTTGAAATAGGATCATCCCTTTTAGATAAGTTCCAAACCAGAATCTCAATACGGGAAGTATTGAGATTCTGGTTTGGAACTTATCCTCGATATATTTGCCTGAACAAAAACTATTTAAAAACTGATAATAATTAATCTAATTTGACATTTGTCTGCATGTAATGTGCCTAAGGAGATCCTGTGACACGTTGTATGCGCACGAGTATGTGTAGCAGACGTGTAAATTTTGTCTTGTTTAAAATTAAAACAAAGAAAATTGACTATTGAATATCTACGTTTTTACAGCGTCGGATGATTGCTATTGCATGAATGGAGATATTAAAGGTTATGCCCAATGGTTTTTTACGACTCTTGCCCTCATAGGGCGTAGTATATTATAATCTGAAGTTATTGTTATTTTAAAATAGCATTTTAGTTATTGTATTGTTATAAATCACGCGTGAACGGCTGGGCCAATTTTGCTAATTCTTTTATTGTTGTGTTTGTTATTGTCAGGAGAAGGTTCTTATGAAAGAAAAAAATAGAAAGTTGCGCAGAAAATTGCCGGCAACCGCGGGTAACGACGCGGGGCACACAAAAAAAAATTGTATTAAGTACTTCATACTATATTGTTTTTTCCTCAATATTAAAACAAAATGATAACGGTTCTTGTTCGACTGTTCTTTTCAAAGTCAAAGCCAAAAATATTTATTTCCGTTGAATTCTAAAATAATGACTTCGTTCTTCTGGGAAAAATGACGTCAATTTTTTAAGAAATATGGACGACGATCTCGTTTTCTAATTAGCGTTTAGCACTTGTTACCTATCCTGAAACCTTCAATGTATCTAATGAACTGATCTTGCCGACCGAAGTTCTGGAAAGGGCACCTGTGTGCGCAACGGGATGCAACTTGTGTCTCCTCATACTTAGGTCGGGGAGGATCTACAGATCCCAACACATCAGTAGTGTAAAAAAAGTCACGTCATGACCCGAGACGGGGATGTAACGCCTCGTCTGTGATTTCACCGGCACCCACACCTTTCCACCGGGACACAGTAATACGAGCACTATTGCTTAGCGGCAGACTCTAGTTGTGGTGTCAGTTCTGCTCCGGACAAACTTGGCACAAGTTCTACTGCAACTTTTGATTACTTTTCCTGCATTATCCATGCCACTGCGACGCAGGACAGCAGGGATACTGTTTTGTTAGAGTTATTAAAAGTATATACTTACATGTCATATAAACAGTTCTGCTGATGAAGAAGCAAGTACTGTGGACCATTTCTCGAAATGGTGTCATTATTCGTTAAGTTTATGCACTGACTTTAAATACATTTAATATGTAAATCATTATATATAGGTTCTTGTTCCAAGGTCATTTAACACCGGTCCCAATGTACAAAATCATTTTGTAATTCATATTCTGTATCCTAGTATAACAAATGTCCTAGTAATGGACTTTCGTTGTAAAAACAATTTATTTGATTGATATTTGTTGATAATCTTGTAATAAAAACTAATTACTACTGAAACAACGGACTTAGCGCGCGATCATTTCCATTAAATATATTGTACTAATTCTTACACTAGCATATTTATGAGGAAAATAGAGAATCACTGCACAATTCATATAATTTTAAACTCAAAAAACAAGTTACGGATAACAAGTTATTATAACACACAACACATCTGACTTACTCGACCGTAAACGAACCACTAATGTTGTTATATTGATAAGGAATAGCTTATCTCTACGTTATCAATATAACATCGGCGCTTGCCCCGGTTTCACTCGCGAAATCTTGAGTAATGCCGTTCTTGTGTGTGATCAATATCATAAATAAACCATAACCATTCATAAAATGAACCATAATTATCGAAGATATCGCGTTACAACATACCAAAAAAACACACACACGCATTCGAAAAACCTCTTTATTTCCTAGTAAATATTTTACAATAAGAAGTAATTTATTTACTCCTATAATCCTTAATGTTTTTCAAGTTAAACGTTAATTCAACCTGCGGTTAACGGTGTTGGTGTCAGAATGAATAATCTGTTGATAATAAGCTTAAATAAGTATTTTACGACCTGTTAATCCAAATAAATGGATAAAAATTGGTCCCATAATTTTTAGTGATACGTAATGATTTGCTGATTGATGATTTACTGGTATGTATAGTAATTAAAGAAGAATGTATGAAATTATTTTTATATAATATATCAAACATATCAACTTTGATAAAAGATAATTTCCACCGAATTTGTATATTAAAGAAATATAAGAGTACCTAACCAGTATTAGTAGTCACAGTTACAAAAAATAAAGAGAAATGTCTACACGCGAAAACTGTTTGAAGTAATTTAAATAAAGCTTTGGTATGCAACTTCTGGGTTTAATGAAAAATAGTTGTTACTTTAATATGGGTCAAAAATGTCTGGCTTGGTAAATATCTTTGAATTCTTATTAGCATTTTGTTAAACGGTAAATAAATGAAATCCCTCATTGTTTTGCATTCCAATTTCAATTAGAACAGATGTTTTTAAAAGCACCTACTTGTTTATGATAAGTAACGCACATTTAGGTAAACAATTAAACACCCACGCAATGATTATGATCACCCAAACGAAACTATTTCAGTATAATTTCTAGCGCACATACATTATATATTTTAGATAACTGTTTAGGGATTCCTACGTTAAAATCACGGTATTGATCACTCCCTACGCGCGGCGTATCTAGGACACGGTGACAGGTAAACTGCCCCCGGCTAAAATTACAGTAAACAGGAACTCTGGAAATAGACGCCGAGCGACGACAATGGACTAAGAGACTGCGCAAACGACAGCTTTTTGTCGGCCCGACAATAATACATCGTGAAACACTACTCGCCTCACAGCTGTTGGTAGGTCTACCTTCTGCGCGGTAGGACGTTTCGGTTTCCACCCAGGCCAAACAAAAAACACGTGTCCGGTCCGAGCATTGGTAGTGACAAAAAAAAACATTATAGCGTTACTTAATCTGGTTCCCATATGTCAAGCTAAGTTTGGAGTTTGAAGCAGAGTAAAATGTGCATAAATATTCATTCATATCAGGTATTTAACGTGTACATCACACAAAAAAGTCTGTCATGTAGTAATTAGCACAATTGTACGAATTGTATTTATCGGTATAAGACTAACGCCGACAAAACTGCGCGAGCGTCGGTATTACTAGGTGCAAAATACGACCGATTGTTAATTTTGTCGGACGCTTGCGTTTCATTTATTCCCGATCATTCTACCGGATTATTGTCGGACGCACTAAAAGCGATCGTCTGCGCTGGCTCGTAATGGATGCTCTAGATCTGACTAAATAATCGTATCGTGATCTTGTAATATCGTAACGTCAAACAGATCCCCCCCGAATGGAGGACAGGAAAGCATTTAATTTAAATAAATCGATAATTACAAGGTAATTTAAAAGTGACAAAAAACCTCGCGACTTTTTAATAAAGACAAATTTTATAGCTTTAATATATAAAACCGCTTATATCTCTCTATTACTTACTCTGACCTGAGAGGTCACAGAGAAATTGATTACATATCTGGACGTCAACTAAAAGCAAAGCTCATACTACAGTGACCAGATTACTGAAATAAGTATATAGTTACTTAATTTGTAAAAAAATTGTGTAATACATTTGTATTTTGAATTTTATGCACAAATGTTTAGCTTGGGTGGAAATCAAACCCACAACCTACAGTGCAGAAGGCAGAGCTACTAACCAACTGAGCTACCAACTGAGCTATGAGGCCAGTCAGCACATTTTTAGGTCTGTATAATTAGCAGCATAAAAGATTAATATGTATATTATTATAAGCAAACAATAAAATAATGTGATAATATTTATTATAAAACTTAAAAGTAACTACAAACTAATTCTCTTCTCTTCGCTTTCTCTTGTCGTCTCTATCCCTCTTATCATCTCGATCACGGCCAGATTTCTCCTCTCTGTCTCTCTTGTCATCCCTTTCCCTGCCTTTGTCATCCCTATCTCTGCCTTTGTCATCGCGATCTCTGCTAGTCTTGTCATCACGAATCTCTCTAGAAGTCTTCCTGTCATAGTCGTCATACTTTCTCGAGGTACGCACTCGTTTGTCATCTGACCGCCTCTCCCTAGAGCGGTCTTCCCGATCTCTTGACCGAGATTTGTGTCTCTTGCTCATATAGTCTCTTTTACGCTCATAAGGGGAGCGAGATCGGGAACGCCTCTCTTTCTTTGACTTGTAGCTGTGGTACTTAGACAGTGGCGGGGTTTTCGGAGACTTGTCTTTCTTAGAATCTCGTCGTGAATCTTTAGATGTAGATGCAGTTGGCGATTCTGGCTTCTTTTCCTCATTTGCCCTGGCGTCCCTGTCTTTTTGAGCTTGTAGAATTTTGTTTGCTTGGTACTTCTTTCGGAGTAACTCCACTTTACTCTCCAACTCTTCAGGATTCACTTTAGGACGTTTGTACAGCATTAGAATTCTCATTGAGACCTCCCTAATATCTTCTTCGGAGACTTTAAAGAGCAAAAACCAGTGAGGGTTGTTTGGTAGTGGTAAACCAATTTTTCTGGCTGTCAAGTAAATACAGGCACAGGCTATTGTTTCTGGGGGGAATCTCATGAACACGTCGGTGCGGAGTGCATCATTCATGTAATTCCAAGCCATCTGCATAAGCTGACGGTTCTTCTCATATTGCAGCACTTGCAGATACACCACAATGAGTTTGTGAGGATGTTTTACATGTACGCAGAATCCTAATTCTTTTAGTATTCTCCTTTCAGCTTTGATCACCTGATTTTTCTGTTCTATATAATTTTGATCTACTATAAGTGGTGAAATGGTCTTCTGTGCCCTCACTTGCTTAATGTGATGGAAAACATTAATCACGTCCCTGATTCTACAAGGTTTCTCTTCTACTTTTGACGCTAAGTAGATGCTGCCCATTGCCATGGTTTCCATTGGGTATCGCACGAAGGATTTCGAGTAGTAAAACCTTTGTAGATATATTTGACCGGTTGCCATCGCGACCTGAGGCAGCTTGAGTAGGATGCCTGCCGTTTGGATCATTTCGCATCCCAAAATGCGGAGGTCAGTCTCGGTTTCGATGTCGAGGCCATCGGCTTGTGAAGGGGTCTCTTTGAACACATTTTCGGGCAGCAAGCAGTTGTATAACGTCAGGAGGATCTTCCCATAGTTCTTCTGTGGCTTCGCAGGTACCGCGATGATGGGTTTCGGTTGGTTTTGAGTCGTAGATGCAGTCATATTGGTAACACAGGCCCTTCACTTGGCCAACTACTTGTCACGTAAAATGTTTCAAAATATCACATTTGCCTGACACAAAGGTAATTTTAAGACATTATTAAAGTATTTTGAACAATGTTATGTTCAAAAATAGAGATTTTTATGAAACGGTACAAGAAAACACGCCTTGAAACGAAAATCTGACATTACTTTTTCAAGATGGCGCCACTGACCAAACAGATGTCAAAGTCCATATGTAAACAATAAAATTCCTAAATCTGGTATAATAAACATAAAATCTGGAATTAGGAATGCATACCTTGCGCCATTGCTTATTCTTCACATACACTTTTAAAATAAACTATATTAAAACTGCAATGTAAAAAATGAAAACTCTGGTCAACAAGGATTGCAGTCTGAGTCAATCGATTCTTCTTTTGATTTTGACGTTCCGTTTTCATTCACCAACATAATTAGAAAATGAGTTTGTTTATGTTTGAACTCATAAGTATGTAACTACAATATAATAGTAAAAAACTAAATTTCAGTTGTTAAAACCACATATATTATGTTTATATCTAAGAGGTTCATAAAGAAAAATGTTGAGTGGATCTCAAAGAGAAAATACATGCATTCGTTTTAGTGGAACTGAAACGTCGAATATTTCAGTGTTACGGGACGGAACGCGACCGGAAACCGGATGTTGTTTAAAGCGGCAATTACAAAAACCTAATCAATAATTCAGGCAACAACAGCTAAGGAAATCCCTGTTTCAATATTTCTTGAATCGGAGCCAACAAGTAATTGAATTAGATAGGTATTGACCTTGACATTTAACTTACAACATACCATAGTATTTTATTTTTATTAAAATACTTACACCCAGGGTCCGTACATTTCTGAACAAAGGAATCCAGAAAATCATGCCCCTCGCCGGATTCAAAACAACACTTCACGAACGACATTTCGATTTAATGAAACACAAGTTAGATACTTCTGCCAAATATTAATGAATAACAAATATTCACTTAATGAATAAAAAAATCTGGAACACTTTTTGTAATCACGTAGGTTTAGTAATAATTACATTATCAACTTGGTAGGTAAATAACATAAAATAAAAATATTTTTATCATTAGATAACAGGGATAAATTCGTAAGCACTAATCAAACACAATCAAAAATAATGTGTGTTCTTAAATCATTAAATACACGTTTATCTTGCAAAATTCAAGAGTTTTCGTAACAAAAAAAATAATAAATAGGTCACAGTGTCACACACTTCAGTTTCAGGAACACATTTTTTTATTTTATTACGAGAACGTCAATGCGTAACGTAACTACTCCCGAGTAGCCAGCTAAATTGTATTGGTCAGTTTTTCTGTAGAATTGTGAAGTAAAGCTATCACTTTAATTTAGTAGAGTAATGCGCGGTATCTTACTTTAGTTGCACTAAAATGACACTAGATGTCATTAATATTCGACTTATGAAAAACGAATTTATTTTCTCTAGTCAATAATAGATGGCGCTTTACTGTAGATTAGTATTACTACTCGCGGGTAGATGTCCTATTCTCTTAAAAAAAATCCGTAATGTGGAAGCGTTTTATGATAAATATCCTACTATATTAATAAATACATTATATTATATATCTTGTTCTTTCTTATGGAGGGTCGGAAAACTTAGTAATAAGAACGCAGGGTCTTGTAGGTGCATATTTATTTTTAAAAAAGTTACGTTTCCAAATAATTTTTAAACATGTCAATAGAAATAAAATATTTTGACTGACTTTGAATCATTTACATTCGATGAATTTGATGAATAATGAATTTTTGAGTAATATGTAACTAAATTATAATACTTACATGCGGTTAACGGAAACGACGGCTTAAGTTTAAACTAATATCCTCGCTTGTCAAGTGTAATCCTTTTGTTCCTGCACAAATGTCCATACAATTAGAGGATGGTATGGTTATGGTAACCACCCCATAGTCTTCCAACTTAAAGTTAAGGTAATATTCAGTTAAAAAAACTAGAAGTATAAAGTTATTCTGTTTATTCATAAAAGTTACATTTACAAAGTTTACTTATAGTATAATCTTATTACCTACCTTTATCACAGGAGACAAAAAATCAAATCTCTGTGTGTAGGTACTTATATTTTTATAAAAGCAACATTATTTTTATGGCGTGATAAAAGACTTTATAATAAGGACCAAAATTATTGTTCGTTGTATAATGTAAGATCCCTATTATAAAAACATTAGTAAAAGCTTTAAAGAAACATGACTTATTTTAAAAAAAATGGTAACATTAATATAACTTCATGGCACTATTTCAAGTAACCACTATTTTGCATTATTAAAAAAAAAAAGATTTACTTAGCACCTTTACAAGGAAAAAAATCAAACGATAAATTTTAAACTTAATGTTGGCTAAGTAAAATACCTATTTTAAGGAAGCTTAGTGAATAATATTTTGTAATGCAACAATTTAATATAAAATTATAGATTAACGATAAAGTTTCAAAGCTCTTATTAATTTTATTTTAGTAAGAATAAAATTTAATTTATCTTAGTCAAATTTGTCTTAGTTAATAGTATTTTACGGAATTGTCTGTACTTATCCATAATTAATTACTTAACCTTCGAAACGATTTTATCAAATTGTTGCAAAACGCATACTACATTTGTAATCGAACTTAATTTAGTAAGTTAATAAAAGGAGAAAAAATATAATCACTAAGAATGTTTAGCGCAATAATAATCTAAGTTTCGCGCGTTTAAAATTAATAAAGAACATTATTCAAATTTGATTATCGAACTCTAGTATTGACTTCCGGTTTCTTGTTCTTACTCGACAGTTTGAACCAGCCAGCCTTTTTGCTGTTGTCTTTGGGCATAGAAATCGATCTCGACACCCGTTCCCTATCGCTGTCTCTGCTTATAATTTCGCTCGACTGGACTTTTTTGTCTCTAACCGCGGGCTTTCGTAACGTCGAAGTTTCCCTTTGTTTGCCTTTATCGGGTTTTCTGTACAAAGTTTGACTAGAGCTAGTCAGTCTGCTACTGGGCGGACGTTTCGTCAGCGTGGTTTGACTGTACGATTTGTTCTTCTGTAGCGTGGCAGGTCGTTCTTCCGTCAATGTTTTTGTGGAAGTTGCCTTCTTGATTTCCTTCTTCGGTTTCCTGGGACGTTGCGCGTAGTGGACGTCGTGTTGGTCGCCGTAGTGCTTCGGGGTCCAGGGGGCGAAGATTGAGAAGCTCTTTGTGGTGCTCCTGACCTGCAGGTTTGAGGAGTTGACGGAGGAGACGTCATCGCGGGAACGGTTGCGGGTCACCCTGCCGGGGTCGGGGATGTCACCAACTGCAACAAATAATCAGATTATTGAATATGAGCGGATTACCGGCGTGTGCTACGCTAAATAAAGAAACACATTTTGTGCCTAATGCATTATTTTAGTACGCCATAAAAAATTACACAGCGAAAATATGACAGTACATAATCCTTGACGTCCCTTAATTTGGACATGTCTGCCATAGACAGCGTCACGTCATAGAATCCTTGTCATCATTATCAATCAATCAAAAACTAAATGCGGCGGCAGTGTTGCCCTGTCATGCAATAAAAAACTACTAATAAAAATAACAATATTGTTCCCCATTCGCGCGTTGTATCCCAGTTCCCAGACATTGCAGGAGTTGAAGGAGGATGATAGGAAGTCTCTTACCGGTGGTGGCGTGCAGGTACACCACGCTCCGCTGGCTCTGGTGGCTGGAGTCCCCCTCCGTGCTGCTCTCCCCGGAGTTGGTGGCAGGAGTCCTGCGTCTGTGCCTGATGAAGCAATACCATCAAATTAACAGGTACCATTACTGGCAAAACCCTAGGCAATAATTTCTTCCTCATTGATTCACATTGATCAAATATCAAGTTCATATTGAGTTAAATAATTAACACAAGGAACATGTAACCATACATTGCATAACTAAAGATACTAGAATCAAGACAGGCCTACAAAAATTAATAAACTCTAAGACAACACAGCAATCACTGGAACAGTGATGCCAACAACCCAGAGTCCTCCGGTATTTTAAGGAGTTGGGCTGGCTGGGGTATGGTTTTAGTTACGACGGGGGACAATGCACAAAACACCCTGATGGGGACGTAAGTGCAGGCCTAGTCACTCCCACCTAGAATTAGAATTATAACACAAGGAAGGGCCTATGATGCCTATACTCAAATAAAAACCTATAGGTACTCAAATAAATTCAGCCTGGAAATGTTCTAAAAGTTTAGATGAAGTATGAAACCATAGTGATACAGACTAAACTAAACCTTTTGAGCCCTGAGCGCGGCATGAAATGTTAGTGTGATGCTAATTGTACTCACTTCAAATCTCTATTGATATCCGCCTTACTTCCCCTCAATTCAGAGGAGCTGCCTTTCTCTTCCACTCGCCTTCTATCAGCACTTTCTCTTTCCCCCTTCAGAGTTTTCGAACTGCTGTGACTCCTCGATCTATCGTACGGGTTTATCGGCGGCTTCTTAGTGGTCCTTCTATCCTCTGAGCTTCTGTCTTCCGTTATGTTCTGGAGGTTCCGTTTGTACTGCTTGGGCATAGACTCTCTCTTTCCCTCCCGGTGTAGGTTGGACAGAGAATGACTTTTGCTGGACAGCATACTGTTGTCTACTTCGTCTAACCCTGAAATTCAAGTTTCAAGGTCAGTTCAAAGTCAAAGTGAAATTTATTTATTTCTTTAGATCTCAAGTATCATTTGGACATTCAGTCAGTCAGTTCATTCAGTCAGTTAATGATTCAAGTCGATCATTAACTGGGCGTTCCAATTGAACGATAAAAGCGGTGATTTTTTGAATACCTAATTAACAGTTAGTAATTTATACATAAGAATTACAGGAATTATTCATATATTTACTTACTAAACCAAATTTTATCAAATGTAATAATGGGATCAGTTGCCCGATTCAAAACATTCATTAGGTCAACTGATCCCGCTTGATAAGTTTGAGCGGCCTCAGTTGACTAAAGAGCCTCTATGAAAACCAACATTGTTATATTTTATTAATCAATTCTAATTATTAACTTTAAGGTACCTATTATGTAATTTTAAAGCGAACGTTAAGAGAATGTTTGCATTGTTGTTTTAGTTTGAAGAGTGTGCTGATGAATTTACAGGCAAACAATTCAGTCAGTTTCAGAGTTTCAGAGTTCAATATTTTCTTTTTGAAAGTAAAAATACTTTCAAAAAGAGGACGCAGTCAAGATCGTTGAGCATCCAGTATGAATTATAGTTTAAAGTACAGATTCCTCTGTACCCTGGCTACCTGTGGTGGAGTTAGATATGGTCTTGCGGAGAGTGGTGTGACTCTTCGCCTGCGGATTACTCCTAGTCTTCGTGACCGTGGAGTGCACCGCGTCGGAGTCAGGGTCCGTGTCCCCGAAGAAGCGCAGGTTCTTCGCGGGACTGCCGAGTGGGGGTTTTGCTTTCCACGTCTTACGGGTGGATTCATCTTCAGTTGTGATGATACTCTCCTTTTCCACCTGTTACAAAGAAACTCATCAAGAAATGTTAAATATAACTACTGGCTATACTTTTAATTTAACATCCAAGCTATTTAAACGATAGTGATAACATTGAAATGGAAGCAATCTGAAAGTTCAGACTCAAACTCATTAATTTTCAAAACAGTTGATACATGACAGAGTTTTGAGGTAACGAACATAGAACCAAAAAAATTAAAAAGAAATACATCTGAATTGACAACCTCCCCGTCGGTTGAATCAGATAAGTCCGTTGAAAAAGACCATTTGCCTGATATAATCTTTCCCTGGTTCAACTGCTCGTGCCCTAAGAAACCCCCAATTACTATTTGAAGAAAAGAAAACTCCCTCATTTGTTATTTTTACTAGTTTACCTTTGCACTTGGCTTCCCCTTTTTCCTCGTCAGGCGGTCGAGGGACTTGAACCAGTTGCCCGAGGCAGGCTGCCGGCGGGGCGGGGAGGGTGTGGGTGTCGGGCTAGGGGTAGCCAGACGGCGACGGCCACGGTATCTTTCAGCCTGGAAGATATTATAACACATTGAAAATATAATGCTTTGTTGAAAATAAACGTATTTATATAAAGGAAACAATTCCTAGGGGACTGTTTTTTGAGAGTATAAGCTATCCTAGTACCAAACTTCATTAAAATCCGTTGAGGCGTTTGAGCGTGAAGGCAGAACAAACTTAAACACACTCTGAGAAACACATACAAACATTCGCCTTAATAATATACTAGCTGCGCCTTGCGGTTCCAACCGCGTAGTTCCCGTCCCCTTGAGAATACGAGGATAAAACATAGCCCATGTTACTCGCTGATAATGTAACTTTCCATTGGTGAATGAATTTTCAAAATCGGTAAAACGGTTTAGGCGTGAAAACGTAACAAACAAATAAACAAAGTCACTTTCGCATTTATAATACAATGTATTAAGTTAGGGAGTTTGATAAACTGTTTTATTCAATATTTTGAAACCATAATTCTAGCTCTTTTAATGCCATAATCTAGCTCCTAATGCCCCATCTCAGGCACCGGTGTGTTATCGAAAAAAGTGAGTGTGGTGATGGCTATTTCGAGTCGATGACTGCATGACAATGCCGCCGATATGTTTGTACAACATCATCACGTCTGTCTGTAGATCACGGACAGTTCATTGACATGCAATGCAAATAGAAACATTGGGTTCCGTAGTCCACAGAACCTAAGTAACAAAGAAAAATTCACAAATTCGATCGCTTTAAACAGATTTCTCGTTATTTTTCGAGTTGTTTACCATGAGTTTGTGAGTTTTTCTCGTTCGCATTTTCATGCGTCAGCAGCGTAGTTCACCGAACGTAAACTCAAACTCAAACTCATTTATTCCTTTAGATCTCAAGTATCGTTTGGACACGTCAAATTTTACACACACAAGTAAACATATTCATGAGCATATAACGTGTAACGTGTGTATACTGCTTCGAAATATCGGGAGTCAATATAACTCACAAATCATGGTAAATATCTCGTTAACTCATAACATTACGCTAATATTATAAATGCGAAAGTTTGTACATTTATTATTTATTCCGTCACGCGTCAACAGGGGTACGGACTTGGACGAAATTATAAAATAAACAGTATAAAAACATTGTAGTAAAAAAATATAAAAACGGACGACCACCGACTGCGGAGTAAGACGCAAGCAGTCGGTGCCTAGGGCTCCAGAGAGAGAAACCTCCTGATGCGTGCCGTGTCCAGGAGTACCGCTTTCTGTATCTGGCCCTTGTACAGCCGCCTAGCGAGAGCCTCTTTAGATGTTGGTCGAGGCTCTTCGCTATTGTTCTTGTTATTATTATTATAATTCCACAATTATATTAAGTACCGATAACGAAGTTTGGGGTTAGATGGCGCTATGTATAATGTACGTGAATATTCATTTATTTATTGGATAAGTATGTACGGAACCAGATATATTAAGCAGTTAGATTTTTGTTATTGTTCTTATAAATTATCTGTCATTACATAGATAAGGTATATTTATGTTCATGCATCATTTCTTCTATCAATATAACCATAAAAAAGGTTACATGACGCCACCATGCGCAGCAAAAAGTTTAAGCAAAACATCAACAAAAACCATTTTGAAATCTTGAATAGCTTTTGTGTAAAAAAAAATTGATGATTTGAAAGCTTAATAAAATTCATTAAGTACCTAGGTAAACTTATTGAATCTGATGTATGTACATATAATAGCTATTTAGGTTTATATGTATTACGCAAGCTGTAGATATATGATCAATTAGTTTTAGGGTTTTAGCACTGCTAAATTAAAATTTGCTGGTTAAGTATTTCTTTTAGTCGTCAATTTTCAAGTAAATATTCAACTGAAATTAATATTATAGCTTAGACCTGATTTACAGTCAAAGCTGAAATATTTTATTTCCATGAATAAAATATTTGAAAAAAAAAAAATGGGAGATTCGCTTTAATTATGAGGTCATTATTTCTTAATACTAATTTTGGTGCTGGTTCAAACCCTATTTGACCTTCCATTTAAAAGAACTAGCACGTAGTTGTACTAGCACTTAGTTGGTAAAAACTGTTTAAAACCACCATGTTTATAAATGTCGGTGTCCCTCAGGGTAGTGTTCTATCTCCTTTATCATTCACCTTATTCCAAAATAACTACTTCTATCTTTTATCTTCGTTATCATTTGGACGAAATCACCAATGCATTCATTAATAACCTTCTGCAACTTCAATCTTGTTCGACTAGTTTCGGAATTCATATTAACCCAAATAAATGTCAAGTGGTTATATTATCTGTAGTGCTCGTAAGCTTGCCAAAACGAGTCTTAAGATGGTAAATAATATTAAAATAAATATCGTGTACATACACACGACATCATCTAGCCACAAACTTGTGCTACGAGACCCATATAAATATAACTGATACAATACTTATATAGTACTTTTTATACATACGTACACATAAACACCCAAGCAGGACAGTATCTTAGTTTGTCACACAAATGTTTGTTGGTATTCCAACATAGTTTTCGCCAGAATTTACCTTGGAAACCTAATACATTCAGATTATCTATGCAAAGAACAATGACCCCAGGATATTTGCTTCGAAATAATCATGTATATTCGTCTGTCTGGATACCAAAAAAGATTTGTTTGCACGGTTCTGAATGTCAAATACTAGTTTACTGGCCTTGGTGAGCCGTAAGGATGCTGAAAATATTTCATATTTTTCTCTTTAAACAAACGCATTCACTGTTACCCTTGCGTTAATATTCCTTGTGTCGCAGGAGACATCGACACAAATAGTCACACAACTCAAACACCCAAGTGTATTATATGTATGTATTTACAAAAAAAGTACTATATTAGCATTCTATCAGTTACCTAGTTCCCATATTACAAGATATGCTTAGTTTGGGGAAAGATCGCTCTGTAAAATGTCCATGAATTTTTTATTTATCCGTCTGAGAGTTGTCCTGTCACCGCACAAAATGTACTCAATCCAAAAGCTATCTGCCAAAACGGATTCCCTAAGGTCGCAGACCATATGGCGACCCGTCGGCCTCGCGTCTCTCAGAAGCGTAATACCTACCTCAATACCTACTTTAAACCTACGTAATAAGTGTTCCGTTTCGATTGTACTTTTAGTTCACCTGACCGTGATATTGGATTAGTTTAAACTCCAATACAGGATGAATGTAAATTTAATTATATTTGAATCATATTCATACTTATTTATTCATTAAGATCTCAAATATCGTTTAGACACGCGAACAAGTAAATATATTCGAATGCACGCACACAGATACGTCAAATTACATGTATAAGTTAGTTATAATTGTCAAGATTAAGGTCCAAACTCAAACTCAAACTCACCCCGCAAAAGGTATTCTGCGTTGTCCCCATATGTTTAGAACCCTGCTTTATTTACGATAAAAATATTAACAAGTATTCTATCAGTAATATTGCTCCGATAGTGCAAACTATGCTTCATTTGTGGCTAGATGGCGCTGTGAAATGTACAATAAAATATTTTTTTACATATATTGGACATCGCATAACATATATACAAAAAAAAAAATTATGATGCTTCTAAACATGAAATAAAAATTGATCTTTTCCTCATAAACGCTGTTGACATCGAGCTGTATTTTATAAAGCGCTTTTATAGGTACATGCTAGCAGAAATAGTCATAAATTAGATCGTTAAAATGTTATTTGTGATCTAAAAGGTGTAGTTCCGGTTTCTAGGGTTCCCTTCTAGGATCTCACTTGATTTTAATTGGTTACCTCCGGCTTCTTGCCTTCACATAAAAAACGCTGGTGAAATATGCGCTCCGGAACTCAAGAAAAGTGTCTCCTCTCTAAAATTTTAACTGCAAAGTGAACATTTTTGTATGCAAATACAATAATAATAATATAAATAGTCATTTGTTTCAGATAAAATAAAATCCATAATCAAGCATATCAATTAAATACATATATTAAAATTTCGAAAACAATTTCAAAGAAACGTAGTTTTTATCACAAATACATATTATGCCTTGAGTTTTGTTACTTTTACTTTTCTTTTAATAATTGTGTACCTATATAATTTAGGACCTTTTTGGAAATAAATTATTATTATTATATTATATTATTATAATTAGTTAAGGCCTAATAAGATAAATTAGTGGTACGGAAGCTTTAAAGTGCGAATACGAGTATTACCGAGCCGGTTTTTTTTTATATTAAAAATGCGATTTTATTGACACCCGCTAAGATTTGGCATACTAATTTAATATCGCTAAGCATATGTGACCTTATCGAACAATCGTTTGACCGACTGCAGAACAGGTTTATGTGTTTACGGCAAGATGGATCCAATTAGATGGACCGTGTTAGTTCCTTCATGATGTTTGGCTTCGAATGAGGATGGTAAACTGTTTTTGAACTTTTACCTGTACCGTAAACGTTTGTGCTTATTGCGTGTAACGCTAGATATCATCAACGGAGCGCATCCTAGAGACAGACATGTTTTTTTAAGGATCATGGTGAAATTTGGAGGTTCTCGTGTCCGTAGATAGATAGATATGTACTCTCTTTTAAACGTATCATCCCCGTCTCAGGTGATGGACGCAGCAGGATGAATGTGACTCAGTAAAGATTTGGATCTCATACTGAGACGCGCGCATTACTGTTGTCATTGGCGAGGGTCATTGGTGAGGGCGACTTAGTCAAAATTTAAAAAAAAAGTCGGATATTGGTAAATCCTGGTACTGCATTTTTCTATGAGATTTTTACCACTACGTCGTTTAACACCCAATCTTCAAATGGTAAATCAAGACAGGAAAAATTGGAACTATACAGGGAAGATTAGCATAGCAATATTGATAAAAATCATTATTGACGTAAAATTTTACGTACAGTTTTTTACATAGACTAACTACAATATAGACTAAGACAAAAGTACACATTACAATGATTTGGGCCCTTGAGCTCCTACACTAAGCATAACTTGTATTATAGTAGCAAGTGATCCATATTATAGTACAGTCACCGTGACCAAAAGTTTACAAGATCTAGAAAAATAATTAGACAGTATATTCCATCAGCCAAACCAGACACTGGCAGAATTTGTGTGGCTAAACACAAAAAGCCATATAGAAGTAGTAATATTTCAGTGAAAAATTAAAATGTCCATATTAATTCCAGGTACAGTTAGGAATTAGATACTCATTAGTTAGTCCATCTCGGAGGTGGTGATGACGTCACGTGACATTGACCTAAGGCTGTTGAACCGACTTTTTACGGATGACCAGAGATGTACTAAGGTATGTTGCAAAGGTTGCATAGAAGAGATCACTTTTAGTGATAATGCCGCCCATTGTGCAACTACCAATGTGTTAGTGTTATGTAACTTGCTTGTAATTGATTTTTTCTTTCTGGTGTGCAACGAAGAGTATGTCTATTTATCTACTAAAGAGCATTTTATAGCCAGTTCCTTTTTTAAAATGATCGTCTTAATTTGAATGTATTTCCGTTCCGTATTCAAAAGGGAATTTGGACTGCGTACCCAAAAGTTAAATGAAATCATATTACTGGGTGTTAGTATATTCTATATGTATAATGTATGCATTTAAAAAAATTAAGTATTCTATCAGTTATCGAATTCCCATAATACCACCTAAGTTTAAGGGCTAGATGGCGAGGCGCTATGTGAAATGTCCAAGAAAAAAAATATTAAAAAAAAAATGGTTTTTTTTGGCCCTATTTTCACCAATATATTTATTTTCACTGTGCCTAATTACGTCCACGACGACATGTGATATTTGTTAGTGAATTTGACGACAGACTACCATTGTGCCGTCAGATCCTTTGTCTCGATCACATTCGATGAGATCCACGAGGAATGCTCTGATCGCTGTCTTGACTAATGTCTTCACGATTAGTTCCTGACGGGAGACAGATGGAGTTGTACGAACGTGTGAATTGAGTTCTCAAGAACTCCCGAAAACGCTGACGAAATAGCTGATATTTTTTTTAATTTATAAGATGAGCCTCGCTGTTTAAAAGATGAAAAGAAACGAGAAGATGGGAAAAACTGTTGTCATTCAATGCTTCAGATTTTCGGGGTAAAAACTAGCCAGGTAAATCCTGGTTCCATCCTGATAATACAAGTAACTGAATAACTGGACGCCAATCTCTCAATTCTGTCAATACTTTTGAAGATCTCCCGTTCTACTTCTGTCTCACTCATTCACTTTTTATTTGGATTTCTTTAAACTATTTTTTTTAATTTTCCGTGCATTTTCAAGCATTTTCTTGCATACAAACGTTTGCGACAATTACAATTAATAAGCCAAAAAGCTGCAGCCGTTCTAAAGTGATGCCCTTACATAAATTCGGCAATTGATTTTTATTTGTATAATATATAATAGATAAAATAATTTAAATTTTATCAAATCCATGAATAATATATTTAGTGAATCATAACTTTTAAGTCATAGTTACAACTTGAATAATAGTTATAATTGTTCGTGAGAAAAGGCAGGCTATTATCCGAGGGGTCAATTAAAAACAACTTTGTTGAATACTTAATTACAAACTCAAAATATGCAATTATATCATTACAAACATAACAAGCTCATTTGTTAGACGAAATAATCTTTTGGAGATTTTAAACAATCATAACAGAGTTTTCCTCTAGTTTATATTTGAGTATAACAATAATAATAAATATTGACGGACATTAAGCGCAATCTAGCCTTTTTTTTACATGGGGAAATGCGTTTGCGTATCATCCCTCCGGAGGAGGAGGGGGGAGGGGTAGGAACGGGTATGTCGGACTCAGCTTATAAAGCTGAGTGCCACTACCGACTAAAACCCCACGATGCTCTCTCTTGACTACGACGGGGCTACGGGAATCGCGATATGCATACATCTGCGGAAAGCGCCATCTAGCCTAGCTTGTACCACGGGAATAAGATAACTGATAGAATACTTTTTGCAGTATTTTCAAACACATAATACATATTAACTGAATAAACAATACTATATGTTTACATTGGATCACACGCAATATAAAATACTGCTGAACAAAGAAATCATTTAAAAACGTAGCTTCTAACAGTCAAGGCAAATGTAGGATTTCCCGATAAGCAAAATAATCAGCGTTAAGTCGTCACGCAGTTCACCGAATGATACGTGACGAGGGTTTGATGCGCACGCGCACGGTACACTTCACGACACAATCATGACTTTAACGCCACGCCATGATTATTTGGCCCCGATCTCACGGTCTTCTAGCAGGTAGACGAAAATTCTTACAATTTTAACCGACATAAAAAAGAGGATATTTTGAATTAGGGTGCATACACCCTAATTTTTTTATTTTTTGCAACGGACTTCAATATATTGGCTAATTCAAAAATCCGAAAGGAGACATAACATCCCCGTCTCAGGTGACGAGCGCAACGGGGTCCGACTTGGTTCTTCTCATACTTCGGTCGGAGAGGACCTAAGTCGTATAGCTGTTGTTATGGGCGGAAGTAACCACTGAACATCAGGTGGGTCAGGTCATCCTATCTTTTGCTACTTAAAAAAAAAAGTTTCACTCCCTACGGTTTATGGGTTAAAACATACAGCCCTAACAATATAGGGCGGAGAAACGCACGCAGTCTTACTAATAGGGTTCTTTATCAGTCAGTAGTATGTCTGCCTTCTGCGTTATAGGTCGTGTGTTCGATTCCGTCACACAAACATTTGTGAAACGAACATTGATGTTAACACTCAATTATTATGTTGCGCCCCGCGGTTTCACCCGCATAGTTCCCGTTCCCGTGGAGAATACATTGATTTTATTTTTTTCGTTAATTTTCCAATGTTTTAATAGTTATTCTGCTATTCGGGACGGAAACAAATCCAACAAATCAAAAACCATGGCAATCGGTCCAGCCGTTCTCGAGTTATAAGTGTTGTAACAAACCCGACTTCTTTTATATATATATAATAGATTTTATAGAAACCTCAAAAATTGTAGCCTATATGTTATTCTGATGTATAAGCTATATTGTGGTAAAGTTTCATTCAAATCCATTCAGTAGTTTTTACGTGAAAGAGTAACAAACATCCATACATCCATACTTACAAACTTTCGCCTTTATAATAGTAGTAGGATGTACAAATAAATCTACTTTATAAATATTATAACAGTAATTATAGTACATGCTATGCTTAGTTTGGGACTATTTTATTTTGATTTATAGATGAAAATGTGTACGATAGTACTATTCATATTCCGTGCTACTGTCCTGGATGACTCGATTACATTCGAATGAATTATCATCGATCATTGCAACCGACTCAATCGGAGGCAGCTCGTTTGACACTGAGTCGATTAATGCATTTGCATGACTATTTTTAGAAGACTTTGATTTTATCGCGTCGAGGTTTCTAGGAAATCGCTCAATTGATTGGTAAACGAAGTTCTGTGGTTTCATTCCTACAAGTTCCATTAGCTTTCAGATTTTCAACGTCATGTTTCAACATTGAAATTAACATTTATTCTTATCATAGGAATAGTCTCAGACATCTCATTTAATCTTATGGAATGCGAATTTATATATAACAAACATAAGCTGCTTTTTATACTTCAGTAGTTCAGTTCAGTTAACTTTTAACTTCAGTTAAACAAACAGACACTTGCATTTCCGTGCTGTTTCTTTTGGTGTTGATGATTTTCATCATTAGAAAACTCATGTTTGAATTTAAAATATAACGAAGACTAAAAAATATCAACGCGTATACCAGGATTACAGCAAGACACAGCGGTAGAAATAGGGCATAGAGACGGGACGGCGTACTGTTATACTTTCACTTTTGTGCGCAACGGCCCGGGAGACCAGGGGATAAGCAGACGCGAGGATATCGCGAGGATAAACGAGTACTTGTTTATCTGAGTGGCCAGTCTTATAGTTGGATTTTCTAACCCACCAATCTTCTATCTCTTTCTGTTTTCCTTTAATTCCTGTCAGATTGGATATCAAATTCAAAATACGTTATTTTCGTTCGCGCTATCCATTTTTCAATTATCAAGGGATTTCTTACATATATAGCCAGAATTTGTTGGTAATTATCGTTGTTATAAGCTTTGTGCTTGCTGCCAGATTACAAACGAATGTTTTAGCTGATTTATTCGTGGGAAAACAATGCCGGCGAAGAGCTTACACTTGACACATCTACATTCCCACTGTAATCCACAACGCAAAAAGTTAATAATAAATACGTTTACATATTCATACCCCTGCACTAGGATTCCCTGTGTTGCAGATGGTATGGACAAACACAGAAACACAAGGCTTTGCGGGAATTTGTGTAATATAATGTAGATAATTTGTTAATTTAATTTAGATTTAGATTAGCCTTAGATGGGTTATACTTATATTAAAAAAACCTTCATAACTTATAAATATTGGTGGACATTTCCACAGCGCTATCTGGCCCTAAACGAAACATAGCTTGAATTGTGGAAACTATACTACTGATATATTTTATTTGCATAAACTAATATGTTTATACACCCAGAATCAGAACAAACATCTATGCTTCTCACAGAAATATTCAAAAAAAGCTATTATATTACCAATTGAGTTGTGATAAAATTTCTTGTTATTTTCAGAACTTAAAAGTCTGTTGAAGCCAGCTATGTAAGCTTTTACCTTGTGCCTAGCACAAAGTGTTTTAGTTAGCTGCTAACTTGCAACTTCCAGCATTCCAATGCTTTACTTTATAGCTTTAGAATAATTATTTTAAATCTAAAACTGCTTTGTTACCATCGATCCAATTTAAGGTTCTATAAAATAATGCCTAAATTTCAACTTGTCTATTGTATGGTTTATATTTTTATGCCGAAATCATCAAAATACTAAATGTTTCAAAGTTTTATTCGTCAATTTCTTGGTTGGTTTCTCAATTTCTAGGGAGAAAATTTAGTGGAATTTGGACTTTTTTTTTATGAAACTGGCTTGTTTTCCACTTAAAAAAACAATAACTGTGACAACTGCCACATTTGACAATTACCGATGTGCTCCCGTGTTAGTAATTAGTGAAAAAATATTCTGCTTACATCTAAATTTACTTATAATGACATCACTTCATTAATTAATTTCAATGCATTTAAAATTGTTTTATTACTTTGTATGAAATCCACTAGTTAGTATTATTGAAGCCCAATCACTCTCGCTTGTCGCGAGTAAATGGTATTTAAGTCTGTGTCCAACACTGATATCATTACAGGTTGGTACGGTTTTCTAGAAGTGAAAACGCGAGTCGGAAAGCGAAACTAATATTTATTATATCTTCCCATTACGTTTGAGTAATCATAGCCAATTTTGTACGTATTCTTATAAAACTATTGTTTATCCGATCTATCAGTTTCAATGTTATTATAGATTCATAAATTTCTGATTGAAATTAATAGGAATTGACATAATCAAAGTTATATGATATCTGTTCTATGGAGGATTGAAAGCGATGGCCCAAGGAGTGGCTTATTACGAGTTGCGTAATGTAATTGAAGGTATTTACTATCGTAACTCGATACAAATGCAAAACATAGATTTGTGATTGTGTAAAGTGAGTTTGTAGAAAGTGTAGAAACCACGTTAAATCTGCTGGAGGCAATTATTTACAGCCATAATAATGTAGAGGCAAAGTATTATACAGCTTAAATTCGGATGTCATTTGCATCAATAATTTGCGCTATTTATTACTGGCTGTGCACCGTATGGTGTGGCCCGTACACACAGCCCGAATCGAAAATCATATGCATGAATTATAAGAAAGAGAAGACATTTTTAAAGATACATTACAAGCATGTTAAACACGCGCAAAACACAAGGGTATAAAAATGAAAGATTACAAAAAACACACAAAACTAAGACTAGTCCAAACAGGTTAAGCATCTCGCTGAACTGAAGTAGGTTACAATTTATCAGAAAGTATGTACTTACATAAAAAAAAAAAAAAAAATCATACGGTAACAATATCAGTCTTAGACCAAAGCATTGTCAAAAACTCTCGAGTCACCTCTCTCGCCTTCGATTTTATCATTTTTTAAGTTAATTTATGTTATTAAGAAATGTAATAAATAATATTTCATATATTATCGAAATCCACTGGTATCAATGAACCTGCGACCTTTACAGGTCGCCGCGGGCGGGGCGAGTGCATTGTTTGCGATGACGTGTGCTTTTGTTCTGCGCTTCGAGAAAATATTTTACTTGTGAGTACTAAATTGGGTTTTATATATATTTTTTCTTTATGTATTCCTGGTAGTTTTAGACATTGGCCATGAGACCCCCTACTACTAACTTATCCACGGGACCGTCAAAAAATATCTTGGTAAGTTAAATTGTTTTTTTCAACTTTTTGATATTATTTATTTATTTACTAGTTATCATAAAAAAATTAAGCAAAGGTAAATAGTTTTCTTTTTAAATGATGTACTTACCAATGCTGGTGAGTCCATGGGCCCTGCGGTTCTTGACCTGGTCTTCCTCAGCTCGCTTTCTCCATCCGAAGGTCTGTCGCTCTCCCGCTCCGAGGAGTTGTAGCGCCTCTTCTCATCTCTGCGCTCCTGGTAACGACGTTCCTCTGTAGATTTTCTGTCGTATCTGGAAATGTTATTTAAAGTTTTAAACTAAACTAGCGGATACACAGCGTGTGCTACTACGCTAAAATAAGAAATATGTTTTGTGCTTAATGCATTGTTTTAGTGGTCTAATACCATTTTCGCATTATTGCATTTCTAATGAAACCGGTTTGGGGCACATCGGTTGGATGGTTTCAAAGTCTATAAAAGACATACCTAGGTAGAAAAAAAAACGTATTTTATATTTTAGGATTATCATTTTCTCCTAAACTTATATTTACCTACTTATGTTATTATTATGTAACTCGTCTCTGTTTTAAGTTCAAAAATATTTCAATTCTTGCAAATAAGATATCACTATTTGGTGATATCAGTCTTTTTAAATAAATGACCTTGCATCATTATTACTTAGTTTGGCTTCTTAAAAATTATATTAGTTAATCTTATCATTAAGATATTTATTAATGCTAGTAACCCTTATCTACAAGAAATGCAAATATCTTTTGAAACGTGAATGGTCTTCAGTGTCCAATATTTCATCGTTGTTCTCACCTTTCGTCATAGTTCCTGTACTTGGGCTCCAAATCACTGTCCCGCGCAGCGTCACGTCTAAATCTATCTAGATCCTCTCTAGAACTCTTGTTCCTCCTGTCATCTTGTCTGAACCTGTCCAAGTCGTCTCTGGGACTCCTTTCCTTTCTCTCGTCTTGTCTGTATCTGTCTAGATCTTCTCTAGAAGACGTTTCTTTTCTCTCATCTGTTCTGTACTTGTCTATGTCATCTCTGGAGTTTTTGAACCGTCTTTCGTCTCCAGAGCATTCATAGTTTATCTTCTTGACTATGATTTCACTAGGTTCTGGGTCAGTATATCTGAAACATGAATTTTACTTTAGAGAGTAAACTAGCTTTCTCTATTTTATAATCTGTAGTAACTTTATCGGTAGTAGTAACCTATTGTAATTTATCTTCAGTTCATAATTATGTGATCTCAATTTTTTAATTTAAATTGAATTAGTCGTTTAATCAATAATCCTCAAAATAAATTAAATCTTGTATAAAAAACTATACCTTATTTAAATTTACTTCAAATTATGAAATTAAAAACTGAGACGTGAATCATAATAGGCGATTTACCTCCTGTATTCGGAGTCCCTCCTGGCAAGATGTTCAGGGCTCTTGAGCACCCGCGTGCGAGTCTGCTTGACCACCTTCTCTTCCTTCTCTTTTTTGCTCTTCTTTGAAGAGTCGCGAGAGAACAGCTGTTTCACCTTCAGCAAAAAAATACATTATTTTAAAATTTATGTAGCCGGGACGTGATGGATTATGAAAAGATGTAACATTATACCACTCTCAAAATAATTTCCAAAGGATCAAGAGATATCAAAAAATCGTATACGTATGTTATATACATACCTTTTCAAGTCCAGAAAGCTTTTTAGCCTTTGGTGGTTTCGCACTAAGTTTATCATCAATTCCGTTTGGACTTTTCTCATATCTCTCCATATTGGGATCGAGTCGAGACTCGTCATCGGCACTCCGTTCCCTAGAGCCTTTTTTATATGCATCATAAGGTTTATATTTTAAATGCTCAGTGTTTGCGTAGATCTGTTCACCAGGGTAGTTATCTTCTGTATGTCTTCGTTCACTGTCCAAAAACGATGATGTCCTGTGCACTTCGTCATCGCTTTCGTATCTTTTATGCCTTCGATGTAATTCACCACTGTCTTTACGGAAGTCATTCTCGATTCCTGAATCCACGAGGCGATTATCAAAACGACTAGGAGAGCGATCATAGTAATCTCTACTGTCACCAGAATCATGACGTCTGATTGTAAAGTCTTCTTTGTATCTATCTTTGTTCTTGACACGGCGTAAAGAGTTGTGATAGGATTCTGCATGTTTGGTTGGAAGATTCGCGTATTCTTCGTCTCTCTCTTGAGCAATCTCAGGATTTGAAGAGTAATGCCCTTTCCTTTTTCCAAAATATTCGTCTCTAACTTTATATTTTTGCCCAGTTTGCAAGACATCATGACTAGAAGTGAGCTTTTTTGATCTATATTTTTTGTCTTTATATTCATCAGGAGTCAATACAGGTTTTGCTATATTTGATTCAAGACTAGGAGGTTCATACTCGGGCTCCGGTGGGATAACCTTCCTATTATCTTTAAACCTTGGCTCCAACCTGTTTGAATAATCACGTCTATCTACTTCATCTTTATGACCTTTGTGGAATGCCCGGGACTCTGTATTATACTTTGTATTCAGTTTGTCTGAATCATACTTATCATATTCTTCAGTTACACTGTTTTCAGCAAAGCCATCTCTTTCAAGCGTATGACGGTAATAGCGAGCCGTTTCGTTCACGTACCTTTCAGTTGCTTTCATCTTTTTTTCTGCTTCGTATATTGGATCAGTTTCTATCAGATACTTAGTTATAGTTTCATTGACATTTACTCTTCCACGTTCATGTCTTCGAGCGTTTAGTCGAGATTCTAAGAGTTGACGCCTGTGACTTAGTTCATTAAAATCTAAATCAACCTTAGCCGTTTCTGGTTCCTTTTGTTTTTTCTTTGTATCCATTCCGTCGCCACGGCCTCGAAATTTATCAATTAAATCATGAGAGTTATCATTATGGGATGGGTAATCATTAGCGTATGTTGGCTCAAAGTCATCAAAGCTAGTCATCCTGAACTCCCTAAACTTCGGTCTTATTGGAGAATCTGTTATTTTATACCCTTCTGGAATACCATTACCTGTCTCAGTATGTTTATAATCAAATTCATAGTTACGATTATTTGAATACTTATATCTTTCTTCATAGCCAAGACCCTCATCTTCATCAGATTGGTTACCGAATTTATCACGAGTGGGCGAATATTTTGTATGTAAAGTATCTTTATTATATTGATGAGGGTTTTTGTCACCGTCACGTATGACCTGGGCATAAACAACTCCTTTATCAGGCATTCTGTTTACTGGAGACGGTACTCTATCAGGGCTATTCCTTACAAAGAGATTACCATCGGGACTAGCACTAGCTTTGATGTACGAAAATGGTTGGTTATTATTTGTTCCGTTAGATGGTGAGATCAAATGACTTTTTGGAGGAGAAGACAATTGGTCTTCCCTTAAAATTCTAACCATGTGATTAACGGTATGTCCTCTAGTTAGTGGTGGCTTATCAGGGGGTTGCTGGCTGCTGTGTATCATATCTCTATCAGCATATACGTTTTCCTCAATTTTTCTGATGCTGTCTTTAATTTTATCTTTAACTTCAACGTTATTTATATTTTTTGCTTTTATGCTATCGATTTCATCAATAAGTAAAGATTGTTTCACGCCTGTTCTACGTTTAGGTGTTTCGCTTATTGCCGGTGATTTTTTATTATCCTTTTCAATAGGTTTTCCTTTTTTAGTTCGGGTTGGAGGTCTGGGTTCCTGTTTTTCAGGAGTCCTGTTATATCTTGGTGGTTTTTCAACCGGATTCACCTTCTTATTCGCAACTTTTTCTTGAGTTTCAGACTTATTGCTGTCTTTCTGTGATAATTTTTGTTTTTGAAATACCTCAAGAGGTGGAGTTTTCTTGAAATAATCTTCTCTTGGGGAACTTTCTATAATAGGTGACAACTGAGATTTCTTATTTCTCAATGATTTAAGGAATTCTTCAGTCTCACTGCCAGATCTTTTTCGTATCGGTTTCGTTTGTGTGTTAAGCTTAGTGTTAGATTTCAAATCGGTGACGTCACTCTTGCTTCTTTTGACAACTGCTATTGGTTTTGTAGTAACTACAACTGGGTCAACAGGACTTTTATTCCTTTGTGCTCTTCTGAAGATTGTAGACAGCGATGTTCTTTCTTTTCTCTTTTTAGGACTTACATCGCTGGTGGATCTACCGAGAGATGATTTACCATCCGGTGTGGTATCGTCACTATTTCTCCGTCCTAATCTGTCTTCTTTAAATTTCCTTCTGTGTGGGAGGGAGAAGAACTTTTCCGGAGGGTGATCAGCTGTGCAAGTGATGTTTTGTGCTTGTTCTATAACTTTGTTAGCTTCGTTTATAAGTTCTTGTTCGGAAAGATGGTTGAATGGTTCTTTCCTGATGGATGGTTCAGCTGAGGCACCCCGCAGCTCCCGCGGTTTACCTGGAACAAAAATAATTATTATACTTCCTAATCATCAAGTATTTTCTTACGTCTACATATGATTAGTGTTTAATAATTTCCATTCTTAGTCATCTAAGTCATATCTGTTAAGATGAAGCCTTATGAAATTTCTGTTAATCGATGATTGAATGAAATTTTATATGAGTTAGACATAAAAAGTGTTTGAGTATTTCTAAGAAGTTAAATAAGAGACGAGACAAAAAATTGAAGGTAAGTATGACTTGGATGAGCATGTTAAGTAGATATTAGTTATGGTCCCTGATTATATTCGGATGTTCTTAAAGATCATTAATCATGTTGTCATAACAACTTTAGAATATTTTTACTTCGTTCATGATTAGCGTTTACCAAATCAATATTCTCGTTAATAACAAATCCAGCTAGTTGCGATTTAGCTCATATCGATTGATTTCTTCAACTAATGTCTATTAAACTGGAATATGTATATATAGATATGTTATAGTTAGTTATTATATTATATATTGTATAACTTTTCCTCTTTTTATATGTGTACACAGTCTACCTATTTAATCAACTTTCTCTTTCCTCAAAGGTTTGCTGGAAGAAAACTCTTTATAGGGTTAAGTTTGCCTTTAAACATATTTTTTTTAATACCCAGTTTAAATGTGTTTTGTGTACAATAAAGAATTACAGAATAAATTGTTAAAAATTACTTGGTAGTGTCGGTATTTTTATATAAATATGTATATACGAGTTCACGCGTTCTTATTACTAAATTTAGCGCTTGTCCTTATCCGACCCTACTGATCTCTATTATTAGCGCTAACATAGGTTAGGCAGCGGTTATTTTGTGTTGGTTGCCTTCTGATTGACGCCATTTTGATGCTGTAAACAGATACGAGTGTCCAAGAAACTAAGCTTTTGTGATAATATTTTTTCCTCTTCGTAACGAAATTTACAATGCACACAATTTCCTCAAAATTAATACAATATTTGGACAATTTATTTGGAGGTAATGAACTGGGCAAAATACTTTGTTTGTGAGTACATACTCAATCATTAATCAACCGATTTGGAAAATTATATTCCTATTTGAAAGGTTGTTAAATCAAAAATCTGGAATAATATGTCATCCAAATACTCGTAAACGAAATTGCGTATTTTGCGATCCTGTGACTTTTTTCTTCGCTCATTGTAGACCGATTTGAATGTCTCTTTTTTAAACTGCTAGAGTGTATCCCCTAAGGACCAGAAATAACAGAAGAAAGTATTAAAGATTTTTGTTTTTAGATTTTATAAAACATAATTTTTTAAAATCAGATTTTCAACAGTTAAAATCCACTCAGTGTCATCGTATACACTTGTGCTAAACTAAACGAGTTTCTGCATTTCAAGTTTATATCCTCGAGAATAAAAACGAAGTATTATTTAATCTGTGCCCCATCTGTCGCAGCCTCCGGTGACGTCAGCAGTACAGTGTATTTTTAGCAATGACGACTTTCGTCCAAAACAGTTGTTTTGCTTTTCGTTTTTACATCAAGTAGAACGTGCCCGTGATAGCATTCTCGATGTTATCTCCTCCGGTAATGTGGAACTTTTTTAATTTATACAATGTTTATAGCTCATTTATGTATGCGGCTGAGATCTCGTTTCGAGTAATCCATTTTAATATTAATACAAAGATTTTTTGGAATACCTAAAATAGTAATAGTAATTTTTAACTAAACTTTCGCGTTTCGCGTCAAACTGACGTTTGCGTACGACAAGACCATAGACAACGCTTGATGTTTTACAAATAAACGAATAGGTTAAGCGTTCGACAACTGTTTGTACATTTGGCTACCAATCGAATATCGCTAATAATTCAGTTTTGGTATTCATTAGAACAGAAACGGGCGGCCTTCAGAGCGGTATAATCTATCTCTGTTTATCATAAAATATCACGCATAAGACTTACACCATGATAGCTGAATTATCATGTTTGACTGTAGGTCAGGCAGTCGTTATTTTCAGACGCTGCAGCTAAAATCAAACGCAAATCATCAAATTATTTACTCAAGAAGGTTTTGTGTCCCGCCAGTCGCATAGTGCCGCGTAGTTTATAATTAGGATTAACGCAGGCGGCCGATAAAAATCGATCATCGATTTTTGTGCTATCACCGTCAACTGTCCGAGGGTCTGTGTCCGATTGTACGCTGACTAAATGACTAAACTTTAGGTACAGCCTTCGACAAGGTTACTGTCGAGTCAACAATCCTGAAGATGCGTCGTGGAGGCGAAACGTGTCGATTCTATTTTTAAATATTTACTAATTTATTAGCAGTTTAGCGGAGGTTACTAAATACACCTTTTTAGATCAAAATGGCCTTCCGCAAAGTCCAAAAATCCAGCGGCTGTATGAGTATAGGTCTTGTCACGAGAGAAAGCTATTAGAACTTGTTCTATCTTGGCGATTAAAATCGTTCGTCTGCGCTGCTTCTGTACAGTATAAAAAGAAATTATGTATCTTTCACACAGCGCCATCTAGCCCCAATCTAAGCATGGCTTTTACTATGGGAATAACATTTTTGATACACTACTTATTAAGTACTTTAGAAAATACATAAAAATAATACATATTAACACCCAGACAGAAAAAGCAACTATCCGTGTTCATCACACAAATGTTCCTCCCGGGAAAAGCGAACCCAGGACCTACGCGTAAAGCAGAGCCATTACCACCTGACCGGTGAGGCCTGCAACACCATTGTTTCAATAACAGGTGACTAAGCCTGCGTAGGAGTGCTCAAGTGGCTTTCATACATGTTACTTGCAGGTGACCATGTCACCGTTATGATGATGCCATCTCATACAATGATATTGATTTTATTATTCATGTCTACTTATATACCTCGTTTATAATTATTATTTCCTGTGTATCAAAGCAATCCTGTGTCTAGTTGTATTTTATTTAGTGCATGCTGTGGTCAACTGTAATTGAGGGAGCACATTGACCAAAAATTTGTAAATATATTGTGTATCTTTTGTTGGTGATCCAATAAATAAATAAATAAACGCATGAAATCACGTTTTCACGTAATATTAATGCTTTTTACCCGACTGCTCCAGATGGCTTTCGACCGTATGTATGTATATTTCTTTGGCACGCTTTGTAGCCAGCGGATGGATTTTAGCTTGAGAGGTATTGTTAGATTTTTTTTCATAATTGTGAGAGTGACAAACTGACTGAAAATTGACATATCTTTGTGCGCGTAATGTGGCTGAGAAGCTTTTATGACTCGTTATATGCAACCTTTACTTGTGCGAAATTTGACGTCTAAAACAATACTTGAGATCTAAAGAATCAAATGAGGTTGAGTTTGATTTTGTCAGGTTTAAAAAGCAGACTAATTTTAGTCAATCAACATCATTTTAAATTAAACTTCTTATAAGGAAGCCCACAATTAGGATTTAGGTATGACTATTTTTAATACGTATGTTTGTTACGTGATATCTGCCGATTGCGAATTGATTTTGATGATAATTTTTTCATTGATCGAGTTTACCTCAATTTGTACCTCAAAGGTACAAGTTTGTAGTAAAATAACACCATATTGGTAAAGCATAGGGAATGAAAGTATTATACTCAGTTTTTACGATTGACATACACTTCCTACTAGATACGACAAAACATAACATTTATTAATTTTGTTTTATTGGACAGATGTAAAGTTACTGCTGTTTTCACAAGTGAGTGAACATTGTTAAGATCATTCAGGAAGATTTCAAGTTGCCTAAATAAAAAAATTTCGATAAAAAATTGGTATTAAAAGAGATATCGCGTTGGTGGTCGTGTCTTGTAACATAACTGTACATACCAGTTATCATCAGCTATCCTATATCCTCCATTGTATAAAATGTGTCTCTTATTTGAATATTTACGTTCGCTTCGCAGAATAAAATTAAAATTCAATGTCATGCCGGAATTCATGACTAAAATATTATAGGTATGTCAGAGTTTTTGCTAGTTCTTAATAGTTATTAAATTTTAAATATAAATGGACATTTCACGCATCGCTCACAATAGCTTGTACTATGGGAACCAGATTACTGATTACTTAAATAGCTTTTTTTTGTAAGTTCTTCACATTATATTACATATTAAAACCCAGACAAGACAAACATGAGAATAGATATTCGTCACATACATGGGAATAAACAACGGCCTACAGAGGTACTGACAATTTTTTTTAATTCAGAACCAAATATATACAATTTCCTATATAAATTTCGTTACTCATACACGCTTAAAAGGCGCTTAACTTCAACACTTGTTACGTCTACTACGAAAGTCAAAGGTCTCAGGATCTTTCTACATGTTCGGGGAACAATCAGTCAAAAGCAAAGTCAAAAATCTGATCTGGACGGAGGTGTAAATATAATCTCCTTTTCAGATCATTCTAATAATTATTTCACGGTCAAAAACGTAGTCACTTGATCAAACATAGTGATATCACCAATACAAATAAAGCAAATATTTGAACGAACAAATATTAGTTATTTTTGCGCCATACCGAAAACCGCTGACAAGCTACTCTTAGTTTAAGGTTAGATTAACGATAACGTTATTTTTGTTTTGGTCTAGGCAACTGACAGAATACACTGCGCTGCCTCTATTCTAAGATCCGGCTGCAACATCATAGAGTTGCTGTTGCGCAGTTGGTCGCAACCTCTTCGCAGCCACACGAAGAGTTTAGTTTATTTTTCAAGTTCAATACATATACTGCTGTGAACTGGATTATACTTGAAAAACATTTTTTTTTTATTTATTGACAACAGAAAGAGGGCTTTGTCGCTTAGCGACCACATCGCCCAATCGCTAATTAACAAAACAAGTACAGAAAAACAAATGAATTGACGGGGCGGGTGGGCTTAGGGAACGTGCCACGGTGAAGCTAAGAGGAACCCGGGAGGTGCTGCTGCTTGAGGCTTTGCTTCCAAGCCGAGTAGGAGCGGCACAGTAGGTGGCGGTACCATATGGGGTACCGCAACTGAGGCGGTCTACAGCGTCGTACGGGCGGGAGAACAGTGCCGGTATTGCGGTGCGCCGCTCTTCCTACGCGGCCACGGCGGTCACCGTTGGATGCGTGACAAATTACTGCTGAATACTTCAATACTTCGCTTCACCTTGTAGATTTTCACATTGTTATGATTTCCTTGAACATGATCAATCGATGAATGCAGTCAGAACATACAATAAGTAATGCTAAACAGTAGTAAACCCGTGCCACACGGCTTGCGGACGTGTCGACCGTGTCTCGACCTTGCCATTTATTTTACTACGTTCTACAAAGGCGAGCTAGAAAAGGGCTTTCTTCAAGCAAACCTTTGGGGCTAGATAAAAGTAACTATCATAATCATATTATTTATTTGCGAACATGGGTTTACAAAGATGACATTAATCCACAGCGGCACTTCAATTTATCAAATATAAAAAAAAAACATAGGTAGAGAAAGCTAAAAATGGCCTTGCAGAATTACTTATTTTGCGATATTCAGGATACTGTGTTTTTTTTCTTCGCCCGTTGTATACAGATTTTGATGTTTGGTTTTTTTAATGGTAGGATGTTCCCTTAGCTTAAGAAATAACGGATGAAAGTATTGAAGTTGTTTTTATTGTTTTTTATAAACCACTTGTGTTGAACAAGTTGCGATATAAATATCTCACTGCAGACTGCAGATTATTCTAAAATGTTTGCCGATCGTGTAGCCGGTCCATAAGATTGATACACAAAGAGTGCCATTACAGTGGGCAGCGAACCTTGGACACTTCCGATTACGTGGGTGTTGGTGTTAATTTAGCGTTTTGAGATAAAAACTTATCTCGCGCCAATCAGGTAGTGTTTCGAAGTCTGGAGAGAAGTAATACTGCAAAATAGTTATGCAAGCACTATGGTCACGAAAAGACCAGAATTTCATTGACAATTCCGTGGTTTTTTTACTAGTAGCCTTCGTTAGCGAGATGTTTCGGGTTCGATTCCCGGCTGGGACACACTTTTTGTGTTAAGTATGAAGTTTGTTTTCGGATTTGACCGTCGTCCAGATCCTCTCACGAGAACTGGAATACGAATCACCACTGCTCGGCGGCAGATTACCAGGTGTGGAGGCCGGGTTTTTCGGCATAAGTTTTACTGCTAATTCTAGTCCCTTTATTAGACCCACCCAGGGGATGCCTAGGACTCTAAAGGGTACACTAACGGACAGGTGACTGGAGAAGCGCTCCTTAGTTGTTCTTAATAGATCTAAAGTTAAGCAACTGGCGGCCCGGTCGGAAGTTGGATGGGTGACCGTTTAGTAGCATTCGAACAGGGCTTCCGTGCTTCGGAGGGCACGTTAAGATTTCGATCCTAGCTATATAATAGTAGATAAGGCCTTGTCGCAGGCATTCGAGTAGCCAGTCAGTTCAGACACCAGTGATGGCTACTTACACGAAAGAAGGACCCTTCTTGACCCTTCGAAGTTATATAATCATCGATAGCCAATATCAATGATTGCCAAGTATGTATAACAATGCACTCATTGTAACTCGTGAAGACACTACGAAGGTCGGAGCAGATAATTTTTTATGTGGGATGCTTTACTGCATTTTGTAAGCAAGGCCGCGGTATTGTACTTGTATAGTTGCGTGATTAGTGCCTGTAGTACGGTACCCAGAAGTTCAGAGCTCTTCAGACTAAAACTAAACTTAAACTCAACTTAAAACTAAACTTATTTACTCTCGTGCTTTCGTACATGCTCTCGTAGGTACTTATTAATAAAAAAAGAAATTGACGTTTTCAAATAATTTATAAGAACTCGACGGAAATAAAGATTTAATAAACGTAACAAACGTTTACACACTCATACCTCTGCACTAGGATTCCCTGTGTCGCAGATGGTATGGACAAACACAGAATCACAAGACAAACACCCAAGACCCGAGATCAAACTTCATGCTCACAAAGTTTGCCCCGGCTCGGAATCGAACCCGGGATCCCTCTCTTCGAAGGCAGGGCTACTACCAACTAAGACACGGAGCCGTCTATCGGCCCGATAAGCCTTGTCGGACAACTAGCGCTTGATAATTCTGGCACCAAAGTTGGTCACTTACTCGAAATGGAAGATGTGTATGGAGGATGTGTGTGTGTGTGTGTATATATATTGAATCATAATCATGAATGAGACGATGACTTCAGCCGAGCTAACGATATAACCGTTACGACCAAATAAGATATCTGTGGGTGTTAATACCAATCTGATAATTGCATTCACCGATAATATTGCATATCTAAGCGTACTGACCTTGATTAGCGAGATGGATGTAATTTCGGTTCTGTCTGGTGTGATTTTATTTCGCATATTGGACAAGTAACATTTCCTTATGATATTTTAATATAGGAAATATTGTACTTTTTATAGCTTATGGACTGGTGTAGTAATGTTAGCTGTGATTTTATAGCTTATGGACTGGTGTAGTAATGTTAGCTGTGATTTTATAGCTTATGGACTGGTGTAGTAATGTTAGCTGTGATTTTATAGCTTATGGACTGGTGTAGTAATGTTAGCTGTGATTTTATAGCTTATGGACTGGTGTAGTAATGTTAGCTGTGATTTGAAGCATTAGACGCCTTATAGCTCCGTTGGTAGATCTGCCTTCTGCAGCATGGTGGGTTCGATTTCCACTAAAAACAAGAATTTGTGACATAGATGTTGGTTCTGTCTGGATGTTTAAAATCTATGTTTATAAAAATAAATGATGTGTGAAATGTCGAAGAATATTTTTTTTTTATCAAAAAATTAATTGCTGTCTTGCTAAAACTCGAAAACCGCTGGTCCGATTTTGCTTATTTCTATTTCGTCGTGTTCGTAATAGTCAGGACAAGGTTTATATATTATACAATATTTAGTTTGAAAATTCACGGGAAAAGATTTTAACCGCGAATTTTCGAACTAAATATAATCGGGAAATCGGGAAAAACTGAAATTGCATTTTTCTATGGTATTTTTGCTGAACTGAATTAAATTGAAGACACAGGTGCCCAATCTCTTAACATCATAACTTTATTATGAAACGGAGATGAAAAACTTTAATTTACGATGAAGCTAGAGGCACCGGTAACTGCACCAAATGATAGGGTATTTATTGTATCGGATCGCGCGGAGGCGAGAAATTAAAGATATGTTCATAAATTAAGATGTGTTCATAAATTATTCAGATCTCTTTACACCTCGGCCGCGAGCCGGTGATTGCTACCTTGCAAATATTGGGTGTGTGAATATGACTGCGCCCTTTCTCAACAGATGTCGTTTTTAGTATTGTTTACGTGTACTAATAAATGACCATACTTGTATTCGATAGTACTGAATGTCAGCTATCTAACGCATTTTATGATATTTGGTTGAAGTGTAAGCAACAATTGTTTTCACCTTTTCGAAAATGTCGGTTTTTATTCCAAATAAACGTCATTTGCGGGAAGTGTTATTACATTATTTTATTGCGAAGAAAACTGCAGCGGAAACTTATCGTTTGCTTGTGGAGATTTATGGTGAGCATGCTCCGTCTAATACAACTTGCAAGGAATGGTTTCGACGATTTCAAAATAACGATTTTAGTACTGAGGATAAAGAACATGGAAAACCACCAAAAAAATTTGAAGATGCTGAATTGGAAGCATTATTGGCGGAAGATTCTTGCCAAACTCAATCAGAATTAGCTGCAGCATTAAATGTTGATCGTTCAACTGTTGCAAAGCGTTTACAAATGATGGGAATGATTCAAAAAGCCGGTGACTGGGTTCCACATGATTTAAAAGAAAGAGACATGGAACGTCGGAAAACCATTTGTGAAATGCTGCTTCAAAGACAGCAAAGAAAAGGATTTTTGCATCGGATAGTCACAGGAGACGAAAAATGGATACACTACGAAAATCCTAAACGCAAAAAAGCTTGGGTGAAACCAGGCGAACCAGGCCCATCACAGCCAAAAATAAATATTCACTGTGCCAAGGTCATGCTCTGTATTTGGTGGGATCAGAAAGGTATTGTATATTATGAGTTGCTCAAACCCTCTGAAACTATTAATGGAGAAGTTTACCGACGACAACTAATGCGTTTGAAGCGAGCCATAGAAGAAAAACGACCAGAATGGGTGAATAGACATAACAAATTAGTTCTTCAGCATGACAATGCCAAACCGCATACCGCAGAAGTCGTAAAAAGATATTTAGAGGGACAGGACTGGGAAGTGTTACCCCACCCGCCATATTCACCAGACATAGCTCCTTCGGATTACCACCTATTCCGGACGATGCAGACAGACCTTACTGGAGAAAAGTTTACTTCATGTGAAAGTATCAAAATTTGGATTGACAACTGGATAAGCTCAAAAGACCAGGACTTCTTCTAGCAAGGAATACGAAAACTACCTGAACGATGGGCGAAGGTTGTAGCTGCAGATGGAGCATACTTTCAATAATTTTTTTTTTAATTTTGTAAGCGAACAAATGTGTTTTATTTTGACAAAAAGGGGCGGAGTCATATTCACACACCTATTAAATTGAATGATTTTATACATCAATGAAGTGCTGTTACATGAAGTAAACAGGTAAACTTTGTATCATTATAATATTAGTATTATAAATAATGTAATATAGTTATATCATGTTAGTACAATATTATAAATGCGAGAGTGTCTATATGTTTCTCATTCACGCCTAAATCGCTGAACGGATTTGGGTGAAAATTTTGATGATGGTGAATTTTTCAGCTCATGCTTTAGATTAACACAATACATATGCTACTTTTTATTATATTATACAATAAAATTTACAATTCCCGTAGGAACAACGCGGGGCGTAGATAGTTTCAGATAAGATTTCAGTGAATTATATATCATTATATATCAAGTACCGGAGACGCAGTCACAACCCCCCACCCGATGGACCGATGACATCAATAAGGTCGCGGGTAGATAGTGGATGGAGGTGGCTCAGGACCTTTTAACCTAGAGAGCTATGTCCAACAGTGGACGTCTGTCGGCTGAAATGATGATGATATATCAAGTGTCTTTCTGATAGAAATATCAAGGTCGAGGCTATGGGCTTACGTTGGAATCCATTTCTTCATAACTAGTAAGTATTAGTTCATAGTAAGCATTCGATTGTTGTGAACTAACGAGCTATATTTTTGCAATGCTAACCGTTGTAATAATTGTACAGATATTAAACAACTAGGTCTAGTAATAACCCTAGCACGATTACAAGTCACGATTGTAGTTTCATTACCAATTAAGGACGAAATGGACCACGGCTCATATTATTATGACAATGGGATATACAAAATTGTACATATTCTTTTTTAATTTTGGTTCTTTACACCGTATATACTCTTAAACGTTACTAGTTTACTGAATTGTTTACATTTTCCATGCAATAATAGTGACAGATCGAGCTGACGGCCCATCTAATGTTAATTGGTTACCGCCACCCATAGACAACAGCAATACGACTCAGATCATCCCTACCGAAGTATGAGAAGATCAAAGTTGCATCGTGTTACTCCCGTTACTCTGAGACTGGGATGTTAAATCATATGCCTGTACTTTCACCGGCCCCAACACCCTTCCACTGGAACACAGCGCCACTGCTTAGCGGTGGATTATTAGTTGTGGAGGTAGTACCTTGATTTGACGAACGAACGACGGACGAACTTGACACAAGTTCTACTGCTACTTTGGGTTGCTCCTTCCGCACCAGGGACTTAGGGACTCTGAGGGTACTCACCAACGGACGCGAGCGACAGGGACCGTGCTAATTTTGACATAGATGACAACATACATCTGAATGTTATGTAAGTATCAGTCTCTCTCGGCGAAGCTTACCTAGTTCTATGTTCTTTATGTTCTGTCTCAGGTACACTAAGCTTAAGAATTTCTTCAAACGTAAAAAAAAACATCTTAGTCCGATTACGTACTTCCTTCGCGTCGTACTTATTCGTGCTTCATTGGTCTTACGTTGAGACTTTATTTGCTTTAACTCATACGGAAGTTGATGTAAATCAAGCGAGCCATCCAAAATAAAATCTACAACCTTTAAATTCCAAGGCCGGCCAATTTCACGACCCATAATTTACAGTTCATGATATTAAGATTAATCATTGCATCTTTGCATGTAAATGCTCGGAACCGTCGGGGGCTTTCGACAGAGAAACCACAAATGGAAGCCGTTTAGGTCAATGCCAGTGAACACTGGACATATAGGTGTTTGTATCGTCATCTGAAACCTTTTTTGGCCGGCGCGGGCCGCGTACCGCCGGATTCGTAGTCCGCCCCCACGCCGCGACTAATGACTGCCTCAGGGTGACGTTATTGAGCCACTTTTATTTATAGTCGATTTTGGCGAGCAAAACTGATCGGAGAGATTATGTTTGGTGCAACTGGCCGATATTAAATTCTGCATCGATGATAACACTGATTGGATATTGTTTTAATGTCAGTAGGAGCCAATCAATTAACCCAATAATGATTTTTACCTTATTTTCTTTCTTATTAGTTTTCTAAAGCAATGGTAACATCGTTTTGTGGATGACAAATATATTCTTTTACAGCACAGCTGACGACTTGATACGTGATAACAAGCTTTTATTACACCAGGTTTGTCCCAGCCAGGGATCAGACCCTCGTTTTGAAGGCCAAGCTCCTGCAACTAAGTATACTACGAAGCTATCCAAATAATTGAATAAGAACTTGTGATCTCTTTATACTTTTTAGCAACTAATTTAGAATTTTTTTTTATTAGAAAGATTTTTGGGTTTTTTGAAGATATTTGAATTGATCTCAGAATGGTCTCATAGAAATTTTATCAAAATCGGTTCAATAGATTGGTTGTTAAGTAAACGAAATTGCGTATTTTGCTTACCTGTCACACTTTTCTTCGCCCGAGGTATAGCGATATATTTTTGTATATCGCTATACCTATTTTATGCTTGTTTTATTTGTCACTTGTAATACAGATGGTAATAATTTTAGAGCAGATTCTCTTTAAACTCTATTGTAATGTGGTTTGTAGCAACAGAATCGACGTTGAACTCGATTCATCATTGCTAATCGAGATTGTCCTCTATACTACCATAATATGATTTAGTCAGATCGCAGTCATCAGCAGCGTGGGCAACCGTAGGCTTAGGACAGGAAATGTGACTCACTGTACCGCATTCTAGGAAGCTGATGATTTTTCCCCGTCAGCAGTGATTGATACGTTAAACAATGACATAATGAGTCCTTTGTTTGATAATAAAGACACTAATTTACACCGTGCAATATTCGTGTATCGATAATTGGTTGATTTAAAAGCCGGATAAATCAAATTCAATAATTTAATGACGTAATTTCTTCGTGAAAATAGAAGAATCATCCAAATCGGTACACAATTGGGGAAGAAATCACTTATACAAAAAAAACCATACATACGAATTGATAAACTCCTCCTTTTTTGACATCGGTTAAAAAGGTCAATGATTGAGTTAAATATATTGCGTTTAAAGGAAATCAAAGGCTTACATGAAGTTGATTACATTAATTTGAGTAAATTGAGTTTTAGTGAGTTTTATGAGGTTAAGTTCACCAGTTTTGAAAATCAATTATTTAGACATCTTTGTACAAAAATAATTGCTTTCAAATATTGCTCGTTCTTGCAAAGGCAAATGTCATTTAATGTGAAAGACCTTTATACACAGAATATTTATATTATAGTGTTAGTTTTGCGTGGGCATTTTCACGTAAAACACAGCACATTGATCAAGTCAACGTTAAACTCAGTCATATTATGGGTGGCAGCAACCACTTAACATCCGACGAGCCGCCTTGCTCGTCCCGTTACATTAAACATACGAAAATAACATAGTTGTCAGAGTTTCCAAACCGCTCAAAAGTTGCCAAAATGACATACCTGGCGCAGCCGGGATGGATATCTTAACGTAATATGGCATAATTATATGTGAACTTCAAACTAAAATAACAAGAACCCCGCCGGAGGCTATCCAATGATATAATATTACGAATCTCACTCTACAATCGTAAGCTCATTACAAAATAACTGTTCATAGACATAAATAATTACAAGTTGTGCTTTAATGTGCAGACACTCCCGTGTTATATAAAGCTATTGAAATATTTCATTAACAGTAATACTTAGTTGTAATGGTACTGGTTGACGAAATATTTGGTAAACCTACGATTTAGAATGCATTGAGGATTTGTGGTGGGTGTGACGAGGTAAAACAAAGGTATTCATTAGTGGATATGAAGAGTATAGTGCCAACGGCCATGTTTAGCGTGAGTTTTTCTTGTTTTTATAAAAAAAAAACCATTTATTCATTATCTATACTATATCTATACTAATATTATAAAGCTGCAGTGTTTGTTTGTTTGTTTGATCGCGCTAATCTCTGGAACTACTGGTCCGATTTGAATGATTCTTCAGTGTTGGGTAGTCGAGAAAGGCTATAGGCTATGTTTTTTTTTTTTCAAAATTAGGTATCCGTAATAAAATTGTTATTTTGTAACACAAGGTGTAAAATCGAAAACCTATTTTTGCGTGCGCTGTTTTCACGGAAACGACAAAAACGCGGGTGAAACCGCGAAACACAGCTAGTTATTTATACACGTATGGCCACGCAGGGCCATATAACCCCAAACTACGCATAGCTTGTATTTTATGAAACAGATTACTGATACAACAGCAATACATCTCTTTGTTTATGTATGTACAAACTAACACCCAGGCAAATAACAAATATCTTTGTCACACAAATGCTTGTCTTGGGAGGGAATCGAACTCACTATATAGCACAGGATGCAGAGCTACTAACAGAGCTGTGAGGACAGTTAACAACTAGGCTAAAAAAGGTAGACGAAGCCGAATGCGGATGTCAAGTGGATTGTAAATTTTATGGTTCTGGTTATAGTTACAGCTACAGCTAAAGTTACAGCTAAAGCTAAGTTAAGCTATAGTTACAGCTAAAGTTAATATTAACCAAAGCAATAACGTAGACCTTTGTGCAACGTCACTTTTTTAAAAATGTACATCAACAGACGTTTTAATAACGTTTGGTAAATGTTCTCCATAGGGATGACGTAAAGACTTTGACTAATTCCAACGGAATATCCAATCTTAATTAGCTGAAAGTACTCTCGGCAATAATCACTTCAGTTAGGTAAGACTATCGAAAACCTGCTCGTTTCCTCAAATTATTTGCAATCACTTGTAAATTTATTCAAAGGTGTCATAAAACCAGTTTTATTGCATACCAATTAGCCACTCATCAAATAATTATGAAACCTGCTTGGATGGCATGACGTCCGGACTAATCAAACTTTAAGAAAGCCCCCTTTCACTTCAGGACGAGCGGACGAACGGCTCAGTACCATCCTTACCTCGTCGAAATACAACACATTCGTGCGAAACGCTTCGCCTCAGCCTTGATGATGCGAACAGCTAAGGAACACTTTGCCGACGTCTGTTTTTCCTGAAGACTTCAACCTACCTATTTACCCTTGAGTTGAAGAGGTCCTCTAGACCTTCCTATCTTCTAGACCTTCGTGACCTCATCATCACTCAAGTGAGATAGAAGTCAAGCGAAGCCAATAAAAAAAGCTACACGAACTAATGTTTCTTCAGGGCTAAGTTATACTTAAGTAGGTTTTATGATAGTTTAACAGACTTCATATAAGGAGGACGTTCCGTCCGACTATATATATATTTTATTATGTATGTATATGTATTTATCAGCGATTTCTCCGTCAATTGCGAACCGATTTTGAAAATTATTTTTAGGAAAGGATACACTCTTGAGGTTTTGCCCGAGGTGGTAAAAACAATTTAAAAATACGTACATTACACAATCTTTGATAAATATTATCTACCAGGATGATATTTCGGAATTTAGAACATAAATAAATACGTTGCTCTTCATCAGAATCCTTAATTATAACTTTCATTGATTACCGAAAAACTTAGTTCGGCGTCTTTCTGTTGGTAAAAGCGTAGAGGACAGTCGCTTAATCTTCCAAAATAAGTCGTATTGATCCAATCGCCATCATCTTAAAAAAGGCGACAAAAACTTGATGATTTGAAGAGATCAAAGATCTGATTGGCAGGGTGTTCGTTCATTAATCATAATCACGTTGAAATCTAAGCACACAGCACAAGTCTTATTGTCTCAGGAGTAAAAAGCCTTCAGGAAACTTTATTTTACTCGGATAGAAGGAGTAGATAGGCAGTGAGGAACAGGCACCATTTTTATGTATCAGGAAGAAGCTGTCAATGTCAACGTTTATATCTTTATATCTCTACGAATTGTAAAAATATTTTTGTTGGGGTGATATGTTAGCACCCCGATGATAGTCGATGATATTGATATATGCTGTTGAGGATGGGTTTGGAAATGATAACCACCCGAGTCCGCGGTTGCACGTGAACTGATTTATTAATAATAGAAATGATACATAGAATGATACATAGTAGCCAAGCGCATGAGAAGCGCCGCATCAACACAAAATGTACATTGACTACGGAACGGATTGATACGGAAAAACTTGTGAAAGTACATTAATTCGGACATTGGCAGAATTTGTGAGGCCAAAGACACAAAAGGCTAAAAAGAAGAGGAAAAATTAAAAAAAAACTTGGAATCGATAATTTTTTTACACAAATAAGTGCTAAACTTAGATCACAAGATCACGCGTTCTTGTTTCTAAGTTTAGCATTTGTTCGAACTCTATCCGACCCTCCATGTGACAGAATATAATATTCGTTTCTTACAATTCGTAAGCCTTTAATGTGGAAACATTAGAGCGGATAAATTACCCGCAGTGACACCAATTTACTCTTGATAAGTGAGAGTCAATGGGCTTTGATCTATTAATTGGATGAAATCCGGATTGGTAGATGACACGTGTCTTCGAGTTTTGGTTAAGACACGCCGGTTTCCTCACAATGTTTTCCGTGGCCCTTTTCTTCCAAACTCGCTAGAATATACTATTATTTGGCATATATCCAACAATACCGTTCTTTAAACCGAAACTCATATATTCCACATAATAACATTTTAGTACATTTTCTTTTCGAGAGAGTAGTCAGCCAACCCTAGTGTCCAAATTACTAAGTACGAAGGTCTACTAATAACAGTCTAATAATCTAATAATCTTATATTATTCAAAGTAAAACAAAAAGTTTTTAACAAAAAGTTTCATTACAAATTGTTTGGGACGAACAAAAGATCGTATCTAACGAGACGAAACAGTTTTTTCTACTTTCGGTTTACTTGAGTTATGTTTTGATTTCCGGTTTGCCTATAAATAGATTGCAAGTAACAGGATGTTACGAGAATTATTGTAGTCAGGTAGTACAATAAGTGACTAATTACTGCAACTAATTCAGTCTATTAATCTGCAGAACACATCTGTGAATTAAAACAAAAGTAAAAAAAAGTAAAGCAACTTTCAGCCCGGTCAGAAGTCGAATGGGTGACCATTTAATCATTTCAATTGGGCGCTTTTTAGATATTGATAAACCCGCCTTTTGAAGGACACCAAATCGAAGCTGCGGGAAAATCGCAGTTGGAAGATCATTCTACAGCTACACGTGCGCGGCAGAAAATATTGGGCAGATCTGCTTAGTCGGGGGTCAAAAAGCGTGGCTCAGTTGCCAGTTGTTGATTCCCGGCCGGGGGACACATTGTGTGGTGAGCATGAAGTTTGTTCTCGGGTCTTTGGTGTTTGTCTTGTGTTTCTGTGTTTAACCATGCCATGAATGTGTAAACATTGTTAATTAATTTGTCATTTTTTTTGTGGTTACTGTCGACCTTTCTACACAGATACGAATCCGGTACACTCGTACTGAAGTACGAGAAAAATCAAATCGTATCGCGTAGTACCCATCACGTTGAGACGGGGATGTAACGTGCCATGCACCTGTAATTACACCAGCACCTTCCACCGCCAAGCAGTGGTGCACAGCAATGCAAATGCACCACTGCTTGGCGGTGGATTACCAGGTGTGGTGGCAGTATTCCGGACGAACTTGGCACAAGTTCTACTGCTACTTTGAAATATACAAACAATCTTATAAGCGCAAAACTTTCTCGCCTTGAACCCGCGACTCGCAGCCCATTGCTATTCCACTCGCGTCACGATGACGAGATGGAAACCGCCACAACAATTTGATCTCATATCTGTCACTAAGTAAATATGCATCTGGATTCTTAAGTGACACGAAGCTTGTAAGATTATCCATCAATGATTAAAAGGTTTTCATAAGGTCCAAGGAAATATTATTTCAATATCTGTATGAAATATATTCATTTCACTTTAAATATTCTTTTATTTATTGTGATATGTTCAAACTTATTAAAATTAAAGCGTTAAAGAAATGTCTCTAATTATAATAGTATTTGTAAATTTCATATAACACTTTAATTTTTGTTGCCAAGTTGTCACTATTGCGCAAGCTGTGATACCCTATTATTACGGGTACACTGAGTCTGTAAACAATTTAACTAAACTAATATTTGTATGTTCAGTGTAATCCTGTGTTGGGTGTCCTATTAATAAAAAAAATAATTACCATACAAAAAACTACTCTTTTAATTACACTTAACCTGTTTTTATTGATCGGAATTTAGTTAAAACAGTCCCTTTAAGACCTCCGCAATACAACAATACTTGTAATATTATTTATTCTGTGTGACTAAGCTTATCAGTTGCATAACATGAATTAAGAAAAAATGGCCAAGGGTGATTCGTATCGCGCTGTAAGAGTTACGTACTAGCAGTGCTTAATAGTTCACAGTGTATGATATCAAATATTGTATAGAGTTTGTGTTTTACTTTTTTTTCTTTTCATGTTTTACTACATATGCTTCAAAATAATTTACTGCTCCATTTATTTAAAATTTTCGGTGGTGACACATTGTTATGAAATAATAATAATAATAATAATTAATCTCGCTAGGCGGCTGTACAAGGGCCAGATATGAAAGGCGGTATGGTCCTCCATTTTATATATTTTCTTACAATGCTTTTTATACTGTTTATTTTGTAAATAAGTAATATATTATTTTGTAGTGAAAAATTTATATATGAGATATAAAATAAATAATGTGAAATATTAATAAATGTCTATAAGATACAGTTGTTAATGTTATTACACTAAAAATGCATAAACGGTAATTGGGTATTTTGCTTAGCTTTGAAATTTTTTCTTCGCCCATTGTATACCGATAAGGCCGAAAAATAAGGGATAAAAATATTGAAGACAGTTTTTCCGATTTTGAAATCCGTCACTTGTGAATATCACTACACCATTATTAGCGATTTAAATATAATCTTTCAATTATCGTGTATATTGTGCCAATAGTTTCCGAACAAAATGGATGTGTCATACAGACGGACCAACAGGATGAAAAAAGGGTTCTGTTTTTGCCATTTCACTACGGAACCCTAAAAACGAATCGTAACGAGGTCACGGCGAACTTGTTCCGATGAATGGATCGAAAAACTAAATTCGAGTAATTGGTTATTTCACGGGTTTTTTTGTAATTTGTCCTGAAAACCAACATACGAATTATATTTTATTATTGTACTTTACGTGTCTATAATTTTTCTATATAGACACATATATATTTTCGTGTCTTTATTTTATCTATATAGACACGTAAAGTAAAAGTTTTGTCTATATTTCTTTGTTATAAATCCTGATAAAAACAGTACACTCCGGGAGTGCCGACAGAAGTGAAAACCAACAGCAGACTACACTACAGATACTTATATACAGAGGTGTCGGTAACGGTAACGGTAACAGTGTGGAGAGAGATGGTTTTTTCCTATCTCAATAAATGCCCAAAGCTCATAAAATAGTTTTCACTACAAAAAGAAATATGTCGTTCTGTCTCACTCTGCTGCTTTAGCCACGCTTTGTCCTAATCGATAAGCCATCTCGGAGGCCTTCGGGCGGCTAGAAACTCCGACACCAGCGTTGGCCACTAACTTACTCAAACAACACCTGTAATTTTTTTCATTTTTATGAAAGTTTTTCTATACAAATAAATTAAATCGAAGCGTCTGTTTGTAATGTTAAAATAACAGTTTTTTACTATATGCATTTGAAAGTACAATATATACGTTAAAAACAACAAAAAAAACAGCTCTTAAAATTTATTTCTGATTGTCTCTTTGTCCGGATAATTTACGAAACGACTCGAGTAACTTAGTATACTTTAATATAAAAAAAACAAGGAATTAGGATTCCACGCAAAAAAATTACGATTGTTTTTTAATTTACGCTGACGAAGTCGCGGGGAACAGCTCGAACCTAAATAAACTACAAGAAACGTGTTAATTTTCTAAATTGCTAGTTAATTAAAAGTATAAAAACAAGGAAAGATGTACAGAAGATTTGTTTGTCTAGTATCTCTGTTAGTTTTGTCTAAAGCGTTATGTTTTAGTTTTCATTCAATTAGTTACGAGATTAGTCATGTTACTCGCAACTCACCGAATCTCTTCACGTGAACGTCTCTATTGAAGGAAACAGATCTGTTCTTCTCTTTCCCCTCTTTGGCCTTCTCTATCTCTGTCTCTTTTACCTCTTTGCCTACTTCCTCTTCTATATCTTTCACTTCGTCTGTTTCCTTATCTGTGTGTTCTTTTTCATTGGTTATTTCGTTGTTTTCTGTGTCTTTTGCCAATGTTTCGGCTATACCTTTGGTTTTGGATGGGTGGCCAGTTTCATCGGTCATTGGACAGGGAGGCGCCTGGCGGCACCTCGTTCGATCGCTTCGAGAGACTTCGCTTTGCGTTTTGAGATCATGAGTAACGAATTATCTGTAAGAAGTTTACAGATATCATTGCGTGGTAACTTACTGCCGCTTGCAGCTATTTTCTATGTTCAACTAGCTGTTATGAAGGCCCACCTGATGGTAAGTGGTTGCCTCCGCCCATAACAACAGAAATTCTACAATACCTAGGTCCTCCTACCCTAGTTGCATCCCGTTGCGCCCGCAACTACAGACGAGAATGTTTCATCTCTTGCAGCTGCGTCCACACCCTTCCACCCTTCCACACAGCAATACGAGTGCATTACTGCTTCGCGGCAGATTACCATGGCAACATTGTTTGGATAAAAATATGTGAATTTTTACAGATGTCAATGTTGTTATGGCCTTCCTTTCCTCTCTTCTGGATGTTCTGTGAAACCGTCTATGCGCCTAAGTGACCGTGGAAATATTTTTTAGAGGACTTTGGAATATTCTTAGGTATTTAAGGAATATGCTTAGTTAATTTCTAGTTAATCTGAATAATATTGCAATGTCTTAGGTAATAACAAATATCTTACAATCTACTTTGCAATTTGAATTCCATGCTACCATTTTTATGGCTATAGTGACGGATCAAAGCTAACTGCCCACCTGATGTTAACTAGTTACTGCCGCCCATAAACAACAGCAATACGGCATTGCGTTGCGCCCATATGACACAAAGATATAACGTCTCCCCGTAAATTCACTGGCACCCTCCTTAGCGGCAAATCACCAGGAATGGTGGCAGTACTTCTCCAGACGACCTTAGCACAGGTTCTACTGCTACTTTGGGTTGCTCCTCGCACCCGGGGGGTACGAGTAGGGATTCAGAGGGTACTCATCGATCAGCATGGACCCCTATACTAAAACCTTTATTATTATGACGTAATATGATCATTGAATCATTGAATATTTGTGACAATAATAATTGTGTAAAATGAAATGTGTTTTACCTTCCTCTGTTCGCTAGAAACATCAGTTATGTGTTTCCGATAGGATTGTCTACACGTTGTATTTCTTCATTGTACATTTGTGTTCTGTAACAAGAGAATAAAGTATTAAATACCTATTTAATTATTAACATATGTACTGATCGTTGTGGTATGCATGTAGAGGTTTATATATAATACTAGCTGTGCCCCGCGGTTTTATAACTTAGCGTAATTTAATTGAGCGTAGGTAATGCTAGATAGCCTATATCCTTCCTCATGAATGTGGCTATCATATACAAAAGGATTTTTTGCAAATCCGACTTGTAGTTCCAGAGATTAGCGCGTTCAGAAACATTTCAGCTTCATTATGATCGATCAATTTAAAAATTTATAAGTGTACTTTAATATCCCGTATGTTTGTTCCTCCTTCACGCTCAAACGGCTCAACAGATTTGGATGAAATTTAGTACCAGGATAGCTTATATCCTGGATTAACGAAGGCTACTTTTGGTCCCGGAAAAACACGGGTAGCACCGCGGGGCGCAGCTAGTTACTACATATAGTACATGCACATAAAAATCCCCTTTTCATCAGCTTACTTTGTACCAATAATTACCGTACCGTACCAGCCTCTAATGTTCCCACTGCATGGACACCGGCCTACTCTCGATAATTGAGAGTGAATGGGCTCTGATCTACCACGGGAGCCCAATCCGTATTGGTAGATGTCAAATTTTGGTTCTAAGACATGCCGGTTTCCTCACGATGTTTTCCGTCACCGTTTTGATAACGTGGTATTGCGCACATCAATTTTTCAAGTGAAAAAACTCATTGGTGCGCGTGTGGGTTTGAACCAGCAACCTTTGATTGAAAGTCGGTGTCTATGCCCCTGGGCCACCACGCTCAATAATGACCACTACGCAGTAAGTGCATCCAGTAATAACTGGTTCTGGTGGTAACCGTTATTAATCCATTCCAAATTGAAATTAAACCTAATCTTTCAATAAAAGAAAATTATTGAAATATACCGAATTATAGGTTTTAAAGTTTTGATGCGTCCAAAGGTTTAGTCATGTTTTTTAAAAGATTCCCACACTCGTTGGTCCACGTCTGCTGAACGGGAGCGAACGATTGGTTCAGGATAAAAGTATAGGGTTTGAGTAAGCTCCAAATTCAATAAGAAAATGTAATGTGATGGTGTACATATTTCTTTAACAAGGAACTGATTTAAAAATCGAAAAAAAAACTTCTTCAATACTTTCAAATTATTGAAATACGCTATTTCGCTATATTTCGCAAAATACGCTATTTCGTGTACATGAAATACATATTTTTTCCAGTTATTTTGATTTGACTACCAAACTATTGAACTATTGAATATTTTATTAAATTCTTCTCTTCACTTTGACACCAAAGCAAGTTTCACCAGCGAACGAACGAACGCACGTTAAAACTTGCTTCAATACTTTCAAAGTATCAAAATACGCAATATTGTTTTACTTGGATGACATATTTCCTCCTGTTATTTCGATTTAACAACCAAACTATCGAACCGATTTCGATAAGAAATTATTAAATTCCTCTCTTCACTGTGACACGCAAGTTTCACTAGCGAACGAACGCCCGTACGCCAGGTGTGGACCCCGGCGTGCTTTTAACATTTGGCTAAATTACCCAATGGGTAATTGTAACCCACTGGCGAAGTTACACATTTCAGAGTGGTCATTCGAGTATCGGCATTACGACATTACTTGGGTGATTAATACTTTGGCCAGTGTACAATAATATGCTTTGGATTCTATAATACACGGCTCTGTGGCTTAGTTGGTAGCTGCCTTCGAAGCGAGTTGCCCGGGTTCGATTCCCGGCCACGGCAGACTTTGTGTGGTGAGCATGACGTTTGTTCTCGGGTCTTGGGTGTTTGTCTTCTGTTTCTGTGTTTGTATCTGCGACACAGAGAATCCTAGTGCAGAGGTATGAGTGTGAAAACGGGTTGTTCTGTTGCCTCACTTTTGCGAGGCCCTACAAAAGTGAGGCCCCGGGCTGATTGCCCTGCTTGCCACCCCCTAAGGCCACCACTGGTTAGGATTTCCCAATATTTTTAATAAAACCAACATGACTCAGCTGTCTAATCTCTACCTATAATGGTTGTTATTATAAAATCCACTTGTCACAAATAGATTCATGTTAGATTTGCATCAGAAGGCTGGCACCTTGAACCAGCCCACGTGCTCTGCTAATCTATGGACGCCCCCCATCATACCACTGACGGAATGTGCCATCAAATTCATGTTACGTCATTTGGATAGCAATTTGACAGGTACAAGTTGACGAACGGCGGCGGGGTTCGATTCCCCGCCGGACACTTTTTAGTGAACATGAAGTTTGTTCTACGGTTTTGGGCGTTTGATTTCACTATTTCATGTTAGTGTATTTGTCCTTACCCCATGCGAAATAGAGAATCAAAATTAAAAAAGAAATAAGTTTATACTAAGTATAAACACAAGTTCAAACAAGTAAAGAAATACTTATGTCATGTTGCTTAAGTCAGCAGGTCCCACTGTGAGCGCCATGTTGCTTCAGTCCGAATGTCTTAGAGTCCGAGAGTCGCTGCACGTATCCCCCGGGTGGTGCGAAAGGAGCAACCCAAAGTAGCAGTAGAACACCGCCAAAGTGGTGCTCATTGCTGTTCTCAGATGGAAGAGTGTGGATGTTCTCTCTGTGTTTACAGAGCGAAGGTGAGATTGCATTTTTTTACGGTCTTTTTAGTACATAGTCTATGCTTTAGCCAGGTCATCTCTCCCAATGAACTCTACGTATCACAACAACGTATTCCTTAATGGATTGTGTCAAGCATAAAGATGAAGGAGTTGTTGATGAGAAAATTTAAATCAAATAGATATGACACAGGAACATTTATAAGCATACTAGCTGACCGGGCCACGCGTTGCTGTGGCTAACGTTTTTGTCATATGATATTATAATTTGCAATAAAATAATATTGCGATCGTAAATTGAGATGTGAGCTATCCTATCTTTCAAGTTGGATCAAACTGCACACGGTGTACAAATTTGATACACAAAATCGGTTATTGTGATTAAACCATGATAGCTAGATATATATTCTCGCGGACTTTTTTGTAGGTATTAATGGGATCTATAAACCCGTAGTACATCATTTTGTTCTATTGTCAATAGTTTTTGCAGCGCACCCAAAAATAGGTTTTCGATTTTACACCTTGTGTTACAAAATAGCAATTTTATTACGGATCCCTAATTTTGAAAAAAACATAGCCTATAGCCTTCCTCTATAAATGGACTACCCAACACTGAAAGAATCATTCAAATCGGACCAGTAGTTCCAGAGTAGCGCGTTCAAACAAACAAACACTGCAGCTTTATAATATTAGTATAGATTAGCAGGACCTTTGTCAGATGCGGCATGTTTCCTTTACAAAACTTTAGCTTTGAAATTAATTGTGTAAATTAAGTTTAGGGTACGATGGGACTGAGATGCTATTGTATATAAAAATCTCAAAAAAACAACATGCTAATTGTGGGTAGAACGACGTAGCATGTAGCCAGGACATTTTGAAAAAAGACAAACGAGTGTTGGCTTTACACTCAAATAAAATATCCGAACTTGCATATCATATTAAAACACGCCATAAATAATACCCTCCGCATACTAAATAATGATTTCAGCTTAAGGTGTTAAAAAACTAAAGAAAAACGTAATTTTGAAAAAGAAATAAATCTGCGCGACCTTGTGTTAATGTCCTAAAAATAACCCTGTTTTAACCGGTGTGGCTTGATTGAGTCTGCATATATTGTACTCAAACTCATTTATTCCTTTAGATCTCATGTATCGTTTGGACACATCAAATTTTACACAAGTAAACATATTCATGAGCATATAACGTGTCACAGGAGCTCCTTAGGCACGTTACGTGCACACAGATATGTCAAATTACAGTCAGTTTTATGTTTAAGCTAATCTTATTTTATTAAGTTTAGGTCTGTTCCAACCCTAACCGACCAACCCCTGGGGAAGAATCAGATAAATACATTACCAAAATTAAAAATAAATAATTCAACTGCTCGTTACTGTTAGATTAATAATTAGGCCTCCTATTTATCGAAAGTCATTACGGAAATGGGGTCTCATTTAAAGAAACTTACCGTACCAGCCTCTAATGTTACCACTGCAGGGACACCGGCCTACTCTCGATAATTGAAAGTGAATGGGCTCTGATCTACCACGGGAGCCCAATCCGGATTGGTAGATGTCACATGTCGTCGAATTTTTGGTTCTAAGACATGCCGGTTTCCTTATGATGTTTTCTGTCACCGTTTTGAGAACGTGGTATTGCGCACATAAATTTTTCAAGTGAAAAAACTCATTGGTGCGCGTGTGGGTTTGAACCAGCAACCTTCAGATTGAAAGGCGGCGTCTATGCCCCTGGCCCACCAGCAAGAAACTTACGACTTACCAGAACTTAAAGTGTGAATTATCAGAAACCGAGACTGAGCCGATCGGACCTTGCCCGTATGTATGAGGCCCTCAGGGCAAAGAACTCCTGCTCAGTGATAAGCTAAGACCGACCATAAATATAGTTTTTTTCACTATTTTAATACTTAAAATGAAAAGGTTTGATACAGTTCCCGACATAAACCCTTAATCATTTTTAAGTTCTACTTAAAATTTCACTACGTCTGTCACTCGCATTAAAAGGATTCTTTATTCAAATATAATTCTCGCGCATTACTGTACATATTATATAAACAGTACTAGTATGTATTATAAATATTTCCATGTATTTGTCATATTCTTACCAGTTAGTTAGGTAGGTAGGATTAGGTAGGTTCCTTTTTATAATCCTAATTCTGATCCGTGTAACTTGATATGCAGCGTTTAAGTTTCCTAAATGTTTACTTAAAAGTGTACTTAATCAAGTTACTAATAAAAAAAAAACGATAAAATACTATCATATATACTGTCAACACTTTCATCCCCCTCCTTATGCGTGTATATTTAAAGGAAATGTCTGTGACAATTTAGAAGGTACAATATAATTCAACAAAACAAAAAATAATTATCCAAATCGGTCCACAGTTGCTAAAGATATCGCGTAAACATAAAAAATACAGTGAAATTGAAAAACTCTTTTTTTATTAAGTTAAGAGAAAACAACTTGATGAATGGCAACACACATGAAAGAGAAGGTGAGAAGAGAGAGAGATAAGTTTTTTCAAAGACAAGTCTGAAATTTTTGAAAAAGTACAATCATTGGTTCGGAACCCTCCGTTTTGCGAATAGGTTAACTGAATTGCGCAAATACTAAGACAATTAAACTTAATTCAGAACGCATGTAGGTACATATTTATTTAAAAAGTAACTCTTCCTATTTTTTTTTTAATAATTTAACTGAAATAAAGTGCTTTGACTTTGGCTGCCTGTAATTTCACCGGCACCCCCTTTACTCTGAAACAAGGCAGTCTAGCAGTAGGTCTAATTCGGCACTAGGTACTGCTTGCCGGCATTGAAATGTTATCATATATGAACACCTCTGCTCATACAAGACTCTATGAATATTTTAGCGCCACCACGCCACTTGCGCATGCGACGGTTCCACGCACCGGTTTGAAGATAAGCACAAATTTATGATTTCTAGGCTTTTTAATTTAAGCCGAGTGATCTTAAGGCGAGCTGATATGGTAGATTTATGTTCGCCAACGAATAAATCTGCTTAATGAATGGGATTTTGACATGGCAATATTATTTTTGCAATTTATATAACCAGAATGTAAAAGTAATGTTGAGAAAAACGTTTGCAAAATCAAATTTAATAATTCCTTTGGATCTCTAATAGCTTTGGGGGGACTAGTTGCCTCGCAATCCTAGGGGAAGTTAGAGTCCCACGTAACCCTTGGGGGATTCAAAAGGAATAACAAAAAATAGCAGTAGAACTTGTGCCAAGTTCGTCTGTAGAAGTACAGCCTCCACAAATGGTAATCTGCCGCCAAGAAGCTCGTATTGTTGTTCCAGTGGAAGGGTGAGGGTGCCGGTGAGTCACAAAGGCATAAGACAAGATTTCCGTCTCCGTGATGGTTGCAACGAGCGCCTCGAGTCTTCTCATACTTGGGTCGGGGTTCTTACGTTGCTATGTTCCGTGTAAGGATTTGAAAAAATATTTTTGTATATGTTAGCCACATTAATAGTAATAGTGATGGATGCAGCAGGATGAATGCGACTCAGTGTAAGATCCAAATCTTATATTCGCATTACTGTTATCATAGGAACAAAAAAATTTTACACAATTAGCTGGTTGGTTATAGGCACAGCTATTTTATATTTTATATTATATATAAAAATGAATTCCTATTTCGCTTGGTCTCGCCATAACTTGAGAACAATTATTTCCCTGAAGAAAGATACCCGGAAGATCGCGGCGCGTACCTTTCAAAAGAAATATATTTAACCTTAGATCCTTCTTTTTTGAAATCAGTTAAGCACTCATATACTTGCTGTAATAACAACGTAAATAAACAGGTCGTTTTATTCAGGTTTCACCAGTTAGGAGTCATTTCCATTTGGGTCGTCGCCCCCATTCCGCCGCGGAGGTTTTTTGTCCATTTTGAAACCGACAAAAGCCAAATTTTGGGAACGACTTTTGTATTAAGTAACGAGTTTTTAAAGAAATTGCGAGCATTTTAAATACAGCGTGTATTTACAATGTTTATATTATAAATAATAATAAAAAAGCCATGCACATTTCACACAGCGCCATCTCGCTCGAACTCAGCATTGCACTATGAGAACTGAATAACCGATAGAATACTTATAAAGTATTTTTTTTAAATACGTACTTATAATGCGTATAAACACTCGGATACAGAACAAATTATTTGCTTGCACAGAAGGCAGAGCTACTACCAACTAAGCTACGAGTGTAGTAATCTATACTAATATTATAAAGCTGCAGTGTTTGTTTGATTGTTTGTTTGTTTGAACGCGCTAATCTCTGGAACTACTGGTCCGATTTGAATGATTCTTTCAGTATTGGGTAGTCCATTTATCGAAGAAGGCTATAGGCTTTGTGTTTTTTTTTTCAAAATTATGGATCCGTAATAAAATTACTATTTTGTAACACAAGGTGTAAAATCGAAAACCTATTTTTGGGTGCGCTGCAAAAACTATTAACAATAGAACAAAATGATGTACTACGGGTTTGTAGATCCCATTAAGACCTACAAAAAAGTCCGCGAGAAAATATATCTAGCTATCATGGTTTATTCACAATAACCGATTTTGTGTATCAAATTTGTACACCGTGTGCAGTTTGATCCAACTTGAAAGATAGGATAGCTCACATCTCAATTTATGATCGCAATATTATTTTATTGCAAATTATAATATCGTATGACAAAAACGTTAGCCACAGCAACGCGTGGCCCGGTCAGCTATAATAGTACTAGTATAGTATTATTATATCTGTGGTAATACTAAGTTACTTATATAACATTGAAAACAGTCTTTGAATTAGAATATGGTAGACACAAATACACTTGCACTATTAATTTGCTTCGCGATGTCATTACGCCATTGCATTTCGTCTTATTTGGGTAAAATCGACCGGTCAATATTTAAAATGTGGTTAGGTAGACGGAATCGCATTAAAATGCCGCCATCTTGTTTCTGCAATAATTCATGAGCTCCCAAAAAGGTGCGCGTTGCGAGGTTTTTATCTCGATGTGTGCTAAAGTCTACCTCTTTAGCTCTTATGAAAGCCTGGTAGTATTTTGCGAATAATTACACGTGTCCTGTTTCAAAATACACTTGAGTGCAATAAATTAACTTGTTTTGATGTTTTGAACGAGATACCTTACTACGCATTTGTCTTAATGCATATTCGCGGATATGTATGTTTAGAGGGTTTTCTTGTCTGATTCTTCCCGTCGGGTCGGTCGGTTAGGGTTGGAACAATATTTAAAATACATAAAAACTGACATAAAATATCTGTGTGCATGTAATATGCCTAAGGAGCTCCTGTGACACGTTATTGCGAATGTTTACTTGTGTGTGTTAAATTTGACGTGTCCAAACAATACTTCAGATCTAAATGAATAAATAAGAGAGCTTGAGTTTCGAGGTTAAGTTTAACTTAATAATTAAAAATTATTATATCTAGCAATTTATATTACTTATTTTAAAACTAGCAACATTATGATACACATTCGTTCTTACTGTCATATTTAGGTTTCCGTGCGTTTGTCTGTCTGTCCTGACCGTACCGTACCAGCCTCTAATGTTCCACTGCAGGGACACCGGCCCACTCTAGAGATAAGGGTTAGAATTTTTCTTTTTAATTTTATTAATACTGTTTGTTTAGCACAAAACCTAACCCTATCCTCATATTGGACGAATAAACTCAAAATATAGAATAGTCTTTTCAAACTATTACTATTAATGACAGTGAAGGCTCATACAAAACTACGAAACTGAAACATGCTTGCAGTTTGCACAAGATTAATGCAATATGTCAGTCGCTTGTCAAGTCCCACGGGCAAAACACGGATGTTCCATATTTGGTACACGCGAGGTCCAATGACCCATTACCCTTCCTGGGACATGTCACAGTGACATGACAGCTGGCTCACAACCACACAGTATTGCGATCTATTTATTTCAGAAGGTTTTAACACGAATGAGAATAGATGAGATGGGTTTATCATCTAATAAGTTTTATATCATATTTTTAAAACTTTTATTTTTAAATTCATTTATACCGTGTTATATTTTGTTGTTGACGCAGTTGAGGTAGTTTGATGCATGATTTTATGATTTAGTACAAATTTCAGTCAGACAATGCATAATTGAAAAAGTAATACAAAATTAAAACACTAAACTAAACGTCTAAAACGAAAATAAAGAATTGACTAAATTTTTACGCCTTATATATACTTACATGTGAAATATCCCGACCATCTCCCTTCATAATTGGAATATTATTTAACCTTGACATTTGTTAATATCTTAATATATATAAATCTCGTGTCACAATGTTTGTCCTCAATGGACTCCTAAACCACTTAACCGATTATAATTAAATTCGCACACCATGTGCAGTTCGATCCAACTTGAGAGATAGGATAGTTTAAATCTCAAATTATAGTCGCAATTTTAATTTATTGCAAATTATATTATAATATCATATGACAAAAACGTTAGCCACAGCAACGCGTGGCCCGGTCAGCTAGTATTTAATAATATCATTAAATTAATAACAATAATGGCTCAATGGCGTCTACTCGCGAGGTAATGTCCAGCAGTGGACTGATGTAGGCTGATGAAAACTTTATAAACTACACAAACAATACCAACGACAATTGACGACCCCGTGGCTTAGTTGGTAGTACCCCTGCCTTCGGAGCGAGCGGTCCCGGGTTCGATTCCCGGCCGGGGCACACTTTGTGTGGTGAGCATGTAGTTTAGGTTTTGAAAAAAAAATATTTTTTTACCGTCATCGTCAAAACTATAAAAGAAGTTATTGACATACTCACGGTACAAAATTGTGTGGTTTTACTTGTAGGGAGCTAGCTGTACTTAACCGACTGTGGACACTCGCCTTCCATCAGAGGTCGAAACGAAAAAGAAAGTCCTTATTTTTATTATTTTTGTTTCCGATTCGCAAAAAGGTCGATTGTATCGACGAAAGGAAAAGTAGCTTTTTTGTTATTTAATGTCCTGCGTCTGGCAGATGATATCTTAAACGTAATGGACTAATTAATTTCTTGTATGAAGATGATCAGATGATTTCATCTACAAGTGGTTGTTAGCTTTCAAACACAAAAAAACCGCATCAAAATCAGTCCATCCGTTACGGAACAACGATGCCACAGACACAGATACACTACAAACTTATTACTCCCCTCTTTTTCTTAGGAGGTTAAAACTAACTAAATAAAAGCAGAAAGTATGTAACTACTGGTAATAATAGTTACCTAGTTCCATCAAAACATTCAATTACGGGTAAAACAACGTAATTCCCAGCATAATTGTTTAACGATACACTGTACATGCGCCACCCACGATGCCAAACCGACAGTAAACGTGGCGGTTATTTTTTTAATGTCTACTCCGTACCAGCCTCTAATGTTCCCACTACAGGGACACCGGCCTACTCTCGATAACTGAGAGTGAATGGGCTTTGATCTACCACGGGAGCCCAATCCGGATTGGTAGATGTCGCATGTCTTCGAATTTATGGTTCTAAGACATGCCGGTTCCCTCACGATGTTTTCCTTCACCGACCACAATGTCTACTATTGAACTCAAACTCAAACTCAAACTCAAACTCATTTATTCCTTTAGATCTCAAGTATCATTTGGACACGTCAAAAAATTGAACGTGATTATACGAAAGTCTTGAAGCTGAGAGCATTGAATCTCTTCAAACGATTTCCAACGGAAGAGGTTATATATTGCTTTATATTTTTCACCTCAAAACTCCGTGATTTATTAACCGATATGGAAAAAAATATATATTTGAAAGGTTATGCTTTCTGATTGGTCCCGTATTTTTTTTTTATAAAATCTGTTCAATAATTGCTTAATCAAAATAACTGGAATAAATATGTCATCCAAATAAAGAAAATTGTTATTTTTTTTTCATGTGACTTTTTGGTTAGCCCGTTGTATACTGTCTTCAACCTTAAATGGATTGTAGTTTTTTAATCTTAATCTGCAAAATAGTTTGTTATCGTAGCGGTTTTTATAAAATACAGTGATTAGATACGCAAAAGCCGTAAACAAAAATGTTATGAAATTGAATAGTCGCAAGCTTCAAACTAATTAATTGGAATGGCTCCCGAATAAATTTTTATTTGCGGCTTTTGCGTAGCTGTGTAATTTTTTTTACGCTATATTTTATTTGATTCTTTTATGTGGAATAATCTACTACGGTGGCACCACCCGAGGGGACACGTGTAGGGACACTGTAAGAATTAACCTACAGACGCGAGCAAAATGGTCCCCAAACTACTTATTTCAAACTATTATTATAATCTCCTAACGAGGTTATGAAATTAATGTTTGTATTATCAAGAGGTCTATTATAGTTAATAATAATTGGTTCGGCCATGGCCAGTAAGTGTCTCGTTCGTATTTGATTCAATCGTTGTTTAGTTAAAAAAGTGAATGAATGGAACCCGTGTTATCACAGATAATAAAGATTAAGCCAGACAACTTTTTGCTTGAAAAGAGAATGCAAGTTAAACAGAACATAAATGTCAAGCTAAGACTTTTGCTTGAAACGAATTTAACCTAAGTCAGACTGAAGATGCAAACCAAATATAAAAAACTCAAAAGTTGCTTCCAGCTATGTGTATTATAAACTTTGAAACCATCCAACCGGACATCGGTGGGATGGTTTCAAACCGGTTTCATTTAAAGGCAATAATGCTAAGATGGTTTTAGACCACTCAAACAATGCTTTAGGCACAAAATATATTTCCTTTTTTGAGTAGCACACGCCGGGAGCGGGTATCCGCTAGTTTTATATAAGTAGCGTTTATTTCCTGGCCTCAGCGCACAGTTGGTAGTAGCTATGCCTTCTGCGGTCGTAGGTTCGATTGCCACTTAGGACAAGAATTTATGTACCAAAAAAAAAAATTTGCTCTGTGTCTGGGTGTTGATATGTTTTTATTATTGGTAAGTATTTACAAAATAAAATTAAATGAGTATTCCGTTAGTTATCTCGTTCCCATTGTACAAGCTATGCTTATTTTGGAGCTAGATGGTAATGTGTGTTAAAACCATATTTTTTATAATCAGATTCACTAGTTGATTAAGACTACCACAAAAATACTTGATGTCACGATAAGCATGGAATTACTTAGCTGTTCCCTCCGAGCTGTGTCTCAAGTGTCACTCCGTGATAATGAATGAGTGATTGAAAAGACTCATTCATTAGTTGAGAGTTAATTAATACGAGTCATATAAATAGGGGATAATGAGCGGTCAGGGTGCCAGGGGGTCCGACCGCGGTCATTATAGATATTGTTTAGACATTTCAATTTGACAATACTGTCTTCGCTAGAGAAATATAATTCTTTTTTTTATGTGATTGACGTAACCAACGATAGGACCTGAAACTCCAACTATGGCGGCAAAAAACTATCCTCCAAATTAACATCTTCGAATACAGACTTAATTGCAGGATGCCAATAAAAACATTGGTTAAATCAAATAAATAATTAAACGAACTAAGTGCGTATACATCAATTATACTAAACGAACTATTTTGTGCTGTTACCGATCCTCTGAGAAAATAAAACAATGAGCAATTAGCTCCTATCTTTGTAATGGAATTTAAAACATTTTTTTTATTAATTAAATTTTACAAAGCTCAAGCAAGAGAAAATGGATACCTTTAAAATAGTATTGAGATCGAATATTCTCTGTAAAATGTTGGATCAGAAATTCCTATTTAATACTTGTTAGTAAATATCGTTGTTTCGTTGTTAGAAGATGTATCCTGGTTCTATAGGGGCAAGCATCTCTGCTTATATGCTCAGGGTACGGATAGTCGGAAGGGGGGAGGCTTACTTACATTCTCCCCCGAGAATGGCCTACGGCAACCTTCGATGGTCTCTGGTGAAGTTCCTTTTGGAGAGTCCAGGTATCCCATTGCGTAGAAGTCGGCAGAGGGGTTCAGTTCAGGTAAATGTCCCACATAACTCGGTTGTCCCCCCAGGGCAACTGGTGTATCTAATGCAGATACCCTTTCGTCACAAAAAAAAAGGTATTGTCTTACGTTGCCCTGTTACCAGAGTGAAAATAATGGCACAATGATCAGACCACTTCTCACATCTACATTTCTATGCACAAGTCAATTTCCAAGACAGATGCTTATAACTGGAGTTTGAGTATTGGAGGAAAACAAAGTTCCCCCCTCCAGATAATTCCTTCCCCTACAGATCCAGGCCTACTCTCGTCAATCAAGAGTGGAGACTATACAACTACCAATTCAAGATAGGCATGATTGGAGTTTGAAAAATGGACGGAAAATAACGTTCTCTATAAAATGAGAGATTCCATAACGGAAGTATTACTATCCAGCCAATTTCTTCCCCTACAAAGACCCAGGTTTACTATCGTCAGCTAAGTATGAAGTATATACAAGTACCTGATACTTATTCACGGTTACCTAAGGAATATTCAGTATGGTAATACCGGCTTGGCTCCCTGCCACACGCACGTTGCAATAGCTATTCCTCACTGCAAAATGCAGTAGACACGCGACAAAAATAGGGCACATTTCAACAACGTTTTGAGAAACTTGTGGAAACGATGATAAAAATATACCAGTATTTAAATTTTCCCTGTATGCCCCTTTCTCAATCTGCGCATCATAAGTGAAACTCTAATTTCAAAACGGCTGAATCTCAAAAAGGCTTTTTATTTAAATGCCTAGAAATCATTATTAATACAATAATGATTTCCAGGCATTTAAATAAGAAATATGTTAGGAGTTTGGTTGACAGGCATTTTGAGAAATAGTTATATTTAGTTTTTCGAAAAATATTTCGTTTTCGCCGTCGCCTAAATTTTTATAATATTAGGGATATTTTTAACAAACTTACACATTTCTAGTTTGTAAGTTAATAGCTTCAGTCTTTTGAAAGAAATTAAAAGAATCTTTTCTTTTTATGTGTGATAATAATAATATACGCAAACACTTCATTTTTAAGATAAATAGGTGATGTGCGTCTGTCCTGTTGCCCCATTTCCATCCAGCACAAGCATAGATAAACATAGATGTTTGTTCTGTGTCTGGGTGTTGTAATAAAACTATATGTATTTACAAATCTGTGTGTGAAATATCCATGAATATTTATTTATTGTCTCTGCTATGTAAACGACGTCAACTATGCACCGACTCGAGTTAAAAACAGTATTTATATAGCAAGGTCGCCTGCCACCTCTTACTAAATCGAGTAATGTTATTTTGCTATGTACCTATCTTATTATCGGTTAAACACTGTTCTTACTATGTATCATTAGATTATTTTTTGCAATTCCATTGTTATAAGTGTGTTATTGATTGAAAATTCTTTATTGGATATAAAATAGTACATAGGTGAACTTAATGCTAACTAACATTTTCTTCCAATTGACCTTTTGCGTAACATTCAGATGTGTTAGTGCTTAAAAACAATACGTAAGAGAGATAATAACAATATTTATCCTATATAAACCGTAAAAACAAATAATAAATATTTAATACTTATATATTGTAGTTACCTACAGCTCAATTTGTATGACGATTCTGTATAGTGAGGTAGTGAGAATATAGTTTGGATTTGAAAATACCCATTGACTGGGCTTGCTGTATATGGATATACAATAATAATGTAATGACTCTCGTTTGTTTAGAGTAGGCCTGCATGAGAAGTTATATTACAGGCTAGCGCGGTATATAGGTTTATATTGACCTATAAATTAGCAACAAACGTTAGTTTATGTAACCGCGCCAGCTTATAACCGGTCGATATGTCCTTTAAATTACTTCCTGGCTCAGCCGGAGAACTTACTACTTTTGTTTTATTTAACGATAGTCTGATTTGTATCAACTATTTGAAGTAGCTTATATATAGGCTGCTATACATTTAAATATACTTACTACTGATATTTGTTTATGTGAATAAGTGAACGTACGAGCTGAGGACCCACCTGATGGTAAGTGGTGACCCCCGCCTGTGACAACAGTAATGCGACTCAGTATTAGATTTGGATCACAAACTGAGACTGGGATGATAAGTCTCATGCGCATGTGATTTCACCAGCACCCACACCCTTCCACCGGAACACAGTAATGCGAGCACTACTGTTTGGCAGCAGATTCCAATTATGGTGGCAGTTCCGGACGAAGTTGGCCTAAGTTCTATTGCAACTAAGGTGCCTTCCATTTAAAAAAAGAAGCATTAAAATTGGTATACAACATCGTTAGCTACACATACACCTATTAGAAGTTTAAGACCACACGCAGTGGCCTTGTCATGCTGTATCAATGTGATATTAATTGTCTGAACGTGACGCGCTGTCAATCGAACTGGATCAAGTGTCAAGGTCATGTCACTGTGACGTCTGAGGATCTACGTTCATATTCTAACTGCTATTATACATGCGAAAGTTTGGATGGATGTGTCATATAGAATAGAATAGAAAAACTTTATTTTGTGTTACATAATTAGGGCTCACTTAAAAAATTAAAAATAAAATAACACGTTTAAAAATATGTAAATAAAGTATTTTGCATTTGACTTTGACTCAGTCACTTCGCAGGCCCTGGTTGACAACTGCCATAATTATTCACATAGCCTCCTGATAAATTGCTCCATATTACCGAAACAAGATTACGTTAAATTAAAACAATGAGTTTTGTATACGACACAATAAAAATACTTAGATTATGACATACAATCCGATAATTCCAGTCCCTTTTACGATCGAATCGAAACCGTGTCAAAACGTTTGACACGTCAGAATTGCAATGGCCAAGTATTCGCGGGGACCTTGGGTGACATTCACCGGCCTAGTAATTTGGTTTAAATTGCACCTCATATTACTAATGTCTCGATATCGAAGCCTTTTGAAGATAATTTATGGTTTATGTGCTAAGATTTAAACAAATAGTTACTTAGCCGAAGTCGGGCTATCTGTACTGGTCTATTTCATGTCACAAATGAATGAAAATGTAATATCAACACGCGAATGTGGATACACATTAATCTAAAACTACAGTGTATCTATAGGGATGTCTTGGTGGTTCTTCCCCATGACAGGTCGATATGATTTGAACAAGCGCCAAACATACAAGAAAGCATGATTTATTTAAAAAAAAATTAATGTTTCCAAGTGACTTTTAAGAATTTAGTAGAGCTGTCAAACCATGCCAGGAATTACTGATATTTTATTAATTGTCAAAATATTATAAATTATCAAGTCATTGATTAAAGTTACGGCTGCAATACACAAGCCGTGTGGAGCCAAGAGAAGAGAAAAAAAAAAAAGTTACGGCTTCTTTAATGTAGTATTTACGATTCAATTTATATGTTGTAATTTATATGTAAACATTATCAACCGGGTGGCTGAGTGGATTATTTTATCACCTCAATATAAATGGAATATGAATACTTTGTAATATTAATATTATTCAACATATAAACTTTTATTTTTAAGCAAACTAGAATTAGTACTTGTAAAATGTTCTATTGCTGCAAAAAATGTACCTACTTTAGCTAATTTTGTAGTATTTACATTTCTAAGGCTTTCTTTTTATGGTATAATATATTATTATTTAACTTCTAGATTCTCAAAACGATAAAGGAAATCATCGTGAAAAAAAATTCAAAGACATATGACATCTACTAAGCCGGATCGGGCTCTCGCAGTTCATAAACTCTCCCTTAAGCAGGCGTCCTAGCAGCGGGAACATTAAAAGCGGACAGAATGTGAATCCACCAACTCGCTGAAAATGTCAATTGACACAAGAAGATTAAACATGACCTCAAAGCGACAAGTAAATTTCAAAAATGTTTGTTATTTTAATGGTAATAGCACTGTGGAATGTAAGTACATTGTTATGTTTTAGATGACGTGTTTTCTAAGGCTATACTTAGGTACAAGGAAAAACCACAACACTGCAAATCTGAAGCACGCTGTCCTTACAAGGTCATGTCGTTTGCACGTTTGCCATCGTCGCAAATAATTTTAATTAAAAAAAATTACATTTACACACTCATACCTCTGCATTAGGATTCCCTGTGTCTCTGATGGCATGGACAAACACAGAAACACACGACCCGAGAACAAACTTCTTGCTCACCACACAAAGTGCGCCCCGGCCGGGAATCGAACCCGGGACCCCTCGCTTCGAAGGCAGGGCTACTACCAACTAAGCCACGGAGGCGTCCACCAGTTGCTCGCATCCGTAGGTGTATTCTTTGATTCCCTACACGTAGCCCCTGGTAAGGAGAAACTAAAAGTAGTAGTAATAACTTGTGCCAATTTGGTCCGGAGAGGTACTGCCACCACACCTGGAATCTGCCACCAAGCAGTAGTGTTCGCATTACTGTGTTCCGGTGGAAGGGTGCCGGTGAAATCACATGCGGATAAGACGTATCATTCCCGTCTCGGGTGATGGACGCAGCAGGATGAGTGCGAGGAAAGTAAAATGTTTCGAAATATTACGGAAATTTTCGGAAATTGTGGAAAACTGTGCATTTTTCTATGGGATATTCGACATTACGTCGTGTGACAACCGTTTGTCAAAATTGTGAATAAAGACAGAAAAACATCTGACGGGTGAGCTAGGGTCTATCTAAGGAATGCACAGTAGATACTTCTTTAATCTAAGCAAACAACAGCTACATTACATAGCCCGTGTGCCTACATTTTAATTAGATAACTAATTACAATGCAAAGTGGTATTCCGTGGCCATCTTGGGTAACCGACATTACTTTGCAAGATGACAAATAGATTGTGATGTTAATGATACTGGCATAGTTAGCAATGGATTCTGTTTGAGTTTACCGTATTGGAGTCAGACCCCCTGAGCGAGACTAACGCACAGTAATTGATTTTTATATATATAGAAATGTTATCTTCCCTATTTAGTCTCTACACGTGTTCCCCGGTCGGTGCTAAAGTACTCTGAAGCAGCAGTAGAACGTCTCAACAAGTACTGCCACCACAGCTGATAATCCATCTGTTAGGAATCCATCTGTTAGCACTCACATTTGCGTCTGGTAGAGTCCAGGCGCCGGTGAAATTACAGGTTCGTAAGACGTAACATCCCCGTCTCAAAGTGACGAGCTCAACGCATTGTAACATTGGTCTTTTCATATTTCGGTAATGACCGGAGTCGTTGAGCTGTTATTTATAGTCCGCAGTAACTACTTAACATCATTTGGGTTTTCAGCACGTTCTGTCACTTTAGTAACATATAAAAAATAATTTAATGCAATAGTTATTTTATAGTACACAAATTACTACAAAATTTTGAAAAAAATACACTTTCTCTATATGTATCTAAACCCTCACTTTATGATAGCCTCCCCAAAATTCTGGCAGTATTGATGGCAATGCTTAACCTCTGGCTAAAATAAAACCCGGCATTTTGGTTGCACGTGGATTCTTCAAGCTTCTAAACTCTCAAGGACTTCAACTATTCAAGGACGCTAAGCCCTTGAAAATAATGTGCCCGTGTTCCCAAGGGCCTAAGGTTTCTATAAAGTTAAAATAATTATAACACCCCTCTTTAAGTCATAGTATTTTATTGGTAAATTAAGTATTACAGGTCCACATTTTATCGTATTTTTATAGCACTGAGTATATATAGAAGTAGATTCGACAGTAGTTTTGCTACTTGACATAGATGTTATTGCAAAAGTAACCTAACGTCAAGTGGTAGACGTATTTGCGCATGTCGCGCAGGTGGTGACGTCAGCGGTCACCCTGCGCCCACGCAGTTGCAGCCACATCGCTTGAACACATATTGTTCGTTTATGTTGTTCAAAACAACGCAATCACAATTACCATATTACTGGGTGATGCGAAAAGAGCATGATTCTCATAAGTTTTTTTATACTACTGAAGTGACGGCACGAGCTGTGGGCCCACTTGATTTTAATGGTTACCTCCGCCCATAATTACTCCGCTGTGCCCATCAGCCGAGACAGTTATGTTACGTCTCATGTGCATGTGATTTCACTGGCACCCACACCCTTCCACCGGAAAACAGTAATGCGAGTGCTCAATTGCTTGGCATAAAAAAAAAAAATCTAGAAAATAGAAGTTACACCAAGTAAACAGCATGTTATAATTAATTTATAATAAGTATACCCACTACTAATAGATTCAATTCACGCCCATCCAACGTGCCAAACATCTATACAATCAAATTACATCAGATGAAGAAAGAAAAAATAATTACGAAAGACATTTTTCATTAGGACTTCCGTCCTACACAGCTCGGCAAAAAATATTGACATAACTAATTGCAAAAAGTAAATAATAACTTAGCGTAGGCTCGAGTCAAGGTGACGCCTCGTGGGCCAATCAGAGGCCGGCGCCGTGACGTCATCTGCGCCCGCGCAGGTTTGCCATATCATGAAAAATAAATATTCAATTTGTCGCTACACTCCACGTCAAAGACGATGAAATATTTTGAAATATGTGTGTAGCATTCACTCACATGAATATTAAAGCAGGGTGGGACCATAAAAACGATACCATACAATTCTGTACATTTTAAGCGTGGGAAGAGCATTCAAGTGTTTAAACTAATATTGCAAATTACTGCTCAAGTGGTCAACTTTTTTTTTTTTTGACATAAGGTCGCCCCGACCGAAGCATAAGAATACCCAAGTTGCACCCCGTTGCGCCCGTCACCCGAGACTGGGATATTACGTCTCATGCGCATGTGATTTCCCCGGCAAACCCTTCCACCAGAACACAGCAGTGCGAGTGCACCACTGCATGGCGGCATATAACCAGGCGTGGAGGCCGTACTCCGGGCGAACTTTGCACAAGGTCTACTGCTACTTTTTGTTGCGCCTTTAGCACCACCCAGGGGGTAAGTGTAGGGACTCTGAGGCTATTTACCTACGGAGGCGAGCAACTGGACCCCCAAAAATTACATGACAATGATAAGTAAACGAAATTGCGTATTTTGTAGACCGATTGTAATGTTTCTATTTTTTAATGATAACATCTTGATTTTTTAACCGCGGGTAGCCGCGGGGCGCGGCTAGTGAAATATAAAACTGCCCATCCCACGTGCGTGAGAATCCATATCCATGTCACTGACAGTCCTAACCACAGTGATTACTCCGCGTCTTGGTGACACATAAACGTAAAAATTAGCAAGTGTTAACAAGCACAAGATCACGTCCAGCCCGGAACGAACCAAACCTCGCGTAGAAAGTGAACAGCCTTGAGAACGGTGCCTTACATTTTTGTACGCAGCATCGTACAATGGTAGGCAATATGAAGTTTCAAAATCGTTGGAGTGCTGCCAACTATGTCCTGAAATTTTTTCCTATTTGTAAAGTGACGGGACCAGCTGAAAGTCCTAAATTTTGTACGCAGCATCGCGAAACGCAATTTGAGGTTACGAAATCGCGGGAGTGTCGCCAACTATGTCCCGTCAATTTGTTTTTGTATTTGAATAAGTGACGGAACGAGCTGAAAGCCCACCTGACGTTACCTAAGTGGTTAAGTGGTTACATAACTACATCAATACTACTTAGATCGTCCCCGACCGAAGTATGAGAAAATCCTAATATCACAAAAGTCACACGTATATCTTTCTAATTTTTATTACTATAATAGCTGAAACCTATTGTTCGTTTTAATATTTATCGTTAAACAGTTTATTAGACAATTATTACCCAATCACAGTATGTGGAACAAATAGTTGCGCGTCATTCGTCCTTTGATTTATCTGATTGAAGCAGGTGGCTCAGTGGCAAGTTGATCTCAATACCAAGAGGATCTACACTTCTAGAGTCAACATTAGCATTAAGCAAATAAATTTACAGAATCCATTATCTTTCATGGACATCCGGCAGATGTGAAACGTGACGGCATCAGAGAGCGTCATGCCAGTTGCCGTCACGACAAAATTAAAAAAATGGCTTACAAACATATTATATACACTTATATGTTTGAATTTCATTTAGAATTTTTTCACGCGGTCGGGATTTTGTTTTTCCCAATAATTTTTTGGTAGATTTCTACTATAATTGTACTTATAAAATATAAAAATTTCACAAACAAAAATTGTAAAGTCATCAGTAAATGCTTCGTAAAATTTTAACATCAAAAAATACCTATATATACTTAGGTGGGCGTTAAAGTATTTTTAATTGTAAAATTTGTAACAATGATAATTTATCAACAAAAATAAATACTTTACTTTATATCATAGAGGATTTTAATATAATTCGAGCGAGACAAAACGAAGAACCGAGACAATATTTGCGGGCCAGATAGCGGCCAATAGTTCCCTAAATCTGCCTCCCAGCACATGAAAATGTTTAGTTAACAAATCTTTACTTAAACGTCAAACATACCTAGTATTTAATTATCTCTTAAACCCGATTTTCTTTGAGGCATAAGAGTTGTCTTCTAAAAGGTCATATTCTTGCGTATTTACATAAATTCAATGTTAAATAAGCTGCTGTATACAAACATACGACAATAGGCAACCATTCTGATAATTAATTTTCATTCATACCGCGTACCATTCAGAACGCGATGACAATATCGAAACGACTCTTATTTCGATGTGCTGGGTGATGTTTTGGATATAGGAACTAGCTGTAACATGAAATGGGGCAGTTTAAATAGTAAATAGATGGGAACCATGTCGCTGCGTCCGTAAGTGAATACCCTCAGATTTCCTACACGTGTCCTCCGGGTGGTGCTAAAGGAGTAACCATAAGTAGCAATAGAACTTGTGCCAAGTTCGTCCGGAGTACTGCCATCACACCTGGTAATCTGCCGCCAAGCACTCGCAAAGCTTTGTTCTGGAAGGTTGTGCCGGTGAAATTAAAGGCACTTGAGGCGTACAATTACCGTCTCAGGGTGACAGGCGCAACGCGCTGCGACTTGGGGCTTTTCATACTTTAGTAGCAGAAGACCTGAGTCGTATTTTAGTAATGCTGGCACTACTGTTTTGCAGCAGAATTCAGGTTTCAGAAGTTTTAATGTCAGTAACCCCTATTTATACATTTGCATTATTCAAAGGTTTTTCATTCTCAATTTAAAAAAAAAATTGTTCCAACTTATTCTATAGATGAGTCTGTTTTGTCGTTGGTTGACATAAAGTTACGTCAAAGTAGTAAATTCAAAATCAGGATAGCAAAAATCTTTGAGTGTTGAAAAAAGCGTTTGTAATCTATGGGGTCATTTGGTTCTTGTTTCGCATTGTGTGCGGCGATTTCTCTCATTCAAATAGAAAATAAATAAAATTTTATTCAAATGGAAATGTTTCAATCGAATGACATTGACATTCAATTTGTTTCTACCTACAAAGGAGCGCCATCTGGTATCGATGTTGGAAACATGGCCGCGAAAAGCAATCATTAAATCAAAATCGAAAATTTTTTGACAGTAATGTTGTCGTTCGGACCGGTTGACTGAACTGATCTTGGATCTAAATGTTTTGCGAGAACGTAAATTACTTTTAAGAGCAAACTTTTATATGTTATTTTATTAGTAAATCCTAACTAAATTGAAAGAAGATATGAGTTAATGAGTATTTTTATAGCCTTTTGATTTAATGGCCGGTTTCCAGGTAAAGTTGGGTCAGGTCTGTTTAACTGAACGAACGAGCGACGCGACCGATGTTTTCCAATTCAACTTGAATTAATCAACATTATGGGTATTGTATGTTTGTTTTTTTGAACGACCAAAGCTGTTTGTTTATCCAATACTCGAATGGTAGATAGATAATACTGGCTTAAGATAAAAGGGTAGATATGAAATCGGTTAAATATATTAAACTTGTTCAATTGTTTCAAAGAGGTGTCGTATAAACGACTTTGTTGAAGGTGTTATATATATGTAAGTTTTTAGTGTGTATCTATTTATAATTTATGAAGATTTCTTCAGTGTTGCGATTGATGTTCCATACAGGGATTTTTACATTTTCTTAAAATAAACTTGTTAGGGGCAATTGCGTTACCCCTAAAGGTCAAATAAATAAATGAAAGTATTGAATTTTTTTTTATTCGGTTCGATTTTTTAATTAGTCAAAAAATTAATTCTGAAAACAACTTTTTCATTACATTTTAAAGTTTTCTTTAGATAGCTCAATTGGTTTTTATATATTTTATATTATATATATATTTTATGAAATAAATATATTATTATATTATACTATGGCTAGAAAGGTAGAGTTAAACAAACAAGAGGAAAATGTGTAGAAGCCCGTTGAAGTCTTTTGTATGAAAAAAAACAGAGTTCCTCTATTCTCGCCTCGGACTATGGAGCAGGCGCGGAAATTCAATGAGACTACGCATGCTCAAACTTAGACGTGCACCAATGAAGGTTTCGCTACAAAAATGTATATCCTCAGTACTATAATACCTTCTCATAACACTGAAGAAAACTAATACTTACCTTCCGTTGACTGAAAATATATAGACGCGTCACTTTTTTTTAATAAAAACGAATAAATTTAAATATTCATGTACATTTGAGACTTTTTTTCCATATCTTAGTGTGTCTTCAGTAGGGAAGAATAGCCCATCTCGTCACATTAATCAATAAAAAAAAAACGCGGCCGTATGTTCAGCTTAGCAAAGACTTTTTGAGCAACTACTTTGCAGCCTACTATTGCGTAGAATACAGATATAAAGATGGTTACTCCGTAAAAAAAGTAATTTGAAATGAGTTCCTTTCCAAAAAGTTTGGTAATTAAAAAAAAGCTAATTTGTAATGCGATCGAGCACTCGCCCACTACGTTCGTTTTTCTTGAAACGTTTTTTGTATAATTCGGTGGATGACGTCACCGACACGGTCAGACGGCTCCCGGCCCACGTTACACCTTCGCAGAGCGGTTTTTGTAATACAGGTTCCATCTGAGTGACAGCGGGAAGCGGGTATTTAGTTATGAAGAATCATCATTTCTTCATCCGGGAACTGGGATTACCGGAATAAAAAATAGCCTATTTGTTAATCCAAGAAATAAGCTATCCTGGTACCAAATTTCATCCAAATCCGTTGAGCCGTTTGAGCGTGAATCAGTAAAACACACACTTTAATGCACACTTTCGCCTCTATAATATTAGTGTAATTATAGCGTGAAAGAGATAACGATTACTAAGTTGTGCTTGACATACCTACTTTAAAAACAATTGTGATTGAAAAATCGTGTGAATACAATTAATTTAAGCGGTCTTAGCCCAAGGAAATAATAACAGATATCCTCTATTTAGTATGTATTCAATTAGCGAACAGACATCCGTAGTACTTAATTACCTACATATTGTGACTTGAATACGTTGTATATTTATATTGCTTAGTTTTAATATTGGCATGTCTATAGATACTTGAAATGTAAAGAAATTCTATTGGGTTAAAAAGAAAATTAAAAATTTAAACGATAAACAAACAAACAACAAATTTAAATTAATCTAAAATAATCGGGGATTAATAATAGCGGTGTGTTGCTTAACCGTTTCAATATCAGCAACGTTTCAAAATAAATCACAAATCTTATGCATGACCAGTTATGCACATATTCTATTCGTGATAACCTGCGAACTTTGGAACGTGTGTTGACATAAGTATCTAATCAGATAAACTGCGAGACTTTCACATCGACGGACAATAATTACATCATGTTATTGTGTAAACAAAATTTACCGCGGATATGGTCAGGGTCTTATAATATATGACACGAATTATAGTGATATTTTAAACTAGACTCGTGATATTTTACTCCTTAATTTCTACTTAGATATATACGAGTAATATATCTATTTAGAAGACGACAATAAAAAAATTTGAGTGTAAAATCAAATGTCGTTTTTTTTTTAATGGCAATCTAATTTCTTTGAACATTCTACAAGTGTGACGTCATTAGTAAAAGTAGAGCGAAGCATTCATGAAATCATTTTGCTTGAACTTTTTCGAAATAAAGTGGCTTTATTCTGCATTAATTAACCCAAATTTAGAAAAATAAGGTGAAAGTACTTTAACTCGGCCATAAGCAAAAAGAGGCAGTGTATTAAACTGAAAAGAAAATTATTAGTTGATAATTAAAAACTGTTTGTTGACTGTTTATGTCTTAAAAAGCGTCCTAATGAGTCTAGGTCATTAGGGTACGATTTTTTTTTTATTATTTCGTTTTATTTTATTAGTAGTTACTTATTTATTATTTCAGTTCTATATTATTAATAAAAATGAATGAGTCAGATATATTTATAGATTATTTCGTATTTATATTATGTAATGCACAGTTTATTATGCCTTGTCGTTAGATTGGCTCACCGCAGTTGTTGAATTGCTATATTTGGATTATGCGATTTCTTATAAAAAAAGAGAAAAAGAGCGTTGCAAAAGAGGTCATATGCCAACAAAGGCATTATATTAATTATGTTAATAAGACGAAACATAATGGCGTACGAAAATTGCAAAAATTTTACAAGTATTATGGCCGATTTCTTGTGTAAAATTTTTGCACGAAATTTAATGTCCGAAATTAATTACGTACGAATATGTACGAATTATGTACGAAATTAAATTACCCGCAAAATTAAGGAAAAATATTTAATTCAATTTAATTTTAAACGCTCACGCTATAACCTAACCCTTTTAAGCAAAAACTTGGTAACAGTAATTAACATTGTTTGATGCTGCCACCACGCATTTTGTTCACCTACTCAAAGGATGATCTTTCAATGTTGCTGATATTATATTTTATCTACAATCTATACACACCATATCACATCCCAGTTGAGGGCCATCCGCTCTCGCAAAAGGTCCGTGTAAACAAGTTAAAGCCATCTCCGGCTGTCAGAAATACATATTGTCAAGTCAGAAGAAAAATATCTTATCGCACAAAGTCGAGGCAAAGCTTGCTTAGTTGTTCCATATATCATTACATTGGTAATGAATACTTTGACACCAGTTTCTTCCCGTCTCTTTATATTATTATTTATTTATGCTTTTTATCTCAGTTCTCCGTAATTTATCAACCAATTTAAACAAAAATGGTTGAATAGTCTGGTGGTTGGAATCAAAATAGCTGGAAAAAGTGTGCCATTCAAAAACCCGAAATTACGTTTCCCGTGACTGCTTTCTTCACCCGTTGTATAACTTAAGGATTTTTCTTCTTTTCCACGCCCTTCTATACACAGTTTGTCAATAAAATATATTATATTCTATTAATCAAGGCCACACTACTCTCCGTCCGGTGTAGTTGGTGACAGTTTAGTGTTTGATCTCATAACTCTGTTGGTAGCTACCTACTGCAGATAGCGTGTTCGATTCCCACTCAGGACCAGCAATAGTATGACAAACATGAATGTTTGTTCTGTTTGTGGATGTTAAAATATATTGTACGAATATATTTACATAAAAAAAAATATGTAAGTAATCCATCACGTATCTAGTTCCTATAGTATAATGCAATGTTTGCTTCATAACCTGCTCCTGTTTTCGTCGAGTAAAAACGACCACTTAATAAAAAAAAACAACACATTAGTGTCAAATAATGGATAGATACGAGACCAACACCCAAAGCCTTCCTGGCCGCGAATCGAACCCGGGACCCCTTGATTATTACCAACTAAACTACGTAGCCGTCAATATCGCAAAATAACCTAATAACGCTCCTGGCACAGCTTGCTTAGCTGTTCATTACAAATCACCTAAGTTACGCAACTTTCGGCCCGGTCAGAAGCTGGTTGGGTGACCATCCAGCGATGGTGGCGATTCAACTGAGCTATTCCGAGCTTCGGAGGGCACGTTAAGATATCGTTAAACTATGTCGGAGGCCTTCTGGCGGCTTAAATACTCCGACACCAGATTTGGTCACTAACTCAATCGAAAAGAAGAGGTTTGTTTTGAAATATTGAAAATGTCTATAATTCCACTAGCAAACTTGTGATCGTTGGTACCTACTAGCTTAACAATAGAAAAATAAAAGAATGTATTATTTTACTTAAGGATTGTGTTAATGTCAGATGAAAAATAGCGAGCTTATTACTTTTCACGTCTACGTTCTCACTATAGTGTATCTCTAAGTAACCCTTCGGGATTTATGGCGTGAATTAATATTAACATATTTGTATATTGCCACTGTATTGTGAACCATAGTATTTAAATGGAATATCTCTGTTCAATATCGAAATAAAATACTAAATACCTAATTTCTCTAGTAAACTATGATTTCCCATACCGAACAAACAAGACACGACAACAAACTTCACGTTCATCACCAAAATATTTGTCCAGCCCGGGTATCTATTTTACTCTACATCACTATCAACTAAGTAGATACAAGTAACTTAGCTTTGGAGCCGTGTTGCATTAGCAAAATCATATTGAGATTAAAACCTCCTTATACTGATTTAGAATTAATATTATTACTATTATATCATAAATAATTCATTAAACTTTATAACGATTTGAACACGCCCCTCCATTACATAAAATCAAAGGTTGCTTTGCAGATATCGCCTTGCATCGCCTCCTATATCAACGAATGCCATTTTAATATAGAGTTAGAAACCTATGTAAAGAAAAACATAAAAATCTTGGTTTAACTATAACTATACTTTCAGGCATTTATTTTATCAGTGGTTTTTTGGCTTCGCACTTCTGGTGCAATCACCATTTTCTATGTATTGTCAATGGTTAGATATTAATAAAAAATTAAGAATATATATATATATATATATATACTTACATATATTCTTACATATACAAGTATGTATTAATATTTTTTATTATCACAGTACTCCAGTACTGGAGATACCTTAAACATTACCTGTTAAAAATAATGCAAATGATGGATAGATAAAAATTAATAGTTATTTCATATACGGAAATATAATATTTATGCATAATCAACACACCTACATTCAGCGCAATAGGATATTATAATTTATTTACTCGTTGACAAAACAAATGCGATTTATATCAACAACTCACCGAAAATGTCCTTTGTAACCGAAAACCGGAATAGACCACAAAACACAGCCACAACACAAATAAAAAGAAACACTTCAAACTGGCAATTGAGAAAAAACACCAAACACTTTCGGCGCGTATTTTGACAGTTGAAAAAGCAAGATGGCGTACCGGACCGCTCGATTGCAACAACCGAGGTCGACTGAGCGGGTGAGAGATGGAATATGGAGGCTTCGACGCGATTCCGTAGGAGGCTGCTTGAAGGAAAACAACTTGCCGTTTTATTTTTCACATTATTTCTTAATCGGTACTGGTGTGTCATAGGATTAATTGAATTGATGTCATGAGTTTTTGCAATTGTGAAAGATTATTTATTACTCTCCTACATTTACCTGATCTAATGTAAATAATAATTGATTGATTTTATTGTAATATCGAATAAACTGACTTCAATACTTTCATTACTTATATGAAGCCCTTTGGCGTGGAATTTCTTCACGAAAATTCTTTGGGATTTCGGAGGAACACCCAATTTAATTAAAAAGAAAGCATCCAAATTGTTTCGTAATTGAGAAAGAAAACGAAAAAAAATTATTGAAAAAATACAGCCCAATATTGGCAACCATTCTATTGGATCTATGCGGACAATTGCGAACGGTGGCGTACATCAAGCTTCTTTGACTTTGAATTCAACAGCCTAGTAGCTTCCAAAGTACATAATTTTCTGTAGGCACGTTTAAAATGAGTTGGTGTTTGAATTTGTAGAGTATGGGACGAACGCAAAGATCGATAGTGTGAGAGATGAAGGAATTAAAAATGTTCTTTGAGGTGCACAGGAGCATGAGTAATAAAATGCAGCAGTCGAACTTATGCACAGTTCGCCCGGAGAAATACTGCCTCCTAGTAATCTGCTGTCAAAGAGTGGTGCACTCAGATTGCTGTGTTCCGGTGGAAGAGTGTAGATCCCAGTCTGTTTTTTGTCGCCTAATAAGTAGCTAAGTATGTAATAGAGTGGCTAGCATACGAATGTGAATACTCACACAAACTTTTGGAGGTTTTCGAGTACGATAACTTGAGATAAGGATTACATTAAGTATGTAAATAAATGCATATAAAAAAGTAGACCTGTGCACAGAAAAAAATCTACATGGGTAATTTTGTATGGCGTTCGTTTACCTACCGATAAGATATCGAGACTCGAAGGAGTTCGAAATGAATTTTCAGTGATACGAAGTTCACTAGGTCATCTAGAATCCATCTTATAAAATATCGTTTAGAAAAGTAGAGATTACACGCTCAAGATTTGAATTTACATAATCGTGCGGTTATGTCTTAGCAGATTAGATGCACGTAGACTGGCAGTGACAGGTTCTGTAAGTAGGCAAGCCTGCGTGGCAGCGTGAGAGCTCCCGAGCTCAACTCAATCCAGAATGAAGCCAGCATGTTCTGTAAAGCAACATTATTATTCAACGATTCCGTATTGTGTTTTAATGATATTGTATAGCGATGTTGGGCGCCAAAAAATCTTTATACAGATGCCAATAACCATAATAATATCGAATTCATCATCATCATATCATCATCAGCCTATACAAGTCCACTGCTGGGCATAGGCCTCTCCTAGTAAGCGCTATCTTCGGCTCTTCTTATCCACTTATATCGAATTACTCCTTCCATTTTATTTTACTATCAAATTTATATTTTCTAAGCTAATCCCAAAACTGGTTTGACGTAGAATTCAGTTGCATTCGATATTGCTTCTCAGGCGTCCCCTCATTTCCATGTATCCCAAAATGTGATGGAACTGCATCCTCAAATTAACTATTAATCATCGTTTACACACTCATACCTCTGCACTAGGAATCCCTGTGTCGCAGATGGCATTCACAAACACAGAAACACAAGACAAACTCCTAATACCCGAGAACAAACTTCATGCTCACCACACAAAGTGTGCCCCGGCTGGGAATCGAACCTGGTACCCCTCGCTTCGAAGGCAGGGCTATAACCAACTAAACCCCGGTATAGTATAGGATTGTGACATCTGTGCCCCACATATCAGTGATCTCTCACCTTGTATATTATGAAGTAGGTAATCGATGCATCTCTGTGGCTAGAAACGCATCAAGAAACGTGTTGTAAGCATGTTGCAAGGTGCTTCTGCTATCTTACAGACAGCAGTGACAGTTGGGAGTAGGTATCTTGGCTGTTTTTTTGGTTATTGGCTGCAAAATATTTGTCTCCTCCAGGAATTAAACATAGTAAAGGACAACAATACATTTTGACCAGACCGGGGCAAGTTTTCTATGATGAACATTAAGTTTGTTCTTTGCTCTTTGGTGTTCGCATTGTGTGTTACGTTTGTCCGTACATAACCAAGAAATCAGGTGCAGATTGTGTGGCCGTTATTATTATATTTTAATAGCTTCAGAAAGCCCAGTATAAACTCAGCAAAGACATCTAGTGACAGGAAGGCAAAATGGCACTGGTTTGATTTTTTATGAAAATACTGTAAAGTTAGTTACCCGCTCAAATCAAAGATGGCTATCCAACTCGTTTATTATTTTAGTTATGTAACTCCATCTATTGGCGAGTAGTGATACCAATTTATAAAGGTCAAAACGACACAAAACGCCAAAGCCGATTTGGAGCAGCCAAATAAAAAAGTTACGTCAACGTCATGCCACGCCACTTCAATTTTCGGATAGTGCTGCTAACTAAGTGCTGTTAGCGTTAGACATGACACATATTATAACGCGATACGATGCACCACTACGTCATAATCTTCTTGGAGTGATTCACTAATTTCACTAGTGAGTTGGTGATTAGCTCTGCTTGTTTTAAGACGTGATAAGACAAACGAATGAAGCAAGCATGTAACCCTATGATAACTAAAAGATAGCGTCAGAAAACAGAGTCGAAAAAAGATGGGAAGGCGATATCCGCCTGACCTTGGGACTATACTGGAAAAGGGCAGCAATAGCAGCGGACAGAGTCCAATGGAAGCAGTTATGCCAAAAGGCACACTAAACTAAGAGACAGTACTGCAGTCATCATCATCATCATCATCACTCAAACAGAATAATGTACTACAACCCCAAACCCCTTTCGATAACAGAAACGGAAATAGTTTGTGACATAGCCATTATTTTGTAAAAATGAAGCCGCAGGCAGGCCACTTGTGTGTTATATAAATTAGCGAAATCCACTTTATATTTTGTTTTTTAAACATAATCTTGCAGCCATTATTTTGTAAAAATGAAGCCGCAGGCAGGCCACTTGTGTGTTATATAAATTAACGAAATCCACTTTATATTTTCTGTTTTTTAAACATAATCTTGCATACTAATCAATTACTCTTAGTGTTGAGTTGGCAGCCTTGATTCAATGACATTTTGACCAATATTTGACAGACAGCGGTGTACTGTACCGACAGCTTTAAAAACTGCTTTTAAAAATTTTTGCTGGAATATGTAGCGAAAATTTGGAAATCCTTTCTTTAAATATATAATTCCGTAGCCGTAGTTGAGGAGGAACCGACTTCCTACCAACATGGCGCGCCGGTACAGAGACGCAGCTGCGAAACTCCAGCAAAATGTGCAAAAACATCTGAAGGAAATGAAGGATCTTTCCTCCTCTGAAGATGAAGAACCCTACGAGCCCAGCGTGATCGAAGGTATGTTCCAGAGCTACTGGCGAGGCGGCGGAGACACCCAAATGCTGAACAGAACCAAGAACCTTCTAGAAGAAGCAATCAGCGGCCGCTCTGTCACATGCCTGATCTGTATCGCGTCGATCAAGCGGAACCATGCCATCTGGACCTGCGACCACTGTTTCTCATACTTCCACCTCTCATGCATTCAGAAATGGGCGAACGACAGCATAAGTCTGAGAACGGAGGACCCTGTGGCTCCCATCAGTGTTTATAAGCCGAAAAAAGTTGAATGGTGCTGCCCGAAATGTCGCCAATCGTACAGCAAAGAGGAAATACCTAGAAAATACAGATGTTTTTGCGGTAAGACTGATAACCCTCCCATCCATCCATGGTTGATACCCCATACATGTGGAGAGGTCTGTCAGAAGAGGCTATCAACTGGGCATAACTGTAAACATAAATGTTTACTGCTGTGCCACCCCGGACCATGCCCCCCTTGTCCTCAAATGGTTAATGGTATATGCTACTGCGAAAAGGAACAGAAGAAAGTAAGGTGCAGTGCTGCCAAATGGTCCTGTGGCCAACAGTGTAAGAAAGTACTTCTCTGCCAGACACACAAGTGTGAATTGTTGTGTCATGAAGAAGAATGTCCACCCTGCACTTACACTAGTGTCCAGCCCTGTCTATGTGGTGCTGAGAAGGCTAAAAGACCTTGTGATGACCCATTCTGGCACTGCAAAAAACCTTGCAATAAACCATACTCCTGTGGCTACCATAAATGTGAGAATATATGTCATTCAGGTAGCTGTGGGGAGTGCCCTAACTCAGGTATGAGATCCTGCCCATGTGGAGCTAATCAGCGCTATGTCCAATGCCCTGATGTCATGGAAACATGCCTCGGTACTTGTGGAAAGAAGCATGATAGTTGTGAGCATAGTTGCCCTGAGAAATGCCATAAAGGACAATGTCCACCCTGCCAAGTTCTGATCCAGAAAAAGTGCCATTGCCACACTCACACTAGATCCCTTCCATGCAGTAAAGAATTTAAATGTGAGACAAAATGCAGGGGCACTAGACCCTGTGGAAAACATCCTTGTGCCCGAAAATGCTGTGACGGTAACTGCCCTCAATGTGAAAAGTCTTGTGATAAACCTCTACAATGTGGCCGCCATAAGTGCACTACCATCTGCCACCATGGACCTTGCTACCCTTGCCCAATGGAATCAAAAGTAACCTGCAAATGTAAAGAAACTTATGTTACTGTCCCATGTGGGAGAGAACGTTTCACAAAGCCACCAAAATGCAGTCTTCCATGCAAAGTTAAATACAAATGTGGGCACAGTGAAGAAAATAGACATTCTTGCCATTTTGCAGACTGTCCGCCATGTAAGGCTATTTGCTATAAAACCTATCCAAAATGTGGGCATGAATGCAAAGCAACATGCCACAAATATGTTGCTGTGGTCTTCAAACAGATTGAAAAACCTGCTACTCCATGGGAAGTTCAACCTCCAAAGACTAAGATTATGACATTAGACTGTCCACCATGTAATGTATCAGTTCCAATTATTTGCTTTGGGGAACATGAGACCGACGATCAGCCATGCCACACAGCCACACGAAGACCCTGTGGTCGAGAGTGTGGTAAACCTTTAGCTTGTGGGAATCATCACTGCACTTTACTCTGCCATCTTTACAAGCCTGATCCTAGCTATCCAAATGTCCCACACACTTGCAAGCCTTGTAATGTAGAGTGCCAAAAGCCTCGTCCAGAAAAATGCTCTCATAAATGTTCTATCAGAGCTTGCCATCCAGGACCTTGCCCACCTTGCGAAATACTAGAACGAATTTCCTGCTATTGCAAACTCACTGAGCTCTACCTCCACTGTCGGGAATACTGCTCAGCAACAGAAGAAATGTTATCATGCAAACAGCAATGTCCAAAGAACTTAGAATGTGGCCACCGATGCAAAAACATCTGCCACCCTGGCACTTGCGGCTATCAAGTCTGTACTAAAAAAACTAAAATACACTGCCCATGTGGCAATGTAAAGAAAGAAGCTCCATGCACGGCAGTGAAAAGTGGAGAAGCTAAGGTTATGTGCAATGAAACTTGTGAATTAAAGAAAGCCGCTGCTAAACTTGAGTCTGAGAAAGAAGAACAGCGATTAAAACAGTTAGAAGAAGAGAGAAATAAGAGAGAACTGGCAGAATACGAGTGGAAACTTAGCGGGAAAAAGAAGAAGTATAGAGAAAAGAAGGTTGTGATTAACAAAGATGAAAGAAACTGGGTGCATCGAAACTGGATACTGTTGCTATCCATTTTTGGTGTTATTGTGGCTGCTTTATACTATGTATTTAATTTTTAGGGCCTTAAACATGACAATATTATACAAAGGCATACATAGTTGTTAAATCGTATACTAATTATTATTATTATAGGTGAGGGTATGCCTCGCAGGCTAGTTATGAAGTAGGTTTGTATATTTAGTGTAGCTTGGTCCATTGATGAACCAAATATATAAAATATTTGGTTCAACAATATGGTGTAAGATGTATCTACTTATTTATTTATTTTCCTGAAACTATATTCTAATCAGTCTCGTATCATTTTAATGTTGTTTCAATACATTTCATCAGTCATAATATTATTTCCAGTTTATGCTAGATGACATACTGAATGTAAATTTATTTTATAACGCATTGCGGTGTGTTAAGATAACTGATAAATTATTAGACGTTTATGTTCCGAATTTTATTTATTGCGATTTTATAGAAGCTACCAATAGCTAACTACGTATGGTCTACTTTAATAAATATTTTCAAGACTTCAATTTATTTGGTTTCCTACCTTACACGATACACTAGCAGAATTCGATTCGATTCGGGACTGAAGTTGATCTTAATTTGATACCGAAAGTACTACTCTGCATCGACTTAAAAGTATGGATTACTAATTCGTCTTTAGTTGTATCGGATCATCGAATCTATTTGTACTAAGACCTCGTACATTTATAGCCATCGTGTGCTCATGTTTCTTTGTTTTTCAATTTATTTATATGGACTTTGTCACTGAGCGACGGAAAAGCACAACACATTTTACTCTAAAAAAAATTGTCTACCTAAAACTATTAACAAAATTATTGTTTTTCTAATACTCTCGAACGTATTGTAGAAGGGCCGAAGGTCCAGAGACATCATCTCTGTTTACGTAAAGTTCATATAATTGGTCTGTGCTTTCTACTAATATAAGGTGTAGTCTGTGCTAATGCTAAGGTTTTATTTATCTGTGCCTGTCTGTTTGTTTGTTATCATATTATGAATCCATTACTATTTATTTACCTATCAACATTTTGACTAAATACATTATTTAAGTTCGTCTAATTAGAATCATTTACATCTGAAAATGAAGTATGGCTTTTCATTTGTATAAACTTTTCAATTGTCAACTAAAAGTGACACATTCCTGGACGTGAACTTGTATTTCGGTCCCTCCAAGTGCTAGTGGTGATTTTAAGGTTCTCTGCCTTATCACATGAGTCACCCGTCATGCTACAAGCGATAGGTAAGCGGGCTTTGTTTCTAATTCACTATGGCGCGTATTGCAACGTACGTTTTCGTAGATCTAGAAACTACTGGCCTCCCGGCTGAAGAACTGAACAAGACCCGCATCATCGAACTGAGTATGGTAGCTGTTAAGAGGCTACATTTATTAGACACTCGGCCCGGCTCAGTTCCGCGCGTCCAACATAAGATAACATTGTGCTTCAACCCTAGGAAGTTTGTGTGCGTTGACGGAACTAAAGTTCATGGACTGTGCAACGATCTTCTAGAAGATGAACCCGTCTTCAACTTGGATGTCTTCAACATGATTGAGACATTTCTCAAGGTTTTGAGTAAACCAGTCTGCTTGGTAGCCCAGAATGGACATGGATTTGATTTCCCGATACTGAAAAATCATTTAGAAAAGTTGAAGGTTAGTTTCCCTGAAGATTTACTGTGTGCTGATTGTTACCATGCTTTCTATGATATTTTAGAGACAAAGAATAAAATTATTAACAATCATATTGAAGAGACCAAACTTCAGGAAAGCGACAATGATTCTAATCAAAAACTACAAAATGAAGTTGATAAATTACAGCAATTAGATAATTTGCCAACATCCAGCAAAACTACTGTTGACGATGTTGATTTCTTTGGAACAAACGAAGGAATGCAAGCTATAAATGAAACAACCCCAAAACAGAAAAAAAGTAATGGGGTTGTCAAGAGACCATCAAAAGCTTGCCGTAGACTGCCTTGGGGCAATGGTCCTAAGCCAAAAGATTCCTACAAGCTGTCACAAATCTATGAAAGGGTGTTGAATAAACCAGCAGAGGATGCACACAGGGCAGAGAATGACTGTTTATTAGCATTGGGTGTGTCTGCGGCGCTCGCAAAGAAATTTGTTAAATGGACAGATGAGAATCATGTAAAATTTTCTGAAATAGTGCCCATGACTATTGGTGAAAAGCTGGGATCTAAATTTTATTAATGGCTTTGGTTCCGAAGTGTTGTTGTTTTTATTTCCTATAATATACAATAGGAAAATTAGGATCAGGGTTTTTATATGACTGTACTACAAATGTTGCATTTAAATAGTTTAATTCTCTTAAGATTTTTTATTATTATTTACATTTGTTTTTATTCAGACTGTTTATTATCCTTATCCGTGGCTTAGTTGGTAGTAGCCCTGCCTTCGAAGCGAGGGGTCCCGGGTTCGATTCCCGGCCGGGGCTCACTTTGTGTGGTAAGCACGAAGTTTGTTCTCAGGTCTTGGGTGTTTATCTTGTGTTTCTGTGTTTGTCCATGCCATCTGCGACACAGGGAATCCTAGTGCAGAGGTATGAGTGCGTTAAATTTGTTTTTTTTTTTTTTTTTTTTTAATTAATGATTTTTTACAATTATCTGGAAAATATATGGCAATACTTAGCCAACAAGTTCCTGTCAGCATGAAAAGCACAAGTAGCATTAGATTTTTTTTTACTGATAAATGATAGAACTCTCCGAACTAAATTGCTTTCTGAATTGGTGTGTAGCATAAAAATAACTATGGTTAGTATAAATAGGAGTGGATTGTCTATCTATCTATATACATAATAACTAGCAGCCCGGCTTCGCACGGGGTAGTGACATAACTACAATAGTTGGACATATGCTACCGTGGAGTTTTTTGTAGACATTATGATGTTCTTCAATATTGTTGTACTTTATTTTGTAATATCGCTAATAGTTTCGGCAACGCATTCGACGAAAGACATTTTAAGACTCATTTTTCTACACCTTCGTTTACATTGTTCAAATTTTACCAAGGATCCCTAATTTTTTTCAAAATGAAATGTAGCCTATGTCAAATTGGAAGAATGTAGCATTCTATTGGTGAAAGAATTTTTTAAATCGGCCCAGTACTTTTTGAGCCTATTCATTACAAACATACAAACATAGGTACAAATCTTTCCTCTTTATAATATTAGTGTAGATAATCAATTGCCGAATGTATGCAAGTGCATCACTTCAGAAATTGTACTGTTGTATTTGCAATTGTCACGACAAAGATTGTGTGAAATAAAATATTTGTGAAATCCACAAGAAAAAAAAAAGTGCATTTTTGTTAAAGATTTTTGAATTTTTGAAGATAACATTTGACAGCCGATTGTCAAATTGTGAATCATGACAGGAAATTTAAAAAAAAGCACAGCTACTGGCACTTTGTATTTGTATCTAGTCATAAAAAAATCAGTAAATATGAGATTACATTTTAGGAGACCTATGTGGACCTATATAGGTCTTTATTATGTTTTTGTACTTTATCATACATAGAAAATGTACACAAGAAAAATCAAGTACAGCAAACTTAATGCTACTTAGAATTTTCTTCTAGCTAACCTTTTTGTATTATGGAATGGACGGTAGTGCTTACAGAAAATAATAATTAGGCTGCAAGTTCTATTATAATTTAGGTAGGAAGAATGAATTCAAATTATGCCCAAATCTTTGATGTGGATTTTTTTTGATATAGTTTTTTATTTTGCTATTGTATATTACTTCACTATGTTCTACTTTATTACCTACTAGCGACCCGCCCCGGCTTCGCACGGTTAGTGAAGCATCATTACCCGTGCGAAGCCGGGGTGACTTGCTAGTGTATTATACATATAAACCTTCCTCTATCTATTAAAAAAAACCGCATCAAAATCCGTTGCGTAGATTTAAGCATACATAGGGATATAGGGACAGAAAAAACGACTTTGTTTTATACTATGTAGTGATTAGTAGATGGATGAATAAGGTTAAAAAAGTATCTTTATTTTATGCTATGTGCATGTAACTTTGACTGATTTTTTGAATATTAATTGTTTATTTCTGAGACTAATTTTCCAAAACATTTTTTGTCTGGTCTCAGTTAAGTTAGTACTAGTTCATCCATTTTGCACTGGAACTTGTTAATTGGTTTCCCATCTTTATATGACAAATATAGATGTTTGTTCTGTCTGGGTGTTTTAGTATGTATTAAATATAAGTATTTACCAAAAATACTATAAAAGTATTTATAATATTATATCAGTTATCTATGCTTAGTTTGAGGCTAAATAGCGCATTGTGATATGTCTATGAAAAAAAAATTATATATGAATTATTATTTGTTATGGTGTATGTATATTTAACTGTATGTTCTAATTATGTATAAATATGATGCAATAAATTATTTTTTATAACTTTAAACACTTTTTATTTGCAGTTAGTAAGCATTGTTTTTATGTATTACAATTGTATCGAAGAATTTCAGTATTTGAAACAATTCAGTAGATAATTCAAAATCACAATCTGAAACTAGACTCGTGCATTAAACTAACTACCTATTAAATGATGATCTAGGAACCATCTTGTTATTGGTGGGAAACATCTATTGGAGCGTCTTGACAATGAATCCCGTGGCGGCAAACCGCATGACGGTCTCTTATGCCGTTCCGTAACGGCAAACGGCAACTTTTTACATCGTGTTGAAATATGTATCATGAAATACGCCGGTGTAATATTTTTATGATGAATCGATGGATAGAGTCTCAGTTACACCAGTATATTAAAAAAGGACAAGTACCGTACCAGCCTCTAATGTTCCCACGGCAGGGACACCGGCCTACTCTCGTTAATTGAGAGTGAATGGACTTTGATCTACCACGGAGCCCAATCCAGATTGTTAGATGCCACATGTCTGAATTTTTGGAGTCTAAGACATACCGGTTTCTTCACGATGTTTTCCTTCACCGTTTCGAAAATGTGGTAATACACACATAAATATTTCAAATGAATTTCTCCTTGGTGTGAGTTTAGAACCAGCGACCTTCAGATTGATAGTCGGCGTCTGTGCTAGGACCACGCGTTTCTTAACCGACTTAAAAAAAATGGCCTCATAGTTCAGTTGGTAGTAGCTATGCCTTCTGCGATGTAGGTTGTGTGTTCGAATAAGATATTAAACAATAAATAACACAAAATAATATAATGTCAATAAATAAAAAAACAACTAGTATAAATTTCATTGAATAACTATTTGACTAGCCTCGCAGCCAGTACAAGCATTTGTGAAGTCAAAGTCAAAGTCAAAGTCAAATTCATTTATTCCTTTAGATCTCAAGTATCATTTGGACACGTCAAATTTTACACATGCATGTACACATATTCGTGAGCATATAACGTGTCACAGGAACTCCCAGGCACATTACATGCACACAGATATGTCAAATTACAGTCAGTTTTCATGTTTTGTTTGTGAGACAAACTGATGACTGTTCTGTGTCTGGATGTATGTATTAACAAAAAAGTGCTCTATGTAGTATGTAGGTATATCAATAGTAATCTGATTCCCATAGTTCAAGCTATCCTTATTTTGGGCATAATATAATATCTGTGGGTTGGCGCTACGTGAATATATGAATATTTATTGAATATGGCTGTTATTTAATTATTTTCAGGGCTTCTTACCCTGACCGGGGTGCTATGGGGGTGCACCAACCCTTTCATCCGCCAAGGCACCAAGGGCTTACGAGACGTGAGGGCGAACACCTGGCTAGGGCAGGCTTGGGCAGAGGTCTCATTTCTAATGGGGAATTGGCGGGTATGTTTATTGTATCTTATTATTACTAGTTTTTTATATAACCAAAGTGACTTTGACGACGAACTGAAGGTCCACCTGATATTAAGTGGTCACTTCCGCCCATAACAAAATCAATACGAATTAGGCCTTCCCCGACCAAAGTATGAGAAGACCCAAGTTGCATCCCGTTGCGCCCGCCACGCGAAACAGGGATTTTATGTCTCATGCGCATGTGATTTCACCGGCACCCCCGCCCTTCCACCGGAACACAGCAATGCAAGCGCAACAATGCTTGGCGGCAGATTCTAGATGTGGTGGCAGAACCTCTCCGGACGACCTTGGCACAGGTTCAACTGCTACTACTGGTTGCTCCTTTAGCACCACCCAGGGGATACGTGTAGGGAATCAAAGGGTACACACCTGTGGACGCGAGCAACTGGACCCCCCAAATTATCTTCAAAAAAGAGTTGCAACCAGGGGCATCCATTATTAACGTGTTACGTATCATCCCCGTCTCGGGTGATGGACGCAGCAGGATGAATGTGACTCAGTAAATATTTGTATCTCATACTGAGTCGCGCGCATTACTGTTGTCATGGGCGAGGGTCACCACTTACCATCAGGTGCCCTCAGCTCGTTCCGTCATTCATTGACATAAAAAAAAAAAAAACCAACAAGTCACACCCATTAAACAGTGTGACTGATGAGGTGTTACTGGTTGGGAAACCACCCCCCAAAGGGGTTTGACAAGTGATTATCGAAGGAGCGTATCTTCCAGTACGTGGTCCCGTGGGTGGTGAACCAGGCGGGCTCGCTGGTGTACCTGGCGGGCGTGCAGCGCGCGCCGCTCTCGCTAGCGGTGCCGGTCGCCAACGGGCTGGCCTTCGCGTGCACCGCGCTCGTGGGGCCCGCCCTCGGCGCCGAGGAGCCATTGCATCGAGGTGAGGACAAACCATAACCCTAGATAGAAAGTCATCATTCATACGTAGTGTCATCAGCCCTAGTTAGAATGCCTAACCTCCATGCCATGAATAGGTATTCCTAGATATAGTGTTTTTATTGAGGTAAAGGATTACTTACATAGGCGATTAGAAGACTAACTCCCATTCATGGACCGCCATAGAATGCCATTGCATAGATTAAAAGACTAACCTCCATGCCATGGACAGGTGTAGATTGAACGCCATTGCATCGTTTAGAAGATTCCATGCAATGGATAGAAGGATAGCCCTAGATAGGAAGTCCTCATCGAACTAAAGGATAATTTAAATAGTGCTATAGACAGTCCATGGAGAGCGTTTATGTCACCACCCTTTCGAATATTTTGACTATGATTCAAAGTTTTAAAACATCTTTAATTAAAAAAATCGGATTTTGAGGCTTTTTACGTGATAACGTTTTATAAATCGATGAACGCCGGCTGCACGCACGAAAAAAAGCATGACTCATTGTCACTTTCCGCCTGAGCCGAGCGTGCGAGCGAGAGCGCGGAACAAGCGATAGAGAGGCACGATCGGTCTTAACGTTCGGCTTGTTACGTATCTATCTCTCTTCCACTCCATCGGCCGATGCGTCCGATTAATGTTCTCTTATGACGTTATCACGTAAAATTATCGTCCGTAAACCGATTTTTCAGAATACCAATTTTTTTATGAATCGGCAATATAAATGCCGACTTCCAAACTTTAGGAACTATTTAGGGAGGTAAAGAAATTATTTGGAACATTTCATTATCCCACTAGTAATTCCAATAAAGCAATAAGAAAAAATCTCTCAATCATATTTTGTTTTGTTATTCGCAGGTTCGATTCTGGGCATAGCACTGATAGTGGCGGGCATCGTGCTGTGTTGCTGGGATAAAGCTAGTTGATAAATATCTGTAGATTTAAGATATTGTAAAAATTAGAGCATGTACACTAAGGGACATAAAGTTTGTTTTCGGTTTTTGCAAGCTGTTTGTTATTTTGGATACCCATGCATAATTAAGTCAAATTCATACAACCTGCAATATTCGGTAGTGAAGGATATTTCCGATACTTTGAGATATTTTTTTATATATATATATATTTATATAAAAAAGAAATACCCAAATCAGCATACAACAGGTGAAGAAAAAAGTCAGGAAAGCAAAATACGCAATTTCGTTTAGATGCATGACATATTCCAGTTATTTTGATTTAACAACCAAACTATTTTTTTTTTTAATACAAACCGATTTTGATAAAAATTCTATGGGACCAATCTGAAAGAACATCCTTTTAAACAAAAAAAATATTTTCCAATACGGTTGATAAATGTTGGAGAAATAAGGCAACAAACATAAAAAAAAACCGCAGTGATACCCTCCTCGGTTGAAAATAAACAAGATTTTGATTCCGCATGTTTAATTCAAAATATTTTATTAACTAGGTAGGTACATATTGTTCATCTAGTACTAAATTACGAGTCTAAAATATTGCACATAGTTCTACTTTTGTATAAAATATACGATTACTATGTATGTAGTTATGAAAAAATATTTACCACAGAATATTTACAAACTTAGGCGCTGATGAATAGGATTAGAAAATAGATACATACCAAGTATTTTCAGATGAATATTTTTATGTAGGTATTAAAAATAACCACAGATTATTTACATATTTAAGCGCTGAGAAAATAGTCTCAGAACTTTCGTCCGCAGGCCTCCAATATATACTACCACTAGTAAGAATGATGTATGATTTAGTAAATAATGTTACAACTATTTCTAACTTTCTTAAAACCTCCTAAGTGAGATCTTTTGGATTTTCTTCCACCATTTTTTTATGTGTTATTTATCTGGGGTTTCCATTGACCATTCGATCAAAATATAGTCTGTTTCAAACATTCGCAAATAATCTACATTTTCTGAATACTACTGAATACTCTAATAATGACACGTAAATTAAACAGCACTAAATTTTATATTTTAATACATGTTCACTGTTATTATGTATCTGATTTGGTTTGTTTTTGTATTTTACTTATTCTGAAACGAAGTAAGTAGGTTCTTTTGGGAATTGAATTAGATTCAAAATAAATAATTATTTTTTACTGTCGCGTGACCGCGAGGAATGGAAATAGAGACCTTTGCCCAACAATAGAACCCACTACATTATATAGATAACTGAAAATTAAAAAAAAAAATTTGGTTATAAGCAAGGCAACTAAGGCTTGTTCAGTAATTTTAAATAAAGTAATTTAAGTACTTACTATTAACGTGAGAAATAGTTTCATTGATAGTTTTGATAAAAATGAAGATAAAAATATCTCCGTTGCCCAAAACAATATAACTAATAACAATTCACTTCTTGGAGTATAAATAAATAAAACATCATTAATCAGAATTTTTGTTTTTACAAGACCTCAGTGTGATAGGTACCGATCATATGGACGTCACCCTTATGTGTATAGATCAATCTATTTTATATTTTCTAGTTTTTTTTTAGAGTTTGTGGTTAAGTGTTTAGTTAAGAAATACTTGATATCATATATGTCGCTTAGTTTATTATTAAGTATTTCTACGTTAAAAGAGGAAATGTCAGTTCAGATTCGTTGCTTGACAAGCAATGTTGTTACAAAAGGAGGTTTTAATTAAAGCATACGTCACTGTCACTCGCTTTTGCGAGGGACGGATTTTGTGTTCGGAAACGAAAATCCAGCTAGTTTGTCAAACCAGAGCTTATGACCAAAAAAAAAATAATTTTCAAGTTTCTTTTTGATATACATTATATTGTTGTTTTAAAAAAGACTGTTCATTTTTGCTGCGGGATGAGAATTTAATTTCCAAAACATCTATGCCAGACTTTTCCTTTTACCAGATTCTAGATTACATGATATTTAAATTTAATTTCAAATACTAATAAGTTACATATCTTGTATTCAGTTCGGTCTGCGTACGTTGGCTACTACGAAATTGTCAGTAAAGAATGTCTCTTAGCATGAACGAAACAAGAAAAAAGGTAACAATATATTTTCACCCTTTGCATCCAGCTTCATAGTAACCAAAGTGCCAACGACTTTTGAGTGGAAAGTAGGTCTATACTGTAAGAAAGTGTGACTGACACAAAGAAGGTTGCATTTAGCTATGACCTCCTTACAGCTTCAATAGCTCTGGTCAATTTGTCCAAGGAGTTTCTAAGAGAAGCCTCTTCTCCCGCCAAATGCTGGCGTTCAGCCAATAAGGCGCGGGCACGGTCCGATTCCCTGGACGCCGATCGGGTGATGTGCGCGCATTCTACACGAAGTCTCGTGTTGCATCGATGCAGGTCGCCCATTTCTTTCTTGCGTGCTGAAAATGAGAGGAAGAAGTCATGATGAATGATGTAACTAGGTAAATATTATCGAAAATCTTCGTCGAATGCATGCATAAACAATTAAAGATGTTGCTAGTCACTTTTTTTTCTGCTCGACGCGTTTTGTCTTATTTGTACTGTGAATATATAGTAGCAACTCCCTCCTGTGAATTTATAGCTCACGTATCTGCACGTGTAATTTTTGTAATAACATTTGTAATTTATAAAAGTTTCGGACTTCAAGGTAGATACTTCAGTAGCAGTACTCTATAGGAATCCGACACCGCCTAGCAAAACGTTTGTCGGACTACCGAGGTTCTATTGTATATATTTTACGGTATTATTAGTTTGATTTCCTCACCTTTTTCATATTCCCTGAATGTCTTAATGAAAGTTTCGAACCCTGACCATATGATCTTCTCATCCACCTGACATCCGACCTCCTTCGTCATCTCAACACCACAACTGGCCGAGTTTGAAGGCTCGTCCATAGATGTCGCTTGCGTCGTCACAGGCGCCATTGAATATTCTTCCGTTTTCAGGGAAATTATTTTCGAAATATCAGGAATATTCAACTTAGGATAATCTTTCGGTTCAAGTTTAAGCTTTTTGATATTTTCACTATCAAAACCGGGGTTTAAATCTCGTTTCTTCATGTCTTTCCCGCTGAAAAGTTTGACACTTTGATCGGCCATCTTGGATAGTCGATCTAACTCTGAAAAGTTCTTTTCAGCGAGTATTCTTATGTCGGAGTATTCGTCGCCAAGCGAGTCTAGTCTCTTCTTGATAAGATCGTTGTTTTCGTTCACTGATTTCTTGATTTCGGTAAGGATCTGCAATTGGCCGTCAGGATCGAAGGGTTCTGGTGCATTTGCGATACCATTGCGTCGGTTTCGTTCTCGTAGTATCTCCCGCCAAGACTTCTCGAATTCTATAAAGTAATTGAAGTTTTTATTAAATGATGATTTCAAATATATACGCTTCATAAAGGGGTTCACAAGAAGGCGGAGTTGAAATTAGGGCTTTTATCTTTAAGCTTTTCTTTAAAGTTTTAAAACTGTAAAAAAGTGTGTCTTTTTTCCTTTATAAAAGAGTTAATTTAACTTTGCCTATAGCTTTCTTATATTCTAGAAAGCTATAGACACATTGAACAGATAATCTCTCCCCTCACCTGTTTTATACGTTTTCGACACTTGTATTAGTTTTAAATGATTGAGGAAAAAGTTTTTCTTCTGCGTGGCCCTCTTCCTTTCTTCAGGACAAGGCGTGGTTTCAGAGGGTGTATCTGGACCCTGGCTCTGGTCTTCGGGCGGGTCGAGCCGACCAGCTGCGATGTAGGCGGTGGCAATGGCGTCGCATTTCAGTGTTCTTTCATGACGCTCAAGTTGCTTTTCTGAAAAACAATACTATTTTAGACCTTCGAATGATAAATCCGAAAGACACTCAGGTATGTTACGAACACCCAGAACTAAAATTCTAATGCAGTGTCTGTCTCGGCGAATCTGAATGTCTAATGATTAATGAAAAGTATCTTGTCGTGGCTGCTACCTATCAAAGTCCCCCTAAAAAAGTGCCCCTACACACCCCACTGTAGGGGCACTTTATTTCATACATTCATACACGCCCATAATTGCGTTGTTTATATTATAATATACTATACTTTTGCATCACTTCAATTGAATGCTATTTGTCAGTATTGTCGCTTTGATTATTTTTAGATAACTTACCTCTAAAAACTTCTTTTGAAGCGAGACTAAAGCTAGCCAAGAACTCAGCCTTGGCATTTTCATTGTAATGTGCTCCATACTTCTCTATTATAGTATTGTATTCGTTCAAATCATCTTCTCCATATTCGCTATCACTCTCAGTGTCACATATCAGCCTTCCTTTCATGTATGAAAACTCTTTAAAGATTTCTGCGTTAATTTTATCTGGAGTAATGACTTTAATTTGTGCTTTTGTTGGATTCTTTTTAGCCGATTGATTACTACTATCTATTTTTGGAATATCTGTTTTTGGAAAATCTGTTTTTGGAATGTCTTTGTTCCCATTTGAAAGATATTTCAGTCGTTTCGAACGTTTCTTCTGTTCATAAAAATCTAGCATACTGACTTCTTCCTGCTTAGCTATCTTTGGTCTCAAATTTGCTATCACAATTTTTGGTATTTTTGTATCAACTTGACAAGTTATGATCACTTTGTCAGGTTTTGCATTCATTGGTTTTACTAAATCTTTCTTTTGAATTGTTACTTTTGGTTCTTTGACTTTATTGTCAGCTTCGGTCACGACAATTGGCATTTGATAAACTACCTGTGGGGTCATTACAACTTTTTGATTGGTTTGAAAAACATCCGTTTTGTTATTATTGTTCGATAAAGTTTGTAACACGTTATTGCTAGTTTTGAGTACGTGTATATCCTTATTGACAAGAAAGTTTTGCGTTTTGGGATTCTTAGTCATGGTGTTTGATTCGTGGTTATTATTATTATTTAAGATGATGTTTGCTTCAGTAGTTCTATTCTCGTTAGGGCTCACTTTCATTTTGGTTGAATCTGTTGTTTGACATATTTTTGAGCTATTTTTTATCATCATTAGATTACCAGGAAATTGAACATTACTTAAATACACGAAGTTTGGTTGCAGTACAACATTTTTAGTTTCTGATTGAGTCTTATCTAATTTTATATCTATTTTGATCTTATTCTTCCAGTCTTCCTGTTGCGTTCCTTGCGACTTCTCCTTCACGACTATCTTGTTTCCGTAAATTTGATTTTCTGTAATCAAATTTTCGAAATCATTTTCATCACAGTTGTCTTGATGTAGTCTCTTCAAAGCAACAACTTTTGACGAAGCCTCAGCAATACCTTCGTCTTTACTTTTCTTGCTTTGGTTTGACAACCGTGAAGGAGCTTGCAAGTTTTTTGACTCGAAATTAGCCCTTTGAAGTAAAACTTGCGGATTTTGTTGTATAGTCAATAGCATTTTTGTGTTTGGAGAATTTTTATTCTGAAGAAGTACTAGCTGGTTTTTTTGTTCATTAAAGCCTCCCTCAGGAGGCTTGTTGGGAAAATTCGGCTTGGTTGATTCTACACTCACCGGGTTAAATATCGGTCGTGAAACTGATGATGCTTTACTAACAACAGGAGACATTTCTTTTGTTTCTTTCGAGATATCTGTTTTTGGTTCGGGTACTCTAAACTGACCATCATTTTTATTAATGGCTTCTGCTGCATTGATCAAAGTAGTGATACTGTTACTATGAACAACTGAGACTGGTGTTGTTGGCGTTTTTTCTTTAGTTTCAGCTTCTTTGGAGGCCGTTTTTATGACTATATTGCTTTGTATTTCTAGTTTTGGCTTTTCTATACTTTCTTTTTGAAAAGCAGGATTAAAAACTGGCTTTTTGATCGCATTTTGAAAAGCGGTATCTACCGGAGTACTTACATACTTCATATCTATCTTGCATATTGGTATGCTGGTTTTTAAGCTATACCGTTCTGGCTTCTTTTTTGTATCTTTATTTATTTGTGTGGGAATAGTAACCGAGCCCCCTGAACCTTGTGCTAATGATGTAATATTCATTTTTGATTCTACACCTTGACTTTTATTAGCATCAGATTTAGAAACTGCTGGTATGATTTCTGCAGTGAAATGTTCTTCAAAATCCTGTTGTTTTGGAGTTTCTTGTGATCTTCTTGGAGTCTGACCTTCTTTATTTTCTGTTGCTTCTACGACTTTTTCTTCAACTGGTTCTTTATTTTCTCTTGTTGTGATTGGTGTAAATAGTTTAAACTCTGGCTTCGATGTTTCGGTTTGCATTGGAGTTGCTGGAAGCTGTACGGAGTTCGAGAAGTTAACTGGCTGGAAGGCCGAATAACCTGGAATGTTATAAAGAAACCCCCCATAGCTAGGGTACCCAGGTTCTGGTTTATTTGCTGTGACGCTGGGGTTTGGGTTTGGGATGGATGATGGGGATATTTTAGGTGAGTGGGGGATGGGTTTAGAAGGAACGAATGCTAGCGCTGGTTTTTCAAATGGTTCATCTGATTTGAATGGCTCTGGTTTCGGTATCACGGCTGGTTTCAGTTCTTCGGAGACTGCCGGGCTCGGTCTAACTGTAAACACAGAAATAGGTTAAAATTCTTATATTAAAGATAATGCAGATAAAATATATTTTAAATTATATTGTTCCTATCAGTAGTAATTTGATGAACAATACTTCGTTGACAAGTGAAAAAGATGGTGTAAGATTTGAAAAACATAGTTAAATATTACAATAAGCCAGTTAATCTGCAAATAATGATAAAGATACAAGCAAAATAAAACAGATTTCTAAAATAAACGGCAGCTCTCTACTAGATAAAGCTTTAGTAAAACAAATCATCGTAAAATATCGGATTCAAGCACTTAATTGCAATCTCTATATTTTGTCATATACTATCTATTTTTTCTATTACAATATTTAAAATTTTTAGGACAAGATAGAATTAACGTCACTTAAAAACTAATGGTATTTGTTGCTCGTCATACTTATGACTAGATCTTATTAATTTGTTCTCGGAGCGGAATATTTTCTGTTGTAAGTAAATGGTTTCTGTTGCCGATTGATTGATTGATATGATTGTATGTCCGAAGCAGATATACCTACGTCTCTACATCTACATCTACAAAGTCGTATTCCGCGTCTGTCTGTTTATCTGCTAATTCTTAGACGACGTAACGGATTTTGATGCGGTTTATATCTTTAATATCTACACGAGTCGTGTTGACAACTAAATAAATTATAGTAGAGAAAAAGCCGACAATTTATTTTTTGTAATGGCTTAAGTAAAATTTTTGGGCGCTTTAATTTTGATTTAGGAACTGAACTGTATTACGACGACGTCACTCACACTATACAACTGTGCGAAGCCGGGGTGGGTTTTATCTTATTTTAATTCTTAGACCTCATTTTTTGTATATTGCTGAAAAATTAAAACTTCTTCGACTTCCAACTTCCAAAGGAGGACTACAATTCCGTCGCAAAATTTTGATTTTTGTTTGTTAGATAAATAGATCTCCGTCATTTGTCAACGGAATAAAAATCAATAGTTTGGTTTTGAAATCAAAATAACTGGAAACAATATGACAGAGTGAACGAAATTGCATATTTTGCTTCGCCCATTGTGGACAGGTTTCGATGTTTCTTTTTTAAAATGGTAGTACACTCTAAGGGTGAAAAATAAGGGATGAGAGTATTTGTTGATTATTATTAATTTCATTGTTATGTATACTGGTGGAATTACAGGCCCATAAGACATTACATCGTGATAAGTGTGAAGTCTTTTCTCATACTTCGGTGGGGAGGACCTGAATTGCATTGCTGTTATTTATGGGCGGTGATAACCCCTTAACATCAAGTGAGCAGCCGATCCATCCCATCACTACAGTAGGATGTAAAAGAATATTATTGAGAGAAGCACTCGTGTTGATGCTTGGCTAATGTTGTGGACAGATCATCAACGTCAAGCAAATTTTTTTAGATATAGTTGGATGGGTGACCAAGGTGCGTTTGAGCCGCTTCCGTGTTACGTAGCTATGTCGGAGGCTTTTGGGTGGCTGAGAACAGAGTTAGCCACTTTCGAAAATAAGCCTGTTCTCACTGCAGGACCTACTATCGACAAGTGAGAGTGAAAGGACTTTGATGTATCGCTGGAGTTCGTTCCAGACGGGCAGATGCTACATTTCCCCTGTTCCACATATCTCTTTTCATACCCTGGTCGGGAAAATCGGGTTATTGTACCTCTTATCCTACTGGACTGAATATATTGGCACTTCACCATTAGAACCATCGCATCAAATAAGAGGATCGAGCTGAGGGCCCACCTGATGGTAAGTGGTGACCCTCGCCCATGACAACAGTAATGCGTGGTAGTTTCTGGTAGATAAATATGAGTGCTACAATGTTACATAGTTAAGGAGTACCTTGACTATATAACTGCGCACATTGTTATTGAAGTGTGGAACCCATTGGTGCGCGCCTGGATTTGAACCAGCGACCTTCATCGGCAAGTCGGCGTTTGTACCCCTGGGCACCGCAAAGGCTCGATGCTCTCATTAATGAAAAACATGATTTTATCATTCATATATTATTTTGGCTGGCCATATAGTTGTTAGTGGGTCTGCCTTCTTCGCTGTAGGTTGTGAGTTCAATTCCCACGCAGCACAAGCATTTGTGCGACGAACATAATTGTTTGTTCTATATCTGGATGTACCTCTAAACAAGTAATTCTTGTATAGGTATAGGTATTTTTCTCAATTGCCACCGGTGGCGGCGGAAATGGTGGTGGCAACAAGGAATAGACCGTGTATTTTCGTGTGTATATTTTGTGTATCTCGGAAACGATTTTAGAAAGGGTTTTGCTCTATAAGTTTACCTTTTTAATATTATTTCTTGTAAAACGCATATTTTTACAAAAACCTTTTTTATAGTAAATTGAATACAGCGTCATCTCGTCAATTTTTGTGGTACTAAAACGAACCAAGCTCCGTCGCCCAGGTACTTCTTATTATTCTTACTGGGGGTGACAAGGCCTTCCGGTCCGGTTCAGTAAGTCTTATGCTACTTTCGTGTGAGTGGTCAACCCAGGTGTTGGAGTTTTCAAGCTGCCTCCACATGGCGTATCGACTAGCATACCCCGGATCAACATCTTAACGTCCCGGAAAGAGGCACGAAAGCCCTCAGTTCAAATGCCACCAAGCGGTCACCCATATAACTTACCGGGTAGAAACTTGCTTAGCTTGGATGATCTGCATTAAAGAACTCCTTGGTATGCTTCGCCAGGAGCGCTTTACATTTCAAAAAAATTAAAACACCAAGCATAGTTCCATACCTATATTACGTACATGCCATACCTACTACATAGACGCGACTCCAAAAAAGAACCCCCCCGCAAACCCCACGGAAAAGCAGCTATTCCTCATGAAAAACGAGACGGTCCGCTCCATCCACGCCTGGCTATCCCTCGCCGTCTCCTGGATTCTGTCCCAGTTCACGTTTATGTACCCCCCTTCGGAGGCAAAATGCAGGATGAGAACTCCCCCTCCAAGACCGAAAGCGGCTATTTTTCCTACACGGATCACCGTAATTCCAGTCAGCCAACCTGGTGGTAAGATTATGGGTATACCTAACTGGTCGCTTGGCAGAACCTGCCTCCAAGCATCTCCTTTTCACTATAATCTACTGATGACAGATGTTGAGATGTGATGAGTGTTTACTCAAATGCCTGGTCTATAGACGTAGTACACGCAAATTGGTCGAGGTCTTTGGTCAGGTTGTGTAATCCAGGCCCCAACATCCTGATCTCTTGGTAAAGTCCAAACGAACTTTACGCTCATTGCACCGTTTTCCCGGGCCCAGAATCGAATCCCCCTTGCTTCGAAGGCAGAGTTACTAGCAACTAAGCTACGTATACGTCTAATATATGGTCCCTCGAACGATTACCGTACGAGTAGAATATGTAATAAGATCTGCGCAGATAAAAGACCTTTTGTCCTCAAAAACGATACTCGTCCATACAAACTCTTGCGGGGGACATGTTCCTCGCATCCGCAGGTAGTGCCTCCTGAGTCCCTACATGTATCCCCCGGGTGGTGCGAAAGGAGCAACCTAAAGTAGCAGTAGAGCCAAATTCGGAAGTATAGTCTCATCCTCAACCTCATCTGATGATCTGCCATTAAGTATAAACGAATAAATGAGTTTGACTGGTGGTGCACTCGTATTGCTGTGTTCCGGTGAGAGGGTGCCGGTGAAATTACAGGTACATGAGACGTTACAGTAGAATGATGGAGGTCTTATATTTTAGTAGGAAACGACCTGAGCCGTATTGCAGTAGTCTATGAGCGGCGGTCTACGACGCGCTGCTTGCTCATTCCATAAGATCAGCAGTGTCGTAGACACGACCGTCTGTTTTACGTGAATATGTATTCGTAAACGGATATTGTGTGCCGCAGGGAAACGACCTCACAAGCCGGTGCTTCCCCCTCCACCGCAAGCGTCACAGTCCTCACTCAACGTCACTAATTCATTGAGCCTTTAGCTATCGAGTTTAAGATGATATACATTTATGTAGCTGCAGCACCAAACTGTATCCCCGATTGCTATCATCAGTTTTCTAAATTGCTTCCCACTATGGAAGCAAATCAAAAGACGTATTCACGTTAATAATATTTGTATGATATGGCGTAGCTTTAGTAAATAAAAAGTCATTAGTATAGGACTATAGTAGTTAAATTACCTGTTATCGTTCCTAAAATTAGGTTCTTGGTAGACTTATTCCGGATCGTGTCTACAGTTATCTCTATGATAGATTTAGTTTCCTTAGGTTTTATATTGTCGTTCAGTACTTTAGATAAATCTATGTCTATTTGCGGTATAGGTCTGGCCATGGGGCATTGATGTAATATTATTGTGTATTAAGGATTTGTATTGAGTTGATTGTGTATTTAGGATTTCTTTATTTTTTCTGTTTTTGACATTGACAGAAGATTCTTTGACGCGTCTGATGAAGCCTCTTTCAGTGTTTCATGACGAAACCTTCAAATCGGATGTCGTCATTTTCTTACTTTGGTCACAGATTATCATAACTTTTTTAATTAATTATTATAATACTAATTGGAAAGAAATTGAAATTATTTATTGACATTCGAGATCGGGTCAAGAATAGGTTGAACTTTATAGAGTCAGACAGACTCTTAGTTTGAGATTTTTTGTTGTTCAAGCGGTTGCGTTACTACGCATGCGTCATGGCTGGATTGGTTGCGTTTCAAATATCGACCGCTAGGGGCGCTTTGTGGCTCCACACAGAATCCAGGTGAGTCGCAGGGATCGTTCGACCGCCTGAAACGTTAAGACTCAGACTTGGAGTACATAACTATGAAATGTATAATGCATCTCATGTACTTACCCGCGTAGACCATAAGGATATATTAAATTGTTACTTACGCGTAATTATGACCTATCCTAAACTTGTGTGCTTAGTGAAAACATAAGTACTGTAACGTTTACACACCCATACCCCTGCATTAGGATCGCAGGTGCCATGGAGAAACAGAGACACAAAACAAACACCCAAGACCCGAGAATAAACTTTACGCTAATTGCACAAAGTATGCCTATAAACCGTCAAGTGACGTCATCCAAGAAGTTTTTTAAGTGATAGGTTATCGACGCCTAAATACGACTCAGGTCCTCTTCAAACGAAGTACGAAAAGACCAAAATCGCATCGTGTTACCCCGAGACAGGGATATAGTCTCATGCGCCTGTAATTTCGACGGCGGATTACCAGGTGTGGTGGCAGTACTTCTCCGGGCAAACGTGGAACAGTTTCTACGGCTACTTTGGGCTGCTCCCCTCGCACCACCCGGGGGATACGTGTAGGGACTCTAAGGGTACTCACCAACGGACACGAACAACGTGGCCCCCCAAAAAATCTCTGCTTCGAGGCTTTGTTCGCATTGCAATCTCCAATGTTCTATTTATTTCATACTAGCTGCGCCCCGCGGTTTCACCCGCATAGTTCCCGTTCCCGTGGAGAATACGGGGATAAATTGATTTTATTTTTTTCGTTAATTTTCCAATGTTTTAATAGTTATTCTGCTATTCGGGACGGAAACAAATCCAACAAATCAAAAACCATGGCAATCGGTCCAGCCGTTCTGAGTTATAAGTGTTGTAACAAACACGACTTTCTTTTATATATATAGATTTTATAGAAACCTCAAAAATTGTAGCCTATATGTTATTCTGATGTATAAGCTATATTGTGGTAAAGTTTCATTCAAATCCATTCAGTAGTTTTTACGTGAAAGAGTAACAAACATCCATACATCCATACATCCATACTTACAAACTTTCGCCTTTATAATAGTAGTTAGGATCATCATCTTGTCGAAAACATAGTTTTCCTCTTTCCGTAATCGAGTGGGAAATAATATTTCGTAGTTACCGAGATATTTACTATGAATTGTGAGTTTTGTTATAATGTCATAACCAATATAGCAAAACTCACTTAATAATAATGTTCATAACCATGATAGTTTTAAAATTTATGATTTAGTAGTATTTTTGAATCGGCGACATAAAATCGAAAATTTTAAGGTTGGTTTACATGGTGCTAGTGACGCGGTCTTTGACTAGTAACTTGGTTTTTAAGTATTCTGTGAGCAATCCCATTTGCAGTCAATATTTAAGAATAGTCTTAGCATACCTAGTAATCGATGTAGTAGTATAACGTAGACCTAAGGAATATTAGATTGTTTGTGAACATGATCATGTTCGCGAAAAGAGAATAATCCTTCCGTAAGGGGTTTCTTGTGTATTCTTTTCAATGGAGAGTCGGATAGGGTTTGAACAAGTGATAAAGTTAGTAATAATAACGCATTGTCTTGTAGGATACATATATAATTAAAAAAAATGATGTTTCCCAGTAATTTGTAAATAATTCAATGGAAATAAACTATTTTTGACTTTACTTATTATAATAATGTTTTAATCTATTGTAATATAGTCTGTCAAAAGGTCGTCCATTAGGAGGAAGACGCTTTTAGCGAAGACCGCAAATTGTTTCTTACCTCTTCTAGCAATATTTTTGTATTATTATATTTTATATATTAAGTTGTTCACTTTTAAAATAGCTTACAATTATAAAGTGTATGTATTAAAGTGCTTAATTTTTTTAATATAGTGGCAGTGACTTATGTATGTCGCTCTGGACTGTGTCGATCTGTTGGTAAGCTACGCCGATGGATTAGTTATGAGTAAATTCACCGTTTTGCGAGCGCGAAAAGAGTTACATACGAGCCCAGTAGCTAAACCCAGTCGGCTCTGAACTAGTTTAGTTTGTTTTAGTTACTGTTATCGTATAAACGAAGCATAACGTTATTGAAGAATGAAAGAGTACGGACATTTTTTTTAAATATCTCGTTTGAAAATGCTATAAATGCTAGTCGTGGTAGAGAAATACTAGAATTAAAAAAATTGGAATATACCCAGATTTTTTAATTTCTCTGTCTTCGCAGGTTTTTTAGTAGTACTGCTGTCTTTGCTTTAAGGTCGTGGATACGATTTCCATCCAGGGCAAACATTTGTGACATAGTTTTTTGTTCTGTGCCTGGGTGTAAACTAAATTTAGCACTATATTGTTAAGTATTCTATCTAGCTCCCATAGTACAAAATATGCTTAGCAAGACCGTTGGTTATGTGAAATGCATATGAATATTTATTTTTTTGCTAAAATGTTTTAATATGTGTATATTTGTTTGGATCTCAAAAGTTATACAAAGAAATTAAGTTAGAATACTTCGATTTTCATTCTGCTAGTGTTGTGGTAAACATCGATATGACTCGTCGAAAAACAAACCGCTTGCCATTCAAACCTACAAGCCTGAAATGTAAAATAACACAATAAGCTAACTACATGCGCTAACTGAAGCTTTCAGAGGGGAGGGGGGGGGGGGGGGGGGTGAACAAAAAATAAAAGTAACTAGGTATACCCGCGGCCGCAGCGCTAAACACGGAACAGCGCCATCTAGCGGCGCGCTCGCGAGACTAGCATGCACATAAAGTTAATTTCATTGAATTGTATTTTTCAATAAAACCATGTTTTTCACTTGTTAGGTATTGTCCATATCATATCTAACTATTAAATATTATATTTACACGACATTTCGGACACAAACACTCGGCGCGGCCATCCATCGCCATCCACCTAAATGCTCGACAACAAAATATTTGAAAAATATTGAACACCTATTAAAAGCTAAAATTAATAATAACTATCTAAAGTTATCGCTTACAGAGGTTTTTTGTTATAAAACTTCTTATTGCGTCTCGTGCGGGGTCATCTGCTCAGTGAAAACTACTGCTAGGGAACTTTTCTTATCACAAATGCAGTAGTAACCAATATTGCGAAGCTGATTGCACGCGCGGCCAAAAGCCAACTTAAAACATAATTAATCTGACCCCAAACGAGCTCACAACTCACAAGTCAAGTTCAACATCGATAAAAACTATCGATCAAGTGCACTACTGAAACAGTCCGTGCAAAACTAGAAGTCTTTTTGCCGTGGCGCTAGTTTACTATTATAGAATATTCCAGGACTTTACGTTAGTTTCCATCACGTCCGCGGGACATTACTCCTCGCACAGATTTCGGCTGTTCTTGATCGATGGCATTTATCGATGTATTCGAATTCATCACTAAAATAGTTATAAAATATTGTTCGTGGTATTATACAAAATATTTACCGCATCAAAACTGCACCAGGCAGAGATTTATAATTATTTAATTTTATTTGATCCACGGCCGCGTAATTTCAACTTTCGATATTATTGGCGATATTTAAGCGTATTTAATAAGTTTTCGTATTTGGAGTCGATTGGCACATGAATCTTATTAAGTACAATATTAATTGCTAAAAATTAAGTCAAGAAATCTATCACAATCTAATTCTTTGTAGGACATGAATGCTTATACAAACATTTATCGTAAAAATCGTAGAAAAACCTTGACTTACGTGGCAGATAACTTGTTCTACAATCAATCTGACTGCTGTCAAAATCAGAGCACAAGAAATCAATCGATTTTCACATGCCATAGTTATTTTTGTACAGGATATACCCTGAACGATGTTTTCGTTCAAGGATATTTGTAAGTTCATAGTACAATCTTTCTATATCAAGCAGTCTCAACAACAGAAACAAACAATATTTCGACAAACTTTCGTTAGCATATCAGTATTTAAGTCGAGTCTCAACCTGATCGCGGTTACACAAAACGCCAGAAGAAAGTCTGTTCACCAATACTGGTTTCAAAATACCAATCAGAATGGACGCGCGTCACGTGATAGTTATAACGGTGCTCTCATTGGCTAATATAAATTGTATCAAGAAGTGGTGTGTCCCTTACTCGATACAATTATTATTCGATTTTTAAATCGAATTCGATTCAGACGAACTTTGATTGGTCTCTTGGACATTTTAGACGGTGAGTTAACTACAAGTTAACTGCGAATACTATCGCAGTATCGTAGTTAAATTGTAGTTTAAAATGTGGTGTCGGTCATCACCTTGCCGTATTTTTACTTTAAGCTAAATTTTTAGAAATACATTATATCTCCATCAATCGATTCCAAACACGAAAATGTTTTATTTTTACATTAAATCACATAATCACATAAGATATAAAAAATGTCGATCAATTGATTAAGTTAAACTTTCTATGAGGTAAGTGGATTAAATATATCCTATAATAGTGATTTTATATATTCAGTCGGAATATAAGCAGACATTTTTACATTTAAATTCGACACCGAATTATTAGCCACGCAATGTTCGACAAAACTACCATCGTAAGCTTTCATCGACAATTCCGTACGAATACATTACTATGTACATTATTTGATTGCGTTAGGAAACTAGATTTTTCGTTAAGACTCTTTCGTCCGTTTCTCTTTCGTTACGGTACAGAAGTGTTACTATTACACAAACATTAAAAAAACAGCTGCACTAACAAAGTCGTAGCCTTAATAAATTACAGTCAACACATGAAACCGCTAGTAAAAAATTGCACATAGTCTTAAAACCGCCAATAGATGGCGCTTAACAGTCAAAATTAAGTGCTTGTACACCACACGATACCCAGGCTACCCGAGGAAACAGAATGAGTCAGCAAGGCTGCGAACCGATTTTTAAGGAAAGTAACCTTTAATTTACATGTTTAACCTCTTAAGGGAATTCTAATATCGTGTAGCTTATAAGCGTTTTACCATAAAAAAACATTTACACAAATCGTTCATCATAAAACTAGAAACCTGGTAGAGATTTTACGTGAGAATAGCAACACTCTCGTACAAATCCTTCGTCATAAAACTAGACACGGAGTAGAGATTTTACGTGCGAATAGCAACACTGCACAAATACTGGATCAAATGGTCGGTCAGGCGGGCGCCGAAGTGGGTGGGACTTCGGTTTCCTCACCTTTTTCGCCTTTTTGTTCCTCAGAGTCCGCCTCGGGGGCGGAACTAGGGGGCGGGGCCACAGGGGCGGTGCTGGGGGGCGTGGCGGCAGGGGCGGGCGCGACGGGCGGGACCGGAGTCGAAACAGACGGAGATACGGTGGGGATAGTGGGTTCCGCGGGCCGCGGGGGTTCGTACGCGGGATAAGGACGGTAGGGACGGTAGAGCAAAGGCGGCGGTAGCAGCTGCCTCGGCAGCGCGTATACCGGAGGCGGGAGCAAGTGAGAGGGGTGGTGTAATGCAGCTAGTGCTCTCTGTTCCTCTCGCAGCGCTTCCCGCGCGCGCGACTCTTTCTCTCTTTGGAGGCGTTCTCTTTCCCGTTGTTCTTTCTCACGTTGCTCTCTCTCCCTTTCTCGTTCCCGCTCCCTGAAAAGAGGAGCAAATACTTAGCATACAGTATAGCCTGGCTAGATTAAAGATGAATCATGCAGACTTAGGACACACATAACAATGAATATTACAATAGATGAGTCTCGTGGACTCTTGAATTTAGTTGGATTCAAAGTAGACGAAGGCAACTTTTGAATCAAACTCCATTTTGAAATCTGGTTACTGTAAATATTTTCCAAAGTGAAATAAATTAGATATACTAAACTGAAATACCCGTGTTTTTAGACTGGCCAGTTTGAACTTTAGCTAATGTATGAAATTGGACTTGGAATTATAACATCAATATTCATTTCTTCCTTCTGCAATATCACTATATTTTAACCACGTATATCATCATTACAAAGCGAACAGTTGATCAAAAAGGCAATATTGCGTTACAATAATGAAGGATGCTCACCTCTCTCTCTCCCGCTCCCTCTCCCTCTCCCGCTGCATGGCTAGCTCCTTCTCGTCGTGCAGCGCGTGCGCGTGCTGCGCGTGTTGCGCGTGCTGGGCGTGCTGCGCGTGCGCCGCGTGCTGCGCGTGCACGGCGTGCAGCGGCAGCGGCGGCCCGAGCGGCGGGTACAGCGCGTACGGCGGCAGCCACCCCACGCCGCCGCGGAACATTCGCTCGAGGTACATCTGCTCCTCAGCCGCGAGCCTGTAATGGTTGGTGGGTTTTTATACTACTGAAGTGTTGGGGAAACCTGAAGGCACACATGATGGTAAGTGGTTACTTCCGCCTATAACAACAGCGATACCACCTAAGTCCGACCCAAGTCGTATATCGTTACACCCATCACCCGAGACGGGGATGTTACGTCTCGTGCAAATGTGATTTCAGCGGTAGACACTTCCACTGGAACACAGTAATAGGAGTGCCTCACTGCTTGGCGGCAGATTACCGTAGTTCGTCCGGAAAAGTACTGCCATACTTTTCCGGACGAAGTTGGCAAAAGTTCAGCAATGGTGTACTCGGATTGTTGTGTTACTGTGGAAGGGTGTGGGTGTCGGTGAAGTAACATCTCTGTCTCGGGTGACGGGCGCAACGGGGTGCGATTTGGGTCTTCTTATACATCATATCACTTTATATAGGGCCTTCCGCTTGTCCCGATTCTTTCGTTAAATAAATAAAAAATAGAAGTCGACGGAATCACTTAAACATAAATAATTATTCCCTTCGGCCAAAAATATTGTACCTGTATTGCAAAGCCGCACTAGAGTACAAGCTCGGGTGCGCGTAGGGGGAGTAGGCCGGTGGGTCCAGGAGCGGAAACGACGCGGCCGCGGGGTGGGACAGTCTGCTGCAATCATATACACAACATATGAACAAAACGATCCACCATGCTAGCCTCTAATGGTTCACTACGTTCTCTCATGCGATATGGGAGAGTAAATGGGGCAATCTGACCCCGAAAGTTGATGTTACAGAATATTTTGTTCAGGATTTGACACTCTGAATCTGAGGATTGTCTCATATCTGACATTGGCAATCCTATAATTGCCTCATATCTGACACTGGCAATCTTAGAGCTGCCTCATATCCGACACTGGCAACCCTAGGAATGTCAAGGTAACACGTACTTTTATTTAATCGAAAACCGATGAACTTCTGATATTATTAAAGTTTCTAGAAATACATTGTGATATTGCCAGAGTCAGGTAAGAGTAGCACGTTTTAGAACAAAAAATACTGAGATATGAACTTTTAGGATTAGTCTGTCTTATGTGGCACGGACCAACACAGATACACACCACGTACATCCAAGTCACGAGAACTAACATTATGCGCATCCAATCTCATCTCAATCAGTCCCTTAAAAAAACGTAAATGTTTCGCCATCAGACTGAGACGAAGGAGATCGATTTTAGCAATGGTATAAATATTTGCACCATTGAAATTGTTTGGATATAATTTCGAATCTGTATGTTATAGTGCCAAGAGTCTTTTAATATAACCACTACACAAGCGTGTATTAAGAAGTTTGTATCAAAAGTTCAGAGGATCATTGTTTTAATAAGAACTTTTTATCTGATAACCCTGAAACCTAAATAAACAGCAATATAGATGATACATCATTCCATAGCATTAATGCGTAGTCGGATGTTTCTTCTTCTTCTATATGGCGTTTTTGTGTCTTTAGCCACACAAATTCTGCCAGTGTCTGGTGTTTAACTAATGGTTTCGTAAATTGCTGGGGCGAGAGTACATAAGAATATGACCAGTGTGAAACAGGTGGGTTTAAATAACATTGAAAACCAAATTTCGGATGTGTTTATCTTATCTTATTACCGTACGTCAGCATTGTAATTTTAAACTCACCTATCATCAGGTCTGTAAGGTTGGAATCCGCTTGCAGACAGGTGATGGGGTGACGCTCGCTTCGTCGGGGCAGGGGGTGGTTTGTCTTTGCTTGCATCACGCTCAGAACTGCTCCCCACGCCGGTTGCCGATCCTGGACACTCGCATTATCACTCACAGTCCCCGGGTAGCCCGGGGAATTACTTTTAGCTCTTTTTCAATAGTGTGCAAACTAAGAAAATTTATGAATATTCAGTTGTTAATATAAACAAAATACTAAAAAGAACACTAGAAGAAATGTGGTTAATTTACTGAAATTGAAAATACTGGTGACTATTGTTGTAAGAGCCAAAAGTAAATCTGAATATAGTAATGTTATTCAATAGAAAACAGTTAAAATCACTTCTGATATAAATAACAGATTATACAAAGATATGTTGATTGACAAGAGTGACGATCAGGGTCTTGGAGTTGGATAGGTCACTTTGGTCAACCATTACAATGAATGAGATAAAGTTAAGACAAACAGATCAGCGTAAAACAAACTTATGGACAAATTCGAAACCCAACAAGTGTCTGTTGGAAAAGAAGTATTGAGAATTAAATAAAAAGGGAAAGTGTAAAAAGGAGATACGAAGTTGTGAATTAATGTAAGAAATATGACGAAAGAATATTATTTATCGAATAAAAGTTTATGAAACAGAAATAACCTAGTACTTTCTTAATAATAATACTAGAAAGCTCGTCTCTTTCGTACTCATCATTTTTGTGATGCAATGCCGTGGTTTATTAAGGATGTTCGAATTAAGTATAAAAATCATCAACTGACTGTGCAAAGGTGGTCTCTATACGATCCATTTCTATTCATTTAAGTGTTTGGCTGTTTTTTTGGATTGATTAGGTCTGTACTAAATTCAAAACTTCTAGCACTAACATATTTTTCTCATTCGTTTCATCTTAAAGCTTTCGTGATACCTCTCCATTCATTCACAACGTCCAGCGAGGCAGTTACGATAGACTCACCTTCCTTGCCATCAGCGTTCTTAGCCAGGGTTCGGAGAGCGGCTGCGAACGGACCCCCCTTGTTGGGGGGGATTTCCGTCCGTTTGGGGATCTTATTCGCGCTCACACCTGGAAAGAAAAACATGGTTTTAGATGGGCCAATTACTGAGATCAATCGACTTCACCTAGAGTAACCTGATGCTAGACAAATTTAATTATTGAACAAATCGTAATTATGCACGTATATTTTAATTCATGGAAGTAAATCCTAACTTCCTTAGCTTCGATACAAATAGCAATGTTACTACGCCATGTTTCAATGCTGTTATCAGCAGGAATAGGTCAAGGACGGCAATCCACATAACGTTTCTGAAGGTACTTTAAATGATTACTAAAAAATAGACATATATCAATATGATACACGCGCTCCAATACAAAGCCAAAATGACCAATTTCTCTCTCAGGTATCAAAAACCTTTTAAATAATGACTACCATTTTAAGCCACTTATTCGTTTTCAGCTTTGTCTTCGTGACCAGCTGTGATAGAGCAGGTGACAACGTTTCGTCAACATTATTACATATCCACCATCTGTTATTAAACACCATCATTACTGGCAGTTGGATCGAATTATTCACGTTTTTTGTTAGCATCCACTCGGGGGTTTATCGGGGTTGATCTCTTGTTCCGCTGCTATTCGCCCTTCCCTAAAATTACGTTCACACTTAGTTAAATATAGAAAAAGTCAATTTAAAAGAGCATGTTGGTGACGTGGCATGTTGTGCCCCTATTATTGTTCGGTGGCTTTGTATGGTTTTTGTTAAGGGGATAGTGTAATTATAGAGTTTCAAAACGGACCCCTGTTGTTTTAGTATATTTTACTGTGCTTTCTGAAGTTTACGAAGAATCATTTCGCGATGTAGCATCCATGTAAAACCCCTGTTATAATGACTAAAAACGGGTGAAGGCGGAAGTTATTAATATTATAATTTATTTCAGGCAAGGCTTATTATTTGTTCTTTAGGTGCCATCTTTTTAGGTGGTATTATAACATAGTCGGTTGACTCATTTATGTTGTATGTGTTTCATTTATTATCATATATTGAATGACTTATTAAGTTTGCGTGTTGTGAAAATTACAGTGCATTTATTTTTCATAGTCTATTTAAATGGTTTACAGTTTATAGACGTAGCTGTAAGTAATAATAGTGCGTTATCATCATCATTTACTTACATTACCAACGTATATAAAACACTCTCATAACATGTTCTTTCCAACCATTATATTTTATAATACTTTTTTTTTTAACCGTATTAATATTATTTTAATGCGGTTATATAAATTTAAATAAAAGTTCATTATTACAATATATAAAACTATTATATTGTTTTAAGCCCCTTAAAAATTTTAGCTAAGTACGCAATCATACATCCTAGTTTGGGTACTAATGTTGCCCAATCGAGTTTATTTATAAATTTATTTATATATCGTATTATAGGCAAATGTAATTAATGTTATATGGTACGATCTCAATACATTTTATTTCATTATATCAATATCACAGTAAAGATAATTTTAGTAATAATAAAATTAAATATAGACCTTTCATTAAGATATAGACACCTGTCTCTGTCGTTCATAAGAGTATGTCGCAAGTTAATATACGTGTAGTAAACATAATGAATCTGAAAAGATGTTGTGATTGAAATTCGCGCTAATACAATAAATACTCAAGCTAAAAATATTTATTTCCTTATAATTCTCGATAACAACCTTCGAAATGCCATGTCATAACCCGCGTTCTTATCAATAAGTTCGGCGCTAGTTCAATCAAACGTTATCGCGCGAACTTGGGATGGTCGCTTACCGTGTACTGTAACAATATTGCCTCTGAGTAAGAGCAACGCAATTCAAAGATTGCCGCTTATAATAAGAAGAATATGTAAGTATGTTGTTAATAATATATCTATTATAATAATATCTATCTATTGATATAGATATATTATACAAAAAATATAATCAATAACCATATCAATAACGCTTCATTCACTAAAGAAGCCAATGTCGTATTGAGGAACCAATTTCGATACACCTACAGCTGCTGGAACCCTATAGAACTACAAATTTTAAGTTCCAGCCAAGCACAAGGAGACGTCCTCGCTCCCGACTCCTGGCCCATTAGGGTCGTGTTTCGTCGTTTCCGGGATGCGCCTAAGAAGAAAGTTCCCAGTTAGCGTAGTTTTAAGAGTTTATATTTGTTATATGTATGTTAGATTAAGGTATTTATCTATGGGCCAATGTACTTATTTTTAAGTTCTTGTCGCCTGAAATAAAGATATTATTATTATTATAATAATAACATTTAAGTGTCTGTTTATAATGAAAAATAACTGATTTTTATTAAATGCATTTTAAAGTATATACGGTGTCTAAAACAACCATACAATTTTGTCAATCTGTCTGTTTATTCCGGCTAATCTCCGATACGGCTGGATCCATTTTGACGAGACTCATTGGCAAATAGCTGATGTTTTATGGAGTAATTAAGACAAGTATTAAATTAAAAAAAAGAATTATATTGTTCCGCTCGTCTCAAATATGAATTTTCTACCTACAAACCATGGAGGTCATGCATAATATGTAGCTCAAAACACCATAATTCCAATACAATGTTCAGGGGCTTAGCGGAGCGCCTTAGAGTCCATGTGCGACCAAAATACTGGTTTTTATATTGGCCAGAGGCCACATTGCCATCCAGCGTGGCAATGGCAATGCTGCCAGCATTATGGGCACGCGACTGCTGAGTGTAAAAAGTTACAGCTAAGTTAATCTACTGTAATGTATTACTTTCTTCTAATAAAAATAAAAGTAAGTTTGAATTTCAATCATGTATGACCATCGGTAAAACACCGTTCACTGGACCGTGAAGCCCTCTGTTGTTTCGTGGCGCGTGTCCGTACCTTGTCATATTACAAAACATGGCAGCAAAAGCCTGTGGGAATAAGTCATCGAAGTAAACGAAATTGCATGTTTTTCTTTCTTGTCACTTTTTTCTTCGCCCGTTGTATACCCACTTAAATGTTTTTAAAACATTTAAGTGTACGCCCTTACGGCGCAAAATAAGGGTTGAAAGAATTAAAGTAATTTTTTTCCATTGTTCAATCAGCTGTCTTAATTACAGCTATACTGAATTTATTTTTTGTCATATTGTCCTAATACAAACTCAAGTAATTTAGCCTCATTTGTGAGTTTCACGAGTTCGTTATATTAATTTCACTGCTTACTGCTTTACTATCCAATGTTTGTGAACCGTAAAGGTAAAAACTAACTCTACTGATATTGTCATGTTTTATTACCACCACACCATGTACTTCCTAGTTGTACGAACAATAATTATCTATCTGAAACGTAACATAGTCACAAAACCGAATATCACAATGATACAGCATTGAGGGCAGATTTAGATATCAATCTACCCCGACAACCAGTTACGACCGACCGGCGGAAATGGACCATTTGTCAGCAGTAGTACTAATGGCAGACCAGCTCACGTGGCCCCGGGACCTTATAAATGGAAGTGAGATCAGTAATGTGCGGAATTAAGCAAATTTTATTTCCAGGCCCAACAAAGATACTTTCTAAAGTATATTTTACTTTAAATTATTATATAACTTACTTTTAAATAAACATGTCTTTGCTAAATAATATTAATGTAAAAATATGCATAATAGGTTAGTATAATTACGGTTAGAATTACTCTGCGTTCAAGTTAGTAGCCTACATTGTTTGATTTTAAATGATGAAGGCTGCGGGCTATATTCTTTTGTTATCATTCAAGGGGAAGCGTCAGATACCATAACACAGGTTTAATCCTAGCATGGTTTTTTGATGGTACTCTAAAAATGTTACCTACGATGTAATATCTTTCGGCCTACCTAATGTCATATGAATACAAAGTTTACGACAATATCCCCCTAAGGGCAATAGTTGTAAAAATTACCTTTGTAAGTAACGAACTATTATATGTGAATAAATTTATTTTCTTATTCTTATTCTTAAAGTAAAAAAAGAGTATAAAGTGTCCTTGACTCTGGTCTTTTTCTCTCCTCGACCTTAATAACTATCGACTAAGCTGCGAACGATCTCGTGATAATATGCTAAAACCCCTTAAGGCTTCTTCAGTCCATAATTGTGTTCGAAGTATGTCAAGCCAGATTAGCCGGAGGGTCTCCCGTCGCCGTTGACCCACAATTGACCCCTTAGATCAATGTGCCCCCAACATTAGCATCGCTTAGCCCCGACTCAATTGAATAATGGCGGTTAAACGAATTGCTTGAGGCGCTGTGTACCTACTTGAGGTGAATGACTGACGAATTAACGCTAAGATTTGTTATTGCGTGGTGCCCTGAGGAGCCAGCGCAGATTTGAAAAGGTTATGGACCTTTACACTATTTTCACGAGTCCAGACAGTATTGGGGGACCATCAGAATACCATTTTTTACACTCGTGGTATGACTTCCAACGCAATGCGACATGGGTCCTCTAAACCTTCAGTAGGAGGTAGATGTGAGTCGTATTATTGATGTTAACAACTCAGCATCAGCTGGGCCGTCAGCTCGTTCTGTCACTTCATATAAATCCTCAAACTTCAAATTGGAAAACAGTAATGGTGTATTAGGACGCCGTCCACGAAGGTAATAAAAATAATGCGACACTCACGTTTCGTACGATTTCGTAGTTAATAAAAAGACGAAGCCAAAAATCTTTAAATAAAGAATTCACTCGTATTTATTATTATATATAGTAAAAGTAAGCTAATATAAAAAGAATGGGCACAATCCTATATATACTAAGTTTCACATACAATATTATTAATTTGTTATAATGATTATAATGTGAACTTATTGCAGTACCAAATTGACAAACATACTTGTTTTGGAAATGTCTCTTTAAAAAATAGGGATTTAGGCGCCTTTGTGGGTCTACTTTGCTCGCGAAGGTTTGACCCTCAGGGTCTTTACACGTGACCTCTGGGTGGCGCGGGAGGAGTAGGTAAGCTAAGTCTTATTGTATTTCCATTGATGTTGATTTATTTATGAAATATTACAATTTATAAATATTTAAGCGTAGGAACGAACGTAAACTTATCAAACAAGACTAGCTAAAACAGACCTCTGACAGTTATTCGACATATCTGTGTGCAAAAAAAAAATGTAATGTGCCTAAGGAGCTCCTGCGTCACGTTATATGCTCACGAATATGTTTACTTGTGTGTATAAAATTTGACGTGTCCAAACGATACTTGAGATCTAAAGGAATAATTTGCGTTCCCGAAAAATTAATATTGGAGGAAAACAGTAGCAGTAATAGAGTAGTAGATATAATACCGAAAACGAATCAATTATTCAGAGGGGCAAAACCCGCAAGCGTACCTCACACGCTGAAGCTGAAAGTTCAGAACCACAGATGACATCATGTGGTTCTGGAGCAGCCATGATCAGGGGTCAATTGGCGGGTCGGATCGGGACCTGTGACGCATGCGTCTTGTTGAGCGCTTGTCGTCTACTTAGCTGCCGTGCCAGATATATTAACTGACTCTATGACAGAGAACCAATACCGTACCAGCCTCTAATGTTCCCACTGTAGGGACACCGGCCTACTCTCGATATTTCAGAGTGAATACGCTCTGATCTACCACGGGAGATGTGACATGTGACATCTACCAATCCGGATTGGTAGATGTCACATGTCGTCGAATTTTTGGTTCTTGGACATGAAGAAATGAGTTTGAATTTATAATTCACTTCTTTACCCATCTCTCGTTATTATTCTTTTTATGATTTCAATTTTTTTTTTGTTGATATTTAATTATAATTAATGTAAGGGGTATACAATTATGAGATAAAAAATTAAGAATTCTCTGAATTATTTTCTATTCATCAGGTATGAGCTTATGACAAAGCTAATGGTTAGGTTTTTGCAATTGCGTTACAGAACGTTAATTAAGAAGTATTCAATTGGAGTAAAACTTGCAGGGTATGATTTGTATGAAGCATGGTTGTGTGTATGACTAGGAGAGCATTCCGAGCGGAGACAAGTGACACTGCCAGTTGACCTGCGACATTTCTTTAGTCATATCGTAGGTTCGAACCCCGGCGGGGATAAACATTGCGTTTTGCTTGTATAGATAATATCTCTTGTTGGAGTTTATAATGTGTCCTTGTTACCAAAAACTTGTCCAAATTAAATCATATTCAACCGGTCAAGGTTCCGTACCCAATTGATAAAAAAAAATCGACTTAAATACTTTCACGCCTCATATCCATTAAGAGTGGATTTTCTTCCTTAATTTTCTATGGCAACACCTCTGAGCTTCACTACATCAAATAAAAAAAAATCATCCATATAGGCCACCATTTGTTCCACATTTTTTGAAGTCGGGTAGTATTATTTGAGCGTTTGTTTGTCTGTCGCGCAGTTATGTATGACTAGAGCATTCCGAGCCGAGTCAAGTGACAGGGCACGGTCAATTGACCTGCGACCAACATTTCATTAGCTGTGGGAGGCGCCGCCACGCCATGCGCCTACGCAGGCACTGCTGCGTTCCGAACTAAATATTATAAAGCAATTCTCCTGTGTATAAAAATAGAAGACAAAATAGCATTATTTTGTCTTCTATTTTTATCGCGATATTTTTATTATATTATAATTATTAAATACTACTACTTTTTTATCCTTTCATTAAATTTACTTCCACATTAGCCTCTAATGATGCCACTGCAGGGACACCTGGCTTTAATCTACTACGGATAATTCGGATTGGTACAATTCAATTATTTATTACATAATTCCTACTATGCTCTTTTAGTAGAAATGACAGCTTGTTACATGGCAACATTTTATTAACTTGACATTAGCCATCAATGAAGATATTGACATGCAAATATTTTTTCTTATTTAGAACATTTTGTCGCGATAATTTGTTTTGCAAAGATTGACTTTTATTTTTCACTAGCTGTTTTCCGGGTAACTTTCTTAATTGTTCTTTTCATAAGAACAAACACAACAAATAAAAAAATATAGCGATTTTGGTCCAACCGTTCTCGTGTGATGTCGTAACCAAGGGAAGTAGGGATTCATTTAATTATTCAATTAAGATTAATCAGGACTCCTTTCATTTTAATGACAGCTTTACCACTAACCGCACCAATGTCTGCCGGTTCATTTTTACGCTTACCTGTAACAAAGAAAACGATAACTAATTAATAAAAATAAATTATTGAGAAAAACAAAAACACGATTTCGTAAATAAATCCATATTAAATTCAAACATGTGAGTTGTATACATTTTTGTAAGCCATTATTAAACCCTGTCTTTTGACACCACACTCGATAGGTATTGAGGAGAAAATATTTTTTTGAAGACAATATGGCGCAAAAAATCGGGCATTGTAATTTTCATAATTTTGATATAACCTGTGTCACTCACACAATTAAGACGATTGTAACTCGCATAACAAGATAAAATATACATAAATACACTCGACAAACATAACTCTTAAAGTCTCTATTTGTTAAGTTTATTATGTTCCTTCTTTCTATGTGTTGTGCAACGTTTTTGCCTCGGTGTACAACCACATAATTGCAATTATCGCCTATTCTCGCATGTGGAGAACAAGCTGGCCTATGCAGTGGAACAGAACACAGCGAACAACTCAACCGAACACAGTACACTAATTATTTAAAATGAGAGTTCAAAACAAGGGGCAACCCTATCGCGAGGGTTGTCAAAGCGGCGAACGGTAATTAATTCAGTCTGAAGCGCTAATTTGAGTTGCGAAGTCACCCCTGCCCTCCCTACCCCCCATTCATAGATTAGCAACGTATAGATAAATACACACCGCCATCAGACATTCAAGCATAAAAGTTTACACGTTTTACCCAGAGGATTCCCTGTATCGCAGGTGTCATGGAATGGCACAGAAGCGCAAGACAAACACCGAAAACCCGAGAAAAAGGTTCATGCTAACCACACAGAGTGTTTCCCGGCCGGGAACCGAGCCTAGGACCACTTGCTTCTCCATGTTTGTTATTCCATCACGCTCAAACGGCTTTGGATGAAATTTGGTACCAGGTAAGCTTGTATCCTGGATGGCGCAGCTAGTGAGTGTGTTTGTTTATTATTAGTTTAAGTTCACAGACCAAACTCGTTAAAAGTCAGTTAAAAACCCTGTGAAGTCTTATTAACGCCATAAAATTCGTTAACTACAAGTATTTATTTGACGCTGACTAAGTCACTCTCGCAATCATGAATAGAAACAGTTTTCCTAACAATAAAAATGAACTTTATTGCGGTAACAAGCGGCAGAGTAAGCCTAGTTTAACATTGTAAGCGGGCCTTAATTGAAATAGCCTCTGGCTCAGAAATTGCGATGAAAATGTTTTCCTTTGACCCCAGATAACCGGTGTACAGTAATTATGTTTTCTAAACAGAAATAACTGCAGACTAATACAGTTTTTATAGAGCGCACAATAGCTTTTGTAATCTATATAAAAAATGTTTATTTTCATCGAATACATAATGTTTAACAGTAAAATGTATGGAAACCTTATTGCCAAACCTCTAAGAAGAATGTTTTGAATGTAGAAAAGTTTATGCCACGGGATCAGCAGATAAGATTTATTTATCTTTAATATTATATTCATTTTTGTTTGACTTATTTGAATTCAATTTGAAAACAATTGTAAGTGACATTTTACATATAGTTTTGCTATGATTCTTGCAATTAACATTAAATTCAATTTTTAAGTTTAAGACATGAAGTTTTGCGTGCCCTTGCGGTAAAAATATGTTGGATAGTACACGAATTTTTTTCGAACACGTATATCCCGTGCATATAAAGTGACTGATTGATTGATCTCCCATTCCAGCAAATATGCTGTGCTCTGCCCATGACTGCTGCAATACTACTCAGTTCTTCTTTTTTCACCAGATACCATTTTTAAAAAAACTATATATGGTATTTACATAACCTTGCATTGGTAACTAAAGTTTTTTTTATTTACTTATGTTGACTGTTGGAAAATATGTCGCTTTTTTTAAAGAGTAGTGTTTTATAAGTTTGACCGCTATGTGAGTATGTCTGGCACCGTAGCTCTTAAACGGGTGAACCGATTTGGATGCGATTTTTTTATTTAAAAGCAGGTTTTCTAGCGGTGGTTCTTAGACATGTTTTATCAAAATCGGTTCACCCGTTTCCAGGTCATCAGCTCATTACCATTACACCATGAACTTGTCATTCAAAGTAAGAAACAAAGTTTTTGCAGCCAACCTCAAGCCAGCAGGAACCAAAACTAACCTGCTTCACACAATTACTTGCCCATGGTCGAATCTAGAACTTCGCTTAGGGTTACTGTTACTGTTAGTATCAACTAATACCTACGCTGTCGCCGGCATGAACCGTCACATCTGCACGTTACTCTCTGCGGGCTTATGTTTCAAATCACACAACTATATGCATTGGTTTCGACAGGCCTGCGTTTTAATTGGACGTTGGCTGACGCGAACATGTCTGTCTGCTAGGGTTGCCACCATCACGGAGCATTAAACCAGTAAAAGGCAATATACAATTAATGTAGGTTATAGCTCACTATCCCGGATACAGAGCTACACAAATGGGGTATATTTTGTTCGCTTTGATATGTTGTGTCTACTTGTGATATATCCATCTTGATGTTTCAAAGTACGCAAGTCAAAGTTGTGCTTGTACTTGATATCTTTCTATTCTTTAAAGGTTAATCTCCATTTCAGTATTTTATTGCATCACTTGGTATGCAGGTTTTGCAATAGAAGCGGACCGGCCGAAACTAACTAGTAAATTGGGATTTATGAAGATATAATCTAAAGATATATGAAAACGTATTGTACATAAGTTTGTATATTGTGTAATAAATTGGTTAACTTAGCCAAGTTTAATTTACCCGTGCCGGTTAGGCGGTCCACAACAACAGCGTATTGCTGTTGCTTAATCATTGGTCAATTGCTCGGAATACATTTACTACAATCATTACAATCGGATAAAAAAAGAATTATCGTTAATGGATTAAAACTTAAAACGTTCGTTAAAACTTATAGCAACCTACAGAAAGTATTTCTTTTTCTATTTCCACTATTTCCCACTCTTCATCAGAATTTAGATTAGTATTACTAGTAGTAAGGAATGTTTACAATTTATTTTAATATTTTTTATTAATAATAATTTGAGACAGCCCTGTAAGCTAGGGTTGCCGGTAGCTCAGTCATTCCCTTTGTCATCGGATATTCTCCAATTCGATTATTAATCGAATCGAAGCATTGTTCGTTCGTTAACGAGCTTACTTTCTAATGCTGATCATCATTAAATACTTCTATTAGGACTTGTAAGCTCAGTTAAGAAGTCGGACCCGTCTTCGGTTCGATTCCCACCCAGGACAAACATGTGTGGCGAATATAAATGTTTGTTTTGTAGATAGACTTTAACATTGTATTAGATACATACAATGTTATATTGTATGTATGTAACATACATACAATACATATGTACATGTTATAAATTTACAAAAACTATTGTATCGGTAAATGGTACCCATAGTTAATATTCATAAATATTTACTTATTTTATATCATAATGATATGCATTTCTTTGTTCATATATTATTGGCACAAGGTACGGGTATACTAGGAGTAACTAAAAAACTTTACTGTAAAAAATATTATCTATCTATAAAATTCTTAATAATGTTAGTACCTGCTCGCCGAGACAAAACTGAACAATACCTATTTCATAATCTTTGGTACATACAAAATGGCTTCTTTAATACATAGGTTAAATGCAAAATGGTAATGGAAGTGAAAGCTTCAACAGAAATGTTTATAAACATTCGAGTCTTCATTAATATTATAAATGCGAATGTGAGTTTGTTTACGCTTTTACTACTCCACTGATGATCATGAAATTTGCATACCTACACGATGTCAGGGTTACAGAAAAGGGCATACAATGTAGCTTTCATCCAGAAATAAATTTAAGTTTAAAAGTCTACATCAACACGAGCGAGCCTTGGGTAAAGAATTTAAATAATCCCGCACGGATTCAATAAACGGGAGTTTTGAGTAAAGTCAAGGATAGCGGGCGTTAACAAGTCACAGGGCATGGCGGTGACGTCACGCTGCCGCTCCGCCCAGGGGGACGCAGCTGTGTGCATCATCTAGTACAGTTCAGTAGTTTTGTTTCAAAAGTTACGGAACGAATCCACCTGATATTTCGTGGTTTAACATACTAACAGCAATACGATTCAAGTCCTCCTCTACCGAAGTACATGACAAGACCGTCTTTAAGACGTGTCTCTTGCATTGCATTAGCACCCATCCCCTTCGCGGTGGATTAACAGGCGTACTTGGCACAGGTTCTCCTGCTTCGGGTACTACATAGCAACATAGACCCCCTAAAAGTATATACATGACGGCTGGGCCCACCCGCGTCCAGCCGACGCGACGCGACCCGCCGCCACGCTCGCTGAGTTTTTAACTGAAAAGTATATTTAGATACGTCATCGCCCCCGCCGTTTATAAACATGGAAAAAACTCATAAAAATCAACTTTAATTAGTTTCAGTGACGCGTGATTGGGAACACATGTGGGAGACAACGTAAATAAAGTCTCGAATGAGGTTTTATTGACTATGAAAGCGATTGGGTATTTTCGAACCAATTTCATCTGGTATGAAATAGATTCAGGGGGCGTACGTATTCCAAAATATAATCCTTCTTTCAAATAAAATACATATATCTATATAAAAATCAATTGCCGTGCGTTAGTGTCGCAAAAACTCGAAAACGACTCAACCGATTTCGTTTATACCTATATCTATATATTGAATATATCTCGTGTTCGTAATTTAATTTATTACGTTGTTATCGGGTCTTGGGTGTTTTTCTTGTGTTTCTGATTTTTTTTTTGGATGCCTCCTGCAACACAGGTAATCCTAGTGCGTCAAAAAAACGTTAAACAACGCGATGTCACGTGTTTCGACTTAAGTCATATTTGTGTTGTTTATGGACGGCGGATAATCCTTAACACCTAGTGGGCCGTCTGCCCAGTGTTAATATTTTGAATCTAGACAGTACGGTGTTCCGTCCCGTCCAGGTAAGGTTACATCACCACTAAATTAAAACCTACTCTGTTTGACGTCTGATAGTCAATACTTACATAATAGTAGCTGTACACTCTCGCAGTCGTAGTAGGTATATATAATATCCTCTGAGTTAGCAGCCTTGTTTGGTACATTGGTTAGACACAACATCGGATATGTTACAGATGTATACTCCCCTGATGCTTCAGTTTCGGCCCGACCACGATATTTGTGGTACGGTACAAGTCATAGCATGTTTGAAACTATATAAAAACTCTTTAGAAATACGACGCGAAATAAAAGAATGGCAGCGTTCATAAAAAATAAATGCAGCAAGCCCCGCGAGACAACCTAAACCGCTTTTTCGATTTACAAAATCCTGGGCGGGTGGTTCGTGGGCGACTATTTGAATATGAACGTTTGGCTAGTCTAAAAAGGCCACAGAGTAATTTATTCGTTAGAAATTCCATCACTAAATTCCCGGCAATAACTCGAAACGAGTGAGTCGTACGCAATTCAATACATTCATCATCATCATCATCATCATCAGCCTATACATGTCCACTGCTTGACACCTGATGTTATTATAAGTAGTTATCTCCGCCCATAACAAAAGCAATGCAAAACCGTCCTATAAAATATCACCAACTAAACCGTCAACGCAACACATTGTTGTCTTGAACAAAGACTCGTTGCCTCTTTAACTTGCGCCAGCTACAACAGTAGCGTCTGGGGCTTCCATTATTGCGTCACCACCCACCACCTCCTCACCGCGCCACAGACTGCACAGTGCACACACAAGAGGATATCATGCCTACACCAAATCGTCCTCCCTGAGGGTCCTCGGTCTTGTCGAACTTGCCTCGTAAGCCTAATGAAATTAGTCAGTTTAGCACATGCATTGAGATATTGGTAAAGCGGCTTATTAGGGCATAAAACTTAAAAAGGACTGTATCTTTTGAACTATAAGATGTAGCGGATTGAAATTTTCACAAAATCCGAGTTCAAATAGATTTACTTCGTTTTACTTGCTTTGAATGTTAGGTAATGTATTTGACATTAAACATTAATTAAGTAGCAGTAATTAAGTAATCCATTGAGACATAAGTTAACAGACTGTAATCATGGAAATCAAATAGTTTCCACTGCTTAAATTAATCTCCAGTAACCTCTGTCGCTTCCTTAGTACACCCGCTACTCTGTTACCAACTTCATCGGGATCAAGACGATTACTGTTAGTAATCGTATCCCCTCGGCACGCCACTTCGGGATCGAAGAAACTCCAAAACGGAATAACTGCTCCAGTGAACGGGCCACGACCACCCAGACAAGATCCCAACATATCCCATCTGAAAACTCACCCGCCGATCCACTGGCAGACCTACTTATAATGGAAGAAAATCCCGACTTGCGACCTTACGGTTCGGGGCGAATCAATTTCCATTTGGGCGCGTTTTTTCCGTACACTCGAAAGTAGACTCATTCGGAATCGCGATAAAGTGTAATTTACCTAAGCATTGATTCTGATTTCCACGGGGTTGTTTGCTGAGGCGATACGTGATTTGCGGCGTCGGATCTTGGAGTAGAATATTATAATATTGAGCGTTATTTTTTGAGTAATAAAGCTTGAATTTGATATGTGGGCTTTATGAGTGGTTAGAGGCGATAATCCGCGCGACAGGAGAGTTTTGCGTCGGTTTAATTATAAAGTTGTGCGGAGACGCGTGGGGGAATGAGGGGCATGCCGTAGCCTGTTCGAGATGTTCGAGGGCTGCCAGTAGATCTTGATAATAATATGAGTTGATCTTTGAATTTTGTTACGAAAGTGGATAATACGTTTAAGCGCCTCTTCTCAATTGCTTGAGTATTTCACAAGGTCAGCAACTCAGAATACATTTTTATAAAGATTTTGATGATTTTATTCATCTTCTTCGTCCCGCATCGCGTTTTGGGCATTGTCCCCCAATATTTAACGCTACACCATCCCGCCCAACTACTTAATGTACCGGAGAAGGACTTTGGGTTGTTGGCAGCAATGATGCAGCGTCAGGTGTGGAGACCCAGAGACTATTAAGCTTAGCTTATGAAGGCCTCGCTTCTCTCGTGGCTGGGCAGTGGATGAGGACATGCCATCTATTATTATTGAAGGTTGTTGCTTTTAAATTTTATTCTTACTCCTGGACTTAATTACTAGTTAAAATTAAATTGTATTATGTCAAGTATAAATTGTATATAATATGCCTAATATAAAACAACAGAACGAGTCCACGGGGCTACATTGATCGAGTTCAGAGAAAACCTGATGAAAATATGCTTCCAAGAACCTGCAAACAATCTCAACACCGCGAGTTCCACTTAACGGATCCCCATCCCCCGGCGGGCGGGGGTGGAGGGGCGGTGTTTTTATACCACCCTCTAGATCCGGATAAGGACATCTATGCCGTTTTATACAGTTATCTGGAGGGTGTCCATGTTTCGAGTCAAGCCGGATTTGCGAGGCAGGTTTTACCTTATATTGTAATATGACGACATTTGGAATTAGCATAGTATGAGAAATGACAGAGATTATGGATATTCGCCCGATTAATTAATTAAAGGTAATAGATCGTAAGCAATAGATACAGAAACGATCGAAAACAGCTTTGTTTGTTGTCTAAACCGTACTGTCGACTATCGAATTCATAAAGAGACGGATGATATAGCTTATAAGAGATTAAGCAGCATTAAGCATTAAGTTGCCTTCGATGGACGACTCCGTAGTTCCTTTGTCTAACAAGATTATTACAATAAAACTACCAAGTTCATGTTATTATAAAGAAATTATTCTCGGGGATGTATGTGTTGCGATTGTGCATGTTATTTTTTTTAAATCACGCTGTTCTCACACTCATTTTAAATAAAAATGTTCGCGACAACTTATTCAGATTTCATTATTGATTGTTGTTTATGAACTATAAATTATATCTATATTCATTAAGATCATGTAACAAAAACTTTGTTAAAATCGAATTATTAAAAAACAAAACACGCCTCATACTATCTCCAACCAACAAACGTCGTTCCCCTACAGATTTGACCTCCCAGTGGCGAGCAATCTGTGATAATAACTGAAGGCAAGTCCTAATAATAGGTGGCAGTTTGTACAAGTGGCGTGTGGAGTATCCCAAGGAGTGAGTTATAGAGGTACCCACTGCAGACGGCCGGTAATTGGCGGGCGACGGCGCGCGACAAAATGCGACGCACACTTCCGAAGCGCTAGGGCTGCGGGTACATTTACAGGAAACATTGCAAATCACCAGTAAGCCCTGACAGAGACAAATCACCAGTAAGCCCTTTGGACAAAGTGACAAGTGGAACCTTGACAGATGGAGACATGACATATCAACATTTTTGGACATTACAGACCCTATGCAGAAGATGTCTGGAGGCAGAGGACACGCCCGCGCTTCTGCTCGGCAGTTGCATGGCGTCCAAAAGAGTAACATACGTCGGGACGGCGAGGTCGCTCAAACAAGTCTGTCCTAAATTTAGTAGCACCACGTGAACTTATAAGTACACAGTTATTAGATATTGTGTCTGTTATAATTCATTATGTAAACTTCCATTAAAAGCTTCACTTTTTAGATAACTTACTATAGTAGTTTATCGCTATGGTGATCGATAAAACGTCGGATCTATCTATAGCTTTAGACTGCGACAACTGGTGCTGACTTCTCCATGTGCTACACTTGTCCATAAATAAACACTTTAGACTGACTTAATATCAGAATAATTAATTTTAGTATAATTACCCGATTAAAGGAGTGAAATTATATTATGACAAAAATGAAGGTTCCAAATATTAATTAAATTAACATGCGGTTGCAATATTTAATAATCTTAAAAACTTAAATCTAAGATAGTCATTATAAAAAAATACATAAACATCCTCACTTTGTTCCGTCCCTCACAGCTCATTCCGTAAGCAACAGCCGTTAATTACTCCGACCGGTACAAATGGCAGTGGTGCCAGTAGACAGCCCTATGCGACCCCAGCGCGGCAGTAACCCAGAACACTTTCGCTGTGGTCTATGTAACAAGTTGAACATGTCTGAAAATATTCACTCAAGACAGTGGATGAAGTGTATTGTTAGTTAATAGATTTTTTAAAAATCTAACGTCAATAAAGAGGGTTTTGATTGATGCCTGTATATTGTTGCTGAAGCTTGGTATCTCCAAAAAAGAAGCACTGATTGTAATGCGATTCTTAAAAGTCGATTTAATAAAGATAGTTATGATTCTGAGCTCAATGATTTTTTCTTTTTATTTAGATTAATAGAACTAAATTAACGGGAAGATTATGAGATAGCCATCACTTACTTCACATTTTAAGAATTTACTTTAATTATGAAGAACATTCGCTTGATTCTCTATCGAAGGAGGTTCAATTCTAATAAGATATACTTGGAGTATTCAATCGCTCTTCGGTAGCCACCGAATCCACAGGCTAAAGGAGGCAGGTTGCGCGCGCACCCCGATAGGGCGGCGGGCATCGCCCCGTCCAAGACGTTCCATTACACGCAGATCGCGTGCCATTCAAATGCGTTCAGTTCTCTCAATTAACTGGCTTTATCGCCGTTTCGACTATAATCTGCGACATGTCATTTTGTGTCGGATATTTCACCTACTACTTCGCATTCAGGAATCCAGTAATTAACTTTTTTGTTGTATCAAAGGAACTGAATATGAGCCAATGAAATTATGTTTTAACAATGATAATGTCGTTTTTCTTTAGGTAATAGTAGTAAGTAATACTCAATTTTCGAGGAAACTAATTCATTTTTATTCTCTTCAATTTTTCCTGTATAATTTTGAGCATATTTTGTAAGCCTTTTTGTTTCCTTAAATACTATAAATATTTACAGTTCACAAAAGGCGGTCGATTAAAGCGGTGTGCGCTTAAACAAATCCAACTATGACATGAATACGAATGCGTTAGTACAAGTACAAATTGAATTACTTTGACGTAGACATACAGCTAAAGTTATAATAGTATTAATCCAATTAAACGATACGTGTCTGTCAATCTAACTAAATTAAACAAAAATATGTTTAGATTTATTAATTTTTAAACATTTATGACGTAGAGTGCTCCTAGTGTTCTTGATTATTGAATAAAAAGAAATGTAACTGCACAAAACTGAATCTGTGCACAATAACGCAAATATCACTTTATTTAATGATATTAATAATAATTATATAAGGTGTGTGAATATGACTCCGCCCCTTTTTGTCAAAATAAAACACATTTGTTCGCTTACAAAATTAAAAAAAAAAATTATTGAAAGTATGCTCCATCTGCAGCTACAACCTTCGCCCATCGTTCAGGTAGTTTTCGTATTCCTTGCTGGAAGAAGTCCTGGTCTTTTGAGCTTATCCAGTTGTCAATCCAAATTTTGATACTTTCACATGAAGTAAACTTTTCTCCAGTAAGGTCTGTCTGCATCGTCCGGAATAGGTGGTAATCCGAAGGAGCTATGTCTGGTGAATATGGCGGGTGGGGTAACACTTCCCAGTCCTGTCCCTCTAAATATCTTTTTACGACTTCTGCGGTATGCGGTTTGGCATTGTCATGCTGAAGAACTAATTTGTTATGTCTATTCACCCATTCTGGTCGTTTTTCTTCTATGGCTCGCTTCAAACGCATTAGTTGTCGTCGGTAAACTTCTCCATTAATAGTTTCAGAGGGTTTGAGCAACTCATAATATACAATACCTTTCTGATCCCACCAAATACAGAGCATGACCTTGGCACAGTGAATATTTATTTTTGGCTGTGATGGGCCTGGTTCGCCTGGTTTCACCCAAGCTTTTTTGCGTTTAGGATTTTCGTAGTGTATCCATTTTTCGTCTCCTGTGACTATCCGATGCAAAAATCCTTTTCTTTGCTGTCTTTGAAGCAGCATTTCACAAATGGTTTTCCGACGTTCCATGTCTCTTTCTTTTAAATCATGTGGAACCCAGTAACCGGCTTTTTGAATCATTCCCATCATTTGTAAACGCTTTGCAACAGTTGAACGATCAACATTTAATGCTGCAGCTAATTCTGATTGAGTTTGGCAAGAATCTTCCGCCAATAATGCTTCCAATTCAGCATCTTCAAATTTTTTTGGTGGTTTTCCATGTTCTTTATCCTCAGTACTAAAATCGTTATTTTGAAATCGTCGAAACCATTCCTTGCAAGTTGTATTAGACGGAGCATGCTCACCATAAATCTCCACAAGCAAACGATAAGTTTCCGCTGCAGTTTTCTTCGCAATAAAATAATGTAATAACACTTCCCGCAAATGACGTTTATTTGGAATAAAAACCGACATTTTCGAAAAGGTGAAAACAATTGTTGCTTACACTTCAACCAAATATCATAAAATGCGTTAGATAGCTGACATTCAGTACTATCGAATACAAGTATGGTCATTTATTAGTACACGTAAACAATACTAAAAACGACATCTGTTGAGAAAGGGCGGAGTCATATTCACACACCCAATATATAGATCGGGCGTAAGTAGGTGTATGCACACAATTAGCTTTCAGTCAATACGCATTGGGGTTATATAATAAATACATGGACAATAATTATTTACAAGTACATATTTGTATACTCATTTTTTTAAATAATTATGTACCTACAAAATCACGCGTTCTTAGTAAGAACAGCTAAGTTTAGCCCTTGTTCAAATCCTATCCTACCCTTTATGGGTTACTTACTACAAATAAGAAATATGTAATAGAAGGGGCACTTTCTTCGTGATCTAGTAAAATGTAAATACTTAAATCTAAATTACATTTTCCTCATTAAAATCTTTTAGTGTAAACAGATGCTTGTCGTGGAGCAGAGCTATCATTCTACTTGTTTAATGAACCACTCTAATTCCTATTCTAACGAGCCTAACCTCAGGTAACAAACTTGCTGTGGGGAGCTTACAGCTTCAGGTAAATATATATACTTGTACTGACCCCTCCCGACCCTGAAGGAAGCAATGTTGGCAGTTCGCAGTAGCCGATCCAGGTCAGGGTCAGAACGCCTCAGTTGCATTTGCTTTTGATCATATTAGGTCAGTATCAGCCTGTTATGATTCCACAGCAGAGACAGGGGGAAGGATGGCCGATAAAAAATTATGCAGTAGTAACATCACAGCCCTTAGAGAGAACCAAAGAGAACAGATAGATGATAACAAAAGGGCTTAGTAACAGGGAAACATAAATATGGCACATGCTGACCTTCACGGTAACAGCTGAGGAAAGCCGGAGGTATATACCACAAACACCCTTCACCTAAAGCAATAAAGAAAGAACATTAAGTGAGTACTAAACTCAATTTCCTCCCCCCTTTGAAGTGGAAGCCATTTCATCGATTCGCGGTATCCGATTGAGTCGACTCTGACCCGAGCTGATGGCATGGAGAATTTTGATTGAACAAAGCCTGAAGCAGATGTGGACTATTTGTCTGTCAAAGTGACAGCTTGCCATTCCAACTCCGTGTTTCTCAAGTAGTTAAGAGTGTATGTGGTTATGTCGTTTTGGCGGATAAAAACAGATCATCTTCCTCACGCTTACATGCAGAATACGTCAAATCGAGAACGAAGAAACTATAATATTTTTTATTGGTTTAGAATATAACAGAATTCGAAGGCAGTAATAGAAAAAAATATATTAACATTATGAAAGGGTTACATATATTAATGTCCATGTAATGTGCCTAAAGACTTCCTATTTTTATTTGTTTATTCATATATTTCAGGCTTCACAGCAATCCATTACTGTGATGCCTGAAATAAAAATAGGAGGTCTTTAGGCACATTACATGCACACTAATATATTTATTCATTTATTTCAGGCATCACAGTAATGTAAACATACAAATACAGGGCCCGTAGAATACATTATACCTTAAATCTAAAATATATATAATAATATAAAATGTAATTTTATTAGAGTATTACTTTTGTTTTGTTTATGTTATTACTTGTGCGTAATTTTCTCCAAAAAAATCTATAGACACAAAAATCTGATAGAATCTTTGAGTCTTGAGTTTTGGCGTATGACGCGTCACGGGACAAAGCGCACAGATTGATACCGCCCGTATTTTTACGAGACAAACGACATCATTCATATGCCACAACGATGTGCGAGAGATGATATGAGACAAATGACTAAGATTGCGCTTATAAACTACGAGCGGATACCCGGCGTTTGGTCCTACGCTAAAAACCGGCCAAGTGCGAGTCGGACTCGCGCACGAAGGGTTCCGTACCATTATCCATAGTAAAAAGGGAAAAAAAAATTACAAGTGTTTTTTTGAAATATCAAGAAAACTATAGGTGCTTTTTTTAAGCATTTTTGCTATTACGTTTAACAGTTGATTGTTAAATTGTCAATCGATACAGGAAACGTCTGTCGGACCAGCTAGTTATTTACAAGCAACTGATTTAAAAGTCGGAAAAGAACCGACTTTCAAATACGCAACTAGCAAAATACGCAATTTCGTTTACTTCTTATTTTTTCCAGTTACTTTGATTTACCGTACCGTACCATTTTAACAACCAAAATATTGAACCGATTTTGATAAAAATTCTATGGAACCAATCTGAAAGCATATCCTTTCAAATAAAAAAAGAATTTCCCAAACCGGTTGATAAATGACGGAGAAATCATTGAACACACATAAAAAAATACCAACATTCGAATTGATAACCTCCTTATTGAAGTCGGTTATAAACACCCCATGAACAGTTCCGACGACCCGCATCATAAGCTTCTCCTAAAATGTCACAACTTAATACTTACTTAAACAAGACCACGAGTTAGGTCGCGTCCACGCGCCAGCAATTTAAGGCTCTGTCAACACAACAACAAAACAACTACGGAAGGAAGCGTATGTATTTGCCAAATGGATGCTATATTTTCGCTGAAACTCGAAAAAAGTAAATAAAATGCATACTCGGAAACGCTACAAAGTTATAAGATAGGGCAGGGCACGACTCGCTAAAAAAAACATCGATATCGATAAAAAATTGTCAAGTACATTTAACACTCAGTCGTCCCTACTTTATACTGATCTAGGTCAGTTGGCGAGGTTTCTGATGTTTTCAGAAGAGTACTTAATGTCATGCATTTTTGTTTATAATACCATTTTACAAAATAAGCAAATGCCAAATTTTAATTCAAAATCAAAAATGACGTGTTTTTTTCAATTTACAATTTGCGACAGTGTTCTACAATAGTTGCATTAAAGTAAGTACATAACGATATTTCACATTATAAATATCCACTGGTCTCTGTAATTCCATTATACAAAATGTTTTTAATTACCTGGATGTGGCAGGAATGGCGTCCCGGCGCTGACGATCGGGTGCGGCGCACGATAATCCATATTCACGGCACTAGCACATCACTAGTCACTGCACATCACACACAACACAACACTAGCGTCTGTCGCGCACACACTGTACATTTTTGCTATCCCATTCAATTAATCCGAACTCTGAAAGCAATTCTGTTTTAGGATTCCGTGAAAAGCTCAAACATTGGCTCACTGTTTCTATGTCACCAAGCGCAATTTTAATATTTGCCAATCGATGTGAAAGTTACTGAAGTACGCTGACTATAAACCAAAAAATTGGCCCATTGAGGAACTGAAGTGACCCCCTTATTAAAGAGTTTTGATTACGTACGTTTCCTCGTCTCTTATTTGCCTAAATATAATCAAATTATTCATTGAAACGGTACAATAGAAGCTCCTAAAATCTCGATAAAATGATAACGATAAAAAATAGTTCGGGTTTGTTCAGTTGCTTTTTAATGATAAGAAATCACTAACCACTTGCATCCAAACCCTATATTCAAGTAATAAATAACTGGAGATAAATTACCATGGCCACATTGCATCTGTCAAATAATATATGGATCTTTTTCACGGATAATGTTGCTATGGTGAACATATTCATGGAAGTTACATTTCATGACATGAAATTTCACACAATGCCGTCTAGCTCCAAACGAAGAACCACATTACTGATAGAAAACTTGCCTACTTATTGATGAAAAAATTTGATGACAAAAGTCACAAAAAAAGCAAGCAAATCGACCAAATCAGGATGATTATTTCATACGTAAGGAGTGTTCGAAAGACGTGTTAGTCTCAATTTAGCCGGCTTACTTTATTTTTGCAATAGTGACGTGCGCCGATGTACCATTGTATTGAATTTTATCGATGTTTTGTGTTGTCAATGTGATTCACTGCGGTGTCGGATTGCGCCCATTCTCCCTCAGTCAAGATATTGTATTATACTGAGTATGTACCTATTCTATAAACTACTATAAATTAAAGTTTGAGTGCGAATCGTTTTTAAAGATGGCGCTATTAAATAGTTGATGTAGTGATCGCATTACTGTGTTCCGGTGGAAGGGTGTGGGTGCCGGTGAAATCTAATGAGCATAAGACGTTTCATCCCCGTCTCGGGTGATGGACGCAGCAGGATGAGTGCGACTCAGTGTAAGATCCAAATCTTATACTGAGTCGCATTACTGTTGTTATGGGCGGGAGTCGCCACTTACCACCAGGTGGGCCCTCAGCTCGTTCCGTCACTTATTCACATAAAAAAATCATGTAGGTACCTACATATTTCACACAGCTCTATCTAGCCCATAACTAAGCATACTTAAGCTTGTAATATGGGAACTACATAACTGATAGAATACATATATAATAGTACTTTTTTTATAAGCACATACTTATAATACATATTAACACCCAGACACAGAAAAAACACTTTTGCACACAATTGCTTGTCCAAGGCGGGAATTGAACTGGCGACCTACAGCGCAGAAGGCAGAGCTACTACCAACTGAGCTATTAAGCCAGTCCTATTCAAATACAATATATGTAAGTATTTTTTAACGGCTCCATGGGTTAGTTGGTAGTAGCCCTGCCTCCGTAACGAGGGGTCCCGGGTTCGATTCCCAGCCGGGGCACACTTTGTGTGGTGAGCATGAAGTTTGTGTTTCTGTGTTTGTCCATGCCATCTGCGACACAGGGAATCCTAGGTATGAGCGTGTTAAAGTTGTTTTTTTTTCGTTGTTTTAATTTTTCCTCATGTAGTATGCCTACTATATACTACATGTGGCAGCAGAAGAGCAGACTTCGCCTTCATCAGCTTCATATATGTATCAATCTATTTCCATCATACTCCCCCGCAGCCATCAGCGGCGCGTTTCCGATCGCACTATCAATATCATGTTTACCGATGCAAATGTTATTCTAAAATTCGTGTTGAATTCCTATCTAGATTAATTGTGCACATACATTTTTCATGTGAAAAACATTGGTGCACATGGGTTTGAACCAGCGACCCTCAGATTAATTGCCCACCACGATCTTTAACGAGCAGCATTTAATTTTTATTAATATAGTGCTTAAAATGTTTTTAAAATACATAATTCCCGCCAGCGTACCAATCGCCCGTAACATTGTCAAATTAAAATATTGGAATTTGAAAAACGCGCTCAAAAGCCCGATTACTCGGAGGGCATAATTGGAATCGGGACAGCTGCGCCAAAACGAGGAAAAACCAGCTTTTTTTGGTTCCGTACATGTATGTTCCATTTTAATCCTCTTTGAAGTTTTCCCCTTTCGATGAGGGGCCTCCGAAAAAGGTAAAACTATGGCGTTCCTTCATTTGCTTTCGGCTTATTCTGCGGAATTCACCCCTTAAAGGGAACTCCAGTTAAGGGTCTCAAGCTCACGTAATTATAGTTCAAATTGGATAAACGATCAACTCTAGGTAAAGAAGCAGGTACTGTCTCGCTTAATTAATACCGTATTAGCTTTTTTTATGCCACAGAAGTGACGGGTCTTATTACATGCTGTTTACGATGTACCCGTGCAGATCATAGCACGTCACATCAATAGTTTAAGTACCAATAGAGCAGTGTTTTTCAATCTCTATGAATACGCGACCCCTTTACAGGTAGAATTATGGCGACCTCCTTGGACCATAGAGAAACAAAATTAGTAACTGAAGAAACTATGTTTATGATTTTCTACCATTATGTAAAGACCTACACTCTGCAAGAAGCTGCGAGGACACAAAAATATCCAGAGCTGGCTGAAATTATGTTTTTATTGTAGTGTTTTTGCTTTTTCCTTTTGCCAGCGACCCCCCCAAGTAAGGCTTGGCGACCCCCCTAAGGGTCGCGACCCACAGATTGAAAAGCACTGCAATAGACTATTCCAAAGAACTAGTTAATTCAATTCTTTTTTTACTTTCAAAAATTTGTAAACATCTGTTCATAGGTCTGGACAGATCTTCAGATATTATTAGAAGACAAAATTGACTTGTACAAAGCTTCTGTACTTTCTTTATATAAAAGGAAAATAAAAGTGAGTTTTCGCCGAAGCTATTTTTGTGATCGTTATATTACAATGGGGATTGATAATGTCCGGGGTAATTACGGTGGCACAAAAGATGCTATTAAAATTTCAAATGGCTTGCCAATATATTGATCGTCAACTTGTGAGTTTTATTTAAACAAGATGATATTTATTTGGACTCAGATTTCAGGATAAGTAGGTCCGTAAACCGTAGAGCGTGGTGGCCCAGGGGCACAGACACCGACTTTCAATCTGAAGGTAGCTAGTTCAAACCCACAAGTGCACCGATGTGTTTTTTCATTTGAAAAATTTATGTGCGCGAGGATACCGGCTATGTCTTAGAACCAAAAACTCGACGACATGTAACATCTACCAATCCGGATTGGGCTCCCGTGGTAGATCCACTATCAATTATTGAGAGTAGGCCGGTGCCCCTGCAGTGGGAACATTAGAGGCTGTTACGGAGTTACGGAGGTCCTTAAAAAAGGATTACGTAAACATAAGTAAATTAAAATCATTCTTACCATATCTAGTAGCCTATAAAGTTTCTATAGTTAGTAATAGTGGTGGTGATAAAGCATAACTAATGAGTATGGGTGTCTATAAGTAAGTTAAGTAGTTACTGCCGCTTATCCTACTACTATTATAAAGGCGAAAGTTTGTAAGTATGGATGTATGGATGTTTGTTACTCTTTCACGTAAAAACTACTGAATGGATTTGAATGAAACTTTACCACAATATAGCATCAGAATAACATATAGGCTACAATTTTTGAGGTTTGTAATGTGAAAAAACACATTTTTTGCGCTTACATTGCTTAGTTACCGTATTTCTTACTTACATTACTAGACTAGACGGGACGAACCTGAAGTCCACGCGAACGAAGTCGCGGGCAAAAGCTAGTAAACAATAAAAATATATATCGGTAAAAGTACCGTTATAACACATCCGTCCAGTCACCCAGTATAAAACTCTAAATAAATATAATACTTGCATTCATAGCATTGTATCAAAAGTTCATGAAGCTAGGATTAAATAAAAACACAGAAGCGCACCCGCCCACAGCGACCCGTGCCGTCCAAAACACAACTGATAAAAAACATGAAGCTACCACGAACTCGGGAGGCGATCGAGATGGAAACATCTTAGAGGGGAGCTCCCATAGACAATCTATCCGAACTGTAGCATGCCGATTGGCCGAATGATAGATATCATTTAAGTAATGTTTTTATCTATAGTGCCTAGGTGACCGAGCTTCGCTCGTTTTTTTTTTTTGTAATATCATGTTTCATCTATTATATCATATTATATATCATATTAACAAATTCACAAAAATTTAACAAACTTATTCAAGTTTCTTATAAAAAAACTTTTGTTTCTTTTTTGTAAAAATATGCGTTTTTTACAAGAAAGACAATTTTACAGGTTAACTTTTAATAACAAAACCTTATCTAAACACAATTTTTTTTAAAATAATCCAGTTCTAGTTCAGAATAGTCGGAGTGACTGTAATTTGACATATCTGTGTGCATGTAACGTGCCTAAGGAGCTCCTGTGACACGTTATATACTCATGAATATGTTTGCTTGTGTGTGTGTAATATTTGACGTGTCCAAACGATACTTGAGATCTAAAGGAGTAAATGAGTTTGAGTTTGGACGACCTGAACTCGCTAGCGACTACACCGACCGTTAGTAGGGGATGGGAGGGTTAAAATAAATAAAATAAAAACATTTCTCCGATACCAGTTGGATGCGAAAACAGAATATAACAGTGAACAATAGTTTTATAGACAGAGGGAGGATTTCAAAATTTAATTTACAGAATCGAACATTTTAATATCGATATTGGATATTTGTATCGGAAGTTGATTGATTGCTTCTGATGTTGTTGCAGGCATGGAGCGTGATGGCGCAGAATTTTTATTTATTAAAACCTGTATTTTTACCGGCCTCAACGGTCAGTTGGTGGTATCACTGCCTTCTGTTCTATAGGTAGTTAATTCCCGCCTAAGAGAAACATTTCTGTGACGCATATAGATGTTTGTTGTATCTGTGTTAATATGTTTTTGTGATCGAATAAGTTCGTCTCAGAATTGTCTTTTGTGGGAATCGAACCCATGACCTGCACCGAAATTAGCTTGGATTAAGACACAAAAATTGTTTCTACTGCGACTCATGCAGGGGTAATCCATTATTTTAGACACCAAAATCTGCAATGCATACAGACGACGGCCAAAAGTGCTATAGCCAAAACTAACAGATAATTTAAAAATATAGCCATAAGCAATGAGCTACAGTACGATGTTAATGCTAAGTTAGCTGGAGCCATCTACGCTTCTAAGTGTATTACAGAGAGGAATAATTTAAAAGCCCGTGGCTCGTAAACTGCTTAACTTGCTTGTGACTAGGGACGGGAATGGATACGCACCGATATCGATATAACGACTTGACTGGGATATTAGTTTGTTTGTTTGCGGATGGATGGAATGTCTGAAGCTCTGTGAGTGAATGTTATGATCTTTGTGTGGATTGTATAGTGTGATATTTTTATTTTATTAATGCAGAACATTTTTTTACAAATAATTTTTATATTTTTCATTAAATTGTTGTTGTTATTGTATATTAAAAAATTTTTTCAACCTTTTTTTTTGTAAAATTCTTCAATATTTTAATACTTGTACAAACTGTTTTTTTTTTTTTTTTAGTTTGTATAATGCATACTCTGTCTCTGTGTCTTTGTTTGTTACTCCTTCACGCTCAAATAACTCAACGAATTTGGATGAAATTTGGTACCAGAATATCTTATATCCTGGATTAACAGACTACTTTTGTTCCCGGAAAACTGCGGGTAACACAGCGGCGGCAGATTCCAGATGTGGCGGCAGTACCTCTCCGGGTGAACTTGGCACAAGTTCTACTGCTACATTTGGTTGCTCCTTTAGCACCCAGAGCGTACGTGTAGAGAATCAAAGGAATCGATGATACATCGATGATATCGATACGATATCGATGCCACACCGGTGCAACACTAACGAATAGCTCAGCGCCATCCGTCTCTACTAATATAAAACATAACTTGACGATTTCATTAGACCGCAAAATACTTCTTTGTGTTGGGACTTTGATGTTTCCATTCACTGTTTTATTGTCTAAGAACTTTAATCTGTTTATATTTTAATCTATTTGGGTATTTATCTCTGTTGCAGCAAGTAAAGTAGCAGTAGAACTTGTGCCAAGTTCGTCCGGAGAGGTACTGCCACCACATCTGGAATCTGCCGCCAAGCAGTAGTTCTCGCATTACTGTGTTCCGGTGGAAGGGTGTGGCCGCCGGTGAAATCACATGCGCATGAGACGTATCATCCCCGTGTCGGGTGATGGACGCAGCAGAGTGAATGCGACTCAGTAAAGATTTGGATCTCATACTGAGTCGCACACATTACTGTTGTCATGGGCGAGGGTCACCACTTACCATCAGGTGGGCCCTCAGCTCGTTCCGTCACTCATTCACATAAAAAAAAAAAAAAAGTAATCCTGCTTGTTAAGGAGACTTGTGTTCGCTGTAACGTATTGTGTTGGGCACGAAATTTGCTCTCGGATCTTGCATGTCTTATGTGATCTTGTATGTCCATGTGACACGAGATTTGTTACGATATAAGCAATAATTTCAAAAATGTTAAAAATTATGTTTAAGAATTATTGTTAAGAATATTGCTGTCATTAATGTGGTTAATGTATATTAACATCATCAAATTCTCAATAAATAGGATGTGTCACATTAAAACAAATAAGTGTAGATAATTGTCGTTAGTATACATATGTCATGTAACGATTATTAACGAGGATCTGCCTAACCCTCCAGAGATGAAGGATGTATGTATGATTTCATCGGTATTACCTATTCCATGATAACTGACGTTCCACTGCATCCAAAATGGCTTCCTGGCGCGCGCAGCTAAATAAATTAACCACTTCCGTTTCCATTTCGCGATATGAAGCCCAAAGTAAACGCAACAGGCACCCCCACCCCACTGCTCCCTACCCCCAGAGCAGGGTTGCTAGTCGTGCGTCCGAAAGCCGGACGAATATAACCGCCAAATGTGTCAACCGGTCAAAGCTTTGTCTGACTATTTACGTGTAACAAATAGTTCTTACTGTTGCTCACTAGATGGCGCTGTTTATCAAAGTGCAGGATTATTTTCATAATGAGCATATCGTTGCGACACTCAGTCAATTTGAGGGTTTTGAGTGCCGATGAAGTTACAAGCAAATGGAACGTAGCACTTCGCAGTCAGAGACAGGCGTGACTGTCTGCCACAAGGGTTCGGGTACATAAGGCAAGATATGTGTGTATGTTTGTTTCTCCTTCACGCTCAAACAGCTCAACGGATTTAGATGAAATTTGGTACCAGGATAGCTTATATGCTGGATTAACACAGGCTACTTTGGTCCCGAGAGACCACCTGATGGTAAGTGGTGACTCTCGCCCATAACAACAATAATGCGTGCGACTCAGTATGAGATCCAAATCTTTACTGAGTCGCATTCATCCTGCTGCGTCCGTCACTCGAGACGGGGATGATATGTCTCATGCGCATGTGATTACACCGGCAGCCACACCCTTCCAACGGAACACAGAGAAACCCAGAAACTACTGCACCGATTTTAATAATTCTTTCACCATTGAAACGCTTCATTATCAGCGAGTGAAATAAGCTATATTTTGTTATCAACATCTATGGTAGTTAGTGGACATATACGCCGAAAAACATATGGCGCAACGAAGGGAAATGTTACTACATATGTAAAACGAAATATCCGGCTAATCTGACAATAAGTAATGTTTATTTAATGCAGCTGGCAACCCTCGTGGGGGCCGACCGGCGGCGGGAAATTAACAAACAACGTTGCCACGCACAAAAACCGTAAAACCGAGTATCGAACGACCCACCAAGTCCGTTCCTATTAGTTTGGATACATTTAGATGTTTAACTATTACATCTGGCTACACATTAAGGCGATGATGGCGCCATTCTACGCCTGTATTGTGCTGGTTCTTCAAGTCAAGACAAAAAAGATAAGAAAATCAAAGTGATACACTTTTGTTTGTTAGGAATTCTTAAAAAAAGTTACTTATAAAAAAAATGAAAACGTGGTATTGCGCACATAATTTTTTCTAGTCTGAAACTCATTGGTGCACGTGAGATTTTGAACCAGCGACCATCAGATTGAAAGTCGGCGTCTGTGCCCCTGGACCACCGCGCTCTCAATTATATATATTTATGATATAAATATATATATTTATATGTATGTAAATGTATAAAACTTGCGAAATAACTTTTCCACAATATCCAAAAGTTCAACTGGAAGAGAATGCTTCCTAGCATTAGGTTCACCTGTGTGCTGTGTATTTAATCATGTGTACATAAAATAATTCTCTATACATCTTTCTAAAGGCGAAAGTTTGTGTGTTTATGTTTGTTAGTCCTTCATACTCAAACGGCTCAACGGATTTGGATGAAATTTGGTACCAGGATAGCTTATATCCTGACATAGGCTACTTTTGATCCCGGAAAACTGCGGGTAACGCCGCGGGGCGCAGCTAGTAGTTCTCTATCTCTCTATTTAAGAAGTAAGAATATTTATATTATTATTTAGACGTCTCCGTGGCTTAGTTGGTAGTAGCCCTGCCTTCGAAGCGAGGGGTCCCGGGTTCGATTCCCGGCCGGGGCATACTTTGTGTGGTGAGCATGAAGTTTGTTCTCGGGTCTTGGGTGTTTGTCTTGTGTTACTGTCTTTGTCCATGCCATCTGCGACACAGGGAATCTTAGTGCAGAGTTATGAGTGTGCAAACGTTTATTTATTATTATTATTATTATTTAGTTTTGCTTAAGTCCCTTATAATTGGTTTTAGTAAAGCAATTTCTTTAATCAGAGATAAAACCGATTTACAGCCCAATGATATAGCGCAAAAGCGCTGAAATTGCTTACTGTATCTACTTTACCTAGTCCCCGGGCTTGTTAAGTACTTGGTTTAAGTGTTGTTCCAGCAGTCGGAGTATTAAGGAATGTTTATTGACTGATTAATGATAATTTAAAAAAAAAACAAAGTTATTCGTGCGAAAACAACGCCAGCGATGCGCTCACAACCAATCTCTCCTACACGCCGAAAAACACGTCCACACGAAAAATGCCCGGTCGAGGCTCTGCCAAGCTTTCGGGGGAATATGCGTGTATTTATGTATACCTACTTTACCCAATGCATCTTTCAAAGATACGAATCTAAGCCCCGAGAGATTTGCTCTACCTAACCCAAAACAAACCAGCCAATACGAATTCAGTAAATTATTAACTGCTAAAGTTTGAAGACCATAGATCGAAACAGTAATTAATTAATCACCTTTTGTATCTCTTCGAAAAAAAAAAAACCTTCTCGAGTATAACGTGGGAAAAGCCGCAGGCAGGATCTAGTGAAGAATAATTCCACAGATAAAAGATTATCATAACTAAGCCGCATTAGCTCTCGGCCAAAACCCCACCTCCCAAATAATTAATATTAATAATACAATAACACTTAAAAATCTCGTTTGCGTCACACCTCCATTAACCTTCGGGGTTGTTTCTGTGACATGTCGGTATATCAGGACAATGGTTCAGTATTACGGAGGTCATTATTTGGATGGGTGACCGTTAGTGGCGTAAGACAGCGCGATGGCACGCGAGGATGCTATAACATGTCTGTACTGTATAAAAATCAATTAATGTAATATATCGGAAGAATTAAGAATTATTTATTTATAAAAAAAAACGTTTACACACTCATACCTCTGCACTAGGATTTCCTGTGACGCAGATGGCATGGACAAACACAAAAACACAAGATAAACACCCAAGACCCGAGAACAAACTTCATGTTCAACACACAAAGTTTAACCCGGCCGGGAATAGAACCCGGGACCCCTAGCTTCGAAGGCAGGGCTACTACTACGCCACAGAGCTTTAAAACGTTAATTAGTATATTTAAAGTAACAAGTATTGAAAGTACTAATTATTTATTGATAAATGTGGCAAGTTTTCAGGTTCAATAGACAAAAATACTTAAATCTTTTCAATCATTTCAACAAAACATGTATACACCGGTCTCACATCTCAGTTGGTAGTAGCTCTGTAAAATTCTAAAAACGACTACAAATACTTTAAGGGTTTCTTGCTTATTCTTCCCCATGGAAGGTCAGATAGGGTTTGTACAAGCGTTAAACTTAAGAACGTATGCACTCGTAGGTACTTAATTATTTAAAAAAAAATTACATTTTCAAGTATTTTTTAAGAATTCAACGGAAATAAAGATTTTTGACTTTGACTTTGACTATATTGTTGCAAAACAATAACCTCGCACAAACTCACTAATAACGCTATTGAGCTGGCAAACTTTTATCGCGACATCGCTTAATTTCACTTGACAGAAACATTGACACGATAAGAACAATCAAAATTTAATGAAAATATCTGTTATAGAAAAAATAGAAACAATCCCGTTTCAATACATCGGTCGAAACAAAACCTCACTAACGGGCCATAAATATAGCATTACTAGCTGCGCCCCGCGGTTTCACCCGCATAGTTCCCGTTCCCGTGGAGAATACGGGGATAAATTGATTTTATTTTTTTCGTTAATTTTCCAATGTTTTAATAGTTATTCTGCTATTCGGGACGGAAACAAATCCAACAAATCAAAAACCATGGCAATCGGTCCAGCCGTTCTCGAGTTATAAGTGTTGTAACAAACACGACTTTCTTTTATATATATAGATTTTATAGAAACCTCAAAAATTTTAGCCTATATGTTATTCTGATGTATAAGCTATATTGTGGTAAAGTTTCATTCAAATCCATTCAGTAGTTTTTACGTGAAAGAGTAACAAACATCCATACATCCATACTTACAAACTTTCGCCTTTATAATAGTAGTAGGATTGTTCAAACATCCACAGATGAAAACTCGACCGATGCAGACGCCCTCTCGACATTACAGTTACACAAAATCAAATATGAATCGTTGACGTGTGCGCTCGCTGTCTGGTCCAACAGATCGATGATAATAAATAGATACTCCGGTACAGAGATTGGATGGGCATTCGCTATGGTGGCGGCCTTTGGATGGCGTGAATATTCTGATTACAGGATTAGCTACTCATGTCATAAAAAGATGTTTTTTGTGCAATAAAACACGAATCCAACGCTGTATTCATAAAAAAATGCCTCAGAATGCCTAAAAATAACTTTCAATTCCTACAAATTGCATAAAACAAAATTACTATTGAAACGTACTCAATCAATTTTTCTGCCGCCCGTTTCAAATGTCGAACGACCTGCCCGGAAAATTCAAAATGCGGACACACTTTCGCGCCACCCTAATACCAACCAACCTACATGATTAAAACAAACCGCGCGACGAAACGTTTGCACTGTCAATTACATATTTCACTGTTCCGATTTTTCACATCACTATATCGATGAAATCCCACCCCATCACTACATCCGGAAGCGGAACAAGACACGTGCGCTCGGTGGCGCGGCGCGCGGACGACTGACACAACTCGTTGATTTACTGGGCATGCGCTGAAACATTCCACGTTCGCAGAGGTAACTAACCTTCACGGTGAAGGGAATAGGGTTGGCTTTGGAGTGGTCACCAAACAGACACCTGTACAGGCGAGGTCGGAAGTCGGTGCAGTGTCATCTCCACTCCGACACATTACTTCGCTAATAAAAATGAGATTTGCCGCCGCGTCCCGAACGGTATTACGATCGGACTGGCTGTGACGCAGCGTATACTTAGCAGTAGCTACATTGGTAGCTAGGTATCAGGAGATTTAAGAGTATACCGTGACACAGTGTAGACTCGTACCAGAAGGCTTCTTCCTTTTGGACAAGACAAAATTTACACATACAAGTATTATATTTATATACTATTGTAACGAGTCATCGGAGCTTCCGAGGCATATTACATGCACATAGATATGTCAAAATACATGCGCGTTCGATGGTTATGGCTGTTCCAAGCCGGTGATGAGCGCAACTTGGATTCTTTGTATACGTGTAAGGGAAGACCTGTATAAGTTGTTAGTCTTTCCTTGTACGGCAATGAGCTACCACGTGTCACATCTACATTTCCACGCTAGTAACCAATTGAAGCTCTACCTAACTCTTTGGAACGAAATGAGTCAGTTTATGCATGTATAATATTATAATTGTTCGCCGGAAAATTGCTAGGGAGAAAATAATTATTGAAACTGTATTTCCACTAAAAGCATTCGCAATTAATGCTGTGATTCAAAGGCATATTAATACAAACTCATCACAAACGTAATTTAAAACGACGCATGTCAATACAAATGTTCCTGATTTATAGCCCTCGGCTTTTGAATTGGATATTGGCGGCTTACGGTATTCAGTTTCTGTTAATATACCATTTTATAACATTCATTTGATTTAATTATGCATCGCATTTTGTACGCGATTATCCATATGTTGAATAGATTTGAAATTTTTGTGTTGAAAGCGGTCAAACTTGAAAAAGGCGAATGCACAAAGCTTGCTTAGCCAAAGGAAGAAAAAAAAAATCGGACACTTTGTCACTAGTTAGCAAATAGCAATACTGAACACTGCGGGAACTTTTTTAAAGTTGTGCTATTACTATTTTGAATTAAAATATATTAATATAAAACAATATTAAAGAAGGAAATATTTGAAAATTGAAATAATATATAAAATAATAAGATTTAAGAAAATCATGTATTGCCGGATCGCTGCCGTATCTGACAGAGCTTGTGAGAAAAGTTCTGTGCTCAGCATGTGCTGGGTAAATAGGAGACCCAGCGCTGATATTACGTGCCTAAAATCTCAAGTGGCTGTAATTTCCCCGGCATTCGCACCCTTCAGTTCAAACCAAATACAGCAAAATAATTGATTGGTTTATAAAACGAAACGGAACTTCAATACTTGCTTAACATATTTTACGCCCTTAGGGAGGAATTTCTTCACGAAATTTCTCAGTCTCAGAGGTACCCTGTCAAATTCAAATCGGTTCACAAATGGTGAAGAAATCACGTAACAAAAAAATACATCAGAATTGAGAACGCAGTCTGTAGTCGCAGAGTCCCCAAATATACTCTTTCATTTTTGTTTGTTTGGGGAAAACCTTTACCCGCTGCGTTATGCCTCAGGCCATACGTCATGTTTCGAACTGAACCGCCATTATTATCGGTTATGTCCCGTAGTTCCCAAAATTGACCCGTTTTTCACTTAATTGTCCGAAACGGCACGAAAATTATGAAGCTCGTCACACAGATAAAAAAATATTTGTTTAAAACTCTCCCTACCCAGATACAGAGATATCCAGATATAATTAACAATAATAATTTTATTTCAGACTATTATTCATAAAAGATAAGTTTTAATGCAACTAATAATAAATAAGTGATTGATTTTGAATTTCGATACTTACATAGAATTAATTACATAAAGGAAATATCAAAAGAAAATAAAATTTAAAATGAAAGCTCTATTTTTAACCAATACAATAATATGTAAATGCAAAGGTATGTCTGATATAATAAATATTGCCATCCACGAAGACGCGCCCCACTCTTCTTCCTAATCGCTTACAGTACAAGTGTGTAACATTCCGCTAGTGTTTTAGTTTTGTCGATACAATAGCAATAGTATAGATGGCAATTAGTGTTTATTAACAAAACTAAAACAATAAGAATAAGAGTATATTTTATTGTTAAACTTTATATAAAGATCTTATAAGTAATGGTTTTTGAAACAACAGTTAGTCCTCTCGAACGTACAATAGATCAAACCAAACAAAAAATATGAGCTAACTTGTGTTACCAGCAAAGTATTAATTAACACCATAATGAGCTTTAACTAGCCATTTTTTAAGTCTATATTTAAATATGGTTCCCTTCAATTGCTTTAAATCGATAGATAAATGATTATAAATGATTAATAGCAGTAAACTGCACACTTGTACAAGCCATAAGGAAGAAGAGTGGGGCGCGTCTTCGCTGATGGCACTATCTATACTTCTGTATTGATTTCCCTGTGGCGCGACGAAAATAGCCACTTCAATAAAATAAATACGGCCACGTGGCCCGCGTCCTCGGCCGAAGACATCACTCCTCAGTCTTTAACTGGTCGATACGGAATTAGTTTCACGGGTTTCCTACAGACTTGAACTGTTTGTTATATGAATAAATTGTGTACAACTGTGGCATTCCCATGGAAGTTCTTCGCGATAATGCACGTAGGAATATTTTATTTACACGAGGGAAAGAATAGGTGTCTTTTTTCTGGCATAACATTGTAACAATGTAGGAATTTATAATATCTTTTAACGGACTTCAATGGAAGGAGGATGTTTTTAATTCGGCGAAATCTTTTGTTTTAGGTACCTTCACCGAGTACTCGAAGACGCCTGAACCGATCTGGAAAATTCTTCTTTTGTTTCAAAGGGTATTTCCCAGGGTGGTCACATTTAAATTTAAACGAAAGCGGTCGAGCGAGAAATCAATAACAATCTAAAAATCGATGATATTTTCGTTTAGTCTGAAACCTCGCTGTCTCATTGGAGCAGTGCGTTTAGTTGGCCTACATATATCACATATAAGTAAAACGGTAGGTTTGTACCCTTTAAGAGCGAGAAATAAGGGATGAAAAAAATTTAAGTCAGTTTTATTCGATTTTTAAATCAGCTATTTTTTTTAGAAAACTAATCAGTTTTCCGCGCAAAACAAGTTAATTTCCACGCGAACGAAGTCGCGCAGACCAGAAACAGCTAGTATCCAATTAAGTGCAACTGGCAACTATCGAAAAGTCATCCAAATGTCAAATTCGCAGAAAGTACGTGTTATGACAGATGTTGACATTATGACAAAAGCATTTCACCTCGGCAGGAATGTTCTCGAAGGTCAGTTTGCTTTGTAAATAACTTACCTGGTATATTAACTCACCCGCTAATGAAGTTTACTTGCATACCTGCATTGTCAAGGAGAGTGGATTTAATGAGAAACTTACCTGAAACAAATAAAAATATACATAAGCTAAATTATATAGTACTAGCTGCGCCCCGCGGTTTTACCCGCGCAGTTCCCGTTCCCGTGGAAATAACGGGATAAAATATAGCCTATCGTACTTGCTGATAATGTAGCTATTCATTGGTGATTTTTTTTTAAATCGGCTTATTGGTTTGGGCTTGAAAGCGTAACAAATAAATTCACTTTTGCATTTACAATATTAGTCATGATGGGAGGGTCTACTTCCTCGCGTACGTAGGTGGCTTCTCCTTAAGAGTTCCTATACGTAGGGGAGCTTTGCGCGGTGTATAAGTAGCTCTTGAACTCTTGCATATATTCGACCGGAGAAGTACTGCTTCCACAGGTGCACTTGCATTCTGTGCTCTATACGAGAACCTGTACACTCGTAAACATATTAGCATATTCACAAAAAAGTGGCAATCATAATGTTGAATGTTTTATGCCTTTAAACTTAACAAATAAGGCTAGGTAAATATGAAAACTGACTGTAATTTGACATATCTTTGTCATGTAATGTTTAAGGAGCTCCTGTGACACGTTTTATGCTCACGAATATGTTTACTTGTGTGTGTAAAATTTTACGATTCCAAACGTACCTGATTTGGACATGGTAAAGGAAAATAAAATGTTAGAATTTTCATATTTATATTTGTTATTTAAAATCGGTAGTGGGATCCCCGTTGTTTGTATAGCTAAAGGCTAAGGTTAGCGACCTTTAGTGAATGCTCTGAAATAAGGAAACCAACCAGCAAACAAAACGATGCAACCTATCACAAGGATTATCGTAATAATTCACAAAGAACTCCGAACAAAGAAAGCCTTTGCACGCATACAAATACATTTAAACAAGAACATACAAATACAAACATACATGTACGAAATGTATGTAAACGCTCGACGACAGCGTCTGCTAATCATGAGAAAACTTTGCAACCACCCCACCACCCTCTAGGGAGGGAACCATCGATAGGTTCGTCTAGCGATGGCACTTGCTTGTTCCCCATGTTACTAACTTTGGCCGAATAGTTTGTCCATTCGGCCAAAGTTATTAATAAGAACAGGAGATCTCTCAGGTACATACTTGTTTAAAAAAGTGACGTTTCAAACGAATTGCTTCAAGATGTCAACGGAAATAAAGGGTAAATGTCAAAAGGTATAAAAATAAAGGGTATGTGTCAAAGGACATGCAACCTATAGAATTTGATTTGGGGGCTGTAATTTGAACTATAACTAGAACCTAAATTATTCTTTATTTAGTGACATCACTTAATTAGCGGCTGAAACTTTCAAGATGTGGGTAGATCAATTTCCTATAATGCAGCTCAATTCTCAAAAATTTTATACCTCGATATCATAAGGAGTGTCTTAGTATGACTTACAACTTAGAAGTGTCAAAGTGACAGATTTGTACAACATTTTTCACTTGACATTTTTAGTTAGGTAGTGCAGGTGCAGGTTAGGAGTGCAGGTTAGTGTACTTTATAAGTTTTATAATGAGCATCCGAAATGAAAAAATCGGTAAAACGTCGACATGTCGCACCCCTACAGAGTTGAAACTAGGCATGCACTCCATCAGAAAGTCGCTGTGAATAATTCCGAGTCGAGTCGAGTACCGTCGCGTGCGTAGGGAAGAGACTTACGCCTACTCTTTGAACAAGTTTCATTCAACAACTTTTAAAATGAGGAAATATGAGACTCGTGCTACAGATTAAAAATATTTCGTGTTGCCGCCTGTCATTAATTCGGAGTTGCGTTCGGCAACGTCACCCGATCGCCTTTAATTTGGCTGTATCGTAGGAATCAGTTTGCATTGGTCAACGATAATTTATAGCTAAATTATATTTAAGCAATTACATCATTTTATTTCGTCGGTTGACCATGGTAGGAGAACAAAATATAGGCCGAGATACCGAATTTCAAGACTAATCCCATGTTAACAATCTTGTAAAAAAGAAGTTAACCAACTGTCAAACCTTCAGATTGGTCAAATCGGTTTAATAGTTTGGTTGTTAAATCAAAATCATGAAAAAAATATATCATTCATGTAAACGAAATTGCGTATTTTGCTTACCTGCGACTTTTTTCTTCGCCCGTTGCATACCGATTAGTATATTTATTTTTAAAAGAGCGAGAAATAAGCTGTGAAAGAAGTGACGTCAGTTTTTCTTCGATATTTACATCGATCATTTAAATTGATCAATCTCTCCCTAATAACCTGAGAGTCCACAGTTTCAAGTTTGATTCGAGACCAAGATCAAGATCAGTCTCAGACGTGTCACCCCTACTGTACTGTTGCCGCTTCGTTTGAATTAATAACACAACGTACCGGAGGGTCGGTTTATTCGCATTTACGGGTTGTTTCGTCCCGCTCCGTGCCGTTTCGGGTCGCCTCGGGTTCCGGCGGGCTCGAACGGGTCCCAACGGGACGGTTGGACCTACGACCTTAACGGCAGTAGACTTACGCCACAGTGATAGGTCTTAGCGGACTAGCGATAAGCTAAGGAATATAAAATAATTGCTTTTTTAGCCGTATAATCAGATTTCGAAACTTTCTTTACTTATTTTTCCGCCTTAAAGGCGGAATTTCTTGATGTAATTTCCACTGGACTCGGAAATACACAATACCAAATTAAAAAAAATATCATTCAAATCGGTACACAATTGGCGAAGAAATCGTGAAAGTAAAACATAAACTAAACAATTCAGAAAATTGATTTAAAAACCGAAAAAACTGACTTCAATATTTTCATACCTTATTTCTCCCCATCTATAATTATAAAAAAGACACATCCAAACCAGTATGCAACGGGCGAAGATAAAAGTAGCATGAAAGCAAAATACGCAATTTCGTTTACATTGATGCCATATTTCTTACAATTACTTTGAAACCAAACTATTGAACCGATTTTGATAAAATTTCTACGGGACCAATCAGAAAATTTATCCATACAAAAAATCGCAATCGCTTGATAAATGACGGAGTTTTGAGGTAATCAGCATATACGATCAAATTGATAATCTCCTCTTTTTGGAAATCGGTGGAAAACCGCTCACGCTCCTGCTTACCCCTAGTCCGTAAGCTCCGTAATATCCTCTTGGAGGTATCTTTCCGGGAACGGCGCAGACCGCAGAGGAATGGGAAAGTTCCCGGCGGGATCGTGGTAAGGCGTATGGAGGGTTTGATTGGATTTTAAAAAGGTCTTTTGACCGAAATCCCCGGGAAAGAAACAAATTGGTGGGTCTCGGTATTGTAATATAAATAATAATGTACCTCGTAGAAGTCTACACGTCGAATAAAATGTAAAATCAGATCTTCAGATGTGATTCAATAATAATAACGCTTACACACTCACGCACTAGGATTCCCTGCGTCGCAAGTGGCATTGACAAATTGAAACACAAGACAAACGCCCAAGACCCTAAAAACTTTACGCTCATCACACAAAATCTGTACCGGCCGGGAACCGAGTCCGGAACCCCTCATTTCATAGGCAGGGCTACCAACTAAGCCACGGAGCCGACCTGAAGTTATTATTATCCTGAGTTAGTCGCAGTAAACATTCAGTGCTTTAAAGACGGCGGAAACTAGACAAAAACTCCCTGCATCGCAGCAAATATAATCAAATCTTCGCATTTAAGGAAACAGCCGAAAAAAATGTAATTTACCCCAACGTGGAACCGCATCCGCGGAATCTCCGTATTCATTAGAAACCGCCGGAAAAATGAAAGAGCTTAATCAGATGGACGCATAATTTGATTACTCTGGACCCGGGGCGGGTCGAGGTCGTGAACTCACCCCCATCCCTCACCGGGAACAACCCCCTCAACCTGTTTGAACGCTACGAGGCAGTGGCTGAGAATTTGTTACTAGTTTAGCAGTTGTCAGTGCGACGGCTTTGTGGTTAGAGAAATACACGTAGACATTACACGCTGTGTGTATCACATCTAGCCCCAAACTAGGTATGACTGTGGGAACTAGATTGCTGATACAACACTTCATCTATCTTCGTCACAGAGATGATTTTTCTGTGGGAATCGAACTCTCGACTTACAGTATAGAAGGCAGAACTACTACCGACTGAGCTGTGAGACCAGGCAAGCAGAGAAAAAAGGAGTTTTCTACTTAAAACTTATTTATCCCTTTAGAGATCAAGTATCGTTGGAATACGTCAAAATACTTAACACCACAAACTACGCTTGAAGATCTTGAGATTAGCTATCTCCAAAGCCTTTTAACGCAAAACCATTTATCGATTAGGTTTGACAGTTGATTAATTCATTCTCTAACCAATATTGTAAATATTGGTTAGTCTTCAAATTGGGTATCTTCACATACGATGAAACGTTTTTTTTTTCACAGTCAAAAAATAGATGTCTATATATATTAAAAAATATCAATAGTATCTGTTTTGCTGACTCTCATTGGATGTGGGAAATAAAATCTTAAACTGACAGTTCACTTCAAACTGACGTGGAAGTCGTGGGTACTTAACTTAGTATGAAATTTATTTTTGTGACAATTAATTTAGGATGTCTGAGAATAAGCCCTTTAAATTTGCGTGGACTGCAACTGCCTAAGATACAGCCAAATTGACGGACACGTAAAAATTCTTATCATCACAAGCTACGCTGTGAAGATCTTGAGATTAACTATCTCCAGTGCCTTTTAACGCAAAACAATCTCCAACAATCAATGCCTCATGTAGCAAACAGACCCTGCCAAGTATTCTATCTACTATGGGCCAGGTACAGTCAGCAAAACAAACTGGTATTCTCCGATTGATATCTCAAGATGTTGCACACGTCCGTACTTATACACGTGGGGGAAGGAGTAACCCAAAGTAACAGTAGAACTTGTTCCAAATTCGTCCCGAGGATAACCGCACCGGTGGAAGCACAAATACACAAACAACGGTGGGACTTGGGTCTTCTGATATTTCGGTTGAGGATGGCCTGGGTCGTATTACTCATGTTTATCATCATGCAGCCGCATAGTCGCGTCTCCAAATGTAGTATAAATATTACCGCGCCGACTGTACAAAGATCTATCTGTATAGTCTCATACAGCAGCACGAGTAGCAACAGAGTGGAGTCTCGCGCCCTTCCCGGCCGCATTGCCGCCGCGCATGCGCACTCACATGGCCCGGGCCCATTGTAAGATCCGACACGATTAGTAAGCAACATAATGTGTATATTGTATATTTTCTCAACTAGCGTATTTTTAATATTTATGTTAGATTACAGTATACATATATATGGGCCAATTTACTTATTTTTAAGTTCTTGTTGAGACACTCATTTAAAATAATGATTTAGGTAAGGACCCGCCCTCAGTGTAAGTGTGGAAGAAAGGTAGCTGCCTTTGCCCGTGCGGTGGGAAAATAGGCAGGAAGAAAAATCTTTACACGCTTGTTCCCCGAAAAGTTGATAGAGCCTCAACAAGCCTTTTCATTTCGCAGGCGTGGCTTGTTATCATACTTGATACACCTGCAATATGCGTGTTGTGTGATTGTGTCTCCATTCTTAGGAATGCTAGTGCAGTGCAGGGGTATGAGTGAGTGTTTGTATTATCTGGCTATCAGTACTAATTAATCACCCGGAATTTCCCGTCATCATCATCATTATCATCATCATCATCATCATCATCGGCCTATTTCAGTCCACTGCTGGACATAAGCCTCTCCGAGTAAGCGCCATTTAGCCCGGTCTTCGGCTCTTTGCATCCAGTAAATTTCCCGGAATTTCTTGGAATTTCCCGTAAGACATTGGAAATACGAAAGCGACCCGAGCGCCGAGAGCTCGTAAAAACAGGCTACGGCACAGCAACGTCTTGATACCCCGGGCCGCCGCAAAAGTATTCGTACAAAATACGGTGCTAAAATACGGGGTGGTCTGTCTGCCTTCGGATTTAGAGGAGGGGTGTTCGCGTTCTGTTAGTTTTGTATGATGGTCTCCGTGCTGACATGGCTTACGTTATTTTGGAGGAAATTCGTCGTATTGGTTTATTTGCGTCCTTGTTTTGGATCTATTGTTTACATGAGGATTTCATTGTTTCCGTTTCCAAACAATATCTGTTGTAACCACGTTTGTCCTTCATCATGACAAAAAAGTTATGTTAATATAGTAAACTAGCTGCGCCCCGCGGTTTCACCCGCATAGTTCCCGTTCCCGTGGAGAATACGGGGATAAATTGATTTTATTTTTTCGTTAATTTTCCAATGTTTTTAATAGTTATTCTGCTATTCGGGACGGAAAAAAATCCAACAAATGAAAAACCATGGCAATCGGTCCAGCCGTTCTCGAGTTATAAGTGTTGTAACAAACACGACTTTCTTTTATATATATAGATATAATTAGGTAGATATATGAGCGCCAAAACTTTAATATTAGTATTACTTAAACGCTTTTTAGAACGCTTACACTATTATATCATAAAGGATTCCCTGTGTCGATGACAAGAACAAACATAGAAACACAAAACACCCAAGACCCAAGAACAAACTTACAAAGTCTGCCCCTGCCGGAAAGTTATAGTTCTAAAGTATAGAAATGCAAGAAGACTTATCGTGTTCCTGAAATGTCGTCAAGCTAACCGTATCATAGCAAGTAGTATAAATGTCTCACCCCACCTTTCACCCTTATGGTGTAATGCCATAGAGGCGTTTCTCGAACTGGTCGCACAGAGGTATTCAATAAAAAGTACTGCCCAGACGCACCAATTGCTAGTACTTACGAATTACTAGTCTAAGTCTACTACATAGTCTTACTAATATTTATAAATCGAAAGGTTTGGGGTTTTATTCGATCACGCCAAATCTAAAAAACTAATTTGGATGATATGATTATGTATATCATTTTGTGTCAAGCATATCTTTGGCGCTTGTTTAGAATACCTAAACCTCCACGTGCAAAAACGACGGCACAGGCTCGTCTATAATTTATATTAAAAAAGTATAATAATCATCAAGAGTGGAACAGTAGTTTAGAGTGTAGATGTGACATTGTGATGTACAAGGAAACATTTATGTTTTAACTTTCTTGAGCAAACATACATTCTACACGTTTACTAATCTACTAGCGTTCACCCCGCAACTTTGTCCGCGTGGCGAGGATACTATAAACTATAAGATCTTGGCCAAGGCGTCACAAAAAGTCAAACTCCTTTATTCCTTTAGATCTCAAGTATCATTTGGACACATCAAATTATACACATTAAACGTCTCTTTTGTAGGAACGTAATTTATTGACAGTAAGCGAGTCCATCCGACTCGCGCTTGGCCGATCTTAGGGGCTGGATGTGATAACCTTTTATGAGCGCTGAATCCTCAACAAACTAAAGCGGGCACGGTTGAGTTTCGCTTCTACGTGTCTTATTCTCTGTTCCACCCTCAACCCGGTACTAATGGAACGCAACGATTTAGATATAGTGATGACGACACTGAATTTGCGAGGGTGCAACCCCCGCGGGGTAAATTTCAAGATTTCGAAGCTTTTTGATGACTTTTGGCGGGAAAAACGCGTCTGGCAGGAGCTATTGAATTTCTCTGAGACACTGGCACAGTTGTGTGGCTGCACAAAAGCCATAAAGAGGTGAAGTGAATTATATACTATACTATCATTTGCTTTGTGGATTCTTAAAAATTACCCGGAAACGTCCCTTTTTTTTAAATAAACATGTTACTAGGTATTCTCGCGTTCTTTTTACTAAGTTTAGCGCTTGTTCGAACCCTATGCTTCCCCATGGGGAAGACACGCCTGGAAGGATAACTTTCTCTTCGCGAGCATGATCCCTTAAATGTACTTTATTACTATTATATTACTATGTATAAACAGATATTACAAAATATTGTGCCTATTGTGGAGCAGAGCTACATCACACCAGCAGAGCAAAGCATGTAATCATACATTGCGCAGCCACCAAAGAAATCAGAGTAAGAACAGGCTTACAAAGACTGATAGGCTCTGATTCACCAGAGGAAACGCTGAAACAGTGCTGCCAACAACAACCCAGAGTCCTTCTCCGAATATAAAGGAGTTGGGATGGTTGGGCTAGGGTTTAGTTAACAACGGGGGACAATGCACAATACACCCCTATGCGGGACGTCAGTGCAGGCCTAGTCACCCCCACACAGAATTAGAATTAGACCATAAAGTTTTTAACCGTAAAATGAGGCGGTTCTAAATTCGTTTTTCTTTTTGTTTTATGAAATTACTACGCAGTTTCTTCGCCAATTGTGGTCCGAATTAAATGTTTTTTGATTGAAAGTGATACCTCGTAGGTTGTTACATGAATAAATTCCTCCTAATAGCAACCCACATTAAAGGTCGATCAATTTTTAAATCAACTAATATTATTAATTAAAGTGGCTTCAGCAATAAATCCCCTATTCTGACGCCTTAAGGGGTAAAATGTTCTTCCTCGAATTCTATGGGACCTATTTAAAAAAGAAACATCAAAATAGGATTACAATAGGGGAAGAATTTGTAACAGACATGCTAAAAACACACGTGAGTCGAGACCCTTTTTCGTAGTTGGTTAAAAAATAAAACTCATTCATTCTCTATTTCCGAAACGCGTTCCACTCGGACACCAAACAGTAAAAAGATGTGAAGGGTGCGACACACCCCCGCGTAATTTCGTATTATTGCTGCACACATCCCTTGAATACGACAAAAGTATCGATATTTTTAGAGGTACATCACTAACTCGATAAAATGTTGCGACAAGTTAAATCTCAAATTAATAATGAGAATAAAAGTCAGACATATTGGAAATTTCAGCTTATAAAATCAAATTTAACATAAATATTTCAGAAAATATCTGAAATATTTTTTGTGTTTTCTTATTCAATATTAAACAGAACGGGATTATTGCTTTTAAACTAATTTTAGTTAAGTTCAATCGCTTTTAAATCCATAAAGTTATTGTTGGGGTGATATGATAGCATCCCGATGATAGTCGATGATATTGATATATGATATAATAGTAAGGATAGGTTTGGAAATGTCCGCGGTTGCACGTGAACTGATTTATTAATAATAGAGATGATACACAGAATGATACATAGTTGTCGAGCGCATCAGAAGCGCCGCATCAACATAAAATGTACATTGACTGTACAGTTATACGTAAAACTACACACATAAACTTCACTCTCAATTATCGAGAGTAGGCCGGTGTCGCTGCAGTAGAAACATTAGAGACTGATACGGTACCGAAACACAACATAAACATCCAAAACCAAGCGAGAATAACTTTATACTACTGAAGTGACAAGACGAGCTGAGGGCCCACCTGATGGTAAGTGGTTACATCAGCCCATAACAATAGCGACCTAAGTCGCATTTCGTTGCGTTTATCACCCGAGATGGGGATATTACGTATCATGCCCTGATGTCTCATGATTTCCGCCGAACTTCACGGTTGCCAAGCAAATGTTTCGCCGATTATTTTTTATTATCGACAATGTCCCCTCACTACCGTCCCTATGCAACACATCCTTACACACGGCTCGTAAATAGACGAGAGAAGACGCAACCCGAATACTGATAGGCGCTGGCATCAACACGCGCAAGCTGGCGGGCGAGCTACTGGAGTCCAGTCACTGGGGCAGATAAAAGAGGAAGTAATTAATAACTAATGTTATGTCTCCCGGAATTGAGAAAGGTTTGTATACAGTTCAGTTTATAACCAAAGTTATGCGCCCCAGATCTGAGATAAGTTTGTATATAGTCTTATAACTAAAGTTATGCGTCCCAGGACTGAGATAAGTTTGTATACAGTCTAGTCTTCTAACTAAAGTTATGCGTCTCAGAACTGAGAAAAGTTTGTATACAGTCAACACTTAGACTTAACTGTATACAAACTTAGTTCTAGTTATTACTTCCCCTTTTATCTGGTTCAGTGACTAGACTCCAGTAACTCAGCTAATTATCACCCAGGATAATTGGAATGTCGGTTGGCTAATCAGCGCAGGCATTTTGCATTTCAAACCGCGCCATGTAGCCCCAAATTAAGCATAGCTAGTACTATGGGAACCAGATTACAGATTACGCAGGGGCAAAGTTGAGGACTGTCAAAGGAATTTTTTGAAAGGTGTGCATTTCTTTGGAACTTTCTGCAATTCGTAGCGGCAGAGTGAATGACTTATTCGTTCGTGTCGCACTCGACTCGTCGATGTATTCGAGACGTCGAAACAGAGTAGTAAATGATATAAGAGAGGTCCATGCAGAATCTAATGGATAAAAATGAATTATAATATAATTATAAGTTCATGTAGTAACTTAGAAATTTATAGAACAAATATTATTATATAATCTTCCTAATTCTGGAGCACAAAAAAGTCGAAAGCGACCCTTTGAGGTTCTAATAAATCCAGCGAAAAAAGCGTGAATTTATTATATATAAAGAATTTCTAAAATAAACAAACTAAAATAAATAAATAGTATCTGTAATGAACGTAATTAGCATTTTCCAATCCCAAATAGCTAATTCGGCCGCCTGGTTCGGATTATACAAGCGTTACATGAATAGAATTCCATGCAGTCTAACGGACGTGAGATAATGATGTGAGGTGTTCAACCTGTTGAGATTTTATGCTCTCCTGGTACTTTGAAACCAAAGGACGAGTGATATTCAACTCTACTACTCTGCAGTACGATTCGAGTTCAAGGCAACGTCGTCTTGCGGATTTTAGGATGTGGAATTTGTGTGTAGCAAAATATACTGACAAATGAGCTCTGCCTTGTCGCAATTCAGAGCCACAGAATGGCACTGCTTTTGCGTGATATGAAATGTGGCCAGAGAAAATGTATTTTTTTGGGAAAAATATTTTAATTAGAAAGCTCCTTAGTGAACAGAATTTAAGATGTAAGTTGCTATCATATTTATGGTATAGTCAAAACAAAACCTCCGAATGGAGACTGGACTTGAATATGACTTGACTTGACTACACCCGGTCATTATTATTACAATAACGCGATATTTACCATGATTTCTAAGTTTAATTTCGCCAGTTTCATACGTCATGGTCCCAGGTAGTATCGGAAGTCAACAAAACTTACAGATCATGGTAAATATCTCGATAACTCGAATAATAATGTTCATTACCATGATAGTTTTAAAAATTATATAACACCCGATCGACTTTGAGAGGTAAACTAAGATTGAAAGCAAACTCTCTAGAGCAAGTCATTTACTTTCAACTTCCAACTCTGATCTAACTTTGTAGCATCGTTCAAAATCTGCACATCTGCACATCAAGTTCCTAAACTACGGGTATCATAGTCGGATCGATACTTGTACGGGCAACTTGTAAAATAAACAAAGTTACGAGCTTGCGAGTATGTAGCGAAGACGTGACCGGCGGCATAATGGCGCCCAACGCGGGGCCCTTACAGATCTCAAGTTAATTATTGTTTTATACCTTTTGTTTCAGTCCGTGTAGAGTTCTTATTATGTTGTGTGTTCAGAATAAATGTCTTAAATTACGACGTAGAAAAGCTCAATAGTGCTCAAGTTCAAGGAGTGACGTCGCGGACGAAACGCTACTAGTACTATCTCGGTACGCTTTTAGTTTCTCATTCATAATTAATTGACATTCCTGACTTACTGTGTGTCATTAATCGATTACCTTCCGTTGCGCGCGTGTGTAGGTGTGATCACGGAAGCTGTTGGGAGACTATAAATAGGTAATCAAAAGAACAATCAATCTGATTTTTTTTTTTTGTGAGAGGTTTTCTTTTCTACACGTCCGATAATACTCCAGCTTCGTAACCGAGAACAGACTTCTTATCGATGATAATCGCGCCATCTGCTGTCGAGTAGTCGAACTTATTGACTAATCGACAGCAGATTGATTAACTAAGATTGGCTTGCGTGGTTTCAAACATTAGTTGGCGCCCAACGTGGGACTTATGCATTCAACAACCACTGAACCACTTACCATCACTGAAATTAAGTCTTTTCAATATATAAAAAGCAATTCACTTGCGGAGAGCATGGTGGCCCAAGGGCACAGATGCCGACTTTCAATCTGAAAGTTGCTGGTTCAAACCCACAGGTGCACCAATGAGTTTATTTACAAAAAATATAAGTGCACAATACCACGATCTCGAAACGGTGACGGGAAACATCGTGAGGTAACCGGCATGTCTTATAACCAAACGACATGTGACATCTACCAAGCCGGATTGGGCTCCCGTGGTAGATCAGAGCCCATTCACTCTCAATTATCGAGAGTAGGCCGGTGTCCCTGCAGAGGCTGGTACGGTAACCTACTCGAAGTAAGATATTTTAAGATTGGCGCCCAACGTGTGACCGAACATCAAAGACACCTGCAGACTAGACAGCCTCTTAGAGAAGCCTGTGCTAGCAAATTGGCTCCTAAACGAGACAAAGGTATCGCCGACGCCGCAAGTGGCGCGCCCCTCCACCCGAGGGAACTTTCAGATGAAAGCTGTTTGTTTACCAGCGGCACGTGCGCAGAGAAAGGGCCAGGGTCGTACACAATAATGTTGCAATGGTACGTCTGTAATATCTATTGTGTTACGTCGAAACGAGGTGTGGTGTATTGTGTTGTTTGGTACACTCACATAAACGGCATGTTTAATTTTGACAGGTTTAATAACAGGTTAGGCGAGAAATGTACAGCACAAAATTTTAGAAAATTTCAGCAGAAATATCACAAGATCACAGGGCTATCCAAACGTGTGGCGAATATTTTTTGAGAAGTGACATGCTGTTCTGTTCTGTCCTGTTTGATTTAGGAGGGGGGTCCGCTGGCCAGCTCGGTGCATATCATGAAGGCGTCATTAACGCGGCAGCCGGCGGCCTGGCGTGACCTGCAGTAAGATACGAAATAGTATCTTACTGCATGCGTAGCTGAGTTGACGTAAGGTACTATTTCGTATCTTACGTCAAGTCAGTGGTCGGGCCTTGCGGTATTCAAGGCGCCCGTGACTCCATCTTGGATTTATATGATGTGACAATAAAAAAAACGTTTACACACTCATACATCTGCACTAGGATTTCCTGTGTCCCTTTCCTAACCCAAAGGGTTTTATATAAAATCAGTACAATTAATGCCATGCGTTTCATGACTCTCTCTCTCTCACACAACACAACACAAGCTTTTAATAAGCTATAAGCTTAGTTTGTGATTCATAGATAGTCTGCGCAATAATAGGACCGTTAAAATATAATTTGGTAGATAGTCTTATTGTATTATATTAAACCTAATCTTATTGGCAAAGTAAATTATTTGTGTTTGTATTCCCTGTGTTGCGTACGCTAGTCTAAATGATGGATTCAGGATTTAAGATAACTCACATATTAAAAGTTTAATAACCTACTTCAGGTTGCTAAACTTCTAATAAATGAGTATTTTATTAGAAGTTTGTTCGCGGTCTTGGGTGTTTGTGTGTCTGTACATGCCATTGACACAGGGAATTGTAGTGCGGGTGTGTGTAAACGTTGATACTCAACAATAGAACCGACAAGTGTTTCGCCTCTTCGAGGGATGATAGGGAGCGTTGACTCGAGATTTAGCTAGAGTGTTATAAATATTATCTCTTTTCAGATCATATTAAATACACGTTTACACACTCATACCTCTGCACTAGGATTCCCTGTGTCGCAGATGGCATGGACAACAGAAACACAAGACAAACACCCAAGACCCGGGTACAAACTTTATACTTACCACACAGTGTGGGGCACACTATGTGGTGAGTATAAAGTGAGGCCGGGAATCGAACCCGTCGCTTCGACGGCAGGGCTACTACCAACTAAACCACTAAGTCTTTATAGAAGAACCGTAGTAGTATGGGGTACTAGGTAGCTCCGTAGGTGAATACCCTTAGAGTCCCTACACTTGTCCCCCCGGGTGGTGCTAAAGGATCAACCCAAAGTAGCTTGAACTTGTGGCAAGTTCGTCCAGAGTCAGGCATTGTTGCATACACGTTACTGTACTCCGGTCGAAGGGTGTAGGTGCCGGTGAAATTACAGGCAGTTGAGCCGTATACATCCCCGTCTCAGAGTGACGGGCGCAACGCGATGCAACTTGGGTCTTCTCTGCATTGGGGAAAGATCTGCGTCGTATTTTTGTTGTTTATGGGTGGCGGTAATCACATAACACTAGGTTTGCTCGTCCAGTCTCTTTAGTCATATAACAAGTAACTGATTTAAAAATCGATAAAAATAAACAGTCTTCAATACTTTCAAAGCAAAATACGCAATTTCGTGACCATACGAGAAATCGGTGAAAATCCATAAAAAAATATATATTGTAACATATAACCTCCAGAATTTTTAAGTCAGTTAAGAAATACTCAGACATGAATAATATACATAATTTTCACAGAGGCTACGTTAATAAAATCCCTCGGATTTTCATAAACATTCTGAAGACAATAGCGGGGCAATTTGCGCCCCTCTCTATAAAATAGCAATTAAAGCTATTAATTATTATTGCTTAATAACTTTTGTTTATTAGTTAAGTATTTTCCTGCTAATAGGCGTAATGGTTATTAATTATTTATCATTTATTGATCGTAAGATGGTCAGTAGATACATCTTACGATTAATAATCTTTATAAACAAAAACCGGTCAAGTGCGAGTCTGACTCGCGCACGAAGTGTTCCGTACCATAATCTATAATAAAAACATCATGACATGATTTTTTCATGTTGATACCAAAACGGGCTGCGTTTCCATCCACGGGAGCCCAATCCGGATTGGTAGATGTCACATGTCTTCGAATTTTTGGTTCTAAGACATGCCGGTTTCCTCACGATGTTTCCTTCACCGATTTGAGAACGAGGTATTGCGCACATAAATTTTTCAAATGAAAAACCTGCGCGTGCTGTTTTGAACCAGCGACCTTCAGATGAAAGTCGACGTCTGTGCCCCTAGGCACCACGCTCTCTAGGATAGTTAGGATATGTCAATGATATGACATTAGGATTTACTTGTCTGCATTTCGGTAATCAAGAGTAAACAATGACTAAACCCCAGTTTCCCAGATTGCTCTTGTACACCAACAATAGCAATCCATATTTCTACTATTTAATAACTCCTATTACAAAGACACGGGGTTCGGTTGACAGCCGTCGGAATGCTCGGCGGCTCAAAGGGAAACTGGATTACGAGCGGGGTTGGCGTTCAACCAGAATTCGATTTGATGCGAGCTGTATTCGAAATTCGAAACTGCACTTTCAATATGGCGTAGCCTGTCCATGAAAATAATAAAATTAAATCTCTGTTTCATGGAATAAAATAGATATTTCACAAACGCCATCTAGGTATGGGAAACTAAAGCACTAGAGAAATGTTGCACACTTGTACTGTAAGCGATTAGGAAGAAGATTGGGGCGCATCTTCGTGGATGGCACTTCTATAATACTATTGTAACGACATAACTAAAGCACTAGAGAGATGTTGCACACTTGTACTGTCAGCGATTAGGAAGAAAATTGGGGCGCATCTTCGTGGATGGCACTTCTATAATACTATTGTAACGACATAACTAAAGCACTAGAGAGATGTTGCACACTTGTACTGTCAGCGATTAGGAAGAAGATTGGGGCGCATCTTCGTGGATGGCACTTCTATAATACTATTGTAACGACATAACTAAAGCACTAGAGAGATGTTGCACACTTGTACTGTCAGCGTTTAGGAAGAAAATTGGGGCGCGTCTTCGTGGATGGCATCTATAGCACCAGGAATAAAGCTATATTCTATGAAGTTTCTCCTTTTTTAACGTTTACACACTCATACCTCTGCACTAGGATTACTACCAACTCAGCCACGGAGCCGCCTTTGAGTAGATAATATCAAGCTATATTCTCGGAAGGTTTGCCTTTGACATGTACATATACAAACTCATGGAGGTTTACCACGATATTTCATTAAATTCCATATTGATATCAATGAATGGCTCAGTAGTAGGTCTTCGCAGTTGATTACCGTTTGTGAGAAGAACATAGATAAATGTTTGTTCTGTGTCTCAGTACTAACATGTATTATTATTATACGTGTGTATTTCCAAATAAAGTAATATATAAGTATTGTATCAGTCTAGTTCCCATAGTGCGATCTGTTTAGTTGGAGCTATGTTTATGTGGAATATCCATAAATAAATTTAATGCATCGCAGATCCAGACGTTATGATTTACAAGGTATTAAACAATTGCAATTATAATTCATTGTGTTAATTCGATATTTCATGTGTACATCGCATTAACGTGCATCACATTAATTTTAGTAATAGTTTAATTTGTTTCTAGCAAAATTTGTATCGCAAATTTCTAAAAGGCTGAGGCATCACGAAGTACAGTGGTATATTTAAAAAGAATAGTATTATTTTATATGTTACAATAATCTGTGCCAATATCGAATATTCGAGTCTTATTTTTTATTAACTTTATTAACTTAACCTAGTTGCAGTAATTGCGCGAACAACAAAACGCTACTTGGTGACGCGAGCCGCGAGATTATTGGGAAGCCATTCTGCGGCGGGAACAAAAGCAAGGCGTGGCGCAACTGTAGGCGGGCAAGATATACTGGATAATACAGCGTGAGCGGAATCTTCTTTTAGTTTTGTGCGAGTAGGTGGCGCTCATGGCGATGCTTGCCTGATATTTACAGAGTATTTGAGTTAAGCAACTGTCCACCCGGTCGGTAGTTTGATGGGTAACCATTTGAACTGAGTTTTTCCGTGCTTTGGAAGACATATTAAGATATTAGTTCTGGCTATTGTGGTCGATAAGCCAAGTAATAGGCTTTCAGGTGGTTTACACACTTACACAAAAAGAAGTGGTCAACTCTGGTGTATAAGTTTTGACACGGCTTATGGCTAATGTGTCCTCCGAATGATGGAAGCGCTTTGTTCAAATACAACACGGCCACGTCACGTCAATATTAACGCATAAAACTAACAAAAAAAAGGCTTTCCGCCACCCTCTCTAATTGTGACCACACCTTTACCATCTCGAATTGCAAGCAACAATGGCAACAGCGATTTGTCGCTCTCACAGCCGCCATAATCCAACGGGCTCTGATTAACAGGACTCAGAGATGGTATCAAGTTAGACTCTCAAACAGCTTAACTAGATTTCAGCGTCGGCAACGGTAGGTAATTAAGTTCCAGACTAATTACGTACTTCATTTGTTTATTGATAATTACAAAAAGGGAAATAACCAAACAGCGCCATCTAGGCCCAAACTTAGCAAAGCTTGTTTTATACGAACCAGATCACTACAATACTTGTGTACTGTTTTTGGAAATACGCTCATACAATACATATTAGCACCCAGACAGACCAAACGCACATGTCACAGAATGAAGCCAGTTTATTAAAAAAAAATGTTCTTTAGCCCTAGGACAACGATTGCACTGGACTGTCACACCGGAACGGAATAATATAAATTTACACGTAATAAAAATCATTTACATGAAACATTACAAGAAGGCATTGTGCCCAAAATGCCCGAATTAGCATTGCCACGTTGGATAACAATGCTAATTCGCTGTGCAGAATATAAGCACTTTAGTAATTTAACAAGGTCTTACGCCCCCAAGGATTTTTCTGGATACAGAAGCCGTGAGACCTCGTCTGTCAGACTGACAGGCATGTTGACTTGTAACGCATGTCATCATGATAGTAAAAAACCATTTAACTTAAGTTTACTTGTATTAGGATATCTTTTGTGTTGTTTTATTCCGTGTCATAAACAAATGGTTTATTAATTTTTACGAGAGCGTTGTACCCTCTCGTAACAGGTGTACACCTATCACAGATAGAGATCAAGTATACCTACAACAGGGTGTTATATTCCCGTCAACTTGTATCAATAACCCAGCAGGTAGGACTGTGAAGGTAATATCCGCAGAGTTCAATAGCGATGACGCGGATCAATTCCGCCTCCAGCATCGCTCGCTGGCCGCCCCAAGTCACGAGGTTCACACATTTTATAACAATGTTATATGATTGACCACAACCTGCCGAAACTCATGGAGAGTCATTGTAATTGAAAGAACTTAATGTTCCTTTTTACGTGTTGTTTAGTTTTAATATTTTTTATGCATACAGCATCGCTTATATTTGTGTTGAAAAAATTAAATATTTTTTTTTTTAAATTTGTTATCCGACTTGAACATTCCGGCCGTCAAAAACAGTAGTGTTTACATAGTAATCTAAATGTTATTTAGATTTAAGTACTTAATTTGTTAAAAGACATTTCCAAGTATTTTTTATGAACTATACTGGAAGAATCCTTTAAAGTTGCAGACAAAGAAATTTCAGCGGCCAATCATTTTTAATAATAATAAAAAGAAATGTGCAGGTGATACGGTCAAACACAGCAATACTCAATACCCATACCGTGTCACCTGCACACAGGGAATCCTATTATTATTAATTATGATAACTAAAAATGATTGGCCGCTGAAATTTGTTTGTCTTCAACTTTAAAGAATCCATCCAGTATGTAATAATCGCTGCCACCTTTACCCTTGGACCTCAAAAACAATCTATGCGAATACCAATATGCTACGATATTCTCCGATCAAACACGGTACAACGCGCTAACGTCGCAAACCACTCGCGCTAAATTACTAAATATTGATCCCTAATTCTACAGCAACACAGTAGAATATTGTTTGTTTGTTATGGGGGATTGTAACCACTATCTACATACATATACATGTATTATTAAACTGCCTGTGTCATATATAAATTGTCATCATGTGCTGTTGAAATTACAGGCATATGGTTTCTCGTGTCTCAGTGACGGGGGCAATACAACATGGGTCTTACAATACCAACGAAAGATTAGAATAATCACGTAAGTTTTGCCATATAAATCGCCATTTTAGCCGGCAAATTTCTCTTGAATACTTGTAAATTAAAGTCTGGTCACATAAGCACATGAATGATTAATAAAATGTAAAGAATCGTTGCGGAAATACAGATAGTGTCATCCACGAAGACGCGCCCCATTCTTCTTCCTAATCGTAACCTTACAGTACAAGTGTGCAACGTTACGTTAGTGTTGTCGATACACAAGTAGTATAGAATTGTGTGTATCGACAAAACTAGCGGAATGTTGCACACTTGTACTGTAGCGATTAGGAAGAAGAGTGGGGCGCGTCTTCGTGGTTGGCACTATCTGTAGTAGGGATGTAGTTTATGTAATGTGTAACGGGAACTTTTACTACAACTCTTTTGGGTAACGTAACGAGATTGGTATAATAAATTAAAACTGGCAATTTATTCTATTATATTATTATTATTCTATTATATTATTATTACTCTATTAATTCTGAGATGCTGCTGATTCTGTGCTTAAGCACATCTTGATTAAGAGGGTTTTTCTTTACATATGCCTATTTTTCAAAAGAAATTCTGATACAACAATATTAATTAATTATAGTTATCAAATAATTCCGGATATTTTTAATAAACTCACATCACTAATCGGTACATCACTAGGGATACTGGCAACACTGCGGTCAATACCGGGGGCGCCGTAAGAGATACCCTCTTGCACTTAAGCGGGTATCGAGTTACCCCTGGGGGTCGGGTGAGTTAAGGCACCCGTAGAAGGTACTGCTGTTTGCGCACGACGGTTTATTTGCCTACAGACATATTTATTTGGTGGGGTTGCATTTGGCTTCTATCTACATGATATTAAGACAACAATGCAGAATTACGGATCTACTATTCACTACCAGATTAGAGAAAAAACAATAAATATTAATAGGACATTTTACTCCACGCCATCTAATCCCAAACTAAGCATATCTTGTACTACAGGAACGAGATGACTGATACAATATTACTTTTTTTCATAAATACATATTTATAATTAATATTAATATAATGTTATATAAAACAAAGTCGAGAACGGTTGGACCTATTTTCATGGTTTTTGACTTGTTGTATTTGTCTCCGTCTCGAATAGCAGAATAAATATTAAAACATTGGAAAATTGTCGAAATAATAAAAAAATATTCCCGTATTCCCACGGAAACGGGAACTATGCGTTTGAAACCGCGGAGCGCAGCTAGTTTATGATACATTTTTACTCCCAAATACAGACCAAATGTATATTCGTCAAAAAATATGTCCTGGGATTTGAGCCCACGAATAATAACTCAGAAGCCAGTGCTACCAACTGAGTCGTGAGACCAGACACATGAAAGCTCATACTGAGTCGCGCGCATTACTGTTGTCAAGGGCGAGGGTCACCACTTACCATCAGGTGGGCCCTCAGCTCGTTCCGTCACTCATTCACATAAAAAAAAAAAAAAGCTGTCTATATTTTTATTGTAAAAGTTGATAGTACAAAGTAAAAAAACGACACGATTATCGCCAGAACAAGTTTTATACCAACGAAATTAAGCCCACAAGGTTCACAAGAAACATCTCTTTAAACGGCGGACAGACAGACAAACAAACATTATAGGCTTTAATAGATTCCCTTGCAGAAGCCAAAAAAAATTCCTTATCTTCGATTACCAAACTATAATAATACAATATAAATCATAATATAGTAATTTTCACAAACGAAAAGTTACTTCTATTTACAAGCGTAGATACTCTATGTCACCCCTAGGGGGAGCTTTAAAGCCATCCACAGGTGGTTCGACCCTCAGCTATATTTAGAATTAATGGCGTTATGAATAACGATAAAAGCTCACCCTTCTCACCGCGGGGTAATTAAAAGTAAACACTGCCTAAACGCGAACTTTCATTGGAGCATCGCGGCACGATCGAACGAACTTTTTTACTTGCAAGTTTATATATAAGTTTATATTTTAATTACTTTTTTTTATGATAGTAAGTTACGAAACGAGCTGAGGGCGACCTGGTGGTAAGTGGCGACCCCCGCCCATGCTTACTATGAATGGAAACACAGATAATACCTTTTTACTTATACAGAACCTTGTTACAAAACATACAGACATTCATCTAGCGGGCTGATATTTTAAACCTCCGACGAAAAAAGGGAGATATAAGTTTTTTGTGTGTATCTGTGTATGTATTATGTCGCTCTGCTCCACGACACGCAAAATAACTTGTAATAACAATTCAACATTTCTAAATTGACTAACAAGTTGTATACGTAGACATAAGGAATATTTTATCGTTTGTGAACAGGATTTATTCAGAAATTAATCCTTCCATTAGGAGTTTCTTGCTTGTTCTCATGGAGGGTCGGATACCGTTTGAACAAGTGCTAAACTTTGTAATAAGAATGATCTTTTGGATACATATTTATTTTAAGAAAGTGTTGATTTCAGTATTTATTAAAAGAATTCAACGGAAATATAATATTTAGACTTTAACTGTAACCAATCATTATTAGCTAAGCAGGGGGTCTACCCAAAACCGAAAAACATTGGTGGTCTTCGAGACAAACAGTTTGGGAACCTGTGGTTACTCATTAGTGTAGCGTGGAGGTGACACAAGAACTCACCTGGATCTGGTTTCTCGACCTTGGCGGGGTTCAGTCTGCGGTCCGAGAGCGCCGCGGACGGCTGCTTCGGACTGTTCCGCTTCGACGAGCTTCGCGACATCACTAGGGATTGAGGTATCTGTGGAGGACAGAATCCTCAGTTTATATGTACATACGAACACAAACTTACCTCTTTACAGCCGCGTTGCAGCTCTAAAGAGGAAAGATTTATATAGTAATCCGTTTCTACGCTATTGAGAGTTGAGTTATTAGTGGGATACAAAGGTATCTCAGATTATGAATGTTAATATTCGTGGCAGCGGCAAACCCTATTTTAAAACAAAGAGATTATCAATTCGACTATGTTTTTCTGTATATTGTGAACCGTTTTGTATACCTACAATGCAGAGAAAAAGTCGATAATTAACGATGCTATAATTTTTCCGTAATGATGTCGTAAAAAAATTATTGGGCGCTTACATTGCCAATGTTGGCTAAACCTTACGAGATAGATCTAAATTATGTACTACGGAATTGTGTTAAATTTGTTTGGTGAACTGACCAGCTTGTCGGAGCGGTCCCCCGAGGGCAGCCGCGCTATCGTGACGTCGGCCGAGTCCTCGGGGGGCGGCGGCTGCTGCAGCCAGTTGTACTCCCGCTTCTCCACCGGCACGCCTCTCCTCTCGTAGTCCTGCGCTTGCGTTCTGTGCAAAAAGAACAGCGTTAGATCACTCATGTGAATGTGACGGAACGAGCTGAGGGCCCACCTGATGGTAAGTGGCGACCCTCGCCCATGACAACAGTAATGCGCGCGATTCAGTATGAGATACAAATCTTTAATGAGTCGCATTCATCCTGCGTCCATCACCCGAGACGAGGATGATACGTCTCTTGCGCATGTGGTTTCACGGGACCCACACCCTTTCACCGGAACACAGTAATGCGGGCACTGCTTGGCGGCAAATTCCAGGTGTGGTGGCAGTGCCTCTCCGGACGAACTTGGCACAAGATCTACTGCTACTTTTGGCTGCTCCTTTAGCACCACCTAGGGGGCACATGTAGGGCATCAAAGTGTACACACGCACGGACGCCTGCAACTGGACCCCCTGCAAGCCTGACGCCATCACAAATACTCTAAAGTACAGTAATTTTAAATTGAAATAAAAATCCATTCACTCTGTCGAGAGTGAGTCTTTGTTGTCGATTCTTGTTCGTATCCAAACTTACATATCTTAATATATTGTATAAATAAGTAACTCACCTTAAACTTTCGTAACAATCTAAACATACAACGGCGAAATCGCCATTTTCTAACAATAATGAATTTTCAGTCCTTCTCTGCACCAAGAATGGGAATTCCTGAAACAACAAACAATAAGCTTTACTTACAATGTAAATTAAAAAATTTTTGTAAAGCTTGAACATAGTATTGTAACAAGTTAAGTAATATTTAAGTTGTTTCTACTTTCATTGTGACAATCAGCGTTAGACATATATACATATACACTTTTATTATAACGTTACTACGTTACTTTTATATACCTAAGCAGCCATATCTGTTTATTAAATTTATCAGACTAATTAAATTTTACGAAGAATTTTACAAGAAATACAATTTAACAAGTAAACTTATACAGCAAAATTTCATCCAAACCGTTGCAGCCGTTTCGGAGATAAACAAAATACGAGTATATATTCAAGAATTGCTAGTTTAAAGGTATTAGATCAGATATGTTAGACTTGAGTCGACATTGAGTGGGGTCCCCGTGACCACTGCTGCTGCAGTTACCTTGATGGGCAGCGCGCGCACCCGCTTCCTGTACGTCTTGATGCCGCACAGGTGGCAGTGGTAGTCGTGCGTGTTGTACACGCGCCGCTCCGCCGGGCACCCGCCCGAGCTCTCGTATCTGCGACACAGAGTAAAACGTTTACACAATCACACACTGCACTGGGATTCGCAGGTGGCATGGACACACACAGAAACAAGACAAACAGACAGAAAAGACCCGAAAACAAACAACATGCTCACCACACAGAGTGTGCCCCGGCCGGGAATCGAGGTCGGTCCCCTCGCTTCGAAGACAGGGCTACTATTAACTAAGCCACGGGTACACAGTGCAGGGTATGAATTTATAATAATATTATTTATATAATATCTTTTGACATAACCAAGTGTTCCAAAGTGTAAAAATAAATGAGTATGAGTATGGTTTGATACAACCGAACCTCAGATTTGGTGTCTATGTTGTTGGCATCCGTACCCTCAGTCCTTAAACGTATCCCCCGGGTGGTGCAAAACCAGCAACCCAAAGCAGTAGAACTTGTGCCTACATATCCACAGAAGTACTGCCACCTGATTATCAGCCAAGCAGTACACTGGCATTGCTGTCCTGTTGATATTACAGGCACATGCGTCGTTACATCCCCGACAGAGTAATGGCACGTTACCTCCTCCATTGGCTGAGCAGCGAGTGGTAGCAGAATGTACAGACTAGTGCTGAATTGTTGTCCCGCAACTGTTCCGCGTTCGGATGACTCTGCAAGTGAAACAATTTATATCAACGATCGAAATTGAACTCATATTGTATTAGAAGGTCCCTATCTTCTAGGGATCCTTAAAAATTATGTCTAGAGATGTCACGGACGGAGAAAATTTTTAAGACTAAATTTGGTCTAGCTAGCTACATTAGGGCTCATATAGGGATTAAATATGCAAAGGGTTCACTATAATAGAAAACGATTAGGACATTAATTAGTTAGTTAACTGTACTTATTGTTTCTATATACTGCGCCCTGTTACATGCGATATGTACATTTATTTATTTAATTAAAACGGTTGGCACCAATTACATTAATTAAAATTAAAGACAAATTAATATTAAAAGAAAAACAAATAACAACAAGTACATTTAAAATTTTATAAAAAAAGAAAAAGGTAAATAATAATAATAACAAATTAGTCAGCATTAAATATATACAAATATCACACAATACAATCACCCACACAAAAATCATATCATTCACTCACAAAGCCTCAGACATTCCGACAAGATTGACATCCATCCATCCGCAAACAAATCACACTTTGGGCTAGCCTTCAGGAGAGCGTTGAGCGCGGTGAGGATGCGCGGGATGGGGGATAAGGCTCGAGCCGCAGTGCGAGCTGCTGGAACAGCGAACAGCTTATGCCTCCGACCCCGCAAATAGTTGTCCGGAACAAAGAATTGACACAGCTCATCACTCAAATCTGAAGCGTCTATTTTACCGTGAAAAATTTTACAGCCCAAAGTAACTTGGTCATAAGCTCTCCTAGTCTCTAACGAGTTATAACCCAGACATCCCAGCAGAAACCCAGTAGGGTACATGTAAGGATATAATATATTTATATAACGAGCTATTCTTGCATATTTATTTCGCGTCTCACGGAAACGCAGAAGATCGTATCAATACAGTACATTTTTGTCCATTGATATCTAATTAATCATTTGCAGACAATATTCCAAAAATACATTAAAATTGTAAATAATAATAAATAGATAATGTAATCAAAATCAAACAAAATGATTGGTAAAGAAACAAATATTAAAATTATTGAATTATATGATTCTTGAATTATTAATTGAAGAATGGCAATTATTGCAATTGTAATTTTAAAAAAAACCTATTGTAAAATGATGTCATGTCATGTCCGAGTCTCATTTTTATCGCTTGAAGGCACATGATCGAGGATCCCTTTAGGCACGGAGTCAATGCCCAAAGCCCTATCAGAGGTTGAGAAGCTGATAGACATGATAAAATAACAAGTAACTGATTTAAATATCTTGCCTTGCGGCTGGCCGTACAGGACCCGCGCCTGTGTCGGGTGTACTCACCTGGTGCGTGAGTAGACAGGGGAAGTAGGGGGCGTTGCCTTGCGGCTGGCCGTACAGGACCCGCGCCTGTGTCGGGTGTACTCACCTGGTGCGTGAGTAGACAGGGGAAGTAGGGGGCGTTGCCTTGCGGCTGGCCGTACAGGATCCGCGCCTGTGTCGGGTGTACTCACCTGGTGCGTGAGTAGACAGGGGAAGTAGGGGGCGTTGCCTTGCGGCTGGCCGTACAGGACCCGCGCCTGTGTCGGGTGTACTCACCTGGTGCGTGAGTAGACAGGGGAAGTAGGGGGCGTTGCCTTGCGGCTGGCCGTACAGGACCCGCGCCTGTGTCGGGTGTACTCACCTGGTGCGTGAGTAGACAGGGGAAGTAGGGGGCGTTGCCTTGCGGCTGGCCGTACAGGACCCGCGCCTGTGTCGGGTGTACTCACCTGGTGCGTGAGTAGACAGGGGAAGTAGGGGGCGTTGCCTTGCGGCTGGCCGTACAGGACCCGCGCCTGTGTCGGGTGTACTCACCTGGTGCGTGAGTAGACAGGAGAAGTAGGGGGCGTTGCCTTGCGGCTGGCCGTACAGGACCCGCGCCTGTGTCGGGTGTACTCACCTGGTGCGTGAGTAGACAGGGGAAGTAGGGGGCGTTGCCTTGCGGCTGGCCGTACAGGATCCGCGCCAGCGTGAAGTCCGAGTGCAACCCGCACAGGAAACAGTATATTGAAGTACATGCTGGAACATGAACAAGCGCATATAGTTTATTTATTTGACAGTATTATTAATCGCATTCTGGTAATGTCATATATGCGCAGAAAACAAAAATAATACCTTTACAAACTTACACTAATCACAAATATATAAATCATGTACACTCGTACATGATTTATATATTTGTGATGTAGCAGCGAGATTCAGATAACCATTCTCTGAGAGTAAAATGTGTTTATCTGTATGTTTTATTTCCCTGCATTCTTTTGAAAAAAAGCACTATATTATTATGCCTCGGCGGCAATGGGAATTGCCTTTCTCGTATTAGTGCAGCCTACGACTCGAAGCCTTCAAACTCCTACTCGACCTGCAATTGCCTTTTTCACGGCCTTTGCAATATTTGCCTGTATCATGGTAAAAGTATTGTAAACAATGTGTAAGTGTTACTGACCGCTATTGCTAGCCACCGTCCGGTCGGAGGTGGTGGAGGGCGGGGTGGGGATGACGCGCTCCCCGTTGTGCGGCAGCGGCGACGGAATGTTGTACCTGCGACACACGCTACTATTGAAATGTTTCGTACGTCACACCGTGGGCACCGCGGCACCGACATATTACAGAGTATCACAAGTATGAAACACAACACACGCCGCACGCGACAAGTGAAGCGTTTTAATATACACACACACATTGAAACAATTGCCTTAGACGGCTCCTTAGTGGTAGTAACCCTGCCTTCGAAGCGAGGGGTCCCGAATTCGATTCCCGGCCGTGGCACACTTTGTGTGGTAAACATGGAGTTTGTTCTCGGGTCTTGGGTGTTTGACTTGTGTTTCTGTGTTTGTCCATCTGCGACACAGGGAACCCTAGTGCAGAGGTATGAGTGTGTAAAGGTTTATTATTATTTTATTATATTAATTACGTTGGACTTAGTTTTCAGTAGGAATCTTTCAGCAGCGAACTCAGGCCGTTTGTTACGTAACTTGATGCTCACCCTGCATGTGAGTAAAATGTACCTTCTATGTTCCAAAGGCACTCTCTCGGCGTCCATCATCTCCCACTGCCTGGCGAGGTGGCGCACGCAGCGCGAGCACGCCAGCACCCGCCCGCCGCCCAGCCGGCCGCCGCCCCCGCCTCCCCCGCCCCCGCCCCCGCCCCCGCCGCCGCCCCCCGCGCCCGCCAGGCACGGGAAGTGCATCGCGTGCGAGTTCATGTACTCCGCCGTCGTGGACAACCACTCCATGGACTGTTGGGGGAACAGGCCAGCGCACACGTAGCATCTGAAATTTCATTCCGTTTTATTCAACAATAAGGTACTGGTAACACTTTCTGGCTGCTGAAACAGTTTTACTAGTTCGGAAGCCTATGGAATCAAATTTTATATTTAAGCTGTGTGTATTATGTTTGTTACTTCTTCACGCCTAAACAGCTTTGGATGAAATTTGTTAGGAAGGAGCTACCTTAGCTACCCTAGCTCAGTGTTTTTTTAACCTTTTTAATGACACAGCCCCTTTAGTATGAACAAATATTTTGCCACCTACCCGCTGCTTTTTTTTCATGTATTACTGTAAACAATGTGAGAAATATTCAATCCAAAATATTTATTCATTTTCATAATTATTTATTTAATAATTACTACTAATTAATTGTTTTATTCAGCAGTAGGTTTCCCAGGGGTTCCCCACAGGCGCGACCCCCTACCCACACGTTGAAAAACTCTGCCCTAACTTAGCACACAGGTTTATTTTTTTATTGCGAGTTAAAATCACCATAAAGAGATTTGTATTCACCATAAAGAGATTTATATTTATATTTAGTTTAAGCTAATCTCATTTGTTAAGTTTACGTCTGTTCCAACCCTGATCGCGTGACGCAGATAATGATTTTGCCGAGTAGTTGGGACTGTCTTGACAGCGCTTGGCGATAAAATAACAGGCTGGTTCGGATACGGATACGGAAGCGGTTACCTATAGAGGCCCATGCCGTTCTCGCCGGGGATCTGTCCGGGGCTGACGGCCAGCGCGCTGGACGGCCGCTTCACCGGCTGCTGGCTCGAACTGCATTTTATCTCGTACGGCTTAAACCTGAGAACGGAGATTGCTTATGATAATAAACCGCTTCAAACGCTTTTAACGCAACGCTTTTGGACAAGCTCTAAACCTAGTTTTAAGAACGCATGCTCTCGTAGGTTCTTATTTATTTAAAAAAGAAATAAAGATTTTTGACATTGATTTGATTGAAAATTTTCCAACCATTAGTTGTGCCTAAACCAAAACTGGAACTTTATAATCGAAATTACGTCTTCATGTCATGCAAATGTCCTATGTATAATAATCTACGAAAAGCTTTTTTAGGCAGATAAAGTCATTAAAATAATGGTTATGTATGCATAGTTCTTATTTCATTGTAATTTAATGTTTTTATATTATTATTTTTTTGATTGTAAGTCTTGTGTTTTGTTATTAATTTTCATACTTGACATTTTGCACAATGTTTTTTTTTTTAATTTGGTCTGTGTAAAATTTCTAAAGACGCCATTACGAAATTAATTATTTTAACTATAGACCCAGTAATTAAAATCAATAAATATTTAAATGCCCATACAAATATGTAGATCTACCACCAACTGTGCATAATTATCGTAGATAGAGATACAGATAGATCTACATAACAGCATATCTCACGAGAATATACGATCTCTATCTTGATTTTTATGGGACCATCTAGCTAGAACATCTCACAATTTAAGAGATAAGACACGTTAAAAATAACAAGTTCGTGGTGGCATAATGAGCAGCCTAATCGCTAAAAGCGATCTCTTCCAAGCAACATTTGGATGAATTAGATTGAAGTGCATTGACGAAAGGTGGAACCACCCACTAAAAGCCTTTTATTGTGACGCAGGGGAATTTGCAACAGATACACCGGTTGCCCTGGGGTCTACAGAGTTATGTGGAACTTTTACCCTAACTAAACCCGGTGGTCGACCTTCGAGGCCCATTCGAGGCTCAGGGCTCTCCAGGATCTTCACCAGAGGTCCTCTCCGTGAGGCCCGCTCCCAGAGCCACCAAGGCCTTACCTAATGTGATTGGTGTGTGAGTTGTTGTGCGCAGGGTTGGGCTCCGTGGTGTGCGCGCTGTCTCCGAACGAGGGGTACTTCAGGGGGATCGTCTTATTGCAGGTCGCGCAGATCTGAACCATTCCTGGAACAATGCATTGTTTTATCCTATTTTATCCAGTCAGTCCAGTTAAAATAACGTAAATGTTTTAGAAGAATATATGCTTATGATGATGTATGCTATAGCAGCAAATTGCATTAAGCATGTGCCCACTGCTATAATATTGGACGCTGGTATTCTGCCGCTGTTCTTCAAGTGATTAACTTCAAAATTAGGTTAAAGTTGGTCGTTAAATTCAGTTTGGTCGGTGCATACTTAAGCCACGGCAAAGGCCTTCGGTTGAATTAGGAACGGCAACACCACAGTTGACTCTCTCTGTCATACGAAATGAAGAAGAAGATCTTGACTCTACTTTCGGTCCAACCGATCAGAATGGGGTAAATACTAAACTATTTTTAATAAAAAAAGTAGCTCCTTTGGTAAGTAAGAGAGAAAAGCCATGCCAGAACTCTCGGGAAACTCAAAACTCCAACACCAGAGGAGGTGATAAACACGAACAAGAAAGAAAATATGACAGATACATTTAGCGTCCTGTCATATTTTCTTTCTCGAACTTTCTCCGAAGAGCACGCTACGTACCTTGCGGGCTGATTGGACTGGCATCGGGGTGAGGCTTTAAGCTCGTGATAAACGGGTAGTACGGCTCCCGCTCAGGGTTGGGGCAGCAGTACACCAGCCGCAGCTGCGAGCTGGCCGCACTGACCCCGCAGACGTAGCACACGAAGCTGGCAGTGGCTGGGTTGGATGGCTGGCTAGAGGGGCGCTCGAGGGAGGGCGAGTGGGTTTGCGTGGCGAGGGACTTGTCTCCTGAGGATGCTAGGCTGAGGGGGGATGGGGGGAGGAGGGAGGGGGGACGGGTCCGGAGGGTGTACACGCGCTCGTTGGGGGGCACGCCGCGCATCTGAAGAGAAGAAAACATTTATGTTTACAACTATAATAGATAAATATTAGTTTTTTTCTCTACTTAGGTGACGGGAAGAGCTGAAGATCTACCTGATGTTAAGTGGTTACCTTCGCCCATAACAACAGCAATACGACTATGGTTTTCTTGACCAAAGTATGGGAAAACCCAATTGTTAATGGAAGACCAACAAGCCGGAATGTTGTAGATTATCTTTCAAAAACATTCAGACAAGCATTGCCGCGCAAATTCTTTTATTCCTTCACTTCGGTACATATTGTTAGTATAATGGTCTTAAAATGATCTGAAAAGAGGGGTAACAATATGACCCTTTTTAGAAAAAAAAAACATTTAATAGGGGCGTTTGTTGGCAAGCTACATTCATGTGGTTTATGAGAGCTGGAATATATTGACGTTTTTATTATCATGTTGTTCCATGAAGTATAAATCCAACTTTGCTGCCGATTGCTAAGATATTCAAACAAACGTACATCCAGTGTCTGCCTGTTATCTCGCATACAAATTACTACGAGTGGCCTTGTTGACACGACCTATGATAACACACGGCCTGCCCAGAATATTGCGCGATGCATCTAAACTTAGTCACTACAACACGTGTTTTAGGGGCTCCTGATGTGGGGACATCGAACGCAACTTACGGCGTAAATCTAAGAAGCACAGAGCAATTCTAGCCAACAGCAATACCGCGAGCGCAGAGAATTTCTGCCAACAGCAATACCGACTTAGTACGTTGCCAGAAAGTCAACAATTAATATTCCTCTACTGTTTGCTGCATACATTGTCTTCGCGTGAGCGCGAGCAGAAGGCGTGCATGATTTTTTTTTTAACACAAGCATGTACGCTTACTCTTCTTAAGCGAAATCCTGCCATTGAGTATCTGCGGCTCGTTACGCGACTACGTACCTCTATTTCTCGTTTTTTGGATATCGCAACAACACAACCTATGATGGCTAAGCAGCGCCCTATTATTACTAATAGGGCGCTTGAATAACCGCCTCTGGAAAACACACGACATTAAGTTACAGACAAAGTTGGATGTCTACAAAGCCCTCATACTGCCTATTCTTTTGTACGCTGCTGAGTCATGGTGTCTCTATAAACCTGATATTAGAAAACTAGATACATTTCACATGAAATGTATTCGCAATATTTTGGGAATTAAGTGGCAAGATCGCATAACAAATACCGAGGTCTTGCGCAGGTCGGGGATGCTGGGTATGGAAGCTTTGCTCACAAAAATCCAGCTTAGGTGGTGTGGCCATGTTCACCGTATGAGTGATGATAGGTTGCCAAAGGCAGTCTTTTATTCAGAGCTGTCTGTCGGCAAGCGTAGACCTGGTGGACAGCACCTTCGCTATAAAGACGTCCTTAAACGACACCTTACAGCTTGTAGGATAGATCATAACAGCTGGGAAGTGCTTGCTGCTAAACGATCCGAGTGGCGTTCAACTATCCACAACAGTGTAAAATCTTTCGAAGACGCTCGTTTAGAGGCTGTTGACAGGAAGCGCGTGCTGAACAAAGCCCGACCAAAACGTACCTATAACTATACTTACAATACTGCTGGTGAGCTGTATTGCTCAATATGCGACAGAATTTTTAAGACCAAATTTGGTCTAGCTAGCCACATTAGGGCACATAATAGGGATTAAATATGCAATGGGTTCGCTATAGTCGAAAACGATTAGGAGGACATTAAAATTATTACTAAGTCTTACGGGACAGTACCTGGTCTCTGTGTATAATTTAGTCACTTGGTATTAGTGTTATTAATTGATTAATCAGAGCGACAATCGCATAAGACTAATCTCTTTAATAAAGATTATAAGGCACTAACCAGATGCAGACAACTAGATAACAATTTAATTTTGGGATGATATAATCTTATCAACCTCAAAGGATAATCAAGAACCTTTGTACCTACTGATGATACAATCGGTCGATGATATGAGATACTGGTACAAGTCATGGTTAACTCAAACCGATTAAATTCGGATGTGATATATATTCGAATATAATTTAAATTCAGATATTGTAGCGATGATAACTAATTTTGTAAACGTAGATTAACTTACGTAATGAATAAGTTTTGACATTATTTTGTGCTACTAAGGATTACGTTTGATCTACTACACATTTCTGGGATCATAAGTAACCTAGTGTTAATCCAGGATATAAGATATCCGTATCAGCCTCCAATATTGTTTTTAAGACATGCCGGTGTCCTAGCGATGTTTTCTTTCACAGTTCGGAGAATGTGGTATAGCGCACATAAATTTTTCAAGTGAAAAACTCATTGGTACACGTGTGGGTTTGAACAAGCAACCTTCAGAAAGTCGGCGTCTGTGCCCCTGGCCCACCACGCTCTCGATATAAGCTATCCTGGTACCAAATTTCATCCAAATCCGTTGAGCCGTTTACACACACATAACTTTATGCCTTTATAATATTGTGATCATAAAATAAATTGTGCCTACCACGAAGTAACTGCATTTGCTACGACATCAGATAACTGAATCTAATCAATTATAAGAGGATTAATTAATTGTTTACTTAAATAATATGCGCTGATAAGATTCTTTGAACTCTGAAATACCTATTCAGTTATCTGAGCGAGGACGCGAGGTGCCCAGACAGGTAAAGCCTTTCTTTTCGTTCTCATGCGCATGTGATTTCACCGGCAGCCACACCCTTCCACCGGAACACAGTAATGCAACCACTACTGCTTGGCGGCAGATTCCAGATGTGGTGGCAGTATCTCTCCGGACGAACTTGGCACAAGTTCTACTGCTACTTTTGGTTGCTCCTTTAGCACCACCCAGGGGGTACGTGTAGGGAATCATAGGGTACACACCTACGGACGCGAGCAACTGAACTTCCAAAGGATGTTATCATTAAGGTTGTTGGCTTAGTTACAATATACAATACAATAAGGTTTAAAGGTAAGATAAATTTTAAATTTTAGCTAAAGCCAGCTAATACCTAAACTATGATAACTTAATCTGTCAGATAGGTACTAGCGCCCACCCTCAAAATTTGTAGCGAAACCTTATGTAACACGAAATATACAATAATTAGTTGGTAGTAGAAAATACGCAACTGAGATAATTTTGCGCGCCAAATTATATTATGTTATTTATATTATGGGACGATTTCATTTGGGAATGGGCATATCTTAACTTTGTAATAGGTGTGTGAATATGACTCCGCCCCTTTTTGTCAAAATAAAACACATTTGTTCGCTTACAAAATTTAAAAAAAAAATATTGAAAGTATGCTCCATCTGCAGCTACAACCTTCGCCCATCGTTCAGGTAGTTTTCGTATTCCTTGCTGGAAGAAGTCCTGGTCTTTTGAGCTTATCCAGTTGTCAATCCAAATTTTGATACTTTCACATGAAGTAAACTTTTCTCCAGTAAGGTCTGTCTGCATCGTCCGGAATAGGTGGTAATCCGAAGGAGCTATGTCTGGTGAATATGGCGGGTGGGGTAACACTTCCCAGTCCTGTCCCTCTAAATATCTTTTTACGACTTCTGCGGTATGCGGTTTGGCATTGTCATGCTGAAGAACTAATTTGTTATGTCTATTCACCCATTCTGGTCGTTTTTCTTCTATGGCTCGCTTCAAACGCATTAGTTGTCGTCGGTAAACTTCTCCATTAATAGTTTCAGAGGGTTTGAGCAACTCATAATATACAATACCTTTCTGATCCCACCAAATACAGAGCATGACCTTGGCACAGTGAATATTTATTTTTGGCTGTGATGGGCCTGGTTCGCCTGGTTTCACCCAAGCTTTTTTGCGTTTAGGATTTTCGTAGTGTATCCATTTTTCGTCTCCTGTGACTATCCGATGCAAAAATCCTTTTCTTTGCTGTCTTTGAAGCAGCATTTCACAAATGGTTTTCCGACGTTCCATGTCTCTTTCTTTTAAATCATGTGGAACCCAGTCACCGGCTTTTTGAATCATTCCCATCATTTGTAAACGCTTTGCAACAGTTGAACGATCAACATTTAATGCTGCAGCTAATTCTGATTGAGTTTGGCAAGAATCTTCCGCCAATAATGCTTCCAATTCAGCATCTTCAAATTTTTTTGGTGGTTTTCCATGTTCTTTATCCTCAGTACTAAAATCGTTATTTTGAAATCGTCGAAACCATTCCTTGCAAGTTGTATTAGACGGAGCATGCTCACCATAAATCTCCACAAGCAAACGATAAGTTTCCGCTGCAGTTTTCTTCGCAATAAAATAATGTAATAACACTTCCCGCAAATGACGTTTATTTGGAATAAAAACCGACATTTTCGAAAAGGTGAAAACAATTGTTGCTTACACTTCAACCAAATATCATAAAATGCGTTAGATAGCTGACATTCAGTACTATCGAATACAAGTATGGTCATTTATTAGTACACGTAAACAATACTTAAAACGACATCTGTTGAGAAAGGGCGGAGTCATATTCACACACCCAATAAAGTGAATAGTCTACGTAGCCTTTATGTGGATGTTCTAATTGCGTTAGATATTCAACATTTATCGAAGACGGACATAGTAATATTGTAAACATGAAAGCGTGACTGGGACAGATAAAGCAACGCGTATTGTCGGTAGTATAATAATCCTACCTAGGATGTGTTTTTTATATTACGCGGGATTTTATTCTACAGTTTCGATCGAGTTGCAACACTCGGAAAACAAGTATGACTGTTTAAAAATCGAGAAAACCGGCTACAATACATTCAAAGTAGCAAAATACGCAATTTCGTTTAATGGATGACATATTTTTTCCAGTTATTTTGATTTAACAAAAACTATTGAGCCGATTTTGATAAAAATTCTATGGGACCAATCTGAAAGGATATCATATCAAAAAAGTTGTGAAAAAAGAATTTTGCTAATTGGATGAGACGAAGTTATGACGAAAAAAATCTGAATTGATAACCTCCTCCTTTTTGAAGTTGGTTAAAAATACTTAAGGAAATACATGATATAACTCTGCGTATTGACGGCTGTGATTAGTACAAGCCACACAGGGAATCCTAGTGCATAGGTATGAGTGCGTAAACGTTATTTAACAGTCTACATCTGGACAAAGACCTCTCCCGTTGTCATAAAGGCACACCTACATATAAATATATAGAAACAAATGATAAATTTTATTTATTAGATAGTAAGCTTTTCATAATATATGTTAAGAATAATATTTGTATTTTTTTGTTGACAGCTGTTTTCCCTGCGACTTCGTCCGCGTGGAATTAAAAATTTTTTTGCGCGATCCCCAAATTTTTTATTTTTATTTTTCTACTATAGTAGTATACTAGTATACTATAATAGTAGGGCTACTTTATAAATAAAAGTAGCTCTACTCCTTATAACATCAGCTATCTTTCAGTGAAAGTCGAACGGTCGGATTAGCCGGAACAAACAGAAGAAAATTTTAATGACAGTTTTTTTTATATTTACCGTATATACTTTCAAATTTATTTAGTAAAAAGCTTCGATTTTATTTATTTGTATAGATAATTAAATAATAAATAAGAATACTTTTTGAAACCATGTTCTTGTGATGATAAGTTAACGAGAGATTAACCACGCTTTGTGAGTTTGTTTGACTCCCGATATTTCGACGCAGTTTCATGCGCCTGTACTCAAACATTATTTATATCTTACTATTATAATAAATGCGAAAGTTTGGATGGATGGATGTTTGTAACTCAATCACGCCAGAACGGCTAAACATGTCTGGATGAAATTCAGCAGAGACAGATTATAATCTCAAATAGCACATAGGCTGCTTTTTATCCCGGAAAAATTTACGGTTCCCGTAGGACACCGCGGGTAGAACCGCGGGGCGCAGCTAGTAATGTATAACAATAGTTAATACACAATACAGAATCGTTGAATAAACTTACATTATTACTCATACAATAGATATGACAAAACGTAATGAAAGATCACCGTTTTATCAGTGCCATATAAACATGTATACGAGGTCAACATTTTTACAGTCAGGGCAGTGATCGAGAGGTCAACAGATAATGATACTGGTGACTTTCATAATTAAATTTATGGGCGCACTAGCGACCCGGCCTGGCTTCGCACGATTGTAGTGTTTGAAGTAGGCCATAATACGTAGTACATTATTTTGATCTATCTCGTAAGGTTACGCGATACATCAAAATGTCAGCGTCCAAATATATGTTTTTTACGATATCATTACAAAAATTTTAAATTCTTGGGTTTTTTCTCTATTTTAATACGAATGTATTATACATATGTACTTTCTGTGAAAAATTATCTACATGGTGAAAACCGCATCAAAAACCGTTGCGTCGAGATAGCGGATAAACAGACAGACGAGGAAAGCGATTTTTATTTCATATTTTGTTTCATGTACAGAACGCGTCCTGTCTTCTTTATATCAGCGACGCAAGGCGTTGCGATGCAACGTGTGTTGACCCTAAAAATATAAGGTTAATGATTTGATCACTTGAGACGATTTTCAATCTGAAGGTCGCTGGTTCAAACCAACACGTGCACCAATGAGTTTTTCAATTGAAAAAATTGTCTTCGCTATACCGTCTCTCAAGTGCCTGTAATTTCATTGGCACTCCCTTCTACCGAAACACAGCATCGCGAGTACGCCGCTGCTTGCCGGCAGATTACCAGGTGTGGAGGCATTACTTCTACGATTATACTTGTCATAAATTGTATGTAAAACTAGCTGCGCCACGCGGTGTTACCCGAGGTTAGCCATCGTACGGGAGCACTATATTTTTCAAGGTTAAAAAAACGAAAGCAGATTGTACTTTATAGATTTATATAGATATATTGCCTGGCTTAAAATTCTGCCGTTTTAAATACGTTTAAATATGTCGCAATTCAAGTATGGTTGACATTTTCAAAAAGATCAGATTCAGATAGAGATCTATTTTTGAATAACAATTTTTTTATCTACATCCGTATATATAATGAAGATTAATTGCCCTTGTACTATGAGACGCTGTGACAGCGTACATGTTTTTTCGCGAAAATAACATGTACGCTTTAAAAAAAGGAATCCTTCCATCGGGGTGTCTGGCTTGTTCTTCCCTATGGAGTGCCGGATAGGGTTTGACCAAGTGCTGAACTTTGTACAATAATAAGACGCATGGTCTTGAAGATACATACTTAAAAAAGTGACGATTCAAAGTATTTTTATAAGAATTCAACGTACTTCAATAAACTATTTTGCCTTGACTTGACAAATCAGTACTTTCTCGAGTGTTGTGCTTACCAACAGCATTACAATTATACTTATATAAATGTTTACTGTCGGCCTTTGAATTGAATGTCAATTTCTGAACGTCAATTTCTTTTATGTACTTATTTATTTAAAAAAGAAATTGACATTTCAAAGTTATTTTTAAGAATTCGACAAAAATAAATATCTTTGAATTTGAATGCTTCCCAGTTGTACTAGTCGGATGTCGGAGGCCTTCGAGCGGCAAGTTTCGACACCAGAGTTGGCCATTCAAAACAAGACATTACCGTTGATACCACGCTTTAGTACACGCGGCTCGAGCGAGAGTAAGCAAGTCTATTGATAAACATTCGTTTGAGTGATAACTTGAACAAACACAATCATGCTACGATTCCGTGAGCAAATAGTCGAATTAACTGATAGCGCTGGCAACACTGGCTGCCGTAGGCGTGGTGACGGCCACATTAGTCTGATCTCACGATAATGACGTCACACAGATAACTTATTTACCAGGTGTGTCACTCGCAAAGAAAACGTCCAATAGCGTTGAGACAGGACGGAACGAGACGGAACGAGACGGGACGGGAAGAAACGGGCCAATGCATCACTACATAGTACAAAACAAAATCGCTTTCTCTGTCCCTATAGCCATATGTATGCTTAAATCTTTAAAACTACGCAACGGATTTTGATGCGGATTTTTTTAATAGATACGAGTGATTCAAGAGGAAGGTTTATATGTATAATACACTATCAAGTCACCCCGGCTTCGCACGGGTAGTTTCTGATACGACACTGATGCTTTACTAACCGTGCGAAGCCGGGGCGGGTCGCTAGTTTGTTACCCTACTTTTAGAGGGTTACGAGGCAGGGTACGTCAAAAACAAATTTTAAATTTAATTCTTTTCGCGACATCTTTTTCGCAAAGAATTTAATTATGTTATTAGTCTCTCTATATATTATATATTATTTTCGTTCTCCAGTACTGCTCCAAAATGTTTGGTTAAATTTAAAGAATTTTTCTACTCTCTATACAAACAGCGATATGTAGCTGTGCAAACGAACCGCCAAGCAAACACGAATACGAGAAATGTTATTATATTTCAAGCGTCACGGTCGATCCTAGACCACACTTGAACACATAAAACAGTGTGGTGTATTGGGACATAATAGTGTTCCAAATAATTTAGACGCGTTGGTATAATATAATGTGCCTTAGTCACTTTTACATGTCGCTCGCGTCCGTTGGTGAGTACCCTCAGAGACCCTACACGTGGCCCCGGGTGGTGCGGAAGGAGCAACCCAAAGTAACAGTGGAAAATTTATGCGCCCAACACCACCAAAGAATATATCTTGAGGAAAGGGGCATGTCTTAGACTCCAACAATTCGAAGACATGTGACGTCTACCAATCCAGATTGGGCTCCCGAGGCTCAAAGCCCTTTCACTGTAAAATTTGACGTGTCCAAATGATATTTGAGATCTAAAGGAATAAATGAGTTTGAGTTTGACTTTGACTTTGACGAGAGTAGGCCGGTGTCCCTGCAGCGGGAACATGAGGGCGGCATGGGACATGCATTTTTCGAATGAAAACGAACCACGCTTTTCGTGTGCGTGCGAAGACGCGAGCAGAACCTAGTGTTATGATAACTTATTGAGTTTTTCGAATATAGGTACCTACGGTTTGGCTTTACCTTGACTTTTGACAAATTTATTACATACTTAACGTTTAAAAAAATATATATATTATAAACTTTTCTATTTACATGATAATGTTATATTAAATCTTTATTTTGTGGTAATTTTATATATTATAATATGCACCTAGCCAATAAAAAAACATGAATATTGGTTCACGATTTGCGAATAAATCGCGTAACTTTTGCAAATGGTGAACCAATAGCTGAATTAAAAGCTGAATTAACTATTTCAAAATATTTGGAAATCTGTTAAAAAAATTAAACAATGCAACGTGTTCGATATCGCTCATTTTTTTCTTTTGGTAAAATTTTATTTGGTATTTTTTTTATCTTTTTAGTATATAAAACATACATAACATGATTGATAATTAATGTGACCCGAACATATGAATACTTGGATAATGCCATATACAATAATTACCATATCTTTCTTTCTTCTTCTTTCTTTCAAATCCCTATCTAAATACATAATTTCATTGAAATGGTTAGAACGGTTTCCGAGATACGCGAAATAAATAAATATACAAGAATTGTTCGTTTAAAGCAGTGTTTTTCAACCTTTTTCATGACACGGTCCCTTTAGTATGATGAAATATTTCGCGACCATTAAAAGGGAACGGGTAGGCCGTTCCCTTTTTTCATGTATTTTATTTTGTGACAAATATTCAATCCAACATATTTATTAATTTTCATAATCACATTTTTTATTGTTTTTACTGATGTAGCATTCCCAACCTTTAGCAACTCCCCTATAGAAGCTTCGCGACCCCCTTAAAGAGGCTTGAAAACCACCCACACGTTGAAAAATTCTGGTTTAAAGTATAATAACAAGATGTAGGTTTAGGCAGGTGTCGGAACCGTATTGTTGCTACTAGGAAACTTAAGTCACATTTATAATATTTATTTACGATTATATCAGTTCAAAATATTGTTGGATTTATGATCTTGAGGTTAAATAAATACACAATAATTATTGTTTACCTCAAACACGAAACGTGATTTTCTGATTAGTTCTGTCAAAAGTCAAAGTTAAAAGATAAGACGGAAATCTAAAGGATTTTTTTTTTTTGTAAAAAAACCTGTCTTTTTCTAAAGTTCACACGTGCCAATAGCATTCAGTCAGGCTATTTATTTATTTTATGCGATTTACCTGACGGGACGATTTAGCTGTCTGCCTACCTGATGTTAAGTGGCAACAATAACGCGATTTAGGTCCTCTCCGACGTAAGTACGAGAAGACCCAAGTCGCATCCCGTTGCGCCCGTCTTCCGAGACGGAAATATAAAGTCATGCGCCTGTGATTTCCACACCCTTCCACCGGAACACAGCAGTGCGAGTGCGCTACTGCTTGGCAGCGGATTACCAGGTGTGGTGCAACACTTTTTCGGACGAACTTGGCAAGTTCTACTGCTACTTTTGGTTGCTCCTTTCGCACCACCCGGGGGTCAGGTGTATGGACTCTGAGGGAGCAACATGGGCCCCCAATGTATCTAAAGAGGAGGATAATTAAGGACACACAAAATACTAAATTGAGTTTACTTTCCAAGTCATACAGCTTTTTCGCATGAAACAACAACATTTCATGCGAAAAAGCTGTATGTTTCTCAATCGATAACTACAGAACAGATTAAGATATAATGAGGAGTGTAGATAGAATTTGTCACAGAAAACAATACTAGTTATTCGAATACAGCCGAAGGTAAGCTAGTTAAAATGGTGCTTTTTCAATATAATCATATATGTTAGGTATGCATACAAACATAACGTGGAAACTCGAAAATTAAATTAAAACAAAAAATGCAAATACCTATCCCCGAGGCACGAGGAGGGCGGCAATATAAAAATAAATATTATACATAAACACGTGATATATTTCGTATTAATGATCGCGACTACTATTATAGGTGACATTAGAAACATAACTTCTGAGATGTTTATCAATTTTGATCAAATCTAATTAAATTTTGACGAAAACGATAAATAATAATACATTTAATTTATTCAAATTACTTATTTAGATCCAACACATAAAAATATTAATTATGATAAAATATTCGAACATATCAATAAGTTAAATTAAGAATTATGAATAAAGAAATTAATTTTGTGAATCTTAGGTACATAAAATATGCTTTCGCTAACTTATACAATTAAGCACTCACTAAAAACAGGTAGACCATTTTAAAACCTTTGCCTTCCGTGCTAGTTAAAAACTGTGTTACGGCAAGGTAAGATTCTCGTCCCTTACAAATACGCTGATAAGAATTGATTAGTAAGTGTAAAACGATACGTCAGCTTTAGGGTGTATTACTGTTGAGACCCAGCCTAGCCTGTCTAGCCTATACACCGTCAATACACCGTCTAGCCTGTCAGTTCTCAAGGATTGGAACTTGGAACTATTGGAACTACCCAACATTCTGCGTCTTAAGGAGACATTTATTTTTGTGATTTACGGCATGTAACTCATCTACACACGTACGGCAAACATACCGAAAGCACTGTAAACTTTAGGTAGATTGATAGCTCCGAATATAATTAACAAAAAAAACAAGCAATAACTTTATTTGAAATAATTTAGTGCAATTGAGAAAATATGGCGGGATTGTCACGTTGCATCTATATAATCTAAGCTTGGCAATATTATAAAGAGAAAATATTTGATTATTTTGTATGTTTGTTGCAATAATATATGGTATCAAAAGAGACTACCACGGGCACAAGAGACGTTCTATTTTCAAGTCTCTGAGTGAAGGGCGCAGTGTGAACCGTTTTTGATACAGGAGAAACCAAGGTGTTTTCGTGTTTTAAGTTACAACGTGAGATGAGGTGGCCATAAAAACCTAGGACCATTCAGTCAGTACCTTGCAGTTCATCGGGGTACCGTCCTCTTTTCCGCACATCCGTAACAGCATGTCATTCCCTTCCACCTGCTTTATCAAACAACACTTATAGCACCAGAACCAACACTTCACCACACTAATCACTTCAACTAGGTACAGCACACAAATTCAAATACCTCTTTCAAAACCGGCACTAAATATTCACCCTTGTACCACATTGCGTACACGCGTCGGCCGAACCATTATTGAAAATGATTTTTACGAGTTATCGGTAATCGGAGATAAATTTTTATCGATGATTTCGTTCAGGCTTATCATCAGATCGCGGCGCGTCGGGCGCGCGTGTGGACGTCGAAGGGACACGCACACCACTGCCGGCTGACACCGCTGATATGGATTCTGGGTCAACGGCAGCATCTCGCGACTCAACAATGATTACAAACACAAACACAAACGAGTCGAGTGTTGACTCGTTCGTTATAGACGATGTGATTGTGAAAGTGCAATTCGCGGGAACACATTACATTTATCCTAACTATATTTGCGTTCTCTATTAAAATAAAACTATTGCGTCGATGGATTAACCTGTGTTTTAAAAAAGCGTGGGTGTTAAGTTATTATAAATGCAAATTGAGGATTTACAATCGTGTTTTATAAATAATTCAGATATCGTTGGCAATTTGCTGTCAATCAGCAGGGGAAACCGGTGTTTATATCGTTGCCACACCGCGATCGAAATGATAAAATTTTTAGAAAAAAATATTTACATAATAGGCAGTTTGATAATTATCTTTTGGATATCCAAAAACTGCATTATCATCATCGTTTTTTTATTACTATTTTCCATAATCGATCTTTTGACTAATCTTTCCTTGGGTTCTGTAGCAATAAAACTCAGATAAGAATCACTCAGATAGATGTAAAGACTTAAAATATGTATGTTTTTTATTGTATAATAGAAACGAAGGTAATAATTAACTAGGATGATAATAAAAGTCACAATAATTCCACAAAAGTTTGCGCTGGACGGGAATCGAACCCTTAGCCAATAGTAATCTAGCTGTGTCGCATTTACCAAAAATAAAATAAATTAAATAGGTACTCAATATCTTTATGAGTGACTTTACAAGAGGCAATATTTGGTGGCAAACGAATGGACAGCCTAAGATACACTTATCAATTTAATAATGATATGAAGCCATTATAACGAAAATAATAATTATAGATAAGAAGTAAATTACAATCACAAGTGAGGGGCGTGCGTGATTACAGAATGACAGCTGATAGCACTCATGCAGATAACGCCTTTTACTTGAAGATAGTTTCTTGGCAGAGGCAGCGGGCTTCGTGTTGGGGCAATTCTTAACTTTTTTTGGAGGTCACTGTCATTTTTGACAACAGTTTTGTTGTTTATTTTTACGACATCTATTGTGAAGCATCTTCATTTATAAACATAGATTTTAATTAATTTATATACTTAAGCATTTTACTGTCGCGTGCACGTGCACACTATTGGCACAAAATCTGCGCAGAATTAACAAAACCGCTGCCATACGATTAGTGTTACAACATTTGTATTCATACTCTGTTTATTCATATATTGTATGTAACAAATAAAACAGACTTTTCTATTTATATTAAAATGCTTAGAAAGCGGCACTATAAATATTCATATTTGTTTAAAATCTGTCAGCTTAGGATATACGGAGTTATTTATGCAAATATTACAATAATATAATATCATATACAAATTAATAATTAGCATTACTCGTTGTGAAAATCTTTCGTCTACGCCGTCGGATTACTATGGAATATTCGTGGGCCAGTGGCAGCCATGGGCTCACCACTAGTCACTCTTTGGTTCCCAAGAAAACGCAGAACAATATTCGAGAAACTGTAATTCTCTGACGGGTTTTTTGGCTGTTTCTTCGCCTCTCGTTGTTCCGTTGACAGACGTAAACATCACAAATCAAATTTGTGATATGCCTAAGGAGCTCCTGTGACACGTTATATGCTCACGAATATGTGTGTAAAATTTGACGTGTCCAAACGACACTTGGATCCAAAGGATGAAATGTGTGACTAAAGAGCTTAGGCACATTACATGCACAAAGATATGTCAAATTACAGTCAACTTTAACGCTTTAGCTAGTCTTATTTTTTAAGTTCACGTATGTACCAATAGAAAAACCTGAAAAAACTTCAGCAAATCAATACCTGATGTGATGCTCTGAACGGATCCATACATATCCATGGGTCCAAAAACGTCGCGCACTTTCAAATTGTCATACACAAGAAAAAAAACCATGTGGACCGTGCCACCCCTCGAGGACGCATGCTGCCAGACTGGACTTGATACTGCCGAATCAGATAAGAATGACGCGGTAAAAGTGACATTAGAATGACGAAAGTATAACGGAGCGGCAATCGTCCACCAGAGTGTAGTGGTGGACACAGGTGGCGGGTAGGGCGGCCAAAACTCAAACTCATTTATTCCGATCCCAAGTATCGTTTGGACACGTTAAATTTTATAAACACAAGTAAACATATTCATGAGCATACAACATGGCACAGGAGCTAAGATATTAAGAACAAATCGCTGATTTAAAAAAACTGACTTAAATTACCATTTTAAAAGAAACATCCAATAATGCAACGGGCGAAGAAAAAAACCACAGGAAAGCAAAACGTTCGTTTAATTGGATGACATATTTTTTCTTATTTTGATTAACTAACAAACTATTGACCCGAATTTAATATATTTCTATGGGATAATCTGAAGCATATATTTTCTTATAAAAACAGGTTTGCCAAATCGGTTGATAAATATTAAAAATCATACCATAGTAATACATTACTGCCTCATTGATAGCCTGCTTAAACAAGTGCCAAACTTAATAATAAAAACGCAGGATCTTAAATACATATTTATTTAAAAAAGTAACTATTCCAATTATTTTTTTAAGAATTCAATGGATATCAAATATTTTGAGTTTGGCTTTGGAAGTCAATTGATCGTAATAAAGTTTCAAACAGCGCCATCTAGCCCCAAACTAAACATACCTTTTACTATGAGAACTATTATAGATAATTGATATAATACTTATATAGGTTTTCAACTGATAATAGTCTTTATTGGTAATGTCAATAATTGTAAGAAATAGTCAAAAATAAGTTATGTATCTTCTTTTTGACTTTAGTAGGTTATCAATTCAGTGGTTTTTTTATTGTTTTTTCCTCAGAGCTCTGTCATTTATGAACAGATTGGTCACAACTTTATTAAAATTGGTTAAATACAGTTGTTACATTAAAATAAGTAAGACATAATGTCTCATGTGCTCATGTCTCACTTCACCGGAACACAGCAATGCGAGCGCACCACTGCTTGGCGGTGGACAACCAGTACTTCTCTGGACAAACTTGGCACAAGTTCTACTACTTTGGGTTGCTCCTTTCGCACCCGGGGGACACGTGGAGGGACTATGAGGGTCACCTACGGACGCGAGCAACATGGCCGTTAGCTTGTTTTTGTTAACCGTACATTTTCTTACCTCTTCAGTGGAGTGTATATCCCAATACATCCCAAGGTAAGGTATGTTACGAAAACTACTCTACCTCAACATATAACGCGTTACAAGCAGATTAATTAACATCAGCAAGTATCAGTGGAGGCCGATTTGCATATCTAACGCGGCGAGTGATATCATGGAAAATTTCAGCATTTTTACATATACCTTGCAGTTAGTTTTACCTCGATGATATTCTGATATTATGCAGTACATAATTATCATAATTAAAAATGAGAATGTTTCTATGTATGTTATTCTTTCGCGCTGAATGGATTTGGATGGAATTTGTTATGAATGTAGTTCATACCCTTGATTAACACATAGGCTATGTTTTATCCCGAAAAAATGAAGTTTTCTCGTAGGATGGCCAACCGCGGGTAACAGCGCGGGGCGCAGCTAGTATAATATATTTTTAGGGTTTCGTCGTGTCTTCTGTATGTTAACTATTATATTAGTAACTCAGTTACTAATATAATTATAATCATAATCTATATATATAATGGCATTGATTTATAGATTATAATCATAATCTATAAATCAATGGCGTGCGTTAGGCTCGCAAAAACTCGAAAATAGATCGAGCGATCAATTTTTTTTTTTTTTTGGCCTCTGTGTTCCTCAGTTATCCGTTATTTTTTTTTATAACAAAGTATATATTTTCAGATTAGTCCCATAGAAGTTTTATCAAAATCGGTTCTAAAGTTTGGTTGTTAAATCAAAATAACTGGAAAAAATATGTAATCCACGTAAACGAAATTGCGTATTTTGCTTTCCTGTGACTATTTTTCTTCGCCCGTTGCATACCGATTTGGATGTTTATGTCCTTACATATTATTTCAGTTATTTTGTTTTGTGTGAGACGAATCTGAAAGCAGATCTGATCAATAGGAACAATAAAAAAACTAATTTTCAAAATCGGAGTAAATTTGAGGAAACAAACAAAGAATTTATAACCTCCTTCAGAAATCGGTTGAAAAATAGATTTTACCTACATCAATAAACTAAAATATATTACTGAAATTTAAGTAGGTAACAATTAAAAAAATGTACTTAGTTGTTTAAACGCTCTAAGTATTAAATAGTATAATTATTCAATTCAATCTGATGGATTCAATCAAAATTTAATTATTTAAATAGTCCAGAAATTCCATTAGTCCATTTTGTATTTATAAATTTAATTACGCATTAAATGTTAGTGGTTCTCTTTTACGAAACGTTATGCAATCCCTGATCTACCGCAACATATTTTATGTTAATTACACATATTAGAATTTAATATGATCGCAAATAACAATATTTGCATCGGCGATTGCGATTTAAATCGGAGATCCAATCGTTCAGATGCACTTAAGATGGGTATCTTTTTTATTACAGATAACTGAGCGCTTGGCCGCGATCTGGGGTGAGGAGGTTGGTGTCGGAGACGCTTGGTCTAGACAATCTATGTTGACATTTCCGTGGCTTAGTTGTTAGCAGCCCTGCCTTCGAAGCGACGGGTCCCGGGTTCGATTCCCGGCAGGGGCCCACTTTGTGTGGTGAGCATGAAGTTTGTTTTCGGGTCTTGGGTATTTGTCTTGTTTCTGTGTTTGTCCATGCCATCTGCGACACAGGGAATCCCAGTGCAGAGGTATGAGTGTGTAAACGTTTACGTTTATCATCATAATAATTGAAGTATTTCATTATTTACTCGCCATAGTCAAAAAGCTCAACCTTATATTGTAGATGCGTGGACATACTGTGCGCTTTACGCGCTCCTTCCTACCACGCACCTGCAATATGTGGAATGAGCTTCCATTGGAAGTGTTTCCAATGGGTTCCAATCCATATTTTTGCCAGTAATTGTGATTAAACTAAACTACAATATTTAACCGATTTTAATATTTTTTTGTGGAAACAATCTGAAATAATATCGTTCCCAATAAAAAAATAATTTTCGAAATTGGTTCATAAATGACGGAGATCTGAGGTAGCAAACAAAAAAAAATCACTGATCTAGCGAGAGTGTACGTGCCTATACTACTCAGAGGAGACAGCGAGAACTCTCCGGCAAGAGTGTACTACCACAATGGTTACGTAATACTTTTATCGCTTATCAAATAGTTTTCGCAAACTGGATGTGCTAATTGGCACAACAAGAAACATTAGTTAGATAATCAGGAGTGATACATTGTATTTGTTCTGTTTGTTTGTGTGTCTGTGTGGTGAAACGTGACGCGGAATATTCGAGGTATTATGCAGTTATAACATACACGTCGGCGTCGTAAAATTTAACAATAGAATTTGTTGTAGCTATTTGAAACTTGCAACATTTATTCGGTTTCCCAGTTTGAACTTGCGTGAAACTTAGCAATAAGAACGCGCGATCTTCTTGGTACATAAAAAATATTAAATTCGTTTATTGATTATTAATTACTTAAAAAAGTTACGTATGCAGGATTTTATTGAAGAATTAGGCGAGATTAAAGTATCGGGGACTTTTAGTAAAACGAGATTAATATCTTATTTGGTTACCGCTATCAGGATTTTGCGTCAGTAATTTTCTCTTTTTTTTATTATTTTTATGTAATCGAGAGAGACCTTTAATTGACTGTAATAAGTTTATTGTTTATTTTTTTTCTATGATATTAACATTTCTAGATGTTGGTCTTTTCAATAAATATAAATAATATAAAATAAAAAATCCAGATATTTCCTTTGTGGCTTATATCATTATGCCTACCTTAGCTCACAAAACAAAACCACTAACTAGAGAACTAGAGGTTTGGTTAACCTCTAGTTATCTCATGTGGCGATCACCGACCCAATGGACCGAATACGGCCGCAGTGATTAGCCGCAGAATAAAATAAAAATTAAAAAATTTGAGCTGAAGTAACTGTCGACGATTCTGGTTGATTACAGTTGATACAAGACAACATTATAATGTGACTGACCTGGTTGGTGTTCCACTGCTGCAGCAGGTGGTGGTGGCACGCGGCGCACGCCCTCACGGTCCCCTGCGCGTCCTTGGGCCGCGACCGAGGGGGTCTCGGGTGCTGCTCGCCGAAGATCGGGAAATAAGGCTGCTTGTTCTGTGGAGAAGAATCGCTACCTTAATAAGATATAAGAACCCCGTCTCGGGTTATGGACGGAGGTAATAACCTCTTACCACCGGGTGGGCCTCAGCTCGTTCCGTCACATCTTCACATAATAAATATATTAATATATTATTGGTATATCTCAGATCATAAAAATCCATACAATATTATAATACACACACATAAAACTAATATTGGTTCTACTAGATGCAATTCTCACACAAAATTACCAATTTGGATTTTTTTAGATTTTTCGCCCGTTCCTTTTGGTATTGTAAAATTTTCCTATTCTTAAACCTGGAAACCTGGCGTGGAAAGTTCTTCGGACAAACATGGCGCAAGTTCTACTGTTACTGTTAGCTACTCCTTTTGCAATACCCAGGCACGCCTTGAGGAGTCAAAGCCGTACCTTTTAATTCATCCCGCTCCCGGTATGGAGGCAGGCATCAGGAATTCCCAAAGAATGTAAAAAACCTGATGTTCAAGTTGTTCCTAAATATTACGAGTCAATCGTTCAACTTTCAACATCCGTTCTGTCAAAACAGATCGGGAGCCATTTGCAAATATTTGACAACGGCAAAGACATACTACAGATTATAGACGACGCGGTGGGAATTTCTAATCTTTTGATACGTAGTGCCGCTCACGTGATGGTTGATTGTGGTTCAGTATTGATAAGTCATTCCGCTGGGAAACTCCAAGTCATGTTGCAGAGTTACATACTCAAAGGGTGAATCATCAATTAGTATCAAAAAGAGACTGATTAAAAAAAAAACTAAAAAAAGCGACTATAATTCTTTACCTTATTTTTCGCCATCATGGCGTATCACAATCACTATATCTACCTGCATACACTTATCCAGTGTATACAGGTGTATACCCCTGCATAAGTGTATGCAGGTAGTTACATATACGCAGGTAGGCAGCGATTGAGATACGCCATGATGGCGAGAAAAAGGGATACAATAATTTATTCAGTCACTTTTTAATACGTGATTGAGATACGCCATGATGGCGAAAAATAAGGGAAAGAATTATAGTTGTTTTTGTATAATAGATTTTTTTTATGTCTCTTTAATACGAATAGATAACTTACAGATAGCCAAAATTAACGTATATGGACAACATTCTAATATCTAAATCATTAAAAATACAATTGTGGTACGGAACACAATGTGTACGAGATTTATCGTACTTGGCGATGTTATTTATAAAATAACTAAACATAGAAACTTCTTGTAACCGCATTTCAAAATCAAAATGTAAACAATAAAACAGTGTATGTACCTAGCTTATCTTTATCTTAACATCAACATCACTTTATGTTATCATAAATAAATAAGTTATTAATAAAGAAAAGATTTGTTTTCTTGTAATAGGTAAACTCAAAAACTACTGAACCAATTAAACCATATTTCACATATAGAAAACTACCTACATTATAAGAGTAACATGGACTGTACTTAGCTCAACACTAGCTGAAACCACGTTTTTGTACGAGAGCCCCCCTTATTCTGTTTTTTAGTACTTGTTGTTATAGCGGCAACAGAAATACATCATCTCTGAAAATTTCAACTCCTCTAACTCTAACTATCACGGTTAATGAGATACAGGTAACACGGACAGACACACGGACAGCGGAGTCTTTATAATAGGTACCCGTTTTTTTTACCTTTTTGTACGGAACCCTAAAAATATGTCATCCAAGTAAACCAAATTGCATATTTTACTTTAAAAGTATTGAAACCGGTTTTTATTTTCGACTAGCGACCCGCCCCGGCTTCGCACGGTTAATAAAGCATCAGTGTCGTATCGGAAACTACCCGTGCGAAGCCGGGGTGACTTGCTAGTCTATAATATTATACATATAAACCTTCCTCTTGAATCACTCTATCTATTAAAAAAAAACACATCAAAATCCGTTGCGTAGTTTTAAAGATTTAAGCATACATAGGGATATAGAAAGCGACTTTGTTTTATACTATGTAGTGATTATTATTAAATCAATTACTTATTTTAATTTACCACCAACTGAGCTGTGACAAATAAGCAATAAAAAACGTAAGAAAATAGAAAGTGGATCCATTTTTTCTTTATCTAATCAAATCAAATAAATTTATTAATGTAAACATGGTATTTTAAACAGAATCAATCTTTAAACAACCTTGTTTATATTAATGAGCGTGCAAATATGTGATGGTCTGACTTAAATTATAATTATTGGCCACTTAACTCAGCTGGTGGTAGCTCTGCCTACTGCGCTGTAGCTCGTTCGATTCCCATCCAGCACTAGCATTTGTGTGTCGAACATAGATGTATGTTGTGTCTGGATGTTCAATATGCATCATATATTGTATTTATTCAGTTGGCTAGTTCCCATAGTACAAACTATGTTTGGGGGCTAGTGTTGTAAAGTAGGACCTGATTCGTATTTCTGTTGTCAGCGGTAACCAATTAACATCAGGTGGGCTAACATCTCTTTTCGTCACATTTTATCCCATAAAAGAATTATAGACAACCTGGATAGTATCTATTTCAACGCGCAAAAACCCAGACGGCTAATGTAGCCGCCTTGCTGAAGTGGAATTAAACGGGCCATGTCTGCTGCGTGTCAGATCAGCTGTGGACTACAGTAGTGGACTACTGCATGGAACCCTGACTCCAGAAGAAGAAAACGCAATGACTGCAGTAGCAGAAAACGCGGCAGTCCAACGAAGATGACGGAGCGAGTTCTACAAATATTTGATCAATTGGGAAACACATTCCTCTCTATCCAAAGATTGCCTAGAAGAGATCGCTTCTAAGCGATAATAATGCATTATTGTATTATATAAGATTCCTTGTACATTTAATTTTGTTTCTCTTGGTGTGTAATTATAAATATTTTTTTATAAAGTATTATTTATATTAATAGTATAAAGTATTTTTTTATTGTATTGTACAGAAGCTAAAGAGCGAGATGCAGGGATTCAGAAGGCCTTTGACCATGACAGACCTAGTAGGTAGACTAAAAAAATGTGAAGAAAATAACGTGTCAAAACTCAACAGTGTCACTCCGGGAGTGCCGACAGAAGACAGTACACTACAGATACTTATATAGCGACGGGTCGGTAACGGTAAGAATGTCGCGAGTTTTTTTCCCATCTCAAAAAATGCCCAACGCGCATTAAGAAGTTTTCACTTCAAGATATTATTTCTAAAATGATAAGAACGTTTGATGATGTCCCATTAAGATTGAATCAATAAGTGATCAGGCGAACGATTAAAACGTACGATAAGACATATTCATATTAAAAAAGATGAGTATTCCTAATCGGTTTATTACATCATTCTAAGTTAATCAGTAAACGAGTTAGCACCAGATTAATGTGAACTAAAACAAAAACAACTATAGTTTTATAAATAACGGTATTCATAAAACTATAAATTTGTATAAATATTATGAAATTAACCCTTAACTTAACATAACTTATGAATTTTGAAACAAAAATTCATTTTGGTTTGTAGAATCACGCTGAAGGTCGGATAGGCTTTGAAGATGTCGCTCTGCTTCACGACATAAAAATATTATGTAATATTTGTATACAAACTATTAGTAATAGGAAAAATGTAATTTAGAGTTCAATACTATTTTATAAAAGGGATCTTGCTGTCGAAAAATATACTAATTCCTCTATTATATGATGCATTACAATTAATACATGGGCGACAGAGCTTCACCCAGTTATTTTACTTTTTTGTAAAAAATGGCGTTTCTACAAGAAATACAATTATACAGGTAAACTTAAAAACCTAAACCCTACCTAAAAATAAAATTTCATTCAAAACGTTGAAGCCGTTTCTGAGATAAGTGAAATAAATATACAAGAATTGCTCGTTTAAAGTTATAACTAATTATTTATCATTTAACTGTAACGTTTAGAGCTTTCAAACCCTTTTTTTTTTTTTTTTTATCGTGTGGAAATGCACTCGCATACCGCCCTGCCACGGGGAGACAGAGCGGTTATGTGGGACTAGACCCACTAAAACCACACGGTGTCCTCCTCTGCCGCTTAGTGGCGGGAACACGGGAACGTTTATACACACATCCGCGAACCCGCCGCGGCTGTCCGTTTCCGGACCCCTCTCGTCTTGGCACCGAGTGCCACTCCTTGATTAGCGACACGCCAGAACACATAGCGTGTCGCAACCACCTCGGGGACCTGGCCAGCGAAAGGGCGTTAGATGACCCCGTATCTAAACGCCCTAGATCCCCATGTGACGGGTCAGATTTGTGGCCCCATCACCTGCCACTACGGCCGCAGAGGATAGGGAGAGTGGCGCCTCTCAATACCAACACTCCTCTTCCCCTGCGGCCCCACCGCGTCCGCCATCTAGCGGTGGCGACCCCGCCGTGGCCGCGGAAGGTAGGGAGAGCGGCGCACCGCTATACCGGCACTCCTCTCCCGCCGCGACCCCTAACCCTCAGCTGCGGTGCCGCCCATACGACACCGCAGCCCGCCTCAGTTGCGGTGCCCCCCATAAGGCACCGCCACCTACTGTGGCCGCTCCTAGTCGGCTTGGAGGCAAAGCCTAAAGGAGCAGCCCCTCCCGGGTTCCTCTTGGCTTCACCGTGGGCAGCCCAACCACGGTTACTAAGCCCCCCCGCCCCGACAAGGCGGGAACCCGCGGGGGGGAGAGCTTTCAAACCCTACACTACCGTGGAAATATGGAAGCGATAAGCAATTATTATATTAAAATGATTGAAACTGCCTTGTTTGTAAAATAACGTAAATCTAATGGCGTTGGAAAAATAAACGCGTTATTCTAAACAGTCCGTCAAACGCTATCAAGTAGGGGTGTCCATGTCTAATATTTTAAATAACAGAACAATGAGATTTCTCTAAATGTACTACATAACCCAATAGTGGAACCCAAGTACAACTTCTCATGTTAGCACTGCGAGTACACACGGCTACTCTAAGCAAGCGAGAGTGAACAGGCTTGACATGACCACGAGAGTTCATTCCTCGAAACTAGGACTAAATATATGATCAGAATCCTAGCGCGCCGTGATGACGCCGAATAGAATTGCCCTAGTTGAAAGGCTATGTCTAAAGTCTAAAGCTAAAATCTACATAGAACTAAAGTACCTACTTACGTTAGTACTTTAGTTAGTTACTTTTAAATAAATAACCTGTAACGTTTTTGCTTCGATTTGTTGCGTCCGTAGGTGTGTATCCTTCGATTCCCTACACGTACCCCCTGAGTGGTGCTAAAGGAGCAACCAGTAGCAGTAGAACTTGTGCCAAGTTCGTACTGCCACCACCGGTGAAATCACATGCGCATGAGACGTATCATCCCCGTCTCAGGTGACAGACGCAGCAGGATGAATGCCACATATTAAGATCCAAATCTTATACTGTTGTAATGGGCGGGGGTCGCCACCAGGGCCCTCAGCTCGTTCTGCCAATTAATATAAAATAAAACTGAGAACACATGGTTGGTCAAAAGTCTAGATAAAAAAAAGAAAAATAGTCGATATAATAGACAACTATAATAGTTATAAAGTATAAATGATAATAGCAAATATGAAGACGCAGCCCTATCACAGGCGGATAACCCCACCACCCGGGGCGGGATCGCAAGGTCGGCTGATATTTTCCACATTGATAGCCTGACCCAAGATGCTCTCTTAATTTATTGCGGTACCGCAGACGATGGTGACGTCATACATAGGTATCACATTGGTATTGGATACTTGCTTCGATGGTCTCTACAGATTATGTAAGTTAAACAACTCTCCCACCGATCACGGTGACCGTAGGGGCATTGAGAGAAAGATCTGAAGATGAAGGGCGTCGATAAGAAATTTCGGTGGCTTCGGAAGACTTGAAAACTCGACTCCAGAGTGGAAACGAAAAGAGAATAAGACTGTATACTTCTTCTTCTTCTTTTGAATTTTTGGCTTTAAGACTGTATATTTTATCCCCATAAATTATGTGTTTTTGTTCTGTTCTCCCCATAGACAATCGGAACATTTTTGACCAAATGCCAAACTTAGCAATAAGTAAGGTATTTAATTCAGGATTCCGAATTCGCCTTGAATATGGTTATTGGTTGTATTTAACTATTAAATCCAGCTGAAGTTGCTGCCATATTAATCCAAAGAATCTCTTCCAAGTTGTGGTAACTGTCAGTTGGAAATTTTTCTTTAAATTTAACAAAATAAGTTGATATTTACAGTTATTTCTTTCATTGCTAGCTTCGAAAGCTGAAAATTTTAGTAACAATTAATTAATTTAGTAACAAATTCCGAATTTACTGAAATAATATTTAAAACTTTGGTGTCATTAGCCGCCATTTTGAATTTTAACCCGCAAGAATAAGTTATATGTATTTTGTGTTATTACACTTACACGTGCCTGCATACCTTGCGATAAAGTAAAGCAAATAAATATTAAAAAGATCTTCAATAATATTCTAATTAAAACACTGATATTTCCGCGTATATAAAAACAATTAGCGATAACAAAATCCTTGACTCCATCGTAACGTTTTCGTGAACTGTCCTAAATATTTCTGCACAAGGGCAGATCACCGAAAGCCAGTTATTTCTAGATTATTGCCACATATTTATTTAAAAGGATACGATTGCTAAAAGTGTAAAGGGCACGCCTCCGGATATGATAGCGATAAGGCATGGATAGGTCATCTCATTAAAGTTTATAGGTGTAACGCAGATCACCAATTAAAATCGCCGTTGGCCTCCAAAATAAAAATATTTAAAGATAATTTGACTTTATGAACAGCCTTCGACAAGGCCACACTTCGAGTCAACGCTCTTGAAGAGGCGAAACGTGTCGAATCTATTATTTATTCATTTATTAGAGATTTGGCTGAGGTCTACTAAATATTCTCTTTTAGGATCATCTTAATACGGTTTTTTTTTATTGAATAGAGGGTAGAACAGCAGACGGGCCTCCTGATGGAAAGTGGTCACCGTCGCGCATCGACATTTGCAACACCAGAGGCAATGCTGATGCGCTGCCGGCCTTAAAAGTAAATACTTAAAAAGTAAGTAAAGTATTTCCGCATAGTAAATCCTGAATCCATCAATTGCTCCTGCCGCAGACTTTAGTCGGTGTCAGTGTCCAATTACACGCACATTTTTTACACATGCCCGTCTGCTCTGGTGTGTCTTGATGCCTATGTTCTATCCTTTTCTACCACTATCGTCGACAAAAATTTGAGTGTCTGTGCTATAAACATATTTGTCTATAAACATAATCTATTAAGAAACAAAACTCGGATGTGTTTTATTTGTATTTTAATGTTCAAAATTACAATATTTTAAAATAGCTTTTAATAACTGCCGTGAACGAGTATCGGTGCTACCTCATGTCGGAACTTCCATCTTGGCAGACTTTTGTCGCGCGGAAAAAAACGGCCGCCTGCGTTGGCTCTTAGATAATAATGCCTAGTTAAAATAATATTTTCTATATAATAACTAATTAAGATTATTACGATTTGCACGGGTCTTAATCGCATAACCTTTGGCGTGTATTTTTTACCTCTAAATAAAAATAAAAATATAAGTTTGTAGGTCTTTGGATGTGAGGGCAATTTTTTTGAAGTACGGCATTAATAGCCACTTTGGAAAGAGAAGCATTGCGGTTTGCCCTACCCCTATAGGGACAACGCCGTGATTGCATGTCATTCCGAGTGATGGCTTTTCATCTATCTGTCTATTATTATGTTTACTCGTTAGCTGTTTATACAGATAAACCGGACCCCTTCACCTCATTCCAATAGGTTATCTACGTGACGTGGGGGTGTTTTTCCTCGGAGGCCTATAGGTTAACAAATATTTATGATTGGCATAGACAAGTGCCTGTTTGAAAAGGCATTGAATCTTCTTGATGGGAGTTGCTGAGAAACGTGATCTGGCGTTGTCTTAGAATGTCAGATCCCGACCGTGATTTGACGTTTTTGTGGTGTTCAATGCTCTCCAAGGCTTCCTCCGATATAGAAGAAGAAGAAAAAAGAAGAAGAAGACTTCCTCCGATACGTGGACATCAACGCATTATAAGAGTACAGAAATATCAAATTTCTGTTTACATCAGTTTTAAATAGTACCTGAAAATATTTCCGACTGCCCGTACCAAAATTACAGTGGAAAATATCATTAAAACTGCGGAAAATAAGACGAAACATTAATGATAATTAAAAATTGGGAACCAGGTCACTGATAAAATACTTATACATTACTTTTTTGTAAACTAGCGTCCCGCCCCGGCTTCGCACGGTTAGTAAAGCATCAGTGTCGTATCAGAAACTACCCGTGCGAAGCCGGGGTGACTTGCTAGTGTATTATTCATATAAACCTTCCTCTTGAATCACTCTATCTATTAAAAAAAACCGCATCAAAATCCGTTGCGTAGTTTTAAAGATTTAAGCATACATAGGGACATAGGGACAGAGAAAGCCACTTTGTTTTATACTATTGTATGTAGTGATACATACTTATAATACTTAAACACTGAGACACAGGACAAACATCATTAGTTCGTCACACAAATGATTTCATTTTGGGACCGATAATCCCAAGACATGTAGCGTAGAAATCCGAATTGTAAGGCAAGCCAAACCAACAGCTTATAAGCTTATTATTTAAGGCCTAAACCGACCGCAAATAGAGAATTACACGGCTATAAACACCATTTTCTGTTTGACCTTAAATCAACATCACAAACGTCAAGTGTTATTCACAGAGGAAGCTATCTCTCAGATAATGAGGAGTTATTTCTAGAACATGACATTTTATAGTCTTTCGTCAACTTCAACCTTTGACAACAGATAAATGAGAAAGCTACTATAATGTACTATCAAAGAATCAAGTAAGAAACGTGAATGTAGGCGTACATTGTTGTGAAAGATATTTATAGAAATCATATAGCACTAGACGGTAAGGTCAAAACATTGGCCGAGTCTTGATGCCAGCCGATGGCCTATGATCTGACAACTGGTATTTTTTTCCTACATGTATGACGGGATAAACTTAAGGCCCACCTAATGATAAGTGGTAACACAGAAAACCACACAGTGCTACAGAAAACCAGCGCTGAATGGTAAGCTATTTTGCGGTTACAAAACCTCATTCAAAAATTTTAAATGTTTACCTGTGTAACCCTAGCTGTCTCTAAGTAACGCAAAATCATTTTTTTGTATTTCTACTTATGCAGGATATATGAAAAGACCGAGTAGCATATCGTCGCGCCCGTCACCCGAGACGGAGATATAGCTTCTCATGCGCTTGTAATTTCACCGGCATCCACATCCATCAATCGGAACAATAATGTAAGTACGCGTACATCACTGCCGACCTACAGATCATCAGGTGGAGGCAGTACTTCTCTCGACCGTACTTGCCAAATTTTTTTAAGACAACCTCGCTAAATTTGTATAATTAGTTGTTTATACATTTAGTACAATACAATATGTATGGAAATATAATTGATATATCAATATAAAGCATAGTTATTTGTATAATTGTAAGTACATTAGTATGAAGTTGTATTATTGTTATAATTGTATGTTTTCTTTATTCAACGCCACCGTCCTTTATCATTCTTGTATATTTCAGTCCAACCAAAGGTTACCTGGAAAAGATGCATTAAGGCCGCCCATTCTATTTTACAAATGTTGGCCAATTACTTTTAGTATGTTTTTATGTTATTGTGGTGTATGATAAAGAGTTTTCTATGTATATATCTTGTATTAAATGAACTGTCCCAATATCAGCACCGTGCACGGCCTGATCGCTCCGAATCTGATCATCACATGCACGCATAACCTTACACCCACTTGTATAAACTACGTTAAATATTAATAGATTATAACGCCATCTGTTATCAACACATGCTTCAGATATCCAAGTTACAATGGTTCTCGCTTGCTAATGGTTTACTTTGTTTTGTTATAGTGACATAGATGGCGCTACAAAGATCAAATCACTAAACCAGGAGAGGAAACAGATGCAGATCTAGGCAGAAGCTTTATCGGCGAATTGCGAAGCTCGAAGTTACTGGTCAATACATCAACGATGAAATCACTTCCTATCTATGTGAATAACATGCAGCGCGGCATCAAAAATCAAGTTCGTCGCGTCCATAGGTACCCTTAAGATTACTACACGTCCCGGGTGGTGCAAAACGAGCAAATAAAAGTAGCAGTAGAACTTGGGACATGTTCGTCTGAAGAACTGCTTACTGAGAACTGAGTGCTGCTTCCAAACCTGATAATCTGCCAAGCAGTAATGCACTCGAATTGCTGTGACCCGGTGGGAGGGTGTGGACAACTGAAACCACAGGCGCAAGAGACATATCATGTCCATCTCGGGTCACGGGCGCAACAGGGACGACTTGGATGTTCTCATACTTAGGTCAGGGAGGACCTGAATCGTATTGCTGTTGTTATGTGCAGGGGTAACCAAGAGGGCCTTATGTCTCGTCACTTTTGTGATATAACGTCATTTTGGGAACAGCAATCACGCCTACCTGATGGGAGTGGTGGCCGGTGCCTTTAAACAACAGCAATACGACTCAGGTATGAGCAGAAACATGAGCAGACCCAAGTCGCATCGTGTGGCCATGCCATTTTGAGACGAGTAACGACTCGTGTGCCTGTAACTCCGACTTCCACACCCACGGAAACACAGCAGTTACCAGGTGTGGCAGTACTTCTCCGGACGACCCTGGCACAGGTTCTACTGCCATCAAAAGCTTTCTTATTATGCTTACCGATTTGTCCTTAGGTTCCTTCGTGTGCAGGTTGTAGAGAGTGCCACGCTTGTACTCGTCCCCACACACGTAGCAGACTTCAGTCATAGAGTTCTTGTCCGGCATCGAGAGGTCCAGGATGTCGCGGTCTGACGAAGAGTTGGAGTTGCCGCTGTACACCGAAACAGTCGACCTGGAATGGAAATAGTACTTACTAACTGCATCGTACGGTGTGCAGTTGATCAGACGGGAATATTTCACTTTTTCGTGATACAAATGAAGTAGCTCACCCTGGATTAACACAGCCTATGTGATATGAAGGTAGCTAATACCTTGGATTAACACATAGCCTTATTATAACGAAAAAATAAAAGTTTTCCCGTAGGATAGCCCACGCGGTAATACATTGGAGCGGAGGATATTGATGGACATTTCACACAGCGACTTCTAGCCCCAAACTAAGCATAGATAACTGATACAATACTTACATAGTTTTTTTTTTGTAAATACATACATATAATATATATTGACATCCAGACAGAGCTAACATTCATGTTCGGCACACAAACGCTTGTCCTAAGTGGGAATCAAACCCATGACCTACAGAAGGCAGAGCTGACCAACTGAGCTACGGCACCAGTCAGCCAGCAACAAAAATTGTAAGATCTTTTCATAAACATCCTTTTAACTAATAAATATGTCTTCGTTCGTTCGGCCATGCAAGCGGAGGTCTGACCTGACGGCGTCCAGGTACCCGGCCGGCTCGGAGGCCCCCGAGTGCTGGGACCCCACGGATATGACGGACGGCTCCCGCGCCCGCAGGTCCAGCACGCCCTCCTCTTCAGCGCCGGCGCCGGGGAACCGCGTCTGTACCACAACAACACAATCACAAATAAATAATAATAAACGTTTACACACTCATACCTCTGCACTAGGATTCCCTGTGTCGCAGATGGCATGGCTACTACCAACTAAGCCACGGAGCCGTCAAGTTGAAATACTTACATACATATTTCCTCGTATCTTAATTATGTACCTAGGTTCACAAACCACAATACATGAAATGAAAGGACATGAAATGAAATGAAAGGAAATGAAATAAATAGTATAAAGCACAGTCACCGTTTTCGTCTTTTCGTTTATCCGCTAACTTCTAAACTACGCAATGGATTTTGAATCGGTTTTCACTATCATTTACAGATTTTTTTTTCTAGAAGGTTTATCTTATTACATTAAACGAGCAATTCTTTTATATTTATTTATTTCGCGTAACTCGGAAACGCTAACGATTTGGATGAAATTTTGTGTTTAGTTAGAGTTTTGCTGTTAAATTTAACTGTTTAATTGTAATTCTTATATTATAAAATTGCGATTTTTTACAAAAAAAAAAACGCTTTAGTCATAGGAAACCTAGAGAAGCTTGGTCACCCAGGTATTTTTTATATACAATAGAACCTGGTACATACATATTTCACTACTATATAGAGAAAAGCCGAGAATTTCAATGATTTATAATGATGTAAAAAACATATTTTTGGGCGTTTATTTTACTAATGCTAACCAAACCTTACGAGATAAATCAGAACGTAGTACATAAGTACTACGGAATGTACGTCACGCACACCGTACAACCGTGACGTAAATGACGTTTTGTGGAACGTTTGCGAGCCTCATGTAATAGACCTTCATCTCTGACAACTATAGTCAGACCGATTAGTCAAAGTCAAAGTCAAAGTCAAACTCATTTATTCCTTTAGATCTCAAGTATCATTTGGACACGTCAAATTTTACACACGCATGTACACATATTCGTGAGCATATAACGTGTAACAGGAACTCCCAGGCATATTACATGCACACAGACATGTCAAATTACAGTCAGTTTTCATGTTTAAGCTTATCTTATTTGTTAAGTTTACGTAGAATCGCCCGTTCTCTTACCCTAGTTCAGTGTTTTTCAACTTCTTTCATGATACAGCCCCCTTAGTATGAAGAAATATTTCGCGACCCCTACCCGTTGCTTTTTTTCATGTATTTTATTTTGTTAGAATTCAATCTAACATATTCATTTTCATAATGATTTATTTCATAATAATTATTGCTTTTTGCTGCAGTAGTTTTTCCAACCTTTTGCAACTCCTATAGAAGCTTCGCGACCCCCCTAAAGAGGCTTCGTATCCCCCAGGGAGTCGCAACCCACAAAAAAAACACTGCCCTAGTTTATAACCCACCGCGCGTTCTTAGAAACAACAACATAGGTGTAACGTTTCCTCGAACAAGTCGCGGCAAGCGGCGATCTATTCTCAAACCTATAATTTTAGCACTAAATCGATAAATTGGCGCCTTGCTTGGATCACTTATTTAAGGCGATTTAACAATCTAGGCCAGCGAAATATATACGTTTATTTACTATTAACCATTATATACCAAGTAGTTAGGGGTAAGTATGGGGTAGGTACGTGACTGAACGAGCTGAGGACTGGTATATGGCGACCCCCGCCCATGACACCAGTAATGCGACTCAGTATAAGATTTGAATCTTACACTGAGTCGCATTCATCCTGCTGCGTCCATCACCTGAGACGGGGATGATACGTCTCATGCGCATGCGATTTCACCGGCACCCACACCCTTCCACCGGAACACAGTAATGCGAGCACTACTGCATGGCGGCAGTTCCAGGTGTGGTGGTAGTACTTCTCCGGACGAACTTGGCACAAGTTCTACTGCTACTTTAGGTTGCTCCTTAAGCACCACCCGGGAGGTACGCAAGGAACTCAAAGGGTGTTCACCTACGGATGTGGGGTCTCCCGAGGTATGTGTTGGAACACAAAGGGTGCAAGACCCTCCAAATCATGGATGCCTCCGATGAGGCGCTGACTAGAATGAGTTACTGACGCCCGTACTTACATTATTGAACTTATTGTTGACATGGTTGGTCTCTTTCTCTTCTTTCCGGTAGGGGGATGAGGTGGGGGGTGCGGTAACCTGAAAACCCAAGTTAATAAAATAAATACGTTTTCATGGTAATTTCACAAAGCGCCATCTAGACCCAAACTTAGCTTCGCTTCTATGGGAACTTTTTACTGATACAATAAATAAACTTTGCACATACTAACTGACCGGGCCACGCGTTGCTGTGGCTAACGTTTTTGTGATACGATATTATAATTTGCAACAAAATAATATTGCGATCATAAATTGAGATGTGAGCTATCCTATCTTTCAAGTTGGATCAAACTGCACACGGTGTACAAATTTGATACACTATATCGGTTATTGTGATTAAACCATGATAGCTAGATATATGTTCTCGCGGACTTTTTTGTAGGTCTTAATGGGATCTACAAACCCGTAGTACAACATTTTGTTCTATTGTCAATAGTTTTTGCAGCGCACGCAAAAATAGGATTTCGATTTTACACCTTGTGTTACAAAATAGCAATTTACTTACGGGTCCCTAATTTTGAAAAAGAAAAACATAGCCTATAGCCTTCCTCGATAAACGGACTACCCAACACTGAAAGAATCATTCAAATCGGACCAGTAGTTCCAGAGATTAGCGCGTTCAAACAAACAAACTCTGCAGCTTTATAATATTAAGTATAGATTATACATATAATGCATATTAACACAAAGACACAGAACAAACATTTATGTTTGTCACGCAAATGCTTGTCCTGGGTGGGAATTCCGTCCGTCAAATATTCACATAAAAAAAAACACGGACCCCCCAATCAGAAATATTTGAGTGATACTTACATTATTAAACTTATTATTGACATGGTTAGTTTCCTTCTCTTCTTTCCTGTAAGGGCTGGCGACGGGGAGGGAGTTCCCCGGGTCCAGGGGGTATGGGCGGGAGGTCGGCCGGGGGGACGCGGGCGTGTCGTCTCGGCTCCCGTCCCCCGTCAGACCCAGGACTTGGGCTGCGTACTCCCCCTGGAAGGTCATGTCAGCTCCTGGGGGACAACACGTAATGGTCACTAGTGTACTATTGATATGACATATTGTACGACATATATTTTTTGATATTACGGTTTATGTATAAACATGCATATCTTTTTACAACATTGTTCGATTTTGATGTGTTTATAAATGGAATTATTGAATTATTTTCCTTTACTTTTAATAAGTTATTATACTATATTTATTTTTCTACTCTCTTCTAAACTCTCTACAACTTCAATAAGAATGAGAAATACGATAACGAAAATGTTCCTGCTTGAGTCATTTTTATAAAACAACTACTTCCTACGGGAAACGTACATTTTCCCGGGATAAAAAGTAGCTTATATGCTAGCTCGAAGCGGTGTAGAAAAATATCGTGAGGAAACCGGCATGTCTTGGAACCAAAAATTCCAAGACATGTGACATCTACCAATCCAGCTTGGGCTCCCGTGGTATATCAGAGCGCATTCACCCTCAATTATAGAAAGTAGGCCTTTTTCCCTGCAGTGGGAACATTAGAGGCTGTACAAACAAACAAACTTTAAACTAACCACGAATCCGTGTAAATAGGTATATCAGTTGCAAATTAATGCTTTAGAAATGAGTCAGTTAGCAAACCTCACGGCAAGTAACAATAAACAGTATAAGTTATCATAACATTAACGAAATAACCGAAGACGGAGCTACGTGATCGTGCCCACGTGGTGGAAGAAACTTTCCCTCGAATTGAGTCACGTTGATAACTAATTAATTCGCATCCAACTTTAGACTTCCAGAAATCGAGGTTTCGTAAGAAATTGCACAACCTTCTACACAATTATAAGGTTTAGCTACGAATATAGCAAACTGAAAATATAATTAAATGCATAATATAGGGGTGTCTCATAAGTAATGTCGGTTTTCATTTGTGAAAATTCCTACGCCTCAATTTAAACATGTCGTAACTTGTTAAGACTAGTCTCTAATTCTGTGAAGAGTACAATTGCTTTACTTTCTTTTAATCATTCTCTCTTTGTTTATTGACGACGCAGTACGTTTTTATAATAAATAGTATGGAATGCGAATAATGTCTTAACAATACACGAATTTCATATTTATCGCATTCCATACTATTTATTATAAAAACGTACTGCGTTAAAAACGTACTGAAAATAATGTAAATCTTCTTTTTATGTGAAGTTGTGAAGGAACGAGCTGAAGGCCTGGTGGTAAATGGTTACCTCCGCCCATAACAACAGCAATACAATTTGCTACCATTGCTTTGATCGTGGAGAAATGACTGCATTTCTCCACGTACAAAAATAATGTTATGGTGGCAGTAGACGACTTATTATGTAGCTACTAAATATACTTAATCAGTACTTCTGCTACAATTCGGAGCCATACAAACTATTTCACAAGTCATGCCTGCGTTATTCAGCAGAAGAAACAATCACGTACTACGATGGAAGCCATACAAACTCCAACGGAAACTGTGTCCGAACATTCAGTACTAATTATAACGCAATCTGTGTGCCAGATCTAGTTACATAAACCGGCGCAAACCAGTTATGAGTGCGCTAAGGAAGTTTCATTCATAAAAGTGCATGAGCTCAGCTGATTGGCCGATTTAATTACCGTCCCCCATACGACTGGGCCAGACGCTGGCCCAATGAGCTTGGTTCGAATACTGATTTAATATCGATCTTTCGAATAATCGATCTTTCGAAGTTCGATCTGTAATAATCGGAAAAAAATAGCGTATTCTTAATTGTTCATATATTATTTGTTTATTTATAATAACAATCATTTATTTCAAATAAATTAAAATCCATAATCAAGTAAATCAATTAAACACAAATATATATGTTCTCAAACTCAAAACAAATAATATTATATTAACACCCAAATAAATAAAAAATTTACTGTATGTATGTTCCGTCTATTTACTATTCGTAGGATATATATACCTCTGTAAATATTTTTATTAATTTATTTTGAGATAATTATGTACACCGCCAACCAACTTTCCAAGCCACACATTTCTCTTCATCTTCTGGAAGATATCGCTTCGAAGCTATAATGCCGCCCATTGTGCATTATTGTATAAGATTCCTTGTACATTTATTTATCTTGGTGCAATAAAGTATTTTTGTATTGTATTGTGTAGATAGAAACAGATTGCTGTTATCTAAAGGCGGCGGTAACCGCTTAACATCCGGAGAATCGCCAGCTCGTCACATCGTATTCAAAAAATCTTTTTAATACGATTTCAGTGTGACGCAAAACCCATTTATAATTGAGTAATGAATGTCGTCGATCTATGAGTCTCATTCATTCATAATTCATTCATTCATTCATTCATAAACTGTTGCCCTCGACCTGAGCGGGTGAAAGTGATGCTTCACTCCAAGGTCGCAGGGTCCAAGAATCCAAGCAGCTAATGCCAATATATGACCTACATCAACTATTGCAAATCGCCGTTGTATGGACAGAGAGAGATTTTGCTAAGAAAGATTAAATAGCTTGGCGCTAAATTACTATAAATCATTTATTACCTGATTGTGCCGGGAGCGGTATGTTTTTCGAGTGTGTTTGTATGTATTGGGTGTGTGAATATGACTCCGCCCTTTCTCAACAGATGTCGTTTTTAGTATTGTTTACGTGTACTAATAAATGACCATACTTGTATTCGATAGTACTGAATGTCAGCTATCTAACGCATTTTATGATATTTGGTTGAAGTGTAAGCAACAATTGTTTTCACCTTTTCGAAAATGTCGGTTTTTATTCCAAATAAACGTCATTTGCGGGAAGTGTTATTACATTATTTTATTGCGAAGAAAACTGCAGCGGAAACTTATCGTTTGCTTGTGGAGATTTATGGTGAGCATGCTCCGTCTAATACAACTTGCAAGGAATGGTTTCGACGATTTCAAAATAACGATTTTAGTACTGAGGATAAAGAACATGGAAAACCACCAAAAAAATTTGAAGATGCTGAATTGGAAGCATTATTGGCGGAAGATTCTTGCCAAACTCAATCAGAATTAGCTGCAGCATTAAATGTTGATCGTTCAACTGTTGCAAAGCGTTTACAAATGATGGGAATGATTCAAAAGGCCGGTTACTGGGTTCCACATGATTTAAAAGAAAGAGACATGGAACGTCGGAAAACCATTTGTGAAATGCTGCTTCAAAGACAGCAAAGAAAAGGATTTTTGCATCGGATAGTCACAGGAGACGAAAAATGGATACACTACGAAAATCCTAAACGCAAAAAAGCTTGGGTGAAACCAGGCGAACCAGGCCCATCACAGCCAAAAATAAATATTCACTGTGCCAAGGTCATGCTCTGTATTTGGTGGGATCAGAAAGGTATTGTATATTATGAGTTGCTCAAACCCTCTGAAACTATTAATGGAGAAGTTTACCGACGACAACTAATGCGTTTGAAGCGAGCCATAGAAGAAAAACGACCAGAATGGGTGAATAGACATAACAAATTAGTTCTTCAGCATGACAATGCCAAACCGCATACCGCAGAAGTCGTAAAAAGATATTTAGAGGGACAGGACTGGGAAGTGTTACCCCACCCGCCATATTCACCAGACATAGCTCCTTCGGATTACCACCTATTCCGGACGATGCAGACAGACCTTACTGGAGAAAAGTTTACTTCATGTGAAAGTATCAAAATTTGGATTGACAACTGGATAAGCTCAAAAGACCAGGACTTCTTCCAGCAAGGAATACGAAAACTACCTGAACGATGGGCGAAGGTTGTAGCTGCAGATGGAGCATACTTTCAATAATTTTTTTTTTTAATTTTGTAAGCGAACAAATGTGTTTTATTTTGACAAAAAGGGGCGGAGTCATATTCACACACCCAATATATAGACTAAAAGACTTAATGTATTTTAGCATGAGAGGTGTCTTTGGATTCGCCCAATTTCCCGTGTGAATGAACCAGGCTATATCAAAATTATAAAAAAATAAAATGTCCCGTTCTTGGGCGTATTCACAATTTTTGTTTTCTCAAAACCTATCATGCGTGGTCGTATTGCAAGGTTTTGTAAATGGATGCATAACAAATATATGCATGTTTAAATGTATTTTGTATTTGTATTTTCACGCAGTTGAGTTTTTTGTTTTTCTGAATAATTTCTTATTTATAAGTGTAGTTCCATATAAGGCCCACTCTCGGCAAATGTCAATAAAACGTAATTAATGTCAACCATGAGTCAATCCATTCATGAACCAATGCCCTCGACCTGAGCGAGAGAAAGTGTAGCTTCCAGCCAAGGTCGCAGGGTCGGGCTCCAGTTTCAAACTAATGCCGGTACGACCTACGTCAACTTTTGCAAATTGCCGTCGAAAACGGCAAAGATTAAGATTGATTTTCGACTTTCCTATGCTTGTCTGCAGCTGGGGACAGAATAACGTGGAAATCAGATATGGCAACACTTATTCGTGAACCACCATAGACACGACCTTCAGCTATGGCCACGACTAAGATGAAAATGCTTGTCTGCTTTAGATTCAGACCAAAGTTCTTGTGTTTTTTGAAATATTATTATATTTCATTAATAAACTTGATTGATGGTTTTATTAAACGGCCAACGGCGTCATTGGAAGTTTCAGGTCTGTATTACATTAGCCGCCATAGTTCCCGCCATTATCCAATATTGGCGCAGTTCTTTTTTTTTTCTTCACCCACTGCCTGTGACCGCGACATTCACTCTATTCTGCCATATCGTCCGGTATGGAAGAATGAGAGTAAATATTCGTTTTCGATGATGATTTTTAAGGAATGATTAATTTAACTAGAGGAAAGTGTCGGCCGCGTTATTCGTGGAATAACAATGACGGCGACAAGGTTACCACTTGGTAATCTAAGTAGTAACCCCAGGTGAAAACTGGCACATAAATTCTGTGCCAAGTTTTAGCCAACTTAGGGAAAAATACATATAAAACGAACAATGCATACATCCTTTCTTTGACAGTCTCTACATAATCGTGTTATTATCCCTCGTAACATTTCCATACCATCAAATACCTTTCAACTTTTCTAGCATAGCATTTGAAAAGCTTTAATTTTGGGAGTAATTCAAATTACGCACATAAATCGTGTCGGTGACGCTCTCAGCACCCGCGTTTTCATCAAGGTCACATGCAGCCAAAGACATATTAAAAAAAAAAAAAAACCTGCTTTCTTGTCAACACCCAAATTTCAACAATAACCATTTGAATTTAACGTCTGTAGGAATATACGTGTAGGTAGGTAAGGGGTGTGTTAGCCTACTAAAAGAGTATTATTCGTTATTTCAAGCCAAAGGACGTGGTAGGTAAACAAATAATACACAAAAGAATGTGTTTACTTTCGACAGGTCGGCGTGTTGTTGTACAAAATACTTTTGACAACAACAATGAAACACAGTTGATAGATTCACGGTGTGCTACAAACGCTCGTCTATTCAGTAAAAAGAGAATACTGTATGAGTAGGTAATTCATGTGTTTTTATAAATAGGTAACATTATGATTTAATATTTTGGAGTGAATGTGTGCTGAACATAAACAAACAGAACAATCATCTACATTTATTCGTCACAAAACGCTTCTACTGGGTAGGAAATCTCTAAATATCACTACATAGTATAAAACAAAGTCGCTTTCTCTGTCCCTATATCCCTATGTATGCTTAAATCTTTAAAACTACGCAACGGATTTTGATGCGGTTTTTTTTAATAGATAGTGATTCAAGAGGAAGGTATTGTATATATGTATAATATACTAGCAACTCACCCCGGCTTCGCACGGATAGTTTCTGATACGACACTGATGCTTTACTAACCGTGCGAAGACGGGGCGGGTCGCTAGTTTAGTATAAAGCAAAGTTGCCGTTTTCGTTTGTCTGTCTCTCCGCTTAGAACGTACAGCGCAGTAGGGAGTAGGTACCATTGGAACTGTGAGGACAGACAAACTTTTTGGCCGCTCTTGCAACATCCCATGCCTCTGTTCCAAATAATTCTAAATATGTGTCGTCTGTTTGTCTGTCGTACGAGGGCGGCCCGCGACTTCGCCCGCATTGAAGCTATAAATATCGCGAGCTGGCGCCGGCGATTGAACTCGCGTGCACTGGTTGTGTATTTTACGCTTTAAACTTTGCACCTATTAGCTATAAATAATAAAAAGACGGTTACGCACTCATATGCCTGTACTAGGATTCCGTGTGTCGCAGATGGCACGGACAAATACAGAAACAAAATACAAATAGTTTTTTTGGCAATGTACTATTCTTGTTTGTCCTATGGCTTTGTATAAATAATATACATGAAAATGTATATTCTTGTATATTTATACACAGCGATAGTCCTAAACTACGAGTAAGTATAGCTTTTACTGTGGGAATCAGATTTATGATACAATAGTAATAGTAAATAATATAAAGATACATACATTTATTTGCGAACATGCCATGATCAGCTTTACAATTTCAAATTTTCTCTCGGTACATTATACATTAATTAAATTTTAAACAAATTATATCAAGGCTATTTATTTATATCAAGGCTTTTATAATAATATTGGGTGTGTGAATATGACTCCGCCCCTTTTTGTCAAAATAAAACACATTTGTTCGCTTACAAAATTAAAAAAAAAAAATATTGAAAGTATGCTCCATCTGCAGCTACAACCTTCGCCCATCGTTCAGGTAGTTTTCGTATTCCTTGCTGGAAGAAGTCCTGGTCTTTTGAGCTTATCCAGTTGTCAATCCAAATTTTGATACTTTCACATGAAGTAAACTTTTCTCCAGTAAGGTCTGTCTGCATCGTCCGGAATAGGTGGTAATCCGAAGGAGCTATGTCTGGTGAATATGGCGGGTGGGGTAACACTTCCCAGTCCTGTCCCTCTAAATATCTTTTTACGACTTCTGCGGTATGCGGTTTGGCATTGTCATGCTGAAGAACTAATTTGTTATGTCTATTCACCCATTCTGGTCGTTTTTCTTCTATGGCTCGCTTCAAACGCATTAGTTGTCGTCGGTAAACTTCTCCATTAATAGTTTCAGAGGGTTTGAGCAACTCATAATATACAATACCTTTCTGATCCCACCAAATACAGAGCATGACCTTGGCACAGTGAATATTTATTTTTGGCTGTGATGGGCCTGGTTCGCCTGGTTTCACCCAAGCTTTTTTGCGTTTAGGATTTTCGTAGTGTATCCATTTTTCGTCTCCTGTGACTATCCGATGCAAAAATCCTTTTCTTTGCTGTCTTTGAAGCAGCATTTCACAAATGGTTTTCCGACGTTCCATGTCTCTTTCTTTTAAATCATGTGGAACCCAGTAACCGGCTTTTTGAATCATTCCCATCATTTGTAAACGCTTTGCAACAGTTGAACGATCAACATTTAATGCTGCAGCTAATTCTGATTGAGTTTGGCAAGAATCTTCCGCCAATAATGCTTCCAATTCAGCATCTTCAAATTTTTTTGGTGGTTTTCCATGTTCTTTATCCTCAGTACTAAAATCGTTATTTTGAAATCGTCGAAACCATTCCTTGCAAGTTGTATTAGACGGAGCATGCTCACCATAAATCTCCACAAGCAAACGATAAGTTTCCGCTGCAGTTTTCTTCGCAATAAAATAATGTAATAACACTTCCCGCAAATGACGTTTATTTGGAATAAAAACCGACATTTTCGAAAAGGTGAAAACAATTGTTGCTTACACTTCAACCAAATATCATAAAATGCGTTAGATAGCTGACATTCAGTACTATCGAATACAAGTATGGTCATTTATTAGTACACGTAAACAATACTAAAAACGACATCTGTTGAGAAAGGGCGGAGTCATATTCACACACCCAATATGTGTTAATATGTATTGTATGTATGTAATACATATTAACACAAATTAATTTAAGTATTAGTAAAGTAATTTAAGTATTCTATCAGTTATCTAGTTCCCATTATACAAGCTATGCTTAGTTTGGGGCTAGATGACGCTGTGTGAAATATGTCAAACATGTTCTAACCTAAACAAACCCGAACGAATCTCGGTCGCCAGGTACATACAATAGACATATTAACACTGAAACACAGGACAAACATGTATGTTCCGCACCTACAGAGCCACAAACTGAGTCGTAAAGTCATCCATTACGTGGTATCGACCGCTTACTGAAAACAGCCTCTGTACAGCAGCCACTTTAGCAAAAAACACGCGTTTGTCCACATTAAAACAATACAAGGTCTCTTACAGCACAATGGTTTTAATGTTTAACGCACCTATTGTTGCCACAATTCGCAATACAAGACAATATGGCGAATTAATGTTTGTTCAAAGGAAAAAGTCGACAGCCAAAGTTGCTAGCGATAAGTTCTTTCAATGCCACAGGCCTTATCAAAAAGTTGAATACATTGTATATCTTAGCTTAGATACAAAAAAAAAACAAAATGGTTTGAAGTGTGGTGATGCTTAGACGTTATTTACAGATAGAATTTACGCAACTCTCCGCTAGATGGCTGACCATTAAGCGGCTTTTTCGGAGTGCACTTTAAAAGCCATGTTGGCCTTCAGGTGGCTTGATAACTTCGACACGAGATTTGGACAATTACTTATTTTATTTTTGCTGATTAAACTTAGAATCTGTACCTTTTTACCCGACTGCTCCAAAAGGAGGTGATGTTTTTAGAGTGTATGTATATGCGCCCTGTAGCCCAAACGGCTCAATGGATTTTAGCTTGAGACATGCTGAGAGATGTTGCTAGATTCCTCTTAATTGTGAGGGTAACACTGGCTAAAATAAAATGTCCGATTTTCGGCCCCATATCCTGTGTGAAAAAATTTTTTTTGCACAAAACCTATCGAGTGTGGTATCATATACCACGTAATACCACGTTAAAACGCCATATAGTATACTACACATTCACTCTCATTTCCCGAGAGTAGGCCGGTGTCCCTGCAGGAACAACAGTCTGATATAGAATCATCTATTACGTACCAAACAAATCCTTTACAAACAGTAAAAACAGAATAAATATTTTCCACACGCAAAAACAGCCAGCGAACGCAAACGCAAAAACAATCTTTGAATCATATCAAACAAAAGCCGGCGCACAAAAATAAATACAAAAGATAAACGGGCGGTCCGTCTGTCCGTCATCCGCGGAGACAAAGCGAGGATTAACTGTTAGGATAATCCTGCGGACCTCGGCTGGGAGGGAGTATAATATTTCATAACACAGCCTGCCTCGCGCCATAAAAAAGTAATGACAACGTCAGTGGTGGAATGCTTCGCTTGCCAAAGCCAGAGCTAGAGAATAGATGTCGATGATTGTCTACCTACATGGAGTTCTGCAAAGTAACGCTCGAATACAGGGTTGTATGTTACATTGACTGGCCTCGCAGCTCAGCTAGTAGCTCTGCCTTCTGCGCTCAGGTTGTCGGTTGGATTCCCACTCAGGACAAGCATTTTAGTGATGACTATGCTTCTGTGTCTGGGTGTTAATATGTATTTACAAGAAATATATGTATTCTATCAGTGATCTAGTTACCGTATTACAAGCTATGGTTAGTTTTGTGAAAAGTCCGTGAATATTTATTTATTAAAAATCCGGGAAAATCAATCCTATATTAAACTCCATTAGAAGCCTAGTACTGGCACGTAAAGTGCCGCAGCTCCGTGCGACGGTGACTTAATAGAACGAAGGTTCTATTGTACCATGCCTTTGAATCTAATGGTAAGCTTAGATATTTTCTAAGATATTTCACCACTTTTGGTGAAAACTGCTAACATAAATTGTATTGAAGGCTTGTGTGAGTGACGACTAGTGTTATAAAATGGCACTCACCCACACATAGCTAATGTTTAGGCATCACCGTTGATTGCAATTCTGTTTGGCTATCCTCTTTAGTTTCAATTCTACTGTGTGAAACATCTTTGATCTACAATTGACATAGCGAAACACACTGATACTTCGGCACTACGATTCCCTGTCTCAGATGGCATGGACACACAGATAAACAACGGTCATCTTTTATAACGTATCCAAAATTGTACATTAATAACAAACGGAACAAACCGCGTGCGCTGTATCTCGGATTAAAACAAAAAACAATTAAAATAAAAACATTTTGGCAAAATAAATACAACCCGTTTCAAACTCCGTTATCATTCGTTTCGTTGGTAGAACGTTGTTCCATATGCATTTGCAATACTGTGTACACTACGTGCGTGGAAATGGAAAATTAAGCAACCATTAAACAACTGCTTTATTAGTCCAACTATGCATTCAAAAATGACTTTTAGAAATACCTTAGCTGGCAAACACACTTTTTTTATAAAGGAAACCTTAGATCATCACTGATCATATGCCCTTGAAATGACCTAATTATTTAATGTTTCTTTGCAAAAGTTTTGTATTCTCTTCTTCAAATGTATTAAATAAATAATTTTTCATTCATTTCATTCAATCATTCACTCATATCCCTAGGATATTCTGCAGGTGGCATGGACAAACAGAAACACATCACACGCCCAAACTCCGAGAACAAACTTCACGTGAACGAGATCTTCACCAGTGCTTCTGGCTAGAATCGAACCCTCCTTGCTTCGAAGGCAGGCCGTTCCAACGCGTACATATTCAGCGAGCCTTTCTCCACGGTTTATGTTGCTAATTGTTTGAGGCCTCCGGCGAAATCCCCACAATTTCAAAATGGAACTGAGAACGTTGATGTTTTCTCATTTATTTTATTAAATCCCGGATATTTCTGCCTCCCGGACGAAACCATTGTGAAATTTGATTAATATTCCAAGAAGGCTTTTCATATCGAATGAAATATTGAAATTCTTATTATTGATTTAGTTTGGCTTCGTCCCGTTTATAAACTCGTCGGAGCTCTATGAATCCGTAACTGAGTTAGTAGAAAAATCTATAATACCTAATGCAATGATATATTTTTGAACATTCATATTAGATGTATTATATTAGTCATGCATATTCTATTATAAGATAAAAATAGAAGATGTATGATGAAGTTATGTACCGTAATATTTTTTTTTTTTTTTTTTTTTTATGTGATTGATAGTCGGAACGAGCTGAGGGCCCACCTGATGGTAAGTGGTGACCCTCGCCCATGACAACAGTAATGCGTGCGACTCAGTATCAGATCCAAATCTTTACTGAGTCGCATTCATCCTGCTGCGTCCGTCACCCGAGACGGAGATGATACGTCTCATGCGCATGTGATTTCACCGGCAGCCACACCCTTCCACCGGAACACAGTAATGCAACCACTACGGCTTGGCGGCAGATTCCAGATGTGGTGGCAGTACCTCTCCGGACGAACTTGGCACAAGTTCTACTGCTACTTCTGGTTGCTCCTTTAGCACCACCCAGGGGGTACGTGTAGGGAATCAAAGGGTACACACCTACGGACGCGAGCAACTGGATTTCACTTAGGATACAGTTTATTTTTATTATTTATTATTTAATATTTTTAAACTGATTTCAAATAAAGGAGGTTCTCATTTCAGTTGTGTTTCTTTTGAACCTTCGACGAAAAAGAAGAGTATTATAAACGACGAGCAACAAAAAGTTGCAGTAGAACTTGTACAAAGTTCGCTCGGAGAAGCACTGCCTCCACGCTTGGTAATCTGCCGCCAACCAGTAGTGCTCGCATTACTGTGTTCCGGTGAAAGGGTGTGACTGCCGGTGAAATCACATGCGCATGAGACGTATCATCCCCGTCTCGGGTGATGGACGCAGCACGATGAATGCGACTCAGTGTAAGTGTGTATCTTATACTGAATCGCATTACAGTTGTCATGGGCGGGGGTCGCTACTTACCACCAGGTGGGCCCTCAGCTCGTTCCGTTCAGCGTGTTCAACTCACATAAAAAATATATTAATATAAAAATAAATATATAACAGCAGACTAATCGTGAAGGACATTTCCCTATTTGGGCACGGAGCGTGACACCGTTTATTCCAGACGAGGAGACATCACGATTTGTACCTACTATCAAATTATAAGCATCTTATATAATGACTCCGTAGCTTGGTTCTAACCCTGCCTACTAAACGAAGGGTCCCGTTCGATTCCCGGCCGGGGAAATGTGGTGTGTTGAGCGTAGTTTGTTCTTGAGTTAGCTGGAGTTTTTTTTTAAATTTTATTTGTAGTATTAATTCATCCAGCTGCGTCCATCACCCGAGACGGGATGATACGTCTCATGCGCATGTGATTTCACATTCACGATTTTGCTAATTCTTTTTTTGTTGTTACGCAAACAAAAAGGATGCGCGGAAAATCTCGATCCGTAGCAGTTATATATAAAAATCAATTGCCGTTCGATAGCCTCGCTGAAACACGAAAACGGCTCGATCGATTTGACTGATTTATAAGTCATTGTGTTCGTAATAGTCTGGGCAAGGTTTTTAAACAAGAGAGTTTTTGGAAAATTCATAGTCGGATATCAGGAAAAAAAATTAAAGATTCAAGGTTTTTTTTTTTGCCATTACGTCGGTCGTTTGATAGCCGATTGTACAATTGTGATTAAAACAGGAAAAAATCGGTCGGAACGCTAGTATATTAAACTAGCGGATACCCGGCGTGTGCTACTGCGCGGTTAAAACTAATACATTTTGTGCCTATTGCATTGTTTTTGTGGTCTAAAACCATCTTCGCATCGCCTTTCTAATGAAACCGATTTAGCGCACCGGTTGGATGGTTTCAAAGTCTATAACGGACGTAGGTAGAAACAATTTGTGTTTTATATAGTAGGATTAGGTACGCTCCGCGGTACCTATGTAATATTCCAAACTAATCTATATCTGTGCCAAATTTCATCCAGATCAGTCGTTCTGGCGTGATTGAGTAACAATCCGTACATTCAAACCTTCGCAACAATAGTAGTGAGATTGTAGAACTTGAATTATGCTGTCTGTTACCCCCTTGTTCGACATTTATCATTCGAACAAGCGAATATAAAACAATGGCGGTCGCCAGAGGGGTATTGACACTTTGTTATTGATCAACTTTTTCTGTATCTGTGCGCGGCTCGTACTGCGCTCATTGAGTTTCATATTTTGACAGTATGCGGGCATAATATAGGTATTTGTTGAATATAACAAATTAAATCACAAGTAACTGCTTAAAAATCGAAATTTCCGACTTTACTTTCAAAGTACTAGTACAAAGACTTTGCTTTGAAATTGACTTACGAAATTGCGTATTTTGCGTACACAATATCCAGTTATTTGGATTTAACAACCAAACTATGGAACCGATTTTGATAAATCGATTTAAATCGATAGAAGAAACCGATTTGGAGAAATTAATTTGATTGATGGCAGAGAAATAATGAACATACATAAAAAAAACATATACAGTGGAACATAAAACCTACTTCTTTGAAGTCCGTTTAAAACTTAAAACCATCAAGAAAGATGAAAGAACCAGAATATATCCAGAAACCACTTGAAGAGATTACTTGATAATGGTGCGACGCCAGGAGAAGAAAAACAAATGAATGGAACTCACCAATGAACGGTTTTCCATCTGTACGCTTCATCCAGTAGAACCGCTGGCTGTGGGGCTTGTTCTCCCGGTCGTACTGCTGCCACTGCTGGCGCAGGAAGGTGTAGCAGACGCAGCAGCTGCGCACTGCGCCGTCCTCGTCCCCCTCGCTGCGGTACCCGGGGGGAGGCGCGTGGCCCCCCAGGAACGGGAAATAAGGCTCGTTGCTCTGTGAACAAGGCATCATGAAATATCATCCGTGCATTTTTAAATCTTTTCTTTTTATGTGACAAATATGACGGGACTATGCGCCCATCTGATGTTAAGTGGTTACCTCCGCCCATAACAGGAATACGACCTAGGTCCTCCGACCCAAGTTAATACCCGTTGCGCCCATCACCCGGACAGAGGGGATGTTACGTCTGTAATTTCACCGGCGCCCGCAACCTTCCACCAGAACACAGCAATACGAGTGCATCACTGCTTAACGCCATTACCAGGCGCGGAGGCAGTACCTCCGGACGAACTTGGCGCAAGTTCTACTGGTACTTAATATTTAATCGTGTCCCATGTCACGTGGTCGAGCGCTTCGACTGGGCGGCATGAGGACTTTCAGATACGAGGGTCGCAGGCCAGGAGGTGAGGATCACGACATTTAACATCTCGCCGATGAGATTAGATACGGGAAGGCCAATGGGTTTGCGAAGTAATTCATGATTCAGAAACTTACGTTAAAAGTAAACTTAAATTTTGTTTTTTTCACCGTATCATACTAGCTTCTCAGTCAGTTTAGTTATAGAAATATCACACAGCGTCATCTAGCCCCGAAATAAGCATAGCGTGTACTATGGGAATAAGATTTCCGATGCAGTACTTGAACAACACCTGTTTTTTTTTTTTCTTAGAAAATAGTATTTCAGTGAGGCTTACTAACATTAGTAAAAGGAAAAGTTTAAGTAACATTTGGATTTAATCTGAATCAACATAGAACAACAATCTGAAATAAAGATTATTATATGTAGTATACATGAATTTCAAAGATTTGTAATGATGTCGTAACAAACATATTTTAGTGCGCTTACTTTGCAACCGCTGGCTAAACCTTACGAGATAGATCAAAATGATGTACTACGGAATTGTGTGACAACATACGTCACACACACTGTACAACCGTGCGAAACCGGGGCCGATCGCTAGTTTATATGTCATAAAGAATGATGAAAGATGTCATAAAGAAATGTAACTTACAAGTGTAAAGAAATTCAAAATAAAATTTAAAAATACAAATAAAATATAAACAGTCATAAAACTGAATTACAAATGTAAATAGGTATGCCTTCTATAAAGATAAAAAAATAACAAAGAATTTAAAACAACAAAAAATAAATGATATTAATAATTGATCATTTTGTGTCTAAAATGACAGACACAAAAAATTACCAATGTCTCTCCATGCCTCTTAGAATTATGTCAACAAAATTCAACAACCATCTCTCTAGAGTACCTACACCCGCATCTTCATGTATTTTTTTTAAACGCTTACACACTCATACCTCTGCACTAGGATTCCCTGTGTCGCAGATGGCATGAACAAACACAGAAACACAAGACAAACACCCAAGACTCGAGAACAAACTTCATGCTCACCACACAATGTGTGCCCCGGCCGGGAATCGGACCCGGGACCCCTCGCTTCGAAGGCAGGGCTACTACCAACTAAGCCACGGAGTTCTTATTCTTACTTCCTCATATACTTTCAATTAAAGAATACATATTTTCACTTCAAAAAAACAGGAAAAGCCTGACCTTATTACCTACAATTTTAGCGTCACAATCTATGGGAAAACATGAGAAAGCGATTATATGGACGTATGGCATGGGAACCAAGCCATGATGCAGACATTGTGGCGCTACAATATCACATTCGACAAGTAAATGATATCGTTCACAAGTTAATTCTGGAAACTGTATTAAAAATGTATACCTGAGGGGTTTCATATACCTCAGTGGCATTTAAATTAGATGTTAGACAGTTTAGTTGTTGTACTAGAACACGAAACGTATTTATTCCTTTAGATCTTAAGTATCGTTTGGAAACGTCAAAGTCTAAAGCTTGGAATTAACGTATAACATATTCACAGGAGTTCTTAGAAACATGACATGTACAGAGACATAATTACAGACAGTTTTCATGTTTTAACTATTCCCTTGGTTGTTAAAATTATGTCTAACTACTGTTCTTTCTGGTTAAATTCAATATTTTCTGTAGCATAACAGAAAACACATATTTTCAAGAGTTTCTTATAACTTTTAGAGAAAACTCTAGCTAGTTTAAAGATTTTAGCCGCTGTCGTAATGAGGAAAAAGAATTGTGCCAACTGATTGCCACAATTATTTTGGTAATTTCGATTGCAATTTTAATTTTGCCCCAAACTAAGCATACTATGGGAACCAGATTACTGGTAGAATTCTTAGAACCTGTGTGCAATAGAAATTATGCCAAGTGCGTCCAGAAAGGTACTGCCACCACACCTGGAATATGTCAAGCAGTAGTGCTCGCATTACTGTGTGTGTGGAAGGGTGTGGGTGCCGGTGAAATCATGCGCATGAAACGTATCATCCCCGTCTCGGGTGACGGACGCAGCATGATGAGTGCGACTCAGTGTAAGATACAAATCTTATACTGAGTCGCATTACTGTTGTCATGGGCGGGGGTCGCCACTTACCACCAGATGGGCCCTCAGCTCGTTCCGACAATACTTTTTTTGCAAGTACATACTCCGTACATATTATTGAAAGATGATTGATTTTAACCCAATTCGATCTGTTTAGTTGCCAACAGCAAGCACATTGTCTTTGCATCACGCTACAATCAAGATTTATCTGGGAATACGAACAAAAAATCCCGCTCACGTGAGTAACCAATGTACCCAATTTACGGTCGCTGGGATGGCCGAAAAACCGGTTTCATCTGGTCGCCAATTGAGAATCTGGTGTTTGACATCTGACACGGGCGCCTGACAATTAAGGCTTAGGGTAACATACAAACGCTACCCTTAGAGAAATACAAATTTATTTTAAAGTAACTTAGAAATCGTATGTTTGTTCAATAAATAGATACACCAAATGCACCTTGTAAAATCCGTTACTTCTTGTCCATCCAAGGTTGTCTGTAAGAGATCGCTCTAAAGCGATAATAACCATTCTTTCACATTAATGTGTAATTTTTATTATTATGATTACTGTTATTTTGTTTGTGCTCAATAGTTTTATTAGGGAATTAATCCCTTTTCTACTCATTAATTCCAATCATTGTATAATTACAAACACCTTGTAGGCGTCTACTCACATTTTTTTATAAAAATTATCAAGGCCTATTAGATAACAGATTTATTTACAATATTTAGCTATTCAAAATAGACAATAATAGCAACCAACTAACTAATAAACCAATAAACAATAGAATTAAAAACAAGTTAAACAAATATTGTCCTTGATTAATTACTGTAAACTCGTAGATCAATTGTAAAAAATAATAATATGCGATTAAAACACAATGAATAATTATTTACCTGCTGTATGAGGGCATTGCCAAGAATTCATTAAAATTAATTGGAAGTAATGCACGTACCGAAAGGGTTAGGGGAACCCTATCTGTCTGTTCTACCCTTCAAAGATCGCAAACCAAGCGTTGCTTAAACTAGCACAACACCCTAAATCGTCGCTAATACAAAAGACTGAATTAAAAAAAACGAAAAAAAAAACGACTTCAATACTTTCATCCCGTATTTTACGCACATTATACCATTGTAAAAACATCGAAATCGGTATAGAACGGGCGAAGAAAAAAACACAGGAAAGCAAAATACGCAATTTCGTTTACGTGGGTGACATATTTTTTCCAGTTATTTTGATTTAACAACCAAACTATTGAACCGATTTTGACAATATTTATATGGGACTAAACTGAAAGCATGTGACTCCAAATAAAAAAAAAACACAGGACAAATAACAGAGAACTGAGATAACGAACATAAAAACATCAGTTCATAAATAAGAGAAAAGAAACAAGACCTGAGACTCGCTGTGTCTCAGTCTTGCAGCGTGGCACCAAGCGAACCATTGCAAGCGCAATAGCGAAATAATGCGTTGGTTCGGGAGACCATGTCGCGCAGCGTAGCAGTAAGCGAAGCTCATTGCCTGTGTGGCTGCGGCCTTACAAGCCATGAATTGTGGCGTTACGAAATTGTTTTGATTTGGTCTAATTTTGCCAAATTGGTTCGCTGGCATTATATCTTTGTATTTCGAATGAGGTGGCCTTGTTGTACACTGACTTCCGAGATGGAGGCTGCTGGTTCAAATCCAGAATACAACCACCGTAACCAAGTATTTAGCATGAAATATTTTAATAGAGCGTGGTGGCCCAGGGGCATAAACGCCGACTTTCAATCTGAAGGTTGCTGGTTCAAACCCACACGTGCACCAATGAGTATTTTCACTTGAAAATTTATGTGCGCAAAACCACTTTCTCGAAGCTGTGACGGAAAACATCGTGAGGAAACCGGCATGGTAGAACCAAAAATTCGAAGACACGTGACATGTGACATATACCCATCCGGATTGGGCTCCCGTGGTAGATCAAAGCCCATTCACTCTCAATTATCGAGTGTAGGCCGATGTCCCTGCAGTGGGAACATTAGAGGCTGTTACGGGGATATTGATATTGAAATATTATAATATTTATCTACATACGCCACCGCTAATATTCGGACACATCACAAGTCAATAATTTTGTCTTAACCGCGTACACACTACTCAGGACTGTGTCGCAGATAATTCAAATTCAAAACGTATTTAGTAGCAGTAGAACTGGTGCGAAGTTCGCAATCAGCAATCTTCGCAATTATTAAATTAAGCAGCTCACGGCGATCGGATACATTAGTCCATAAAAAAGGACCGCTTCGTGATTCAGAAGGCATGTTTGATCCGAGATATAACTGCATTTTGAAAGCCCGGACCATTAAAATTTCATACAAAATGTCCCGTTGTTTATTTGCCATAAACGTTGCAACAAAATTGACTCATTTAATTTCAGGAACCGCTGTTTGCGTTTATTCATTTCCGTCTTTTGCGGTATCCGGCGGCGGCGAGATTTTGTTATAATTTTATCTTAAGTTATTGGAACCTACTTAGATAGGAAGAAACCAACGGGACAAAATGTGAATGAGTGACGGAACGAGCTGAGGGCCCACCTGATAAGTGGTGACCCTCGCCCATGACAACAGTAATGCGTGCGACTCAGTATGAGATCCAAATCTTTACTGAGTCGCATTCATCCTGCTGCGTCCATCACCCGAGACGGAGATGATACGTCGCATGCGCATGTGATTTCACCGGCAGCCACACCCTTCCACCGGAACACAACAATGCAACCACTACTGCTTGGCGGCAAATTCCAGATGTGGTGGCAGTACCTCTCCGGACGAACTTGGCACAAGTTCTACTGCTACTTTTGGTTGCTCCTTTAGCACCACCCGGGAGGTACGTGTAGAGAATCAAAGGGTACACACCTACGGACGCGAGAAACTGGACGAGCAAATACTCGCTCGGATGGGTGACCAGCATACAAAACGAGGAATGGCGTCTGATGTGACATTTTTTTATGATACAGACGGCTCATCGATTTTATAGCTAATATATATCTGCGACACAGGGAATCCTAGTCTGCACTAGGTATGGATGAGTTAAGTGTTGTATACAAATCACGTCTAAATGGGTCCAGCCGTTCGCGAGATAAGCCGGAACAAACAGGCAGACGGAAGGAAAATTTTTAAGAAGCTGTTATATTGATATTACAAACAAACATTTATTTATTTGTTTAGAAACGTGACGTTTCCAAGTAATTTTTATAAAATTCAAGTGAAGTATAATAACTTAGACTTTGCCTGAGGGATCCGTGGGGTGTGGGTGTGGGGATCTCACCTGAGGGTCCTGCTTCACGCGGATGGTGAACTGATCCGTGTAGCCGGCGCCGCCGCACACGAAGCAGACGCGCAGCTCGTCCTGCCTGTGAGCAGACGGCGACGCCGGCTTGCTCAGCGAGCTCTTTATGTACGCCTTGGCTTTCTCCATGCCCTACAACAAAAAATTCAAATCAAATACTGAATACTGAAACGTGTTCATACAAATCAGATTTTAAATCATATGCCTGAAAATCAAAATCCAAATTAAAACCTTTTATTACCATTGTATAAGGTATAATAATTTGTTATTTTTTGGGCAGCCCTAACGAGCGGTCACTGACCGCGCTCACCACTCCGCACTCACACACGCATGCGGTTTTCTACATTTAGGGTTGAACCTCGTCAAGTTTACGTTAAAGTTTGACTTGTGATAACTTGTGACCAAACACGCTGAAGATTGGGAGACCTGGGGGGGTGAGTTCTAGATCAACCTAGACATGCGCTGTTTAAGTATTGTCACAACTTTTTGGAACAACTTATATATATTTATTTATAACCACAATTTTTTACATACTTTACGGAACATAGGCTCGCGAAATAGATACACTGTTTAAAACCGGGACCTCTCGCTTCGAAGGCAGGGCTACTACCAACTAAGCCACTTGTGTTACTGTTTGTCCATGCCATCTGCGACACAGGGAATCCTAGTGCAGAGGTATGAGTGTGTAAAACGTTTATTATTACTATACTATCTCGTATGCACAGACTGTCTGTCGTAACAATATAACGAACATTCGCGTAGTTTATTCAGCTGTCCCTCGAGCCCTTTCAATTAAAGCCTATCTCCCCCTGTTAGTATGCAATATGGTAGGCGTTTACACTATCCGACATATCAGGCACGACCCGATTTATATTCCGACCGATAACGATATCGTGGGCTTTTGTTTTTCTTTTTATTTTATATCGTGATTGCCTTGAAAAAAAAAATAAGAAAAAAAAGGCTCCACGGTATTTTTTTTAAGTAAGAATGTCTTTTTACTCTGGTTCGGCGTTAGAGTAGTTATTTATTAAAACAAGTATTTAATGCGCCATACCTTTTGATCAAAGCTTAGCAAACATTTGGTAGACAAATGAAATTAATGAAAAAATATACGATTAAAATTAAAAATTTATACGTACTTTTACTATAGCGTTCAGTATAAAGAACGATAAGGAAGGCTCTGAAAACATTTTAAAGGCATCTGTCTGCTAAACTAAACACAAAACATGACGGCTCTGTGTCTTGTTGGTTCCCTGATTTCAAATTTAAATTCAAATCATTTCATCATTCTTCGAAGTGAGGGTGAGCATTAAAGTTGATTCTGGGTGTTAGTGTAATGTGATTCTGTGTCGATGCTCACTGCGGGCCAAGAAATCCTTGTACTATTTTAATTCTAGACTACATAAATAAACGCTTACATACTTCTTCTATGAATAGTAATTCTTACATTAGGAGTTTCTTGCTTATTCTTCCCATAGAGGGTCGGGAAGGGTTTGAACAAGTGCTAAACTTAGTAATAAGAACGTATGTTCATGTACGTACATATTTATTTTAAAAAAGTGACGACTCCAACAATTTTTTTTTAAATTCAATGGAAATTTTGGAATGAAATTTGAAATGACTTTGGAGTGTGTCTTTATGTCGCAGTCGCCTGGTGTTAAAACGCCTAATGTCAGTAATTGTTTAGACCCCAACCTAGCGTAAATGATCGATGCAGTTGTGTCCTAGGTAGACAGATAGAATAGCATCTAGATAAGCTGAGGACTTAGCCCCGTGCACACAGCTACTGGTCCGGTCCGGTCTGGTCCAGTTCGGGCACAATAGAGGAAAATTTGACACCAGATGACGCCACCAACGAATTTAATTGACAAGTGCTGATGATGATTTCAATGATTTCATCAATGAAAAGCTCATTGGTGCACGTGGGTTTGAAATTTTGAAAGTCGGCGTATGTGCCCCTGGGCCACCACGCTGTTTTTTTTAATTAAAGGTAAATTGAAACATCGTTTTTTTTTTTCTTTATTTGGTTTATACAATTGTATATCCCAAATAAATTAACAAAAATAATAACAGTAACTAATTGTATTACCCACGAAAATATCCACAAATAACTAAAACTAATTGACTATTTGTTGCGTTCAGAACGAGAACGTGTTTAAAAAATATATATATTGTTACTATTAATTATAATATAATAGTATTATACATATATATGTAATAATAATTAACAGCCATTATTTTAGTAATTAGGTAGATACTAAAATAATGGCATATCTACAAGAACCTATAGGCGTTATTCTTGTGTTTTTGGTACGTTGTATGCCAATTTCTTGCATACCAATATTTTGTATCTGTGGAAGAAGTACGTGACTGGAGTTCAAAAAGAACTTGGTAAATAAATAAAAATTGACATTTCTCAGTGCCTAGCCTGAACTAATAATATAAAAACCTCATGTATGTATTCATGTAGTCTGCTGCAAATATTACTATTTGTAACGGCCGTCGGGAGCGGTTATCAGGATAGTACCGGACCGGCCGGCGTGTGCATAGGGATTGACGTACTTCTGCGTTTGGGACATCTAATGGCAGTCATTAGTCTGACTAAGACATAGGTTTGTCTTGATAAATGGCTGAGCTATCTGGTTCAATTGAATTTGTTATTACGGTAGAAGTTATTGGCATTCAGGACACGAGAAATTACCTATTTTTTTATTTGTTTAAATTTTAATTATGATACACATTATGCATACATAATATATCAAGTAAAAACCAATGGTTATATCAACTGATAACAATTATTTAACGATATATAGGCAAATTATCAATTTTTGGTATATTAAATTTTTTCTATTGCAGTACACCATTTTTTTACCATTTATTGGAAGGAGTAAGTGAAAACATACTGAACTCTGTAGGAGGCGTGGTTTTAGAAAACGCAGTTAAAAACATGCATTTGTTTCAAAGAAATGAAATTTTACAAAAACCAATGAAACCAATAAACCAATTAATAATTCTGCTCGAAAAAATGTTTTACCAATGTTTGAGCAGAACTGATTTTTTTCAAAGAAAAAAACGACTTAAAAACCGAAAATCTAGTTTTCCGCATTATTTTGAAAAAATGAGGTTGGAGTAAAATTAGATACAAGTTGTAGTAGATGTTTTTATAACCTACAAATTTTATGTTTAAATTTTTTCCGATAGCGATTTGAAATAAAAGAATAATTTTCCAGATCGGTCGATAAATGGCGGAGAAATCGGTAAACATACATAAAAAATATATACAGTGGAACATTGTTATTATAAACTATGTGTGTCCCGCGGTTTCACCCGCGTAGATTTCAAGCAGTCTACACGGCTTTTGGTCGATGTGAACATGAATTCAGTTAAATATTAACGAAATGTATGAGGCTGCCAGCGGTCACCATCCCGGACGTCTACCTACGCAGCGCTACGTTTCACGTAGGCGCCTATGTTATACAGAGTGTCTTCAAAAATAAACTATTTATTTTAACCGGAGGAATTCTTCAGTGAAAAAGGCTTTTGATCACTGTAATAACTAACATAATTTTAAACTTTTGACATTAATTAAATAGTAATATTGAATCATAAATGTTTCTTTTTAATTTAATTTGATAATAAATAATTGAAGTGTTTGTTTGCAATGTCTACACTGTCAATGATTATATTGATGATATACGCCATGGCCCGTTGTCGTTCGCTCCACCACACGCAAAATAACTTGTGATATCAATTCAATAGTATGATTAGGCATAAGGACCATTATATTGTTTGTGATGATCCTGTCATGGTCGCGAAAAGAAAGTAATACTTCTATTAGGGGTTTCTTGCTTTTTCTTCCCCATGGTGGGTCAGATAGGGTTTGAACAAGTGGTAACTTGGTATTAAGAAAGCATGCATGTACATATTTATTAAAAAAAGTGACGTTTCCAATATTGTTTTAAGCATTCAACGGAAATAAAGTATTTAGATTTTGATTTCGGCTTTACTCTAGTGAAATGTTCAGGAACATGAAAGTGGGACACCCTGTACGCGTCTGTACAGAACTCGTCCACCTCCCCATCACCGAAACATGCGCACGTATATCACAACTGACAGACAGACAATCCGATCGATACATACACGTGAATTTAAAGCGCGGCACATCGCCCGACACGATCGTATGCGGATCGTATCGCAACGACAAATTCATGAAACGCAGATTTAAAAAAATCAGACATCATGCTAATATTTTAAAGTCGTAAGTTTGTGTGTCTATGTGTGTATGTTTGTGACTCCTCACGCTCAAACGGTTCAACGGATTTGGATAAAATTTTGTACCAGCATAGCTTATATCCTGGATTAAAACGTAGGCTATTTTTGATCCCGGAAAATCGCGGGGCGCAATGTTTCCATAAAACTGAAAAGTTTAATTTATGTTTTGTTAAAGGCGAAACACACCAAAATAAACATATAAGCGAATAATAGCATAGCAAAATTTATAAGTTTAGCGGTATTAAATGTGGGTAATATTAAGTAGATTTTCAGATATTTCTAATCATCCTAACATGAACTTTCGCAAAGTAACGCCTAGATCCATTAATTATATAAAACACTAGCGACTCGCTCCGGATTTGCACGGTTGTACAGTGTCTGTGCCGTAGGTTGTTATACAATTCTGTAGTACATCATTTTGATCTTTCTCGTAAGGTTCAGCTAGCATTAACAATATAAGCGCCCAAAAACCTTTTCTCTATTATAATAAGCAATACATTATAAATCTTCCGGAAGGAACTCTTAAGTGATGGAGAAAAGCGCATTAAAATCCGTAGCGTGGTTTAAAAAAAATTAGCTGACAAACAGACGGACGAAAACATTCAGTTTGCTTTATACTATTTAGAGATACAAGACCTGAAAACACTATTGTTCATGTATGCCACAAATCAGAGTTCAATTGTCATTAAGATAAAATTAATTACATTTGAGATTTGTTTTTGACAAAGAAGTAAACATTGTTAATTGTATCTTGATGAAATAATTTCAACTCATTGTACTGTCCTTATTTCATTAAAGCAATCACAGCCCAAGTGACAGCTCCAAACGAGTTTTATTATCTGTCAATATTTAAAGTTTTTTAGAGAGCGTGGTGGCCCAGGGGCATAGACGCCGACTGTCAATCTGAAGGTTACTGGTTCAAACCCACACGTGCACCAATGAGTTTTTTCACTAGAAAAAAATTATGTGTGCAATACCACTTTCTCGAAACGGTGAAGGAAAACATCGTGAGGAAACCGGCATGTGTTAGAACCAAAAATTCGACGACATGTGACATCTACCAATCCGGATTGGGTTCCCGTGGTAGATCAGAGCCCATTCACTGTCAATTATCGAGAGTAGGCCGGTGTCCCTGCAGTGGGAACATTAGAGGCTGGTACGGATTTCAAGTTTCCAAATATCGCGAGGTGTAAATATATTATGCGTAACACGGGCGGACGCACGGACACTAATTGTCCACCCTTTGTTGTACACGGAACAATAGATATAAAGATATACGTGCATGCATATAGAAGATACATATATATATGTCTGTCTGATTCGGACAGAAGCGCGGCGATTGCAAATCAACTGAATAGAACGACTGAAGCCATCCTTCATTCATTCCTTCCGGTTCCTGTACAGTTCGTTCACGGAAGGTACAATGAACATTGTACTTGACTGGAAAATGCACAAGCCGTGCGAAGCCAAAGAAGAAAAAAAAAACATTTTGTGAGACGAAAATAGATGTATTATCTGTGCCTGTTTTTAACGTACTGCCAAGATGGGTTGTGTTTCGCGCGTATCTTGTATTTGTGTTTGTAATTTTTTTTATTACCTCGTATCTACCAAACGGCTGGATGGATGGCGGGCGTTAAGGTATCGATAGAATCGAAAATTTCTCTTAGAAAAACAAAAGAGAACTGAGATAGGTGTTAAAAATGGCGGAGTTTTGGCGCCAAATTGTAAGTCGTTATTAAAAAAATTGCAGGCCTTTTGCAAATTAGAAACCGAAAGAAAATTAATTGGTGCCGCCTGCTATTATACTTAATGCGGGTATTTAACTAATAACGCTTTCAGCTCATAATTATGTTCTGTTAATCTGAAGTAGAGTTCACTTATTTTTTAGTTTTTAACGTTTTCTATTCTCAATCTTATTTCAGTATTTTTAGTGCATTGCTTGTAATTTGGTAGGTAGCTCATATTATTCAGATTTTCAACCCATTTAATTTACGTTTCTGTTCTTTTTACTCAAACATTTTCTTGTACTGACAATTACAAAGACAACAAATAAACAATTACCCAAATAAAAATACCTTAAATACATTTGCCAATTGATTTTTATTTATATAAGATTGTAATAATCTAGTTTATCATAGAAGATTCCGCATTTACTTTTCCGGTTTACTGTATGACGTACCAGTATAACCTTTTATCTAAACTCCTATACATTCGGAGTTCGAATGTACAAACGACAAAACGCCTTTATTGATAACTGGCTGCAAGCGCCCTTAGACCTTCCACCCCCAGGCCACGAGATATGGCCACAGATAGCCCTACGCTTGTACACCTTATTATAAATTCATAGGGATCACATTTCCAAGCCAAGAAACAGTTATTTCTGATAAATCATCCACTATATAATACACCTTATTGTAATACAATAGGATTCATATTCAAGGTTCCGATTTACCGATCTCTGATGGCTTAGCAATACGATTTTTGACTTTATTGCAATGGAATGGTTGAAGCCGCATTGAACCGAAACATTTATCGGTAGGCTGTTAATTTGCCTTTAATCAATGTTCATTCTTTACATTTTAGAACTTTATAATAATAATGGACATGAATAAAAATATTTCTACAAGGATGTAACACATTTACAAACATTATTGTTCTAAACTCAAACTCATTTATTTCTTTAGATCTCAATTATCGTTTGGACACGTCAAATTTTACGTACATACGTAAGTAAACAAATTTGTGAGTATATAACGTGTCACAGGAACTCATTAGCACATTACATGAACACAGAAAGTCTTCACTGCCGTACACAGTAAGCATTTAACACCCAGGAGTATATCAGCTCGTTGCGCCACAGATAATAATTATAAAAAATAATATAAATATATCGTGTAGCCACACGCAAAAATCTACTCGCTTTAAAATCATTTCTATACGGATCACCCCGAATTCTCGGCAATTGGTTATTGATTTATTTAGATTTTTGCATGTTGTCCTATTCAGATTGGCGCGGTATTGTATAACGTTCATACATATATATATAGGTGGTGGTTAGCGAACGCCAACATGTCGGTATTGGCTGAATACTATTAGCCACAGACAAGCATCCGTCATATCTAGTACTCGTATAGGTACCTCTGCTTCATGGAAACCGCTAGGGGGCAGAACAACTTGTAATATCAATTCAACATTTCAATATCGACGACCAAGATGTAAGGAACATTATTGTTTGTGAACAGGATTATGGTCGCGAAACAAAAGAATCCTTCCATTGGGAGTTCGCATAGGGTTTAAGTGCTAAACTTGATAAGAACATGTTTTTTTTTTATTTTATTTATTTATAAGATCACCAACATAGTGTACATTAATCCAACAAATTAATAAATCATTCATTTACATTGTACAATTCGAATGCCACTACACTTACAGGTGACGACTGCAAGTAATGGGACATAACCGAGTAACAGAAAAAATAATGAATCATGTTAAAAAAAAGCAATATCACAATTATTAAAAACAATATAAGAAAATAAGTAGGTACATATTTATTTTAAAAACTGACGTTTTCAAGTATAAGTATATATAGTACTGTACTCAGAAAGAAAATCGATAAAATACAGCGATGTAAGCAGCTGTAAAAAAAAATGTTATTCATATATATTTATGAACAAACGAATTTTCGATCGAAAACGAAAAGTTACGGACGCGCATAAGGTTCATCAGATGACAAGTGTAAATACCTCCGCCCATAACAACATTAATTCGATTTAGGTCCTCTCAACGCAAATTATCCCTCATAGGGTATTCTCAACACAGTCAAAGGGTATTCACCAAATTGTTGGCCAGCAGCTCTATCCATTAGTTACATACAAAAAGTAGGTAAAATGAAATGGCAACTAGACTAATTACCTATTATCTAGACATTGCAATTAGAAATTTTACACCCATTGTTTGAGTCTCAAGGTTGCTTGCAAAATGTAGATCAGAAATCTTTTATTTTGTGAAACAATTTTATTTTTATTTTTGGATCTTTTTTGCAATAATGTTTACGTGAGTTGGAGCGCGTGGTGGCTTAGGGGTACAGGCAAACCTTGGACGTTGGTTCAAAACGTCTTTTTCTTGTATAAGTGAGGACATATTGAAGAAACCGGTCTTAGAATTGTGACTTTTTCCAATCCAGCTTGGCCTCTCGTTGAAGAACAAAGCCAATTCACTCTCACTTGTCTAGAATAGGCCGATGTCACAGCATTGGGAACTTTGTGGCCACATAGCACACGCATAGTTTTTTATTCATTAGCTACAATTGAATGATTTATCAATTTAACAAACCAACTTTAATATTTATGCCATAAGTTTTTCTTTAAATGCAGATATAATGTAAGTTCTAGCTGCGCCCTGTGGTTACCCGCGGAAAGCGGTTCGCAATTGGCAGAGATATGGCATAACAAACATCCAAAATACAGCCGTAATGAAAACATTTACCAGTGTTAACATCGTTTAAAAAACGTGTAATTGAACACACTAATAAAAAATTCAATTTTAACCATAAACCAAAACCATTTCGTGCTGAACATATCTCAGATGACAAAGAATTAGTTTCTTAATAACAAGAATGCTACACCGTAACACAAAATCTGGCGGAATGCAGTAAAATATCAAGCCTTAAAATAAAAAAAAAAAAGTAATGTGATTGTCTCCGTAGTGAAAACTCACAATTCAGGTTATTTTGAAAATAGAATTATTTCGATTTCGGAACCATTTTGAATTACGTCGTTTGTTATCTAAAGATAGATAATAATGACCGCATTCACAAACAACGTTAATAAATTAATTTAATTGTAATCTCCTTAGGACAACTAACAAATTAGCGTCGTTTATTCCAACTCTCAGTTTGAAGCCAGATTACCGAGGTCAGAATTTATGAAAATCTCGTTTCACAAAAGCTTTGCCACTAACAAGGGTCGGATAGGGTTTGAACAAGCGCTAAACTTAGTTATAAGAACGTACACTTGTAGGTACATATTTATTTAAAAAACGTTGACGTAACGTTTCCAAGTATTTTTTTAAGATGTCAACACTCATAAAATATTTTAACTTTGACTTTGAATGTGAATGTTGGTAGTTTTGACCATGTACTGTACATGTGTATCTCTCAATTATCACGAAAAAAATGTTTAAATGATATTAATATTAAGAACATAGATTAACTTTTCAAATTATCATCCGAATTTCGCCAATACTGGAAAATCGCGGAGTTTTTAACCTACAAACCCACATACAAACATACTTACAATGCTGATATGTTTAATTAGAATTGGAGAACTCGCTTCGCTCAATTATAAATTCTCATTACAAGTTCCCGGAAACCACTTGAAAAGTAAATCAAAGCAAAAATCGTCTCATTCCAACGTATTCCCAAATCAGTCTGTCTCATTAAAAGTAATAATTTCGTTTTCCCGTCGAGAAAATAGGAATTTACCGCGAATATTTTACGTAGGTAATGCTTATCAAATACTTCGAAATCAGACGAACCTACCCACTTCAAAGCTGCTACATTTTTGATAGGAAATAATATTTTTGGGGCTGGGGTGGCGGGCGGATTTGGCCCACACCCTCACCCGCTGAGGTTTGCCGAATGAAAGGAAAAAGTAGAGTATTGAATTACTTTTTGTAAGATTTCAGGATACAATAGTATGAAATAAAATATCACAAAAGTGGGTAAGATAGCCAGTATTCCGATTCCAGGCAATTCACTTCTCTCAAATAAAAGTATTATTAACAAGCTTTACCCCGCGACTTCGTCTGCGTGGAATTTAACATTTTTCGCGATCCTAATTCTTTTTCATTTTCTTTAATAAATGTATCCGGAGTTACTCCTTATTTTGACTGGCCTAATAGCTCAGTTGGTAGTAGCTCTGCCTTCTGAGCTGTAGCTCGTGAGTTCAATTTCCACCCAGAATAAGCATTTGTGTGCAAACATAAGTGTTTGTTCTGTGTGTTAATATACAAATGTAATGTTATACATAATGTATTTACAAAATAAGAATCTAGTTCCCATATTACTCGTGCAAGCTATGCTTAGTTTGGGGATGGCGCTGTGTGAAATATGTCCATGAATATATTTATATAACATCAGCTATCTGCCAGTGAAAATCCCCTCAAAACCGGTCCAGCCGTTTCGGAGATTAGCCGCAACAAACAGACGGATACAAAAAAGTATTTTCGCTTTGTGTGCCGTGTATAAGCTATTATTTTGACGTTACAAACAGTCACTTTTATTTATTTGTATATATAAATATTCGTGGACATTTCACACAGAGCCATCTGGTTCCAAACTAAGTATCGCTTGTGCTACTGAAATAACTGATAGATAAGTATTTTTTTGTAAATACAAACATATTTTAATGTACACAGAACATCTATGTTCGCTTGTCCTGAGTGGGAATCGAACGACCTACAGCGCAGAAGACAAGCACTACCGACTGATTTGTGAGGCCAAACAGATATCTACTAAGTTTTAAAAAACTTGGTGCCAGTAATAACAAATAAATAAACGTTTACACAGTCATACCTCTGCACTAGGATTCCCTGTGTCGTAGATGGCATGGAAAAACAGAAACGGAAGACAAACACCCAAGACCCGAGAACAAACTTAATTCTCACACAAAGTGTGCCCCGGCCGGGAATCGAACCCATCGCTTCCAAGGCAGGGCTACTATCAACTAAGCCACGGAGCCAGTGTAAATTAAGTAGGCGATACCAATAACAAACATTTTTTTTTTTAATAATAATGGCGGCTCATATAGATAGAATCATAGATCAATAGAATAACGGACGGAACCAACGGAATTCTTAAAAATTAATTGGCTAAATTCAACGCAAATACAGATTTTTGTCTTTGGTAATCTTTTAATAATACAAGGCGGTTTAACCCTCTTCTTCTTCTTCTTCCTTTTGGCCTTTTGTGTAAGAGCCACACAAATTCTGCCAAGATTAAGCCTTGACAAACATTGGATTAGTGACATGACAAATATTCAGTCTTGGACAACTTTGACAAAACCAGTACCACAAACAGACATTGGCAGAATTGTGACATATAAAATAGCCGTAAAGAAGTCAAGTGAACTTTGGCAAAACAATTTGGCCGCTAGCATGACTACGTCAAATAGAATCCTGGATCAAGCATGATATTTAGTATAATTTATTGTCCAGTCACAAAATATATGTTTATGAAATGCTTAGTGAAAAGCTCTAGAAAATCCTCTGTTGTGTGCGTACAAAAGCTTAGCACAAAATATTTAATTTACAGTAATGGCGGTCAATTTCCCTAAGGCGAACAAAATAAGGAATTTATAAGAGTTAAATTAGAAAATACGCTCCAAAAATGTAAATAAATATCATTTATTTGTCTTTATATCGCAACTAAATTCTTCTTCTTCTTTTTGACCTGTTGTGTGATTTATGCCACACAAATTCTGCCAATGTCACAGTTAATGTACGTTCGTAAGTTTTTTCTGCATTAGGGTTAATTGTATTGTACCAAAATATGGCCTGTTTATTTAGAAGTTACAAGAATTTTTACAACCAGAATGATATAATTATTATAATAAAAACTCCACACTCATGGATAAAATAAAATAATAAGAGAAGAAAAAAATACTAGTGAAAATGATAAAATATATACAAGCAACTAAATTAGTATTACTTTTATTTTGACAATGATTGTAGACATATTTTTTGAGAGTCTCTGGACTAACTTTGCAAGTTCTACTGCTACTTTCAGCAATCCAAAGTAGCAGTACCTTTCGCACCACCCGGGGGACCTTTTGAACACCCTTTGGAGACTGAGGGTCACCTACGGACGCGGGCAACATTCTCATACTTAAGTCGGGGACGATCTAAGTCATGTTATTGTCTATGGGCGTAGTAAGCCGACAGGTCGTTCTACTAATCGCGAAAAAAAACATCAATATTAATGTTTTACCGAATTGGCTCCGGACCTTGTGACCTGTGATATCTGTCATTTAATTAGCATACGATTAGCATGCACCACACCCACGGTCACGCCTGCTACTCAAATACAAGCTTTTCACGCGACTTTGCCAACTATCCACGAAACTAGTACGAACTTTAAACAAGGGCTCGAAGTGACGGGCGCTACGCACTCCAACTTGGGTCTTCTCAGACTTTCGGGAAACGGACCCGAGTCTTAATGCTGTCTTATTGTCTATAGGCATCGGTAACCGCTTAACATCACCGCTAGCAGGATGCTAGGAAATACAACGATAAATTCCTCTATCGCATATAAACCCCGTAGATCTGAACACGTCACAAATTATGAACGAAATGCTCAGATGTAAACGGCCCTACTATAGCTAAAACATGACAACTGACATATGACATATAGGTAATATGACATATCTGTGCATGTAATGTGCTTAAGGAAAATATGCAAAACTTCACGCACAGCGTGTAAATTTCGCGGAGCCCAAATGATACTTGAGATCAAAGGAATAAGATGTTATAATAATCCACTCAATCCACTTTTTGAACGCAGACATACGGACAAACGTATTTTACAAGATCCTGGCTTTGTTATTGTACCTACTTACCCGTTTATACGCTATTGCATAGTACATAGAAACATCAATTTACTTTTCAAATAATGTTTGGCAATTTTATCAATCCGTGATAATTAGTGATAATTATATGACGAATGGTGTTTTTCTGCTGAAAAATTTGAACGCAGCCGTAAATGATAAATATTTGACTCTGATATACGATATGTAAATATTTTTTTTTTCAATCACGATTTATTTGTTAAGATAATTAATGGGCCAGGTTTCTCGTGTCAACGCTTCTAGGGATATTTCTGATGAAACACTGTGTCTGTGGCGTACATATTCCGCCACTTTGTGTAAATCGGATTTGTTAGTTAAATAGTGCTTCTGATTGAGTTAGTTAAATAGTGCTTCTTTAATCTAAATGGCATGGTAGTGGTACACCTGCCATATTGGTGACACCCGGCCTTGCCATATGTCGATTCTTCACACCATGTTTCATCAGATTTTGTATTGACGGTTCCGTAGCTTAGTTGCTAGTAAGCCTTCAGTTTATCGGAGCTTAATAAAGATGTGACGTCGCTCTGCTACTCGACAAGCAAAATATTTAGTAATATCTGTTTACATCGTAATAAGAAAAATGTTATTTAGATTTGAGTACTTATTTTGTTAGAGGGATCATGCTCGCGAAAGGAAAGTAATCCTTCCATTAGCGGTTTCTTGCATATTCTTCCCCATGGAAGGTCGGATAGGGTTTGAACAAGCGCTAAACTTAGTTTCAAGAATGCATGCTCTTACTTATTTATTTTAAAAACAGAAATTTCCAAGTATTTTTTAATAATTCTACGGAAATAAAGACTTGACTTTTGAGAACACAAGACGATTACCAAGACATATTCTTTTGTCCATGCCATCTGCGACACAGGGAATCCTAGTTCTGCACTAGGTATGAGTGTGTAAAGTTTTTTTTTTCTAGAAGCCCCCGTTTGCGCTCTCGCCTATGAAATAGTAACACAACACTTAGCGTTACTAAATCTGCAAAATTGTGCTAAACTGTTTAGCAGGAAGTGGGCGTGGCAATGACAACTATTTGTAGACGTTTATCAGTTGCCCAGGTCATGTCTGCCTTACGAATAAATAAATATTCACGGACATTTTATTTTTATTCATGGGCTATTTGCGCAGCGTCATCTAGCCTCAAACTAAGCATAGCTTGTCTTATAGGTAGTAGATAACTGATAGAATTTTTTTTTTTATTAAGTTCTACTATACAAATGTTTTTATGCTACTTTTGACGACTCCTTTGGCACCACCCGGGGGATACGTGTAGGAATTCTAAGTGAAATCTCCTACGGACGGACTTTGATGAGAGCCACAAAATTTTGGTGAGAGACAGAACTAGCTAAAACAAAAATTTTTTTTTTATTTATCCTTAATTGGTAACCTGGAAGTCGGTTTGAAAGTTGGAAATTGTATGTATGTATGTATGTATGAGTGAACATGTCGTTATCGAATGTTATAATTATTTTTATTCTTGAAGACATCTGCTACCCCTCAATTAAAAAGTTTATAAACGGGGTGGCAATGATGTTAAGTGTCTAATGAGGGCTAAAAAATGTAAAAGGGCATTCTACTTAGGTACCCTTACATTAATTACATGTATAACTAAAAGAAATTGCCGCTGCGCAATTTTAACCGACTTCAAAAAAGATTATTAATAGTAATTAGTAATATGCAAACAAATCAATAAAATTTAAGTGTCTGTTTGTTATGTCAAAATAATAACTTTTAACTAAATTCATTTTGAAAGTATATATACGGTACTTATAATAAAAAAGCAATTTTAAAATTGTTTGTCTTATTGTTCCTAATCTCCGAAACGGCTGGACTGATTTAGTTGGGACTTTCACTGGCAGATATCTGATGTTATAAGGAGTAAGTTAGGATACTTACAAATTACAAAAAAAAAAAAAATGGGGTTCCACGCAAAAACAAATGTTACATTCCACGCACACGAAGAACTGTATAATATACTAGCTGACCGGGCCACGCGTCGCTGTGGCTAACGTTTTTGTCATACGATATTATAATTTGCAATAAAATAATATTGCGATCATAAATTGAGATGTGAGCTATCCTATCTTTGATACACAAAATCGGTTATTGTGATTAAACCATGATAGCTAGATATATATTCTCGCGGACTTTTTTGTAGGTTCTAATGGGATCTACAAACCCGTAGTACATCATATTGTTCTATTGTCAATAGTTTTTGCAGCGCACGTAAAAATAGGTATTCGATTTTACATCTTGTGTTACAAAATAGCAATTTACTTACGGATCCCTAATTTTGAAAAAAAAAAAACATAGCCTATAGCCTTCCTCGATAAATGGACTACCCAACACTGAAAGAATCATTCAAATCGGACCAGTAGTAGGTAAGTCCTCTTTGAGTCCCTACACGAACCCCCTGGGTGGCTAAAGGAGCAACCAAAAGTAGCAGCAGAACTTTTGTCAAGTTCGTCCGGAGAAGTTCTGCCTCCACACCTAATCCGCCGCCAAGCAGTAACGTACTCGCATTGCTGTGTTCCGGTGAAATGTCAGGCTCATGAGACGTTACATCCCCGTCTCAGGTGACGGGCGCAACGAGATGCGACTTAGGTATTCTCATACTTCGGTTGTAGAGGACCCGAGTCGTCATTCTGTTGTTATAGGCGGAGGCAACCACTTAACATCAGACGGGCCTTCAGCTAGTCCCGTCACTTCTACAGTTTAACGGAGGTGTACTAAATATTACTCTTTCAGATCATCTTTAAATTCACTCCCGCCAAATACCGCCTATCCATTAATTAATGTTGAGTAATTCCATGGCTCTGGGTTATGTGGAGTTTTCCTGCCCCCGGGGTTGTAATATCACTGGACCTAATATCCGCAAGGGGGGAGAAAGGGGTCATCCATCAGGGATTTGTTATCATCGCACTGTAGTCGAATGCAATCTGCTCACCGACAATAAACGGACAGGATGATAACAAATGACACATAGATTACGTGCCAAATTGAAGCTCCCAATTTGATATGCAAGTGTCTCTGGAACTAATATTGCAAATTACTTTTCAAGTTGTCATCACTAGTTCCTAGTTAGCTAGTACCTTGGACACTCGATCGTAATGCCTGAAGATCATCGGGTGACCTCCAAGTTTCAATTCGAATTGAGCGCTTCCATGCTTTGGAGGGTACATGGAGCCATGTCGGAGACCCTCAGGCGGCGTGAAAACTCCGACAGAGTTGGAGTTCCTCACACGCAAAGAAGAAGAATCTCCAAGTTTGGATTGGGTGTCCCTAATTAGTCTACAACATAGGTTTTACCAAACCACATTAGCCGGAAAAAAAATTGAACGCGAATCCAGTTAGATTTATAACACCAAAATGGCGTCAATCAATCGGCTATAAGACAACGACAGCCCCATATCCAGTGTATAAAAGTCATAGTAATCTCTCAAATATTGGTTTCTTGTTAAGTTGCAAACTTCACGTCACTAATTTTAGTTCCTCAGACACTCGTATTACTACAGCGCTAAAATGGCGTCAACCAATTGGGGAACAAGACAAGGCCTATATCCAGTGGTACTATAGACCAGTGGATCTAATACAATCCGCGGAACGGGCGATTCATCAAAAGCTGACACTGACGGATTGACGGTCAGGTGGCCACGGAACAAGCGTACTACAATAATATTTTAATAACCAATTATGGCAATACCTGAGCCTATGCAAACGGGTTTTTAAATTATGGTACCTAGGCGACCGATTTTAGCTCGGTGTTTTTTTTGTGTAATAGGTGTGTGAATATGACTCCGCCCCTTTTTGTCAAAATAAAACACATTTGTTCGCTTACAAAATTAAGAAAAAATTATTGAAAGTATGCTCCATCTGCAGCTACAACCTTCGCCCATCGTTCAGGTAGTTTTCGTATTCCTTGCTGGAAGAAGTCCTGGTCTTTTGAGCTTATCCAGTTGTCAATCCAAATTTTGATACTTTCACATGAAGTAAACTTTTCTCCAGTAAGGTCTGTCTGCATCGTCCGGAATAGGTGGTAATCCGAAGGAGCTATGTCTGGTGAATATGGCGGGTGGGGTAACACTTCCCAGTCCTGTCCCTCTAAATATCTTTTTACGACTTCTGCGGTATGCGGTTTGGCATTGTCATGCTGAAGAACTAATTTGTTATGTCTATTCACCCATTCTGGTCGTTTTTCTTCTATGGCTCGCTTCAAACGCATTAGTTGTCGTCGGTAAACTTCTCCATTAATAGTTTCAGAGGGTTTGAGCAACTCATAATATACAATACCTTTCTGATCCCACCAAATACAGAGCATGACCTTGGCACAGTGAATATTTATTTTTGGCTGTGATGGGCCTGGTTCGCCTGGTTTCACCCAAGCTTTTTTGCGTTTAGGATTTTCGTAGTGTATCCATTTTTCGTCTCCTGTGACTATCCGATGCAAAAATCCTTTTCTTTGCTGTCTTTGAAGCAGCATTTCACAAATGGTTTTCCGACGTTCCATGTCTCTTTCTTTTAAATCATGTGGAACCCAGTCACCGGCTTTTTGAATCATTCCCATCATTTGTAAACGTTTTGCAACAGTTGAACGATCAACATTTAATGCTGCAGCTAATTCTGATTGAGTTTGGCAAGAATCTTCCGCCAATAATGCTTCCAATTCAGCATCTTCAAATTTTTTTGGTGGTTTTCCATGTTCTTTATCCTCAGTACTAAAATCGTTATTTTGAAATCGTCGAAACCATTCCTTGCAAGTTGTATTAGACGGAGCATGCTCACCATAAATCTCCACAAGCAAACGATAAGTTTCCGCTGCAGTTTTCTTCGCAATAAAATAATGTAATAACACTTCCCGCAAATGACGTTTATTTGGAATAAAAACCGACATTTTCGAAAAGGTGAAAACAATTGTTGCTTACACTTCAACCAAATATCATAAAATGCGTTAGATAGCTGACATTCAGTACTATCGAATACAAGTATGGTCATTTATTAGTACACGTAAACAATACTTAAAACGACATCTGTTGAGAAAGGGCGGAGTCATATTCACACACCTATTACGTTTTTTTTTGCATAAAATTGCGTTTTTATAAGAAATACAAATATACACTTAAACAGCAAAACTCTATTTAAATACAAAATTTCATACAAATCTGTACAGCCGTTAGTTACGCGAAATAAATATAATAACAAGAATTGCTCGTTTAAAGTAATCTATAAAAAAAAATTGAAATTGAAATATCTATTTGTAATGTCAAAATAACAGCTGTTTACTAAATGCAATTGAAAGTATTACGGTATTTATAACAAAAACGCATTTTTTTTTTCTTTCTTTGTGTTTATGTTCCGGATAATCTCCGAAACGGAAGACCGATTTTGACTGGCAGAATAGCAAACGTTTTAAGGAGTTATATACAAAACAATAGGACTTTGACGGCAGTTATGATTGACTGGAAAGAATAATGCACAAGAAGTCTAAGGAGGGCGTTTGAATCATCTATATTGATAGACCCTATGGACAGTCACACAAAATACCCAAAACCAGAGAACCAACTTGAGGATTATCACACAAATATTCGCCCCGAGCCGGAAACCAAAACCGGAACTATTTGCGCAAACTATGCTATTTGAAAGTCATAAAAGCAAAAAGACAAACAAGTAATCAAAAATATACATCAAAATTATTTGTAACATTGTTGATACGCAACATTAATTGCCAAAAAGCGGGGGACACCGACAGAACGGTTGACATTTTGAAATAAAATGTCATTCGGGCGTGAGTCAAATTTGACCCACTTCCATTTTATGTTATTCAGGTCGAAACATTTGCGTATAATTTGCGTAGACGGACGCGGCAGCGGACGGGGGTCAGGGGACGAGACCCGTGAACTAACATACTGCTAATTATACCTAAAGTCTCGAATTCAATTCGTACCTAGTGGCGCCTTGAAACTCAACTTATACAACTAGCGACCCGCCCCGGCTTCGCACGGTTGTACAGTGTGTGACGTATGTTGTAATACAATTCCGTAGTACATCATTTTGATCTGTCATAAGGTTTAGCCAGGATTAGCAATGTAAGCGCTCAAAAATATTTTTTTCCGACATCATTACGAGTTGAAAATCGTTGAAATTATCGGCTTTTCACTACTCTAATATGCAATCTTAGTGATCAAATCATAGCGGATTAGCCTTGCGGGATGATTCCTAATCGGGCTTTTATTCTTTTTTTTATTCTACACAAAAATTACAAAGTAATGTTAAAAAATAGCAACAAGGCGAGTCTAACCATAAACAAGAGTAGTCTTTAATTTAAATATACCAAAATTATAATTTATTTCGTAATTACTAACTATCTATGGACTGAAAGATGTGAATTCTTGACAGAATGATGTCTTGTGTTTCTTTGTCCATGCCATCTGCGATACAGGGAATCCTAGTGCAGAGGTATGAGTGTGTAAAAGATTTATTTTTTAAATGTACACTTTTTATTCACACATAATAGTGAACATAATGCCAAAAATTGTCCTCCAGTATAATTTATACACCTTTGGGTTGTAAAATTATTTCGCAGTTAGTACAGTAAGAGAAATGGGGAATGACTTATGATAAAAAGTACTTAAGGTGTGAATCCTACTACTATTATAAAGGCGAAAGTTTGTAAGTATGGATGTATGGATGTATGGATGTATGGATGTTTGTTACTCTTTCACGTAAAAACTACTGAATGGATTTGAATGAAACTTTACCACAATATAGCTTATACGGGTGATTCTACGATAAGAGGTAACTTGTGCGGCAATCCATTTAAAACAGTTTTTTTATTCTATATGTTGCTATTTTTTACTTTGAGAAACAACATCTTAATATACTTCATTAAATACTGTCACAATTGAATGCCTAATTAAAACACATTTTTCTAAAATTCCTTACAAAGTCTAAAAATGTCTCTACCCTGGCCTGTCCCCTTGCCGGTTTCAATTTAACTTTCAAACAATACATATGTTTTTTGTATCAGATACTTAACTAAATTATGTTTAATCGGAATTTAAGTAATAATACATAGGTATTATAAAATAAAAAATAAAATAATTTTGTTTATTTCAAATAATTTTTAACATTTACTTTTGTCCCGCTTTTCTTGTGTATCTACCCTGCCAAATTTCGTTCCACTATTACAAACATCAATTCAAGGACGGCCATTGTGGAAATAGTGCTCAAGGATATCTATCGGCATGAAGTTAGCAATACTAAACGCGCAAGCCGATTACGCTCCTCCATTTTCTAGTTGTTGCGTCGCGACTGTGCGCTGTAGTGGTTTCGCAAGGTGATTGTGTCTCTCCCCTGGTAAGTCATAAAACTTATAATATTTATTTAATTTATTTGCATTTACTGCCCTAATTAAATAATACAGTAATAATTAAAGTGTGATATAAAATCAAAGCAAAAATTAATTTAGTGAGTTAAATCAATTGAATTTGTCATGAAAACGTCTCTACCCTGCCATCTTTCCCCTGTCAAGATAACTGCCAGGGGAGAGATTCACTGACCAGGGAAGATAATATTCATCATAAGATGTTATTAAAAACATACTAACTTCTGTCAACGTCAGTTTTAAACGATTTAAATTAATATTGTTATTATATTACTGTCATTATTACAGATTATGGCACCCCGGAAAAAGTTAACACGTGAAGATTACAGAAGAAACACGAAACAAAGAGAAGCTACGATATCAAATGATTAAAAATGGTCCTGAAAAGTATGGATTGCAAAAGAAAAAAAAAAGGAAAAATATTTAAAAAAGAAGGAGGAGGGAAACATCAAAACTGTCGAACGAATGATTTCTAAAGAGCATCGTATGGCGAAAAAGATATAGACTAAAAGCAAGAGAGCGTAGGCAACGACTTGCTCTTCAAAATATCACCACCATCACTTTCAGATGTTGATCATCAGATGTCGCAAACTAATGTCCGTAGAAGAGTTACAGCTAAAGTTAAATCTATTAATAATATGGGCACACTTACAGCTAATTTTACAGCTTACAACCCGAAGTAGAAATCCTCCATTTTTGGAGCGATTCATGACACGGTAAGGTGGCTCCTGATGGTGTCGGTGCTATTTGCAAAAGAATAGCTGACCGATTGGTGGTTAGGGGCAAGTATATAGCATCTCTGAGCGATTTGTCAGATTCAGATAAACTGTCCCAACATCAATGTTTTTGTAACTAACAAAAAAAATATCCTTCAAAATGAAGATTTGCTTGCAATTGTTAAAGAACACAAAGAATTTTTATTTATTAAAGCTACTTTTGCAATGAAATTATAAATTGTAATAATTTAAAAATTGGTGGCATGACATACTCGTCTAATAAAAAAATCTCGTCTCCGGGTCGAGGATGGTAACGGTCCTGACGCAGAATCCGAGAACAATTAATAATTAATCACCTTTTGGTGTATTAACCAATTAATACACCAAAAGGTGGCAAACACCAGACAGAGGATAAAGAACAACCGTCGACATAGCGAAAAACATTCAAGAACGGCGACTTTATTTTACTCTAAACTATCTTCAAGAACAGCAGAGTACTGTTACGGGGCTATGGGTACGTGTTTGGAAGAGGGTGGCGAGATATAGATAGTTTTCTGTAAAATAGGGGACAAAATCGGAAAATTATTTTAATGTGATGAACAAACATTCATTCATCTCAGAAGATCAGGTTGTCCAGACACTCCCTATGCCAAATCTTATTATGAAAGGGCAGAGGATGTTTTACTCTTTTAAAAAGTTAGTGAATGTGTTTGATAAAGCTTGATTTTATCTATTGTTCATGTACGCAAGAGGGTGCCTTTAATTTAAAATGTTACTAGCTGACCGGGCCACGCGTTGCTGCGGCTAACGTTTTTGTAATTGTGACTGTCAAATAATAACAGACAAATAATTAGCAATAAATTAAAATTGCGACTATAATTTGAGATTTAAACTATCCTATCTCTCAAGTTGGATCGAACTGCACATGGTGTGCGAATTTTATTATAATCGGTTAAGTGGTTTAGGAGTCCATTGAGGACAAACATTGTGACACGAGATTTATATATATTAAGATTTTAATTTAATTTTTGTTCATTATTAATAAAAGATTATTTTATTATTTGTTGAAGGTACAAAGGCAAGATAATTTACATATGTGTATTTTTGTAAGTGATACGTTCTTGTTTTTAGGTAAAAGGCTGATATGATATGATGGCTGGTATGATAGTCTAATTATAATTATTAAGAACAACGTTTAATAAAAGTTGATTTAGTTGATTTTATTGCTTTTATTTAGTATATTATCGTGTCAAATTCTCTCCCCTGGTGAAATAAGTATCTACCCTGGTCCTGATGTCTCTCCCCTGTCCGATATATTTACCCTGGTCTTCGAAAAAGTAATAATTTATGTATAAATTGACTTGCCCTTACGTGAAATGGTAAATAAACGGGACATAAATCATAATATAAAGGTTTCATGAAAAAACTCCAACTTTTCTTCTTGGCCGCATCCTCTATGTAGTAGAAACCTCTTATCGTAGAATCACCCATACATCAGAATAACATATAGGCTACAATTTTTGAGGTTTCTATAAAATCTATATATAAAAGAAAGTCGTGTTTGTTACAACACTTATAACTCGAGAACGGCTGGACCGATTGCCATGGTTTTTGATTTGTTGGATTTGTTTCCGTCCCGAATAGCAGAATAACTATTAAAACATTGGAAAATTAACGAAAAAAATAAAATCAATTTATCCCCGTATTCTCCACGGGAACGGGAACTATGCGGGTGAAACCGCGGGGCGCAGCTAGTAAATAATAATTGTCTGATTGCAATAGATGAAAAACAGACTTCAATATTTTAATCCCATGTTTCTCGTCCAATCAAAAAATAATCCAAATCGATCTATTGGGTGTGTAAATATGACTCCGCCCTTTCTCAACAGATGTCGTTTTTAGTATTGTTTACGTGTACTAATAAATGACCATACTTGTATTCGATAGTACTGAATGTCAGCTATCTAACGCATTTTATGATGTTTGGTTGAAGTGTAAGCAACAATTGTTTTCACCTTTTCGAAAATGTCGGTTTTTATTCCAAATAAACGTCATTTGCGGGAAGTGTTATTACATTATTTTATTGCGAAGAAAACTGCAGCGGAAACTTATCGTTTGCTTGTGGAGATTTATGGTGAGCATGCTCCGTCTAATACAACTTGCAAGGAATGGTTTCGACGATTTCAAAATAACGATTTTAGTACTGAGGATAAAGAACATGGAAAACCACCAAAAAAATTTGAAGATGCTGAATTGGAAGCATTATTGGCGGAAGATTCTTGCCAAACTCAATCAGAATTAGCTGCAGCATTAAATGTTGATCGTTCAACTGTTGCAAAGCGTTTACAAATGATGGGAATGATTCAAAAAGCCGGTGACTGGGTTCCACATGATTTAAAAGAAAGAGACATGGAACGTCGGAAAACCATTTGTGAAATGCTGCTTCAAAGACAGCAAAGAAAAGGATTTTTGCATCGGATAGTCACAGGAGACGAAAAATGGATACACTACGAAAATCCTAAACGCAAAAAAGCTTGGGTGAAACCAGGCGAACCAGGCCCATCACAGCCAAAAATAAATATTCACTGTGCCAAGGTCATGCTCTGTATTTGGTGGGATCAGAAAGGTATTGTATATTATGAGTTGCTCAAACCCTCTGAAACTATTAATGGAGAAGTTTACCGACGACAACTAATGCGTTTGAAGCGAGCCATAGAAGAAAAACGACCAGAATGGGTGAATAGACATAACAAATTAGTTCTTCAGCATGACAATGCCAAACCGCATACCGCAGAAGTCGTAAAAAGATATTTAGAGGGACAGGACTGGGAAGTGTTACCCCACCCGCCATATTCACCAGACATAGCTCCTTCGGATTACCACCTATTCCGGACGATGCAGACAGACCTTACTGGAGAAAAGTTTACTTCATGTGAAAGTATCAAAATTTGGATTGACAACTGGATAAGCTCAAAAGACCAGGACTTCTTCCAGCAAGGAATACGAAAACTACCTGAACGATGGGCGAAGGTTGTAGCTGCAGATGGAGCATACTTTCAATAATTTTTTTTTTAATTTTGTAAGCGAACAAATGTGTTTTATTTTGACAAAAAGGGGCGGAGTCATATTCACACACCTATTACAATGGGCGAAGAAAGAGGTCACAGGGAAGCGAACGCAATTTCGTTTACATGTATGACTTATTTTTTCTAGTTATTTTGATTGCACCCTATACAGAGGCTGTAATAACATAAAAATACAATGCCAAGCTTCAATCGTCACTGTTTTTAAATTTTACGCACGATATCGCTGGCACAAAATTGAAGCAATCAAATCGTTTTTAAATACATTTTGGATGCTTCAATTTTAAATTTAATTATGGTGTACCTGGCTGGTCCCATAGAAATATCAAAGAAAAATTCACCACTACGGGCGAAAATTTCAGGATCAATGTATTGAATTTGGTCTTCTTCCCATTTCGTGCGAAAAAGCCAACTCGAAGTTTACAAGCCACCCGAAGACCTCCGACATTGCTTGAAGGTATTGTAGCCGGCATATATTGTACAATAGTTATCAGCAGATATCAATCAGTTATTAACCGTACGGGCAAAACAAACGGACAATTTGACTATTAACGCTTATAATCCCAAAAGGAATGCTAAACGTGATAATATTTAACGTTTACTTTCGTCAAGAATCCCGCTTATTCTTGGGGGTGACAAGGACTGCACTGATGTCCCACATAGGGTGTATTGTGCATCCCCTAATGGCCAACGGCAATCCTGCCCCATCCATCCCTGTGTGCATATAATGTGCGTAAGGAGCTCCTGTGACACACACACGAATGTTTATTTGTGCCTGTTGTGCCTGTAAATGACGTGTACTTGATACTTGAGATCTAAAGGAATAAATTAGTTTGAGTCTATTGCATCGCCTTTAAGCCCTATACGAACATAATAGGTTATCGCAACGAACACCGCAACAATTTCTAGCATTCAAAATCACACTTCTACACTAATATTATAAAGAGGAAAGATTTGTACCTATGTTTGTATGTTTGTAATGAATAGGCTCAAAAAGTACTGGGCCGATTTAAAAAATTCTTTCACCAATAGAATGCTACATTCTTCCAATTTGACATAGGCTACATTTCATTTTGAAAAAAATTAGGGATCCTTGGTAAAATTTGAACAATGTAACCGAAGGTGTAGAAAAATGAGTCTTAAAATGTCTTTCGTCGAATGCGCTGCCGAAACTATTAGCGATAGAACAAAATAACGTACAACAATATTGAAGAACATCATAATGTCTACAAAAAACTCAGCGGTAGCATATGTCCAACTATTGTAGTTATGTCACTACCCCGTGCGAAGCCGGGACGGGCTGCTAGTATATTATAAAGACGTATTATACCTATAGATGCGAAAGATTTTCAACGTATATGTGTTTGTTAATCCTCACGCCTCACGGCTGAACGAAATATGAAGGTAGTTTTTGAGCTACCCTGGATTAACGCATAGGCTACTTGTTATCCCATAAGTGAAGTCAGTTTTCCTCGTCGTCTCATGTTTACTTTTTAACCGCGGGTAACACCACGGCACAGCTAGTTGCTTCATAAATCAAATTGCAGGCACGTTTTATTTCATCTTAGCATGTCCTTTTTTGATAATATAGTGGCGGAACGATCTGTCAGCGTATCTGATGTTCAATGGTAACTGCCGTCTATAAACAAGAATACGACTCCGGTTTTCTTTTAATCTGAGAAGATGTAACGTCTCATGGGCCTGTAATTTCATGGTCCTCTTTTATCCAGGTATGAAAATATTGACCAACTGCAGTTGTGGGACGAAGAAGTGATCAGTTTTCTGGTTCCGTAGCTAAGTTTCCCCGCCGGACAATGTCGTTAATTAAAAGTAAAAAGTGATTTTTAAAAACAAGCTTTTGTCAAGGCAAATCTAACGAACCTAAATACGATTTAGATGCTGTGAGCTATTGAGGACTTGGGGAATGCATGAATACCAAATTTCAGCCACGAAAACTGGTTCAAAATTCAGTTGACACTTTTGACCTAAACAAACATACAAACAATGTAAGGTAAATAGAATATTGTAATGGGTCTTTGTAAAAAATCCTCTCCAAACTTTGACCAACGAACCGAACCAACCGCACTAACAAAAGTTATATATAATTGATAAGAACTTATTGAAAGTTCACCTGCCGAGAGCAGCACCTGGCTTGTAACCCACGCCCGGTGTTAATTACTAAGTTAGACATCTTTTCAAAACTTTTCTATGAACGCGTGTAATTTCACCGACACCCACTCCTTTCGAACCCACGGGTATACTGCGGATGCGAGCAACATACATTTTTAAGATACCCACATTCGATTCTCGCTGTATATCTTCACCGTGTGGGCTACGTTCTCGTGAGAATCTTATCATCACTAGACTAGTGGTGAGCTCATCAAGGCGATTGTTTTACCACGAACAACTCAGCCAACACAATCTCGCTCGCATTCGTCAACAATCAGACAGTCAATTGAAATCATAATATCTACTGCCAACTTAAATGATACGGTTTGAATAACGCCAATTTTAGTTTTAGGACAACGTGATCCTGTAAGCACATGTTTATTTGAAAAGAGCGGCGTTTCCTAACATTTTTATATGACTTCACTTCTTCATAATGGCTTTTGTGTCTTAAGCCTCACAATTCTGCTAGTGTCTGGCAGAATTGTGAGGCTTGGTCTATTTCGTTTCGTATTCGGTTTTTTCGCTCGATCTCAGTCTCACCTGATATTGAGTAATAATGAGGTCTATGATGGAGCAAGGTCTAGAAGACCCTAACCCTTGACAAGAGGCCCAGGTTGTAGTTTTGAGGAAAAACAGACGCCGGCAGTGTTACTTTGCTACCTCACATTCGTGCGAAACTCTTCGCATCATGAAGGCAGAGGCGAAGAGTTTCGCACGAATGTGTGGCCGTTCGTCTGCTCGTCCTAAACTGAAAGGGGGCTGGTGAGATTAGGTCGTGCATTTCCTGTGCACAGAATCCGAGAGGAGTGTTTAGAAGATTGAAAGACATGCGACTTTACGGCGGTGCTCGAGTTTGGATCTTACTCGCCGTAAGTTGCTGGTCTCCTATAAGCCTGAAAGTACTGCGTTCTATTGAGTCTAAATCTGCAAGATGGTGTTTTGCCGAACAATACCAAAGATGGCAGCAATACTCCGAAACTGATTGGACTTGAGCTTGATATAGACACATGCTATCCTGTGACACGTTATATGCTCATGAATATGTGTACATGCATGTGTAAAATTTGACGTGTCCAAATGATACTTGAGATCTAAAGGAATAAATGAATTTGACTTTGACTTTATCCAGGTGCGAAGTATTGTTTGACTTTGTTAAGGATTCCTAGCATCATCGCGGGTTTATTGGGTTTGGACTCAACGTACGCGCCGAAGTTGAGAGTCGGCGTAAGAGCAACGCCTAAAAGCTCCAGTAGATTCTTGAGTCAACACTATGTCGCGGAAGACAGAAAGTGGGAGGAGTATTTGTATTATTCATACGGTGTATGGGGAGAAGCTAAACGGTATTTCATTTATTATTAATCTATTTATTTCTGGCAATATACATTGAAGGGCCCATAGAAAATAAATACCTTAGTTAGACAATTATACATCCTTACACAGTATAAAAATAGTATAGAACATAGTCGCTCCTGCTGTTTGTTAGATCTTATAAACTACGCAACGTTTTAATGCAGTTTTCAGCAATAGAGTGATTCAAGAGGAAGGTTTATTATGTAGTATAATACATGCATTTTATACAATAGTAGATTAAAAAGCCAATAATTTAAAAGATTTGTAATGTGTTGTCGTAATAAACATATTTTAGTGCGCTTACATTGCAAACGTTGGATAAACCTTACGAGATAGATAAATTGTTATTCGACCTACGTCACACACAATACAACCGTGCAGGGGGAGGGGCTGGGGGCGCTAGTTTTAATATAATATTTCCAAACTAAAATATATTTGCCTGATTTGCACATATAGCCAAATAGCAAATATATGTTTACGTCCAGTTGTCGGTTTTAGTCGCGCATTTTCCTGTTCCTGTACAAATAAAACAATTTTTTCATGTTTTTGTTGCAGTTTTTGGATATTTGCGAATATGCTAAATACTTGACCAAATATAGCGATATCGATACTCAAATGCCGAGCCACGTGAAGTGCCGCCCATAGACAATGAGATATAAAACTTTTTAACTTTAAATGAAGAAAAATTGGACATTGTTACATGAATTAATGGTGATATTAAATCAATTTGAATTGCATGTAGGTAGTTCTTCTTGTGAAGGTTCCTAACCCAATGTTTATAGGAATCTATATTTCTATGGCTACTAATAATACGCCGCAATTGGGGCTAATATTTACAAAGAAAACATGTAATACTTACCTACATATAATATCCTATCTCCTTGTTATATAAAAATAAAATCAATAGATGTTTGTTAGTCTCAGGAAAACTCGGAAACTGGACGGATTATATTTTGTTGTGCTCATAATAGTCACAGGACACAGGAAATTTCACGGGAAAAGTAGGAAATCGGGAAAAATTGAGCGTACATTTTGCTACGGAATTTTTCGCCGATTGTCAAGTTATGAATCAAGACAGGAAAACATGTCTGGGTCAGCTTGTAACAAATAAAAAAATACTATCTGCGGCACAGACTATGTATTTGCGTCTGAATATCACATAGCCTTTGTACATATTCCTATTTTATAGTAACGTAAACTAAAAAAATATTACTGAGTTCCAAATCACGGCGCCGTGGCTTAGATGTAGTGAGCTTCCTTTCCTTCCTTCCTTCCTTGAGTTCCGGGTTCGATTCCCGGTCGGGCACACTTTGTGTGGTGAGCATGAAGTTTGCTCTCAGGTCTTGGGTCCTCTTGTGTTTATGTGTTCGTCCATGCCATCTGCGATACAGGGAATCCTAGTACAGAGGTATGATGAGCGTGTAAACGAAAATAATACGCGCTTTTACAATTCAAAAATGTGTTATCTGAATTCTAGACAGTCCATAGTGACAATAACAGCACCAAAATTTTATTATGAATAATGTTGAAATCATAAACTGATTTTTGCAATTACAATGGTATTATCTCAGTGTACAGTTACTGCACCCACATGCAAAAACCAGAGCATTGTTTGCACCCAAAATACCAAGTTTATGTGCTAATTAAAATGCTTCGGCGGCAATAAAAACAGTTATCATAATGGCAGTGTAATGTAGAATTGCAATCTGTGTCATTGACACATAAATGTGCAATTTTAGGTAGATGACTCCTGTTAGCAATTTTCAGACAGGACATGGGAAATATTAATTTATATATCTTCCTAGTTTCATAACTTTCAATAGTGTAGTCTTTACTAACAAAAAACGATAAACCTGTGCCACCTATCTGTTTTATTTATTTTTATATGATTACTTTTAATGTTATGGTGTACAATAAAGTAATATTCTATTCTATTCTATAAAATTTACCTGACGCATTTATTAAATAAATGTAAAATTGCACTTCAGAAAACTAAACTGTATTTAAAAAAATTATATTGCTTTTATTTATACAACTGTACATTCGGGGATGTCATGCCTCAAGTGCCTGTAATTACACTGGAAAATAAACCGTAACTAAGTCTCGAGTTATCTCGGCATGGAAGTGGATGTAGCAAACATCACAAAGATGATGTATTATGTTGCGTTTATTTTCTTAGCAGTGATCAGCTTAGCATTTGTTTCATGTTCACGTGAAAAGTTTAAAAAAAGGTAATAAGTGCCCTTTAGCTTCTGCCTGACTCATTGAAATTTTTGGTTCTGTGACATGCTGGATTCCTCACTGTTTCCATACAAAATATTGGGAATATATAAAATTATATTGTGCATATAATTTTACAACTGATACAATCACTGCAGAAGATAATTTGCTTATTTCACATTTTTTAACAGCTAATTGTAGTAACTCTGTCTTGAAAGGAAGGGGTCTCTCCAGGCAGCATTGGTATGAAGACCATATAATGTGCTTTTGTATTGTTTTTTTATTTTATGTATGTTTATTTATTTCAACAAAAAATCATATGTTAATTAATAGGCCACCTAGGACAAGATTAGAATAATGGACTGATCAGGATTTACAATGGGAGCAGGAGAGGTAGAGGGATCTTCCAGGAAACAGGATGAGGAGTCAAAGCTGTAAAAAGAATTGGTCAGGGATTAGCATATGTATTAGGTAATGAGTTCTAGAAGTGAATATTAATGGTGGTGATTTAAGGAGTACCTACTGGATGAGGGTTGAAGAGTTATGTGAAATGTTGATCTTGTGGTTTTATTGTACATGCAGTGGTTAATAACAATCACATGTTTAAGAACCACTATTTCTTGCGTGGAATCAAGGGTCACAGGTACAATTCAGGATCTTAACCTAAATAAAATTATTCATAATTTTTTTTGTTGAGTTGACAAATTTTGGTGTATGATGAATGAAATATGATGTTATAAAGTACAAGTGGAGTAGTTTTCACAGTACTTGATCAATGTTTTCAATATGCAGCAATAAATTTCGATACGCAAACTCATTCGTCTAGTTTCAAGTAAGTAAATAAAATTTTGCTTGAAGCCAACTTTATGTAAGGCGTAAAACCAAATATTGAATCGTCATACGAGATATTGAACAAACATTACAACGCTAATGTAATCACTACTCGCCACGAACTCCACGAAAACATCTGGCGGTGATAACAAGTACAAGTTTCTTACTTTGTTACAAAAGTTGTTAGGAAAGAGCCCAGGATGCCGTGGGAATCGAACAGCTGGGAACCGACCAATCTGCGAGTCGCCGGCACCCCGGCGCCTCCAAAACAGCCACGCCACTGACGAACCCCGATTTAGGCATATAGGTTACAACAGTGACGAAATTTTATCACAGAACTTGAGAACCATACGCTATAACTAAGAAAATGAAGTTGTACTCACGTAAAACAACAAATATCATCCAACCACAAGTGTCATAGCGATCCAGAAAGATATATACCACTGCATAAATAATCACAATTCAACTTGAATTCAACAGAACATTTTTTATCCATCCGATGTAAGAACGCACAAACTACTTTGTAACCATTTAAAACTCAACATATATTGCACGGAAATTATAACAAGCACACACACTCAACGATAATTATATTTAAAAAGTTATATCACAAATATAAAACGAAATATCACAACGGATAACACTTTTCTATTTGTCCTTGCGTTCACATAAATTGGCAGCCATCTTGCGTTCGTGCGGACAGGAGGGCAGTATTGCTAGAACTAAATTTAAAATTAACCTAGAATGCAAAAAACTGTCATTAAATAAATTATACATTATTCTGAAATGGTTAATCAAAAATTTATAAATGTCTAATAATTAATATACACCTATTTTTATTACACAAGATTCAATTTTTTTTATGTGAGTTGGTGACGGAACTCTTTGAGGACCCACCTGATGGTACGTGGCGACCCCCGCTCATGACAAAATACTGAAGTAACAATTGCACACCAGACAATATGTGTTCAGAATAACAAATGCTATTTTGTAAGAATAAAAAATAAGCGAGTTTATGTGTACTCCCGATAAATCCTATTAAAATTGAATGTTTAGATGTGAGGCTAGAGATTTTATGTGTCCGCGGACGGATTCATCCAAACCGAGCGCGGAAACCGAATAGTATAAATTTTTTGAATTATTTTTTATTCGTATGAGAATTAAGAACCCTTGAATGATAGATGTGATTACTACATTTAGCACGATTAGATTAGTTCGTGACTAATCAGCAACAGCAATAATCATCAACATTCTTTCGGCTTCCAAACAGCTCCATAGATTTTCACCAAACATGTGAAACATGGCTAAGAGTCATAACAGATTGAATAAAAATAAACTACGTTACAATCGAGTAATCTGTTTTGGAGATCAGTGGTAACTCATGGGTTCGATTTCTACTCAGGACAAGCATGTGTGAATAACTCTGTGCCTGGGTTTTGGTATGTATTAATGTAACACCTATTCATACGCATTATATAAACATAAAATAATACTATGTAAGTATTCTATCAAAATCTTAATCTGGTAGCCATTTTACGGATATGCTTAGTTTAGGTAGCCCCAAACTAAGCATATCTGTAAAATATCCAAAATTATTTTTGTATTAGTATTTTTTTAAATTTATTTAGTTAAATATACTCATTTTATCTATAAAATCCCATACGTGGCGGCAAAATTTCTAACTTGGCAACATTGAAAGTAACCATAGAGTATTTGTTTTTGTTGAGAAGAGTCGGCATTCTCCTCCTTTTGAAAACAAACAGGAATATTTTAAAATTGATTATACATAAAGTTCACTAAAATAGATAACAAACATATTTGGCACATACATTATGTGTGCTTTTTACCTATTTGTATAAGCTGTTTGAAACGCGATCTATACCAGGCTGAAAAAGCTATAGTTGAACTAACCTATAATAAAGACCAATAGATGTCTCTGTTATGAAGTCAGGAGATTGCTATGACAAATTAGTTGTTTATGGGTAAATCTTATATTTAAATAAAATGCTGTTCGTTAGTCTCGCTTAAACTCGAAAACTTTTGAACTAATTTGGCTGATTTTTTTCATTGGATGGTATCCAATCCAATCAAATGTATATAAATACATACATTTCATTTAATACCACCATCATCGTAATATTCTTTTTTTCTTTAATATCATTCGTCCTTTTGACCACTTTACCGGGTTGAATACTTCCATAACTTATTTTTCGCCCATAATGGTGAAATTTCTTCATGAAATCGCATAATTTACATGCAAAAATAAAAAAGTGAGAACCTCCCTTTCCTGGGTGTCGGTTAAAAAGGTTTGACTAAAATATTAGTAATCTGTGTTCTTATTAGTACGTAAAGAAAACAACTGTAATTTAGGACATACTATTTTTTTTATTCCGCTCTTTCTCATGAGTTAAGTGGTGTTTAGCTTAAATTACACTTATATACCACGAGTCTAACTAAAATAACTTAAAACATAAAATAGTCATCTTACAGATAGGCAATTATTACAAACTTAGAAAAAAAAACTGATTAACATTCAAAAGGTACCGAAAGTCAATTTAAAAATAAACATTTAAAATTAAAAGAATGGCTTATTAGCAGTGATCGTTAACAAAATGTTTAAAAATGCGTAATATATCAACTTTGAGACGAAACGTTGGAGGAAATTAATCACAAAATTAATCTATTATAATCTACAGCCTTCTAAAACGAAGGAAAACGTCATCCAATTGTTACTAATTGTTAATCAAAAATTTCATAGAATCAATATAATACTAGAAGCGTACCCTCACTTGCCGGCAAAGTGAAGCAGCCCAGTAAGCCACCCGAACAACTAATATGGTGACTCACTTGTTCGGGCGGTTCAAGTGTGCAATGCTTTGAGTTTAATGCTAAGTTACATCACTTTCGCTTGGGGGAAATGTGTTTTTTTGTCGTGGAAATGTGTTGACGGCTGTTATTACATGGTACTCACGACACATTACACATTACTTTTATTTTGGCAAAACACATTACTTTTATTTTGGCTTCACCATTGAGCAAAATTTTGTTTGACATACATAGGTACTCCTTTTCGTCTATATGAATTCTATGAAAACATATTTAAAGTTAAATTGTTAGCAAACTAAGTATTTCTACTTTATAAACTTATAAAGCTACATGAAAATGCATTTTTATCCAAGTCTAGGACTAGACCACACACGCTACCTAAGGCCACCGATTCAAAAGGCCACACTGTTTGATTTTTATACGATAATTGACAATTTTGAGTACAATATTTACATAGAAAATGTCATTAAGAATACTCCAGATGGACCCTCATATCATCCGCTTCGAAATTCAAAAAATGTAACAGTTCATTCAATTTGAAAATAGAACACAGGGTCCGGTTAGCGACTTTAAATCAATCGAGTCATTCATATCAATCGGGCGATTGTCAATCAAATTCAGCGATCAAGCAAAAGTATTCTCATTTGATGATTAGCCCTTGGCTTCTCTCGTATTCAACCGGAAGGAAAATGTGCATACGTTTTTCTATTTCGCAACGGCAGAGTGGACAACGGGTGCATCTGTAACAAAGAAATAATTTCGTTAATAAATGTTACCTGTTAAAAATAGTATTCTAAACATTTTGATCGGAATATGTATTTATAATATTATCTCATTGTCTTTTTATCGTATTCATTACAACAGCAGTGAGACGAGTCGCCTCGTGACCACGGTTCTTGCGATGCATTCGAAATAACGATAAAAATCTAGATAAGAAAATGTGAAGTGAGTCAAATCCATTTCGCAAGCGATAATCGAAGTTAAAATTCAATTTAATATTGTCATTTGCATTGGAACTTCAAAACAGTTTTTTTTCCCTATTAGTGTTTCACCTTACATGTCAAATATAGCCCGTAGGGCCCATAGGAAAATCGTACCTATGAAGAGACCTAAGACTTTTACTGGTTTGCTGTGATTTTTATATCAACTTAGAATTATTGTCATTATTGTTATTGTCATAAGAAGATAATAATAAAAAAAAAGTTAATTAAAATTGAATTTAATGAAATATTTGATATCAGGCTCAAAATCAGTCCCATGAACGTATGAAGTATCATTGTAACGGCATAATAAAATAAGTTTGTAGTTCACAACACGCTCAATAGATGGCAGCATTAACTACACCAAATTCAAAATGGCGGCTTCAATTTAAGATGGCGGCTCGAGCGGCCAAGTCCAAACACTGCAGCTCATGTTCGCGAGATGACGTACCTGGGAGCGCACTCTGTGCAGCAGACGACGTGTCGACACGGCAGGAACAGCGTGTCCATCCCGGCGTCCATGCACACGCGGCACGCCATCATCGCGTCACCCCCTCCCCCACCCCCGCCGCCGCCGCCACTCCCCGCGCTGCGAGACCGCGATCGGGACTCCTGGAGACAATAAAACTTCATATTAAATAAATAATTACGCTTACACTCAACCCTGTCCTAGGCTTCCCTCGATCGTAGGCTGTGGCAATCATAGTTTATTTAACACAAATTCCCAAAAAGTAACTTTTTTTGTTCTTTCTAGCGCTGTGTGAAATGTCTATAAATGATTATCACTATTATTTGTATTCATTAATTATCAAAATCACAGATAAAATACTAAACTAGCCAAACCTATACTAAAAAAACTGGGGACAAGGCCGTGTGTTTTACGTGAATACGTGTAGGTAAACGGACATTATGTGACACAGCGAAATGACCTCAAAATGGCGGCGCTTCCCCCTCCACCGCAAGCGTCACATTCCTCACTCAACGTCACGAATTCTTTGATCCTTTAGCTATCGAGTGGACCAATTGAATTCCCCGATTTTGTTATCAGTTTTCTGATTTGTTTCCCACTACGGAATCAAATTTAAAGCTGTATTTACGTCAAAAATCTTAGTTTCCTTTGTATTCTGAAAAATTACTTGTTTATCTATCAAGTGCAATGTTACCTTGCGTTCCGTCCCAGAGTTGTGCCTCGCTCGGTGATGCTGCGCGCGGCGGGCGCGGTCGTGCACCTCGCGGCACGTGCGGACTATGTCGAACACGTACCGACGGCCCAGCGTCGACGAGTCCTTGAATATTGACGCTATCGTACCCTGGAAACAAGAAACCACGTGTTAATTATATTTAGACAAGGATTCGATCCGCCTGTAAGCTTACTCCTATTCAGTAAAGAATAGTCAGTATTTTGACGTTCGTTAAAAGACGGCTTAATTTTGTTTCATTGGTTTTTCATAGCGCCCCTAGCGGACACTTTCCGAAACACGAGGCATAATAAAAATCCAGCTGCGTCGCTTGCATCGTTCGATCGCAGGAAGTTTCAAAAATACTCTGACTTGGGATTCAGTTTGGTAGAAATGAGATCACATCGACTATCTCTTTCTGGCAAGATGTCAAACCAATTGAAGGAATGATTTAAAAAGTCGATCCAATTCCGATTTCGATTTTTATACCGTGTGGGATTAACCGTGGCATTTGGTGGCAAAAGCAAGTTTGGATTTTGACGCAACATCAATCATTATTGTCGGAAATTTTAATTCATATATTTTGCCGGACTAGTTGGTAATGTTCTACGTAAATGGTGTAAAGTGTTAGCTTAGATAATCGCGGGGAAAAAATGACAGATACGATCCCACGAAAGACCCCATGAGGCGTAAAATACCACCTAAAGTTGGCGGGTCTAAAATAACTACTAAGTAAATAAAATGGTTTAACTACAATTTATCTTATTCATTTACACAAACAACTTCACGTAATGGATGGATAATCGACGGAAATTAACATATTTCGCCACATGCCACACCTCCGCGGTTTAAAGTTCAAAAAATTAAAATAAATGCTTTATTACCGAGTTATTAGGTATATGATTGTGACGTACGACGTATATTGTTATTCGCATTGTTTTAATCACATTTATGGCCTATACCTATCTGATTAAAAAAGATTATAATGAGAATTAATTAATAAATTCATTTATTTTTCTTAAAGGTCCATGAGATTGTTAAATATTGTACCTATTTTTTTAATATTTGCTAAGTTCGAGGTTATGACAATTATATATCATATAGAAAAATATTTTATTCCCGTTATTAATAAAGTACCTAAGAATTAATACTTGAGTATAGAAAACTGCTTTTTCTTGTTCTGCTTCCTCTGAATTTTGATGACATTTTAACAAAAATACGTCAATTGAATTCAGATTTGTAGACCGGAACACGACTTGGCGTTGAGGTCAGCACCTCGTGTGAATGAGTACTACGATACTTGGATTTGCATTTGTCAAGACCGAGCCGGATCTCAAATGAGACAGTTAGGTACACACATCAATCATCATTTTGTCCGAACATCAGAGCTTGAAGCCATTTTATTTGTTAGCGGCCAGTCGGCCATTTTGTTTTCTCTACACGACGACTGGCTGTACAACTGTCGTTTTTTTGGATCCAGTCTTACATCTTTAGTGTTTTTTTCTTAACAAACTACTGAATAACCAATCCTAAAACTTTTTATAGGGTTTCGTATCCAACGTTGAAAATCCTATTAGTAAAACAACGTCTCCTACAGTCTTTGAAACCATTAACTATAACCATGCTACAATTTTCACAGAATAATAACAGAAAAGGCGAAGATTAGGCTTAGTGGGGCTTACTGAGAGAGGTCTATGTACAATGGATTAGTATAGTAGTAGTTGATGATGAATTAGCAGATGATAGAATCACAGGTCCTCACCTTCAAGTCCCTGATGAACTGTTCGGTGACATCACTGCGCACAGTCTCGCAACAATAGAAGGCGTGTTTCTCGGTGACGGCGCGGTACAGGGCGGCCGCTTGCCCAGAGGTGGCCATCTTCACGTGTAACGGCGCCTCGTTCCCTTCATCCGTGACGTAAGTCATCTGGAAGAGGCGACGGACGGACTGCGCGCGGTGTATCGCTGTGTAGGGGATGCTGGAAGTAAAGGAGAAACATCAATTAGAAACTGTACGGAAATAAATATTCCAGACTGATTTTCCTTTTGAACTAATAAAAACTTGTGTTATTCCGTGTCGGATTTTGTTAATCTGTTATGGTTTGAGTTTCAAAGTCATTTCGTCTCATCCGTTAATTTCATGAGATTCTTATATTAATTTTACTGTCAATGTATGTTTGTACAGGACTATAGACGAGGAGAATATCGTTATGTATATCATAAGTTGATATTATGGGCGGAGTTACCACTCCCCATCTACTTGTTCTACCACTGTATTCGCATAAAACAAATTGCTGATTTACGTAACTAAAGGAATATTCCGCTTATTCTTGTGTAATATTAATACGGTGAGTGAAAAGGAAAGTTTTGCTAAAGATCTCGACGATCTATTCATATACATTTGATCTATTAATAGATCTATATATATACACATTTACATACAAATTATTCAAAGGATAAAAACCAAAAACTTAGTAACAAGTGCTAGACTTAGTAATAAGAACGCATGATCTTGTTATTTAAAAAGTGACGTTTCTAAGTATTTTTTCAAGAATTCAACGGACATCAAGTATTGATTTTTACTTTGAATATGAGAATTTTAGATGAAAAACATGTTGAAAGAAATATAACTGTCTTCAAAAAGAAGCGGGAGAGAGATTTAACCTCAATCAGAGAGAACATTATTAAAATCGTCGAAATATTTGCACTTCTGAAAAAATTCTAGTCAAACACCTGTATGATTCAGATACCTAACAATGTTTCTCGACTATTCCACGATCAAGAGCGTATTATTTGCTCTTACCAGTTACTTTTGGACGAGAAGAATAAGGACATAGCTATAGTGCTATGTGCTAATAAAATCAAGTATAAGCTACTAACGCTTAGAAGTGTTTAATCTATTAATTAGTGAGTATAAATCTAGAAGATGGTATTGCAATGTGTAAATTGACGTCAAGCTTAATCAAATATTGGATTATTTCAGATAATGACAATGTTTTCGATAAATATTATTCATCGCCATGTCAGGCTGTCGTGCAAGAGGAATATAAGAGTTCGAGGACTTATTGCAAGTACGAATAGAATCCTTATAACAGAACATTAGAATCTTGTAATGTGTCTAATTACGCTGTTCCAAACACTTGGCATTAAGATTAGATTACTCAATTACTATTATTAAACTTGATTATTAATTACAATCTAAAATAGTAATGTGCCTTAATTTGCCATTTACCTTTGCCGCTAAATCTGAAGCCGAAATAGTACTTGTCAGGGATAGGTATGGTAAGCGAAACAACTAGTTACGAGATTTAAAGGGTGAGCCACGTCCGCGCGCATTCAGATGATCGGGTGACACTGTTGTCGCAAAACTAAATCAACGGGTTAGCGCCCCGCCGCCCCCGCTTCCCCGCGCGGACGAGCCTACAACGCCTGCATTTATTTTACAATAAAAAATACAAAAAAACACATTTGGTACACAAATTAAATAAAAATATTGTTTAAAGCGTCGCCTACATTTCCCCTCCCTAGTGCTGCTACAGCACTCATCACCCATAGAGATAGGTGCGACGCGTGTCGTGTTTCGCCGTATGTACGACGGACTTAGTGTTCGACCACACGGATTCGGCCATATCTTCCTTTCAGACAGCCTGTATCAGCCGCGCTTCACACAAGTCACCCATTCTGAGTGGACGAGGTTGAGTTCTCTTTATTCTACATAACATGCATTTTGAACTTATATACTTTACAGTAGGTCGTAGTCGTATCCGGTACCTCTGTTTCAGTTCGTTTACGACCAACTCCTGATTCCCGTGGCATGCCCTCACGTGGTAGTACTTCACAATGAGGTGAGTAATATGACAGCGGCCATCCAATATTACGGGACGCTCCACATAGGTAGGTACATCGGGTGCGGCGTCAATGCGGCCAGCCAGTCTCAAGAGGCCATCATCACCAATCGTCGGCGTCAAGGTAAGTAATTTACTTTTTTTATCTAACCTTTTTTTTATGTTTCAGGTTGTGCAGGTCATCTGGGAAGGATTTCATCTGGGAGTACTTCAACAACATGGTCTCCGCGCGTTCCATCATCGCGCCATCTGCACCAACACAGGTAAGTTTCTTGCATCTATTTATAAAACATAAAACCATACACATAGATCTCACCAGTCGCAGCCAAGAAGAAAATCTTTCGGGTTCGGGAACAGCAGGTAAACACACAGGCGCAATGTGGATATTATTAATGCATTCCAGGTCCTCATCGCGTACATCAGGTAGCTGTATCTTGGATTCTCCAGGCCACGACCGTTCTTCTTCATATAAAAATGACGGCCCGTATAACCATTCATTTTTCAATGTTTTTATTTCGCAGGTTTCTCGTGTGGCGATATCGGCGACGTTCAATTTCGTAGGTATGTATCTCCAATCTTCTATATTCGTCAGTTCGTCTAGCTCACCGAGACGGTGAGCGATGTAAGCTTTGTAACTGCGAGCATCATTACGTATCCAGTGTAAAACAGTGGATGAGTCACACCATAATATTTTTCTCTCAGCTTTTATTCTATGTTCATTCATTATGTTATAGGCTAATCGTCCTGCCATAACGGCGGCTTGTAGCTCCAAGCGCGGCATCGATACATACTTCATGGGCGCGACTCGGCATTTAATAGACACAAATGCGACTTGAACGTTTTGTTCTCGATCGATCCAGCGCCAGTATGCGGCAGCGCACATCGCCTGAGTTGAAGCAACGTAAAATATATATAGCTGTAGGTTCGTATAGCGGCCGCCGGTCGGGAGCGGCGGCGAACTATTCGGTGCATCTGCACTGAGGTGGTGCGTCTCGCTCTCGCGCGCAGGTACAGGGCTGTGTTTACTTCTAGTTGCCGACTCGTAGTACCTAGGTAGGCAAATCTGATTGTTGTTTTTCATTAAGGGGTTTTTTGTTTCAATAAATGGTGAGGCATAATAGTTACTGAATAGGTGGTCAAGTCTTTCTCTATAGCGTTCTGCGAAGCTGGAATTAACTTTCATTTTCTTTTCTACACCTTTCAGTCTTGTTGTGGCAGTGTCGCAGGAGTCAGGCATTCCACCAAGCGCATCTCTCCATGGGAGGCCCACATACCATCTTCCATCTTTTAAAGTGGCCGTCTGTTCTAGGTGTTCCATGGCTTTTACATCGAGACGGTTTTGACGGGGCTTACTCGTAACTCCAACGGATTCCATCGCGAATGACTGGCGCATCTCGTCTTGAATTTCACGCAAAATATGCTCACAATCATTGTTTTCTCGTTCCGACAGGAAAAGTGTAGAATGCAGCTTCACATCGTCATCTCGCGCCGACTTGGTGCGCATGCACCCGTGCACACACCACCCCAATGGAGTTCGGGTGAAATAGGGGTCATCAGGTTTACCCTTAATCACTTCCAATGGTAAAAGTAAGTCGTAATTGTCCTGCCCTATCAACACTTCCGGTTTATATTGTCCATCACATAACACATTTTTTACTTCCGATTTTATCATTTCATAGTCACTCATGTCCACGGAAGTAATATTTTGCACTGGTAAGTTCATATTATCTACACTGCGCGCACGAATCGTGAACTTTGTCCCTTCACAATTAGAAAGTTCAAGGTCAAGTACCTCGCTATGACACACTTCTTCACTATTGTCCCAGGCGCCGCACACACGCAAGGATTGCTTATCGCCGCGCAATCCTATCTTCGACGCGAGCGCACTACTTATCAACGTCACTGTTGACCCGTCGTCAAGGAGCGCAACGCTACGAAATTTACCGTTAGGTCCGTGTAAATAAATAGGTACAGTTTTTAATAACACTTTGCGATAGTTCACTTGAATATGGTTAACGGTTTCCACTCGCTCAGTCTCTGTTACATCGGTAATGTTCACACTATTGTTTGGCACTGAGTTCTTATTCACTATGTAATGCAACAAACGATGGTGCGGTAGTCCACAGCCGTCTACGTCACAAACCGGTGCACTACAGCTGTCTTGTTTATGTTGTGACGTCAGACACTTATAGCAGATACCGTGCCGTTTCACAAATGACCAGCGGTCCCTACGCAACGATTTTCTAAACTTTTTACAGTCTTGCAATATATGTGGAGACACATGACAGTACCGGCACTTATTATCACTTTTTTGTTCATTGTTTATCACTAAAGCACTATGTTTATAGTTCACACTGCTACTATATTTAACGAAACTTAGCGTGTTCGATAAATTCACAGAAGTCTTTGTTATTTTCACAGCTTCCTCACTGAGAAACTCAGACAAAATTAAAAGTTTCGGTCTTTTATTATCACTTATAAGAGGATAACTATAATCAGTCCACTTGGAGAGCAGTATTGTCGGTAGTTTTGCCAGGATAACCGAAACAATGTTCATTCCGTTTAGGTAATCTTCGCGTCCGATGGCGGTGACAGCGGCGACACAGTTTCTCACTTTCACGGAGAACGGAATAATATCCTTATGATATTCTTGTGCCATGGGACGTAGTTTGTATATGTCCTGTAGAATCCTGGAAATTATGACATCAGGATTTCCGAACTGAAGTTCAAGTGTGTTCATGACATCGACTGCGGAAGTAGCACCAATTAGCAAGGCTGTTACTGCTTCTTTGGCTGGTCCTTGTAAGCTCTTCCTCAGCCGCCACAGGTTTTCTTTATCACTAAAGTTACAGACTTGAGAGGATTCTTCGAAAGCCTGTTTGAATTGTAGCCATTCAAGTGGATCACCAGAGTAGTTTGGTAAGTCCCTCGGCGTACACAAGCGGTTCAGCATTCTATCATTAGGTCTGCTGGCACTAGTAGCGGAGGCAGCGGCCAGGTCTTTCAGCGCAGACGCCAGGGCCTGCACGGTTTCATCAGTGCCACTAGAAGCAGGTAGGTAAGCTCCGAGCGCGACTTCCGTAGTGGGGTTTTGCGGGCCAGCGGGATTCATAGGGTGCAGGATCGATTCCTGCGGTGCCGGACGCAATACATCATCACAGGTACCACGGCAAGTGACGTTCTCAGCTTTCACCTCATGTCGACTACTTTCTAGCCACTTCTCCACAACGCTAGCATTTTTTTCACTATAGCATTTTTCTGACGGTAGGCTACAGTTGCTGCCCTCGTCTTCCAGTTCCGCAAGCTTCATTTCTAGTTGTTTATCGATCAATTCCATTCTAATTTTAGCTTTCTCTTGGGCGGCTTCTAATTCAAGCCTTTTCTTCCTTGTAGTAATAGATGAAGTTGACGATGACTTTTTGCGGGTAGATTTAACGACACTGAGTGCTGTGGAAGTTCCCGGTTGATTTAATACCATCTTGTTCCCGGAATCATCAGGTTCCACAGCTTCTTTCGGAGTGCCGCGGCGATCACTGTTGCATTTTTCAACTTGCAGAGTATCTTTTTGCTGCACGCGAGCTCGATCTTCTTCCTCCTTTTTTCTCGCGCTTCTGGTGCTAACCATGCTTCCTGGCGGGGTACGAAGCATTCAAAGATCCGGTTCGAAGACCAACTAATGTCAGGGATGTATGGTAACTATCAACTAATGTATGGTAAGCGAAACAACTATTGTAGTTACGAGATTTAAAGGGTGAGCCACGTCCGCGCGCATTCAGATGATCGGGTGACACTGTTGTCGCAAAACTAAATCAACGGGTTAGCGCCCCGCCGCCCCCGCTTCCCCGCGCGGACGAGCCTACAACGCCTGCATTTATTTTACAATAAAAAATACAAAAAAACACATTTGGTACACAAATTAAATAAAAATATTGTTTAAAGCGTCGCCTACAGTACTTTTAATCATCCTATCTTATCAAACGTAAATAGCTTATCTTGAAACAATAGAATGTCGTTAGGCCGAAGTATCATGACGATAGAAAATGACATAAACTTGTTGAATAGTGATGGATTATACAATATTCCAAATGTTTGTATCTAAGCATGCCTATGTCTCATCCAAAAATAGAACGCAACTGCATTTTCATAAAAATGTTTGGATAACTATAAAATTTGGTTGAAAATATATTCTATTATGTTGTTATTATATTAATAACGTTATCTAATGAGGTAAGTAAGAACTGGAGCATTGTTATCCTAAATATACTGTTGATAACTTCGACATTAGTGATTGATTTCACCCAGTTATTTTCCTATTTCCTACATTTAAATCGTTTTAATCTTGTACAGAGAATGATACTAGTAAATGCGTGGTGTTCCTACTTATTACAAGTCTATAAACCTGTATAGCATATTTAGCATTATCCTTAGCGTAATGGATCTAAATGACATTGAAAAATGCATTCAAACATCCGCTGCCAATTAGAGGTCTACAGTAACAATTAAATTCACACAAGGATAAATAAGTATTTGTCACATAATATAATAGTTACCTTTGTTTCTCCACTCCGATGTCCTGTTCTCCGTTGCAGGCAGGTCTGTACACGACTAAACCATGAGGTCCAACTCCGACACAAGTGCTAAGTCTACATCCACAGCCTCCAACGCTTTGTCCAGTTGCTAAGCAACCAACTGTCGCACTGCCATCGATTTCTTGTTCGTCTCTCGCTCTAGGTTCCTCTGCCTGTTGCACGTGGTACAAGAGATGGCTGTACAGGTTATGGGCGTTGTTGCTTTGTGTGATGGGTTTGCAGAAGAACAGCTCCTCTCCAAATGATTCCAGATTTGAAATCTCTTTGAGAAGTCTGTACTCGGCTTGCGATGCTCTCATTCCCGCTATCTCACAATGATATTCGATGATTTTAGCCATGTGATCCTCTGGTTTCTCGCCTTGAGGTCCAATTTTATCGCACTCCTCGTAAATATGTTTTGGTGGTTCATCACTATCGCAATCGCCTGTTTCAGCTTGAGCTATGTAAGCTATGAGTTTTCTGGCTACTTCAGAATCGGCTACGACCAGCCTCCCTTCGGTGAGGTCTAGTTTTGCTTGTAAGTAGAATTGGTGGCGAGTGGGTTCGTTAATTAACAGGTGCGGTGGAACCCAGAATTTGACGCGGAGGTCTAACCTTCCGCCTGGGATTCTGTGTGGATCGAGAGGGTTCCTCAAGTTGAGCCATCTTGAGGGGCCTGATCCAGTAGACACGCGGAGGCCGAAGTAGTCCGCTTCGGCGCCTATTTCAAGCTTCTCGCAAATCTGAAACAAAAAAAATATATATTATAGTTAGATGGGAAAAAAAGGTATCATTTTTGCTGAGACATAACATGCTAACTTTAAAAGGCTTAGACTAAAAAAGCTGAGCAAAACCTAATTCGGGTTCGCTAAGGTGACCCGTTAAATTGGGCTATTAAATCTTTCGCAACTCTGACCTTCTCTTTGCACCAAAACGACTATAATATAATTTTAAATTTTAAATCTAGCCTTGCGTTTGCGCAACTTAAACTCTTCTATGATTACATAGGGGTAGGCGAAATCAGAACATAACTTAAATGCAATTAGTTGAGAGAAAGCTAACTTGTTAGAAAACCTGTAATTATTATAATGGTAGCTTCAAATGTTATTTATAGGTTGACAAATTGGGCAGCTCAATGGAATTTTAATCAATTATTCACTGAAGATTGTTTTTTTTTTATGGCCAATGTAATCTTTTTATGAGTAACTTTTTCATATTAGGCATGTAAAAGTACAAGCCCAAGATAAGAGCCTTGAAGCATTGTGACTGTGGTAACTAGTTTACAAACTGTGGTTTGAGAGAACTGAAATTTCGTAATGAGACGGAGATGACCTCCATTTTGAGGGATTTTCTAGAAGAATCGCTGTGTGAACTGAACTGACCCCGCGTATTGCTTTAAGAATAATATAATACACACTGCGCATATTAGTAGGTACTATTGTTACATTGTTGGGATATTCGGACTGCGCAGAAAGCGTCCCACATTTGTATGTACGTGGTAACTGTTATAACAGCGGACATATCCAAATTATATACCTTCAAGATTACGCGTATTTATTGCTAAGTTTGGCGTTTTTTCACTATCCGATCCATGGGGACACAAATGCTGTTCACAAATTACCTTTAATTGTAAACAAACAAATGCTTACATATTCATAGCCCTTGCATTAGGACACACATTTGTCTAACACCTCGGTTCCCTCGCTCCGCTCGCAATATAATCGTCATAAGTCATAACGAAAAACATATTCCCGATTGTTATTGTTTATTACAAATATTAAACGGAAGTGTCTGTTTGTAATGTTAAAATAACAAATTTTTACTGAATGCATTTGAAAGTATATAGGGTACTTGTTATGTTATCATTATGTAGAACGTTCAAAAGTGCCCTTAAGTGTCTAATTGATGAAATAAATAATGATTGATGGTACTTAAAACAAAAAATATATTTTAAATTTATTTTTCTGTAACTCTGTTTATTTGTTCCGGCTAAACTCCGAAACGATTTTTCTTAGAATACATTTAATTCTACGCGGACGAAATCGCGAAACAGCTAGTTAAATATAAAAAGCCATAAAAATATGTCAAATCCACGTGTATTCCATTATCAGCGTTTCATTTTGAATAACAACTCGATCCATTGATACGTTATCCCTCTGTTTTGCGCTTCACTTGTAAATATTTGTCATGTGATCCGTGCATTGAACATAACACTGGGTTTCATGGACCTAGGTATTATCTAACCTACATACCTAGGTATAGGTAGGTGTTTACAACGTAGCTAGTCTTTGTGCCAGACATACCTATAATTGTATGGTAGGTCAGTTTAATAGTAAACATTAGCTGCGAAGCAATTTATGTCGATTTTTATAAATATACCAGCTGTAGGTACCCGGCATACGTTGCAATGCCACGTAAAGATCATTTATAAATAGATTTTTGGGCCAAAAATCCCCGCGGGTTTCCCTAAAATAAATTCCCCACAATCTGGTCTTTGATCATACAAACTTAGATTTTTTATATATAGATAATAACTACTACACAACTTTTTATTTCTGTTTATTGAGTATGTAAGTAAGTTGGAAGAAGCTCTGCCTTATGCGCTGCAGATCGTGAGTTTGATTCCCAGGGCAAGCATTTGTGTGACGAATATAAATTTTCGTTCTGTGTCTGGGCTATATTATGTATTATACAGCTATGTATTTAAAAAACAAAAGTATATGATAATTATATTAGTAATCTGATTCTCCAGTATAGCATAGCCTATGCTTAGTCGGGCAAGATCACTCTGAGAAATGTCCATGAATATTAATTTATTTATTTAATAAAGGTAGTGTATATTAAGACTTGATATTTCGTAAGTATCGCGGAAATACATTTAAAAAAACATTTTCATTTTTTTAAATCAAAAGGTAAATAAAATAATTAAGCCTATTTAAAAAGACGAATAATTTAAACATGGCGGACGAAGTGTCGAGAGGGGTTAATTAAATTTAAATGACAAATTAATTTATACACATGCTTAATTTATATTTGTCAAGTAAATAAAATTAAATGACAGTTTACTCGCAATAACAGAGGTATTACTAAGTGCTTAACAAATACAACTGTTTAACGAACATAAAACATATCTAAATAGTTTATAGCCATGTCGCCGTTTTCGTCTGTCTGTTTCTCAGCTAACTTCTAAACCACGCAACAGATTTTGATAGTTTTCACTATCATTTAGATCCTTCTTCCGGAACATTTATATGTATAATACTATAATATTATAGTAGACAAAAGCCCAGAATTTGAATGATGTGTAATTATGTGGTAAAAAATATACTTTAAAAACCCATGTAAATCACCGCCAATCCAGGATATATGGCCTGGTACCAAATTTCATCAAACTCCGTTGAGTCGTTTGCGCGTGAAGGACTAAAACACACACATAGAAACTCTTGCCTTTATAATATGAGTGTGATTATTATATTCAAGTGCATAAAAAAGATAGGAGCGGCTTCTGTTTACGTTTCGATAACCCGTTCCTCTATCTGTGATCTGGCTAATCTTATAATCCAAGATAGCTTCAAACATATCTGCGTGGTAGCCAATGGCCTGTCACGGGAGGATGTCGTGCAATCCTCATTTACATTATTTTTATGTCACAAAGGCGGGATAAGCTGAAGGCCCACCTGATGTTGTGGTTACCTCCGCCCATAACAACACCAATACGACTTAGGGCCTCCCCGACCGAAGTATGAGAAGACCCAAGACGCACCCCGTTGCGCCCGTCATCCGAGACGGGGATGTTACGTCTCATGCACATGTTTCTCTACCCCTGATAACGTGAAAGCGTAAGAAACAAAGAAACAAACTCACGTTCGCATTTATTACGTTAAGTTAGGGTAGATCCCCCCCCGCGGGTTCCCGCCTTGTCGGGGCGGGGGGGCTTAGTAACCGTGGTTGGGCTGCCCACGGTGAAGCCAAGAGGAACCCGGGAGGGGCTGCTCCTTTAGGCTTTGCCTCCAAGCCGACTAGGAGCGGCCACAGTAGGTGGCGGTGCCTTATGGGGGGCACCGCAACTGAGGCGGGCTGCGGTGCTGTATGGGCAGCACCGCAGCTGAAGGTTAGGGGCCGCGGCGGGAGAGGAGTGCCGGTATTACGGTGCGCCGCTCTCCCTACCTTCCGCGGCCACGGCGGGGTCGCCACCGCTGGATGGCGGACGCGGTGGGGCCGCAGGGGAAGAGGAGTGTCGGTATGGCGAGGCGCCGCTCTCCCTATCCTCTGCGGCCGTAGTGGCAGGCGACGGGGCCACATATCTGACCCGTCGCATGGGGACCTAGGGCGTTTAGATACGGGGTCATCTAACGCCCTTTCGCTGGCCAGGTCCCCGAGGTGGTTGCGACACGCTATGTGTTCTGGCGTGTCGCTAACTAAGGCGTGGCATTCGGTGCCAAAAAGAGAGGGGTCCGGAGACGGACAGCCGTGGCGGGTTCGCGGATGTGTGTGTTAACGTTCCCGTGTTCCCGCCACTAAGCGGCAGAGGAGGACACCGTGGGGTTTTAGTGGGTCTAGTCCCACATAACCGCTCTGTCTCCCCGTGGCAGGGCGGTATGCGAGTGCATTTCCCCACGAAAAAAAAAAAAAAAAAAAAAAGGGTAGATGGACAATTTGCTACGGAAGAGTTCGAAAGCGTTCCCGCGGTCCTCGGCAACTAAAGCGTCGTGATGGAACACTGTTGGGTTTTTAGCCGGTAGGAGTCCGGCATAACTCTCTCGCTGCCCCCGCAACGAGAGAGTATCCATGAGGATTTCCCAACATAAAAAAAAAAGGGTAGATAGACAATGATTTGCGCTTCAATGCAGATTGTTTCTTGCCCTCACCAAGAACTTACTTCTTGGGAAAAACACCTGAGTCATTGCATTGCGCTCGTCATTCATCACGAAGGTGGAAAGTCTCATGAGCCTGTAATTTCCCGGCCTCCATACCTTTCAAAGCGGAACAGAGTAATACGAAGACAATAACAGGTATGGAGTCCAACATGCACGACATGCTGACTAGTTGCGCCCCGCGGTGGTTTAAAAAATCAACATGAGATAATGGGAAAAAGTGACAGAAATTTATTAATATAATATAATTCACATATTGATAAGATAAATTGGCCAAAATATAACGATACTCGTAAGTGTTAGATAAGTCGGGAAAAAAATCTGTCATCTGCGAGCTGTTTTGGCGTGCGGTGCATAAACTGTAAGAGTTACACGAATATAAAGTATGATGGAATTGTTTCTCCTAAATAGTTCTACAAAAAAGTCCGCGACAGTATATCTATCTAGCGTCACGGCAGGTCTAGATCACGGAAATCATCCCTAAAGTAAAGGTTGATTAAAAATTTAATATGAAAGTGAGATTATTGATGGATATAGTTTAAAGTATAATATCTACGCGGACGAAGTCGCGGGCATAAGCTAGTGTATCATCAAAATATTTCCCCTCTAATACCGTTCTATCAGATTCACTGCGCATATGGTATTATAATATATTCGCGATGCTATATCTGATGTTGAGAGTCAATCACAGTTCCAACGCGTGATCAGCTTAGATTGACTTTAGCAATTATACTTACGTGACCTAAACGCCTGCTGGGACAACAGGTAGATGTAGACTCGCTTATTTTGTAGATGTGTATACATCTACAACATTCTTACTTCTATTTTTATTTGCATTAGTGATATTACCTACATATTTTGTTTTAAATTTGCATGTTTAATCTGTGATCTGGTGTTAAAGCATCGTCGTAGATTTAGGTAGGGAGGCTTTGTCTTCTTTTTAATTTTTGGTTTCTGAGGCTTGGCTGCGCTCTATTCAGCCACTTATGTTTTTCGGTAAGATTTCACATAAAATACGATGGAAATACAAGATGGCCGGTATTGAAAATTATTTTAAAAGTATTTTTTATATATATATATATATATATATATGTGATTATTTATTCCTTTACATGTTATGTATTTTTTTCTATTAGTCGTTATGTTACACGTAGTAAGGTTATGTTAAACTTGACATTTGACATGCAGTGTAGGTGTTACCACTGTTAGCTCAAGTGTCAAGTCAATTAAAGTTTATTTTTAAACTACGAAAACTGTACAGGAAGAAATAATCACTTTGTTAAGATTTATAAAGACTCTCTCTCTCTATACTGGCCATTTTTTTATATATTTCCATCGGTTTTTTATGCGAAATCTTGCCGATAAACGTCGTTAGTGGCTAAATTGCGGGCAGCCAAGCCTCAGAAGCCAAAAATTAAAAAGAAGAAACTACGAAAACTATGTAGGTAACTTGTCAAATGCTCAACTTGTTGTCTGTCAAAATGCAACGTTAACCATCTGTAAAATTATTCAAGATTTCTGACAGATGTCACGTACAAATTTTGTTGTAAAAAGTTCTATATAAAAATGAAGAATGTTCGGTATACTTTTAAGAGAAAATAATTTACAATTCATATATTCCCCGAAAATCATCTTCCAAGATAATACTCGGAACCCTGAGATAATGGAAGGTGGGGCGCAAATTGCTTCACATAATGACAGCAAAATGAATTCGCGAAACCTTTGGGAAAGAACTTGGTATCATTACTTAGTTGTTTGCATAAACTTCCACGTAATAAACTTCTTATAGAATAAAAAGAAATAGGCAAATGGAAATAACTTTATAAGTTGTAAAATGATTTAAAATTAGTGTTAGTTATAATTAATTTTTTCTTTACATACATAATGACTCAATGTTAGACTTCCACAAACAGTTTTTAGAGAAAAAAAATTGAAACAAAGGTATTAAAAGCAGTAACATCTAATGCTTAATAAAATAAGATCACAGATAAGAATTAGCTACTCATTCATTTAAATTCATTGTTAAACAGAAAATGTTATACGCATATATAATTTGCTTGTTATTGTTCTACGCACTCACTTAAAGTATCTAACTAATCAAGTGGTTAAAATAGAAACAATAACGTAAGTCCTATTTTACACGATAAAAGAACGATGACAGAGGAACATCTATTTTAAGATAAAAGTGACGTTGACAGATGAGCAGAAAGCTATCAACTTTCATTTATGTTTAAAACGTTCGCAGTTCGAAAATTCGAAATCTTTGTCTTTGTTTCTGAGTTTCCGAAGCCGGCTATGTCCTCCTATCCTGTGTTTGCGAGCCACCTCAGGTCATCGACCCGGGCCTCAGCGGGACCCCTACACTACAACTCGTCGTACCAACATTACAATACGCAAAAAAGGCGCAAGACTTCCTTTGTGAAAACGATCGGCCAACTACGAAACATAGAAGCACATCAATCAGAATCACAATGCTGTGAGAATTCATCACGAGTTCATCGTTTTTGATTAAAAATAACTCGATGTTTTCTAAATCGCTTTATAAAGTTGAGGAAAAGAAACCTTTCAAACATCAAACATGCAGATTGGCTTGAGGATAAAAGTCTGAACTATAAACTTAAAGGTCATCATCAGGGAATCACAACGCGGATCAGATCAATACGCGTTTGAGGTATAGACCAATATATAATTCTCTCAAACAGGTAGATTATAACAAATCCAAACAGAAAAAAACGATGCAATGACATTATGGGCACTTACTTAACCATACAACATTTTCTATTTTGCTTTTTCAGTAAAGCAATTGTCTCTAAAAGGTAATCCTAAAAAGAACTCAAGCCAAAATTGAGCAAGTATTTGGAAATGCATTCGTTACTCTGTGTTGAAAGAACTTATAAACTCAAGGGCAGTTATTGCAGCATAATATTGATAATACCAAACACTGCCAAGTACATTTATACAGATTCGCCGATTCAATGCTCTCGTTCTGCTAAAATAGAACAGCTGTAAAAAAACTATTGAATCACAATACAACCCGCATCTCCGACATAGTTACTATTATTTACTCTGTGCGTTTGATCCCAGATGTTTTCTCTCCATCTCTTTCTTGCGAATGCCTCTCTCTCTATCGGTCACGAATGTATCACGCGGCAACCGCGTGTTCACCCACGGATTCGTCGACCGACCGGTCTGTGCAACGCTTTGTGTAAAACTCTAAGGCATCAGATCGTCGGATCTGTCGACCAAAATATGAAGTCTTGGATGGAAATAGTATTCTCAGCGGGCGCGCAACGGCTACCTGTATGTTGAAGATGTTTTGGCGCATGTTTCGAAATTGGGAAAGTTGAAACATCAATAACGTTGTGTTTCGAGGGCATTATCATTATGATATGTATTTTCATGGATATGACCAATTTGGTATACAGATTAAAAATCACATGTAAAATGTCCAAAATGGAAAACAATTGAAATTAGAAACTGTCACGCGGAGTTTTAAGAACGATATAATATAGAAAGTCTCATTAATTCAGGCCTTGGTCAGCATATAATAGCGAATTCAGACGCCGCGCCAGCAAGAATACCTATAAAAAGAACATAAATATTATTACCAAACTTTGAAGGTGACACACATATTGTAAATATAAGTTATATTACATTAGGTATACCTACCGCGTTGTTTAATTTAAGAACATGATGTAATCCAGGTCATATAACATTAAACGCAGACATTGTCCATTTACAGCGTTTACTTAGCGTTAAAATAACATGTGCAACCTAAATAGCGCGATGTTTGCTTGCATAAGTTAGAGGATTGATTTGTGAACCAATTTGTTTCTATCAACTATCAACTAATAAGTAAATTATACTTGTATATCTAAGTAACAAAATCTAAGTATTGAAACAAGTAACTGATCTAAAAGTCTAGAAAACAGACTTCATTAATGTTTTTATTATATTTATTTGGCGCCAACTTGAAAGTGAACCATATAAATTTAAAAAAAGAATCATTCACATCTGTTCACAAAATGGCGAAGGTATCACGTAAAACAAGATACACATTCAAATTAAAAACTTCTATTTTTTAAGTCTTACTGTAATTGTAATTTAACATAATCTTTGTGCGAGTAATTTGCCTAAAGAGCTTCTGTGACATTTTATACGCGCACGAATAGGTTTACATGTGCGTGTGAAATCTTTGGACTAAAACACATTGAGTTTATAACTTAAATTGTTTGTTTTTTTAATTATCCATGCCTACCTACTTACACAAGGTCCATTATTGATTGGGTCGGAATGCAGTGTTGTTTTTCACCGATAATAAATAGAATAAATTTAAATGTCAAAAACACTGCGCAGTTTGTAATCGGTTAGGTAGGTATACTGCTACTACGCATATATACCTAAAATAAAATACGCAGGTATTTATGTAGGTACTTATTATTATCGTCTTTTTTCGATCCATGATCCGCCTTGTTGCGGACTATTATATACTCTATTAGAACGCAACAATAAAAACACGAAATTTTATTTCGATATAAATAATACACACCAATATATTTTATACGAATTGAAAATTTTGTCGTATATTGTATTCGTTTGGGTGAATCTATAAAAATATTACGCTTGATTTTTGAAATGACTGAATATGGCAGATTACTAAGACCATAAATTGTAAAAAACAACACTCACCTACACAAAGAACTATAAAATATATTATCTGTGTTATAAGTTCTCTGTGTAGGTGAGTGTTGTATAAAACACAGATTATATTTACAGGTATTCGCTATTATTACTTGGTAGCTAAGGTACCCATTTATAGACGAGCGCTGTTTAAAACACTTCACTACACAGATTCACGAGAATCAGTTAGTCAGGCCCTATGCCATACGCATGAAGTTGCAATTTGCTTGTAACACCATGCATAACTAGGTATTTTAGTCACTGAAGCGAATAACTTAGAATGTTTATGTACTGGCTAGCCCGATGACCTTGTACCGTAGCATACTGTTCATTAGAATTTGAAATGCGCATATTATTAGAGGTTCGCGCGCAAAATCAACGCCATCTTGAATTGAATATGGTATTTTTTATATGCATAACCGGCTTGATTTTTTAACCAAAAATGTAAATTTGTTTAACTATTGATTCATTCTTGTGTCATACGGCCAAAATACTCTTGAATAGTAAAAACATATTTTTTGTTGTCATCGTAATATCAGTTTTACTAAATAGCTATTGTTGTGCTCATGAAAGTTGATAATTTATAGCAAATATATTTCAGAAAAGATGACAAAATTGCCCACTGAAATTAGATCATATGAATAAGACGAAGACAATGTCAAACAAAATTCGGCTGGTGAAGCCAGAATAAACAATGTATGTGAATAAATAAGATACAAGTATGCAGTTAAATAGCACAAGCATACGAATCATTTTGCCGATAAAATAATAATTACTATTAAAAAATAATGGCAACAATTCAGGACCCATGTACCGATCTAGCCTCTTTATAACTGTTATCTCGCACGTCAACACGACCGATAAGCGATATTATCAAAATAACAATGACAGCTAATGTTAAACAGCCTACAGCTTAGCAACTCCGTATCAAGTCCTAATCCGGATTAAAAAGAAAAGAACACCAATCATAATCCTTTGATATCTTTGAAAAATAAGCAAATGGCTTAACAAAATATGATACGATTGTAAAATATACAACCTATTTGCAATATCTACTCTTAGTATGATCCTTCTACGTGGAATGAATATTCAAATTCATATGATTAGATTTCACTAGCCTCACAGCTTTAGTTGTTAACTTTGCCTTCTATACTGACTGACTCTTACCCAGGATAAAGATTTTTATGAAGAACCTATTCATTTACTATATGAGTGTCTGGGTGTTTAATTATTTATGATAGTATCCATTTACCAATGAAAGTACCACATATAAATCCTATCATTAATATGGATCCCTTATTAGAAGCTATGAGATGGCACTGTATGAAATGTCCACGAATATTTACTTATTCAGATACTTCTATGATCAAGGTAGACTGAGTAGGTACCAACTTACAGAATCAGAATCAACAAGGCAATTAAAATTTAAATTCATTAGTGTGTTTTGACTCTTCGATTCGGATGTATTTAATAAGCTTCTTTCATTGAAAACGATAAACTTTTAGAACTAGAACGAAAATGTAAGTAAAATTGGAGAATATTCGGTCACGTCTTGGAAAAGGGCCAAAGTAAGAGTAAGCATGCTGAAAATGGGACGTGGATGATATGTTCACAATTAAATTCGTTATTCAGACTAGAAATTACAGCAAACAGATAACCCAAATGAAAGACGTATGTCTCGTAGAATTCTCTACGATATCCTTCGGGAAGCATGCGAGATTTATGCAGTGTCTATTTAGGACAACTTTGTCTATGGTTGTAGATGGTGCCATCCATTAAGACGCGCCCCACTCTTCTTCCTAATCGCTTACAGTACAAGTGTGCAGCACCAACATACCGCTAATGTTTTAGTTTTGTCTATACAATAATAGTAGAGATAGAGAACTAGTGTGTATCGACAAAACTAAAACACTAAAGGAATGTTGCATACTTGTACTGTAAGCAATTAGGAAGAGTAGTGTCTCTTCGTGGATGGCAGTGTCGATACAGTGTAATTTAAAGTATTTTTAAAAGTATGAATATTCATTTGGCACGAATGTGGTGTGGTCGAACATATTCGAATAAGGATTGAGAAATTTAGATTTTGGCAAGAGACCGGAAATTTTATTATTAAAATTTTAAATCATCCTAATAATATGAATGCGAATGCGAGTTTGTTTGGTACGCTCTCACGTCTCAAATACTCAACCGATCATCATGAAATTGCATACACATTGTCAGAAGAAGAAATAGGACGAAAACCAGAAATAACGGATAAAATCTACATTAACGTGAGCGAAGAGCAAAGCTGCGGGTAAAAGCTATAATAGTTTTATATACAATATATTTAAGCATATCTAAATTAAATAATAAGAAAGTAAAAAAATAACTAATTAACGAGCAAATGGCAATATTCTAATTGGTTCGAAGACTAAATTACACTTGAAAAATTGAGGCTGACTTGAGCACAGATATAATAATACACAATATTTGGGTATGTTAACCTCATGGGTAGGTACTTTGTGGAGGAATGTTCTGTAAGTCCACAAATAGAGAATTGAGATATTAAGTAGGCCCTGGGCAATGACACTGTCGGTCACAACGAGGTAGGTACAAGTTGGACGCCCTCCAAACCAGCATGATGTTGATTCGTGATCATGAAAAGCTTGAGCTCTTCCAAATACAGTATAATTTTATAGCTTTGCACATCTATTTATATTCGCCAACCTTAATTTAAATATATTATTCTGTTTCGAAGCATATGCTGACTCGGCCGACCTTACTTTCAGAATGATTGTATTGCGGAAAACAAACTGTCAAATCCATAGATTTTTTTTTCTGATGGTTTGTATATTGCTCGTCACCTCACCTCGCGTTGTTTTCATTAGCCATTTTGTTTTGTTCAAATGTTTTACAGTGAAATATTCACAGTATCGCAATGTTTGCCTGCCAAAACACCCTGCTGATCCAAATATTTAGCAAACCAATTTAAGATATGACACGCGAAGTAAAAGAAAAGTATACGACTAATGATGATGTCCATGATGATGATGATGATGATGATTGATTGATTTATAAGAACCATCCCCAAATAAAGCTGCGACTCAGATCATCAAACAGAAAAACTGACGTTTTTCAACATCGGGTGTGTGTGATAATTTTAAAAAGAACGCTAAATCTCAAAAGTAGCGAATGGAATAAAACTGTATATATTGTATTATAAACAATAGAGACAACACTTGTGTCTATGTGACTCAAATACAAAGCACACATACTTATGTAAGTTAGTGTTGTATAAGACCGTGAATTCAATGAACTTCTAATGGACTTTGAGATAAAAATTAAATTAATTAATTGAATCGTTGATGGGGTGCACGATCAAGAAAATTGAGTTGTTGATTCTTAATCAGATCTTATTATAATCAAATTAACTAGCGTTAAATGGGTCCCATTTAAAGACTCAGAATTCATGCATTAGATACTCAATACAATTTTACCCTGAAAAAGCCATATGGTGTATATCATATTTAAGGAAGTTATTTTTATAAGTTTTGATAATGTAAGAGATATAATTTGAATAATTATCGGGCATTCAGCCTGTTTTTGAGAGCCATCGAACGGAAGCTTACAACCTACTCAATCCAGTAAATTACATTAAGCTCTGTAAAATATATTAAAAACATTAATAGAGTTTTCCACTCCTTTCGTTAGTGTAATCACACTAACCGGTAGTGCATACGTGACCCGTGCAACGTAGTGCGTGGAATTACCTACAAGAGTACCTCAAGGTTTGAAGCTTGGACCGGTATTATATGGATGGACATTATATGGACACAACTAAATGAGCATCTTGGCTTGGCAGAGAAGCATAGAGTTCCCCAGTAATGATCTCTTCGCCACTATGACTCATTTTAAGTAATTTCCAATGAATAAATCATACTTTCTCTCAAAATTCTTAAACCTTTTAATAAAGGCGATGAAGCCTGGCGCATTATGTACGTACAATGATTGTTTCTTGCATCGTATCAATGAATTATCTGAAGGAGTAGCTCAAGGTATAAACTTAAGACCGATATTGTTTATTAGAAAATTGAACACTATATTGAAGTATTCAAGTGTTACTTTGCGGAATTTCTTGTTAAGACCATCTGAAGAGGGGTTATATTTAGTACACTTCCGCTTACCTATTCAATATTACTCTTTAGATCATCTTAATACTTATATATCTTAATATACATCAAATTAATATCTTAAAATTAATGTCTGTTCTCTCTAAATTAATTTTAGCTCCTTTATCTAAGTAATCGATAATTGTTTTTAAACCGAATTTTATTGGTTCATTAATAAACGATAAGAGTTCATCGTGTTTAATTAAGATAATAATTTGCAAGTGAATCAGCCGTTGACACTTGACTGAATGATAGCGTACCAATAATATTGCATAGGCATTCGACTCTTGCGTTACGATAGCGTTTATCCGCGGAAGCAGAAGTTATCTGGGTTCAAGCGTTTTTTAAAGTGTCATTCATTGAGCCTTTATCCTAGGTGATTAAAAATGTAGGTAATTTGATAAACCGTTGCATGACGGTCAAATAACCGAGATAAGTGATGGCAATAACCTCTTTCGAGCGGAAAAAAGGTCATTACTGTTTCAATTTATTTTATGGGGTATCCAGCACTCACTAAACAACACACATCCTTTTTTAAAACAAGGACCTTCTTATTTCTTCAGTGTATTTTTATTTAATGAATGTTACCAAAATTTATTTTTATCCTCATTTTCCGATAGTACTGGCTCAGTATAAGAACCTATAATCTGCGGCGGCAGCCCTTACATTATCCGATATAGCGAAGAAAAAAGATCGATTGTTTAAAATAAATGTTAAAACAATACATACATTGCGTTGTAGTATTTATATTTCGTTTACGTGTTGCCTGAGTCAGCTTATTCACGCGATTGCAGAGAAAACCTCCCATTGTTATACATAATTTGCAGGTTTAAAGTTATAATGACCACAAAAGCATTAACATTAGGAAATGCAATCACAAAAAAATTACTGAACTGAGAAGATAGGGCCATATTATAGTTCCGAATTGGATCATTATTTTATAGAAGTAACGGCTGAGTGCTGCCTCCACAGCTGGTAATGTGCCGCCAAGCAGTGCACTCCCATTGGTATGTTCCAGCGGGTGGGTGTGGGCGCCGATCAAATCACAGGCACATGAGACTGAGCGCCGATCAAATCACAAGAGACATTAGATCCCCGTCTCAGGTGACTAGCGCAACGCGGTGCGACTTGGGTCTTCTTATTCTTACGTCGGGGAGGACCTAAATAGTATTATTGTTGCCTACCGTTACGTCAGTTATCGCACAAAAACGGCGGAATGGTAAAAAATGTATGTGTACGATGATGTGACCAAAGGTCTTCGAAGATTAGATAATTTATGTAAGTTATTACACATGCTTGTCGAATTGTTGCTGGTTGGTGACAAAAATGTTATCTTTTTAATGTTATCGTACCCAGACTGAACCTACCCTACCGTACTGCCTGCCAACAATCTGCCTGTCAGATCGTTTTATTCGTGTGACGTAATTGGCTAAAATTTTCATAAAATGGCTGTCAATCATAAGTCCTAATCATAAAGTATAGCCTAGCAAATAATAAGTGAAAATAATAGAATTAATCCAGTTAAATGCTTGCATTCCCCATTTTAGGCTTTTGAGTGGCTTTAATTTTCTATGCGAGCTTGGAGGCAATATACATAGTAATGAAAAAAATATATCGAAATTCCTCTACTTTTTGAAGCATATTAAAAATATAATGGTGGTCTGGACCTTTGGGACCCTCTGAGTGTGAGTTCGAATCCGGCTTATTGAAATGAAAATGAAAAAATGTTTATTGCAACTTAAACTACTAAAAGTACATACATACGTCAAGAATATACGATCAGTACAAGTCTAAGTGGAGAGTTTTGCCGAATATAAAATATTTACCAATGATTCCCACACTAGGCTAAGCCTGTATCGTGGGAACCAACTTACGATTACCAGATAATATAAATGCCTCAGTTGACGGAAAACAAAACTATAAAATTAATAATAAAAACCAAAATAACAAAAAATAAAATTAAAAGGAAAAAAGAAAACTGAAAACTAATTGAAAAATTGAAAAGAAAAAACAAAAACTACCTACGTGATCTTAACAAACAATCCTTCTGTCTCGTCGTACGATAGACTTAACAACCAATCACGGACAGCCAATTTTACTTGATAAACAGATAATGCTTGAAAATCTTCTACAATGATTAGGTTCAAGTAGTATATTATAATTGTCATTCGCACTTATATTATGTCTTCAGGCTTAGGATGGCTGTTGCATTTTTTTTAATTCCTGCATCATTATGCTACGTTACATGTGTTCTTCACGATATCAATATATTCAAAAATCCAGACCCTATAACCAAATTACAAATAACAGATATCTGGAGATATGGTAAAACGCGCCTTTTCGTGCAAACTCCATCACTTCCGTATTTAACCACAGATAACTATATTTGCAATACACTCTATCTATGTTTATATTCCTTTGTTTAAAAGTCCGGAAGGTACAAAGGTAAAGGCGAGCTACACCTAAGGCCGACCGAGATACTGGCAGCTGAGTAAGCCAAGGTTTCTCGCCGATAGCCGGCGAACCGTGCAAGTCTTAGCCACATATGAAAAAAGTATTTACTATTATTATAATAGTTATCTGTGATGACAAAATAGGCGCGAATGATGACAGGACAAATTATTAAAAATCGTTTTTACTGTTCGTAACCCAAGAGTATGGGAACCCTATTGCTAAGTCCACAACATTCGTTTGTCTGTACAAACGCTATTAGTATGAAATAAACGGGACTAATATAGGCGTAGCGGGTTAAATTTTCACAATATGTGTAATAAATAGATGTCCGAACTCCGAGTATAGTTTTAATTATATTATCTGTGTCGATAGTACGAAAAAATGCGATATTTTTTAAATCAAATACGCGTTGGTATATTTATTTCAAGGCACAAAGAGAAAATACAATAGATACAATTTGTAAACGTAAATTTAACTCATGGTTCGCCCCGGACACAAACCCAATACCTATATTTTCATGAAATAAAAATATTTCGGAGGCAGATGGGATGTAGCTGATAAAAATCTTGGAATATTATCATAAGAATTTGGTTCTGAAATAGAGAAACAAAGCCCTTTTATATAATACCATTGTTTCATTTCAGTAGAAACAAATGATCTAAATCTAAAAGACAGTGCGGCTTAGATCTTTTGCTTTGTTTCTGTTGAATAAACATCGTTTTTTGTCCATATCCTGATAATGATAATGAATATTATCAGTACAAATGGAAATGTCATGTACCAAGTATATCAGTCACTTGAATGTCACAAGTCGATATTAAATAAAGAACAATAAAAAACATGCTATTCATTTGAAGTTCAATCAGGGAGTCCTAAGCGAAAAACAATAGCCAGAAGACAAGCAGACATGTTTTGCATAAGTAATAAGTAAACACGTAAATGAAACAAACAAACTAGGAATTTTTTTACTTTAAATAGAGGGCAATAGTGGGACCAATGGAACAATCGTTGAAAATAATATAAAAAGTTACAGTCGAGCCCAAAAAGACGATTGAACTTTGAACGATTGAACGAACGCCGGGCTGATTCAAGTCTATTAGTTACCGAGATGCTGAGTCAGCCAATCGAACTCCTTTTATTCGTTTACTCTAGAGTGATTAAGTTTCTTCAAGACGGATATGTAAATAAGTACAAACATAAATTATTGTTTTTAGGGTATTCGGTACTACTTTAAGGATTTATGTAAAAAACGATGTTTATGATAAGGCTAAAAAGTACCCCATTACTACGCCGAAACGTTTCTACGTATGTCTCCTTCCTTGAAAGATCTGTGTAATTTGAAATTGAAGTCAATATGATGAGAAATTTACAAAATTAATGTTATTAAAATAAAAAAATAAATACAATTGGCGGTGCGGATCCCTCGGATTTTTACAACTTATAAACATCTTAATCCACAGATTAGCCTAAAACCTCGCCGTTTACCGAAAGTAGTTTTGCGAAAGCGTTCGTTCGCTTTAAAATTATCAAAGTGAAAGTTGCCAAGAGCTAATAGGAACTTAAAGGAAGGATATGAACGAGTAGTTGTGTGATTATTAGGTATAAAGTAATAATGTAAACATACTATAACACAGTAAACAGAAAACGACGCATTTGGAAAGAGATTAGAATATTTTGTCATATGAGGTCACCTCATTTCGGATTTCATTAATGTCTTCCTGAATTGGCAAACAAATCTTTAGCCTTTTGTCACTTGTTTATCAGTATAAACAAGAGACAAAAGGCTAAAGATTTATATGCCACTGCCATGAATGAGGCACGACAAAGTCGTGAAGCCAAAACATCGTGTTCAGCATACAAGTGGCTGATTATACCAGCTAAAACCTACAGCGGCCTGTCAATTTGTTCAGGGTATAATGACAAACTGACGTCACGGTACAAAGTCCAGCGTCAATTGGAAAGTTTAACAACACGAATCGCCTCGGAGCTATTTAAACTAATTCGTGCCGAAATTTTGGACGGGTTGCTGCTCAGAACTAGGACGATTGGAAGTCTAAAGTCTGCTCAGCAAATTGGTGCGTGAAAATTTCGCAATAAACGTTTTGATGACTTGGATGTTCGTTTGTTTTATTGTTCAGCTATTTAACTAGGACAAAACACTGAATGATGTCAAAAACAGTTCGTTTAATAACAATTATTCAGCTGAGAAATCTGTTTAAAATGCGTCCAGCTAAATGGTTAGAATGGTTTCGAAATTATTCTGATTCTATAATACGATATGCAGGAATGTTGATAATTTAAGTAAATACGTTGGCGTTGCAACGTGTATGTTTCTAACATAGATAATGGTTACGTCAGCATTTTTTTTACCATAAATTTTTAACAATATTAATGCATTGAACCGGTATAAAGCACAAGCCAGAACCAGCCAATTTTAGCAATATGACCGCGTGACAAGTTCACTTGGTAGCAGGTAAATATTTATTTAAAGATAAAAATAAACACCAAGATATTTTTAATGAATTTAAAGGAAATAAAGATATTTGACATTGTAGACGAGTTGTTCCGAGTTGGTGGACAATATTTTAAAATATGCTTGTATCAATTTCCGCGGAGGTTAAGAATGCGTTCAAAATTTGTGAGGTCACATGCTGAAAAGTGAAATAAACCTTATTCAATCACGTCTGGTTCTAGGGTCAAGAGTTGATGCTTGAACCTTCAAATGGCGGGAGTTATATTCACATTTTACGCCCACCGGTAAAAATAATGATGATCCCATTAGCCTCGATACAGATGAGACTCGCTGTATGAATTAGCTAAATATACCTTGGAGTTTGAACTGAGCATGATTCGAATGCATGTCCAATCCACGACCACGGGTTTTTAACCAAATGAAAAAAGAAACTCAATTCGTCTATGGTTCCTTTTTGCTTTGAAACGCATTTTCTTCGTTATTATGTACCGATTTGGATGGATATTTTTTAATTTAATAGGGTGTACCTCTGAGGTGGTCCCATTTAAGTTTCATGAAGAAACTACCCCCAAAGGCGTAAAATAGGTGATGAAAATATTTAAGTATGTTTAATCGATGTTTTCTGTGGGAACTCGTACTCCAATAATAATTGGCAAAGAAATCCTCATAAGTCTTTAACCTCAGTCGGTGCAATCATAAAAATAATCAAATAACTTTGTACCACTTAAGTAGGCAAGTTGTTAGACACCTTTTTTGCTGGTTGAAAGTCTATTTCGCTGAGATTTGTCTTTGTTTGACTGTTGCTATGCATTGCGTCAGCTTTATTTCCGGACCAGACAGGGTTTTTATGAATATTTTTTAACCTTAAGGTCCTGTTTTTAAACCGCTTCTAAAATTAGAGTATGAGGTTGAGTATTTTTTTCTGTTTCACAGAATTTATGTTATTTGATATGGTTAAGTGTATTTGGATATGGTTCTGAGCCATGGTTGGTGGAAATCGTTGAAATGGTTTCCAACGCCAACAGCTCTGAATTCTTTCTGTGAAGGAGTTTGATTTGGAGCTATAAATACTGCCTTCGAAGGGGTCTCAAGTTATATTCCGGCCCGGATATGATGATCATAAAATTTCCTCTCGGGTTTTGGGTGTTTTGTTTTGTTGTATGCGTCTTGCTCCTAGTGCAGAGGTATGAATGTGGAATTTGATTGTTATCGAATTTCTTCAAAGAACAATTTCAATGATATTTACCAAATTAAATCTAAAACTCATGTAAACCTTCCAAATAAGTTCATAAAAACCTTTTTCATTTTTTAGTCCCCTTATCATAACGAAGTAAGTAATCGAATTGAAAATCGAAATGTGAAATTTCGACTGTAGTTCCAAATTTGAAACTCTACGTTTAAATAACAACCTTAACTCCCTAAAGATAAGGTTGAATTTTTATTGAGGTTTCTGATCTATCACGCGCAGCGCACGTGCTCACGCGCACGGTAGAGAGTCGGTATTAGGGTATCCATGGCTTGTACAAAGCATTCGGAACTCATAAGAAATAACTGGCGAAGGATGTACATTAATTTAGTGTGCCAGTTCATTCGTCAATAGATAATACAATATGCTGGGTTGAAATTTATTATTAGGTTTTTCAGATAGTATTTATGAGAACTTAGATTGATATTATGTAGGTAAATTAAGTTTTTTATATGATGATATTTGGTGTGGTGGTATTATAAGGTTCTACTCAAGTAGTCTAGTCAATTTGCTAAATGATTATTATATAAAAACGTAGATATATTTGTAAACTGCAGACTGGCTAATAAGTCTCTGCCATGGTAATAAAATAAACATAGAAAAACATGACTCTTAAAACCGTAAACATCCAAAAAACTAAAATGCATTACAATTACAAACTGATATCTCAAAACGTTCGTAATTAATAATCCGGTGACACATTTCTCTTTTTACTAACTATAATTCTTTACACAAAATATAAATAATAAAAACGGAAACTACGATTAAATCTGTTAAAGTTTAACAATGACGTCATAAACAGGAAAACCGTGAACGTCCAATAAAATGGTAACGTTTGGACACCCTACCCACAGCTGTTGTAGCACTGTTGGACTTTGGACCCATAGACAATCACCGGTGTTACGAGGCGCGAATAACGACCGAAACTCCTTGGTTCGGTGACGAGTTCTGCTTGAGTCATGGTGGCAACACAGTTTTTAAATCTGTGTACATTTCATGGGTGCTATCGTGGATACCACCATTATTTAATGTTAGTAAAAATTCATTACGTATATCGTCCGAAAACCCGTTTCACTCGGATTAACTCAGAATCAAGAAACAAAAATTATTTCGGTTAGCAACCGGTTGTTTCGCATAATTTAACTTTTTTTATTAATAATCTACGGCTTCGCACGGGTGCAAATTACTAATGAAGAAAATGATAAAAATATTGACTATCTTGCTTGTGAACTTTTAGGAACACAACAAAATAATAGTTAAAACGGACGAGCCGAAAAAAAGTGATGGTCTTCTTTATACATATCTATTGCCAAATGTATAATTATATAATTCGGCAATAGATTAATCAATTATTTCTGCTGTTTTTAGCATCACATATAATCTGAAGTGATCTTGGTACTAACATATTTGTCGTCAAGTACTTCAATATTTCACATTATTACACCAGTAAACAACACTATTGAAAATTCTCAAGAGAAAACTGTACTAGCAACGATACGATATAGATTTCTAAGTTTATACCTACACAGAAAAATGTGTACATAGCCCAGGTACAGATGGGCGGATATCTTAAATAAATAAAATATAAAAAAGTTATACGGAAACCCTGATACGCAAGTCAATCCAAGGAGGTAAATAGGGAGTGACCAAAGAGTTTTATTTACAGCAGTTTTTAACGGCATTGGCCTCGTTTTGTGGACAACGAATTCAAACCTTTTTTTCTAAACTGGCCGATAATTTGTCAAAAAAATGAAACTATGTAGTTAGTAGGTATTAGGTACGATAGGTTAGTTGATACGAGAGAGAACTTAAGTTAGTTTCTTTGTTTTTTAAGAGAGGGCATAAGTAGGATATACTGAAGACATTAGGGTAGGACAGATGGATGACATAACTGTCAACTAATCGAACCGATTCACACCACGTGTTGTCATCATGAGTAGTGCCATCTTACTTTTTTCCCATAACATGGTATTATAATTACTTCGCCTTCTATAGAAATTGCGTGTGAACCGGAATTAGGATTGGAATTGCGAACCGATCGACTTGGCCAGTAAGATAAAAAGATCCCGTCCAAACATCGAACATTGTAATGATTGGCTGGAGTCACTGAAGCTGGAATCGAGCCAAAAAACGAAACGTCTCAAAAACTTTGGCGCCGAATGATTACCCGATTATGAAAACTTTGTGAGATTTGACTATCTACCAGGTATGTTTTCTTATTATTTTCCTCCGCTATCTAGGTTGGTGGAAAAAATAATTCAAATTTTTAACTCGTCTTAGATCATTTTTGAAAGCACTGTCACGCCACATTTGGCTCATATGAATCAGCGATTATTTTAAATAAAGATATATATTTAAAAAAAGGAATAAAGTGAAAATGTGAGTACACGGAGGTAAAGCGTGGCTAGCTAGAATGCCATGCTGTTGCCGGTCCAAAGTCCGCAAGGTGAATTGTGACGTAGAGCTCTACGTGTCGTGGACAGCCTTTTGTTAAATTTCATAACATTAATAAAATAACAACCAATTAAATCAAGAAATAATCTATTTCTTTTGCTCGTAAACAATTAATCAGCTAAGTACTATAAACAAACATGTTCCATAAATCAAATCTTTAATAAATATTTTTGTTTTACATTTAAGTAACTATTTTCACTAAAACGAGGAACATCATTAAAAACTTTTAAATTTGGAATCGTACGCACCCCTAATAGTGTTGTCAACATAATTATAGTAAACAGTAATAATAACGATAACAATGTTATAACAGTTACACGGCAACGGCAGTTAATTATTATTCCAGAATTAGTTAGGTTATGCTAAGATAATATTCACCTTTTCCAGACAATCCTGTCCAATAGCGTTGGGGTCCGCCTTGATCTCCAAAATCACTGAATTCGGCTGACTAACTAACCACATTTTGTTTATCATAATTTTTCAAAAGGTTAAAATAATAAGGAGGTCGCGCGTTCTCGTTGAATTATCGCGGTGGACACTGTTTACTAATGTTTATATCACTCGCGGATAATATTTTTTTAATTGTCTCTCTCGGTATGCTCTGCTTAAAGTCTATCGCGTATTCTTTGTGGAAGTAAAACTGTGAATACTTCCATACGACGGCCATACTACGTTAAGTTTGCCTCCGAAATGATAAAGACGTGACGTGACGATTGGCGGTCGCGGGGAGTGGTTTGGACTCTGCACCCTACTTGACAGCTATTCGAGCAGCATACCTTGCTTTGACACAACACACATTACGCACCCATTATGAAGCCGATTTTATCAATGAACTACAAAAAGCACAATGTAATACGTGCAATGATTTAATAGTCGTTACTTTTCTCTTGGAGTAGTATGCAGACTTGGGCTCTTTTCGTTTCGAACGGGGTTTTTAGAGAGAGACAACGCCACAATCGTAGTTTTCGTTTTTATTATTTAAATAACCCACAATTTGAAGACATAGGTACCTACACGATTACAGAGAAAAAAATTAAGTTACAAAGTGAATTATTGGTAATATACAATGTGTTTAAGATTTAAAAGGTTTATGACCTTCCTAAATTACAAAAAAAATGTCAAGTTTATTAATAGTACGAAGGGTTACAGCTATGTAATGCAATTGTTAGGTATATTATATTCCTATGTAGGCATCGTGACGTCTTGTGCACATCGGTGAATTTTAAGTAATTATTTTTCGATATAAACAAAGATATATATAAAATAAAGGTTTGCTAAAAAATAAATTCGCTGTCATACAAATGCGATTAATAAAATTATAGATAGGTGAAATTCATGATTTTTTTAATAAAATTATACGCTCATTGTTACAAAATAGATAAACCATGAAAACAGTTTTCTGGGGAATTCTTCGGATTTTCTCTTCAAATCAAAATCAGTGTTTTATCATGTGACGATAGTGAAGGGATGCTGATGTAAATGGTATCCGCCCATAAAAGCTTAGGATTTCCATACCTACTTTTCTACCCGCTCAGCATGTTAACGATTTTTTTTTTTAATTTGTTGACAGATGAAAAAGGGCTTTGTCGCTTAGCGACCACATCGCCCAATCGTTAAATAACAAAACAAGTAACAGCTAATTTAACATATTTCTACTTTCTAGACATTTTCTTGCCAATTCGTATAATTCTTGGGCTTTATCAGACAGTGGACCTATTTGAGCAACAGTAATGGCTTAATGACATCGATTCAGCATAATATAAAAAAGTAATTATGTAGGTTGTCTCCCAGCAGGTAAAGTATGTAAATTAAATTAAGTAGGTACGAGTTTTAGGACTGTAATACTGATATTAACTGTTTTAATATCGTCAACAGATATTTGTTAAATGTTGAGACAAATGTATGTTTATGAAGCCAAGGACATAAAAAAAATTTGGTTTCAATACCAATTCTTTGTTATAGAAAAATAGTTTTCTTAACATTTATTCTATAACAAAATACGGTGCATCCCTATGTTTGATAGTATCTACCTTAGCAACTGTCTTTTGGAAGTAATTATTATATACTATTATATATTTACATGAGTTGCTATTTATTATCTGTTCTTCCCGTGCCTACTCAGGGTGCACTGTATACATATTTTATACTTACAACCACTATAATAGCGTTGCCAGTTCACTAAAGCCTTTTTAAAACCTACGGACCTGGCATAATTAGTCAATAATTACCTTTAACGAGCACTTCGGTTTCGTTACTTAAAATATATACTCGCATACTAATATTTGTGAGCTAATGGCTGAACCGCTGCCTATTAAAATGGATATTGGCGTCGCTAAACATTGATTATGTGATGATAAGCATTTCTTTTGTTCTCCCAAATCTTGCCTTCTGACATGTTTGGCTATTATTATGAGTAAATACTCCTGTTACGGCCAATATCAATCATCATTTTTCTTACCAACATCTTAACGTCCCCTCCGAAGCATAGAAGTGCTCAGTTCAAATGTCACTAAACGGTACCTAACCCATTCGACTTCACGGTTAGAACAACCAGGCAAGCTTCGCTACGAGCACTTTGTCCTATAATTTGTATATAGTGACATCTATGAAAACTTTCGAGAACTATAAAAATCTGTTTCATTACACGTACAAAATAAAAGCCTTAAAATAGTAATCCTAAAAATATATCTTTTTTAATTATTTTAAGGAGTAAAGCAAAATATGGTTTATATATTTTATGAATTGTGTGAACTAATTAGTGGCAAATAGGTTATAATAGACTACGGGAAATTGAGTATTATCAGAAAAACCGTTCCTTTTCACGAAAAAGTCGAACACCACGAGCCGATGACAGCGCCAATTGTGACAACATGTCGGAACTAACATAATCATATGACTTTCGTCACGAACTTCTACTGCGCCTATCGATTTGTGTGTCGGTCTTGGTTCTCGTGCGACATAGTTTTTGTGTAACAGAAAATGGCGAGCCAGACACAAGGAATCCAACAACTGTTGGCCGCCGAAAAGCGCGCTGCTGAAAAAGTTTCGGAGGCGAGGAAGCGTAAGTAGAAATCCACTACGTTTTCGTAAAATGGTCACCACTCTTTTCTTGGCAAAACTCTAGTCTGGTAATTACTTAAATCGACTTGATCCCGTGTCCAATTAGGAAATATAGCAATTGCTGATTACAAATAAGCTCGCCTGTGTCGTCTAGAGACGTTGAATTCCACTGCTGTGGAGAATTACTGGTTTTTCAGGGTCACATGACAACATCTAATGTTCAGAGTTGATCTCAATCTATTTTTCAATTTATATGTCCTCGGAATCTAAGTTCTAAAGTTCATCCAAATTCTATAATCTAATTCAGAAAAGGAAAACGTGTCTCAAGATGTGTATAAATTGCAGGAAAAGCAAAACGCCTAAAGCAGGCCAAGGAGGAGGCTCAGGATGAGGTTGAGAAGTACAGACAGGAGCGCGAGAGGCAGTTCAAAGAATTCGAGGCCAAGGTGAGACTAACTGTCAGGCGAGCAGGTTTTCATTCTCAAAGGGAGGCAATGTATTTGCTTTCCATCACGCAGCCTTTACTTTAGTAGTGTTGATAAAATAAAATGACATGCTAGTAGTAGGATTTGATTCTCCTGAGGAGGCTTCAGCAGTGCTGCCAACACCAACCCAGAGTCCTTCTCCGGTACACAAAGGATTTGAAATGGCTGGGATAGGGTTTTGTTAACGAATGAGGGACGAACAATAACTGCATGCAGGATGTCAGTGCACACCTAGTCACCCCACCCAGAATCAGAATCAGAATTAGACATGCTAGTAAACTTGGGTAAACTTCCATAGTCTTAGTGAGTCAACGCTGGTAAGTCCACGGTGCCAATTCTGTTGGTGTAAAACAACTAAAACTAAAGTTAACGGAGATCCATTTCTGTTTTGCTCAAACTAAAAGAGGTCAAAATTAAAGAGCTGTCAAAATATCAAACCTTATCAATTCTTTTGTATTGTTATCAATGGCAGACATAACTAAACATCAGGTGGGCGGGAGGTAATCTTGTGAAATTAGTTGTGTGTAAAAGTGGCTTACAGTAACTTAAATTGACACCATTACATTAGATTCTACTTTAAGTAAAAAGTATCTAGGTTGTAGCGTTTGGGCGCTATCAACCATACCCTTACCAGTTCCAATGCCACCATATGGTCACCCATCCAAGTACAAACCTGGCGGAGTGTTTAGGTGATCTGTTAAAAACATCTAACCTTCTCCATGAGTATGTAAACTGTATTTGCTGATATGTAGGGAATTGTTGAAATATGAGCATTCTCAAGGATCTTTGTTTAAAATCTGGTGTTCACTATGTACTATCCCGACTGTGTTTGTCCACTCATACTCATACTTATATGGTTTATTACCATAGACACTTTTAATTTAGCTATATAACAAGTAATTTCAAGAGACCACTGATCAAACATCAATAAAAAAGCATGTAATCTTTTGATTTTCACAAAGTAACACATTTATCACAACAAAAAATGACAGTATTATCAGTAATAAATGTATTAAATGCTGTTAATTGGAAAGGGCATCACTGGAGAGTGAATGGTTGTTTTTTTTTTGTAAATGTTCTATATATTTTTTATAAAGATTTTAGGAAAACAAATAGTGACTGGATATTTTATTTGTACAACAAGTCAATGCACATTCTGACTTTAGAGTGTGGCACCTGTTAACCCTACTGGACCCTAGATCGGGAAGAACAGACCAGAAACCCACATTGGAGAGATACCTTTCTTTTTTAATTTGTAATCACTGGATTGTAATTTGTTGAATTTGTCTCGTCTCCAGCACATGGGCACCCGGGAAGGAGTGGCGGCTAAGATCGATGCCGAGACCAAAGTGAAGATTGAGGAAATGAACAAAATGGTCAAGACCCAACAGGAGCTGGTGAGCAATCATTTATTATTCACATACACAGAACTAGTGCCAAGTTCGTCCGGAGAAGTCCTGCCATCACAACTGGTAATGTACCACCTCGCAGTGCACTTGCACTAATGTGCTGGTTAAATTACAGGCACATGTGATGTTACATCCCACTTTAATGGATGCAATGTGGCTTGACTTAAGTTTTTTTAAACCACAGTAACCTGTAGCTGGTAACATTCCCTATGTTACAAGATGATATTGTGTGGAGAATAAGTAGGAATTTGTTTAGGTATCGAACGAACCTGCGATTCAGTAGCTTGGAGATAATTGGTTTGTAAATAATTTTTTATTATATGTCTTAGTTCCAATTCTTCTAGTTATTTGACAATTTGATTGACATTTAAACTTAGTTAAAACTGAACTTGGGTTTTTTTTATTTCTAGGTGATCAAGGACATTCTCGCCTTGGTATACGACATCAAGCCAGAACTGCACGTCAACTACCGCTTAGATTAAGCGAAACATTTATAAATTATTATATTATAATCGCTTAATTATACCTTTGCGATAAAATAATAGTTGTTATTTCTTGTGCATTAGGCGCGGCAGAATGGACGAATGTCCTTATCAGAAAAAAAAATCAAGTGACATAAACACTATCTTACAGCTGTCATTTTCAGCGGGAATTTGAATTACGCGTTCATCTGCTGTGTTGCTGTAAATAATGAAAATGCTTTGCCTATATTATATTGTAATGGTTATCAGCTCGGTATCATTCCAAATGTTAAGATCCGCTATGAACAACAAAAAAAAAATGTTTAATCATTATTGTATGCTAATCAATGTTGTATGTTGAATAGAAAATTATAATGTTTGAAAAATAAGGTTTACTTATTCTCCTTGACGCAGTTAGTGTGGGCGTGTGTATATTTATTAGAAAATATAAGTATTATTGATTGTATTATTCTTGTTTTATTGAGAAAAGGTTTTCACAGACTGATGACCGATTTTCTGAAACAAAATATGATCGTTAAGACATTTTTTTTTTTATTTACTTAAAAGATTTAACTTACCGTCTAATGGGATATTTCATAGACATAAATATTAGTTTCTGATGGATGCAATGTAGCTAAACTTTAAATTCAAAGGGAAATTTTTAAAAGACTAGCATCCAAACTATGATCTGCTAACAACAGTGGAGATACAGATTCCATGAACATTGTTAATAGCCGAACAGGTCTATACATTTTTCAACAAAACTGTTGCCATGGCATCTTTCTCCTGTCATCTGTAGTCGCCTATTAGTTGATTATAGGGTTTGGCTGTTACTCTAGTAAGTAATACAGCCATGGACGTATGTGATTGAACCTTATACGCTTTTAATATTATATATAGGTTTGTGATCTACAATACTGATCACGTAGCAGTTGGACGCGTCTATTCAAATATACTCCATATTTGAGGTTCAAATTGAAATACCAAAATATTTCTTAGAATTCAAAATTTGAATTTGGAAATGGAGCACAGAATGGCTACTGTGATCATATGCATGTAAAACATCTAAGAAGTTTAATTTCAAGAATTTATCCTATAGTATAGTTTACCTACCTGAATTGCATCGTATGTAAGGTTTCACCCAAGCTCTCTATCCAAGAGGATACTGCCCCCACGTTGGAGAACACCGCCGGTTGGTCAGCCTGGTCGCATCTCTTGGAGGAAAACGACAGGATCCCGACGAGGACGCCGTCCATCAGTGCCGGACCACCTGCGTCGTGCTGAGATATCGATACACAGATTTATTCTCCATCTCTAACAAGACAGTCACATGATGACAGAAAGAAATAAAAAAGCCATAAGTGAAAAATCAAAACAATGAAATAAATGTACACAGGCCGCTGTACTACGCGTCGCTAGTCTGGCGCAAGCGCAATACGTCACGAGCATGTCGAGGTCATCGGTGACGCGAACTCACGAGCATGTCGAGGTAATCGGTGACGCGAACCCATAAGCTTTTCCCTTACCAAAACACTCAATGCGGCTAAAGAATTTTTCACATCAAAAATGTTTGTTTCAAAAGATATAAGATAGAAGTATCGTTTGGACAAGTCAAATTTAAAATTAATATAGGTACTCGTGCGCATTAACTTGTAACAGGAGCTTCTTATGCCCATTACAGGCAAATATACTGAAAAATTACTGACATTTGACATTCAATTTTAATTGTTAATAAAGCTACATTAGTTGGTTAGCAAACGGTAATTCTAAAATTGTATATTATTTAAATCAATGCTTACGTTACAAACATTCTTCGTAATCGTAATGTAGCCAGCGCAAAAGTTGTTTCGAGTCACCAAATCCCTGAAAACTTCAACTGATCAATAGTTATCAGGTAAACTGAGAGATAGGTAGTATGAATAAATAAAGAATATACCTACCCCAAACTAAACACTAGTTTGTACCTATTACAAGATTTCTGATACCGCCATTTTTCTATATACAAGTATATACCTACACATTATAAACTTAAGTATTCGTCATACAAATGCTTCTCTGGTGCGAGTTAAACCCACGACCTACACAGCTAACCAAATGAGCCATTTGGCCAGTCACTTTAATTATGATTTGTAAGCTGAGATAAATCGCGTTCTTACCGACCATACACTTCTTGGCAGTCTGCTAAATTGTAAATTGGCAGTTCCAACTTCTGCAACAAGACCTGCCCACCGATACCTCCGAGACCCTGCAACCATCACAAATTATCTAGCTAGCTAATATCGAAGCAAAACAGTCAGGAGATTTGCTCATTGCTACGCTTGGTGAGTTGACAAAGTACAATATTATAATATTTGTTTTATTCCATTTAATTCTATCAAAATATTGTACTTGTTAGGAAACTACCACTTTTTTAGTTTAGTTTTGGCAGGTTTTTTTTTTTCATCTTTATTATTTAAAAGGTCTTTAAGTCATTATTTGACTATGTCAGACCCATGAAGTCAATCTTACATTCTCTTCTTAATGAATAATATTAAAAACGAATTTATACAAAGTTTTAGCCGCTTCGCTTATTGGCGCGGCTAAAACCAGGTGAATAGCACCAACATCCATCATATTAACTCCATAAGAGTTAATCATTGTGGTTCTCATAGACTCAGTCCGCGCACATTCCACCAATAGATGGTGAACGTCCTCTGGAACTCCACAAGTCTCACAATCTGGAGAATCTACAATTTTCATCAATTACTTGAACTTATTGAGAGAAATGTGCCCGGACCGAAGTCTATGAGCCATTACAATAAATTGTCTTTTCAATTTAAAATTAATAAACCAGTCTTGGCAGTTTCAATTTTGAAGTTGTGTTTTTTATAGGCCAGCGTTTGACCACCTGATGGTAAGTGACGATGCGGTCGAAGACGTAACACACTGGTGGAGAAGCTACATATTCACTCCTTTCTTGAAGATTCCCTCTTGATGTTGTACAAGGAACGTAATTATTATTATTCTTCCTTCTTTACCTATCTCGTGTTTCATTTTGTGCACTGCCGACACTTAATTTTTCCACAAAGTTTAGCTGGTAGAGAAGGCTCTTTAGCATTAACATCGCATTTGTACATTCATAAGTGTGCAATAAAATAATAATATTATCTTGTCTTACGTTACTTCTTTAAAATGAGTTAAATACCTATCTACCTATTACATTACACTTACGTGTTCTTGTTACTTACTTTGATTATAATAGTTTAGGGGGAACCATGTTGCTTGCGTTTTTAGGTGAATACCCTCCTAAGTCCCTACACGTACCTATCCTCCATGGTGTAAGGAGCAACCCAAAGTAGCGGCAGAACTAGTGGCAATTTCAGGAGAAGTACTGCCACCATAACTGGTAATCTGCCATGTAAGCGGAATACTGATTCTATCTTGGACATCCGAAGAATGACTCTGGGTTGTTGGCAGCATTTACTGTGCTGTGTTAGAATCTAAACAGAATTATTGGATCTTACCAACACGGAACCCCACCCCAAGAACGTGATCTTCTGGTCTCCAGGAACCACCCGTTCTTTGGCGTACTCCACAGCGCTGACCGGTTCCTTTTCGAAGCTGATGTTCCTGTGAAGCTTCAGCAGCGCGAAGTTGAATTCCAGGGTTTGCGGCTTGTAGTTCGGGTGGAAGGCGATCTCCGACACGCGTAGGATCTCCCCTCCCGCGGTGGCGTTGGAGGAGCCCACTCGAACGGTGAGCATTTTGACGTATTCGCGGAAGAAGCGGTTATTGTACTGTCTGGAACGAGACACCTTTAGTCAACGATAGGTCCTTTACATATGGGGGACCGTGCTGGTCACGCTCGTAGCTGAATAACTCGGGTCCCCGGGTGGTGCGCAAAGAACAACGCAATGTAGTAGTAAAACTTGTGTAAAGTTAGCCCAGAGAAGTACTACTTCTACATCTGGTAATCAGCGATGAACTCGCTTCGCTGTTGTCTGGTGGAAGGATGGTGGAAGGATGCGCATGAGACGTAACATTCCCGTTTCTGGTGACGGGTGCAACGGGGAGTGACTTGGAACTTCTTATACTTTTGTCGGAGAGGACCTAAGTCTTATTGATGTTATGAGTGGATATAGCCACTTAAAACTGGGTGGACAAAGATCCAACAGGTGCACTAGTTTTATCGAATGCGGCTAAAGTGACGAAACCAGCTGAAGATTCACTTGATTATAAGTGGTTGCCGTCAACAGATCCTCCACTACTTATATTAAGTATTATTAGAAGCCCTTAGTAATGCATTGCTCTTATCACTGAGACGGGGATATGACATCTTATCTACCCAAATTTACCTTTCCACCAGGACACAATAAGACACAGGAAGATGAGCGCTCTGCTGCTTTGCGGCTGAGTGTCAGGACTTCAAGAGTGGTCAAAACTTGGCGGCAGATATCAATAAAAAAGCAATATAAAGTTTGCGTTTCTCCAAACATAAAATATACCCAGTACTCACAGCTGTAGACAGTGCGCCGCAGTGAGCACTGCATCACTGGTCACCACCACGGCCCCGCACCATAGCTCCTTGTTTACCAGTAGTGCAGCCATGAATGGATAGTCGCTTATACTGGCTACTTCGTCTGGGTTGTAGATGCGTCGGTAGCGGCGTTCTAGGGGCGGCGATGCTTGGGTTGTGCTTGCTGAAAGGCAGAAGAGGATTCAATGGGAGGCTGTGTTGTGATTCGCGTAGGAAGAGAGAGGAAGAGAGTCTCAAAGCTTTACTTCTTCATTTGTTACTCTTTTAGCACCACCCAGGGGGTACGTGTAGGAATTCTGACGGTATTCACCTACGAGCGCGAGCAACTGGACTCCTGGACTGAACGTACAGTGCCATCTGGTTCCTGATATTTTGAAAATACAGCAGAAGTAGTTCATGCTTACTGGTGGTCGTTGTAGTGTTCCCGTCGACATCCATTCTCCGATAGGGAGACTCAATGGGCAGACCGTCGTACTCCCATTCTTTCGCGTTTCTTCTGCTCAGTAAATTGTGGTCCACTTTTAATAAGAAACAGTTTTATTATAAGTTAGCGTATTATCTCCCCCCCGTGGGTTCGGTTAGATGGCGGACGCGGTGGGGCCGCAGGGCCAGAGGAGTGTTTGTATTGAGAGGCGCCACTCTCCTTATCCTCTGCGGCCTTAGTGGTAGGCGATGGGACCACAGACCTGACCCGTCGCATAGGGACCTAGGGCGCGAGACACGGGGTAGTCTGATGTCCTATCGCTGACATGGTCCCCGAGGTGGCTGCGACGCGCCTCGTGATACGCCAGGTCGTGGCGAGGGAGGATGGTGGCATTAATTGCCATCCCAAGGATGGTCTGGAAACGGACGGCTACGGCGGGATCGCGGATATGTGTTACAACATTCCAGTGTTCCCGCCACTAAGCGGCAGAGGAGGATACCGTGGAGTTTTAGTGGGTAGTGACACCCAGTCCCACATAACCGCTCTGTCTCCTCGTGACAGGGCGGTATGCAAAGACATTTTTCCACGAAAAAAGAATATAAGGATACTAGTATTATGTGTGTATGTTTGTCACATCTTCACGCTCAAACAGCTCACCGGATTTGGATGAAATTTGGTACCACGATGATTTATATCCTGAATTAACACATAGGCTACTTTTGATCCCGGAAAAGTGCAGTGTTCCCTTAGGATGGTCAACCGCGGGTGACACCGCATAGCGCAGGTACTAATTAACAGTTTAATGTAGGAAAGATATGTTAACAAAACTGATTTGAACTTGAGAGAAAATACAGAAACTTACCACTCTCAGAACTCTCCTCAGATGATTGCTCTGATGTTGACAGATGACCGGAGACTTCGACTATTCCTATTATACATAAAATGCCTATTTCCATAATGTTTTGTGTCCTACACATTATTTTCCAATACTATTCTCTCGACTCCCCTGAAATCCAATCATAAAACTACGACACTAAAACAAAAGGTGTAAAATAAAACAAATCGTAGAATTGAAATTTTAATAGGTATATATCACTAAAAAGCGATACTGTACAAGTTGAAACATGAGTTGGCAAGATTATACCGTCAGACGTGGTTTAATGCCATCCCTTGCCGATGCCTAATCCACCCCAGCCCAGACCGCCATACCCCAGGCCCGCATGTCCGACACCGCCATAACCGAGGCCGCTATAACCGAGGCCGCCATAACCGAGGCCGCCATAGCCGAGGCCGCCATATCTGATGCCAGGGTAGCCGATGCTCATCGGGACGCTGAGCACAGGGGTTCTGATCACAGGGACGGACTTAATGATGGGAACTGAGACGGGGCGGATTATCGGGGCGATGACGGGGGCGACAACCTTGCCGTAGCCGTGGTTGATGTAGCTGGAGCTAACGGATACTGGTGCAGGTACCAGTAGGGGAGAAGCTGCGGAGAAAGAGGGGTTAATTAGCCGGTGATTACTCAGGACTAGCCGAGAGTTGAGGATGGAAATTCTGATATAACTTACTTTTTTAAAGATGATAGAATAATTCAGTATTCAGTATTTTTTCGCATTGCATTAATATTGTATATATACAGTTATACAGTTAGTTCAACACTATTAATAATGGAAATATTACTCTAAAGTTATACAAAAATATACCAATAACAGACTTAGATCCTTACATTTTAGAGCTTAAAATTCGAATGTATGCCAATATTTGCCGAATGTTTTGAGGGAAAGTATTTCTAAGAGTTAGTATTAAGAAGGACAATTGTAAGAACAATACTTGGATATCTCCCGTCACCAAATATGCGCCAGAAAAAGAGACTCTCCAAGAAGCGTTCTCACCTTTACCTACCTAGTGTTTGATGATTTTCCTCATCGACGCCAACAAATCAGCTCTCCTCCCGTTGTTCCGTGCCCAACGTTGATGCCCTAGATACGGCACTGTATGAGCTATCATCATTTAGAGCCGTGACAGATATGATCTTTCACTCGTATGCTTGAACCGAGAGTTATAAGATGTGAGAGAATTACGATCTGGTTGACACTGGATCAATCCAGTGCCAACAAGAGCGTACTGCTTTTAACCGCCCTGGAATGGGTGCGGTGAAACCAGTAGTCCGTTACAGATTTAGATTATTCCAGTTGCAATTCAAGGCTTTGTTTTATCGACCACTGGAATATTGTAAGCCTGCTTTTAATCTAGCCAGATATTGTTTCCAGGCTATAGTTTCCTTGAAATGTTTTCCTTTATCGAAAGACCATGCGCATTGTAGGATTCGAAGCGGATTGAAGGATCCGACTCAGTGAAATTTCAGATTTCTTACCATATCCGAGCCCTATGCCGGATGGGTTTGCGACCACCATTCCAATGAGGGCAAGAACTATTGCCACCTGAAAAAAAAATATTATAGTTAATCAACTAATTATGGTTCACACCTAGAAAATCGTAGAGTTATAGAAAAAATATTGCGATGGAACTGTTGAGTTAGCCATCTTGAAATATCTAAATAATATATTTTTTTAAGAATATTGTCAATTACTTTGTATTATCAAATCACAAGTATTTATATCGCAAATTTTTATCTCTGTAGGTATTATTTGAATCTGAGTTTACATTTAGGCTATTTTAATTGGATTTAAGTTGACATGAAAAGGAAGAAAAGATATATTCTGACAGCTAAATTTTTTTCGAAATTAGTCAACCAACAAATAGCTAAATTATTGATATATAACACATATATCAATAATATAGCTATTTATGTTTATGGATTGTTTTTTCTTTTATGTACAGAAACAAAGGAAAAATCTTTCTGTCCTAGAACAGCGTTACTGGTGTGAAATGTTTCCATGGCAGGTCTCCTTACAAATTGTAAAAATCAATCGGTGGTACGGACCTCTCTGAACCGAAATGATTGACTTTTGGAAACCGGACCAAGGTAATCTGAATGATACAATACTCACAGCGCACTTCATGTTTCTAGTATATTGGATATCCTACTGGCGTTGGGTAATCATCCTCGCTTATATACTTGGAGCTGGTCTCCACGGTCCACTGGGCACGCATCCTTAAACCTTAACCGACTGAGGAAAGAGGGTTTCACTTTCGTCATACACATTTCTCACAACCATTTCTTGAGGAACTAATTTATCTAATGTACCATTATTGCGCAAGCTGTGATACCCTATTATTACGGGTACACAAAGTCTGTAATCAACTTAAACTAATATTTGTATGTTCAGTGTAATCCTGTGTTGGGTAAAATAAAATAAAATAAACCATCGTAATGTATTGTACATTAACTTGGAAACTTTGCTGAACATTTTTTCAACGTTTATTATTATAGTACAGTATTTGTCAAGACCATTTCTTGAGGAACCAACCATCATAATTAATCTAGGAAATTAGGCTGGAGAAGAGTTTAATAGTCCAGTAGGAGTTTCCTCATTGATCTTCCTAATTGGGGGGTCGGATAGGGTCTAAACAACCACCAAACTTAGTAATTGGAACGCGTAAGCTAGTAGCTAGTAGGTAGATATATAAGAGCTGCTTCCCGCGCGTCCGCGTGGAATTTAAAAATTACTTGTAAACTTAACAGCCAAACCCTATCTAAAAACAAAATTTCATCCAAATAGTTAGATCGTTATCCGATATATGCGAAATAAATATATATACCTACAATAATTGATCGTTTGAAGTAATAAGATATGTAAAGGTTTTACTCCCTCACCCTCAAACGGATCAACGGTTTTCGATGTAATTTGGTACCAGGGTATATATACCACGGGTAAAACCGCCGGGTACAGCTAGTCTCTATCCAACTACCTAATAATTATAATATTAGTCTACATGTCTATATACTGCGAAGGTTTACGTACAGCATAATTGTACGGATGTTCGGTCGTGCTAATAGGTACCTAAAATTTATTCGATACGTGTACAAAATAAGGTTTTCTGCAACATTGCGTGTTTTGATGACGAATGAGACTAGGTTACGGCATAATATAACTAGCTAGATGTTCCCCGCGTCTTCGTTACTGCTAATAACATCAGCTATTTGTCAGTGAAAGTCTAATTAAAATCGGTCATGGAATGAACAGAGAATGTACTAGTGTTGTTTATGGGCAGAGGATAGGACCAACTGTGGGCGTGTCTTAAGAATATCGTCAAGTCGTTAGTGGTCAAACCTTTATTTGGGTACCAAGTTACTCGCGTCTGAAGGCGAATACTGAGGGTGGTCTCTGGAGCTGAAAGTGCCCAGGCTCTGCAAAAGGTGCAACCTCAAGTTATAGTACAACTTTTCAAGATTCTGTTAATCACTGGTAATTCACCGCCAAGCCGTAGTGCACGGTAAAATTACAGGTGCGTGAGACGTTCATTCATAGTGACTGGCGCAACGCGATCTTTTTCCTCTTCTTTTGTGGCTTCGAATGGGAAAGCCAATTCATTCGCCAATGTCACTAATTAGGCTTGCGTACGATGGGCAACGGTGATCGGTGATTTTAAATTCATATGTTTTCTATTGTTATTGTTTATGAGTGACGAAAGGGGGCCGTCAGATCGTTCCGTCACTTTGGTCAAATAGAAAAACCAGAGATAATTTCCAAACTCCAAAGATCCTCCATACTAACCCGAACAATAACATTCTAAACTCAAACCGACGTCAACCCGTCATTCACCGAAAAGCTGTCACAATACGGTGAAATCAAAAATGTCCCTTTTTAATTTTAAATCAATACGTTTCCAAAATGTGAGAGCGATTCACAACAGATGTAGGGTTGGTAACCGAGACTGGGTGGGGCATGGGGTCAACGGAATGGCCAATTACAAGGATGACCCTCACTTCCCCTTCCCAGCTGTGAGGTTTAAGGAAAACACTAGAGATATTTGCGTGAGTAACCCAAACAGGATATCAATATTAGTAGAAGCAACAACCTGTTTAAATTCTAACACGTATCTTGAATTTATCTTATTCTGGCTTTGTCTAAGTTGTGCGAGGTGATTGTTATGATGTGTTTTACTTCAAAACTAAGCTGTATTGGTGCTGGACTGAGAAAGGAACCACCAAGTGAGAAATAATAAGATGCCACATACGTGAGGATATTATAATTACATGGTGAAGAACTGTGCCAGTTGTTTCATATCGACATTCATCGTAGATTTTGCAGAGATCAGTCTTCGCAGTTTCATTGCAGAACTACTGCCGCTCTCATTTTTTCTTTACGTTTAAGTGAAATCTTTATATGCTGAAAATCTTTTTATCAAAACGCATCTGTGTTAAGTATATGAAACAATAAGATTTCCCATATCTTGGGTACTTTCTAATACAGGAAGCATCAACACGCAGGGATCTGAGCATTTGAAATAGGTGCAATCGATCGTCGATACAGACTCTATACTCTCTCCAAGCGACATTGAAGTGGAATGCGTCGTTATCGTTACCATGCGAGAGCGTGGTGGCCCAGTGGCACAGACAAAGACTTTCAATCTGAAGGTCGTTTCAAACCCAAACGTGCACCAATGAGTTTTGAACTTGAAAAGTGTATGTGCGCAATACCACGTTCTCGAAACGGTGAAGGAAAACATCGTGAGGAAACCGGCATGTGTTAGAACCAAAAATTCGAAGACATGTGATATCTAACAATTCGGATTGGGCTCCCGTGGTGGATCAAAGCCCAATTCACTCTCAATTATCGAGAGTAGGCCGGTGTCTCAACAGTGGGAACATTAGAGGCTGGCCGTCATGAGAACTGTAGCTAACATTATATCGTCAGGGTCCAAGTCATGTTTTATGTTGTCAAAGTCAGAAATCTTTAATTCCGTTGAATTATTAAATATTACTTGGAAACTCAATTTTTTTAAAATAATTATTTGACAGCATGCGTTCTTAAAACTAAGTTTAGCGCCTGTTCATACCCTATCCGAACTTCCATGGGGAAGAATAAGCAAGAAACCCCTAATGGAAGGATTACTTTTCTTTTCGCGAGCAATGGTGGTGGTCGATTCTATCTAAATACAGACGGCTCGGTGGCTCAGTTCATGTAGCACTGCCTTCGAGGGGCCCCGGGTTCGATTCCCGGCAGGGACGTACTTTTTATTATTGTAGTGTGACATATAGGCGTGCATGTTAGGAGATCTTGTGACACGTTATATGCCAGTAAATATATTTACTTTTGTATGTGTAAAATTTGACGTGTTCAAACGATACAAGATTGAAATGGATAACTGAGTTTGAGTTTATGCTTAGTTTGGGGCTAGATGGCTGTCATTTTTTTTAAGTAACATATGTGACGGAACGAACTGGAGGCCCACTTGATGTTAAGTGGTTACCTTCACCCATAACTACAGCAATGCAACTTAGGTCCTCCCCGGCTTGGCATGAGAAGACCCAAGTCGCACCCCGTTGTTGGGCCGAGACGGGGATGTTACGTCTCATGGGCCTGTGATTTCACCGGCACCCACACCCTTCTATCGGAATACAGCAAAACGAGTTCATAACTGCTTGGCGGCAGATTACCAGGTGCGGAGGCAGTACTTCTCTGTACGAACAGTTGCTCGCGTTCGTAGGTGTGTACCCTTTGATTCCCTACACGTACCCCCTGAGTGGTGCTAAAGAAAAAACCAAAAGTAGTAGAATTTGTGCCAAGTTCGTCCGGAGAGGTTCTGCCGGGTGATGGACGCAGCAGGATGAATGCGACTCAGTAAAGATTTGGATCTCACGCATTACTGTTGTCATGGGCGAGGTTCACCACTTACCATCACGTGGGCCCTCAGCTCGTTCCGTCACTCATTCTCATAAAAAAAAAAAACATCTTTGCACAAGTTTTACTGCTATTTTGTAGCACCACCCAGGGAGTACGTGTATGGATTCAAAGGGCACTCGCCTACGGATGTGAGCAACTGGACCTCCTAAGGATAATATTGTTGAAATGGCCTAAAATCCTAAAACTCTGCTACAGGCCCTTCGGCAGAAAGAGCGAGGAGATTGGAAGCTGCTCTGCTGTGAGGAGAAGAAGGCACTGTACCGCGCATCATTCTGCCAGACGTTTGCTGAGTTCCAGCACCCCACGGGCCAGTGGAAGATGGTGGTTGGGTTCATATTCATCTGCACCTCCTACGCTATGTGGGCCATGATGTTCAACCATTACTATGGTAACTCACTTGGTATAGCTACGTTACCACCCTTAGGAGGAGTAAGGAGGTGTATATCTTCACCTCCTACACTATGGGCCATGATGTTCAACCATTTCTATGATGTTCAAACTAAAAATAGTCTTATTAGGCTAAGTTGAAATTATTCTGCTGCGTCCGTCACCCGAGACGGAGACGTAACGTCTCACGCGCCTTTGATTTCACCGGCACCGATACCCTTCCACAGGAGCACGGTAATGCCAGCACTACTGCTTGGTAGATGATTCCAGGTGTGATGGCAGTACCCCTCCGGGCGAATCTGGCACAAGAGACACAGAAATATTTAAACGTCTAAGTACTGTAGCGTGAAAGGAATAACTATATGATTACACCTCCAGTGAAGTGCCTCACAATTTTCTGTAACTACAGGCCCATACGTAGACAATGCACAATACACCCCTATGCGGGACGTCAGTGCAGGCCTAGTCAACCCCACCGAGAATTAGAATTAGGCCAATACGTATAATACATATTAACACCCAGACACAGAACAAACATTTGTGTCCGTCGCCCAAACCCTTGTCCTGAGTGGGAATCGAACCGGCGACCGCGCAGTAGGCAGAGCTACAACCAAGGCTGTGAGGGCAGTTCATTTTGATATGTTCTCTAAGTGTTTGAGGTAAGATTGCGTATGTAATGCGGTGTATGTATGTTTCAGTATACGAACCGCTGCCGAACAGTTTCTCGAAGGAGTCGCAGAAGGCGCAACTCCGCCGCATGCTGGAAATACGCACCAACCCCATAAACGGGCTAGCGTCGAACTGGGACTACGATAATGACCGGTGGAAGAACTAGGAAGGTATATACTCTTACTGATGAAGCTCCTTTTGGAGACAGAGACCCTCGAATGCGCAGCGTGGACCACCGGAGGGGTTTAGTTCGTGTAAAAATTCCGCGTAACTCGGTTGTCACTCCCAGGGCTGCTGTATCTGACGCAGGTTCCTCGTCGTTAACATATAGAGGAAGGTACATATCGACAATCGAATGCCCTGTTTCCAAGTCCAATGTGTTTCGTTTCAGTACGTCAGGTTCGGGCATTGATAAAATTTTGTTTCTTTTTTGCCACAAATGTGAAGGTCCACCTGATACATGGTTAAGTAATCCAAGTCAGCCCCGTTGCGCCCGTCACCAGAGATGTTACATCTCATGTGAAACACCGGAATACACCAATAAGAGTACCACTGCTTGGCGGCAGACTACTAGGTGTGAAGGAAGTACTTCTCCGAGCGAACTTTGCACAAGTCCTACTGCTACTTTTTGTTGCTCCTTTAGCACAACCCAGGGGGTACGTGTAAGGATTCAAGGGTACTCACGTGAGGACGCGAGCAACCGGACGCCCCTAAAATTTGTGGATTAGCTCAATTTGAGAAATATGCAATTGTATTAGTAAGCGCTAAAAGATCGTCTGGAACGTTTGCGATTGCAATGGCTTCAATGTAACTCAGAGGTCTCTAAATTTTTTGTTGATGATCTACCACAGGCGCCCAATCCGGATTGGTAGATGTCACATGTCTTCGAATTTATGGTTCTAAGACATGTCGGTTTCCTCATAATGTTTTCCGTCGCCGTTTCGAGAACGTGGTATTGTGCACATAATATTTTTCAAGTGAAAAAACTCATTGGTGCGCGTTTGGGTTTGAACCAGCAACCTTCAAATTGAAAGTCGGCGTCTATGCCCCTGGGCTACCACGCTCTCACCCCATTCACTCTCAATTATCGGCTCAAAGGTCAAAGCTCAAAGGTCAAACTCATTTATTCCTTTAGATCTCAAGTATCGTTTGGACACGTCAGTAGGCCGGTGTCCTTGCAGTGGGAACATAGAGGCTGGTACAGTACGGGTGACCACAACCTTTTTTGGGGGTTGGACGCGCGCCTGCTATGCTCAGCATACGAGTGTAAAGAGTGGCACCGAGAGTAGGTCAAACTCAAACTTATATATTCGTTTGGACATGTCATATTTTAGTCTCTGCGTAGATTCTACCTCAGTTGTTTTCTCTTTTCCAGAATCGATCTGGTGTATGAAGTTATTGCTTGTGAAGCCTCACTAGTCTTTTTTTTCTACGATGGGGACATTTTGTTGCAATCCTGTTTGGTCCTTTACATACTTGTTTTTTCCTGTTTGACTCATGATTAAGGTACATTGTGTTATATTAATTTAATAAATAGATTTTTACATAAATTGCTTTTTTGTTTCCTTCTTCGGTCTTTGATGCTTATTCTACAAATTTAATATTAAGGGTTTGTAGATTTTTAGTCCAAAAATCCTCTGTCGGCGATGGGAAGGACATTTGTGGACTTGTTGTCCAAAAATCCCCTAAACCGGAGATCATCTAAGGGGACTTGAGGAATAAGCCGGTCTTTGCAATGGTTCTATAATGAGCTTGGGTTCTTGGATATCGGATGTTTGTGACGCTGTGCATTCCAGGTCTGTCCGTGCCACCTGCAACGAAGAATAGGTATTGGTTTATGGGTGAGGTTTAATGCGATAAAAAGATAGATTGTTTGATCTCTTTTCAGATTATCTTATGCTCATATTCTTTTGTGTGAGATAATGATACCATGATTGCTCCAATTTATTATTAAATCTTTTGTTTTTTTTTAATAAGTTTAATTTGTTTTTCTTTCTTTATAGTTCAAAAAAATACTCTCAATTGATACCTAGTGATACTATTGACAATTGATACTAAAAATTATTGTTCATGTTAATTCTCTAAATTTCTCTCTCTTCTTGTTTTGATTTAAAGTATAATAAAAGAAAATCAATGCAGTAAAAATATTCAAAATAAATCTCGATAACATTAATTCAAAATAATTTTCGATAACATTTGCTTGTAAACATTTGTTGAAAACTAGCCCGCGACTTCATCCGCGTGCAGTTTAACAATTTTTTTGCGGAACCCTAATTCTTTTTATTTTTTCTAAAATAAAAGAACCTAGGTTAATTTACTCCTTAAAACATCAGCTATCTGCTTAAGAAAGTCGCAAAATAGACAAAAATCCCCAAAAAAAATATTTTGGTTTTTTGTTCCACTTAACACTTTCAAATGCATTTAGTAAACAGCTGTTAATTTGACATTACAAACAGATATTTCAACTTTATTTACTTGTATAGATAAACGAAAATAAATTAATAAATTATTAGGTACTAATAACTATAGTACTGATAACTATAGTTTCAGTAAAACAAGTATTTGAAACTACAAAGTACCTAAACGCTTTTTACCAGGCACTATAAAAAATCTATAACAATTTTTATAGTAGGTATTTCAAGTAGCTGCTTTTCACATTTTTGATAAACAATAAACTAAATAAAATGATAGTGAATATTTTTATCCATTTGACATTTTTCTATTTCAATATTGAAACAGAAGGACTAGAAGTTCGCTCAATAGTAAACGACAATAACATAGCTAAGACTGAATCTGCTATAAGAAATGTTACTAATAAATTGTTTTTGGCTTTTAAATTAAAAGATTCTAAAAAGAACCCAACTATAAGACAGTATTCTCTAATACACAATTTTTTTACATCAATAACCTTGCAAGATGTTGATACACTGCGCCGAGTTGAGACTCTATCTAGAGTTGATGAGAACGATATCGATAATGAAACTTCTAGTTTGGTGAACGTTTTAATGGAACTGCTAAGTGAAGACTCAAACAATAATTACTTGGAAGAATTACCAAGAGACTACATACAAGAGCATATTAATACATTTATAGCCAATCTTGAGTATTTGAAAAATAGCAATGGCGTTAATGACAATAGAAATTTGGACATAAACACCCAGATTCTTGAAATACTGCAGTCTGCCGATATTCTTAACGTAACTGAAAAAGGAGTAACGGAAAATTATTCCGACGAAGATTATAGTATTCTTAGTGATAATGAATTCTGGGGTATGTCTTTTAAACAGTTTTTTAATCTAATCACAACGTTCTATCTTGAATATCTGACATTTCAATTTATGTTTTATGCGTTTACAGTCCCAGAACAAAGTGGCAGACGAATTTTCCAAGGCGATAAAACTAAAATCAAATACTTCCCGTTCATGGCCAGTATTCAGGTCTTCAATAACTTTCAGTGCGGTGGTTGCATAATCAAGTCAGATATCGTCATCACCGCTGCGTCATGTTTGCAATTGTAAGTTATAAGATGTTACTGAACAAATTAATTAACAGTTTTATTGTCCTATTCAATCTGTGCTATACCGAAAGCATAGATATTATTTCATTTTAATATATTTTCTGATAACCTACTTAATTATAAATCGGCTGTATTTGGGAAAGCTTTGTTAACGAGTGACAGCTCTTATTTTTTTTTCGATTTCTGTAGGGCATGGAACAATCGCTTCTTTCGCGAAAATCCCGCCTTCCTCTCCGTACGGATTGGCTCAAACTTTTACATTGGAGGGGGCGAAGTCATCCCCGTTCTGGAGGTCTACTTTTATCCCAGATATGACCCGAAAACTTTGAAAAATAATATCTGTCTTTTGCGACTGATGAGGAGAATCAAGTTTAAGAGGAAGAACAAACATGTTAAGAAGATAGACTTTGACAGAGTTCCGTCGCGTCTACCACTGACCACTGACGGGATTACTATTGTCGGGTGGGGGGCTAAAGGGGTAAGAGTTGAGATATAAGATATTGTCGAATTCGTAGGAGGGTATGGATCTAAAATAGATGCCAAAGTCCATGTAGCTCTAAAATGTTGTGAATTCGGCTATATGGAGTAAAGTAAAATAAGAATTTTTAAATTAATTGAACTAAATAGAGAGGCGGAATTAAATGAGCCAGATATAGAATATAAGAACATTAGAAGTATAAATTCAATTATTGTATCGTGTAGCCAATCATATTATTTATATATTGATACTTATTACAGATTAGCAACAAAATACGAGATCCTTGGTACAATCAACTATCTTTCTCTGTTCTGGATATATATCCGCTCAGAGAATGCCAGGACGTCTACTCACGGTACAGCAACTACTAAGAATAACATTCAATATTTTATCACGTAGTTTTACATTACAATCAGTGATTTGGTGTCCATATTACAAGTTATGCTTAGTTTGGAGCTAGATGGCACTGTGTGAAATTTCCATGAATATTTATTTTGGCATTTTTTTTTATGGATTAGGGGGCAGACGAGCAGTCGGGCCTCCTGATGGAAAGCGGGCACCGTCGCCCATCGACATCTGCAACACCAGAGGCAATGCTGATGCGCTGCCGGCCTTTAATTTTTTTCCTCCGAATTATATTATAAGTTTTATATTATATTTTGAGTTTTTGTCCTCCGAATTATATTATGTGTATGCTTGTTACTCCTTCACGCTTAAGCGGCTCGGCGGATTTGGATGAAATTTGGTACCAAGATAGCTTATACCCCGGTTTAACACTTAAGACTACTTTTGATACCGCGGGACGCAGGTACTTATTCACTGTTTGTAATATTTTTTGTAATTATTCCTTTGCAGCCAATACATAACAACCAATAATTTTTGTGCTGGATTCTTCTCAAAAGGCGGTGGTGCTTGCCACGTGAGTTATCATTATTAGGTGCTGCTATGCTAGATCTGAAATTTTATAACCTACAATATTATTCATATCCTATTCATTCTTTCTTTGTAATAATTATAGCTTAGTCTTCTCCCCCTGTGTATTCGCCATTCTCAATGTTGTTTTTGCATAAAATAAGTTTCAATTCCTTTATTTTATTCACATCCAGGGTGATGTCGGTGGGCCAGGCATTGTTAATGGCATCCTAGCGGGCGTGGTGAGCTTTGGCTCCCCAAGATGTGGCACCCCTGATGTTCCTACTGTCTTCACCAAGCTGGGTTACTACGCTGAATGGATTGAGAACATCATGGATCAGGTCATCATCATTAATTATCAACATTAAAATAATCATTTTCTATATTTACTATAGGTACATACAACGTTCTATAAAACCCCGAAAGCATTTTAAAACCACACCTAAAAAAAATCTCTTACACAATGTATTTTACAACCTAAATGAAAGATTTGATTGTGGAGTGTAAAAAATATCAGCGCTACATTACGTCCGAAATGGGCAAACTGTTTTAACTTTAAAAATATATTTAATGTATATCATCGATGTATGCACGGTTCTTAAATACAATAAATATTTTCCGATTTCTGAAATACGTATAGTATCGTAACCTTGTGTTCATTATATTTATTCTATGGGCTGACGTTTTTAGTATTTATGCAAAAAATTTTAATTGCCTGAAATAAAGATTATTATTATTATACGCATACGAACATGAAACTTAAAAACGGTATTACAAGTATATGATGGGTTAGAGACCACTAACTCAAAGTTATTTAGCAACCAGCAACATGCAATTTATAAAACATTGAATTAATGTTTCCAGAATGTCCCACACGCTATGGCGAGGACCACTTTACGGCCACCACCGTTACCCACCACAAAATCACACATGTTTGAAACCCCTACGACCTTCAAGATACAGCCCCTCGCTGGTAAGCTGAAGCCGATACCTATCAATCAGGTTGAACGAGATAAACTCAGAGTTTTAGAAGATGAAGATCTTTTTAAGGAATTTTTAAATACCATGTTTGAGAGTAAAGAAGTTAAAGACTATGCACAGCTTTTTGATGCAAACGAAACTGAAAAATTCGTTTCTAAGGAAGTTGACAGACAGAGGAAAGAAAAAGTTGAAGAACAGTCTCAAAATGAAGAACAGGTTGAGTTTGTGTCCCAATTGAATGAAAAAACAACACAACCGTATAAAAAAATCACTGTTATGGATAATAATCTAGTGTTTGATGATAGAGACACTGATTCAATCAATGATGACGATGATGATGGTGAAAACGTCATAAAAACGGCTTTGCTGAATATCCGAAATGATGAAAACGGCGATAACATAGATCGAAATGATGGAAACGGCGATAACATAGATCGAAATGATGGAAACGGCGATAACATAGATCGAAATGATGGAAACGGCGATAACATAGATCGAAATGATGGAAAAGGCGATAACATAGATCGAAATGATGGAAACGGCGATAACATAGATCAAAATGATGGAAACGGCGATAACATACATCGAAATGATGGAAACGGCGATAATATAGATCAAAATGTTAAAGAGTTATTTGACAAAATTGAAGTCAGTTCTACTAATGAAAAAAATGAGCCTGATAATTATGCAGCTCGAGATATTATGATGAATAAAAAACCGATAAATATTGATAATCCTATTTTAACATTACTCTATCTTTCTGATACTGAAAAAAATAACGTATTGGAAAATGTTACTGATGATGAAAAAAATAAGGTATTGGAAAATGTTACTGATGATTCCTACGACGATGAAGGTATGAGCATACCAGTTGATGGCTTTGAAGATTTAACATTCAGGACTAATGAAACGCAAAAAGAAGCTGTAATTAATTTTCTGCCAAAAGATGAAATATTTGAGTTGCTGACCGAAGCTATTAACGATGTGGCTAAAAATAAAGGTGTTTGATAAACTAATGTATTTAAATTTTATTTTATACTAGTTAATTTAGAGAGGGTCTATTACTGAATGAAATTATTTACTTTAACAGAACTGCTAAACTTGGAATTGATTTTGCGTAGCAGGAAACGTAAATTGATAAGGATAGTTTGTCAGGTGGCGCTAGCTTCGCTAAAAGCAAACCTGGTAATCGATCTTCTAAAAATGTTTCCAACGTTCGAGTTTTACCTTAAATTTTGGCGAGCGTGCATATACATAGGTATTGCGTTTCACAATCATAATGATCATGAATTATCTTTATATTTTTTGGCTTAGATGTATGTAAGACTTATCTATGGTCTAATGTATTTATTAATAAGATATTGTAACATGAAATAAAAAAAATAACTGATTTTAAGAGCACCAGTTATAATTATTATAATATATTTTAATAATATACACCAAGTATAATATAAATAATAAGATTAAAGGTTCTCGAGTAGCGACCACGAATCGGTAGATGCAGTGTAGGACGACCCCCCACCCGATGGACCGATGACATCAAAAAGGTCGCGGGTAGACGGTGGATGGAGGTGACCCAGGACCGTCCAACCTGGAAAGCTATGGGGGAGGCCTATGTCCAACAGTGGACGTCAGTCGGCTGAAATGATGCTGATGATGATAATAGAAAATTAAAATCAAATTTTTTTTTTTTTTATTAAATTAATTTGTCTACACGTACACCGACAAACAGCCATACTCAACAGTCAAAATCTAAGACACATTTGATTTTATCCGAGGATAAAGAAAGCCCGTAAAAATATTTTGAAAAATTTTTGGGCTTCCTTACTCTAATTCTAAAGAATGGTATAACAAAAAAAAAAGATTTTTCACCTAAAAGTATGAATTTGAAATAAAATATATATATTTCCCATTTATCATTTTCTGTTTTAAAGGGATAATACTGATTTCGTAAATATTGAATTTAATTTAACATTCAGATAATCAGAAAATAAATTTTACAGTTGGAAGCACCGGCGGCTAGGTTCAGAGAATTTGTAGGGTGTAATATTTTTCAAAAGAAGTCATATACAGAAAGGTAATAAATAATTTGCAATTAAATCTTAATATGTAATTTGTTACAGATATATAAGCGCTAAATTTATTTGTGTAGTATTGTGTTACTAGATTGTATTCTCACAGGTAAGTGGTGAGGATAACCAAACTTTCATGTTCTAAATTCGAATTTTGTCTGAAATTCGTCAAGTTCTTCTGTGTTCATTTGATTTTATTAACAATTTATAGTTATTTATTCTTATTGGTTCATTACAAATTGCTACTGGTTGGCCTCAGAAGTAATCTCAATGTTATGTAACTCGTCAGCATCGATCGCTGTTGGAAATTTAACCATATTGACATTATCAGAAAATTATCAATTTCCCTGCCTATCGTGGATTGATTTTATTGTCTTGGCAGCCTCGGCTAGGATAGCTTGTTCCATTTACATGAAGTTCTTGGAAGTAGCTTATAGCGAAAACTTGGTGAGTTGACAAGTACCTACCTACAATGTGATTTATAAACAGTATAGGTAATCGAAGATCTCATATACATTAAGGTAAGTTGCCGAACAAATAGTGAATTATCTCCTTGTAAAATTTTGGATAAATGAATTTTAATCATCAAAAACCAATGTTTTATTTTGATCTATTGTCATCACTTTGTGAAAAGTGTGTGCATGTGAAAATTGCAACTTTTCTATGTCTACTTTTGATAAAGATGATTTTTAAATTTCCAGCTACTAAAATATTCCATGTTTAAGTTTTTGATATCTCCATTGTGCGGAATCTGAAGTTTAAGGCTAGTGGAGTTATTTATTCAGTCACTCTTGCAATTTGAGTGCAGTTACACTACACCGCATGGGTGCAACCTACTAGAAGTAGTTTATTTTTTGTTCGGTTCTTTCACTGTTTTGGTCTTTCATAATTCCATGTCCGTCCTGTTGTCCACTACATTTATAAAGTATGTATGCTGTATTGGAAGTCTGTGCAGCTATTGTAGCATATTGTACTCTGGAAAAGCCTACATCAAGCTGGTTCACTTTTAATAAGAGTCCCTCGACAGCCTGTTCCAGGTACATTCCTTTAAAAACATTACATTGATTCTATGGGGCACAATGCCGATTATCAATTTTCCCCATTCAATATTTGTAACTACTCAATGGCATGTGCCCGGAACGCAGCCTGTTAGCAACAACAGTTATATCCCTAACTGGCTCAGGTCCCTAGAAGGTCTTGCACCATACCTCAGATCTACATCTTGTAGTCCATGATAAGAACAACATCATTATTCAATACTTTTTTTGACTCCATAGTTTAGTTGGTAGCCCTGCCTTTAAAGCAAGGGCTCCCGGCCAGGACACACTTTGCATAGTGAACATGAAGTTTGTTGTTGAGTCTTGGGTGTTTGTGTTTCTGTGTTAGTCTGTCCTATATACAACAGGGAATCCAGTGCAGGAATATGAGTGTGTAAACGTTTGCATTGTGTTATGCAGTTACCGGGAAGTAGCCTATGTGTTAATCCAGGATGTAAACTGTCTTTGTACCAAATTGTGATAAGCTGATTAAGCGCGAAGGAGTAACCATCCCGACTTAATTTGATAATGTAAAAAGTGAGTTTGATTGTTTGTTAGTTCAACTTTCAAGCCTCAACTACTGAACCGATCATCATGAAATTTTGCATTCGCGTTGTCAGGAAAACAGAAAACAATTATGGTCATATTCGTTTCATTTTAGTTTATTTCGTTACATAATTTTCCCTAGATGGCGCTGTTACGGGGAATGTACTTTCTTTTATAGTTTATAATTACTCACTAGATGGCGCTATATTGGTGAATGAACCCAATGAAATTCAATAAAACTATATTAACGTAAGCGAAGCGAGCAAAAACTAGTATATTTATTACTAGCGACCCGCCCCGGCTTCGCACGGTTAGTAAAGTATCAGTGTCGTATCAGAAACTACCCGTGCGAAACCGGGGTGACTTGCTAGTGTATTATACATTTAAACCTTCCTCTTGAAACACTATCTATTAAAAAAAACCGCATCAAAATCCGTTGCGTAGTTTTAAAGATTTAAGCATACATAGGGATATAGGGACAGAGAAAGCGACTTTGTTTTATACCATGTGAAGATTTTGTGCGAAAATAATAAGGTTTATTTTACTATTTTTCAGCATCATGGCCAGTCTCCTGATGCGTCGTGCGTTGCTGGATGCAATCCGCGTGCCAGTGGCTGCCCGTCCCAGCTCATCCTCATCCATCGGAGAATTTGAAAAGGTGACATTTTACTTTTATCATACTTTCTAATGCAATAGGTAATACTATTCCAATATAAGTATTAAACGGAGGAATCTTTTGGTATGAAGTCTTGTGTTTTTGTGTCCATGCCATCTGCGACACTGGGAAACCTAGTGCAGAAGTATGAAACAGTAAATTTTTATTAAAAAAAACTGTCTGTACAGTGATTTCGACACTGAATTAGATTACATGTATAAGTGCAGATGACTCCGTTAAGTTATTAACCATTTAGTCCCAAACTAAGCTTGTACTAGAGCCAGATTACTGATACAATACTATTCCAGTTTTTTTTATTTATGACCTATATATGTTTGTTAGTACTTGTAAAAATACAAATAACAAGCATCCATTACCACCAGCAATCTCCTGTACCACTAGGCCACTACGCTCTTCTTATAAGTGATTCAGTTTTATTAGTTTCAAAATAACCTTACCTTACCAGTATTTTACCTTGTGTATACTGAAATACTATAAGTCTGCTCTTAGTGATTTCTTTAACTACGCGGGTAGATTATAAAAGTGAAATTGTTGTTTGTATGCAACAGATCGGCAAGCGAGAGTGGGTGGGCTTCGGGTACAACGGCATGCCTAATTACGTGGACCGCGCCGACTTCCCCCTGCCCGCCGTGCGCTTCCGCCCCGACACGCCCGACATCAAGGTACGTACCGCTCCGCACCGTGCCATACCGTACCGTACCGTACTCTACCGTACCGTACATTTTTTTTAACATAATAAGCCAATAGTTTTTGTTATATTTGAAATAAGTAATTACAAATGCTGTGTACAATAAATAGGGTTAGAACGCATAAGTAAATATTTTTGCATACGGATGTACCTATTTTCATGTACTATATAATGGTTTGTTAACTGCTTTTGTGCCAAATTATTACAAATAATCAAGGTGATATTCTTTTAGTTTGGTCTCATATAATTAAAAAAAAAAGCGCTTCAGTAGTTTGGTTGTTAAATCAAAATAACTGGCAAAAATGTCATCCAAGTAAACGAAATTGCGTATTTTGCTTTCTTGTGACTTTTCTTCGCCTGTTGTATACCGATTTGGATGGTTTTTTTTTAAATTAAACTCGAGTGCACCAGTGCTACATTAGTTCAAACAATCTTCCAGGTTCTCCGCCAGAAAGAGAAGGGGGACTGGCGCAAGCTGACCATCGAGGAGAAGAAAGCGTTGTACCGAGCGTCCTTCTGCCAGACGTTCGCCGAGTTCCAAGCGCCCACCGGCGAATGGAAGGGGGTGCTCGGGTGGGGGCTCGCCATCGCCTCCATGTCCGTGTGGATCTTCATGGCCATGAAGATGTGGGGTAGGTGGACCACACACAAATGAAATATATGGATTTTTTTTAATGTGAAGTAGTGACGGAACAAGTTGACCATTTTAAGTGGTTACCTACAACAGCAACACGAGTCAGTTCCCCCGACCGAAGTATAAGACCCAAGCCTAACCCCGTTGCGTCCGTCCTCCGAGACGGGGATCGTCTACGTCTCGTACGCCTTGCGCATGTGATTTCACCGGCACCCACACCCTTCCACCGGAACAGTATTGCGAGTGCACCGCTGCTTGGCGGATTACCAGGTGTGGAGGCAGTACTTCTCCGGGAAAACTTTGCACAATTTCTACTGCTACTTTCTGTTGCTCCTTTAGCACCACCCGGGGGCACGTGTAGGGATTCTGAGGGTATTCACCTACGGACATGAGCAACTGGACTGAGTGGAATTACAGACATATATATATACAGACATACATATATATATATATGTCTGTAATTCCACTCAGCCAGAGCAGTCATCATCATTTCAGCCGACAGACGTCCACTGTTGGACATAGGCCTCCCCCATAGCTTTCCAGGGTCGGTCAGAGACGGTCCTGAGCCACCTCCACCCACCGCTTACCCGCGACCTTGTTGATGTCATCGGTCCACCGGGTGGGGGTCCTACACTGCGTCTGCCGGTCCGTGATTGCCATTATTCTATTATCTATGATAGAATGATATGAACCCACGACCTTTGGACACTATCTGGATTCAAATTCGATGGTAGAATTTTGATATCTGACCTTTCCATTCCATTCCGTTCGCAGTGTACAGTCCTCTGCCCGAGACGATGAGCGAGGAGCGGCAGAAGGCGCAGCTCCAGCGCATGCTGGACCTCAAGGTCAACCCGGTGGACGGGCTCGCCTCCAAGTGGGACTACGAGAACAACCGGTGGAAGTAAACGGTCAGTACCACTCCACTCCTTACCCGCTGCTTCTGGTAATAAAACGACATGGCCACCGCTCTGTTCCACGACATGCAAAGTAATTGTTCATTTCAATATTGCATATACTTTGATCTACCACGGGAGCCCAGTCCGGATGGGTAGAGGTCACATGTCTTGGAATTTTTGGTTTCAAGACATGCCGGTTTCCTCACGATGTTTTCCGTTACCATTTCGAGAACTGGTATGAACTTGTATGGACTTGTAGTGGACATAAATTATTAACTGACTTCATAAAAGTAGTTTTCGATTTTTAAATCAATTACTTGTTTTAGATAAAATTTGTTATTTATGCAAAATTTTGACAGTTCTAAAGTTTTTTAATAATATTGATAACTAATACTATTATATAAAATAATAATTTTTCTTTTCCAGATACACCGAGTCAGCTTCGCTTTGCAACGCTTATCGGATAGAATAGAATCAATTGTTATTTAAGAGAAATTATGTAAGATACATAAAATGTGATTCCAAACAACATATTTTTCATTTCTATATATTCTATAGTTTGGATAATCTAACAAAATTGTGCGCTGAAATAAAAAGAAAATTGTCCAGACGCCTGGCGGACGGCACACATCGAATAACGTTATATCGAAAGAATTTCATCCATTTAGATGAGTAATGGAAGGGTGTGGGTGCCGGTGAGACATGACATGCGCATGAGACGTATCATCCCCGTCTCGAGTGATGGACGCGACAGGATGAATGCGACTCAGTAAAGATTTGGATCTCATACTGAATCGCACGCATTACTGTTGTCATGGGCGAAGGACACCACTTACAAAAAGTCCGTACACGTGTCCCCCCCGCACCCCGGGCGGTGCGAGAGGACCAACCCAAAGTAGCAGTAAACCTTATGCTAAGTTCGTCCGGAGTAGTACTGCCACCACACCTGATAATCCACCACCAAGCAGTGGTTAAATGCTCTGTTCCGGTGGAAGGGTGTGGGTGATGACAGGCGCATTCCCGTCTCAACGTGATGGGCGCAACGAGATACCACTTGGGTCTTCTCATGATGGCCGCGACGTGTCCACACCGCCCCCACATTAGTCAAGGTAATGTAGTAACAAACATAGTTTCTTTTATATCTGTATTTGTCTACAATAACCTTGAAAGACTAATTCTTGTTACATTCTTTGTGACAAAGTACGTTCCAGTGCCTTTACTTCGTCGACATAATCATACCATAAGCTATTTATAATATGACTTTCTTTTGTTATTGTCTTGTTACCCCGCTGTCATACAATTTAACAATATTTGGCGTCCGATCTCTTTGATCGCTTCATTCGATTGATTAGAATTTTTTTTCCAAAACCAAAGTTTGTACGCGTTGTAAAAGTCTGATACAGAAAAGACATATTGCTCGCACTTATTGAAAGAACGACTTCGTTTTAGAATAGAATAGGAAGGTAAAATAAAAACAAACTCTGTTTTGGGAACATATTTTAATTTATTTATTGAAAAAAGTACATTTCAATTCAAAACATAATACACATAGTAACTCATAAAGATATTTATATCTGTAAATATGGCTTTTATCGGCTCTATGTATACACGTCTATGTCATTTAAACTTAGGTATTACCATCATGGAACCACTATGTGCATTCACCTACTCATACATTTTTAAATAATTTTATTATGTTTAATAAAGATCAAAAAGTTACAAGTCAATTGCAAAAAATGGGGTGTGGCTGTGTCGTGGACCCGGCCGTCTGTTTTACGTGAATACGTGTACGTTAAGAGTAAAAAAAAAATTCGTTCCTTTAGCTATCGAGTACCCCTATTCATCAAATACGATCTAAAACGTAGGCAGAGCTACGAGCTGTGAGGGAGTTTATGGTACTTTTTTTATATTTTTCCATTTTTCTGAAAAATAATGAAGAAACGGATCACTTGTAACTCCTTGGATCTCACATTAACCTATTTTACAAAAATACTGTTGGACAAACGTAGGAATATCCCTACATTTAAATAACTTTTACCCATCAAACACACCGTTACAATAATAATAAATTCATTATTACAATAATAAGTATAAATTATTATTTTAGAACACCTATCACATTATTATTTAAGTCTCAACATCGATTGAACGTTTATAATATTTAACAAAAAAAAAATATTCAACAGGATTTTTTTGGAAATATATACAGAATAATTTATGATATTAATTTGTTGATATATAGAAATACTTAACGAGATTGTTTCACAACATAGGTACTAAAGTTATTAGGATTAGACATCTTTGTGTCGAAGGAGACTAGCTAAGACTAATAGACTAGAAATATCCAACTAAAGTAAGTATAGGTAGGGGGGAGGAGACACCTCAGCACAGGGGCAGCTTAGTATACACGTAGAATATAATAGAATAATTGTTGACATGAAATCGTTTGAAATTTAATTTCAGAATATTCAGAATATGACATTTCATTCCAGGGCCGTATCCTTGCCCCAATCTCACACGTAGCAACAATTGCAACTTATTTATAATCAGCATTATTATTGTAAAATAAAGAAAGTTATAGATGACTAGTACTTTCCATATTTTCTTGTGAAGAAGATATTTATTTAACGTAAGAGTATGTTCATGCAAATTGAGTGTAGAATTTTGTCCCAGGTCAATAAATTCTACGCTCCTAGGTATGGTATAAGCTGCCCCAACCAGAAGATATATATTCCTCCCTCAACCATATTTTTAATTGTAACTCAACCATCAGCTTCTATTTTTTAAAGCTGAACAGTTGTAGCAAGCAACAATAGCGAAAAAAATCTATAGATATAAATGCAGTTCTCAACTAGCATTCTAACAGTCAATAAAGCAGTACACCCGTGACCCGTAGGGCTATGGGCGTCGCCGAAGGGGAATGCTTTTTAGTATGTGTAGATGCTTTTTAGTATGTGTAGAAGGAACCGCGAGGGCAGAGCCCCATGAACGACTAAATTCACTCAGCACTTTAATCCAGCATGAGCAACGCTATCCGCAGGGAACCGACCGTGATGAAGACACGTAGTACCCTCGGCAGTGAGGATATCGATGTAGGAGGAGTGCCAATAGCCTCTGAGTAAAATGGCTGTGGTCTGTCTGTAATAGACAGGATGAAACTTGAAAGGTTCCGTCTTTGCCATTTGGCTACGGATCCTCAACGTGCGAGTCGATCCGACTGGTTCAGTTCAGAGTTTGAGATGATCCCCCCTGGCTCATTGGCTGCCTATGCTCTTGCGTAGGCTAATAATATCTAAGAACTAGCTACTCGATAGAGTGACACAGAAAGCGACATAGAAATAGACGAAATTTTACATTACGTTAATTAATTAATCTGTTATCTTCCCTTATAATAATCATAAGAAAATTTGGGGTGTGAATACCCCTAATACTTAGCAACGTCATACACGATACGAGGTAAACCATATTGAAACTTTAACAGACTAGAACCATAGTTATTTTGATGTAAATCATTTGTTGGCAGAAAACCATACTTGTATGGCTTGAAGGCTCTCTCATATTCCATATCTGCAGGGCGTCTAATTTGTCTTTTTAATAAAGGAGAATAGGCATACCACAGTTCGCAGGTGGCTGACAAACGGAAAAACCGAGTTTGTTTCGGCTGGGAAACAATTTCACCCTTGCTTCGAAGGCAGGGCTATATATATATTGTATTAAGTACACCTAAACATTAGTCATTATGACGATTCATATCGTCTTTTTATTCTTAGAGTTTTGCCTATTCACCATTGAATTTTTCTCACTAAAAATACTTGATGTGTGCAACATCAAAAAAGGATCACTGGATTGGTTGCAATGGCCATGCCACGCGATAATTGAAAAGTTTGGAAATGAATATTGTACCGCGCCACAAAACGACGATATTTTCGGATTATGAAATTCCGTATTTAATAAGTATTACCATGATTAAAAAAAAAACAAACAACCTTCAATAGTATGGTGAAAAAATATTGAAATATTCTTAAGTAAAGAAATGAATTACGTACGCGACTCAAATTTATAAAAAAGTATTTCTGCACAATTTTCTCTAATTATCTACGTACACATATTGTTAGTTAATTATTTTACTATTCTTTTGAATACAACACTGATATTTGTAATTAGGCTACATTTTCTACCATTATGCACCATTTTAGCTTACAATCTGTTACAAAACTAGCTTTGTAATTTTGGATATTATACGTACTAATTAAAATTTACAAAGGTACACGTTAATCTATAGAACTGTTTTGTTATTGGCTGATTAATTTAACCTTTGTTAAAGTTTATGCGACAAAACGGATAGATTTTCGTCCTGCTACATTAATTTGGTCGAATAGTAATTTGGCCTTTATCAGGTAAAGCTAATTAAGTTGGACAATAAACTAATCACATTTTTACTTTTATTAATCTAGAAGTTTGGATTATATTTATAATAATAGCGATCTGATTCAATATTAATTATTAAGTCGAGAGTGCGTTTTGTAATGCCCGCCATTTTAGGCGGAATAATGGGGATTAAAACACAAGAGATTGTCGGTTTAGAAGAACATAATAAATATATCCTCCGGACTGCTTGTCCCAAGCGCTGGCCCAAATAGTACGGAGCATTCGCGTCAGTCCTCTGGCACTTTGAGGAGGGCTATGGTTTTCACCATGGAGAATAGCTTAGTTGGTTCGAGTACGACAGTACGAGTGCGGAAGGAGTTTGGAGTATTCCCCTTGTTAAAAGATCAAGTAAGGTTATGCCACTAAACAGTCCTGTTCAGGACGTCAGTTAAGGCCTTTTAACTTATGCGAATAATAAGAATAGAATAGAAGGAAACTGTGGAGAACGTCGTCATCCACTTCACAGTCACAGCCCAAGTGAGGGCTAAGACAGTATTTTTAAAGGGTTTAGCCACAGGGACAATGCAAGAAAATCAGACAGAGCAGGTATTTTATCTCGAATAAGACAGAATAAGAATAAGAAGCCCATAACAACAGCGACATAACTCAGGTCAGCCCTAGCAAAGTATGAGAAGACCCAAGTCGCATTCTGTCCAGACTATGAACCGCAATATAGCCGCAATATAAGGTTTTTGCAGAGGAATCCTACGAATTCTGTAGAGCCTCTGAAAAGGAAGAGAGCTGCAGACAGAACATCTAAGTTTTGTCTTCCATGGGCTAAAGCATTCGCCGCATTCATTCGGTTCTTTGAAGAGTTGGGCCGAATGAGGCAATGTTAGCCATTCCGAAAAATTATTGACACTTGTCTACTTCAGTTTTCTTTTCCTTGTCCTCCTCGTACTTTGTTGTAACCTTCTTTTTGTGTGAGTGGCCAACTCTGGTGTTGGGAGTTGTCAAGCTGCCTTATGGTCTCTTATGGCTTATCGACAGGTGAAGCCGGACCGACAGCCCTCAGAAGCATAGAAGCACTAAGTTCAAATGCCCATAACGGCCACCCATCCATATACTGGCGGGGAGTTGCTTAACTTAGATTATCTGTAAAGTCTTAACATTTAAGCATGCTTCGCCATGAAATTTAATGTAATTTTAATGTAATAAAGCGCCCAGTTGATAGGCACTGGCAAGTGTCAGTCCCAGAGTGCGATACCATATTATTTTAGACCATGGGCTAAACCACAAAACACCTATACGGAGAACGTCTGCGCCGGTTTGTCACCCCCAAGCATAATGAACGAAGGTGGTTAGTCCCTGAAGGGGAACAGCGCCCCGGCTTGCGCGTCCCAGTCGCCGACCTCCACGGGGCCGAAGCACTCGTCCAGGAACTGCTCCAGGGTGCGGTGCAAGTGGACGGTGGACCGCTCAAAGTAATGGCCCTCATCAGGGTATACCTGCGAATAAAAGTAATTTCAGACAGTTTGTCGACTTCTAAGCAGTATAGTGAGAGTGAGCGCAATTTGTCACTCCACAAGAAGACGTCTACTCCAGAGGCTATGCTGACACGTGACCAGCCCGTGACTTTGGCTTGGTAATTTTGTGAGCTCTATCATCAGCACATCTTAAGTATCAGCCGGCAAGTTGTGCCGTCACGCTGTGCTCACCTGGTGTCGGTAGAGCGCGTGCTCGCGGACGAGCGCGCGTGCTAGCGCGAGCGCGTGCGCGGGGTGCGCGCGCAGGTCGGCGGCGGCGTGCGCCAGCAGCACGCGGCGCGGCGGCAGGTTGCCCGCGCGCCGCCACGCCGCGCCGGCGCCCAGCGCGCCCGCCCACAGCGCGCCGTACCCGCCGTACCGCTCGGTCCAGAACGAGTCTGGAATGTACACGATACGAGATGTTGAACTAACAGTTTCGAAATCCTAGATTGAGTTTTGATACTTTAGTTGAATTTTCTCAACTGAAGGTGAAACTGCCAAAAATGGCAAGGTTGGAACCCTTATAAACTATATTTCTACACTTTTGTTTATAATTACTGGAATTCGGAAGAAAAAAGATATCTCACAGAGCGTATCTTTTGGCGCGTTATACGTTTGTAATACGCTCGAAAAGAGCAAGATTTTAATTGTTGTTGATCTAGTCCAAAAGCTGAGTCAAGCTGAAATCAGCGCACCTTGGCTAAGGTGGCACGAACATAAAACGGCAACTTCGTACTATGTCTTATGTACCGTCCCCCCACCCCCCGCCTCAGACGGCGGCAACACTCACTGTAGTGCGTGAGGTCAGTGACGGGCGCGACGGCAGCTACGCAGCGTGTCACGTTGCGCACGTCGTCGGCGGCGAGCGCTGCCGCGGCCCCGCCCCCATACCCGTGCCCCCACACTGCCACGCGCGACCCGTCCACCATCTTCAAGTTGTCGCGAAGGTAGCTAAAATTTAATTTAATTTATTTACAGCTTAAGCTTGATTCGTGAGTTTGATACAAAATAGTCCTCAACAGTTTTCGCATATTATAATTGTGGTATAAAACAATGTCCACTAAGACAATATATGAACACAAGTGATACTTACGACAGAACAGCAATTTGATCTTCCACGTCCACTGACAGGAGCTTGTGGTAGATCTCAGTTCTTAGCTCTTCACCCTGAAACACCAATTAAAAGACTGCGGTATTTGGTATTGGAATAACTGTATTATATATAGTCTCTGGCGGTTACATCTGGGGGGAGTCGAGGGGTGCAAGAATGTGCAGTACCTGTCCCCCCGAGCCGCGAGCGTCGATCTCCGCGACGATGAAGTTCCTGGCGGCGGCGAGGTACCAGCCCCACCCGGGGCGCCACCGCTCCGTCACCAGCTGACCCCCTGGCTCCGCCGATCTGCACATATACGCCCATATCAACACTTCATTGGTCGAAAATATTCGGTATACAACCCTGCTATAAAAAAACAAACAAAACAATATACCAGCTAAAGGCAATTCGGACACTAAAGGACTATATGAGACCCTCTATTTTTTTTTTTGTAATTTGGTTTTTTTAATTTGGTTTTTTCTTCCCATTCTTTCATTCTTCCATTAGCAAAGGTTCCCTGGCAGAAATAGATTTAAGAGACAATACCGCCTACTGTGTATTCCTGTTTTTTATGTCCCTTTAGTGTAGTTAATAATGTTTTGTGTAAATGGAAGGTATTATATAAAATAAAAAGTATAATATTGTATAACAATCTGAAAGTTTCTTATAAAAAATAACTTGATAAACTCAAAAAACCGCTATGTGAAAAATAATTTTGAGGAAATAACGTACACGTGAAGAACCAAGGGTAGAGGCAGGTCATCCGTTTCCCTGAACCCTGGGGGAAGCAGCAGCCGGACTCTGGCTTCTCTGTTCTCTTGCACCTGCAATGAAATGCATCAGATTTGTAATAAGCTTAACATATATAGATTCACGCCTATTTTTCTTCGAATTAGAATCGAATAACAACGTAAGTCTGACTAGAGAAATGCTCACTAAGCAGGTACTATAGGCTTAGTTCTGCTCATAGTACTATACTTCCGGACAGCCAGCTACCGACTGCCGTTTTCCGCGTTCTTGAATGTGCTGTCTGCAGTTCTTTGGCTTAGCACCATAATTATACCGAGAGTTACGAGTGGAATGATTTTGTACCTGTTTAGTAAGTCCATCAGCTTTAAAATAACTGACCTCTACTCGGAAGACTTTCTGCTGCGGATGCTTGAGGGCAGCGAACTTCTGCCGCAGGGCGTGTCCGTCCCACAGCACCGCGAGCCGCGCGCCGCCCGCCGTGCACAGGAACACGGCCGGCGGCCCGGGGCCCAGGCACTCCTGCGCATGTTGCATTGTACAACTTGTTTTAATAAGATAATTGATGTTAAAAATTACAAATATTATAGTAAAAAATACATCTCTATAGAGGATTGATTGGCATATTGCTTTATTACACATTAATAAATAATTATTATATATAATTATATAATGCTTCAGACTAAGCAAAATAGTATTATACAGATTACTGGTTATTTCTATGTGTATAAATTATTTAATAAACAAAACTAAAATGTATGCTTGTCGTCACACAAATGCTTGTCTTGGGCGGGGATCGAATTCACGACCTACAGAGCAGAAGGCAGAGCAACTACCAACTGAGCTGAGGCCAGTGAAACACTGCCAAAATTCGGACTTCCATCTGATGGTAGGCTCATCATTCAAATTGGTCCACAATTGGCGAATAAATCGTTAAAGAAAAGTAAAAAAAACATACAGTCGACTTACAAAGTCTCCTGCCTTTGAAGTTGGTAAAAGAAAGTAGGAATCCTTCCACTCACATGCACGTAGTAGCTGAAGTTCTTGCTGAACATGACTCTGTTGTAGAGGCACGCCGCGGGCAGCGTGTCGTTCTCGTCGGCGACGTGCGGCAGCACTGTGGACGTCGGCCACGGCGGGGCCGCTGACGTCATGTTGTCGTACTCCTGCCAACAGTACTGCACGTCACATACTGTCACTAAAGTGAGTCAGCATGAGCAGCTCATGCTGACACTGATGTCGTGATGACAATAGATTATCTTATTCCTTAACAGCTTTACGACTCAGGTTTTACCGAAGTACGAGAAGTCACCCACACCATAGGTGCCGTCTGAAAAGCGCTGCGTCTAAAATTGTTAAGTATAAGACGCAGCGCTTTTAACAGGTTTAAGCTGAGATGGGTTCCTTTTTGCAACTACTCAGTCGCAAGAATAGTCTCATGTTCACCGGCACCCATACCTTTCACTAAGGACACGGTAACACAAGTACACAAGTGTTCTGTACAAACCTGGTTTTATTATTCGTGTTACCGGGATATTTACCATGATTTGTGAGTTTTGTTGACTCCTGACCATGACGCATGTAACTGCGTCGAAATATCGGGAGTCAACAAAACTCACAAATCATGGTAAATATCTCGGTAACACGAATAATAATGTTCATAACCATGATAGTTTTAAAATTTATATAAACCTGGTTTTGTTGCTAATTTGGGTTGTTTCATTCGTACTACCAGGACTGTAGTACTGTTCAGTCCAGTACTGTTTCATTCGTACTATAGGCTCACCAACGGGAATGAGCTCTCTACTTGCGGGAGGTGGGGGTATAAAACTACTGATAGCAATGTTTGACTGACTGCGTCGAAGGGTGCGTGCGCGTGCGCAGGCGAGGGCGCGGCGGGCGGCGCACGCTCATCTCCGGCGCACGTAAGGCAGGCGGGCGGAGCGGGCCACGCGCCCTCGGCCGGCAGAGCCGCGCGGTACAGGTGCCGCTCCCCCGCCCTCTCCGGCGCCGTGCCCATCAGGTACCTGGAACAGGACCCACCATACCACTTACTACCATTATAAATGCAAAAGTTGGATGGATGTTTGTTGCCCAATCACGCCAGAACGGCAGAACAGATCTGATTGAAATTTGGTGCAGAGATAGATTATAGTCTGGAAAAGCAGATGGGCTAATTATTATCCCAAAAAAATGTACGCCAAAAGCCAAACGTGGGGTGTAGCTAGTGCGCTATATTAAAAAAAAATCTCAATCCAATTCCCCATTTATCTTTGACCAGAATTGAACTAACAGCAGCTGGCTACATTAACCTTCAACCATCATCTATTCTAATACAAAAGCCGTATTTTGGCCATATTTCCACTCACAGCAGCTGCCTCCTCTCGTCCCATCCGACCAGCTGAGTGACTTCATAGTTCCCCTGCGTGAGCGTGACCCTGGAGTCTGCCGTCAGTCTCAAGGCGTGTCTCCAGGCAGCTCCGCGCGGCGCCTCGTTGACGGGCGCGGTGGTGAACACTGCGCCCTTCGCGCCGAGCAGGGCTCCGCCTCCGCAGTAGCCGCAGTCCTCCTCGGCTGGTTCTGCTCCGAGGCCGGACCAACGGGTCCCATCCGTCTCGTCGCGGTAGATCTAAAATCATCATAATCAGCCAATATTAGTTCACTGCCGGAGATTATCATTAAACTCCTAAGTCGCGTGACTTACGTCGGTGCAGTTGTAGTGGATCGCGCTGCAGACGCTGATGAGGGAGACGTTCTGCGGCCGGTTCAGCAGCAGCACCGCCACCTGCTTCTCGGACATCCACGCCGTCCAGCGGACGTACCACGCTGGAAATTACATTTGCTCTAATTCTAATTCTAATTCAGATTGGGGGTGAGTAGGCCTGCACTGACGTCCCGCATGGGGGTGTATTGAGTATTGTCCCCCGTTGTTATCTAAACCCTACCCCAGCCATCCCAACCCTTTATATATCGGAGAAAGACTTCGGGTTGTTGTTGGCAGCACTGTTTCAGCGTTTCTTTTGGTGAATCAGATTCTTTAACATTAACATTTGCTTATTACCAACTATGTATTGTAATTATCATTATATTTTCAAAAATGTTCAATAGCGGCTAATTTATTTAAGATGCAAACTATGCACAGTTTTCGATAGTTATACTACACACAGTATAAAAAGGAATTATATCTCATGGGCATTTGATTCCACGGCATCCACACTCTTCCACCGATCAAAGCAACGCGAGTACACCACTCCTTTGTGGCAGATAACCAAATGTGGAGGCAGTACTTCTCCGGGCGAACTTTGCACAAGTTCTACTGTCTCTTGTTGGTGCTTTGGACCCTCCTAAAAGCTGAGAGGTGAGTCGATGTATAGCTTACTTTTGTCGACTTGTGATGTGAACTGCAGCGGGTGCGGGAACAGGTACTTGGGAGTCTTCAGGCTGACCACGTTCACGGTCACCACAGGATTGTTCGTGTTCAACTGATACAACAAAATTGAAAATAAGTAAACTGCTTACATTAACTTTATTAAACACTGGGACCCCCTGAGTCGCAGGTAGTACCAATAAACACACACAACAACAAAAACTGTAAAAAAATATAAACAACATCAGGGGATAAGGTTTGAAACCAAATCTGTTGATAGATGTCGGTAAATCGACATAACAAACCAAGAAAAAGAAATATCCTCCTCCGGAAATCGGTTGATCCCTTCCTGCACTCTTACTTCTAACATAAGTGTAAAGGAGGGAGAAAGAGTCTCCAATGTTACCTTTGGATACCGCAGACTCCGTATCTCAGGGTAGGGAGGCGGCTGCGTGTCGTCCAGGCCGTACCACGGGTACTGATGCTTCGGCACCTCGCTAGCGTTGTACGTCACGAACATGAGGTTCTGTGCATCAGCGCTGTACCACAACGCTCGGTCCAGGCGAAGCACCTCGCTCTCGTACAGGAAGTCAGGCACGCCGTTGAAGATGACTCCTGGGACACCTGAAAGGCAGAATAACAAAGTCAGAGTCAAAATACTTTATTAAGAATTACTTGGAAGGGTCAATTTTTTATATAAATATTGTACGTATCTTACGTATTACATACAAAATTTATTCATCCAAAAAATAATTGAAAAATTTATACCAGTGGAATTTACAGTACGAGATAATTATTTTTCGGTTTTAAATTATTTACTATATATTTTACACAAATTTCTGTATCAAATAAATATAGCATTTGTATACTTAAACAGAATAACTTAAATAAAAATTAGGCATTCAAATATCAATTGAATGTGTTTATTGACGAAACCATTATTGAATGGTTTCGTCAACAAACCGTTCAAAACCCATACAAAAGTTTGAATGATGTAAGCTTGTCTCGTTCAAGCTTTTACGTTAATGGTCTGGAAATCCTTCTACAGGCTAACCAAGTGCCTCGTCTCATGATGATCGAGCTCAGTGGCACTTACTCGGAGAGGCCTTAGTCCAACAGTGGACTTGTATAGGCTGATGATGATGCATAGTTTTTGTTTTATGTAAAAGTGTGACAGTACTAGCTGAGGGCCCACCTGGTGGTAATGCAACGCAGTATAAGATTTGGATCTTACACTGAGTCGCATTCATCCTGCTGCGTCCATCACCCGAGACGAGGATCACACGTCTCATGCGCATGTAACGCCCATTATAGTGCATTGGAGTACATCCAGTGCATCCCATTATAGTGCATTGAAGTACATTCGAGCAATATAGCGCAGGCGACGGTAAACTATATTCGTAATTTCACTAAATATGGGCCACAGAGCTCGCTAAATGTGGACCAGAATGCGACTTTAAGTTGAGTTAGGGATGTCAAGCGTGGAGCTTATAAATGGAGCTGTGCTATTTTAGAGACAACATTAATTTTGATTAGACCTTTCCGAGTCTTCTAAATGAAATTGATTTGAATTCTATGTTAAATTTAAGAATAAGCGTTTGCTGCAAAATACCCTTAAAGGTCCTACACGTGCCCCTGGTGCTAAAGAAGCAATAAAAAGCAACTTGCGCAAAGTTCTCCCGGAGAAATATTGCCTCTACACCTGGTAATCTGCCACTAAGCAGTGGTCCTAGCAGTAGTATCTGCACTAGCATCGAGAAATTTAAAAATAATCATTCAAATTTGTCCACAATTGGTGAAGAAATCTCATAACAAACAAAAAACATTCACCCGAATAGAAAAACTCCTTCTTTTTTAAAGGTCGTTAAATAACAGGATAGGCTAATTCTAGAATGTATTTATTGGACCGTAAGTCTAGTTTTATTTATTTCAACGTTGCAGCCCTACAGCTTGTAACAGTTGTGCAAAATATGTTACAACTTTTGTTCCACAGTTTCACGAAATTGCTTCTATTTAGAAACCTATTTAAACGTTCCATAAGTCTCCACAACGAATTTAGGCTCTCAGCTCTGCCGTAGTGAAGATAAGTGAGCTTTTAAAATAACCACGAAGTAATTATTCGGGGTTTGGTTGGAGTTTAAAATGAGCTACGTTGCAGAGGAAGACGAACAAAATGGTGAAGTCAAAATATGATCAATGTGTGTGTGTGAATGTCACGTAATCATACTGCTGCCACACATACGCACCAATTATTGCCAGTCTAACAAACACATCGTGTCAGTGGAAGGGCGTATACTAGGGCCTTGAGTAGTTTAACATCATACACTGAAAACGTACCTATATCATTGTTCATGAAAATAAATGATTTCATTTCATTTGACCCTTTCACTGGCCTCACAGCTAAGTGGTAGCTCTGCCTTCTCAGTATTCCATGGGTTGATTCCCTTCCAGGAAAAACATTTGTGTGACGATGTATGTTTCTATGTATATATTATGTGTATATTTCTATGTATTTGCAAAAAAACTACTATATACGTATTGTATCAGTAATGTTGTTCCAATAGTACAAGTTTTGCGTAGTTTGAACCTAAATGGCACTATGTGAAGTGTCCATGAATATTTTATTTATTTACCGTAAAACTGAATAGGTTGGTGTCGCCCGTTAAATTATGTCATTATAGACTTATTCGGGGTGGCATCACTTTGCGCGCAAGTACTAGGCTTCTTGTCTCATATTATTCTATGTAAGTACTCTATGTACTGTTGGGCAAGAGGACTAGTTGAGATTATAAGAAGAAGTGGTAATAAAATTATTCCCGTAAGTTGGGCCGGTTCTTCAAGATTTCGGCTGAAGTAGCCCAAAGCTTTGATAATGGGTGAGGTAACGTTTCAGAATGTTGGATGCAATCCAATACCGATGTAGGTCAGTTCCTGGATGTGTTATTGATGCTGTAGTGGTCAGAGATTACAGCAAACAACAGGGTTTTTAGGTAGTTACACATATGCGGCAGAAGTGGAGCATAAACGGCCGTATCTTTTGATTGCGTTAACCTAGAAGTTCAATTTTTTCACTGCTCCTAGGCATTGCAAACCTGAATCTTTAATATTTATTTCAACTTGACATCTCTACGCGTTCCTGAGAAAAGGGTCTTGACAGACAGACGCACAGTCATCCTATAAGGGTACCGATTTTACTTTTGGGGTCCGGAGCCCGAAGCCCCTCTAAAACACCCCTAACTTTATCCTCTCTCGAAGCGTTTCGCCAAATCGTCTATAAATAGGAAATAGTTCGCAAAAATAACAGCTACTAATTACCGGAACAGGACACGCGAACGAATCACTCATCATGTCCTGGCCTGATTGCTTACGCAATACTAGTGTTATTATGTTGGCTGAGTGACGAAACTTTTTAGCGACATCATTGTCTCTATTTATAAAAATATCTTGTCCACAGGTTACGGTGGAAGGGTGTGGGTGCCGGTGCAATCACAGGCGCATGAGACGTGCCATCACCGTCTCGGCTAATGGACGCTGCAGTATACAGCTCAGTCTAACACCTAAGTCTTGTTCTGAGTTGTATTGTCATGGGCGGGGGTAACCACTTACGAGGTAGACCTTTTGCTTGTTCCGTCACTTTAAGAAAAGAGGAGTAACGTTCTCACCATTGTTAGTGATTCTGCAAACGAGCCGCTTGAGCACCCAGGGCTTGTAGTATATGTCGTTGTCGTGGACGAAGACCAGCGTGGAGCCGACCGGGGACCACTCGGCGTACTGCAGCAGCGGCGCAGCGCGGTCCTCCTCCACCGGGGATACGGTCAGCTTGTTTCTACAACAATACCACTTAGAATGTATTCTCGTTAGATCGTCTGCAAATTTGAATAACGCTTCCACATTTCTTTATTTATGGATATATGGATACACTTTATGGTACACCTCAAAGTAAAAAGAAACAATATAAATACAGATTATAAAAACTAAAAACCAAATGAAACAACTCCTGGTGAGATTGTAATAGATTGACGAGGCGAAGGCATTGCTCGCAGAAAAGCGTAGGCGTTAACACATATTTCCATTTATTTTGATTTACCAACTAAACTATTTAATCGATTTTGATAAAACAATTATAAATTAAAATGGTGGTACAGATTGGTAAAATTGGTTAAAAAAGAGTTAAAATTTCCAGAAGAGGTTATCTTCTGGAAGTCGTTGATAAAATGAGAAAAGATGCAAAACAATACAAAGATGTAAAATTACAAATTTGTAGGCTCCACTCGCTCGCGCGTAGGCTTCAAGAGTAAGCGAGACGGGTGATTCGCCTGAGGAAAGTGGGCTAAACAAGTTTGTACCCAAAAGACCTCATCTTGCAAATACTCTTCATACATGGTGCATTGCTTCCGTGAGTAATGTCAGGCCATTAATTTCGCTCCAAGGATTATTCACCCACCTGGTATTAGTGAAATGAGACAGCGTCGGTATTTTGGTACTCAAAGCCGACAAAAAAGGGGGAGGTACAAAATTTAGACATACGTTTTTTTATGTAAAAGAATCTTTGTTAGATGTGATATGTTTTCTTTATAAAACTTTAGGAGCTTTGAAATAAATTGTGTAAATTAAGTTTAGGGTACGATGGGACTGACAGGCCATTAAAGGTAAAAGTTTCAAAACTCAACAGTGTCACTCCGGGAGTGCCGACAGAAGTGAAAACAAAAGCAGACTGACTACAGATACTTATTATATATATACTTATATAGTGTCGGTAACGGTGACGGTAACAGTCGCGAGTTCAACGGTTTGTTCCCTTCTCAAAAAATAGTAAACATATTAGTGAGCTTAAAGCATTACAATAATTTGTTTGTTACGCTTTCATGCCTAAACCTCTAAACCGATCTTAAAAAGTCTTTCACCAATAGATAGCTACATTATCAGCGAGTAACATGGGCTATATTTTATCCCCGTATTCCCACGGGAACGGGAACTACACGGGTGAAACCGCGGGGCGGCAGCTAATTAATGATAATGCTAGCATGAATACCGCGGGTAACCCACTTAATTTGTTGTCAGGAACAAACAGCTGATTGTGAGTTGTGGCCATGGCCCGACCGCGGTCATTTCATTACGAGATCGAATGCTATGTGTAGACCACACATTTTGGATTCTCCAGGGCGAATACTCTTATGTATGAGCACGAAATCATACGCCACAATTAACAAAAAGCAATCTTGACCCACTCTTCAAATCGGACATTATATTTTTTATCGTCAAATAATAATTGTCTCATTTAAAAGAAAAACTAATAAATTGACTTCAGTTTAGGGTTTTATAATGGGACCTCGGAGGTACACCCTGTCAAATTAAAAAAGAATCATCCAAATCAGTGTAAAATTAGCGAAGAAATCGCAAACATAAAAAAAAAATACTGCCAAATTAAGAACCCCCTTTATTGAAGTTTACAAAGGAGAGACTCTCCAGTATTACCAGTAGAACGTACTTGAGGTAGGAGTGTTACCTGTTGATGACGTCATACACGTGGTAGCGCGCGAGCCGCGCGTGCCTCCAGCCCGGCCGCACGTCCGACACCAGCAGAACGTACTTGAGGTCTGCTGACACCTTGAAGTCCACTGCGTTCAGTTCCCTCTGTCGACAAAACAGAATGTTCAAACGCAGGGAACTTAAAACTGCCGAAAAAATATATTTTGTAATCTAAAAACTATATTTTGTATAATAGTTGTATTGAATATACATCTTTTTTGTTCTTAAGGACGTATGTATATTTTTTTGGCACGCTCTTTAGCCTAAGGTAGTTAGATTCGTCATAACTGTGATAGTGACACTGGCTGTATTATGCCTTCAAAAATTTCTTTTTCCTCATAACCTATCGAGTGTGGTATCAAAACAAGATTTTATAAATGGCTTACAAGATATACAACTTATATGTTTCAATGTAATTTGAATTTTTGTTCTCGCAGTTGGATTTTTTGTTTTTTCAATAATATCTAGGAGATCATTCGTTCTTTAAAACTCGTTTAGTGCTTGTTCAATCTCAATCCGAGCTCCATGGTTACATAACAATAATGGCATTCGTATTGTTTTGCGGTCTCTGTGTTGTAAGCCGCCGCCCAAAGACATCAGGAGGTTATACTGTTACTTTCGAGTCGCTACGTTCGCGGCAACCAAGGTTATGTTAGGGACACAGAGGGTATGTACTGTGTAATATGTATAATAACTCAAAAGACCCTAAGTAATTTTTCTGACAGAATTCGACCAAATATCCAAAACAAAAGACATAAAAGCAATATTCAAAGCCAACGCGTACCTGTCGCAATCACGATTTAAGGTGAACACGTTTTCAAACGATTGCACCTGGCTATGGGCCGCTTCCAAATTAATAAACACCGAAAAAATCACAAACCATTTGTTCGCTGTATTGTTTTCGCTGGAACAGCTTCCGTAGGACAGCTTGTTCAACAAAATAACGGTTTCATTACACAAAATTAAAAAGTCAAGTATTTTTTTTTAATGTGTGATTGCGTGACGGAACGAGCTGAGGGCCCACCTGATGGTAAGTGGTGACCCTCGCCCATGACATCAGTAATGCGCGCGACTCAGTATGAGATCCAAATCTTTCGTCGCGTCGCATTCATCCTGCTGCGTCGCATTCATCCTGCTGCTTTCATCACCCGAGACGGAGATGATACGTCTCATGCGCATGTGAGACACCTTGCTAGTATATTCAAAATAATAAATACAGAGAAAAGATTTAATTTTTTGTTACACTATTAAGATGAATCAAGCCGTTTCGGATAAAGAGCGTGCCAAAGAAATATAAACACTGATATAAACTCGAAACATAGCCCTCCTTCTGGCGCAATCGGGTAGTATTATTTTTAAAAAGAAGTTTAAAAGAGTATATTATTTTCACTTTGACTTCGACTTTCGTGGAAGTCACGGGTAGCTCGCGCACCGCTTAGCTAATAAGGTCGACTTGCGTGAAAATGCAAGTTCACGATGAGCTAGCTATTCCTTTGCTGAGCTGTGTCACAGTGGAATTAATAGCAGTTTGTTCACGCAGCTGAAAGCTGTCAACTACCCGCTATATTTCGAACCATAGCTTTTCACCACGAATATATTTTTGTTTGATGCCGACAACACTCACCGCGCTACAAATTATTGAATGAAATTTATTAATTGGTTTTTAATTGACTTCAGAAAAAGGACCTTCTTAATTCTAAAGATTACTAATTTGTTCTTTATATTGTACATACGAACTTTATAAATTCACGAGACGAAACACCAATGCAACAGCAAAATGGTGACTATAGTTTTTCCACATTACCTGTATGTCACAATAGTATTTGAATTTGACAGGATGGTTAGATAAATAATATGTAAAGGTCAGTGAATAAAAATCTACGTACGTATTATAATTTAAAATTATAAATGGCGTCGTTTCTGTCCGTAAAAATATCTCTAAATTAGTACCGGGTGCTGTAAATGTTCCTGACACGTACGTACGTGGCACGAATGTTATATTTGATAACTTTTTTTTTTTCAATAATAATTTAATGATAAGTTAAAAACCTAGAACTAATTGCGGCGCTTCTTTTGCCGCCAAAATGGTACAATGTTAAAACGAATGTCCCGTCTCCAAAACTAACGTATTTTCTCGTTCTATTTTTCCTTGCTATTAAAAGTTATTTCCCTCAAAGACTGGGGTCCTGGTTTGTGTCGGTCCATCATATATCTCTGAGATCCCGCCCGACGCGACCCGACGTGAGCTTACAAAGCTAATATACTCTGTAACCCATCGTGACAAATGACTCTCCGTGACTGCTGTAGCGTCTGCTCCGAACGAATACCTCGCTAGCTTGGTATATATGGTATGTTTTGTCTCAACACATAGTTTTGAATGTTTGTCGTAAGTATTTTATTTGGGAAGACCAAGTATAATATAGTAGCTGATACCCTGCGTGTGCCTCTTTTATAAAAATACATAAAAACATATATTGCTTACCTAATTATCAAGTTATGACAAGTTAATCAACTCTCATAACTATAGAACAAGTTGTATATGAGCCAGTGCTTAAGTTAATTCGAAACTGTTTAGGCTGGTTGCTTTCGCTGCTCTGTTAATCTGTTATATATAATAATAACGGAAATGTTCTTGATAGACAGATAAATGATTACCTTTTCTTATCGAATATAAAAAAAACACAAAAATTATTTCCAACATGTCCGTTATAGACTTTGAAACTATCCAACCGACGTGCCCAAGCCGGTTTCATTAGAAAAACAATAATGTGAAGATGGTTTTAGACCACTCAAACTATGCATTAGGCACAAAATGTATTTTTTTTTAGTGTTGAAGCACACGCCGGGTTTCCGTTAGTAGTATCAAAACCAATAATTTTAGTTTATGGTGTAGTGGTTGGAGCAACTAACTGGTATGATATTATGTGTTTGATACTTACCAATGTAATTGGTTTTACGTTGTCCTATTTGATAATGGACATCTGGTGGGTAACTCTTGAATCCGGTTTTAATGAAATTGAGTTATAACTTTTTATTGTTTCTGGCAAGATGTCCAAATAATAAATGAGAGATAAAACTCGATCCAATCCCAACTTCCATACCAAAGCTGTCCTGGAGGTTACTCCAGGAGCAAAACTAAGCTCGCTTCAAATTAAATTTTTTTTTTTTTTAGTATTATATATTTGGGAGTACATTCTTCTTAAAAAAAAACGATGCAATAATATTTTTTGTACCTGCTTTTTCTTAAGAGCAAAATAAAAAAAAAATTCATGTAACAGTTACCAATAAAGCACCACAAAAATTGACGAGATGGCGCTGAAATAAATTTTCAGCATAATTTATTATAAAAAAAGTATTTTTTTAATATGTGTTTTTTTTACTAATTTACAATTATACAGGTAAACTTAAAGAAAAAACCCAAAATTTCACCTTCAAAACCCTAAGCACAAAATTTCATCTAAATCAACAGCTGAATTAGAATCTCCTTCTTTTTATGATTCCATACCCCAAAAGTAAAAAACGGAACCCTCATAGTATTACTTCGTTGTCCGTCTGTCTGCCTGTCAAGATCCTTTTTCTCAGAAATACGTGGACGTAACAAGTTCTCCGACTCTCACTTGGCCGGTTTTTTGAAGTCTGATACAAACGGAAAGGACTGCAATTACATACGTAATATGTTTGCAGTGTATCTAATGGCACTGTAAACATGGCTGGCTCGCGGCAGCTGCGCAAGGAACGCGCAATGCATACGAAATGCGGGCTGCAGTGTCGTATCACGCAAGGTTTATTGGTACCGGGCCATAATGTTTTCTACTTTATTTTTCATAAAATAATAATAGAACCGGCTAAGTGCGATACAGATTCGCACTGAGGGTTCAGTACAATTGTATTTAATATTGATTTTTAGGATATCTGCTATACTATTATATAAAAGACTAACTATAGGATATAATGAGAATAAGATTGTTCTGTAAACAAGTTACAGATTTAAAAATCGAAAAAAACTAAATTCAATACTTTCAAAGTAGCGAAATACGCAATTTCGTTTACTTGTATGACATAACATTGTATGGGACCAATCTGAAAGCATATAGTTTCAAATAAAAAATAAAAAAAATTGCCAAATCAGTTGATAAGGGTGGAGAAATCGGTGAACATACATAAAAAAATAAACAACCGAATTTAATTGATATCCATGATTATCTTTTTTATATATAACAGATACAAAACAAGCATCTATGCTTGTCGATGCTAAAAGTAGCGTGTGTAGCACAGAAAATATCTGTGCCCTGACGCATCTCCATTTTGTGGCGCTCGTGTGGAATCTGATGAGCTGTTTATTGACATAATGCACTGCGACGAGATGATGCGTTTATAGAAATCTGCGAAGTAAACTAATGCATTTGCACCTGTTTTATTATGGTGCATTACTGACGTAGCCTATAAACTGAGAGAACTATTTTCATTTATAAATTTATAGCCTTACTAGCTGCCGCCCCGCGGTTTCACCCGCGAATTTTCCGTTTCCGTGAAAATACGGGGATAAAATATAACATATGTTATTTGCTGATAATGTAGCTTTCCATCAGTGAAAGAATTTTTTAAATCGGTTCAGTAGTTTTGGCGTGAAAGCGTAGTAAACAAACTAAACTCACTTTCGGATTAAAAATGTTACTAGCTTTTGACGTTAATAAAGTTTTACCGAATTTTATCGAGGTGTATTCACCGTGGTGGCCCAGGGACATAGACGCCGACTTTAAATCTGAAGGTTGCTGGTTCAAACCCACACGTGAACCAATGAGTTTTTTCACTTGAAAAAAATTATGTGCGCAATACCACGTTCTCAAAACGGTGACGGAAAACATCGTGAGGAAACCGGCATGTCTTAGAACCAAAAATTCGACGACATGTGACATCTACCAATCCGGATTGGGCTCCCGTGGTAGATCAGAGCCCATTCACTCTCAATTATTGAGAGTAGGCCGGTGTCCCTGCAGTGGGAACATTAGAGGCTGGTACGGGTATTCACCGATATAGCTCCATCTAGTGAGAATGGGAGTGGTCCGTAACGTTCCACTGATTAATACTCCTTGCTTTAGCCCCATCATCAACTTATTCACGCACGTTTGGATTGAAACCAGTGACCTTTGGACACAAAGGCGTCTGTACTACTTTCATCCTTTGCGTCCTTTGCCTGACATCTAAATTTCTTTCCGTTTGTCCGTCAAAGCCTCAAAGGATTCAAAGGAAGCGTAATTTAGGAAGAGGGGATGTGTTCGGGAAGGTTTGAATGACGCACAGAATTTCTCTTGGCTGATGCTTTGCCCATACAAAAAGCGAGACGCGATTTTAGTCTGTTTCAATTTTTCCGTACTCCTGGTTATTTTTTTAGAGTTCCGTACAGAAGTACAAAAAATGGAACCCTGGTCTACTTTATTGTCCGTCTGTGTATCTATCGTGACCCTTTTTCTCAGGAACGCGTCGAAATGATTAATGTATATAATATATATATATGATTTTTAAGTTTTATAGTATAAATTTTGTTTATTAGAGAAAGGTTCATTATAAAAGTAAAATAGGTAAATATCTACATTTTACCAGTAGCCCAAAGTCAAAGTCAAGGTCAAGGTCAAGGTCAAGGTCAAAGTCAAAGTCAAAGTCAAAGTCAAAGTCAAAGTCAAAGTCAAAGTCAAAGTCAAAGTCAAAGTCAAAGTCAAAGTCAAAGTCAAAGTCAAAGTCAAAGTCAAAGTCAAAGTCAAAGTCAAAGTAAAAGTCAAAGTCAAAGTCAAAGTCAAAGTCATTTATTTCTTTAGATCTCAAGTATCATTTGGAGCCTGATTATACTTTTTGTACAATGCTATGTGGACAACAGTGCTGGTTGTATTAGTATTATTTGAAGCCTTCAATTATTTACAGTAACATTAAGGACAATTGATTATCATCAATAAAAATAAATAAAATTGAATGTTTGTAATGTCAAAATAACAGCTTTTACTAAATGTATTTGAAAGTGTATACGGTATAAAAAATCATTTTTGAAACTTTTGTCTTTCCGTCTGTTTGTTCCGGCTGATGTTATAAGTAACATAGGCTACTTTTAATTTACAAAACGAAAAATAATGAGACTTAAATAAACCACGTGGACATAGTCGCGGGAAACAGCAAGTAATAAATGTGTCTAAACTCAAAAATATCAATGAAACGAAAACCTTTTTAAACGTCACAATCCTCTGTAAACAGACCCCCGCGCGATGTTTTAAATTAAACAGGTTTATACGTAATTTTTAGCAAACGTTCCTCTCCACGTATCTGGGTCACCGTGGAGTCCTCCTGCGCCGATTTAAGGCAATACCTAAGCCGAGGCACAGTATCTGTCAAACGGTAAAGAACGTCCGTAGACTGTCTTTAAGCCACACTTTTAAGAATAGAATAGAAAATCTTTATTTTGTGTTAAATAATTAGGGCTCACTTAAAAATTAAAAACAAAATTACACGTTTAAGAATATGAATATAATATTCCGTGGGGAGATGCATTTGCAAACCGCCCTGCTACGGGGAGACAGAGCGGTTATGTGGGACTAGACCCACTAAAACCCCATGGTGTCCTTTACTGCTTGGTGGGAACACGGGAACCCGCCGCGGCTGTCCGTTTCCGGACCCCTCTTCTTGGCATCGAGTGCCGCAACTCCGTTTGCGGCACAAAATTAATTTGATAATTTTATATTACATAATATAAAATTATCAAATGACATGTATAATTTCTTGTTTTTTTCTTTTACCATAATTTTTAATTTTAGTCTGTGTATTGATATTTTTAGTATTAGTAAAATATATAAAACATTTATTTGATGTCTTTTATGTCGTGCGTCGGTTCGCTAGTTTATAATAATAGGTGTGTGAATATGACTCCGCCCCTTTTTGTCAAAATAAAACACATTTGTTCGCTTACAAAATTAAAAAAAAAATTATTGAAAGTATGCTCCATCTGCAGCTACAACCTTCGCCCATCGTTCAGGTAGTTTTCGTATTCCTTGCTGGAAGAAGTCCTGGTCTTTTGAGCTTATCCAGTTGTCAATCCAAATTTTGATACTTTCACATGAAGTAAACTTTTCTCCAGTAAGGTCTGTCTGCATCGTCCGGAATAGGTGGTAATCCGAAGGAGCTATGTCTGGTGAATATGGCGGGTGGGGTAACACTTCCCAGTCCTGTCCCTCTAAATATCTTTTTACGACTTCTGCGGTATGCGGTTTGGCATTGTCATGCTGAAGAACTAATTTGTTATGTCTATTCACCCATTCTGGTCGTTTTTCTTCTATGGCTCGCTTCAAACGCATTAGTTGTCGTCGGTAAACTTCTCCATTAATAGTTTCAGAGGGTTTGAGCAACTCATAATATACAATACCTTTCTGATCCCACCAAATACAGAGCATGACCTTGGCACAGTGAATATTTATTTTTGGCTGTGATGGGCCTGGTTCGCCTGGTTTCACCCAAGCTTTTTTGCGTTTAGGATTTTCGTAGTGTATCCATTTTTCGTCTCCTGTGACTATCCGATGCAAAAATCCTTTTCTTTGCTGTCTTTGAAGCAGCATTTCACAAATGGTTTTCCGACGTTCCATGTCTCTTTCTTTTAAATCATGTGGAACCCAGTCACCGGCTTTTTGAATCATTCCCATCATTTGTAAACGCTTTGCAACAGTTGAACGATCAACATTTAATGCTGCAGCTAATTCTGATTGAGTTTGGCAAGAATCTTCCGCCAATAATGCTTCCAATTCAGCATCTTCAAATTTTTTTGGTGGTTTTCCATGTTCTTTATCCTCAGTACTAAAATCGTTATTTTGAAATCGTCGAAACCATTCCTTGCAAGTTGTATTAGACGGAGCATGCTCACCATAAATCTCCACAAGCAAACGATAAGTTTCCGCTGCAGTTTTCTTCGCAATAAAATAATGTAATAACACTTCCCGCAAATGACGTTTATTTGGAATAAAAACCGACATTTTCGAAAAGGTGAAAACAATTGTTGCTTACACTTCAACCAAATATCATAAAATGCGTTAGATAGCTGACATTCAGTACTATCGAATACAAGTATGGTCATTTATTAGTACACGTAAACAATACTAAAAACGACATCTGTTGAGAAAGGGCGGAGTCATATTCACACACCCAATAGTTTTAACCGAATATCAATGAATCAATGACAATTTTTTTATGTTACTTCTGTATTTATATATACTGTGCTCCCCCTGGAAATAATCCTTCTTTATTGGGCGCCGTGACAGTGAGGGTAGATTAAAAATTTGGCCAAATGAAACGGAAGCAACGATTTAGTTGAAAAATACGAGCGAATCAGAGACACGTAGCCAATAAGTACTCATGGCTAGTAAAGTGCTTCTATATACGGCTCCGTGGCTTAGTTGGTAGTAGCCCTGTCTTCGAAGCGGTCCCTGGTTCGATTCCCGGCCGGGGCACACTTTATGTGGTCAGCATGAAGTTTGTTCGCGGATCTTGGGTGTTTGTCTTGTGTTTCTGTGTTTTTCCATGCCGTCTGCGACACAGGGAATTCTAGTGCAGAGGTATGAGCGTGAAAAAGGTGTTATAAAAAAAAAGAAAGTTACATGATATGATCAAGCAATTACTAGGGCACAGAAATTTTCCAAAACGCAAACCTCAATATCTTTTATTCCCTCAGTTTTCAACAATTCAATGGACAAGTATAAACTTATTTATTATGGTCTCAGTTTTCTGAATGGGTTTTTCAAATGACAAATTTAGGGATAAAAAGTCCATTATATATTCCAGACTGTAATCCCGGTCCGTTCAGCCGTCCTGGCGTGATTGAGTAACAAACATCCATCCATCCAAACCTTCGCATTTATAATATTATAGTAGTAAGATAAATAAATATTCGTGGACATTTCACACAGCGCCACTAAGAATAGCTTGTTAATTTATATATATACAAGAATAAGATAAGAAAGAAAGAAAGAAAGAAAGAAAAATAGTTTATTCTCGCAAACACAATAGTATACAACAAATCACAATAGATAAAAATTAAAGTAATAAAAAAAAAAACACATAAAAAGAAGAAAAAAAATATAAATAAAAAGAAACCATGCTTTGCCGGAACGCTGCCGTATACAGCGCTTGATACAGTATCTTTTTGTAAATATGCGGCTGAGCTGCTTACTGAGCTGTGGGGCCAGCAATAGCAAATATTTGACAGCTTGCAGGACTCAAAGGACAGACGGTAGACTTGTTTCATGTTCTTCTTCTTGCTTCGTATAAGTAAGTGAACAATTCTAGTGTCAAAATTTTCAAGCCGCCCAAAGGCCTCCGACATGGCGTAACGTGCCCTCCGAAGCACGGAAGCGCTCCGTTTAAATGGCACAAAATTGCCACCAATCCAAATTCTGTAACGAAAGTGGCTTAACTGAGGTGATCTGTATATATATAATAGCTAGGCTAGCTACACCTCGAGCGCTTTCTTCCATCAGAAATGACAAACAGAAAATTTATCAGTACAAAAAACATTATAATGTGTATGTAATTCCTCCGGTATGGCCCCGCTGCAGATAAACAGTGGAATTATTCTTTTGCCATGCCATCCGAACAAACGTCTCTTTGAGCGTTGTCTTCGCATTCTTTCCTTTATATTCTAGTCGTATAGCTGTGGCAGGATAGCTAAACCACTCTAGCTGACTAACCCCTAATTAAACATAGCTTGTACTATAGGATATAACTAAGCATAGCTATGGGAACCATATTACTGAAAGAATAGGTAGGTAGTGTTTACACACAATTAACACTAAGACACTGAATACACATCTATCTTCGTCACACATATATTTTGAGTGGCAAGTGTATATTTTTGTTTAGATAGTATTTTTTTTTACTTTACTTGACAAAGCTCCTATACAGCTGCTTATTATGTTATACAATAGTGTTTATTTTTCGTTTTTTATTTACCTAATGTATTATTATGTACATTTTTTAAAATGTATTTTACAATTTGACATGGCCTATGTACAGCTGCTGTCTGATATGATGTAATGACAGTGTTCCAAGTGTTCCCGTGTGTCCCTTACTCTTTCGTATCTTTTCTAATGTTTGTTACTCAAACGGCACGACAGATTTGAATGAAATTTGATTTCAGGATATCTTATATCCTGGATTAACACAACTTGGCTAACTGCGGGTCACAACACAGGGCGCAACTAGCGTTTAAAAAGTTTGAAAATAGAATCATTATAGGTTACGATTAGAAGTTGATATGTACCGGATTTTTCCTAACAGTATTATTAATGTACTGGGCGTTACAGACAAATTAATAGCTGGCTAATACAGGAATCGACTGCACGAATAAATCATTATTAAAATACTAACCTTGCATAGACGAAATTACTTTAACTGTTGGCAGTTTAAGTGCCCAATTCTTTATAAAAAATGTGAAATGTCAAAATCTGACCAGCTGACCAGCTACTATCGTTTGCCCCTCATACCGCACACATATATGGGCAGTGGACACACACTTTAGCCCGATAAATAATGTAGGAGTGACCGAGCGCGGTGCTCCCGAACTGTGACACCCTCGGGGGAACTTGGCGAAATGAAAGACTTTTATTAGTGGGTTTGTCCGAATCCTTCTGTTGAAAGTTTGGCAAAAAGTAGGCACTCGCATTGTGAACAAATTTGAATGGAATGTAGAATTAGCTTGGGTGCGTCGTATTTGTTAGAAATACCTTTGTATTCATTTGATTTCATTTACCATTTTGATATTGTACACTGGTACATTGAAGTACCAAGCTTGAGAAATCGCAAGCTTCGTATAATTTGATTTCGAATTCACTTATTACAAAGAAAATTTAGAATTTATACCAACATTTTATTTTTTCCCAACTGAAATATTTTGTTTCTGATTTCTTAAATGTAATGTGACATTATGATCACATAATATAAATGTATATGATACTAGTTGTTACGTGCGTGAAATAAAAAAATTCTTTGCGTGGTTACCTAAAGTTACTTCTTATAACATCAGCTGTCTTTGAAAGTCCCGTCAAAAGCGGTAGAACCGTTTCAGAAATTAGCCGGAACAAACAGGTAGACAGACAAACAAAAAATTTCAACATTGCTTTTTGTTATAGGTACCATAGTATATTTACCATAGTATATATTGGGTGTGTGAATATGACTCCGCCCTTTCTCAACAGATGTCGTTTTTAGTATTGTTTACGTGTACTAATAAATGACCATACTTGTATTCGATAGTACTGAATGTCAGCTATCTAACGCATTTTATGATATTTGGTTGAAGTGTAAGCAACAATTGTAATGCTCCGTCTAATACAACTTGCAAGGAATGGTTTCGACGATTTCAAAATAACGATTTTAGTACTGAGGATAAAGAACATGGAAAACCACCAAAAAAATTTGAAGATGCTGAATTGGAAGCATTATTGGCGGAAGATTCTTGCCAAACTCAATCAGAATTAGCTGCAGCATTAAATGTTGATCGTTCAACTGTTGCAAAGCGTTTACAAATGATGGGAATGATTCAAAAAGCCGGTGACTGGGTTCCACATGATTTAAAAGAAAGAGACATGGAACGTCGGAAAACCATTTGTGAAATGCTGCTTCAAAGACAGCAAAGAAAAGGATTTTTGCATCGGATAGTCACAGGAGACGAAAAATGGATACACTACGAAAATCCTAAACGCAAAAAAGCTTGGGTGAAACCAGGCGAACCAGGCCCATCACAGCCAAAAATAAATATTCACTGTGCCAAGGTCATGCTCTGTATTTGGTGGGATCAGAAAGGTATTGTATATTATGAGTTGCTCAAACCCTCTGAAACTATTAATGGAGAAGTTTACCGACGACAACTAATGCGTTTGAAGCGAGCCATAGAAGAAAAACGACCAGAATGGGTGAATAGACATAACAAATTAGTTCTTCAGCATGACAATGCCAAACCGCATACCGCAGAAGTCGTAAAAAGATATTTAGAGGGACAGGACTGGGAAGTGTTACCCCACCCGCCATATTCACCAGACATAGCTCCTTCGGATTACCACCTATTCCGGACGATGCAGACAGACCTTACTGGAGAAAAGTTTACTTCATGTGAAAGTATCAAAATTTGGATTGACAACTGGATAAGCTCAAAAGACCAGGACTTCTTCCAGCAAGGAATACGAAAACTACCTGAACGATGGGCGAAGGTTGTAGCTGCAGATGGAGCATACTTTCAATAATTTTTTTTTTAATTTTGTAAGCGAACAAATGTGTTTTATTTTGACAAAAAGGGGCGGAGTCATATTCACACACACCTATTACTTTCAAATGCATTTAGTAAAAAACTGTTGTTTTATATTACAAACAAATACTTACATTATATTTATTTGTATAATTTTTAAAGTTTGTGTATGAATCTTCAGTATAAATAAGAAAAATATCCAAGTTTTCAGTGCGACCATCTCTTGTCTCCAATTAAACCATTACCGTGGGTGAAAGTAACAATGGTGAGTAATTAAAAACACATTATACAGGATACCGGTAACAGGCTAACAACCTCTTAAGGCTAAGGGTAAACGAACACACGACATTTTTTGCACTATGTTTGGAAATTTGGAATTAGTTTAAGAATTTTGAGGAATGTAAGATCAGCTGTATCTACTTACGAATGTGGAGTTGTTCATGAGCAGCCTGGTGGTGAAGTTCTTCACGTTGAAGAGTGTCAGCCCCCCCCACCGGTCGCGGAACACCAGCTCCTCGTCTGCAACAGGGTATAGCAATCACTACATGTATACTTCACCACCCACTAATACTGTTTTTCTATTTATATAATACAATACCGACTTGAAAAGCTAAGTCTCCACCTGATGTTAAGTGGCTACCTCCACCCATAACAATATAGATAGGTGGCCGATTTAAAATGGAAAAACACCGATTCTCACCCTTACGGGTGTAAGGGTGAGAATCGGTGTTTTACCATTTTACAAAAGAAACATACAAATCGGTATTTTGATTTAACAACGAAACTATTAAACCGATTTTAATAAGATTTCTGTGGGGCCAATCCTAAAGCATATACTTCTGAATAAAAAAAATAATTTTCAAATCGGTTGATAGGTGACTGAGTACGGCGGAACAAACAGAACGGTTGAGGACGGCGGTAACTGAAAAATATATGTCATCCATGTAAATAAAATAAAAAATTGCGTATTTTGCTTTCCTGTGACTTTTTTCTTCGCTCATTGTAGATCAATATGGGTGTTTCTTTTTAAAATAGTAGGGTGCATTCCCTAACTGCGAAAAATATGGGATGTAAAGTATTAAAATCGATGTTTTGCCATGCGCTCAAACGGCTCAATGGATTTGGATGAAATTTGGTACCAGAGTAGATTGTATCCAAGATTAACACATAGGCTACTTTTGATCCTGGAAAGCTGCGGTTTGTTAACTAAGACCCCCCCTCGCTTCGAAGCAGGACTACCACTAAGCCACGGAGCATTTTTGTTTCCGTTATGTTTCCGTCTCTCATAAATACATGAATTTTAAATTGCAAATCAATACAGTATCGGTATCCATAAAGTATTCACGCAGTGCAGTGCAAATTGTCTTCCGGTGCGAGCGGCCGCTTCCGGCGGAAGTAGCCTTGTGGCGGATAGGTGTGGTGATTATCGATTCAATTCGTCACGGTGACTAGGGGATGGACCCTAGTGAATTACATATAAGTATTTTTGTTGCCATAAATATAGATAGATATATGACCCTTTATTCCACACCAAATAAACATAACAATAGCTTAAAAATCTTAACAAAAAAAAGGTGACAAAATGGGCAGTCTTATCGCTATAAAGCGATCTCTTACAGACAACCTTTGGCTGGACAAGAAGTGTATAGTATATTATATAGGTATATTTTTTATAAGTTTCGTACATAATGAGTACGGAGCTATCTAAGTCTCATTTAACTTACACGTTGTACATATATTAGTGCCTCCTCCGTTGTAGTTCGTGGGTTTGATTCCCACTTAGGACAAGCATTTGTATGACGAACACAAATATTTGTTGTATGTGTATAATTAGTATGAATTTACAAAAAAACCTACTAATTAGTATTATATCAGTTATGCTTGGATGGCGCTGTGTGAAATGTCCATGAATATTTAATATTATTTATGTATATTGCAATAAATAAATTTCCCATAGAAAACACACGTAGTTAGCGTTGTAATTATCAAGAATTTCAAGTTTCAAAGGAGCTCCTTAGTGAATACCCAGAAATAATTAAACATTCCTTAAGACAAAGGCTTACGATGCTTTGATATCAGAGGAATCCGGCCTGGCGTTAGCCGACGGGGCGCACACAACGTCTTCCTTCATTTTTCGTGTGGGTAAGTGGCCAACTCTGGTGTCAGAGTTTTCAAGGCCTCCGACATGGCGTATCGACGAAAACAGGGACATCTTGACGTGCCCTCCGATGCAAGGAAGCGTACACTTCAAATATGTTTTCTTCTGCACGTAGAATTTGATGTGTCCATATGATACTTGAGATCTAAAGGAATAAATGGGTTTAAGTTTGAGTTTGCCATTAAATGGTTGGTCACCCATCCAACTACTGATTTATCTCAAATGATCTGTACAGATCATCCAGGCAAGCTTCAAATTAAACTAAGCTGACAATACATCTGATATTTTATCGAAAACTTAAATGAAGGTTAGTCCCATGCAACTTTGGGATACATTTATGTGTAGTGGATATGTAAGTCCCACCTTGGGTCAGTCCCTCTTAGGCCATCAATAAGGACCCCTCACCCTTTCCGAAATATTTACAAAGTCTCATTCACTGACTGGTATTTACAGAGTGGTCCAATTCGGTCCGTTTATATCTTCATTAAAAGGAATTTATGTCTTGTTTTGTTTCCGTAATGTTCGGTACTTGTGTTGATGTAGGTATAAGCAGGGAGGGTCGCCGGTGGTTTTCAAAAATAATATATTTTAGAGCACACAAGTAACTGGTTTTAATAGTCGAAAAAAACTCGACTTTAATCATAATAACAATAATAATCGTTTAATTCATACATTAATACACGGCGGAATTTATTGTACAATGTCCATATTCTTTAATTAAATTAATTAGAACCAAAACAAAATAAAATTGAAATTAATAAATAAAAAAAATTTCGTTAAAAAAATATCAAAAATAAAAAAACTCATCCCTAATTTCTCGTTCCTAGGAGGTTACCTTTCTAAAAGGAAACAATTTGGATGTTCGGTATACAACGAGCAAAGAAAAAAGTGACAGGAATGTAAAATAAATTTCGTTTACATGGATGACATATTTTTTCCAGTTATTTTCATTTAACAACCAAACTATTGAACCGATTTGACAAAAAATTCTATGAGACCAATCTGAAAGCATATCCTCTCAAATGAAAAAATAAATTTTCAAAATTGGTTGAACGAACAGATAAACTCATCCGGAAGTTGGTAGAAAAAAAATGTTATTGCGACGTTTCCTGTGAAATTGATATTAAAAAGTAATAATCGATAATCGAACCCGGGACCCCTCGCTTCGAAGGCAGGGCTACTACCAACTAACCCACGGAGAATATTATCAATATACCTGCTAGGTATATAATATACAACAACCAAACCTTCATTAGTAAAAATACTCTTAGACTTTTCGTAATAAAACCTAGTTCTCGCATCCGGTAGTTGGTTTAATAATCGATAGCAAATACACTTAGCCTCCCGCACGTTTCGGATTCTGTAAGCTGCCGCCAATTACTGGTATTGGGTTTTGGAAACATAACTTGAATGTACATGTTTACTTGTGTAAGTGTTTTTGTTGCGCGATGTCTAAATTTTCCACTGGCCCACTATCGCTTATAGCAAAGCATGCAGTAGAACATGTGCCAAGTTCGTCCGGTGGTACCGCCACCACACCTGGAATCTGTAGCCAAGTAGTAGTGCTCGCATTACCGTTTCGGTGAAAGGATGTGGCTGCCGGTAAAATCACATGCGCATGAGACGTATCATCCCCGTCTCGGGTGATGGACGCAGCAGGATGAGTGCGACTCAGATCCAAATCTTATACTGAGTCGTATTACTGTTGTCATGGGCGGGGGTCGCCACTTACCAGGTGGGCCCTCAGCTCGTTCTGTCACATATTGATATAAAAAAAAAAATCCTTCGCGATGCGTTCGCGGTAATGTACCTACTCGTATATACATATATACATACGGTAGTATATTAGTTATCCACACATTTTATTATTTTGGATTCGATGGAAATTGCGACTCTAAAATGCAGCTGTGCGAAGCTGGGGCGGGTCGCTAGTGCCATAAGTACGACGTCAGCAGAAGTGATGTCACATTATCGTTTGAATAGCCTGACAATTTCGCCGGCAAGTTGGCTAGAGTGCCAATTTACTTGGTTAGAATCTCGATGTCCAAAGTTTACACTCGATATGAAACTTGGCCGTGCCAAAGTTAGTCTGATATAAATCATGTTTATGCATTAAGTTGTTTCATTAACGAAATGTGAAAATAATGTTATTCTATCATGAAAAGTTTCGTAGATGTGGTTACGAAAAGTCGTAGCAAATATCTACGATTGTAAAGATGTTACGGGTATTTCTTGACAAACTTTTAGCAACAATGGTAGATCTACTCGTATCTTAAATTAAATTTATAGGTTTGCTACGTTTTTGTGGTAACGCCCCCAATGTAGCTCGAAGGACCAAAATGTTGTCTATATTTTGGTGGGTGGAAGAAAGTTCCTATTTCGATATTTCTACAAACGTGTTGTCTTCGACATAAACGAATTAAAAATAATATCAGAAAGGTTCTAGTACATCAGTCTATCGCCAGCCACATTCATAATAGAAAGGAAATGAAGGTTGTTGATATTAACTTACCTAAAGCTAAAGTAAACAATCTTCATTTTCGTTTTTTTTTTTCTTTGTGACTAATCTGACAGCCCATATGATCTTAAGTGATTACTGCCGCCCATAGACATATTTCCGTTACATTCTTAAAAAATACTGCACTTGGATCAATCCTTGGGCAACGTAGCCAATCTACGATGGTTCACGTAGATGTGCTACGAAGTTTCGTAGACATGTAATCCCGGCGTAGCGTGATGCTACCACTCGTGACGGTTACAAGGGTCAGAGGAGGACGTTGATTTATTGACAGCCTAACAAGATGGATGAGCAGCCGGTGATTACACTGAGACTGAATCCGGATACTGTTGTAGATTACTTTTTCATATTAATTAGGGCGTTTATTAGGGCATCAGTTCGAGATGGGGATGTAACGTATGAGATGTTACATACAATCGCGAATTGATAGTCAACGCGATGCACCTTGAACTATCTATATAGTTTGGACACATCAAATTATGCACACTTATATATTTCGGTAAGGGAGGGCCGGAGTCGTTTTGATGTTGTTTATGGGCGGTAGTAACTACTTAACTTTAGTTGTCAGCTCGCCACATCACTGTTATCACATAATTTTTATCCTTTCTATAATTAGTACAAAGTCACATTAATATCTCTGCCTGTTTCTCTGCTAACTTCTTCTCAACCACGCAACGAATTTTGATTATGATACTAATATTATTAAAAAAAAAAATCGAAAGGTTTAGAAGTATACATGCATATTATAGTAGACAAAAAGCAAGTTTTAACTCAAAACGTATTTGTGGGCGCCTAAATTTCTAATGCTGTCTGAACTTTACAAGATAGATCAAAATTATATACTACGGATTACACGTACACACTTTAGAACCGTGCAAAGTCGGGGCGGGTCGCTAGTAAGATGTAAGATAAATAGTCAATGAAACGCCGCCCGCCCCCCGGGGCGGGGGTGGTCGTAAAAATAAGTGTTTTCATGTTAGCTCTCTGAAGTCAGTGTTGTTCTTACGCTATTAGATTACTCTCAATCATTTTGTCTAAGAGCAATAAACTGAAACACAAACTCAATCTTATTTATTCCTTAAGATCTTTTGAGGTACCGTGTAGCTCGCGTCCTTAGATGAGCACCCTCAGAGTCCCTACACGTACCCCCTGGGTGGTGCTAAAGGTGCAGCAAAAGGTAGCAGTAGAACTTGTGCAAAGTTCGCCCAGAGAAGTATTACCTTCACACTGAGTAATCTGCCGCCAAGCAGTGGCACACTCGTGTTGTGTTCTGGTGGACACTTGGCATGAGACGTAATATCCCCGTCTCTGGTAACGGGCCTACACTCTGAGAATATTTACCTACGGACGCGAGCAATCTTCTTCTTATTTCATGTGAGTACGTGGTCAACTTTAGTGTAAGTGTTTTAAGCCACTCGAAAGCCTCCGACATGGCTTGACGACTAGAATAGCTGGGACATCTTAAAATGCACTCCGAAGCGCGGAAGTACTCAGTTAAAATGCCACTAAATGGTCATCTATCCATTTTCTGACCGGGCAGAAAGTTGCTTAACTAAGACGTGTTCATACCATCATTTCTGATTCTGAAAAGGTTATGTCTTAGCTGTCCGATTAGATTATTATGTAATTGATTTATTTCACTGGAGGAAAGTGATAATGAAGTTACTCGTAGGAAAACAATGGAGGCAATAAGTTTCGTCATGTCAGTGTTGCCATCATGCCGGCTCCATGGCTGGGAGGCCAGGCAGCCATCTGCAGCCTGGCCTGCCAAGAGAGGGATCTAGAGTTCATTCCCGGCTGGAACACATTGTGTGGTGAGCATGAATTTTATGTCCAGGTGTTGGGTCCTTGTTTTTGCCGTGCCACCTTTGACTCATAAAATCCTAGTGCAGATGAATGTGTGTTTATATATTATAAGCTATACTTAGTTTGGGGCTAGATGGCGCTGTGTGTATATATTTATACCGGTATCTATACAAAAATAATACTGATAGGATACTTTTGTAGTCCTCATTGAAAATACACCCTTATCATACATATTATTTCCCAAACACCGAACAAACATTCGTGTTCGTCACACGAATCCTTGTTCTGGCTGGGAATCGAACCCCAACCCTAGAGCGCACAAGGCAGAGTTACCAACTGAGTTCTGAGTTCGTCAGAATATCAATAAATTCTCGAAATTCGTAAAATTCGTCGAGTTTTCGTGCCAGAAAATGCCACATTTACGATCTCATCTAATATGTGAAGTGTCCAGAAGCAGCCAACAGCCTCACTAGCTGAATATAATCTGCGTGGAGTGACCCAAATGTGCACTTCCGGTCACCCATCCGTCCTATTTTTAACAAACTCACGATAGGTTCTCGGATTTCCGCTTCTGCTGGCTTGCAAATTCAATTTAAAACAAAACGTATTAAATTGAATGCAGGTTTTTTGATAGATCCGTGGATAGAATTAATTTAAAAGTAGAAGCCTAGTAACTGCACGCAAGGTGATGCAGCTCCGAAGGGTATGTAGGTTGGTGCAGTGACTTAGTTGAAAGGGCGAGTCCATGTGCAAGGCCATGCATTTGAATCTAAAGCGAAAATATTTCATTTTATTTTCGGTACCTTTAAGGAAAATTTTATTGGTTGTCAGTAGCGACATAATTTGTACGCTTGTGGGCGTAGCTTTTAACTACATGTCACTCACGCGCACGCATTGATTACGTTTTGGCTTTACCATGAACTTTTTCGTAATCAAGTCTGCGTTAAAATTATTGCGTACGAAACTTAATCAAAATCAAAAATAAGAAAATATTTGTACACAAGTAGCATGGACGAACACTGAAATAAGAGCTTTAACTTTACGCTCATCAAACAGTTTGTACCGGTCAATAATCGAACCCGGGACGCCTCATAGAAAGCTAGGCTAGACTAGGCATAGAAGGACTATTACTGTAACACGTACAGGGATTCAAAAGGTTATGGGGGTCCTCTATTACCCGCTATGGCAAAATGTGTGAATAGCGTCACACTTCCGCTAGATGGCGCTGTTTTAAATTTCCGCTGCTGTGACGCAGCTCGGCTCAGTCGTAATTATGTCATACAATATCGCGTAATCCCACCATAACCCCGCAATATGCTATTAACCGGCACTTTTGCACCCTCGCCGGGTAGACGTGCCACAGACTTGAAAAGCCGGAGTTTTGAAATGCCGGTCTTTTTTTATTACAAGCTCTTATTTAACAAGCGATGTATGTATGTTTGTCCGGATGGAATATTGCAATTGTATTTTAAATCAGTTATCTTTAACCAATTGACTTTGATTTTGGGTACCTGTGATTTATTTGTTCACCTATTGTAGAACTATTTAGTTGTATTTTTTATGAATATATATTGAATCGTAGGGCATCCCTCGGGGTGATTAATAAGGGATGAAAGTATTGAATTCAGTTTTTTAGACTTATTAAATCAATCAAAATTAAATAATGTATAAGTATGTCTCGGTGGACGGATTCCATTGGAATCTGTTTTCACATCTCTGTTCGGAATATTATTGTAAAACAATGCTTGGAGAATAACAAATTAATTTTGTTTTTAATATTGTGTCCGTCACGGGATACTCGGCAAATTTTAAACCTAACGGCATAAGAAAGCGTTTTTTATTCCATTTGCCGTGATCGTGCATCGGTTTTACTGCCAACACAGGTCAATAAAAGTTTGACATAGAAAAATGTAGCTCATATTATTCACGTCTAAATCTTTTGTTGTTACGTCTTTGACTTTCCTGTTTTATTTGTCGTTGTCTTAGCTACATAAATTCTGTTTTTATGCGATGTAAACTTTTTGCAATTTTGGCCGGAAAATATTCAAAAAGCCGTACACACGCATCGTTTCGGCTATTACCATAAAACTAACAGTAATAGCTCGTTCCTGCTATAGGAGTATTTCCTAACGTCCCAAACGAGTGTCGAACGGTTTACTTTAATGTAATAAACCTTCTGTTATTTTATATTGTCTCACGTTAGGGAGCTAATTGTTTTTATTAAACACTATACTCTATTAGGCTCTAATGTGATAGCCACAATGTTTACATTCGAATAACACTGATAAGATGATATAAAGGTGGTCCAGTTGCTCGATACCCTCAAATTCCCTACACGTACCTCCTGGGTGGTGCTAAGAGCAATAAATAGGAGCAGTAGAACCTGGAAAGTTCGCCCGTACTGGCTCGACGCCTAGTAATCTGCCACCAAGCAGTGGTGCACTCGCATTGCTGTGTTCCTGTGGAAGGGTGTGGGTGCCGGTGAAATCACTTGCGCATGAGACGTAACCCCGTGGCGGCCGGCTGACCCGTCTTCCCATACTTCGGTCGGGGAGGACCTAAATCATAAAATAATATCGTTCTAATAAATATTCATATCCCTATATATGGTATCTTGTCTGTTTCTAAATCTGAAATATGTGATAATTAGATATAGATTTAGGTTGTGATCTTTTTTAAATGAAAAATATTGTATCTTTTAAAAGACGGGATATATTTAAATAATTAAGCTGATACTGTTTCTCACCTTGTTAAACTATCATGGGAGCGAAGACGCGACAAGTGATGAGATTCTCGCTGCGGTTATATTCCAACGAATAACTCGGCTAACAATTTCTTCCTATAAACATCCCTAAATAATCCTAATGTCCTTTTTTTGGCCTTGGTCCAAAAATAATTCTGTAACGGTGACTTCAGAATTACTGTTTCATGGCTAAGCTTGGACAGAAGTTGGTATATAAGGTAGAAAGTGGGAAGAAAAAAGAGTTTGCTGGCCCAACGTTGGCTATACATTGGCCTCGGCAAAAATTGTATTCTCCACTCGCTCAGATGTCATCCGTAAGATATGACGTTTATGCCTCCTTCGAGGGATTTCGAATCGAAAGAATGTATTCTGCGATTGGTATAGCTATCGCTATGGTACGCGTTTCTTTTAATATATTTAACAAACTAGGTGTACCTACCCGCAACTTCTTTCGCGATTATTATTCCTGCAGACTAACTATTTGCATTAAGAATAAAGAACACATACAAAAATAATGGTGGTAGCTATTATTTTTATTTGAATAAGTCAACCTCAGTATGTTATTGTCAACTTATTCCATTCACTCGTTTATATCGAGAGTATCCAGTGTTCCCTGCAGAAGAAAACTTTAGAGGGTAATACAAATATGGATTTAAAATTGACGTAGTTGGTAGCTTAGTTGGTAGTGGAAGTCTTTGAAACCAGGGGTCCTGGGTTTGATTCCCGGCTCGGCAGCATGTGATGAGCGTAAAGTTTTTTCTCACGTATTGGGTGTTCGCTTGTGTTTTTGTGTTCACCCTTCTGCGAGATAGATAATCTTAGTATGAAAATTTAGGAGCTAGCGAAAAAATCCGAGTTTGTCCAACCCCTGTGATTTTTTAAAATATTTGTCTCTTCTGCTCACTTTTATTTTCTCACGAATTATTTTCGATCAAATCCATCTATATCTAAACGCTCTAAAACCTTTGTCAAAAACTTTTTCTCATCAATCAACTTGCGATGCTACTTTTGCCTTTTTTGATTTTTGACCTCTGCTGTAAATAATCCTTTTACAGGATAGATTTTCCCAGTTTCTCAAACATTTACGCACAATTTTGACTCGAGTAAGGATGAAAAGGTCTAAAAATATCTTGTTCTATTGTATTCGAAACCACCCACGGCCCTCTCATCCTCGTAGGCTGGTAATTATCCGACCCAGAGGGCCACCTGTTGGCAGTTCACGAGTTCGATTCGTTTATTAACGTGCTTGTGGACTTTTGTGCCTTGCAAAGCCTTTTGTGCTTTGCCTTGCAAATGACGGCTCCTTGGCTTAGTGGTAGTAGCCCTGCCTTCGAAGCGAGGGGTCCCGGGTTCGATTCCCAGCCGGGGCACACTTTGTGTGGTGAGCATGAAGTTTGTTCTCGGGTCTTGGGCGTTTGTCTTGTGTTTCTGTGTTTGTCCATGCCATCTGCGACACAGGGAATCCTAGTGCAGAGGTATGAGTGCGTAAACGTTAAAAGAGTACTTTTTACAACTGAGATATACCCGTAAAAGATATGTAGCGACAGATGTCGCTACAGACGGGACGAGCTGAGGACCCACCTGGCGGTAAGTGGCGACCCCTGCCCATGACAACAGTAATGAGACTCAATATAAAATTTGGATCTTACATTGAGTCGCATTCATCCTGTTGCGTCCATCACCCGAGACGGGAATGATACGTCTCATGCGCATGTGATTTCACCCACACTCTTTCACCGGAACACAGTGATGCGAGAACTACTGCTTGGCGGCAGATTACCAGGCATGGATTTATACTCTCGTCTGTCTGTACCAGCGCTGTATCAGTCCACTGACGCAGCACATGCTGAGTGGTTACCTATTTTGTTGTTACATATTCTTAAACGTGTAATTTTGTTTTTTAATTTTTAAGTGTGCCCTAATTATGTAACTTACACATTTGTTTAAAAAGCGTACACATTGACCTTTAAAAGAATTGCTAACCTTATGGAGCCTAGTAGTGGGCACGGCGAGTTTATTTTCACTTGAGCCGTGCAACTTAAAGCACCCCATTTTTTAGTCGGCGTTGATAGACAACAAAAAAAAACTACTGCTGCGTATAAACAAAATACGACATTCAAATTCCGACGACAAACCATTCGTCTGTTCGTATCTGATGAGAAATTGTACCATTTCCAAACATCGCAACGAACGAGAGTTATTTATTGCGCATATTGTTATCTGGAAGGTCGCCAGATGTCGCGACAGGTAAACGGATGAGCCCCGCAAAATGCTTGCAACAAACGATTACAATAAAGGTGCACGACACTCTTAAATAAAAAAAAACATTTTTGGGGTTTCATATTGCTCGCTTCCGTAGGTCCCTGGGTGCGAAAGGAGCTACCCAAAGTAGCAGCAGTACTTGTCAAGTTCGTCCGGTAGTACTGCCACCATATCCGGTAAACCGCCGCAAACCAGTGCACTCGTATAGCTGTTCTGGAAAGGTGTGGGTCCCGGTGAAATTACAGGTGAATTAGACGTAATTTGAGGTGAATTAGTACAGGTGAATTAGACGTAATTCCCCGTGATTTGAGTCTTCTCATATTTACATCGGGTAGGACCTAAGTCCTGTTATTGTTGTCTATGGGCCGTGGTGACCTCCTTCACGCTCAAGTGGGTCAAATATCCTTCTTCTTCTTTCTTTAAGTGTTCCCGTAGGATGGCTACCCGCGGGTGACGCCGCGGGGCGCAGCTAGTTCAATACAAATACCGCGATCAGTCCCAATGGCCACTCACGCGGAAGAAGATAGCGAACTAATCTCACAACTTGTTACCTCGAATTAAGTTTGGGAACTGAGTAAGCTCTTTAACGGCGCGTCTACACGCGGCCGACCTAAGCAAACGTCCACACACAGGATGGACAGCCGTGATTGCCTCGGGTTACGTAAGTTTGCTCACCCTTGCGGTATGCCAATCGGTCGGGGACAAGTGAATAAAGAAATACACAGCGCAACCTAGCCCCAAATTAAACATAGCTTGTACTATGACAAACAGATTACGGATAGCATATTTATAGAATATTAGCTGCACTGCGGTTTTCCGGGAACAAAAGTAGCTTGTTTGTTAATCCGGGATATAAACTATCCTGGTACAAAATTTCGTTCAAATCTGTTGACCCGTTTGAGCGTGAAGGAGTCACAAACACATATAATATAATACAATACAAACACGGTTTTGTCTTTCTGTGTTTGTCCATGCACGTACGACAGTGAATCCTAGTGTTTAGAAATGAGAGTGCATGTTTTTTATTAGCACCCAAACATAACAAACATTTATCTTCGTCTGAAAAATGTTTGTTCACACAATTGGCGAAGATATGGCGTAACAAACAAAAACAAACACAGTCTATTAAAAATGTATTAAAAAATTTCGACAAGTTCCTAGTTCCACTAGGCTGTAGTCTTCAAAATTCGATGACCAAGTATCGCTGACCTCTGCACGACCCAACATCCCAACTTGTTACTCCGACCTCGGCAAATTCAGGGGTCTTCCAGACCTGGTTCAAACTCGGTAATTGGAACCAAGAAGTTTAAATTGATGGTTTCAGAGTTTTTAGGGTCGGCTGCAAAAGGCCTTGTTTTGTTGTTGAAAATTCGATGTTTTTGCGGTCTTATGGCTTTGCGGCCAACGGGGTAAAGGTTTCCAGCCCACTTAATAGAATAACCAGACACAGAACAAACATTTATGTTCGTAATACAAATGAACCCACGAGCTACTGCGCAGAAAGCAGAGCTCGCTAATGAGGTTATTCTCACTGTCACCACTATGGGGACAATGAGAATGACCTCACGAGCCAATCATCTCGGCTGATGTCTAAAATTTGACGTGTCCAAACGATACTTGAGATTTACAGAAATAGATGAGTATGAGTTTGAGTTTGAGTAGCGTTTGAAATATTAAACTCCACGTCTTCCCTATACTTCAGCACAAAAGCTCCGCCAGTACAAGCAACCTCTTCAAGAAATGCAACAATTTATTATGCAACTTCCGGTAGAAGGCGGAAGTACTTTCAGTTGAAAAATTACTGAACTCGAGTAGAAAACTGGCTTTAATGAATATAACCTTTTCATAGCCGCTTCTTTCAGAGCTGATATTACAGAGAGCCATTTCGTAAGCAAGTTTCTAAAATAAAATAAGAGAAAAATGCTCCATTGATATTACTGCGAGCTTCCGATTTCACCTCTGATGTACACTTGCAAACTTATGAGTATGTTCACAGTAAAAAAATGACAACTATTACACACTAGGCATAAAAATAAAGTCACTGTGCCCACTTATCCCAACGCGACGCGATTTGGGTTTTGCAGGCTTCGGCGGGGGAGGCTGAGTCGTATTTTTGTCTTTAATAGGCGGCGGTAACCACTTAACATGAGGTGGGCTGCCTGCTTTCCCCGTCACTGTAGCTACATTAAAAACGCTTGAACACACAAATATAAAGCCAAAACATATCATGTTGTAAATCTTCCAACTGACTGAATTACAGGCTGGTAACATTACGTGATGTAAGAACCCCAACTTCCACCGTTCCACCCACCTGGCGGTCCCAGATGACGAGGGAAACATTACGTGTTGTTCTCACTTATATGAACGCGGTAATCAGCGAGAGAGAGTTGCAAACTTGCTCTTATTTGCGTGCGCTCAAGGTTCATATAAAATTGTGATCTTTGAGATGCATATTTTTTATTTACCTAAGTAATACCTGCGGTCGTTAGGGGATGATTTACGAATGGAGATCTGTTTGCGCTTCCTATGAGTGGGGTAGGGTTTGAACAGGCGGGAAACTTAGTAAGTAAACTGATTTTATACGTAAACGTTAAGATGTCGGCCCTGGCTATAATAGAGGATACGCCGTGTCAGAGGCCTTCGGGTGGCTTGAACTCCGACAGCAGATTTGGTCACTTACACGAAAATAAAGACACTCTTAAATAAAAAAAAACATTTTTGGGGTTTCATATTGCTCGCTTCCGTAGGTCCCTAGGTGCGAAAGGAGCTACCCAAAGTAGCAGCAGTACTTGTCAAGTTCGTCCGGTAGTACTGCCACCATACCCGGTAAACCGCCGCAAACCAGTGCACTCGTATAGCTGTTCTGGAAAGGTGTGGGTCCCGGTGAAATTACAGGTGAATTAGACGTAATATCCCCGTGACTTGAGTCTTCTCATATTTACATCGGGTAGGACCTAAGTCCTGTTATTGTTGTCTATGGGCCGTGGTGACCTCCTTCACGCTCAAATGGGTCAAATATCCTTCTTCTTCTTTCTTTAAGTGTTCCCGTAGGATGGCTACCCGCGGGTGACGCCGCGGCGCGCAGCTAGTCCAATACAAATACCGCGATCAGTCCCAATGGCCACTCACGCGGGAGAAGATAGCGAACTAATCTCACAACTTGTTACCTCGAATTAAGTTTGATGGTGGCTTGAACTCCGACAGCAGATTTGGTCACTTACACGAGAAAAAAGATACGATTTATAAATTTAAGCGCTTTTTCACGAAAGTTTTCGTTGATTGTATAGTGGCTGTTTCGATTTAGGTTCGATTCCTGGCTGGGGCACACTTTGTGTGGTGAGCATGAAGTTTGTTCTCGGATCTTGGGTGTTTGTCTTGTGTTTCTGTGTTTGTCCATGCCATCTGCGACACAGGGTATCCTAGTGCAGAGGCATGAGTGTGTAAACGTTTATTGTTTTTAAATCGAACCAACCCTACTTGCACCCCAGTACCAGTTAATTGGTAGTGATTGTAATTGCGCAGTGTAATTACAATTACTATTCGGCGGTGGGAACCGAACCCATGACGCCCTAGATGTACACCTGTGCGACAAACATGTTTTTTTCTGTATGTATAATATTATAATTAATATATTTTTGTAACAGTACTAGTTCTCATAGTACTTGCTATGCTTAGTTTGGAGGCTTGCTGGCGCTGTGTGTAATGTCCCTGAGTAATTACTTATATAAAAAAAATCCTAGATCTTCTAAGGTTGAAACACACGTTATCATCTCTACACAGTATAAAAGTAAATCGCTCTCCGTGTCTGTCTGTTTATCCGCTAACTCCTCTTTAAACTCCGCTCAAAATCAACGGATTTTGATGTGGTCTTTACCATCATTAAGATCTTTTTTAACGGAAGGTATATATGTATTATATAATATTATACATGCGTATTAAAGTAGAGAAATATTGTAGTAACATATTTTTGAGCCCTCACATTGCCAATGCTGGCTTAACCTTTTTTTTTTTTATGTGAATTCGTGACGGAACGAGCTGAGGGCCCACCTGATGGTAAGTGGCGACCCTCGCCCATGACAACAGTAATGCGCGCGACTCAGTATGAGATCCAAATCTTTACTGAGTCGCATTCATCCTGCTGCGTCCATCACCCGAGACGGGGATGATACGTCTCATGCGCATGTGATTTCACCGGCAGCCATACCCTTCCACCGGAACACAGTAATGCAACCACTACTGCTTGGCGGCAGATTCCAGATGTGGTGGCAGTACCTCTCCGGACGAACTTGGCACAAGTTCTACTGCTACTTTTGGTTGCTCCTTTAGCACCACCCAGGGGGTACGTGTAGGGAATCAAAGGGTATACACCTACGGACGCGAGCAACTGGACCCCCCTAAACGATATAGCCTAAACGGACCTTACGAGATAGATCAAAATGATTTACTACGGAATTGTGTTATGACCTGAGTCATAAACTATACAACTGTGCGAAGGTACGGGATGCTAGTGCCAAATAAGATTTAAATATTTAAATCCCTCCTAAAAGCAGAAATCCGAAATTTGGAGCCTAATTAAAGGTTAATGCTTCTGTTGCTAGAATTTGATCCCTAAAGTTTGGAGTGAGTTCTCAGGAAGACGGGAAACCTCTCGAAGTTGTTATAAAATGCTGTTTCTCTGTACAAATTTCTGGAATACTAATATATAAAACCAAAATTGTTTCCACTAATATCCGTTGTAGAAACCATCCAACAGATGTGCCCCAAACCAGTTTCATTAGAAAGGCAATGCAAGTGGTTTAAAACCAACCACTAAAACAATGCATTAGGCATAAAATATATTTATTTTTTAGCGTAGTATCCGGGTATTAGCTAGTTAAAAATAAGCTATTACTTATTACAAGCTTTTATTTCACTCTCAATGTATGTATGTTTGTCCGGGTGGAATCTTGCAACAGAATTTTCAATCATTTATCTTTAAACGATTGAGCTGATATTTGGTATACACGCTTATTTTGGATGACAATGCATGCTTAGCAATGTGACGTCATTCTAATTCCAATATGGCGGATCATCCAAGATGGCGGACTGGTTATTTTTTCTGCACTATCACAGTATAGGTAATGAAAGGGCTGAGGAAGACACGAAAAAAGCTATTAAAAAGTTTTTTTTTGCCTTTAATTTAAACATTATTTTTACATTATTTATCAGTAAAGTCGTATCAGAAACTACCCGTGCGAAGCCGGGGTGACTTGCTAGTGTATTATACATATAAACCTTTCTCTTGAATCACTCTATCTATTAAGAAAAACCGCATCAAAATCCGTTGCGTAGTTTTAAAGATTTAAGCATACATAGGGATATAGGGACAGAGAAAGCGACTTTGTTTTATACTATGTAGTGATTTACACGTGATACGATGGCCTTCTTTGTGTGTAAGTTTAATGTGTTAAACACCTATCACTTGAAGGTAACCACCATTATAAAGTCTTGGTACTGTCAGTTGAATGGGGCGTCATATAATTTGTCCATTGTCTGGACGGCCGTTGTTGAGGGCCTCTTTGCGAGAACCTTGAGTGAAGGACTTCTTTAAAATATCGGTTTAATGTTTTATCAACAGTTTTTAATGATCCTATTTAAAAAATCTTGGCGACCGAGTTTTGCTTTTCTTATCGTGTAAGCAAAATCTTTTTTTTTACAAGAAATACAGGTAAACTTGTACAGCAAAACAGTATCTAAATACAAAATTTTATCCAATTTGTATACAATACAAATACAAAATACAAAATTGTTTATTTACCAAAAACATAGCTTACACAATAAGACATATGATTACTAGTGGTCCCCGCACTAGACGCGAAGTCTGTGTCGCGGGAGGCCGAATACCTATTAGGATTACTAAAAGAGATAAACTATATCAGGGCAAGACAAACATTGAAATAACTGTTTTCCAACTTAACAAGCTATTGATAGCAATAATAACAAAAATAACAAAAAAGAATAAGAAAGACCGAGCATTTTGCCATTGTACTGATAATAATTATTGTTGTGTTTGTGAGTGTGTATGTATGTGTGTCTTTGTGAGTATATATGTATGTGTGTGTGTGGTTTAAAGGAGGGAGGGGGGGGGAAGCTCTTTAGTTATACCTGAATTACTAGAAGCTTTTCAGTCTCGTCGTAATCCAAAGTTAAGAGCCACTTCCTGATTTTTTCTTTAACACCATATAATTTACAAGATAAGTCACATTCCTTATAAGCCCGCCGGTAAATGAAGGGAAAACTAAAATTTTTGAAGCGCCTTGCAAATTTAGTTTTTACTGCGGGTACATTTATTTTAATACGCCTTTTTACCTGAAAAGGTTCAGCAGCTGAATTGAGAGTTCGATGATACGAACAAATTGCCTGCTGAAGGTATAGCTGCCGAACCGATAGAGTTTCAGTTTCATAATGAAGGGTAACCGTGGGAAACCTAAAGGGCTTACGAAACATAACTTTCAAGACCGATCTATGGGCACGTTCCAGTGAGATAAGATGCGACTTGGCGGCACCGCCCCAAGCTGTAATGCAGTAGCACAGAATAGACTTACATAAGGTTGTATAGACCATCATTAGCGTATCTTTATCAGCACCCTGCCTTAGAAGCTTAAATATATGAATGAGTTTCCTGACTCGACCAGAAAGAGCACCGATATGTGGCTTAAAGGAAAGTTTTTGATCCAAAAACACTCCCAAGTACTTGATACAAGTTGCTCGTTCAATATAAGAACATGAACAGTTAGGGTTGACTAAAGAGTTATTAAATACTCTGCATTTGTGAATTTGGATTGAAATTGAACTCGGTGGGCTAGAGGTCTTGGTTTTATGAAAGCATATAAATTTGGTCTTATCTGCATTAAGGGTAAGCAAGTTACTGTCAAGCCATGCAGCAACACGATTTAGGCCAGATTCCGCCAACTTAGAAACGTCATCCCAAGAATCACCATAGAATAGTATTACGGTATCATCTGCGTAGCACAATATTTGAGTTTGATCTGAATTGGAAAAGAGTGAGATGATATCATTAATGTAGAGTGTAAATAAGGTGGGGCCCAAGATGCTGCTCTGAGGAACGCCAAAGGTAATTTTGCTGGTACTACTAAACCGATTAGAGACGGAAACACATTGCCTCCTATCGGACAAGTAGCTACTAAACCAATCCAAAGCTAAACCCCGAATTCCCAGGCATTCCAGTTTCTTCAAGAGAATTTTTGGAGATACCGTATCAAAGGCCTTTGATAAGTCCAGGAAAACACCTATACACCTTCTCCCACTGTCAAGTGCAGAAACTACGCCATCTAAGAGAAAGTGCACGGCGTCCTCCGTGGACCTACCCTTCCTGAAACCGAATTGATAAGGGGAAAGAATGTTCTGTTTGTCCATATAATTTTGAAGTCTAATATTAACTAGTTTCTCAAGAATCTTAGAGAACGCCGGGAGAAGAGATATAGGGCGGTAGTTTGATGGGCAAGATTTGATTCCATTTTTATAAATTGGAATCACTGACGCAGTCTTCCAGCAGTCTGGGAATTTTCCAGAAGATAAACTTAAGTTAAAAACGTAAGTCAATGGTTCTATAAATTGATGACTAAATTTTTTCAACATAGTGTTACTGAGACCATCATTGCCGGGAGCGCTGTTATTTTTAAGTGTTTTTATGATTCCAGAAACTTCAAGACAGTCAGTAGGAGCGAGGAAAAATGAGTGGGGGGGATTAAAAGCTATAGTGGTTTCCGCTGCAAGGGCAGACTCTGACTTATTCAACCCATCCAGTATAGAGCAAGCTAACCTCTGGCCCGCTTGGACGAAATAGTCATTGCAATAATTAAGAGATTCCAAGGGAGACGTTTTCACACGAAGCAATTCCAAAGAACAATCTTTTTTGTTGTTAAGTTCACAAACATTCTTGATAGTCTTCCACATCTGAGCCGTGTTGTTTTTGCTTTGAAAAAATAATTGTTTGTTATGTTCAGTTTTTAAATTTTTCAATAGATTGGTAAAAGTATTACGATAAGCTTTATAATTTTTTTGGATTGCTTTATTTTCGGGATTTCTTTTAGCTTCTAGATGTAAATTATCTCTAAATCGCATAGATTTAACAAGACCTGGAGTAATCCACTCTTTTAAAGTATATTTCCGATGGCTGCTATTAACGATACTCGAGTTTAGACTGACAATATTTTGCAGTTTAGAGGTTAATAACCCGGCAGCGTTGCTAACATCGTGGGAAGACATTACTGGAGACCACTCCTCCTTCGAAAGGTCTAGGGCGAAGGATTTGTAATTAAGTTTTCTTTTTATTACGCATTGGCGAGATATACTGGGCAATTTCTCAAGGCAGGCCATAACTAAGTCATGATCAGTGACATGACTTCTACATACTGTGCCTAATGGTTGTGTTTTTGCGTTAACAAAAATATGGTCCAAACACGAAGACCCTCTAGTAGGCAAACTGATAGCACTTTTAAGACCTAACTCAGCCATAAAGCACAGATATTCCTCGCATTGGACATGGGGTGAATCATCTAATATATTTATATTAATATCGCCGGCGACTATGAGATTAGATTTAAAACAAAAATTTTGACTGAAGAAGGAGTCTAACGAGATTAGAAAGTTATTAATGTTGCTAAATGAGGGTGATCTATAAAGACCCAGAACATGAAAGGAGTTAGGCAGAGTTATTAATATGGAGTCGACTTCTGATAAATTAGGTTCACAAACACTAACGATCCAGTCAGACCGAATGTAGGCAACGACACATCCAGCTTTGTTGTTCACATGAGAATTCCCATAATGTGAGTACCCTGTGATGGACCTAATTAGAGGACAAGAGCCCAGATGACACTCGGTAAGAATTAGGATATCAAATTTGACAGCGAGTCTATTTAACAGCACCAGGAATTCATCAAAATTCTTTTGGAGACTTCTTATATTAAAAGTTAGTATTTTCAGGTTGTGTGAATCCTTCAAGGTGTATTTGAAATCTTCAGGCGATTCGCAACGGCGGCAGTCAACATTTAGTGTTTCATCAAGATCCGTTAACAACTCTAAGGAGGCCATTCGTGGCCGTTACATATGTTATTTAGAAAATAGTACTTGAAAAATGAATTTGACGCCGCACAAATGGTGTAGTTTGAATTTATATTGAGAATGAGGAAGTAGTTGAGTGAAGAAGCATGTGAGTGTGTGTATTAATCATTGTATACCTATACAATGATTAATAAAAAGAAAATCATTCATTAAAATCTGTCCAGACACAGGATAAAGTAAAGATTTTCGAGTAAATAATTAAATATTCAATTACGTTAAAATCTCACGATTGTAGATGAAACTTCCGAATTTAATCATTGCTGTGCATTAAACGGGTGACCCTTTACGCTGTTCATTAACTAAATGACAAAATTAAAGTCAATTCGAATCTCGAATTTATTCAAAAGTTAAACATTAAAATTGGAATGGGAATGGAATTAAAAGTGGAACTAGATTCAGGAACGGAATTAAAAGTGGAACTTTCGAACTCGATTCAGGAGTGATTCTGCTTTTGAACTTGATCCACAAAAAGGATTGTTACTGACGAGTCTATGTAGTAAGTTAGACGGCTCCGTGGCTTAGTTGGTAGTAGTCCTGCCTTCGAAGCGAGGGGTCCTGGCTTCGATTCCCGTCCGGGGCACACGTGCGGCGAGCATGAAATTGTTCTCGGGTGTTTTCTTGTGTTTATGTGTTTGTTCATGCCATCTGCGACACAGGGAATTTTAATGCAGGTGTATGTAATGAGTGTGTAAACGTTCTTTAAAATCTATTTATTAGTTTTTATTCTATTTCTATGCCCTTGGAATAGCCGGCCTATTTCATTGATGGCAATGATAATTAATATTCTAGCGAGTCAGTTGACGCATAATAAGCACACTGTAACTATCGTAATTAACGCATTAATTAGGGCATCGCTCGCACGGGCCCGCTGGATGCAATCAAATTAGCTGAAGATACCTATCTACTGAGAGCGTGGTGGCCCAGAGGCACAGACGCCGACTTTCAATCTGAAGGTCGCTGGTTCAAGCGCACACGTGCACCAATGAGTTTTTTTCACTTGAAAAATTTATGTGCGCTATACCACGTTCTCAAAACGGTGACGGAAAACATCGTGAGGAAACCTGCATGTCTTAGAACCAAAAAAATTCGATGACATGTGACATCTACCAATCCGGATTGGGCTCCCGTGGTAGATCAGAGCCCATTCACTCTCAATTATCGAGAGTAGGCCGGTGTCCCGCTGAACATTAGAGGCTGGTACAGGACCTATCTACTGATCTATTCCATTCGTTTCAAATACATGCAAGTGACAAAAAAGCGAGCGAGACAAAGCATTCGCATTTCGCCTTTGTAATAAGAAACATCTAATACCTTTAAACGAGCAATTCTTGTATTATATAAATTTCGTGTATCTCGGAAGCGGCTCCAACGATTTGGATAAAATTTTGGGTTTCGCTGTATAACTTTACCTGTTTAATTGTATTTCTTGTAAAAACTTCTTGGATATTTTAGCCGGCCTTTTATGTTTCAAATGAATAACTCTTACATTAGGACAGAAGTTATATACACATAAATATTTATTTGGGTGCCATGTAACGACTTAAACAAAACAATTTCCCTCTGCATATGCTGCTCAAACTTTTCACTAACAAACCCCAAACTCCAAACACACAAATCTTTAATAATTCACTCACCTTTATTATTCCATTCACAAAGCTTAACCAACAACGTCAAAGTTTCAAAACAAACAAAATTCGAGTCTGGGTGACGTCTCAGTTAGACGGTCAACATCTTACCAAGTCACTCCGGAACTGAAATTGTGTTTAAAATTGTAAAATCGACGTTTCTTAGTGTTAAGGTGGCATATATATTGTCATCCTATCCTAAAATACATAAATTTAATTGCATTGGACGTAATTTGTGCGAAATATTGTGTTAATTTGATAATTTATTACGAATCACTTCAAAACTGGTTTCGAGTGCAGTGATCGGCTCGTGCAGTGAATTCTCACGGTTACGGCCACGGCGCAAGGTGCAAGTTTGCGTTTCGCACGTAAGCGGTTTAACTACAACGTCACAGTGAGATTATCGCCAAAGAATAGTTGTGCAGAACGGAACTTCAGCCAACGTTACTGCAGCTTGTCTCGGTGAGTCACTTTATAATGAAGACGTGCGCAGGTTGCCGGAATACAACGAAGGATGCCAATGTAATTAGGTGCACCAGCCCATCATGTGAACATTATTTTTGTTCCCTTTGCGCAAACCTAAATTTTGGTTCTCTGTCCACTGAACGGAAAAAAACCTGGAGATGTCCTGAGTGTTGTGCCGCGCAAAAGAAAGGGGGTGACAACAGTCAAACCCCGATTAGGGCCGACTCAGACTCTCAAAATATTACTAAGCGTAAGAAAAATTCCGATGACAAAGATTGTGAAGGACCATCGAATATGAAAGAACTAACTGAACAACTTATTAGAGTGACAAACAGACTGGAAGAGGTTACTCAATCACTAAACTTCACGCAGGAGCGCTTGGATGAGCTTATGGCCGCCATGCAGGCTAAGGACTCTCGAATTAAGCACCTTGAAAAAAGGGACGAAGAACTCACGATCTTAAAATCAACGGTTACTCAACTGCGAGGCGAACTTAATGCGCAGGCCCAATACAGACTGCAAAATGAAATTGAGCTTGTTGGTATTCCTGAAATATCATCGGAAAACCTAGAAAATATTGTTCAACTAACAGTTCGAAAGTTGGGTGTTGACCTTGATGAAAAAGATTTGGACTGGGTCACTCGAGTAGGGTCCCGGAGGCCTGCTGTATCATCTAACATGTCTACTGATATCAGTAGAATGCCGCGTCCTGTCGTCGTCCGACTTCTGAGAAGATCAAAAAAGGACCAACTAATAAAGGCATCTAAAGTCCGCAAGAATATTACAAGTGCAGACCTGGATATTCCTGGCTCCCCACTCAAAGTGTTCATCAATGAGAGGCTCACTAAAGAAAACAGAATTCTGTTTCATGAAGCTAGGAGAAGATCTAAATCCGAGGGTTACGCGTTCTGCTGGTGTCACAATGGAGCGATATACATCAGGCAGCGTGAGGGATCTGCAGCTATCCCTATCCGAGCTGAGAGCGATCTGGACCGCGTGTTTGCAACCACTTCTCGATAACAGAGTTTTATAGGTATGGTCCCCATCAGCAGTCTTGAAGACGAAATTGATAGTACTGGTATAGTGTGCAAATCCTTGTCAAATCCTGAGCAGTGTGGGGCTGTTTTTTCTGACTTACATAGTTTTAAAATTATAACTTTTAACATACGTAGTATTTCTCGTAACTTCAACGAGTTTCTTGTGTTTCTGTCTCGCTTAGATATAATTCCAGATGTTATTGTTCTAACTGAGTGTTGGTTGAGTTCTTGTAGTAATGTTGTTCCACATATCCCTCACTATAAAGCTTTTCACTCTGAAAAAGTTCATAATCAAAACAGTGGTGTTGTAGCATATGTTAAAGGAGATCATAATGTAACAGTGTCTGAACCATGTATAGCGGATGCAGATTGTTTACAAATTAAAATCGGCAATGAAGTAGTTATACTTGGAATTTACCGATCGCCATCTTTCCTTAATCTGGACCGCTTTTTAACCTCACTTGATTCTCATATAGAAACCTTATCTGGCCAGCCGTTGGTCTTAGCAGGTGACCTAAACATTAATATTCTAGACACTGTGTCCAACTTTGAATATTTGTGCTTTATGGCAGAAAATGGTTTTGTACCGGCTATTACGGAGCCTACCAGAAGGGCCGCATGTCTGGATCACATATATGTCAGGGGTAAACAACAAACTTCTAGTTTGGGTGTAGTATGCAAAACTGATATTACAGACCACTATGTAGCAATTTTAGGGATAGGCTTGACCACAGTTAAACCACCAAAACCAAACCGTTATATACTAACAAGAGATTTTGATAGCATTAATAAAGAGCTAGAGGAAATTAACTGGACAGATCACATTAGAGACATAGATAGTGTCAATGAGTCAACGAATATCTTTATTTCTACCCTAACTAAAATTCTTGATAAGCATACTCGTAGAGTAAAGTTAGCTAGGTCTAAATACAACCTGAAACCTTGGATTACCCCTGGTCTTATGCGTTGTATGCGTCATCGTGACGGACTGCACAAGCAAGTAAGATTAGATCCTGGAAATGAAGTAACCAGGGTTTCTTATACTCGTTACCGTAACTTTTTTTCTGATTTAATACGCAAATTGAAACTGGAATACGAAAATGCAGAGTTACTTGCAAATAGGTACAATCCGAAAAAATTATGGAAAACAATTAAATCTGTTTGCCATCTTAACTCATCCAAATTCGAACCCTCTGAACTCTTGTACCTCGCTGGTAGTGGTAATCCTGGGGAGTCGCTCGACATGTGCAACACACACTTTACATCAAGTGGTAAAGAACTGGCATGCAAGACTCTATCAAACCTACACAAATCTGAAGATGAACTAGCAAGTGCCGTCAAAGTCAAAAACTCACCTGTTGAATCGTTCTTTATGGAACCCACGGACTTTAAGGAAGTAGATAGTCTCATTTTAGGTCTTTCCAATGACAAAGCGCCAGGCATCGACGGCATTAGTAACTCTCTTCTAAAAAAGATCAGTAAATCAATAGTTGAACCTATTACCATGATATTTAACAAGAGTATGTCTTCGGGTGTTTTTCCTGATGTCTGGAAATTGGCTGTTATCTGTCCAATACACAAAGGAGGTCTCAAAAACACAGTGGATAATTATCGCCCCATCTCTCTCTTATGTGCTTTCTCAAAACTTCTAGAGAAATTGGTGAACATAAGGCTGGTTAAATTCATAGAGTCTAAAAACCTTATTTCTGACAGGCAGTTTGGATTTCGTAAAGGTAAATCCACTGAAGATGCTCTTTCTCTGTTGACTTCGATAGTTTCATCGCAATTAGACAAAAAACAGTGTTCGATAGGCGTATTTTTAGATTTGGCAAAGGCTTTTGACACCGTCTCCGCTCCAATATTGTTGAGAAAATTAGAATGCTGGGGAATTCGTGGCAGTGCACTAAACTGGTTTAATAGCTATCTTAAAGAGCGGAGTCAGTGTCTCAAAGTTGGTGAAACAGTTAGTGGGCCACAAAAGGTACAGTATGGGGTGCCACAGGGTAGCATATTGGGTCCAACGTTATTTATAATGTACATTAACGATATACATGAAATATCCGTCGCAAATATGGAAACTCTGTGCTACGCGGATGACACTGCCTTGTTATTCTGTGGACCTACTTGGAAAGACGCGCTTTCTTCTGCTGAATCGGGGTTGCAGGAAGTACAAAAGTGGCTTCAAAAAAATCTACTTACTTTAAACACTAAGAAAACCATGTACACCTGTTTTCATAAAACTAAATCTTCGCAGCCGTCTATCTCTTTCCCGCCCCTTAAAATACATTCTAATGCATGTGCAGGACTCAGTAAACCAACCTGTGACTGTGAGGAACTTGCTAGGGCAAGTTCAGTGAAGTATCTAGGTGTCATAGTTGATGAGAATCTTTCCTTCAAGAAACACATTGATGCTCTTTCTGGCCGAGTGCGGAAGGTAGTCCATGTAATGAAACAACTTCGTGACGTGACAAAGACTGATACACTTATGACAGTCTACTATGCATTATGTCAGTCTTTAATCACGTACTGCTTAACCGCCTGGGGCTCCGCTGGGAAAACAGTTCTTCTGCAGGTAGAACGCGCTCAGCGCTCGGTTTTAAAAGTAATGCTCGGGAAACCGCGAAGATATTCAACGAATGAAGTTTTCAAAGAAAGTGGCGTATTATCCGTTAGAAAATTATTCATATTGAAAACCTTTCTTTCCGTACACTCCTCAACAATATTTTTGAAAAAATACAATTCAATGAAAAGTGGTAGACATGGGAAAATTTCACAACCTCCAATTTACACATCATTTGCCCGTCGTTATGGTGATTTTATAAAATGCTTTATCTATAATAAGGTTGTCAGACACTGTTGCATAGATTTTCAAGCATTATCTGTTTATCAAGTAAAATTGGCTGTCCGTGATTGGTTGTTAAGTCTATCGTACGACGAGACAGAAGGATTGTTTGTTAAGATCACGTAGGTAGTTTTTGTTTTTTCTTTTCAATTTTTCAATTAGTTTTCAGTTTTCTTTTTTCCTTTTAATTTTATTTTTTGTTATTTTGGTTTTTAGTATTAATTTTATAGTTTTGTTTTCCGTCAACTGAGGCATTTATATTATCTGGTAATCGTAAGTTGGTTCCCACGATACAGGCTTAGCCTAGTGTGGGAATCATTGGTAAAATATTTTATATTCGGCAAAACTCTCCACTTAGACTTGTACTGATCGTATATTCTTGACGTATGTATGTACTTTTAGTAGTTTAAGTTGCAATAAACATTTTTTCATTTTCATTTTTTTTTCATTTTCAAAGTGGCGTAGTAGTGGCGTTCCACCAGCCCGTCGGCAGAGATCAAACGGTTCAATCCGAATGACGAATTATTTAGGGACTTTATAAAAGCTAAATTCACGCTCGGAGATGCGTGAATGCGAATTTCGTGACATGAATTGAGGTGGACGCGCGTGTATGACATATTTTGGGGGTCCATGCTCGCGTTGGTAAGCTCTCCTTGAACCTTCTAGGTGGTGCAAAAAAGCCTAAAGTATTATTTGTGCTTAGTTTTTTCGAAGAAGTACTGCCACGCCCGGAAATTTGCCGACAAGCAGTGGTCCATTGCTTTGTTCCGGTGAAATCGCACGAGATGTTCCTGCGAATTCACCTGTAATTTCACCCGGAATACATTTCCGTTTCGAATGACAGGCGCAACCGGATGCAACTGGAGTCTTAGTTGCTTAGGACAGGGATGATCGTAAGCCTTCAGCTCGTTCTATAACTTGTTAAATACCAAAAAAATACCTCGAGTACACGCTCTATGTTGCCCCGTAATACGAGTAAATATAATTTAATTTCATGATTTTATGTAGTGTTGCAGATTTTACTACTCATGATGTCCTTTTTATCTTAAGTTAATTTTATTACTTTTGCTGTTTAATTTTAAGTAAAATAATAGCATAATCGAATTAACCCTATCAACGGTATTAAAACATTATACGAAATTACGGTTCTACACTATGTATATAATTTTTACTTCTGCTGGCATTTCGGAGTTTTTATTTTACTATAAGATCATCATTATATTGCACAGTTGGACAAAGATCACATCTTTCAGTTTGCGAGGATACGCGAGGATGCTTACAAACTAGCGATTTTTCTTGGGACCAAGTACGTTTGCATCCGATCAGGTGCGTCAGGTCTGAATAAGCCACTAATGGGTTATTCAGTGTAGACGGTCCGTGGGTGGTAATAGACGCGGTTCTAGACGTCTCACATTGTATGCCCACGCATCCATTTGATGGGGGCTGGATTGTGATATTCTACGTTATAGTTTGGATCTCTATACAAATCTATATGAGTGGGCGGTCCAATCATCTCTGTAGACTGGTACTCAAAATAATTGGATAAAAGTTTAATAACTCGATTAGGAACAGGATCATGCCAAAGTAAAAGTATTTTATTCTTATTTCAGCTGGTTTATAGAAGGGTTCAGTCACTATTTTATATATACTTTTTCATTTATTATTATTAAAGTCTTAAAAAACATGACAGAATAATCTAATGCGTTTTACAAAATACACGTTAAAAAAAACATCAATTTAAACATAACACACATTGGCTGTAAATAACAATGTAGACCTACGTGATCACGCATTCTTATCACTAAGTTTAGCACTTGTTTAAATTCTATCCTATCTCTCTGTACCTATTCCTCCATGGGAAACGAATGCCTTTGATAATAATCATAGATTAAAATGGAACTATCATTATATTATAGTATACATGGGCATGTCAGATTATAATCCTACTACTATTATAAAGGCGAAAGTTTGTAAGTATGGATGTATGGATGTATGGATGTTTGTTACTCTTTCACGTAAAAACTACTGAATGGATTTGAATGAAACTTTACCACAATATAGCTTATACATCAGAATAACATATAGGCTACAATTTTTGAGGTTTCTATAAAATCTATATATATAAAAGAAGTCGTGTTTGTTACAACACTTATAACTCGAGAACGGCTGGACCGATTGCCATGGTTTTTGATTTGTTGGATTTGTTTCCGTCCCGAATAGCAGAATAACTATTAAAACATTGGAAAATTAACGAAAAAAATAAAATCAATTTATCCCCGTATTCTCCACGGGAACGGGAACTATGCGGGTGAAACCGCGGGGCGCAGCTAGTAACTTATATTATATAATAATTAAATATAATAGTTTCTTAAAAGATAGTAACAAGCAGATATGATAAGAGAATGTATGAGAGAATGTACAATACAATAAAAAATTGTATGAGAATGGGTATAATTTTGCTTGAGAGTCTGCATTCTGGGTGCAAGATAACTGTAAAATTGCAATTTAGCCGCGGTTCGGATACCGATTGTCGATTAAAGTACTGCTTGGCAGCGCTTTGCTAAATAGCATTTGCAATAGCAACAGTACATAACAATAGCACTGAAGCGTCTGCGAGTCTCTATATATTTGAATATCTTCAAGGAGTTATCTTTCTTTACCTTATACCTTATACCTTGACGGCTCCGTGGCTTAGTTGGTAGTAGTACTGCCTTCGAAGCGAGGGGTCCCGGGTTCGATTCCCGGCCGGGGCATACTTTGTGTGGTGAGCATGAAAATTTGTTTGTTTGTCTTGTGTTTCTATGTTGTCCATGCCATCTGCGACACAGGGAATCCTAGTGCAGAGGTATGAGTGTGTAAACGTTTATTTATTATTATTATTTATACTATAATTTATACTGAGGTTTCGTTACGAGTATACCCATAAAGTTTGACAACCTCTGTTACAAATAAAGGATCGGGTAGGGTTTGAACAAACACCAAAATTAGATACAAATTTTATTATTAAAAGTGACGTTTCCAGGAATGTTTTTAATTATTCACTTCCGTTCATTTCTTCCTCATGGCTTTTGTGTCGTAAGCCAACAATTCTGCCAGTGTCTGATATCTGACAGATTATTACATAAATTACTTTGGCGAGTGCACGAAGTTTTGAGAATTCAGTGAATTTAAAGATTTTATAAGACTTTGCCTTTGACTAGACTACTTCCTTTTCTTCTGTCGTTTCTAGTCTCAATACTATTGTTATACAATCTTGCAGCAGTGTTAGAAGATATCTTGACTTAGTTCAGGTCCCCCTGTGTGCAGAGTACCGGACATTTCCGGACATACGGATCTCATGACGTCGATGGTGGCAGCAACTGGGAATTGAAGCATTTAGATCTCCACAGGCTATATCTGCTTATATTATACAGCAGCCATTGTTTAATTATATTTAATTTTTAATGTTACATTTTAATTGAATTATTTTAAGTATTTCTTTGACGCTACTATGCTTGTCTATTGTATTTATAAAATAGTACCGACCTGCATAATTATTGTAACAATATATTGTAAATATAAATTTGTTATAACCAATTGTTCACAAATGATCCTACGTTGAAAATATATGAGTATGAGTATTATCTAGTATATAATGTAAATAAATAAATGTGACAGTCCATGCGTGAGTCCACGGAGACAGCCAGCGGCCGTGAACATCTGAACGTTACAAGATTATCTGTGGAGGCAGGCTTGTATTGAATTACTGCGAGCGTGGTCGGACTCCTTCATTCTACATGAAACATTCACCAACCCACGTCCCGTACGTCATGGCGACGTTGCGGGCAACAAATAAATAACGTCTACACACTCATACCTCTGCACTAGGACTCCCTGCGTCGCAGATGGTATGGCCATAAACAGAAACACAATACACCCAAGACCCGAGAACAAACTTCATGCTCACCACACAAAGTGTGCCCCGGCCGGGAATCCAACCCGGGTTTATTTAATTACATTCATTACCAAACCTACCTTAATATTTAAATTGTACTGTACTACTGTAATGTTAAAATAATAGCATTAAAATGAAGGTTGCATATCACATTACCAAGTATGGTGGCAGTACTTCTCTGGACGCACTTGGCACGATTAGACACGTGCAGGTACTGTAAGGGTGCTCACCTCTGTGTCACAGGTAACGGTACTGTGTCGTGCATTAACAAGATTGAGAAGCCTTTGTGTGGGGCACGGCGGTAGGTACCTTGTATCACATACAATACCTGGCACACAGGCAGACGTGGCTCACGGCTGATGTTTGCCGACTAATTGTTCAGAAGCAGGTTATCCATTCGACACACATGTATGTAATGTTATTGGATCTGTAATACCACACGCCCTTACTATTATTAGTTAATATTATAAATGCGAAATTGAGTTTATTTGTTTGATACGCTTTCAGGCCTAGACCGTTGAACCGATTTTAAAAATTCTTTCACCGATAGAAAGCTAAATTATTAACAAGTAACATAACATATATTTTATCCCCGTATTTTCACGGGAAGGGGAACTACGCGGGTGAAACCGGGTGAAATATTATAAATGCGAAAGTTTGTGTGTATGTTTGTGACTCCTTCACGCTGAAACGAAATATTTAATTGTAGGCTCATCCGAACTTAATGTTATTAAGTTAGTGGTGTAGTTAATGGTATTAAGGGAGTACTGCTACCTTTTACCTCATAAAGTCAACAGAAAAAAAAATTCGTTTTCGACAAATCACGAAAAAATGCAAAATTGCATGCAGTGAATTACTAGCGGTAAATGTACACAACACATCTTTAACTTATTTTCGAAGCTATTATATATATTGTATTTTTATTAACTCTCATATTGACTCTACATAAGTCGCAAATACCATTTGCCAAAATTACAATATGTTCAGAATTTTCGCAAACTTATGAAAAATCATATCTATTTTTGGCAACGACTTTTGGCAGTAGACTCTAGAATTTCAATGGAAAACATTAAATTACATTATCATGCTTGGATGGCAAAGTTAGAATTCGTTAAAACTTTAAAAACAAAATGTTACTCATCTTATAAAATTTTATACAAATATTATGCTGAAATAATATTGAAAAATTTTTACACATAAATATTAATGTGTAATTCACACAGCGCTATCTAGCCCCAAACTAAACATAGCTTGTACTATAGGAACTAGATAACTGATAGGATACTTGTAAAGTACTTTTTGTACATTGTTTTAAAACTGTACTACTGTATGGGGTCCTTCAAAAGGGGTGTTGCAACGGCAACGCGCGAGTGATACCCCTGGTATTGCAAACGTCCATAGGCTACGGTAACCGCTTACCATCAGGTGGGCCGTATGCTTGTTTGCCACCTAAGTGGTATAAAAAAAAAAAATACAACCAGATTCAAAACAAACATTTATTTATGTTTATCAAACAGATGCTTGTCCTGAGTGGGAATCAAACTCTCCACCTACAGCTACTACCAACTGAACTGTCATTCATAGGGCACATAAATTGATGTATTGTACAATACAATTAAACCTTAATTAAATTTTCAGTAATTATAATCTTATAAGCTAATTATCCTAAATAATATTATAAAAACTTGTTTGTTATAATTGTATATTTTGTACCTTAACTAACTGTTTATTAGTAATAATTTCTGACATTCCTTCATTGAGCTAATATATACTCTTTCACTCTAATCAGATTCCATTTTTATTGTTTTTTATTATTATATAATATAATAATATTGTATTAGCTGTTGCCTATTAATTATTAAATTCCAAAAATTATGTATAATGAGTGCTCCTTATATAAAATCTATTATTACGTTGCGAAATAAATGAAATCTGACGTAGTTTTAATAAAAGGTACCCTTTACTTTTTTGTATGAAATCCTAAAAAGCTAGCAAGTGCATTGTATTAGCGCTAAAGCTAAAATCGCAGATTATTCAGCACCTGTTCATCTCCACGGTCGGGGCGTCACAAAGGGATGCTGCTCGGGTCCAATTAGAGATGCGCTTCTCGACACTTGCCGCTCCTATCTCAACAAATGGTTGCAGTTTCCACTTGGTTTTACAAAATAGCTTGATTCAACAAAATGGCCCAGCACATTCCCAAGATAGTTTAGGTGACAAGGTGCAATTTGGTCCATTGTTGCCCTCTCAGGGAAAAGGTCAGAAATTAATATGTAGGTGTGAAAATTAGTGTTATTAAGGCGCGGTTAGCTCTCAATTAATCATGTAAAACGAGGTATAATAATAAACAGATTTGTATTTTTTTCTTTTTAAACGACTAAAAAATAGGATGTTGTATGTTCCACTGTATATTTCTTTTATGTATGTTCTCAGATTTCTCTGCCATTTCCCAGTCAATTTGGATTTCTTTTTATTTGAAAGAATATGCTTCCAGACTGGACCCAGAGAATTTTTATCAAAATCGGTTCAATAGTTTGGTTGTTAAATTAAAGTAACTGGAAAAAATATGTAATCCAAGTAAACAAAATTGCGTATTTTGCTACTTTGAAAGTATTGAAGTCGGTTTTTTTTCCGATTTTTATATCAGTTACTTATGTAAATACATAATGTACATATAAACACCCAGACACAAAACAAACATCTAAGTTCGTCACACAAAAGTTTGTCCTGGATAGTAATTGAACCCATGACCAGCACACAAGGCAGAGCTTCTTATGGCCAACTCTGGAGTCGAAGTTCTAGCATGAAAAGGACATACAGTTTCGTTCAGAAATAAGAGACAAAATCTAAATAAATGCGAGCGAAGCCGCGGGCAAAAACTTGTAAAATAATAAACAACGTACAAACAATTAGTTCCGAATCCTCAAACTTCCAAATAATTTCATAATATTAAAGATTAGAGGAACGTTGTGTTTAAGTTCCAGAGGGAAGCCAATGAGAAAATTCTTACGGGGTGGTTTCGGGTATTAAATTCTTTCACTGAGAAGGGTAGGAAGTATATAGGGGTGCATCCCAGCTATTCCGAAATGCTTTAATATTTAGGTTCTCGTGACAAAAGAGTAAAATGTTATTAATATTAGATTTTTTATTAATATTAATTATTTAAAAGTCAATTTTATTTGTAATAAAAGTGACGAGACGAGCTGATGGCCGACCTGATGTTAAGTGGTTACCTTTGCAAACAACAATACGACTTAGGTCTTCTCGGATCGAAGTACGAGTCGGAATACGGAGTAAGTCGCACCTCGTCGCGCCCGTCACCCGAGTTACTTCTCATGCGCATGTGATTTCACCGGCACCCACACCCTTCCAGTGGAACACAGCAATGCGAGTGCACCACTGCTTGGCGCGGATTACCAGGCGCGTATTTATACTCTCGTCTGTCTGTAAAAGGCTCTCTTGGGGCGATATTTTAACTGTTTTATTGCTATTTTTATGACTTAACTGCCTAAAGCGTTTTGGAAATAAAGTTTTCATAGTGTTCGAAATTTACATTTCAAAACGAGATTTTGTGCTTCGTACACCCAGGGACTGAGGGTACGCACCTATGGACGCGAGCAACATGGACCCTTAATATGCTTGTTACAAGTATTTTAATATGTAACCTCAGTGTGATCCCGAGCAAGATTATCTCAAATCGTCTTCTAATTTTGGGGCTCAATGCTCTAGAGACCTGATTGCCTCTATTAATATTGTGAACGTACGTAGTGAAGGAAGACAAACATCCATCGGATCGCGAGAGGATATTAACTGACCCTGTCTTCGTTGACTTTTTTAAATTTGAATATGTGACGGAACGAACTGAGCGCCCACCTGTTGGTAAGTGTCGACCCCCGCCCATGACAACAGTAATACGATTCAGTATAAGGTTTGGATCTTATACTGCATTCATCCTGCTGCGTCCATCACCCGGGACGGGGATGACACGCCTCATGCGCTAATGCGAGCGCTACTGCTTAGCGGCAGATTCCAGGCGTGGTGTCAGTATCTCTCCGAACGAACTTAGCACAAGTTCTACTGCGACTTTTGGCTGCTCCATCAGCACCACCCAGGGGGTACGTGTAGGGAATCAAAGAGCGAGCAACTTCATCATTTCCTTGCTCTTTTCCCAATTAAGATGACATCTCCTCGAAACATCCCTCCTTTTTTAACTGACTTCATAAAAAGGATGAGGTCACGAATTCGTCTGTGCGTTCTTTTTTTATTATCATTCCATTTCTTCGCCAATTACGGATCGTTTGGATGTTTTTATAATAAAAAAATTATGACGAAATTGTACCCTTGTTAATACCTAAATTACTAATTGGGTTCTCTTTGTATTTGCATGGTCAATGGATTATACTGGATAATAATGATTAATTATAACGTAAGAAATTACTGATGTGCGTGGTTACAGCTCAATTTGTACTAGCTCTACCTTCTGCACGGCGGAGCGTGGGTTCAATTCTCACTTAGGTTTAACATTTTATTTAAAGTCATTAGCCCCTATTAGTTAAAGCAAGAAAAATGAATTTCTAGTTCGACCCATTTTCTACATGAATTTTAAAAAAGGGACGAGCGCGCTCGCGTTCATTCGCTATGTGCCCCTGAAAAATAATTTCAGGTCTCAGCTCTTAAAAGACCAACAGCTTAAACCTATCTTGAGATTACAAGTCTGGATTAAGTATTTTAGGGTTCATTAAATATTTATGAGTCTGTAGTTAGCGAAATGTGGTTGAGTCTTTTTATAAAACTGGTTTAATTATTATTTGTTATATTTCAACTTATTTTTTTTTAATTCAGCTCATACAGAGATATTTAGATAGAGTAGTATTGATAAGAAAATATTGTGATAACGCTTATTTCCTTCTGTACATATTAGCCTCTTCACATTTATTTATTACATTAGTTAGAATAGGATTAGTTTGTTTTAATGTTTTCACGCAGTATTAAGTAAAGAATCGAAACCAAGATCTTTGGCTTCGGAGGCAGAGTTTACCAACTAAACCATCGTATCTCCTGAAAATGATGCATTTTCATAACTTTTATATTACGGATAAAATTCTCATTGTTACACGTAAGGAATACTACATCTTAGTAGGCAAAAACATTATGAAAGGAAACAAACAGATCACCCAAATATTTACCCGCGCAGAGGTCATCGGGGGTCACAGGTTGAATAAGATAAAAGTACAATAGCATTTGATTGATACAGAAGGAAAACTCTATCTAACGCTATTGTTCCCACTAGAGGTAGGTAATACAGTCTCCAACCGATAAGTGGCAGTGAATGATCTTTGATCTACCACGGCAGTCTATTCTGTATTAGTAGAAGTGAAATCGTCGAAGTATTCGAGTTTTTTTTATGTTAAAATGCTACGGAACGATCTGAGGGCCCACCTGGTGGTAAGTGGCGACCCCCACCCATGACAACAGTAATGCAATTCAGTATAAGATTTGGATCTTACACTGAGTTGCATTTATCCTGCTTCGTCCATCACCCGAGACGGGGATGATATTCCATCATCCCCGTCTCGGTGATGCATGTGATTTCACCGTTTACATGTGAATTTTTGTGCTAGGACATCGCTTTCCCCAGGATGTTTTCCAGGATACGTTTTGCGTACAATCTGTGCTCGTGGATATTGGATTGTAAGCCACCGTCTGTTACCCTGCGCACCACGCTCTGATGCTGAAATTTATGTAAGAAATGAAATGGCTCTCAGTTTTGCGCAGTAAATCACGTTCACCTGTACTTATTGGTAATTTCATTGGTAAGTGTCCTGGCTATCGAATTATTCTGGAATGATTCATAATACATGCTCTGCTACATTTTTGTGGAAAAGCACATTTATGTGTGTATTAAATATCCACACACACACACATGTGAGAGGGTGTTCTGTACCTAACAATGTTTTGTGATCGTAGTATACCTACGCATCAGCAGAGAAAACAAGGCGGACAAACATGGAACTCTGAATAATGGAATGTTTGCGTTCGCCTCTGCTTCGGAGTTAGAGGAAAAGCGATATCTGAAGCGAAGGAATTGTAGGGTTCTTCTAGCTGATGAGGGCAATATCACATTTCATTTTTGTTTTATTTAAAATGCAAGGAATACTGGTGAAAATATTGTTTAGATTAAAATTACCTTTTTTACTAAACAAAAAAACTATTTTTTGGTATAAATTTAAGGGCGAGCCTTCGATTACATTCACTAAATCTTAACTGAGAGAATTATGTGTGTGTTATCATAATGCGTTTTATTTGTTTTCTGTTCTTTTTATTTTTTAAATTTTCCGTTAAAATTTTACTCCATGCTATATTATTGTTATTTTTGTTTATTTTTATTATGCCTATTATTATTATTTTTATTATATCTTTTAACGCCTTGGCTAAATAACTGTAATATTCAATAAATAGTTTGTATTTTTGTATAATAACAATTTGAGAAAGGCTCCAATGATTACTAGCTTTTTTTAATGACTGAAAACATAATTAAAGTTAGATAACCAATGCGATAATAGAGTATCAAAACCTATTCGATAACTAGAATAAGACAATCCAAAAAATGGCTCAAGGAAACAATTATGATTTAAAAGATCTTTTAAATTAGGTATTATACAATATAAGTATTTGGTAGTAGACAGGTAGTTGCTATAATACTGCTTTTTCTGTATGAGTCTTGGACATTGTCATGATATTAATATTGAAACAATGTGTGTGACCGTTTAAAACAATATCGTGTTATAATTATTTACTTACATTTATTTTTGTGTTTCTGATATAATTGAACAACGATTAAACTTCTTACAAATAATGAATTGGATTGTAAATTAAGACTATAGACACAATGAGAGCAAACCCGGCTCTACAGGAACACTTATTACATACTTCACTAACTTACTTATATACTTAGCTATAACTAAGATTTTGATTAAATATTTTCAATTCGACATGCTAATTTCCCACGACGGGAAACAAACACACGGTGAGATGGTACAGTATGCGTACGCATCTGCAGATAAAACATCGAGATAAACAAGGGAATTTAAGAATAATGTTTGCTTTTCGGAGCGTCTGTTGGAGTTACGGAAAGGGTAGGCCTATGTCGATATTTGAAGGTTGTTCTTGAGGAATTTCAAAGGTTTCTCGTACATACAGATCGAGAATGCAGTGATACTTCTATCGTACAATATTACACAAGTTTACTGTCAACTTCAATATATTTCAAGGGAAACAAAATGACAGCCTAAAATGCCTTTACTCATTCTTTTCCATGGAGGGTCGGATAGGGTCGGAACAAGTGCAAAACTTCGTAATAAGAACGCGTGAACTCATGGATACATATTTATAGTTGGGCCATCAGGTGGGCCGTTAGCTCCTTTCGTCATATTTATAGTATTAAAAAAATCGGGCATCTTTTTTACTAGTATTTAATACTAAAATAGCATAGTACAGCTACGCATGAGAAGATAAAACAGAAACACAAGGGTATATTAGAATAATGTTTGCTTTAGGAGCCTCTGTTGGCAGAGGGTGCAGAAGCACATATTTGAAGATTGTTTTTGAGGAATTGAGCTTTCGAATATTTACAAAGCTTTGGTAATATTTAAGCAATTAAGACAAATTAGATGATCAAAAAGGTAATATTTCCGTACCAGCCTCTAATGTTCCCACTGTTGGGACACCGGCCTACTCTCGATAATTAAGAGTGAATGGGCTTAATACATGTCACATGTCTCCAAATTTAGGGTTCTAAGACATATTTATTATTATATAAGAAATATTTAGTAGTATATATTTTGTTGTTTGTGAACGTAGGTATGAGATGGAAAAACTTATTATATATAGATCATAGGAACATTCATTTAACATTACATGAAAACAATATCAAAATACAGACCGAGTTATGTGGGACTTTTAACCGAACTAAGCCCCTCCGATGGCTGATCAGACAGATCAGGGTCTCTGGGCACTCCAGAAATCCTCTCTCACGTTGCCGTGAGGCCCGTCCCCAGGGAGGTTGTAAAGAGAGAGGGGGGTGGGGTGAATCTACGTAACCTACACTACATGCCGAACTGTACCCTTCTCTGTGCCAACCACGTTCTCTAAAACAGCCGATCAAAATGTTCTGTCCAACGTAATTATCTCCATAAGCACTAAAAGCATCCATCAAATTAAGATTCGACTACACTTAACAGTCCCCTTGAAGGGTTGTTCACCTAAAATGGCGGCGTTTCGTTGACACCTCTGATTTAATGCCCTCCGGACCCACTCGTAAATATAATAATATTAATGGACTCGCGTGATTTATGGAGTAAGACGGCAAAATGTCTGAATGATATACTCTCTTTGCAAGCGCAGTTGATTCTTATATGCGTCTAATGTTCAGAATGACGACGACTTGTCACAAAAATATTTCTTGGTCATTTGCTCTTTATATTAATGATATTATTTTCAACCCTCGCCCGGTTTTGTTTGTGACGAAGTTTCAGTAAGATTAGAAAACATTATGAATAAGAGTTTGCTAAATACAATAAATCCAAGTCCAGAATTCTGAATCAATTATCCTTTGCAATTATTGACATAATAAGTCGTGCTGGACAAGTCAATCAAACTGGTTACATTTGTCCAGAAACCCTGGGGTGCAGTACATCATTATTGTATAATCCAGGTCTTCGAAGAGTGCTGAATGTTTCAAATATTGCAGTTGCATGTCGCTTTGACATCGGAGGTTTTGGATGCAGCCAATTTTTACCCAGCTGCGCCAGAAGGAGGGTTATATTTCTCTCTTTCTTTTATAAGTGTATGTATGTATGTATATTTCTTTGGCACACTCTGTAGCCTAAACGGCTAGATGGATTTTAGCTTGAGATGTGTTGTCAACACTTTTGAGGATGCCTCGTGGAGAGGAAATACGTGGTGCACGCAGCTGCGTATTTGAACGCATTAGAAGTTTAGCGGGTGTACTAATTATTACCCTTAGATCATCTTAGGGTAGCAAGTGTTACCTGAGAGCCAGGTCCCGTTGGGTGGTGTGTAGTGGTTCTGCAGCAGGAGCGGCAGTGTAGGCCTCCGCCCCTTGACTCGGTTCCCGTCTCCCGCGGGCGTGAGGAGCGCTATGCTGAACACTATGAGCCCCAGGACCGCGGCGATCACCAGCAGCGCTATCAGGATCCCGCGCCAGTTGCGTTGGGTTGGGGCGGAAGCTGCCAGTTCCTGAGGAGACGAGAAACCATGATTTAGTTTATATCATTATACCGCGCCCAGTAGAGTTAACGCGGGGCCATCCTACGAAAAATAAAACGTTTATTGACGGACAAAAAATTTAACAAAATAACGATATAAAAACATTCTAGTTTATGAGGGTTATGTGCTATTCCAGACTCTAATCTATTTCTGTGTCAAATTTCATCGAAATCTGGTGAGCCGTTTTGGCGTGATTGAGTAACAAAAACCATCCATCCAAAACTTCACATTTATAAAAGAAGCAAGATTATTTTCAACTAACTTTTAAAGGAGTTTATCAATTCGGACTTTGACTGACAGATAGCTGATGTTATTATAACAAAGGCTACATTCAATTTTGTGTTACAGATTCCCCTTCGTCAAAATGCGAAAGTGTTATTTTTTACGCCACTAAACCAACGACTTTCAATCTGAAGGTCGCTGGTTTAAACCCACGTCCACCAATGAAGTTTTCGCTCGAAAAATTAATATGCGCAATACCTCGTTCTTGTAACGGTGAAGGAAACCATCGTGAAGAAACCGGCATGTCTTAGAACCAAAACATTCGAAGACATGTGACATCTACCAATCCGGATTGGGATCCCGTGATAGATCAAAGCCCTTTCACTCTTAATTATTGAGAGTAGGCCGGTGTCCCTGCAGGGGGAACATTAGAGGCTGGATTAATTTTAGTTTTATTAATTTTAGTATTCCAAAATTCCAAGTTATTGAAAAACCAGATGACTTTAAAGGACAGTCGTAAATAATGGATCCAATATGGACAAACATATAGAATCCCTGCATCCGCCATCTGACGCCCTTCAAATATTAAAAGCTGACCGACCTTACAACTAAATAGAAACGATTTCTTGCCTGTGGCTTCTTGACGTTTGTTGACGTTCTTGACGATCAGATAGGGGTTGAACAGTTTATTTGAAAAGAAACGGAAATATCGATTTTTGACTTAAAGGAGTTTATCAATTCGACTGCACTTTTTAGTTACCTCAGTTCCCCATCATATATCAATTGATTTGGAAAAATCTTTTTTATTTGAAACGATATGCTCTCAGATTAGTCTTATAGAAATTTAATTCAAATCGGTTCAATAGTTAAATCAAAATAATTAGAAAAACAATGCCATCCAAGTAAACGAAACTGCATGTTTTGATCTGCCTTTTTCTTCGTCTGTTGAATACTAATTTGTGTTTTTTTTTTCAGTCATTTAGGTAATACTGGTTCCGCTTCTGTACTCGTGTTGTTCCGCGGCAAACCGTGGCGAGACGAGAGAGGTCAAAAACTCGTCATGAAGACCTCATTCAGTATTCCAGAGGCTGGGCCACACTATATGTGGTTTTAATATTCATCAGCTTGGGGCATCGATGTCAACCAAAGATTGTTTTCTAACCGACTTCCATAAAGGAGGTTATCAATCGACTAAGCCATAGTTGGTAGTAGTTTAACGTCGCGAGGGGTCTCCCCCGGTTTGATTCCCGGCCATGATACACTTTGTGTGGTGAGCATGATGTTTGCTCTCTGGTTTTGAGTGTTTGTCTGTGTTTTTCCAGGCCATCTACGACACGGAATCTCAGTGTAGGGTATGAGTATGTAAACGTATGTAATATTATGTGAATAAGTGACGGAACGAGAGCGTGGTGGCCCAGGGCATAGACGTCGACTTTCAATCTGAAGGTTGCCGGTTCAAACCCACACGAGCACCAATGAGTTTTTTCACTTAAAAAATGTATGTGCGCAATACCACGTTCTCGAAGTTGGTGAAGGAAAACATCGTGAGGAAACCGGCATGTCTTAGAACCATAATTTCAGTAAATGCTTCGTTATTTCAACTTAAGCCATAATCACAGTGAACTCATTAAGTTTTAAGTAAATGGGCATTGTAACAGTTAAGTTCATTATGTTACAAAATGAACTAACTTTAGAAACCGTTTTAAGTTATCCACGTCTCTTTCAAACGTCGCGCAACGGAAATACTCTTTTGGTGTCAACACGATAACTTTTGTAATTTCAATTTACAATAATAATTACAAAGTTGATTAAAACTTTATTTCATTAAGCGCCAAAACATTATATTGCGTTGTGATATGGGGGCGGAGTGCTCGACGGCGGAGAGCAGGCGCATACTTGTCACGTTCACCTCCCGCGCGCTACAGCAGCCTTTATTCCAATTAATTGGTCTGAAGCGTCCCGGGTTCGATTACCACCTGTAGCAAAAAATCTGCGACAAAGATAAAGTTGGTCTAGGGTCCTTTTTCTATGTAATAAAAGTGTTTAGACAAGCTGATGTTAAGTATTCACCTCCGCGACTTAGGTCCTCCCCGACAGAAGTATGAGAAGACCCAAGTCGCACCCTGTTGCGCCCGTCACCCGAGAAGATGTTACTCATGCACATGTGATTTCACCGGCATACATACCCTTCCATCGTAACAAAGCAATGCGAGTGCACCACTGCTTGGCAGCAGTTTGGTATATATTATACAAACACAGACACAAGACAAACACCCAAGATCCGAGAAACACCTTTATGCCCAGTACACAAAGTCTGCTCTAGCCGGGAATTGAACCTCCGCTTTGAAGGCAGTGCTATAACAAACTAAAGTAAAATTGGCGTGTGCTACTACGCTAAAAAAAAGAAATACATTTTGTGCCTAATGCATTGTTTCAGTGGTCTAAAACCATTATTATTGCCTTTCTAATGAAACCGGTTTGGGGCACATCGGTTGGATGGTTTCAGAGTCCGTAACGGACATAGGTAGAAACTATTTTTGTGTTTTATATATTAAGGATGGCACGTTTATCCCTCACATTATTAATGTATTTCGCAAAAAACCCGAGACGTGGGATTTCTAATGTAAGGTAATGTATTCGATGCACGCAACTTTCGTAATATCCTATAAGTTTTTGCTCACAAAATTGTGTTTTAACAAAAAATATGACGACCGTTTACTATTACCCGCATCGACCCCGATATAGTTATAGTATAGTTTTTTTTTCCATAGGAACACTTAGGAATTCGATAATCATAATTTACCCGCATAATTTCCCGACTGCAAACATTCCACTTCCAAATAGTACTGTTATACTACTGGAAGAGACATTAGTATTTATAATATATTTCTAAATATTCATTACATGATTTTTTCTCAGACAAAGATAAAGATAAAGACTATTTTTATATATTAAAATATGTGAATTTTTTCTGAGTGGGAATCGTTTGGAGATTCCAGTTGCCCTTTGATTCCATACTAGGTTTTTAATACTTTCAAGTCTCTCTAACTAAATATGGGTGTGTGAATATGACTCCGCCCTTTCTCAACAGATGTCGTTTTTAGTATTGTTTACGTGTACTAATAAATGACCATACTTGTATTCGATAGTACTGAATGTCAGCTATCTAACGCATTTTATGATATTTGGTTGAAGTGTAAGCAACAATTGTTTTCACCTTTTCGAAAATGTCGGTTTTTATTCCAAATAAACGTCATTTGCGGGAAGTGTTATTACATTATTTTATTGCGAAGAAAACTGCAGCGGAAACTTATCGTTTGCTTGTGGAGATTTATGGTGAGCATGCTCCGTCTAATACAACTTGCAAGGAATGGTTTCGACGATTTCAAAATAACGATTTTAGTACTGAGGATAAAGAACATGGAAAACCACCAAAAAAATTTGAAGATGCTGAATTGGAAGCATTATTGGCGGAAGATTCTTGCCAAACTCAATCAGAATTAGCTGCAGCATTAAATGTTGATCGTTCAACTGTTGCAAAGCGTTTACAAATGATGGGAATGATTCAAAAAGCCGGTTACTGGGTTCCACATGATTTAAAAGAAAGAGACATGGAACGTCGGAAAACCATTTGTGAAATGCTGCTTCAAAGACAGCAAAGAAAAGGATTTTTGCATCGGATAGTCACAGGAGACGAAAAATGGATACACTACGAAAATCCTAAACGCAAAAAAGCTTGGGTGAAACCAGGTGAACCAGGCCCATCACAGCCAAAAATAAATATTCACTGTGCCAAGGTCATGCTCTGTATTTGGTGGGATCAGAAAGGTATTGTATATTATGAGTTGCTCAAACCCTCTGAAACTATTAATGGAGAAGTTTACCGACGACAACTAATGCGTTTGAAGCGAGCCATAGAAGAAAAACGACCAGAATGGGTGAATAGACATAACAAATTAGTTCTTCAGCATGACAATGCCAAACCGCATACCGCAGAAGTCGTAAAAAGATATTTAGAGGGACAGGACTGGGAAGTGTTACCCCACCCGCCATATTCACCAGACATAGCTCCTTCGGATTACCACCTATTCCGGACGATGCAGACAGACCTTACTGGAGAAAAGTTTACTTCATGTGAAAGTATCAAAATTTGGATTGACAACTGGATAAGCTCAAAAGACCAGGACTTCTTCCAGCAAGGAATACGAAAACTACCTGAACGATGGGCGAAGGTTGTAGCTGCAGATGGAGCATACTTTCAATAATTTTTTTTTTAATTTTGTAAGCGAACAAATGTGTTTTATTTTGACAAAAAGGGGCGGAGTCATATTCACACACCCAATACTAAGCATGTTCTTTAGTTGGCCCAAGATGGCGAAATAACAGCTGCATTTTAATTAAATAGTACCTTTTTACAAAGTTTATTGCTTGCACTCTTAACTTAAGATACATTTTAGTTGAAATTTAGTTAATGACTTAATTACTTAATGTGTTAATCAGACTTAAGCGACAAGCTATTCCGTACCAGTCTCTAATGTTCCCGATGCAGGGACACCGGCCTACTCCCGATAATTGAGAGTGAATAGGCTTTGATTAACCATGGAAGCCCAATCCGGATTGGTAAATGTCACATGTCTTCGAAATTTTGTTTCTAAGACATGCCAGTTTCCTCACAATGTATTGCGCACATCAATTTTTCAAGTGAAAAACTCAATGAGCGGGTTTGAAACAGCAACCTTCAGATTGAAAGTCGCCGTCTGTCATGTTCTCATTAGCAACGTTCATTATTCAAGTTATTATTATGAAAGCTATGTACTAAATATTAAAAAGAAAGCTGATATATACCAAAAATGTTCCCTAAAACAATTCGCTCCATTGTCGTCTAGTCGCCAGAGTCAATACACCGAAATCTCATTACTATAACATAAATTACTTTTTGAAGAGTTACGACTGATTTATTACGTTCATTTTGCTTATTATTTTTCCATTGAAGTTATTAATCTATTCGAACCAACGTAGAATATTGCCATGGATGAATCAAAGTTTCGTTTTCTTATAATACGAGTTGTTGAGTAAAAATTGTGGAATGTTTATGAGAGTGAACTTTACACATTGTGAGTGTAAACGTTTAATGACGTTTTGCACATCATCTAGTCTGTCATTCAAAATCTGTCAATTCTGTCAAAATCTTTAAAGATTTCCACTCACTTTTTACACGGAGATATTTTAAACAAAATTTTTTCACTTTTCCGTTCATCCAAAAAATTTTGTAAGAAAATTTACATATGAAATACCATGTGATAACAATTAGAAACATCAAAAATAGAATAAGTTAAATAGGTGCAGCCGTGCTGACATGACGATGGTTCAAAATCAATTGTCAAATGTATGTAACATTTGGCAATTGATTTTGAACAAACTTCAAAACGGAGCAGGTTATCGATTCGGATATACCGGTGAACCTTTGGTATGTATACCGATTTGGAAAATTATTTTTTTATTGGAAAGGATATGCTTTCAAATTAATCCCATAAATTTTCGTCGTAATCGGTTCAATACTTTGGTTGTTAAATTAAAATAGCTGGGAAAAATATGTGATCCAAGTAAACGAAATTGCGTATTTTGTTATTTTGAAAGTATAGAAGTCGTTTTTTTTATTTTTACGTCAGTTACTCGTAATTCGTAATTCTTTATTGTACACACACATGAAACATAAAGGAAACATAACCAAATAACAAACAGTATGTACAAAGGCGAGCTTAACCCTATTAAGAGTTCTCTTCCAGCAAACCTTTGAGGCTAGTGAGAGGTGATAAAAGTGGTAGGGATGTGTACTTGTTATTTATATAGATTTAATTCTAACCTTGGTAAGTGTATAGGTAGTTTATGTCTGGTGGTGATTATATCGTGGATGCAGCGATTGTTGTATTGATTTAAATCAATTTCATGTGGCTGTCGATTGTGTGTTGTCAAGCGTATTAATTACGCTCCTGTGCTACTCCTCTAATTAACCTACGCCCACGGCTATTTACGTACTCGCATTCGAACTATTGTTTAACTATTATAGTTATCGTGAAAATCGAATGGATCATGTAACGAATCAGAATTATTTCAAGTTGTATTCATGACTTTTTTGAACTAAGTAACTGATTTAAAAATAATAAAGAAATGGCTTCAACACTTACAAAGTATCAAAACACGAAATTTCGTTTACTTCGATGACATATTAGGGTAAGGATTTATGCTTATAAAGCTAAGATATTTTATTTTCGCTATAGATGGGAATTAGGGGTTGGAAAATTAAATTTACAAAAATGGGTTGCAACTTTAGCTTATATATATTATAGAACATTTAAGTTTATGAGTAAGATTAAAGTTTTTATAAAATCTCTTAAAAGTAATAATCATTTTTGTGTTTTGTTTGGTGTAATTCAATCGCCTCTTGAAATTTTCTTAATATTTGAGTTTTCCTTAAGTTCTATTTGTAACTGCTCGGGAGGTCACCAAAAAGAAAACATTAGAAAAAAAACAAAGTAATATAATAAATTTACAACTTTTTTGCTGAAACAAATACGAAGAGAGCGTGGTGGCCCAGGGGCATAGACGCCGACTTTCAATCTGAAGGTTGCTGGTTCAAACCCACAGGTACACCAATGAGTTTTTTCACTTGAAAAATTTATGTGCGCAATACCACGTTCTCGAAACGGTGCCGGAAAACATCGTGAGGAACCGTATCAGCCGGCATGTCTTAGAACCATAAATTCGAAGACGTGACATGTACCAATCCGGATTGGGCTCCCGTGGTAGATCAAAGCCACTCTCAATTATCGAGAGTAGACCGGTGTCCCTGCAGTGGGAACATTAGAGACTGATACGGTAAAAACGAAGAAACATTTACCCCAACCTTATTCATACTTAACACAGCTCAGAGCTCTCTTGGAAAACGTATTAATCCAAAAATCTGCTTAGAAATTGAACCATCACTATCGAGAATAAGTTCACAGGCGCATTGATCACACACCCACGTCCAATTTACACCCCATCCCAGTCAGATTTAAAAAAATAGGATTTTTTTTTAAACGTTTACACACTCATACCTCTGCACTAGGATTCCCTGTGTCGCAGATGGCATGGACAAACACAGAAACACAAGACAAACACCCAAGACCCGAGAACAAACTTCAAGCTCACCACATAAAGTGTGCCCCGGCCGAGAATCGAACCCGGGACCCCTCGCTTCGAAGGCAGGGCTACTACCAACTAATCCACGGAGCCGTAAGATAGTTCACGTGGCGACAAGCCATGAGCAATATTCCTTAAGGTAGAAGTATAAATGTCAGGGGGCGAGGGAGTCAGACTTATGAGCCGCTTTGTCACAAGACGGCCATGTTTTTACGACGAGATTGTACTAGTGTTGTTCAGGTAATAATCATTATTCACTTATATATATAACTAGTTACACACGCGGATTCACTCGCCTGGAACCCATTGACGGCTGTGGCATGGGGGAAAGGAATTTCAGACAGCGCCATCTAGCTACAAATTAAGCGTAGCTTGTACAGTGGGAACTAGATAACTGATAGAATACTTATATAGTGCTTACACCCCGATACAGAACAATCGTCTGTTCGTCACACAAATGCCAACCTGTGGGAACCGACCCAACGACCTGCAGTGCAGAAGGCAGAGGTACTTCCAACTGAGCTGTAAGGTTAAAGACATCGATTTTTTCACTGAAATAAGCTCTATCTAATCGTTCTGAATATTAAAAATACAAAGTCCACAAAATTTCAAGTATCGTTTGGAATTGTCTAATTTTACCTGCACAAAAACCTAGTCCGAGTTAATATACACTCATAGCTAAAATACATGTATTGTAGTACAACATTTATCATCACATGAAACAAATTAATATTAACATAATAAAAGAAAACACAATAACAGCTGAGAAAATATGCACATAGTTATAACGTGTGACAGGAGCTCCGTAGGCACATTACATGCACGCATGTATGTCAAATCATAATCAGTGTTTACCCGACTACGTAGAAAAGCCGTAGAAAAGAACGTATGTGTGATATCAACTTCTACTAATTTGAAAAAATGAGGTATCGTTAGGAGCGTTTTGATTTTCCGCTATGATTATATGGAAATTATTCAAAATGGCGCATTTGGTTTCAAAATAAGTAACTCAAAAAGTAGTCAAGAACTTAAATTATACAAGTAATGAAATTAAAAATCAAAAAAGCGACTAGTATTGAAGTAATTTTGCGTAGCAAAATACGCAATTTCGTTTAATTGGGTGTCATATTTATTCCAGTTATTTTTTTTTAAATTTATTGACAGAAGAAAAAAGGGCTTTGTCACCACATCGCCCAATCGTTAAATAACAAAACAAGTAACAGCTAATTTAACATATTTCTACTTTCTATACATTTTCTTGCCAATTCGTATAATTCTTGGGCTTTATCAGACAGTGGGGTTGCAAGAATACTATTATTCCAGTTATTTTGATTTAACAACCAAACTATTTAACCGATTTTGATAAAGAAATTATACCACGGCGCTACGGAACTAGCTAATAAGAAAGAAGATTATTTAGCTAGTATTTAGTGGACGTGTCCAACCCCAACCGACCCCTAGGGACCCCAGAGGAACAGGCAGCGGTACAACCTCTATACGCAGTTGGATCGCTAGAAGTGTAAACGTCCCGGAGCCCCGGGTGTGCGCGACAGAGACTTATGGCGCCAGTTTGTCACAGCAGCTCCATTAAGTGGCAGCCACCGTCCCCGGAAGCTCGTGTTAGGCTGAATGATATTTTATTGAGACTGAGTGTAATTTCTCGCTTTTTTTCTAAGATTACGAGCGTATTTGCGTCGTAACTGAAGAATAAAGTTCGTTTGAGAGGACATTATCAAAATTAATGTGCTTAGGGCCGTTACATGTGAAACTCTCGGTTGGCGAGAATAAATGGGATATTATCAGAAGGGCCATTACCTGAATCCAAGGTTTTGAGGGTTGGGAAAAACGCTGTTTTGCAGTAAAACGTGAGCCTTATATAAAAAAATAACAGCTCAAACTTATAACACTTAATTACTTACTTACTTATTTTATTCCTTTATAATATTTCATGTAACTTATGGGCATGTTATTTTTTTTTACAATTGCATACATATAATAGATACCTATTAACAATAGATAGAAAACAAATCTATGTTTGACACACCAATGCTTGTCCTTTTTGGGAATCGTACTCACGACCTGCAGCGCAGAAGGCAGAGCTACTACCAACTGAGCTGTGAGCTAAGTCAAAATTTAGATTTAGATTCTCAACACATCAATGGAACAAAACATTTTTCAGAATCTTTCCTTGATTGTCTAATGTATACAAAAACAATGGATATACATTACGACCATTTCAATCTCTCCTGAAAGGTACAGGAGACGGGCATCCCGGCGACCCGATCCTTATCTGAAATTGATTAAATTCCATGTCAACCGTAATTTGGAAACATAAATAAATAGTACTGGGATAATCTGCCTCAAACAAGCTGTAACCGGTTTAAACTGAATACTGGACGGTGGCGAGTCAGTTGGTAGTAGCACTGTCTTCTACACTGTGAGTCGTGGGTACGATTCGTACACGGGAAAAGTAGATGTTTATTCTGTTTCTGTTTTGATCAAATATACTAAGTAAGTATTTCTACACTAATATTATAAAGAGGAAAGATTTGTACCCATGTTTGTATGTTTGTAATGAATAGGCTCAAAAAGTACTGGGCCGATTTAAAAAATTCTTTCACCAATAGAATGCTACATTCTTCCAATTTGACATAGGCTACATTTCATTTTGAAAAAAATTAGGGATCCTTGGTAAAATTTGAACAATGTTACCGAAGGTGTAGAAAAATGAGTCTTAAAATGTCTTTCGTCGAATGCGCTGCCGAAACTATTAGCGATAGAACAAAATAATGTACAACAATATTGAAGAACATCATAATGTCTACAAAAAACTCCGCGGTAGCATATGTCCAACTATTGTAGTTATGTCACTACAACAACTTTTCCCGTGCGAAGCCGGAGCGGGCCGCTAGTTATCAATAACTTGGTTGGCATAATATTTATAGATAGATAGATATACTCTTTATTGTACTCCAGAATGAAAAAAGAAAACAATTACAAGCAAGGTACGTGAACAGACAACAAATAGGTAGATGCATTTTGTGAGAGATCACTTGTAGTGATAAACCTTCCATGCAACCTCTGGATGGATATGATGGGGAGTAGACACGTCAGAAGGCGGTACACAATAATATAAAATAATATAGGTTAAAAATACTTTGTATATATGTATGAGTACCATAAATAAGCATAAAGCAAAAATAAACAATATAAATACAGGTTATAAAAACAAAAAACAAAATGGAGGTTACAATAGGCGGTCTTTTCGCTCATATCGATCTCTTCCAGACAACCTTTGGATGGAGAGAATCTTTTTATAAATACATACATATAGGTCTGTAATACATACATATAGGTACTCATACATACATATTATATTACATTTATTTATTGATTAATTTCTTTCATTCTATCTTATATGTTATTTTGACACTACAAACGGACACTTTAATTTTATTTATTTGTACTTATATATGAATGAACTATGTCAAGATAATAGCTTTTTCGTAAATTTGAAAATATATACGGTAGTAGGAACATAATAACAAAACCAATAATATTTAAAATTTTAGTTTTTCTGTTTGTTCTGGATAATCTCTGAAACGGCTGGACCGACTTTGACGGGACTTTCACTGACAGATGATGATATAAAGAGTAAGTACCTAATGTTACACTTATTTCATTTTAAATACAAAAAAGAAAAAAGCGTTGGGGTTCCGCGCAGATATGTCAAATGACAGGTTTCATTTTAAAAGCTAGTCTTATTTGTTAAATTCACGTCTGTTCCAAGTAGAGCAGAGTAAGTGCACCCAGCGATAGACACGGCATATTGCATGTGACATCTGCGACTGGCAGCGACACGACACGGCATGCAGAGACCCCCGGGCATTGGTGACGTCACCACGCTACCACGGCATATTAGATTCACGCTGTGACAGTTCTCAAACGTCATTTTGACAGCTAATGTCACCATCAAAACCAAAAGTGCTTGCTAAGAGTCTGTTTGTTCATTTCGTTATTAAGTTATATGTTTTGAATGATAAATGTTTTTTTTTTTTTAAGTTTCATATGTGTTTAGGTAGGTAATATTTGTAAGTACTTTCTTTTTATTTAGATAGTTATTAGCATGTAACTTCACTTAATTTTTGGTGCACCTTCGACCATTATTTCGTGTTGTAATATCATTTCGTCCAAAGATTACCTGGAAGAAATGGCTATTAGCGATAATATATAATTGATTTTTTGTGTTTTGTTTAATATTTTTATTATGAATGTTTCTATCGAGGGGTAATTTTTCCTATAAGCTGGCAACATATCGGCCACCACGCGATTCTAATGAAAGACGATCTATATGTAGAGCAATGAACCTTGTGCGTTCGGTAAAAGTGATTTGTTGAACTCCAATTAATTTGATCATCACATCATTATATTTTGTCTGTATATGTCTGTCTCTTTACTGTGATTAATTAAAGAATGAAGATTAATATAGTTAATTAAATTAAACTTTACTGAATGCCGTCCATAATTTGAAGGCTCTTAAGCTTTGTTAGTGCTCAGCATACCTTGAAAGCACGTATTAAAAACACCCAAGACCCGGAGCAAACTTTATGCGCAATGACCGAGCACTCACTGATGCACCCAAATGTTTGCCAAGTATCCAACTCAAACTCAAACCCAAATTCATTAATTCCTTTAGATCTCAAGTATTGTTTGGGCACGTAAAATTTTACGTGTCACGTCTCATAGGCACATAACATGCATACAGATATGTTAAATTATACTCAGATTTCATGTTTTAACTAGTTTTACTTGTTAAGATTAAGTCCAAACCTAACTGAAAAAAACCTCTTGAAGACAGTATTACATATTCGCGAATGGTAATGCGTCACTTTCAAATGCAAAAGAAAATTTCAAGTAAAAGGGTGACATTACAAACAGACACTTAAATTAATTTATTTGTATGGATAACCACCGAAGCTACGGAACTATCGCAATTGTAATTTTACAAGCAGTTATCTACCGGCGCCGCGCCGTGGCGCCGCAACGACGACTGGCATACAGCGCCCGGAAACTTTCCCGCCGCCATGACACGTTCCCGGGATCGTTTTCACGAAGGCTTCGCGGGACGCAGACAGATTGACGTGTACTCCATTAGGATTTGTGTCATTGGTTTTGTTGGTGCTATTTTTGTACGGTTTAATCATTAATTCAGGATCGATAATCGAATTTAGAGACGAGAGTAAATTTTAAGAATTTAAATAATAGCCGGCGTATTCGGTAATAGTTTCTAGTGGAATAAAGAACGTCCAATGTCTATCAGGGTTTTTATTTAATTTCATCAAATCAGTAACATCGAAATCAGTTTATAATGGGCAAATAAAACAGTCACAGGAAAGAAAAACATGCAATTTCGTTTACTTGGATCACATATTTCTTCTAGTTATGTCATCCAATATGTATTTTGATTTAACTACCAAGCTAATGAACCGATTTTAATAAAAACTCTATGGCATCAAACCCAAAGCATACCTTTAAATTTTGTTTTTTTCATATAATTTTTTTGGTGGCGGAGAAAATACAACCATATTGATAACCTCCTCTGGAAGTAAAGTAATTAAAATCTGATGAAGCCAGACCGGGGCTCGAGGCCGGGAACACTCATTCAGAAGACACGATAGAAGGCTTTCGAAGCTAACAGTATTTTTCCACAGTTAATATATCCAATGCTATAATACGACAAATGTGAGTTGTCAGGACTAAGCTTTTGTACCGCCTCATTGTAGAACAACATTAATTTACAGGGTTATATTCGTTCATTATACATTTTGTTTTGCGTAAAGTAATTCCACGAGCAGCTCTTTAGAAAAACGATTACATTTGATTTACTCGAGATTAAGATTATGGAAAAGAATATACTTTGTATAATAGGGTATGAGTTAGAGTTTCGTCGAAATAAGCCTAAGAATAATAGACTAGTCAGGGATTTTTTCATTTCAGTAAAATTAATTCGTATTAATACTAAAAGAGTATTTCTAAAAATTCAACGCTTACTGGCATAAGATATGGGATGTACATGTTTGTATAAAAGTTGGTTCCTGGGATGTTGCCAGTGGAAAGTCCCACCGGGCTCACGGCTGGAACACTCTCCGACATAAACAAACAATGGGGTTATGATTTCGTTGAGGATTATACGATTTGTTGACGCAAACAGGTTGTCTGGTTTATTTATTAGGAAAATGGCGTCGATTTTCATGTTATTCTTTTTATAGAACACTCCACACGTAACGAAACGTCTAATGCGGATTTGGATGAAACTAAGTGAGGGAAGTTTAACCGGTTTTATCGGACAGGTCGGTAATGGTTTGAACAAGCACTAAACTTAGTTTTAAGAACGCATGCTCTCGTAGGTACTTATTCATTTTAAAAGAAGATATCGACGTTTCCAAGTAATTTTTAAGAATTCAATGGAAATAAAGATTTTTAGCTTTGATTTTGACTTTGACTTTGACTTTGACTTTGACTTTGACTTTGACTTTGACTTTGACTTTGACTTATCTACAGCATGGTGGCCTATTCGATGTCAGCGTATCGGCATTTCCATCGGCCTTTGGTATTACAGGTGTCCAGGAGTAGAGGTGACCGCTTTCCATCAGGTGACCTGCCAGATCTATTGCCACTATAGCACTATAACATTCTCAAAAAATGCTGAAGGGCAATATCGTAAAGGAACCGGCATGTCTTAAAACCCTAATTTCGAAGACCATTCACTCTAGCTATTATTCTTATTTCGGGTGAATGTAGTCGATTGTGGTGTCGAAATTTCCAAGCTATCCGAAAGCCGTCGACATATCTCATTGCCTAGTAACGCCCTCTGAAGTACAAAGGTTAGTTCACGTCACCAAACGGTCACCCATCCTGTGCATTAGCATTAAAGAATTCAAAAAAACATATTACAACCATTTTAAATTTCCTTTCATTTTATGTGTAATTTTTTCTCATTAACTTAATTAATATGTGCTAAAGCCATCCCCCGAAGTAATCAAGGGTGTATTTTAAACTTGGGCGGTATCGATCGAAATCGGGGAGAGTTCTAACAATAGGAACGGTTCCTTGTTCTGGGCCTCCGTACTAAAACAACGGCTGTTCTTATCAGGAGGTGATGTGGTGATGAGCTGTGATACGCACCACGACAGACCATGGAGAGTATTGAATCAGGTGTCTTGTTTTTTTTTAACAACCCAAGACCCGAGCACAAATTTCATACTCACCACACAAACACAGGAACCCGGGATCCCCTGCTTCAACTACTACCATCTAGCCTAGATAGCGCAGTGTATAAATGTCCATTATTGTATTATAGTGTAGCCTATTTATCCACTCTAGGCGAGAGTGTTAATAAACAGATTGGAACTGGCAATATAACCCAGAGGTGATCCAATATCTGGGTAACGCCCGGCTCGGGCCAATGCTCGTTTTAGAATCAAAATTACATAAAGTTGTAACTTTATGGACACCCTAACTTGGGAACAGGCAACGAATTGATTTTAGTTAGGCTTATATAAAGTTATGGGCCCGAGAGGAGTTTGTAGGATGGCGAAATCACAGTTTTAAATTCAGTTTAAAACTATTACTCAACTTAATAAATACCTTCTAAAATTATTTGGTTTTGGGGTGTTCAGTTGCTAGCGGCTATAGTACCTTTAAAGTCCCCCTGGGTGGAGCTCTTGCGACACTTTATATGCGCACGTAAGTGTGTGTGTGTGTAAATTTTGACGTTTTAAAAGACTGAATGAGTTTATAATTTTTGTATCTTTACCAATTGAGAACTTATAATAAGATCACTAAAAATCGAAATATGAACGTAAGGAAATTTTTTAATTAGCCATATGTTTTTAAGTTTCCGTGCCTCAAAAGTTAAAGCGGAACCCTTATAGGATCACTTCGTTGTCCATCTGTCTGCCAAGACCCTTTTTCTCAGGAATGCGTGGAGGTATATTGAAATTAGTATCAAATGATCAAAACTCCAAACCTCTGGGGACTGCAGACTTGAGCATTTGCTGTATGAAAACAAACACAATCAAAAGATATGGCTGTTGAAGCTCCGTTTATACAGCATAAACGTCACAAAAAATACAAGAAAAAACCTGTAAGTTTCACGTTTACCTGCAAGTTCGTACGGACGTTCGAACTCGCACTTGGCCGGTATTTTATATATATATATATTATATATATATTATATCTGCTTCCAAATGGGCACTACTCAAGTATTTTCAATTCAAGATTCAATCGATTCCGCGCAGGAAATCCTATTAGCTGATAATAGTATTTTGATAGCATTGGAAAGAGGGAAGGGAAGGGTTCTGTAATATATTACCCAAACGGGGCCCAGGCCTAGGGGTTGTGATAGTTTTTATTTGAATGACAGGATGCGACATAATCTGCCAAGGCGGTGATACATAAAAAAACATTATTTTTTTGTTGAATATTCTAAAATATGGATTTATATACATCAAATCGACTGATACCAAAAATAAAAGATATTCATGGACCTTTGACACGCTTTTGGGGGGCTGCCAAGCAGTAGTGCACTCGCATTGCTGTGTTCCGGTGGAAGGGTGTGAGTGCCGGTGAAATCACAGGCGCATGACGGGCGCAACGAGATGCAACTCGGGTCTTCTCACACTTCGGTCGGGGCGGACCTGAGTCGTATTAATGTTGTTAACCAGGTGGAGGTAACCAGGTGGGCCTTCAGCTCTTCCCGTCACTTTAGTAGTAGGTATAAAAATAAAAAAGTAAAAGTAAATGAAGATTTTTTTAATTCAGGTGATTTATGACGAAAAAACCGGCGAACATTAAAATATAGATATACAGAAGAAAATAATCCTTCTCTTTTTTGTAGTTGGTTAAGAACCACTAAATTATTACGATATGATGGAAATCATAACACTCAATAATACCTTTATTCCGCAGTCACGAATTCGATAAGGGATTTAGTTAAGTCGATTGGATCCGTTTGGGGTTCAAATTGTATTAGGGAATTCATTTTACTTACACAGCAATATATACTGCTTCTCATAGATTTACCCGCGCGGGAACATATCATACTAGTATGTTCCCGCGCGAATATGTTTACTTGTGTATGTAAGATTTGACGTGTCCAAACGATACTTGAGATAAGAAATAAGGAGAAATAAATAAATAATGTATATATAATAATACAAGGAAGGATTTATGTTTGTAATCTTAACAAATAAGACTAGCTAAAATGTTTAAACTTGCTGTAACACCTCATCTAACTATCTAACTAATTTAATAAAGTGAGTTCATTAGTTTGTTGGTTACGCTCTCACGCTTCAACCACAGAGCCGATTCAAAAAAATGGAAAACTACAATATTAGTAAGTAACATAGGCTGTATTATATCCTCTTTCACGGGAACTTCACTCATAAAGTTATCTTCCAGCAAACCTTTGAGGCTAGAGGGGCATGTAAGAGGTAGGTTGTGTTCTAATTGGTATACATACTGTATAACATATTGGTATACTTATATACCTATATAATATGCACATAATATAGTGTATACGATGACAAATTAGTAAAAGTACAGTTTTACTTTGAAAAGCACACAAAATCCATATTCCCCCTGTAAAGCAGAGAGTAGTGGGTTGACGTAAAGTTGAGTACATTCCATAGGCCCATCCACCGGCAGTGGAGACAATGGGAATGCACGCTACTAACTTGATATCAAAAACTCGACTCAACAATCAAGTTAACCGTAGAATTTTCAACACTGAGAAATGGAAATAAGGTTTCACTGCAAATTTGTAAAGTTATACGGAAACTGCGAAAAATTGGTTCGTGCGTTGATGGCGCTTGAATTTATAAAGCGTTTCAATTTAATGGAATCGTTGGAACGTTACGAGTTTGTGTTTCGTTAATTCATCGGCTCCGTAGCTAAGTTAGTTAACCTGCGAAGCGAAGGGTCCCGGGTTCGATTTCCTGTACACTTGTCTTACTAATACTAATATTATAAAGGCGAAAATTTGTATCTGTGTGTGTGTATGTTTGTTACTCCTTCACGCTTAAACGGCTCAACGGATTAGGATGAAATTTGGTACCAGGATAGCTTATATCCTGGATTAAACACACATGCTACGTTTGATCCCGGAATACCGCGGGGCGCAGCTAGTGTGTGATACGGACTACTCCGTAGCACAACATATTGTTCATGTGGGCTTTCAAACCTAGGGCCCCGAGTTCGATTCCCGGCCGGGGTAAACATGGTGTGATACACAATCACAAGGTTCCCGGGACTTGGGTGTTTCTGTTTGTCCATGCCAGGGAATCCTAATGCAGCAGTATGATTGTGTAAACGATATTTATCTATATTGGCTTACTGGAAAACATTCACTCATTCTTTAGTTTTTCGTATGTTTTTTCACTGGCTTTAACCTGAAAAGTAAATTGAAGTTTCGTTTGATCTTGGTAAACAGTCCAATTCACACGACCGCCGCCCGGGGGTGCGCCCTCGCCTTATCTACTTAAGTGGTTAAGCACGCTGTTATGTCTGAAGATAAATAAAGACCGCTCGTGAAACCTTTTCAAAGCTTTGGATGAGTGAATGGGACTGAGTGGCGTCTCAATGGACAGAGTTACGTTCTTATGTCGATATTAATTTTAATTTTAGGTCAATCATGTAATTTTGGGAGACCATGTTGATTGCGTCCGTAAGTGAATACCCTTAGAATCTCTGCACGTACATATCCCCAGAGCGGTGCGAAGGAGTCACTAAAAGTAGCAGTAGAACTTGTGCCAAATTCATCTAGATTAGTACTGCGAACACACCTGGTAATCCACCAAAAAGCAGTGGTGCAGTCGCGTTACAGTGTTTCAGTGGAAGGGTGTGGGTACCGGTGAGTTAGGCATTGAGGCGTTACATGCATGACTCACTGTAATGGACGTAACGTGGGTTTTTTTCATACTTCAGTAGGGGAAAGCCTAACAAACCAATCCATCTAAACTTTCGCATTTGTAATTGTTGTAATTTAGCTTGCGCAAATAAAAAAATATCATTTGAATAACAACAAAAGATCATTTATAGTACAATAAATGACTTTGTTACAACAACGTTCATCAAGAAATATGACAAAATATGACAAAACAGACATCATATTAAGATGTTTCTTGCGGGGGTTCCGTTGGGTCCCGCATAAATTACAGGTACATGTTTTATTTCCGAGTCCCGGGAACCAGTGGACCCAATTATCAGTGTATATAAACTGGGCCTGTAACGATATTGTTTTGTTCATATCTTGGGACATAAATTGTGATAAGCAAAGTCGTTCGCTAACCGAAAATCTTATTTTTTTTTTAATTTATAATACTGGTACAGGCAGACGTTATAGGCATAGTAATTGAGTTTCATGTACAATACCATTTCGATACGAAATATTATAATACATGAAGAAACAAATATTTGTCCTATCTTATTGAAGCCTTATTTTTTTTTTAAATGTCACGTCATGTCTTTTTTTTAAGCAATGGAATCGTGGACCTCTGAGAGAAAGCAACTGTCTTGTTTTTATTTCCACTTAAATTCTGAATCTCTCATTTCAGCCAATAGCAACACAAAAGAGATCAGTAGCAGCTGGCGCCATCGCTTTTAACAGCCAATCAGAGCGATGTAATGGCCTAGTCTGGTAGTTTTTTGACCAATAAAGACCCTTTGTTAGTTTTTACTGCGAAATATGAAATTGGTATTGTGTTCAGCCAATTTCATATTGGCATTGTGGTATCTTACGCCGTTGTTTACTTTTTGGTTTATAGATATATTTTTCTTTTTGTTGTATTGTTGTAAAGATGCATTTTTTTCGTTCACACACTCATATCCCTGCAGTAGGATTCCCTGTGTCACAGATGGCATAGACCCCTCGCTTCGAAGGCATGGTTACTACCAACTAAGCCACGGAGCCGTCAGTTTCTATGACAAAGTGAAGATGTTAAGTGCCGCCCATAAAAAACAGCACAACGACCTCGGTCCTCCCTTAAAAAAGTATACAAAGTCACACCACGTCGCGCCCGTCACTATGAAACGTGGATGTAATTCCTCACGTGCTTGTAACTTCACCGGCACCCACACCTGCCAACCTGCCATTAACCAATACGTATTAACACCCAAACGCAGATCAAAAATTCATGTTATTTTTATTAGATGAGTAAATAGAGAGATTTTAGCCAATATATATTTACAAATGATTCCCACACCAGGCTAGGCCTGTTTCGCGGGGACCAACTCGCGATTAACAGATTTTGTAATTAAAAGCCTCAGTTGACAAACAATAACCAAAATGAATCTAGTAAACATGAACGGAAATTATATAGTTCACACACACGCTTGTCCTGGGTGGGAAGCGAACTCACGACCTGCATCGCCGAAGCCTGCCATCTGAGCTATGGGGTCTCATGTGGTCAGGTAACCATACCATTTAGCATGAGCACTTTTTACGTGAGTGACTTGGTAGTCACTATTTCTGAATACGACTCCGACGGCTCCGTGGCTTACTTGATAGTAACCCTGCCTTCGAAGCGAGGGGTCCCGGGTTCGATTCCCGGCCGGGGCATACTTTGTGTGGTGAGCATGAAGTTTGTTCTCGGGTCTTGGGTGTTTGTCTTGTGTTTCTGTGTTTGTCCATGCCATCTGCGACACAGGGAATCCTAGTGCAGAGGTATGAGTGTGTAAACTTTATTATTATATTAATATTTCTGAATCAGATTCCCCGAATTTCTGAATTCGTCTTGACGCTGCTTTTCAGTATAGTTTCGCTAAGCTTGGAATAACAGTGGATCTGCTTTGAATACTTGTAACAGGTGCAATGGAGACTCACGTGGAATGAGCAGCGCGAGTCGTCCCCTGGAATATATAATAGTGTTTACAGAGAAAATGTTTTGAAGCGGTTTGTTGAAATACAAAGACCACTTTAGCTAGTTGTAAATTTATCGTGGGAAGGAAAGACTATGGCTTACTTAACTTGACAAATTTAGGTATTTTTAGTTGTCACTATCAAATATTTATAATTACTGTAAAAAAAAAGTTATCACACAATTTCTTTATCTCTACATAGTATCTCCGCGTGTGTCTATCTGTTTGTTTATCCAATATCTCCTCCTAAACCACGCAACGAATTTTAATGCGGTTTTCACCATAATTCAGTTATTTTTTAACGGAAGGTTTATATGCGTAATCCATGCTTATCATCCAAATCGTTAAAGCCGTTTCCAAGATACGCGAAATAAATATATAATACAAGAATTGCATGTTTAAAGTAATAAGATAAGAACATGCGACATCCAAGACCCGAGAATAATTTACGCCTGTTTCATATTTTACATCAGCCTGAGCCTTAAATTGTGACATGTAGTAAATTATCCTTCATCTAAGGTTTCGTATAACTAATTGTATTTTAACAAATAATTAAGTAATTCCCCTATTCAATTTGGAGGTATCGGCATCGCGAATATGTTTGTATGTAGGTTTGTCCGACCAAAACTAACACTCTATTTATTAAATCGACCTGAAACTTGGAAGGTACATGCTGATTCAACATAAATGGTGCTTTTTGAAACAGATCGTATGTGGTTCGTAAGATAAGGGGGGAAATATAGCCTTCATATTCAATCGACTGAAAAGGGGTATCGTATGAAAGGACTTGCTTAACCATTTTTTAGATATAACCCTCATATTAGTGAAAACCTCTAGGGTACTTCCAATAAATCAAAATTATTCTTGCGTATTACTTTTTGTCACTTCTAAAGGAAAATATCTGAAAATCTGACTTTTTATAGCCTTTTTATATTGCGGGGAAATCATTAGTACAAAATAAAAATACTATAAAAAGTTGTGTGGAAATCATGACCATAAAAAAAATTTTTGAGTTACATTGTTGAAATATTCGTAAGAATCTTTAATATTTTGAAAAATGCTATTGGCAGTTTGTTCCAGTCATAATGTGACTCGCTGATAATGTAAGTATTAAGATGATGACTGATGTAACTTTTTGATTATCCATTACAAACAAACAAATCAAATCTTTTTTCTCTATATTATTATTATGATTCGTTTATATGTTGTACCTTAAATGTAGAGAAATTAGCTTAACCAAGACAAAATTGTCTTTACAATCTTAAAGTTGTAATATAATTTTAATGGAATCCGAAAATGTGCTCATCATTCTCTAAATAAACATTGTAGCAATTCCCGAGCCTTCGCTCCGGACACATTCCATCAAACAAATTTAGATATCTGATGAAGATTTCAGACCCCCCCGCGTGGAATGTTCTAGAGGAGGTGTTCCTCGCGTATTGACGGAATGTGTTCGGAATGAGCCGCAACGACACGGTTTATAATAGTGAAATTGTTATTGTGAGCGTGCCTGTAACGGCGTTCTGACTTCTAAAAGGCAGTCAGAGTGTTCGTGAGCCTTTAAATTACAATGATGTAGGTATGTGTTGAATAAATATCTCCTGTTATACATTTATTAAGATATGTTGTTATATTTTACAGACTTAACTCTGTAAATATAAGTATAGTGAAGTTATTAAGTTGGTACCTTGTATAATTGGTCAAGTTATTTGTTGGTGGTGCCTGTACGAGGGTGACACGACACTAAGTGACAAAAAAACTGTCACGTCACACGTCTCAACCAACGATTCAAATAAATGTGACACCTATCAATTTTGACATCCGTAGTAGACCTTGAGATAATCACTTCCAAATTTCAAGGTCTAGTAGCTCATGTAGTTTTTTCTGGGAACCTGGGTGTTTGTCTTGTGTTTCTGTGTATGTCCATGCCATCTGCGACACGAGCAATCCTATGAGGGGTATGAGCGTGTTATTATATAATAACATTTTTTTTCTTTTCATGCTTCGGTATGAAAATATCCTAGTCGTTTTGTTGTTTATGGTTGACAGTAACCACTTAACATCAGATGGTCTGTCAGCTTATTCTGTGATTGTACTCGTAGTAACATAAAAACATCCCTTCCCATATCAATCAGTTGAACAAAGACCTTGACGCCGTCCACCTGGCGTCCAAGACTCGCAGCCCAAAAAGGCACCCCTAAAATATGGTTACATCATGGTTATATTCGGCAGAGGGTACAAAAGTGTCACACCCCATTTGCCGATTTATTTCAATGGACCGCCATTTTACCTAAGTAAGCGAGTTTTGGCGTGACGTGGGGAAAACAGCTGGGTCACACAATGGACCCATGGAATGGAATTATAAGTTACTAGCTTCACAAACACTGTACTGGGATATGTTTCAATGTCCATATTATGATTCAAAGTCATTTTATACATGTGTTGAAAATTTCAGAAGAAAGTTTAGAAGTTTTGACTTCCGTACCAGCCTCTGATGTTCTCACTGCAGGGACACCGACCTACTCTCGATAATTGAGAGTGAATGGGCTCTGATCTCCCACGGGAGCCCAATCCGGATTGGTAGATGTCACATGTCGACGAATTTTTTCCTCGGTCGGTTTCCTCACGATGTTTTCAGGCACCGTTTTGAGAACGTAGCATTGCGCACATAAATTTTTTCAAGTGGAAAAATTCATTGGTGCACTTGTGGGTTTGAACCAGCAACTTTCAGATTGAAAGTTGGCGTCTATGTCCCTGGGCCACCACGCTCTCAGTTTTGACTTAAAAGAGTATTAATAATACAGTAATATATCATCAACTCATCGACGGGATAAAGCTTTCGGATTTATATTTCGGGAGGGAAGTGAGAAAGTGAAATTGTCAATATTAATTGACGGGTCCATAGCTTAGTTGGCCTTCGAATCAAGGAGCCGGGTTCGATTGAGGCATGGCACACTTTGTGTGGTGAGCATGAAGTTTGTTCTCGTGTCATGGGTGTTTATCTTGTGATTCTGTTTGTATATGCCACTTGTAATACAGGAAAGTGCAGTGTTATGAACGTAAACACATGTTTATGAACATAAAAGCTTCTAAACATGAAGGAATTAATCACTAAGCAAATTGTTTCCTTTCAGTCATCAAAAAAATTGTTTAAAACTGCTTACACACATATTTAAAAAGTAAAAAAGAACCAGCTATTTCCACATCTAATATCGAAGGACACCTATAAAAAATACGTAAAATTTAGGAGCACTAAAACTAGAATATTGTCTTCGTAGTACCTACGTGTAATAAACTTACACACATGCTCATCCCTTGTTGTAAATCGAATCTATCTCGTAGACTACGTTACGTACTCCCGACACATTGTATACACAAGAAAATGGAACCTGAAACATTTTAAATCGGATATCTGGAACGTAAAACAGCTTGTGTTGAAACAGGCATTCATAAACAAAAAGTTGCTTTATTCTATCCTACATCGTTAATCTTCTTAGAGAATTCGCTACGGCGTAGACACTAGCCTACGCCGTAGCTTGCGTCTACGAGAGATAGCCTACGATTGACCCAGTTACTCATCCGACCTGTAGTTTTGGCAGTTCGCACCCAATTTACGCCGTTTCGTGAGAAATGTAGCGTTTTAACGGATATACCCGTTTGTGAACGAAAACAAAGAACACTGACTACTTTGAACAATCAAGTTAGAAGCTAGGCCAATAGGTGTTCTATCATGCCACGAAGGCATGGAATTAGGCTAACAATAATTTATAGTCTGCGTTTTTACGTGCCACCGTGTCACACGTAATTTTAGTGTTTTAGAATGTAAGCGATATTATTTACTCTGGCTGTTCCCCGCGACTCCGTCCACGTGGAATTTGACATTCTTTTGCGCGGAAATTGCTTTTAATTTTATAAAATAAAAGTACCCAAAGTTAATCCCTATAACATCAGCAGCTATCTGTCAGTGAAAATCACGTCAGAGTCGGTCCAGCCATTTTGGAGATTAACTGGAACAGATAGACAAAAATTATAAAAATTATTTCTTTGTGTCCCGTGTACACTTACAGTAAAAAGCTGTTATTTTGACATTACAAACAGATTTTATTTATTTGCGTAGACTAGCTTTTAACTTCAGCTTTCAGAAGAGAATGACTCTATGTTCTTTTCTATATAAGTTTATGATTTCAACCGATCATCGGTTGAAGGCGTGAAAACGTAATAAACAAAATCACATTCACATTTATAATATTATAGTTAGGAAGAATTATTATCATTGCAAGTACAAAAACCTTTGAAAAATGTTAAACTCTGTGGAAATGTTACAGTTGTACACAGTGTTATTTGACACTAAAATAGTTCTGACGCGAATTTCATAATTTATAGCTGGAAGCTGAATGTTCTGTATATTTTTTATAAAAACTAGGAAAATTTAGGAGAGAGTACCCTCGTTTTTAAGGTTCCGTACCCAAAGGGTAAAACGGGACTCCGCTGTCCGTCTGTCTATTTATCTGTCCATCTGTCACCAGGCTGTACCTCGTAAACCGTGATAGTTAGAGAGTTGAAATTTTCACAGATAATGTATTTCTGCTGCCGCTATAACAACAAATACTAAAAAACAGAATAAAATAAATATTTAACCTCTTAAATCATTATTTTATTCTGTTTTTTAGTATTACAAAAAATAAAAACCACGTTTTTGTACGAGAGTCCTCACTCTCGTACAAAAACGTGGTTTTTATTTTTTTTCCCTTTTTGGCTCGATATTATAGATAATGGTACGAACGCGGAACGCGAGCCTGAGTCTGACTCGCACGGAGCCGGTTTTCATGTCGTATTTATATTATTGAATTATGAAATATCGAAGGTGCCGTAGATACAGGGGTAAAAATAATGCTATAAAAGAGGGTATAAAAAGAAAGAATTAATTTGAAGTACATACTTCAGCCCTAAATACCATTTATTTTGATGTCATGCAGGACGATAAGAATTTAAATAAGGTAATTTCTCACAAAAACGCGGCCGTTGAATATATAAAATATCGTTATCATTTGTTTATGCTAAAATTAATGATAACCGTGAAACATTATTAAAGTGAATTACTCAATATTTCTTTATAAATATCTCTAGTAATACTGATTTATTTACTAAATCTCAAAATCTCTTCTTTAATAATATTGTATGTAATATCCTCAAGTCAATTGAAGGTTTAGCAAAGTAACGCATTTTTCTGCTAAATTAAAAGGATTCTTTAACCACTGAAAATTTTGAGGATTACTAATCTAATAACAATCCTCAAAATTTTATTTTAAAATATGCCCAGAATCAAACATTGATAATTTTTGCCAGCGTGCCAAAGAAATATACATACATACATATGGGGGTGCTCGTATCCGTACGTGCGTACCCTTTAATTCCTTAAACGTGGGTGGTGCTAAAGGAGCAACCAAAAGTGAGCCAAATACCACACCTGGAATCTGCAAGTAGTAGTTCTAGCATTACTGTATGGAAGGGTGTGGGTGCCGGTGAAATCACATGCGCATTAGACGTGTCATCTCGATCTCGGGTGATGGACGTAGCAGAATGAATGCGACTCTGTGTAAAATCCAAATCTTATATTGAGTCGCATTACTGTTGTCATGGGCGGAGTCACCACTTACCACCAGGTGGGTTCTCTGTATATTCGAAAAATATAATCCTCCTTCTGTCGCAGTCGGGTAAAAACCTCTTCCATCTGTTTCCGCTTTGACGGTTCCTGCGCCGTGGAGGCCCCTGTGGAGCGCGCTGAGTGGGTACGGGGTATCGCGAGGGTGTCACTTTGATCCCCCGGGCATTTCACACACGGCGGCGTTTTAATCAAATGATTCATTTCGCTAAGGCCGCATGGCAGGGATGTTTTCGGTAATGAATGTTCGCATGAGTCAGTTAATTAAAAGGGTTGTTTACAGGCTTTACTCATTAAGTTGGATTTTTTATATAACTTCATAAAAGGGGATCCGTTTTAGGTTTTTGTAATCCTTCTTAGATTCAAAAATTAATATTTATGTACAACCCAAACTATTTAATAATAAAATTTGTTACACATTCATAACCCACCTACTAGAGAATTTGCTGTGTCTCATGTGGCATGGGTACAACTACCCAAGAACTAAGAATGAATTTCATGCTCACCACAGGTGTGCCCGACCGAAATCTAACCCCTAAGCAAAAAGCTACAAACTAATTAATTAATAATTTTTTAAGGACATTTAACACAGCTTCATGTAGCCACAAATTAAGCATAGTTTGTACTATGGGAACTCGATAACTGATTTTCATGTAAAGTTATTTGGAAATGTTATACATTTTAACACTCAAAACATCTATGTTGGTCACAACGCTTGTCCTGAATGGGAGTGGGTACGATACCCACGACCTATGGCGCAGAAGGCAGTGCTGTGAAGCCATTTGAATTTCAATCGGTGGTACGGAAACTTCTGTGTACGAGATTGAATTCCAACCAGCCGGTGCTTTTATTATCACAAACGTGTCCATAAAACTACTCGTTGTATTTGCCATCTCTTAAAACGTGATGCATTAAGGAATTATGCCATATTATGGGTCGTAACAAGCGCTCGTGTGTTTACGTACCGGCCACTAATGTTCCCGAGGGACACCGGCCTACTCTCGTTAATTGACAGTGAATGAGAATAATTAAGTGAGAATAATCGTGTGTTCATAATTATATATACAAAATAGATTAAAAACTCGATGAAAGTAGTATTCTTGCAGTCGGCTCTTAGACTATATGAATGTAATGGGGGTTCCCATTAATCATGTCCGAAACGCAAGTATCGAATCTTATCTGGATGATCTTTACATATCATTTGATAAGCACATTCCGCCCGGCCAGTAGTTGGATGGGTGACCATTTAGTGGCATTGGAACCGAGCGCTTCCATGATTACGGTCACGTTAAGATGTCCCGGCTATTCCAGTTGATACTCCATGTCGGATGCTTTAAAACGCTGACACTAGAGTTGGCCACGCACTCACACGAAGAAGATGGGTCGTAACAAGCGCAATCTTAAAAATATAAAGGGGTCTTCCCTATTCACTACCTAAGAGTATAATACCATTTCATTACCACCCCTCCACGTGTCCCCCTGTCCGATATCTAGACCCGCCAGTCGTTGTATGATGTAACATGAATATACCGTTGCAGCATGGTCCTCTATTTGTATACCTTTCAGGATATTGATAGGCATCAATGGCTCGATTCTACGCCGAGACTTTGTTATGCATTGTCCGCACCAATCGCGCGAACGAACACCGCCGAATCGCAAGTGTGGATAGCGAGCGCGCGCGCGTGCATTAACGTTTGCCATATATATTGTGAAAATGAGAGAGTAATACCTCAATGTGAAACATCGAATAAAATTATTTAGAATTCGAATATATGGACTTATTATATTATTCTTATATCGTAAATATTATTATAATATATAATATATTATATCGTCATATTATATCGTCATATTCGTTTCATTTTAGTTTAGTTTGTTACATAATTTTCCCTAGATGGCGCTGTTACAGGGAATGCACTTTCTTTTATAGTTTAGTTACAAGTATAAGTGGTTTTTTATATGATGAAAGCTTGGGCTCACCTGTGAAGTGGCTACCACCGTTCATAAACAACAATATGACTCAGGTTTTATGTAACGTCTCATGCTTGTATTTTTTCCTGAAATTATATTGAAACTTGGAAAACGGGCTTCCAAGAAATATTCTTCCAGAAGTTACAATACTTTTTCACAATATCCTAACTAATATTTATTTATGCGAAAGTTTGTTTGTTAGTTACGCTTGCACACCGTAACCACTGAGTCAATTACAATATTATATGATGAATTTTGGTATAGAGATAAATAAGACCCTGGAGATATGATATAATACTTTTTCTTCCTAAAAACTAATAGGGGGTGGGGTGAGGGGAGGAGTAACCTTTGTATGAAACAACCGGAATTGGTAGACAAAATCAACATTAACGCGAGCAAAGGTAGTACTATATATATACTGAAAAATATCTTCATATTATATATAGTTCGGCAGTCTCCTCAAGGCTCTGAACATAATGTCAACTTGCTTGAACTTCAGATCGCAAAGTTAGCGCGATTCACCACTTATCCATTTCGCAGTACAATTTAATGTGATTAAAAATTGTAGCGCGGGTTAAGATGCATATCTATACAAATTTCGGTTATTTTTTTACGGGAATTTGACTGACTTTTACAGTTTGTCAATATCACCCAAACAACATTATTAGCGTGGAATTCTTAAAAAAATTACCACCTGGTGATAAGTGGCGACCCCCGCCCATGACAACAGTAATGCGACTCAGTATAAGATTTGGATCTTACACTGAGTAACACTCATCCTGGTGCGTCCATCACCCGAGACGGGGATGATACGTCTCACGCGCATGTGATTTCACCCACGCCCTTCCACCGGAACACAGCAATGCCTTAGCGGCCATAATCCTACCAATGACATACTCAAATATTATACCAATGAGGCTCCTTCAATATTAAATGTATTCGTGAACTGACAGCTGAGCAAACCAAACTTTGGAATGACTTTTCCAAGACAAATTCACACCGTGTAACTTTCAACACGCGATCAAAGTTCGCAAGTCAATCTGGGTTACGAGACGGTGTGACTGCGCCTTTTTATGGCTACTATAAAAGGTCACAGGTGATAAAAGAAAGCTAGTTAACTCCATGGATGTCGAGCTAGAGAAAAGGTTTATGCTGCATAATCCGGCGACCTTACTTTGCATGAAATATAAAGTGACTGGTTTGTATTCGTGTTCTAGGAGGTACTGAATTTATTCGTCTGCGTTCCGAGTTTAACGACTGCTGTTTTAACAAAATAAAAAGTCTACATTGAGTATCTTTTTAGTTTTATGTAACCAAAAGATAAAGTTAAATCTCTCAAGCTTAGAACGTCTGTCTTTTATTACCTCTAAAGGGATGTATATTTTGAATTCCACAATATTTTATTTATCGAAACCTCGGTATATCATCCTGAATTTCACCTAGAGTTAATTTGACAAAACTCCATTTATACTAATATATAATTCGAACTTCGAAGAATATCTGGTTCACAGCAGTGTGCCGCCAAGTCGAGGACACAAAGGCACGGCAGTACCATTATTTTCTCGGAGCCATTCAGAGCATTTTCGAGCAGTTTTTAATTCTGCTAGGCAATAAACGAAATAAAAAAAAAATGATGCAATAAATTAAATCAGAAAAAAAAAAGATTTTGATATCAAAAGTGACGGGGCAAGCTTTGAGCTACATGATGCTAAGTGGTTACCTCCGCACGTAACAACAATACGATTCGATCTAAGAATGACCTAGTCCCCGAGGTGATTGCGACACGCAATGTATCCTGGTGTATCGCAAACCGCGGAGTGACACTCGATGCCAACAGAGAGTCGGGAAACGGACAGCCGCGGCGAGTTCCCGGATGTGTGTCAAAATGTTCCCGTGTTCCCGCCACCAGCAGCAGAGGACCCCGTGGGGTTTAGTTCACTAGTCCCACATAACCGGTCTGTCTCCCCGTGGAGAGCAGAACAGAGCGGTATGCGAGTGCATTTCCCTACGTAAAAAAAACCTTTGCGCCATACATCCAAGAAGTCACATATAAAGTAATGAGCAAATAATATTTAGTACAATATTTCCGATAAATATTAACACAATTACAGGTTACAATACCTTTAAAAGGTATTAAACAGTTAATACCTTTTAATGGCATTAACTGGTTTTATTTATTACCCTTACAGATAAATAGCCCTGAGCAAGAGCGAAATCTCCTATGATAAGCATATTTCATACTTAAAAGATAAGATGATATACTTTTTGGAAATGCAATAAAAACATTAAACTATTATTAACCGCTATTCTAGGCGCAATTTAATTCGAAATCATCAAGTGTCACGTTTCATAGAAGCGAGCCACGGAACCCCCATCCCGTACACACGTCCTTGTCGCGCCCCCGGCAGATAACACGAGCGGCGTACAAAACTACACCGATTCATCAAGATCTCGCGAGATACAGGCAGCTTCCGAGATCCCATACAAATGGCGGGGATTCATCTAGACTACAATAAGGACAATACATATCGGTGTCCGTCTAGGTTATTTTGTTATTGGATTTTTTGTGTTACCATTTTGACGACGAGTTGAAGGCCTGATTTTACTGTACACTTAAGTGGTTGCCTCCGTCATTACAACAGTGATCACTAATACTAAAAGTATTGGAATGAAGCGCTTCCGTGCTTCAGAGAATGTGATAAAATATGTTAAGCCTAGAGCAGAAGTATAAGTGTGTAAACGCTATCAAAATTAACTATGTATGGCAAATCTCGAAATAACAATAATAAATATTCATGAACATTTCACACAGCGCAATCTAGCCCCAAACTAAGCGTACTATGGAAAGTAGATAACTGATAAAATACTTAAATAGTACTTTTTAAACATACCTTTAATACGTAATAAACAGCCAGACACAAAACAAACATCATATATTCATCACACAAATGTTTGTCCTGGGTGGGAATCAAACCCACGACCTGCGCAGAAGGCAGAGCTACTAGCTGAACTGTGAAGCCAGTCAAATAAATATTAATTTAATAATAACTTCCACGCGCGTCTCCACGATTGGACCAGACCAGACCAGACGCGCTACGGAACCGAGGCAGGCACATCATCCTAACAATGTGTTGTTGTTTCACTTGAAATCGTAACTCATAAATATTAATGTAATAATAACTTCCACGCGCGTCTCCGCGATTGGACCAGACCAGACCAGACGCGCTACGGAACCGAGGCAGGCACATCATCCTAACAATGTGTTGTTGTTTCACTTGAAATCGTAACTCATAAATATTAATGTAATAATAACTTCCACGCGCGTCTCCGCGATTGGACCAGACCAGACCAGACGCGCTACGGAACCGAGGCAGGCACATCATCCTAACAATGTGTTGTTGTTTCACTTGAAATCGTAACTCATAAAACAATGTCGGGGCATAAAACAGTAATAATAGTTAGTTAATAACTGCCATTACCCCCGGACTGCCGGCTAACTTCTCGCCGGCGTTTGAAGTCGAACTACTTACGTATACGGACCGTGTTTTACGATTCTTTGAATGCGTACAACTCTGTTTGTTTTACAAAGTATGTTAATTAAAGATATATATAAATTAATGATTGTTGAACTGGCTCATGTCTGTAGGTGTTTATTTTGGCGATCCGTGTTGTAGGTGAGTACACGTGTCCCCCGGGTGGTGCGGAAGGAACAAGCCAAAGTAGCAGTAGAACTTTGTCAGATTCATTTAGAGAAATACTGCCCCAATACGTATTCCAGTGGAAAGGTGTGGGTGCCGTTGAAATTATAGGCACTGAGCTATCGGACTTTGTATCGAAATGAATTATTTTGTATTTAATTATCGATATCTTAACAAGCAATGGTCGCACAGAGAATAAAACATTGGTTTCAGAAACTCGAATAATGTCTCTGCAAGGTTCTCCCAATATTTTTTCAACGGAAATAAGTTAGACATTATTAAGTCGATAATAAATAAAAGTGAAGGTAGGCTAGTTTAAGTACTAAACACCTCACAAATCAAATACGACCTCGCCGCATAAAATCCTCTTTTACAGCCGATAAATATTCACGATCCTGATTCCTCCGCATCATAAATCCAGGCGTGTCATTTTAATGCCGCAGGATTGATTTACGAGACGTACATTGGCGGGTTGGATGGTGAAATGTTGGCGCGCGTGGGAACGAAGACGCGATGTACGCGTTAATAGAGATTTATATCGATATAGGTTCTAGGAGTGCAGTGTCAGATGTGGGAAATATTTTACGGGATTATTTCATTAAGAGGCTGTTGCGCAAAATTGGCCATATTAGAGGGTTACTGCTTCAAAGATTTATGTTAAACCAATTACCAACGACTTAAATCAATTAATTAAAACAGAGAAGCCCGCTAAGTATAGGCAATTAAGTTATTTACACAATGAAATATTTAATTTTACAATATTTTTGTAGTTTCTTAATAAATCACTGAAGAAATGTCATAAAAAATGGCGCGAGGTTTTAATTGTCATAAAATATCGAATTTATCAATTGAATAAAATACTATGAAAACAATAACTTCAATATCATATCTTTTCTATAAACTATAAAGATTTTATATTAAACATATAAATTAAAATAAAATATAAATTAAATTATCGTAATTGTAGTTATATTAAATACAATACAATAAAGGGAACAAAATTTAATTAAATTTTTGATGAGGAATCTTCTGTAGGTGAAGATGATTGATCTGAGAAAATCTGAGGGAGTTCCCTCAGACTCCCGCCACGGGTCCCCCGGGTGGTGCCAAAGGAACAACGTTAAATAGCTGTGGAAGATGCTGCCACCACACCTGGTAATCCACCGCCAAGCAACGGTGCACTCCCAATGCTGGGTTCCAGTGGAAGGGTGTGGGCGCCGGTACAATCACAGGCGACATACGTCCTCGTCCCAGACTGCGACTGCGAGATGCGACTTGAGTCTTCTCAGACTTGGATCGGCGGTGACCGAAGTCGTTTAATGTTATTCATGGGCGGTTTTAACTCTTAACATTAAGTATGCTTTCAGCTCGTCTCGACACATAGTCATATGAAATATTCATCAGTGTAGGTACGGCATGTTCAACCCAAAGCCACGTCGGCGCCTTGTCATATTGATAGGACGCCCGTCATATTAAGATGGGTCGAAGCACAAAGGCTTTGCCAGCTTAGTGGGGGAGCCGATGTACTGGACAGTATGGGTTTTGAACTAAGTGCTGACACGCTGATACTTGCTGTGACTTAGATGATTAGCTTAATTTGTAATGCAACAGTAGGTGAGTAGTGTGTTTCTTGACGATGGCCGATAAATGAAAAAAAAAAAGAAAACATATTGATTCAGTGGTCCGTTTACTAATGGATATATTTTGAAGTGATATTCAAATTGGGCAATTTTTGAGATGGGAACAAACCGTTGAACTCGCGACTGTTACCGACACCTCTATATATAAGTATCTGTAGTGTAGTAGTCTGCTGTTGGTTTTCACTTCTGTCGGCACTCCCGGAGTGACACTGTTTTTTTCCACAGATTATCGATTTTTAGTAAACTAACTTACTCAGATAAGGCAGGTTCTGGTTCTTGCTGACTTACCTGTTATAAAAACATCTCGTAAGTTTCTTATTTGAGGGAAGGAATTAAGTACTACAGTTTAACGTACACACATTCAATTTCATTCAATACTAGTAGTCGATAGAGATATCAAAAACCTAAAGAGGATGACGAACATCAAATTCATGTTCGTCAAGTTCATCAAAACGACATCAGTCTCTTTCTAATACTATTTTTTTTGTTTATAAAAAATTTCAACAATAAATAACTTTATTTTTAAGAACGAAAGCATAAAAATAACTTAAGGCGAAATGTAACCTTTTAAATTATTATTTTTAATATATTGATCCTTTGACTGCCTTATTTTTATTTGGTTTAATATTCTGAAGACGCCATTATGTAATTAATTATTTTGCCTAATGGACCCACTAATTAAATTCAACAAATATTCACATGCCCGTACTAAGGCGCAATTTGTAGACCAATGGTAATTATGACCAGCAATGCAACATATTTCACGTGAATAAATGATCTTTATCTACGAAATTATCACCACACATTATCCTGGGCCGAGACGGAAACCACGGCAGAGGGCAGAGCTACTACCAACGAAGCTATAAGGGCAATCAAATGAAGAATAATAGATATGGTGGCAGTACTTCTCCAGACGGACTTGTCACAAGTGCTTCAGTCGAGCAGACTTCAAAATCCAGAGCGAAAAGTTAAACCATTTGTTGAATAATAAAGCTAGTTTGGCTGAGTTTCATTTTATCAAATTGAATAAGTTTACAAGAGTGTTCGCTTCCCACGGGGAGGTTCGCACTGGGCTAATGACGGCACTTAATGCGTCTACTGCATATGCGCGAGCCCCCGGCTTGGCTTGTGTTTTAGGGCTTCGTAACTAATGCGCAGCGGCTACATAAAATCTGTCTGTTTTTCAATGGGTTGTATGTTTGAACCGTGGTAGGTATTGTTCAGGTTCAAATTTTTCGAAATTCTAAATATGTTTTTAATATCAATATTTTTTCGAAAGTTGCTGCTTCTAATTAGGAACAATGTTGCACAATGTGATTAAATGATAAATTTAAAAATATATATAATACAATATAATAGATTTATAATTAAACCTTGTTGATAATATTTCTAAAAGTTGGCGTCAGCTTGGCCACTACGCAAGCGCTAATAAACAATTTATTTATTAATTTTAATAAATTTTACAATAATTCATTTATTTCATAAATCAATATATGACACACCTCAGATGGTTGTAGCTCTGCCTTCTGCTCTGTAGGTTTTGGGTTCGATTTCCACTCAGAAAAATTATTTGTATGACGTACAACTATTGTTCTGTAATTTTCATTAAAAGAAAAAAACAATATACAAACAGACATAGAATTCCTCAGTAGCTATGTATATATACCAGGTGTAGCATTCATAATATTCAACTGCAAGCGACTTCGTTCAGTAATAATGAGGCTATTGATTATTTCCCCTTTGTTCTAGACTTATGTCTTTCCCACTGTAGCCTATACAACTAGAATGAAATAGAAAATGTTTGAATACAATTCTACAATCTGCCACGGGAATCCAGCCTGGATTAGTAAATAATACAATCCAGATTGGATTATATCTTAAATTTTTGGAAATTTAGATAGGTCCTAGAATCTTAGAAGAAAATCTTGCCTGGATGATGTTTACAGATTATTTAAATTAAGCAGTTCTCCGCCCGGTCAGTAGTTGGATGAGTGACCTTTTAGTGGAATTGAATTTGAACAAAGCGCTTCCGTCCTTTGGAGGGCACGTTAAGACGTCGGTACCGGCTACACGAAAAGCCATGTCGAAAGCGGCTTGAAAAAATTCCACAACACAGTTGGCCACTAAATCACACGAAAAATAAAAAGAAAGATTCTAGGTTTTTCCTTCAAGATTATCAGAAAGGGTATTATAAGATTTCGCCTATAAAATTTATGTATTTTATAGGCGGAAACTACTTCTATGGATTTAACCGGCAACTTTCAGATTAAGAGTAACACAGGTACATAAGGACAAAAGGACCATCCCGTTCTAAAAAAGAATTAAAAAGAATTACAATACAAATACAAAAATACTTTATTGTACACCACACTTTATGAACAAATATAAATAACTTACTTGAAGACAAGTTAATGTACAATGGGCGGCCTTATCGCTAAGAAGCGATCTATTCCAGCGAATTGTAATCTTATATTATACTAGCTGCGTCTCGCGATGTTACCCGCGGTTGGCCAATTAATCAGACATGCGCACTCCTGGCGCAGTAAAAACCCCAGTTAGATAAAGAAAAATTCCGTTTGTGAGGTCGTTTAAAAATAAATAAACCCCCAAGGCTTCGCTCCCCCACGTTAGTGTTTCTGGAAGCCTTACAAGGTTCACTGTCCACTTAATGTTAAAGTGCGACGCGACGCGGGCTATCCTGTGATTTCCCCGCGGGCACGCGGCGGGGATAACGAAATGAGCCCAAGTACTGCGGCTAAACGTATCTCTAATGCACGATGGATTACAATCTATGTTCATCTGGAGAAATACTGCCTGAAATCTGCCGCCAAGCAGTTGTGCTCGCATTACTGTGTTCCAGTCGAAGGGTGTGGGTGCCGGTGAAATGACATGCGCATGAGACGTATCATCCCCGTCTCGGGTGATGGACGCAGCAGGATGTATGCGACTCGGTGTGAGATCCAAATCTTATACCGAGTCGTATTACTATCATGGGCGTGGGTCGAGAGTTACCACCAACTGGGCCACCACGCTCTACTAGGGGACATACATTTCGTAAATTGTAATTGTTTGGTAATAATCCGATTAAATGCAATAGTTAATTAAAAGTTTTTTGTCCAGTAAATAAATTCGGTCTGATTTACTGGACAAAGAACTTTCATCGCTTCCCCGTGATTTCCCCCAGGGCGGACACACTGCACCACCCGCTGCTAATCACCGTCGCATCGACGTAACGAGCTTAATTACTACTGTGGGGGACCCGAGGCTGCGGTCAGCGTCCTTCGATGCCTGACTGATGTTCCAAACCAAGCGGATGTATCTGCTGGTCTAAAAAGATCACATAGAGCTATTCTATAAAAGTAGCCTATGTGCTATTTCATACTATAATCTATCTTTGTGCCAAATTTCGTCCAGGTCTATTCAGCCGTTCTGGCTTGATTGAGTAAAAACATAAACGTTTACACACTCATACCTCTGCACTAGGATTCCCTGTGTCGCAGATGGCATGGACAAACACAGAAACACAAGACTAACACCCAAGACCCGAGAACAACCTTCATGCTCACCACACAAAATGTGCCCCGGCCGGAAATCGAACCCGGGACCCCTCGCTTCGAAGGCAGGGCTACTACCAACTAAGCCACGGAGCCGTCATACTTTCGCGTATATAATATTAGTATACTTTTAAAAGAATTTCTCGTTAAAAGTAATAAGATTATATGATGATTTTTAACTTCATTAAGCATTTTCAAAGAACGATATCACCTGTCGGAACTTGTATCAACAATAAAGACTTGAGCCCTCATTTCCAAGCACAGGTGCGTTCCGTGACTTTGATTGCGTTTTTACGACCCGAGAATCGAACCCGGACGCTTTGGATAAATAAACCGATTTTATGCGTTCCAACCGACCTTTACGATTGGAAATAAAAATTTGTACATTGTTGTGGATGGTATTTTTCTTTGTTGTAAAGTTATATATTTTTTTTTTTGTTATAGTTAGGATAACAAGCAAACGGCCCACCTGATGTTAAGTGGTTACCGCCGCCTATGGAAATGCAACTCCTGGGCTGCAGATGCGTTGCCTAACCTGAAGAAATTTCTCTTAAAAAGAACCATGTTATATCTTTGGACACGGACCATTTAAATCTAGACATTTGCCCCAGACTAAGAACTCATATAACAAATATGATTATTTGATGTAAATTAAGATGAAGTTCTTGTAATGACCATTTTATTCTTTGAAATGCAAATGTGTAACATGACTGTTTGAATTGTTTTCATCCCCTTACGAACCCTCTTATTTCAAAAAGTACCTAAACAATTTAGTTCAGGAACTACGATCCAAATTTCAGTAGTTGGTATCCCACACAATGTGGGTTTGTTCGCAAATTTCAATGTATTCATGTCTAATTACAGAACTTCGTTCAAGGACGCTTAGCTGTTTGTTTTAATCATCAGCTCCCGGCCTGGTCAGAAGTTGGATGGGTGGGCGTGCGATTTAAATTATATTGTGTATTTTTATTTAAATGCTTATTGTTTCAAGATATGAAGAATGCTTACATTTTTAAATTTAAAAGTGCATTCTTATGTGCTGAAGCATAGTCGTATTTTTATTTCTAACTTGCTTTGTATAACAAACACTGCTATGAGGGTTCATAAATGAAACCTGAAATTAAATAAATGATAGTGTAATCGCACTACTTCTATCAGAGCTGAGGTCGCGAAAGAATTCACCATAGAAACATTTTACAGTAGTTACAGCGTTCCTTATTGAGCCTGGAGTCAAAACACATTTTATTCTGAAGGCGCTAAAAATGAGTCATTTGATATTCCAAATCCAAACTCTTAACAATTGTTCGCAAAGTATTCATAAAACGTTCCACAATTACAAAACAATTTTTAATAAAATATATTTGTTTCTATTTTTCTGAGTGATATTAAAATGTAATTTCCACCGTCTCGGAACGCGCGGGTGGAATGGTCCAGCAACGTCGTACTTCGCTCGTAGCGTTGAAATGAAAGAAAACATGGTGGTGAGGTATTGGGTAGTTGCAGAACATTTTGAAGACAAGCTGGAGCTAAAAATTTTCTGCCATTTTGTGACGCTGTTTGAGACCGGTGCATTGCTTACTTTTAAATGTTCAAGACTCTCCGCCACATCGACAATCGGGACGTATTCCCGTCGTTTTAGATGATAATTTTCGTGCACTAAAAAATGCATAAACTAATGTCCATTGGTCATAACAAGATCAAGTATCGTTTGGAAATAATAGACGCACAAGTAACCATGTTTGTGAGTATATAACGTGTCACAGGAGCTCCCCAGGCACATTACATGCACTTCAATACTTCCATCCCCCATGTCTCGAGCTTAGAGGTGAAATTGTTCCATTACATTCCTATGGGACAACCTCAAGGAAGATCAAATCGGTGATTTCACGATCGGTTAACGATTGAGAAAGATATACAGCCTAATTGTAGAACCTGCTCTTTTTAAAGTCGCTTAAAATAGACATTTGACATTATTTTCTTCCCATTTCAGTAAGTAGGTGTATTTTGTTATTGGCGAGAGATAGATAATTGAAAATAATTACCACACGAATATTAAAAAATAAAGCGCAAGTACATTTAGAGCAAAAGATACGTGGACAAGAAAACTACTATTAAACTATATATTATTATATAATATTATAGTAGTATTTTTATTATCGTTTACTAGAGAATATTAAGATAATAACGACGTATAATTTAATAATATACCAAAAAAAGATAGTCTTCTGTGAATCAAGTATGCTTGCGTGTACCTTATCGTTTACATCCCACGCGTGGGACCCGCAAGCGTCATCTGTTCCTGCCTACTCCTTGTCCAACGAACGCTTTTCTTACCGACTTCACAATTAAGTACAATTCACTCTCAATTATCGAGAGTAGGCCGGTGTCCCTGCAGTGGGAACATTAGAGGCTGGCACGGGGGCGGGGGGGTTTGTTGACCCAAATAATGAAAACTAAAAATATTTTAACAGATATGTTATAAATCTTACCTTTCACCTGCACAATTTCATTGTTTGAAATATGTATCTATATGCTTCTTGCTTATTGTTCCCCCTGGAGGGTCGGATAGGGTTTGAACAAGCGCTAAACTTAGTTTTAAGAACTCACGCTCTTGTAGGTACTTATTTATTTAAAAAAATAAATTGACGTTTCCAGTTAATTTTTAAGTTATGCTTTCAGGGTGATCCCATAGAATTTTTACCAAAATTGGTTCAATAGTTTGGTTGTTAAATCAAAATAACTGGAAAAAATATGTCATCCAAACGAAATGGCGTATTTTGCTACTTTGAAAGTATAGAAGGCGGTTTTTTTTAATTCTTAAGTCAGTTCCTTGCGTTTATAACCTTTCTTCTAAATGAATCCAAAAGTCAACTGTTTAATCTCTCTAGTAATATACTTTAACTGCGGTTGTTTTCCCAAACCATTATTATCACAAAGGAACAAGGTCGAAAATCGATTGAGAAGCGATTCAAATCATGTCAGATAAAGGGACTAATATATTTCTAGAACACAAAAGAAACTCTATCTCCAAAGCGTACTGTTGAATTTGCAATAAATGGAAATTAAATCAGGCAGCAACAAATGGAGTGAAAATGAACCAAACGTGTCGGTGTTAAGATTGAGTTTCGTTCGTGTTCCGTGAGTAAACAGAGCTGAAACCGTAAATTTCGTTCGATAGGTATCGGCCGATAGTTATTTCGCATTTTACTGCTCTTTGCTACATTGCCTTGCTGTTATATTGGACAGATGTGTTTTTTGAGTTTGAAAGCTATCACTTTATCTTTGATTCTCCGTCTATTTTCCCGCCAAATTTTGAAGGTTCCTTTACAGCAAGTATATCTGAGCTACGAAAATAAATTGTTTCTGTGACTGTATCAAAATTTATGTTTGGGTATTCGTTGGGAATAGATTTTGTACATCATTTAAATATAAAAAAATTGGTATTCGTTAGGAATAGAATATTTAATACGACAAATAACCTTTGTTATTAGTTTTTGGTATTAGAAAGGAATAGATCGAAATCATTAAAATTGGCGCCTCTGACATTTTGTACAAACTTTTGCTCTGATGTTATTTAAACCAGGAACATTCAAGACTTTTTGTGTAACAAAAGTAGTTACTGCCACCCATAATTCCACCGGCACAACCTTCAACCGCAACACAGCAACGCGATTACCCCTGTACTTGGCGGCAGATTACCAGGTGTGGTAACATTACTTCTCCGGACAAACTTGGCGAAAATTCTGTTACTACTTTGGGTTGCTCCATTCCTACCGGGGGGACACGTGAAGGGACTGAAGATTTACCTATAGAAGAAAATAACATAAACCTCAATTTTATCACGAATTGGTCGCCTTACAATATTGTATAATTTGTATTTTGTAGTATGAAAATTGCAGAAATATTTTGACTATGACGGGTTTATTGTAGTTTTACGGACAAGTTGGATGCACGCCCGTCTGCATTTTATGACAATATCATTCTCGACAACATATTATTGTACAACATGCCGTCACAATGTCGGTGTTACTAACTTTGTGACCATCGTAATCAGACAAGACTATCAAAGACAGCAACCTCAATCTGCTGAGTGATTCACCCACACCCATATCGTATTATTTATTTAGCTGGCTTCCTAGCTTAGTTGGTAGTAGCCTTTTTATGTGACTGAACTGGACGAGCTGACAGCCCACCTGATGTTAAGTGGTCACTGCCGCTCATCAGCGATAGGACTCCGGTCCTCGTACTGAATTATGAGAAAACCCAAGTGGTGTCGCGTTGCGCCCGTCGCGTTAAGATTAACGCTTGTCATTTCACCAGCACCCATTCTCCCAAACACACTGCTGCAACAGGTACTTGTCGGATACAGATTACTTGTCGCTAAGTCCAGTAACTTCGTGGCAATCCATTAGGTAAAAAAAACCATCACAAAGAAGATATTATTATTTAAAATCGTAATTATCTACCTATTAGAAAAGAAAAGAAGAAAATACCATTTAACCACCACAAATAATCACTAATCTATACCAAAATATTAATAACAAACAATTTAAATAAGAAATACAATAGATACCGTTTGTCTTAACGGTATCCACCTCAGCAGGTGCTGGTTGATGTGAAACCAACGCTTTACTTCCGGCAGAGCCGCCGAGGGAAGTCACGGGCAAAACGCACGAACAAATACTATAATACATAATATTATTACGGTTCAAGAGCTTTGCAACGGTCAGCCAGACAAGCAATGTTATCTTAGTAATCATTTCATTTTGCTTCTATTCGTGTGAATAAGCGGCCAACTCTGGTGTCGGAGTTTTGAAGCCGTAGGCCTCTGACATGGCTTATGGGAACTGATATTTAACGTGTCCTAAGCATGCAAGCGCGCAATTTGATTATCATTAAGCGGTCTCCCATCCAGCTTATTTCCGGGGCCACCATAACTGTTTACCCACCTTAATTAAAATATTTAACCCAAATTATATTTATAATATGCCTTTTTGTAACGTTGGCTGGAAAAAAATATAATTTTCAGAATCTCATTTATTATGAACCCCATCAAATATCTGTGTATACAAACGAAATTATCATTTACGGGTAAGTAAATATTGTTATTGTATTAAATTTCAGTTGAGTTTACACAAAAACGACTCAGTAAGCAGTATTTTCACGCATAATTTTCATTACAATAATTTTGACATGAATCAAAATTATTAAAACGCACAGTTTATAAAATTTTATCAAAACCAACTGTAAATAACCAAGATTATTTAAACATTTCTTAATACCTTTATGAATATCAAATTAGCAATAGCCTTTAATTTTTAAAAGTTTTAAAGGGACAGGCCTAGCAAAAATATGTTTTCACCGTATGACGGGAATATTTCCTGATTGCCACCACTAGTGGCAATCGAGAACGAAAAACTTCTCCATTGCCACCACTGGTGGCGGCTGGGAATTTTTTCTCGGTTGCCACCAGTGGTGGCGGAGATGGTGGTGGCAACTGGGAATAGATCTTTGTTCTCACAAAATGAGACGGAAACAAATGCAAACCAGATTTCAAGCAAAATAGAATTGACTCAACCGGACCAGTTTAAAGCTAAAATCTTCCGCGCTGAAGACAGTTAAGCTTAAGCCTTCTTACAATAGCCAAACTTACTATTATCAGGAAACTGTTCAATTAACCGTATATTGCAAGAAGTTGCCAGTTTCCCGGTTAACCCGGGAACAACGGTTAACGGTATATAACCACAATTTTGCGGTAATAGACCCGTAAACTTATTTATAGTTTGCTTTAAAGTTTTCGATTTATAAGTTGCAATCTCATTTGGACGGAAAGTTATTATTGTACAAAGTACAGATTATGTTCAAATAATACAAAGGTGTGGTTGATGGTGGCGGGCGATGGTTGGATTAGGACTTCGCCTGAGGTATCTTATGTTACCAGATCATAAAGACATTGGTTTAAAGCAGTAGAACTTATGCCAAGTTTGTCCGGAGAAGTATTGCCGCCACACCTGGAATCTGCCGCTAAGCAGTAGTGCTCGCTTTACTGTGTTCCGGTGACAGGTTTGGGGACATCCTGTCTCGGGTGACGGACGCAGCAGGACAAATGCATCTCACTCTAAGACCCAAGTCTTATACTGAGTTGGATTACTGATGTCATGGGCGGGGGTTACCATTTACCATCAGGTAAGCCTTCAGCTCACTCCGTCACTTACTCGCATAAAAACTCGACTACAGATCATAGCTAAGTAGGGTTGGCAAAACAATCTTAACAATTAAGACTTGCAAAAAAAGTTTTCACGAGTATTTCAAAGGTTTCAAGAAACGTTCAGTTTAAATGCCTACAAAGCGGTCACCAATCCGATTACTGACCGGGCGGACACTTGCTTAAGTTAGATGATTTGTTACATCTAGGCAAACTTTCACGATCGCTTCGCTATATCAACCAATCCAGAAAAATAAGTGACACTGATTCTTAAAATAAAGTGTGCAATTTGGATTTGAACTCATGGCCCAATCGTGAGCTATCTCTGCGTCGATCCCCAGTGTACAATAAGAGACAAGGGAGTGAATTACTGAAGATATAATTTGGCTAGACTTTGACCTTCCAATTCTTCGATAATTGGGTATTGTCCCAAGACTCTGATGAGGGTTTTGAATGTTCTTTGTGATATATTGAGTTCTTTGTTCAAGTTTCTTGACCAATTTGTAGCTTGAAATGCTATAACTAATAAATAGAACTAAGTGTATAACTATAACTACAATAAGTAGAGTATATTCTGCTCCAACCATACCAGCCATTTTTAATACAGAAACATAGGTCTACTCTCGAAAATTAGAGTGAATAGGATAAACTGCAAGTACCACGGTAGCCTAATCCAGATAGGTAGATGCCACGTTTTTGAACACTTAACTCTAGGTCACGTCAGTTTCATCACAAAGTCAGCTACACTTTAGAACGTGGTATTGCGCAGAAAGACAAAGGGACTCTCTGATTAAAATTCGCCGTTCGCACCACTTTTTTTCGTTGACCACGATCTAAAATTGTGATATTTGATAATCGTTTTCAGATTGGTCTCATAGAAATTTAATCAATATCAGGTAAATAGTTTGGTTGTCAAATCAAAATAACTTGAAAAATTATGTCATCCTAGTAAACAAAATTGCGTATTTTGCTTTCCTGACTTTGTTCTTCGCCCGTTGTATTGTAGACCGATTTCGAAGTATCTTTTTTTAACGGATGTAAGCAGGAAATAAGAATGAAAGTACTGAAGTCGGTGTTTTCGATGTTAAATTCAGTCACTTGTATATGAATGATTCACTATCGCCGCTCGAGAGTGTACTTACAATGGAAACACGACGAAGGCGGGTACAAACGATAAGTACAACATAAATTAATGCGAAAAGTTTCTGCCAGCGACCCGGCGGTCCTTTCGATAATTCGGTATTGTCCCCAGATATTGGGCAAGTTTCTTGCGAAGTTCGTTGCGACTTTATTCTTGAGTTTCTCAACTATTTTTTGAGTTTTAAGGTGGAGGGGATTTAGGCGTTACAATGAGAAGTTACTTCTTTGTAATAAATACTCTCACGACACGCCTGAGTCAATCAAATATTAATTCCAATAGCCAACAACATAAATAAAATATAAAAATATCCAGTTATCATTTCGTAAATTATAGGGTTTCGCTATAAGTAGGGTACAATTTATTTATGTGTCTTTAAATAAAAATAATTTTGTTCCGAAATATTAGTAGACCTATGTCATTGTGCCCGTCACTCTGAGACGGGAATATAGTCTCATGCACCTGTACTGACACACACCCACACCCTTCCACCGGAACATAGTAATGCGAGCGCCGCTACTAGGCTGCGGATTATCAGGTATGTTGGCAGTACTTCTACGGACGAGCTTGGCTTACGTTCCGATGCTTTTAAAAGTTGCTCCTTACTACGCTACCCATGGGGTATTACCCCATTACCTTTTGGATACGGAACCTTACAAACTTCGATTCACTTATAGTTCCCTTTCATGAGGGTGTTTTTTTTTGTGCTTTTTTTTTCATTTTACTTTAAACAAAATATATTTTATAAGATTTTGATTCCACATCTTTAAACATTTACTTATCTTGCAAATATATTAGGTATTAATAGGGTTTTTGTTTCGCTTTAATAATGTATAAAGAAGTGTAAATCCTATTTTTAGTAACCATAATGTACCAAAGTACAATGGGAACTAAATAAAAACTATTATTGTTATGATTATTATTACTTGACAGTCGATGTCGAATGAAAAGTGACATTATCTTAGTCGAGATTAATGTGAGAATACGCCCGTTTTCTCAAACTGTCTCTTTTCCTCCGCCCTGTTATCGGAATATAGAAATTTCTTGTGAATAAGTTTCGAAGATCTTCTAATTTTCCAATAAGATTTATGGGGCAGGGTTTTTGTTGTCACCAGTCAGAGTTTTTGTGCGATAATGATTTTCTTGTCGTTTTTTGTACGACAAGAAAACCGTTATCACATGCTAACTTAATCTTTTTATTGAATAAAAAAGTTTTCAAAAACAGTGGTGGTTTTAACACTTTGGTACTATCTACGCTAAGAAAGAAACTACACCATATTGCAGTTATTTAAAGATGGTAACAACCACTTAATTTAACTTAATAACTCATTCCATCACTTAAGTTACATAAAGTACCTTCATTTTCATCGGATATGTCACAGAAAAATTGCGGGGAAGATGGATAAGAACCTATTCTATTTTTTTATACGTGGAATGTTGCGTTTCATGTACTTGTGATGTCACCCTTCCACCGGAACACAGCAATACAAGTGTATTACTGCTTGGCAGCAGATTACCAGGTGTGGCGGCAGTGCTTCTCCGGACGAACTTGGTACAAGTTCTATTGTTACTTTTAGTTGCTCTTTGGCATTACCCTGGAGGTACGTGTAGGAATACTAGAGAGTTCTCACCCATGGATGATTTGCGTTGTCAAACGGCGGTTCCTGGGAGAAGATTATAACTAGCAGAAGAATTACGTCATGACATAGATTAAATCGAAACCTCTAAACTCACCTCAGGATTTACCGTCGGTGGCATCACTATCTTCTTCTGCGGAGGAGACCGCAGCACCACGTTCTCGTCCCTGATGATGACCTGCGGCTCCATCGCAAGGAGCTTCTTCTTGCACTCCTGCATCTGGAGACACTCCTTGTCCTTCTTCGACAGAACTGACTCCGAGGACGCATGTTTGGACGATGACAGTGACGTATTCTTGCTTGACAGTTTGAAACTGTCAATGCTGGTCGTCATTTTTGAACTGTCTTTACCGTTGGACGCCATCTTGGATTTTAAAATGTTCACTGAGACATTTTGTTTTTTCACTGGGTTTTATGTTTTGCTTTTGTTTTGATCATTTTGAGATTGGTCAATTTGCCTACAACTTAGAATATTTATCTGACAATATATTGAGATTATATTTTTGACCGATAGCGTAAAAATAAAAATTTCAACAGCAAAACCTTATCGAAACACAAAGTTTCATCCAAACTCACTAACACACAAGTTAGTTACACGAAATATATATATATATATATACGAGAATTGCTCGTTTTAAGTAATGAGATATTCGCGCATTTAAGTGTTTTCAGGCACATTATATACTAAAGTGAAAATAAGTAATATTTATATTTACGTAAGTGTTAGTGTACAAACCCAGCGCGTAATCGATCACCTCATACAAGTGGGCGCGAGGGCTGTCACATTGCAAGTAATAATTATTCATAAAAATCATTAATTATTCCATTAAATGGCAGGAAATCACTAATCTCTTTCGGAAATCTGCTAGCTTTGCATCGTGGGTTTGAAATAATTTAGCGATGGCAGCTCTTGATTTCGAAATACATAGAAATATTAATGAACGTTTGAACGTTTAACGATTTGTCATTATATAATATTATTTGTGTGGATTAGATCTGATTTAATAATGTTGCGAGGGGATTGGTAGAACGGATATATTTCACGTAAGATTTTATGTAATTAATAATAATTAAAAAAATAAATATTCATGGACATATAAAGCGCCATTTATCTCGAAACTAAGTATAACTGGTACTATGGGAACCAAATAACTGATGTTTAGTTAAGTTAACTGGTACAGATAAACAATTTCATTTGGATAGTGTAATTTATATCTAATATAAATTTATAACAATCCTAATGTATAAAATACAAAAATTGTGTCTATATATATTATATATTTTGAAACCATCCAACCGATGTACCCCAAACCGGTTTTATTAAAAAGACAATAATGCGAAAACAATGCATGAGACACAAAATTTGTTTCTTTTTTATCGTAGTTGCACACGCCGCCGCACATTCGCTAATAGCATACAAGATATTTTCTACTAAATACTAACTATTTTCTTCTAATATGGAATTCTTAGTTATCAATTGGATAGTTAAGTTTTATTATTATATTATAATTAATAAATGATGTATTTCGTGGCATGCGGTAAATGTGGCAAGAGGAAGGGTGGGAAATGTCCGTTCTGAACCTTGTAAAATTAAATTCTTCACCTGAGGTTAATATAATAAATAAATATGACGTGTCGAATAATTGACGCGGAATATATATGTCTGGCAACCCTGCTCACCTGTCCCGGTATCCTTCAAGCGGTGATGTGTTTACCCACGTCCATCATCTGGGTAAGTAATGCGTTGCTAAAATTACGAGCGCATTTTAAAAGTAATGTTGTTGTAAATATTGAACGCCGGGTGGATTCGTAACGATGGATGAATCGGTTGTTCGTTTTATATTTGTGTTCAATGTCAAATATTGATCAGTAATTCTACTTTTTAATCTGCTGACGGAGTTTTTAATTGACTTAAAAAAAGGAGTTATGGTTTTCGTAAATATGTGATATTGTAAATATGTACAACTAAAGTTAAATAAAAACTCCCATGTAACGACGAATATTGTTTATTACATACATAGAATTTGAAAATAGCTTTAATTGTAAGTGACATAATATATTAACGGCATCTCCTTGTGAGAAACATATTGACGCAAGGAAGGCTTTGCTCGTAGAAAAACGTAGGCGTTAACAAGTAGCTTTTTATAATCTCATATCTCTTCTCATATCTATAATAATAATAATAATAATAATTTATTTTAGACCAATAAGTACACCGTATACACATTTATAATAGATGATTTTTTACATAAACGGCCTGTGTTGCTGTGTGATGATGGCGCGCAGGGCCTGCACTAAGTTCTAGACTTGTGTTGCAGGCGAAGCGTTACCTTCCGTAAAGTAGTGTTATATGGCCAGAACTGAGGCTTTTTGAGCATTATATTGTATATATACGTTGTGGAAGACCAACTAAATGTTACACAAAATTTATCAATATAATTATACATAATATAACTATAACTATAATATTATTTGAATTATTATTGAATGATTATTAATATTTATATAATCGTGCAAAATCATAAAATTATTGGGAACTTTCAAATAAGTGTGGAGTACAATACAGTTGTTGATGTACTTAAGAGTAATCTCTCTTAAGTACATCAACAACTTTAGAAAACAATATAGATATATGCTTAGTAAAATTCAGTGCTAAGTCTTCATAATTAGCAGCACAATGATCCATGGTCTGGTGTTTGAAGAACTGATATGATAAGAACCTTTTTGAGCGATTGATATCCGATTTCATTAACAGCTCTGCCTTGAAAAATGATGTTATATAGTTAAAAGAACATTTTCGTGATATACTTAAGTTATTTAAGTAACATAACGGTGCAATTGAACCCTCAGTGAAAACGAAATTATACCTAAGTGTATTTTATAATCGTATACAAAATTAGTTTTCATTATAGATATTACTTTGGTTAGCACAATATTATTGTTCTTCTGCTTAATTAATTCAGCTTAGGATCACAATTATTATTCACAGAACTCTTAATTTGAATCCTAAAGTCATGTATAAATTATAAATTAATAACCCTCCGGCCATGTGACCATGAAATTGACAATTCCAATAATTCCAATTCTTAAAATAATCCTACGATAAAACTCGATTACGACTCCTCCATTAAACATCCAATATCGAAGCAGCATTTAAAATGGCAAAGGGACCTTTGAATCTACTACGGGCTTAGTGAGAAGCGAGTGAGTTTATCTGAAAAGCGTACAGCTTGGCTAGCTTAGAGCTAGGCTGCGTACTAGGTAGAATTCTAGCTAACATTAAAGACAGACTGGTTTTAGAAAAAAATCTGATAAATGCAATTATTTGGCGTCCGCTGCGAAAAATATAACACATAAATATAAAAAATACTATTTTTATTATATAATACTCATTATAACTCAAATATTTCGCATCTATTTGTAAGTACTTAAAAAACTTTTCGTTCAAAAAAGTACGAGTAAAATCGAAAGATGGTGTTATTCGTATCCAATAAATAGGACCCATGGTTTTAAACAACAGTCATCAATATCCCTTCCAAAATAGTATTTAGAGATGGCCACGGTAAAAGCTTCACAGTTTTCACCAATTCATATCATACTATTATAGCTTTGATACAAAAAATACTAAATCAGTTTCCTCAAATAATCGCACCACCACTCAAATTCAAATGAAATTATTCTTAAGAGACTATTTGAAGGCTGTGGAAGTTGCGACATATTGGTCGAAATAAATTGTATTTGAGTTACTGACATGAAATATGAAGAAGATTTATTACCTTAGATCTCATGTATCGTTTTCATATGTCAAAATATATAAACACAAGTACACGTATTCGTGAGCATATACCGTGTCGCAGGAGCTCCTTAGGCACATTACATGCACACAAGTATGTTAAATTACAATCAGTTTTCATGTTTTAACTAGTCTTCTTGGTTAAATTTACGTCTGTTCCAACCCTAACCGAACAACCATTAAAATCACTACAACAAAAATCTACAGACAGATTGAGACATTGTGATGCAACAGACATATACTAAAAGTGCAAGTCAGATGCGGTTTTTAATCTCGAAATAGCTGCTTCGTTTCACACGAGTAGAACTCGTGGTAGAGAAACGGTATTAAAATTCGGTTTCCATACAGAGTATTGCTGGAAAAGAGAATTCCACTCCCATTGTGCGCGTCCACTTCCATACGTTATCGTACTGAATAGATACGGGTTTCGGATGAGAATTTCGGGTCGAGAGCATTTGAATACATGCCATTTCGATATTAAAAATATCGCTAAACATTTTTATTTAAAATACATTACTATTTGCTATTTGATGTTAGATAGATCAGGTCGCAAAAGATATTGTGAACACCAATCGTCGAATGCAACTTTATTCATTTGCTAGTGGAGGATTTAAGACGGATTGCTGTTTTTATGGGCGGTAGTACCCATCATAGCTAGTTTCGCCTGTTTAACGCGTAACTTTAATCACATAAAAACCAGTTATATGCGAATCAGAGTCGTGCGCTGAGATTTACGTACCACCGAATAATATTCTTATTATTTTATGGGATTTATTTAACTTTAACTGCTTTCAAAAAGGAGGAGGTTCTAAATTCATTTCCTCTAATTTTTTTCCTATGTTTGTTACACGATTTCTTCGCCAATAGTGGACGCATTTGGACGATTTTTTTTATTTGATAGGTTATACAACCCATCAACCCATCAGGTCCCCTGTCACTCTTTGAGGTGTTCAAATAAGTAATAAAAGTATTGATGTCCGTTTACTAGATTTTTAAACCGTTCAAGTTATTAAAAATGGGCATTTGATGTAATATGTCGTGCGTGTCCATTGTCATACGATTATGTTTCGTCCAACGTACGTGTCCCAACACGTTGATGTTGGTTTGCAAATGCTACTATTTGCATATGAACGTTGTTGATTGCGTTTCTTTGTTTGCTTTGAGGACTGATTGCAAATGTAGTATAACGACCGTGCGTTGCAAATTTTTAGTCTCCCACTAAAACTCAAAACTTAAACTCAAGTTTGCTTGTTGCTGTAGAATCAAGTATCGTTCGGACACGTGAAAGTTTATTCGAACAAGTAAACTTATTCGTGCGAATTTAATGTTTCACAGGAGCTCCTTATAAAAAAAAAAACCTACATTACTGCTTGTATTTTTATTGTGTATGGTTGCTTTTAATCTAGTTAGAAAGTTTTGTGAAAACTATCCCCGTCACCACATTATCAGAGATGTAGTACTCGCTTAGGGCGGGTGTGGGTAAAACTTTGTAATTGTTAGTTTCACTTTGGCTGTTGTTTGAAAAGGCAAATTCTCACCTTGTTATGACGACTTCCTAACTATGTGTGCGTAAAGGTATAATGTAATTATAAATAATTTTTTATGAGAACTTAACTACTTTTTTAATATTAAATAACTCCAAAATTGATAAGGCTAGACGCTTATACACATGAAAAATTATTAATACTTCTTAATATCAATGAGAAATTTTTAAATGACTTCAAAAAAAGGAGGTCTTAATTCGGCTGTATTTTTTGTATGTGCATCACGTGATGTCTTCGACAATTATGAACTGATTTGGATATTTATTTTACAATTGGCTGGCCTCATAGATCAGTAGGTAGAGCTACCTTCTGTGAGGTCGTGAGTTTGATTCCCACCCAGGACAAGCATTTGTGTGACGACGAATAAATGTTTGTTCTGTGTCTGGATGTTAATATGTATTGTAAGTATGTATTTACAAAAAAAAACTGTATAAGCATTCTATCAGCTATTTAATTTTCATAGTACAAGCTATGCTTAGTGGGTTGGGGTTAGATGGCGCTGTGCGAAATGTACACGATTATTATTATTTCACAGGATGTGCCTTCGAAATGATCGCGTATAAATTTCATGGGAAAATTTGTAAGATCGAAATATAAAATTATCTTGTTAAATTTAATAACAGATTAGCTTATAAACGATAGAGAAACTATATTTTTAATCTATAAAGCCACGCGCGGTTTTATCTTTGTATAGGAATTACCGGAGCGCTAAAGTTTGCCAAACAAATAATATCAAATTTGCGATATTATTTTTAACAATCTCTGTAAGTTATTTCACGATGAAGCAACTAATAATATTTTTAGTCAATATGTACTTAATTAAGATTTATCTATTATAGTTATTTTTACACGTAGTCGAACCTTTGGGTCACCTTAATTAATTCCTAATTAAGTTAGAACAGCTAATCAAATTAATTTAATTTAGTTAAGTAGTTTGATAAAATGAAATAGTATTTCGGCAGCTCAGAGGGAGAATCAATGGTTTGAAAAGTTTCATCAAATTCATTTTATTTAGTAATTAATAATTAAATAAATTAATTTAATTTAATTCAGATAAAGGAGTATTATAGTTATAACAAAAATCTATATTGCCTAATTAAAAATTTTCTTTATCGAAAACCGTATTAAATTTAATCATTTAGTATATTTACCAACTCAATAGTTGATTGTGCATAATTCTGCGTACATTTAAGATGCAAATTTTAACATACAAGCTATTTACTCCTAATTTTTCAATATATATTTGTGTCAACTACAGCTTTTAACCAATTTTTTTGGTCCATTATTTCATTTACAATTATTTACCTACACTACACTACACAGAATCCCAATTGTCACTGTCAAGAGACCACAATAATTACCATTACGCACTTTTTACAATACTATTTGATTATTAAAACGCAATTTGGTTTTCAACTAAGCTTTTCAGGGTCTACGCCTCGGTTCGTAGTAACGCGGTAACGGATCGCTCGGGTAACGCGGCCGCCCGTTACGAACAACGGCGCCTCACTGACGCCTCCCACCCTGGGCGCAGGGTGGAAGGGTAGCCACTTGACTGGACAATGTTCTGCGAATTATTATTTATAGATATGTCAAGTATGATCGAGAATATAATAAAACTATAGCGAGAGTTTAACGGCGTCACTAAGCGAGCATCACGTCTCATAAAAATATTATTGTTCACGACGTCATTTCCAAGGAATGTCATATAATAAATAAATAAATTATAAAAAATAGATGAATATATTGTATTAAATATTCTAATAATTGTATGTTGTGCAAAACGTTCCAAGTTTAATTAGAAATTTATTGTAATGTAATATTTTATGATCCATATTTACTAATTGATTGGACATCTGTGATTGTTGGATATTAATTATTGTGAAACGAATTATTGACATTTGCGAGTAACAGAGTATTTCCTTTGTATAAATGTTGATAATAACATTTAAATAAATAATACGTGCACACCATATTGATGGTATGGAAGACATCGTTAGGAAACGATGGCATGTCTTAGAACCAAAATTCGCAGACGTTTGGAATCTACCAATCCGGATTGAGCTTCCGTGGTACATCAAAGCCCATTCACTCTCAATTATCGGAAGTAGGCCGGTGTCCCTGCAGTGGGAACATTAGAGGCTGGTACGGTATAGTATAAAAGGCACTATATAAATGTCTAACACCTAAAACTGTACCTATATTCACGCAAATAAATAAATTCAGATACTGAATATTTCACACTGTTTGTCCAAAACTAAGCTAATCTAAAAGTTTTATATTCAATTCTAGTATTATTCTCTGCGTCTACGTCTGAATATAGATGGTGTTCAATTCACAACGACTTTTTATAATATTGTTAAGGTTTATCCCCCTATTTTGAGTCGAATTTTAACCAACTCAAAACAAGAGGAGGTCAGGTCAATGCACTGAAATCAATCATATTAGGCGAAGAACGCAAATCCATTGAACTCAAATCAAATATTGTATATATTCTCATAATTTTTTTTGTTGTTTCATTATTTCTTCGCCTAACATGCATTGATTTAGATGATACTTTTTTATTCGTTAGGAAGAAATTACACGTAGTAAAATAAGTGATCAAAATATTAAGTCAATTATTGTATTTAATAGCAACTATTAAGTGGATATCTCATACGTTTTAATAACAAACTCATCTCTTAATAAAATAGGGGATACTAAAATGGGCGCAGATTCATTGAATAGTTAAATAAATATCTGGCTGGTTCCATTAAACGGTGCCGCCACTGAATCAAAATGTTTTTAAAATGAACACTTTAGTCACGCTTAAGTGAATTTTAACGCGTTCGTTAAATTGATGATGCCCGTTCACAGCCGTGATCGAGAGCAGCCATTGTCACGTTTTTGAAAATATCCCACCCTGTCGCATTTCCAACCATTTAAAATAATTCGGGGAAATCGAAAGTCGGGTTTTTTCAATTAATAATTCCTGTATACAAGTAGCACCAGTGACGGAGAGGTTAGCGTGGTACAGACATATTAAGCGGAGGGATAAATGCTATATTGCAAAACGGGTTTTATGGATGTGGAAGGATATAAGACAAGAGGTAGGCCAAAGAAAAGATGGATGGATTGTGTGCAAGATGATATGAGTGAGAGAGGAGTGAGTACTGAGATCACGACTGACAGAGGGAAATGGAAGAAAAATACATGTTGTGCCGACCCTACTTAGTGTGGGATGATGATTTCTGATATATAATAATTGGAATCCAATACTACTATTAGACTGCCACAGCTCAGTAGGTACCGCTGCCTTCTGCGCGGTCAACACAGAAACACAAGAAAAATACCCAAGACCCAAGAACAAACTTCATGCTCACCGCACAAAGTGGAACCCCTCGCTTCGAAGGCAGGGCTACCAACTAAGCCACGGAGCCGTCTAAAAACAAACATCAGGACAAACATTTATGTGACTAGCTTAGATGGTTGTTCTGTCTGGGTGTTCATGTGTATATACAAAAACCAGTAGATACGATATAAGCATAGTATAAGTAATCTGTTACCCATAGTACAAGCTATGCTTATTTTGGGGATAATGTGCCCTGTGTGAAATGTCCATGAATGTTTATTTATTGACTAGTTGACAATTTAATAATCAGCTGTCAAAGATAATAGATAAGATTAACAGCTGATTCAGCAATAAAAAATAATGACGTTTACATACTTGGATTTTCGGCAAGTTACGTTAAAAGTTTAATACAGCTATTGAATAAGTGCAGATTAAAAAAAAACAGTTTAATGTCACATATATTTAGAACAAGCATGTCAGAATGTAAGAAATTAGATAAATAAACGTTTACACACTCATACCTCTGCACTAGGATTCCCTGTGTGCAGATGGCATGGACAAACACAGAAACACAAGACAAACACCCAAGACCCGAGAACAAACTTCATGCTCACCACACAAAGTGTGCCCCGGCCGGGAATCGAACCCGGGACCCCTCGCTTCGAAGGCAGGGCTACTACCAACTAAGCCACAGAGCCGTCAATGTCTTGTACTTTCAGTTTAGTTATTCTCGTCATACAAATATTCAGTTAGTGTGTTCAGTTGTGCAGTTCCAAGATTATGATGAGTCAGACTGAAGCTAAAGCCATTATAAGTTGGCTCGGTGCACGCTAGCGACGAGATGAACTGGGATGAACTTGCTGAATCAATATTCTATGTGGTGTAATGTTCGCCTCGGTAATATATAATTCCACGGCTCCGTCGGTCGGTTACCGTACCAGCCTCTAATGTTCCCACTGCAGGGACACCGGCCTACTCTCGATGATTGAGAGTGAACGGGCTCTGATCTACCACGGGAGCCCAATCCGGATTGGCAGATGCCACATGTCATCGAATTTTTGGTTCTAAGACATGCCGGTTTCCTCACGATGTTTTCCGTCACCGTTTTGAGAACGTGGTATTGCGCACATGAATTTTTCAAGTGAAAAAACTCATTGGTGCACCAGTGGGTTTGAACCAGCGACCTTCAGATTGAAAGTCGGCGTCTGTGCCCCTGGGCCACCACGCTCTCGTCGGTCGGTTGGTTGTTGTTATTTGCTACCGCGCTCGCTTTGAAGTTCGAGGGTTCGATTCCCGCCCAGGTTTGTCCATGCCACCTGCGTCAAAGGCAATCCTAGTGCAGGATTGCGCAGATTCAACAAATATTTTTTTGTTTTTATACCACTAAAGTGACGGGACGATCTGAAGGCCCACCTGATGTTAAGTGGTTACCTCCACACATAACAAGTTAACACGACTCAAGCCTCCCCGACCGTAGTATGGAAAGACCGAAGTCGCATCTTGCGCCCGTCACCCGAGACGGGAATGTAATGTCTCCTGTGATTTGCAGCATAAATGCGGTCTCCTTCTTCTTTATTATTATTCGTAAGTGGCCAACTCTAACGTCGGAGTTTTCAAGCCTCCCGAAGGCCTCCGACTTGTCTTTCGACTAGAATAAATGCGTAGTGTAGGCATTTATCTGTAGTTTGTAGCGGAGTGCACCTGGCGTGCTAATAGGCAGACTGAGTACGCCGACCAAAGTAAACAGGTTCGAACCCGTTTGTTTACCGCGGGGTAATACGCTCTCGTTCGCTTTAATCATCTGAATTTTTGACGCCATTCCGCGCGGTTCTGTGATGTGTTTATTCAATCGGTTTCATTTAAGTGCGTTTAATTATTAATAGATCGTTCTACTGGGTTTTGTTTTAGCGAATATACGCCCGTCGGTCGATATTGTTTTCGTGTGGTCAACTCTTTTGTCGGACTTTTCAAGCCGCTTGATGTTCTCCGACATTGCTTAACGACCAACTCAAACTGATTTATTCCTTACTAGCGACCCGCCCCGGCTTCGCACGGTGAGTAAAGCATCAGTATCGTATGAGAAACTACCCGTGCGAAGCCGGGGTGACTTGCTAGTGTATTACACATATAAACCTTCCTCTTGAATCACTCTATCTATAAAAAAAAAACTGCATCAAAATCCATTGCGTAGTTTTTAAGATTTAAGCATACATAGGGATATAGGGACAGAGAAAGCGACTTTGTTTTATACTATGTAGTGAAGATGTCAAGTACAATTTTACACACACAAGTCAACTATACACACAAATGTTTCATCTAGTCTTATTTGTTAAGTTTACGTCTGTTCCAACCCTAATCGAAATATGGGAAGCCCGTTGCGCTTGAACAAGATTCCAAGTCTCATGTATCTGATTGCACCGGCGTCCTCACCCTTCCACCGGAACCAGCGATGCGAGTGCAGCACTGCTTGGCGGCAGATTACCAGGTGTGGAGGCAGTACTTCTCCGGGCGAAATGTACACTGATACTTTTGGTTGCTAAAAGGATACGTGTAGTAAATTGAGGTAATGATGTCTGTTTGTTAGATTTTTTTAATTTACCACTTGGTTTTTTATTCACTTGTACCAGACATGTTCATATATTATACCAAATAGGCAAACATACAATAGATGGTGCTATCCAAACACAGAATGTTTCAAACTCTATTGAATGCCGACAATACAAGTTTCCTCATTGTATTCGCGCGGAGAGTCGGTTGTAGGGAATTTTACGAGCTTTGTTGCACAACTTTGTAGCGGTTTTGAGATTTCAAGTTCCAGTGGTTTTACTACTGAAATAATTTACTTTGAGAATCCTTTACGGTTTCGTGGCTTAGTTGGTAGCCCTGCCTTTGAAGCGAGGGGTCCCGGGTTCGATCCCCGGCCGGGGCACACTTTGCGTGGTGAGCATGAAGTTTGTTCTCGGGTCTTGGGTGTTTGTCTTGTGTTTCTGTGTTTGTCCATGCCATCTGCGACACAGGGAATCTTAGTGCAAACGAAACGGCTAGACCGATTTTGACGGGACTTCCATAGCTGATGTCAGAATGAGTAACTTGTTTTATATTATTTTAATACATTATTTTAGAAAAATAATTAGGGTTTCATTTTCAAAATAATTGTTCAATTCCACGCTGGAAACGGCCAGTAGTAAGTAAAAGTTACTAAGAATGACATATAATAGTTATAATAACTATGATATGTCATACTAAGTGAGGTACGTACTCTCGCCCACTTTGTATGCAAATGAATGCATGAAATTACATTTTTATACAACAAGCGAGAGCGCAATTTAACCAAGTCTTTTTATCTAACAGAAAATATGGGATCCTTAATGAATACTAAATATTATGATTTTTAATATTTTAATTAAGTCACGAGGTACTTTCATTGTCAAATGTGCAATGTAACTACCTCGTCACTAATTAATATATTTTCAAAAACTTTTGAATCGATAGCCTCATTCGAAGTCGGTTTAAAAGTAAATTTGCTTGTATGAAACGGTTTCATGCCTAAACCGCTGAATTGATTATGATGAATTTTGATATAGAGTTAGATGGGACTCTGGAGACGGCTATGGGTTACTTTTTATTGCTAATGCTTATAAGGGTTGGGCAGACGGGAGGGGTAAATTTTGTATGAAACAACCGGAATTGGTGGACAAAATAATGTCAGGTAAAATGTTACAGATATTTAAAACCACAATGCCATATTATATGCTTTTTTTTTTATGTGTATGATGAGGCACACAAGCTAACGGCCCACCTGATGGTAACCGTCGCCTATAGACGCTAGTAACACTTAAGGTGTTGCCAACGCGGTGCCTATCAGCTAAAAATCTCTTCACATTCTTTTTAAATGTATTCATATTGATCCCCATTGGAAACACCTCCAACGGAAGCTCATTCCATATTTTGCAGGTACGTGGTAGGCGTTAATCTTGTCATTAAGATATTAATTAATGTTACAGCATGCCTTGTCTATGAGAAATGTAAATAGATTTCTTTTGAAACAATAATGGTCCTCAGTGTCCATTATGTCACAAGGCAGTTGTTCTCGGGTCTTGGTCGTTATGTTTCTGTTATGTTTATGCTGCGAAACGGTACACAAAACTCGAAAATACTTTTGACCTGACCTATTATTATAGGATTCAATAAGGGCAAGTATAAATAAGGTTTTATGGATCAACACCCTCTACAAACCTCCATCGGTTTCCGTTCTTGCTATTTGGCGAAACGGAAACAGATAGCGGTTTGTCCTGTCCGCCTGTCCGTCGTATATAAGTATATTTACACATACATAATGTGTATAAAAAAATGTGAAAGTTTGTTATAAAATGTAGTAATGGTGTAGTTGAACAAATGAATGGTACCATTATTTTTTTATTTTTACACACTCGTACCCCTGCTCTAGGATTCCCTGTAATAATGGAAAATCACAGAAAGGAAAAATAATCACCCAACATCAGAAAAGAAGAAAACTTTATATTCACGACACAAATTGTACCGGCCGGGAATCGAACCCGAAACCCCGCGCTTCGAAGGCAGGGCTACTACCAACTAACCTACAGAGCTGTCAAACTATATATGTATTAGAGGTACAATAGAAACACTCAAGTCTCAAGAATAAACTTAATGCTAATCGTTGGTACAGAGCTTCGGAAGCTGGGAACAGACCCGGCAAACAGCGCAGATGGCAAATTAGATCGGGATGTGAACAACAGAATAAATGCGAGATCGATGTAATGGCGATAGGTCTCAGGAGTTGTGTGAACTGAACTTAAACAGTTTCAAATATGAATGAGGAAGGATATAAGACAAGAGGTAGGCCAAAGAAAAGATGGATGGATTGTGTGAAAGATGATATGAGTGAGAGAGGAGTGAGTACTGAGATGACGTCTGACAGAGGGGAATGGAAGAAAAATACACTTAGTGTGGAATGAAGGCAGGTAGGTGGTGGTGTACAGACAAACAATACCGGCAAACAATAATTTATTGTATGGCATAACAATTCAATACTTCATTGACTCTAGATTAAGTCTCAAGTAACTTTTAAGTGATTTAATAATTAAATAAAACGATTTCATCCCTTACTTTATACCCTCTCACAGAGTATAACTATGTCAAATAAAAAGACAATTGGTAAATTTATCACGCCACAAACAAACAAAAAACATTAGTCGAATTGATGATCTCATCTTTTACGAAGTCGGTTGAAATTAGCGGAGACTTAAGCTGTTCTGTTGTTGCACCGTTGGCTTGTAATTTATTGTGTCATTTAATTTCTGAGCCGTGGCCTTTTATTTCAGGGTTCGCTAACTCGCAGACTCTTAGGTAAAGGTATTACTACAGTGAGAGCGGAAAGCGATTTCAGTGACCAGTTTCTTAGAAATGACCCACGTATTCCTGTCACGTCAACTGTCATGATGCTTACTATACCAGCATCTAATGAACATTGCTAATCGCGAGAAGCGAGTACTGCTAGTAGTAAGAGTAGGAGGTACCTAAGCTTTAGACGAAATACAACATTTATACACTCAACGCGATATTAATCTATAGACACAAATAAACATTCGTGAGCATATAACGTTTCACAGGATCTCCTTAGGCACGTTACATACACATAGATGTGACAAATTACAGCCCGTTAATGGTTTAATTGTCTACCTTAAGAGTCAAGACCTAGATGTCTCATGTCTTCAAGTTTTTGGTTATAAGATATTTCAGTTGTTTAACCATGTTACCTTAGTCGGGTTGAGATAGTAAATAAATTTTAATTACAATGTTGTAGATTAAAAATTTGTAATCGTCTTGAAGTTCTTTTCGGCCCCTGGATAATGATCAAAACAATAAGATACATAATAGGATTAAAACAGAAATGGAGATAGAACAATAGAAATCAAACAATAGAATCGATACCTATCTCATCTCTCTACGAAGCTTTGTTAAAGAGCGTTGACTCAAGATTTCCCTCATCCAAGGCACCTTCAGACCTGACTTTACTATCCACTTTTTTGTCCAACGGAGATATGTATTTAATTATTATTATTTGACAATGCCCCTATACAGCAGCTATAGTTAACATTTTACCTATTCAATTTAATTATTATGACATTTAAAATTATATTATTGTAAACTTATTGTTAAAACATGTGATTTGTCTTGTCTGTTTCTAGTTTTTTTATTTCTTGTTATTTTGTAGGCTATGTAAGCCATCATTTTTGACAAAACCTAGTGTTCGGTAGTGTTCCTAAGGCCGAATAAATGAGTATCAGTACATGTATGAGTATATGCAACAGAGATATAGAGAATCGCTTTAAGTTTACAGAAGCACCAAACCCAACGGATTAGAATTCGCTTTCGTCTCCACTTAGGATTACGTTCCGGATTAAATGATCAAACGCGAATTTGACATCATTGCTTCTTTCTAATGCCATCAGGAGAGATTTGGATTACTCAGTACCTACTTACTCCCACATTACTGTGTACACGCGAGACTTCCCATTTTCTATCTCTATTTCCCTTATCTATTCGGTGAAAGGTATTTGTATTTTTCCATTTTCAGTACTTATTTGAAGGTTAAAGGCGATATAAATATATTATTAAAGTAAAGTAAATTATGGACATATTTTCTTGAATGGTAAAAATGAACATCAGGCGAAAACCAGTCTGATTAAACTAAAATCAAAAATTTTAAAAGTGTGAGTTAATGCGAATACACGATTATTTGTGTTGCGTTCTACGCGAAATGCAGCCAGTGTTCTCAGCACCCTGCCCCACAACCAATTTTTTTTGTGTAGCCTAATTTTACTTTCTATTTGTTAAATTTATAGAATTACTAATTCAATAAATTTAGGCTTTGCCTCATCGCACTTTAAAATGCGATAATGAAATTGTTTGATAATAATAATAAAACATTATACCTGCTTTAGCTAGCTCCATCTTTTGGTGACATCCAGAACCAATATGATAATAAAAGAAAATGTTTAACAAAACATTTGCCTACTAGCGACATCTAGGTGAAACTACTATATAGGGTGAAAACCTTTCAGTCGTGTGGTGCTCATGTTCCTAAATGATAACGGAGATTGTATTGGTTCAAAGCTTTTTCACTAGATGTCTCTGTAACAAAGTTTGCTCGCTGGTTCAGATGCGTAACCGTAAAGTTGCAATATGAATAATGTAGATGGCGCTACATGTTTGAAAATGTAGCGTGCTACGGACGCTACGATACTTAACAATAACTTCTACGAAACGCCGTGTGCTTATTAAGTTCAGGGTACGAAGAGTCTGACATGATATTGTAGGTAAAAGCCCAGAAAAAATTGCATTATGAGAAATGTAGATGGCGCTACGTGTTGGAAAATGTAGCTTGCTACGGATACTACGGCGCTACGATATTTTGCTATAACTCGTACGGAACGCGGCTAAATGGGATGTCCGGTACAAGCGTAAAAGATTGATGACTGCATTTAGAATATATTTACACATTTCGGGTGAAAGTATTTGCGTGTGCCTACTTATTTATTTCGGTGTTATACGGTATGTTAAAGTTGATATTCAAACCAATTCTAATGAATAATATTTTAAATAACTTTACTAGGGTTCCGTACATCCAATTGAGTTTTGAATATGTTGGGATATATACAATAATAGCACATATTCTGTGAAAATTTCAGCCCGTGTACTGTCTACATAGATTTCAAAAAATAGGTACAGTAATATTATCCTCGTAAAATATGTAACCGTTACCAAGATACCCCACCTTACCCAAATATTTATTTTCCCGGTATCATACTCTCAACCTGACGTCATCATCCCCTCAATTTGTTCAAACCACGTAACATCCCCGGAGGCTAACCCTATTTGTCTATCTACCCTTACAGTGTACGAGTTATTTTTTTATTCTATTTTATCTCCTCAGAGGATACAGCTTGTTGCCACAGCGAAATTGACGGTTTCCTTTAGAAATAGATAAAAAAACCGCGTCTATCTTTATTAGCACACGGACTAATAAAGATTTAATTAGATTAACAGAGAGAGGCTAGCAAGTGTTCGTATCAGTTTATAATGTTCCTACTGCACACTCTCTGTAGGGACACCGGCCTACTCTCAAAAATTGAGAGTGAATGGGGTTTCCAATCCGGATTGGTAGATGTCACATATCTTGGGATATTTGGTTCTAAGACATGCTGGTTTCCTCGCGATGTTTTCCTTCACCGTTTTGAGAGAGCAGAACTGGTTGACCATGCAGCGGTGGCTAGCTATGGTCAACCAGTGAATAAAGCTATTTTATAAAGCTCAGAGTATTTTATAATAAGTAGCTATCGTTTAACAAAATTGAATGATTCTAAATGACAACAAAGAGATCCGAATGTCTAACAAAATGTTTCATAGACATTGATTTATTTATATTCGAAGCAGAATCTTTGTTCTCTCGAGATTGGTATAATAAAGTTTTATTATAACGGGATTGTGTATTTTATGATAAGCAGATGCCAAACATTCCGCTTCGTTATCAATTTTGCTCCAAAGTTTTAACAATAACGTTGTTCTATGAAAGTAGTATTGTACATGTTATTGATATAATTAAAAAATATATACTGCTATCTGTTATGTTTTTGTGGCGGCTTCACCTGCCCGAATAACTATCTAACATATTAGTACAACACCTGTACAACAGATGGCGCTGTAACACTATTCCTACATCGTGCAAGTGATGCATTCGGGCAATTTGAGCATACATAGAACCTCCCGACTTCACCTGTCGGACCGCACCCCCAGGTACTACACGTACTTGGTGGAAGATATCCCCTTTTAAAGAGAAATCAGGGTGTTTTTCAAACTGTTAATGATATTTCAGCTGACCTTGCCACCCTCAAATATTCCCTCTGTAAGGCTACCAACCTACTCTCGACAAACGATTAGATTACCACAAGTTCTTATTAAAAACATCTATTGAATCCAAGGTACGAAGCGACGGTCAACGGCATGACGCTCCCTTATGCCGTGACGGCATGCCGTTTCATTCTGCCGTGCGTCCCGTGACGGCCTACTTTTAAATCTATATTAGTGTCTTTGAGAACTACGAGGATTCAGAGATCCATTCAAAATGTCGAGGAAATTTATGAGCATTAAGGTTTGTGTACTCATTTATAGACATAGTTAAGTACCATTATCGGGGTCGAAGGTTAATCTAGACTCATCTGTCGAAAAACCGAACAATATGCTCGTTCTATTGAGAAAATGAAGAAAATATTTTGGCTGGAGATTTACTAGCGTAACTAACATAAACTCTACTCGATTCTAGAATATTTATGACATAGAAACTGATTATCCAAAAATCCGACTCTTTGAGTTTTATTTTACGTACCTTATGAATACGACAGAATGGGCTAATGGCTTATTTCTACTGCCAAGCAGTGGTGCACCTGCATTGCTGTGTTCCGGTGGAAGGGTGCGGGTGCCGGTGAAATAACATGCCGTGAAATAACCCTAATTATATTTCATAAAAGTATCCTAAGTACTCCTTTTATTATCAGCTTTCTGACAGTGAAAGTCTCGTGAAAATTAGCCGTAATAAGCAAACAGAAAAAAATGTTAGAAATTGTTCCTTTGTTATAGGTAATAAGCTGTTATTTTGACATTACAAACAGACACTTCAATTTTAAGTATAGATATCACAGGTATTTACATTTCCCCATAGCTATTTACACCGCCGACCAATCTAGCTTACTTTAAAATTCCTCTCCATCCAAAGGTTGCCTGGAAGAGATCGCTTCTTAGCGATAAGGCCGCCCATTGTACATTAACTTGTCTTCAAGTAAGTTATTTATATTTGTTCATAAAGTGTGGTGTACAATAAAGTATTTTTGTATTGTATTGTATTGTATTTCAGAGTATTTGAAAACCTTTACATATTTATACAATTTGAAGGGTGGGCGCAGATATTTTTTGTGATACTTTTAGCTTATTTTGTTTGAATTTTCTATTCACATCGTATCGGCCGTCTCTAAAGAAATCCGTGCCGGTTGGCTCGGGACGAAGAGGGAATAAAAACTAAGTTATAAAATCTTTCATGGCTGAAAATTATGAATCCTTGTTCTATATAATAAATTATTCATGAATTTAAATTATTCATTAATGCGAAAGTAAGCGATGAAACTACAGGCGTGGTTGGCATCTCGAGGCTAAACAAGCGATTTGTTTATTGAGGGGTTAATGTCAACTTACATTTAATACATCTACAAAATTATCACGGGGGACTATGTTATACACATCCGTAGGTGAGTACCCTCAGAGTCCCCCGGGTGGTGCGAAAGGAGCAACCCAAAGTATCAGTAGAACAACAACAACAACGACGTAAACACGCTCATACCTCTGCACTAGGATTCCCTGTGTCGCAGATGGCATGGACAAACACAGAAAGACAAGACAAACACCCAAGACCCGAGAACAAACTTCATGCTCACCACACAAAGTGTGCCCCGGCCGGGAATCGAACCCGGGACCTCTCGCTTCGAAGGCAGGGCTACTACCAACTAAGCCACGGAGCTTGTGTCAAGTTCGTCTGGAGAAATACCTGGTAATCCAAGCAGTGTTACTGTTACTGTGTTCCGGTGGAAGGGTGTAGGTGCCGGTGAAATCACATGTGCATGAGACGTTACATCGCCGTCTCGGGTGACAAGCACAACGGAGTGCGACTTGGGTCTTCTCATACTTCGGTCGGGGAGGATTTAAGTCGTTTTAAGTACTTAATGGAGTGAAACGTTTATTAATTACTGGAGTAAATAAACACGGAAAATCGTCAGGAATTGACAAGTCTCTTTACAAATAAATTATTTCCTTTTGTGCTTTCTTTCTAAAACAACAGTTAAAATATTCTCAAAAACTAATTACGTGAACCTCGGAGGAAATTATTAAAATCTTAACAGTCGGGAATTACAAAATAATTAATTAATTGTACGATGCCAATGGCGTTCTGACGAATTTCTTTTGATGTTAATAAATTAAGTTATTATAATTAAGTTATCTCCGCAGAACATTGGCCGGGACTACCGGCCATTGTTTTGTTTTGTACCCTTTAATCCTTGAGATCTCATTGCCGTTCAATTAATGAAAAAAGCTATTCAATACCGAAACAACAAACTAACTGATTTAGAAATTGAATTAACCGATTTCAATATTTTCGTGCCCTATTTCTCGCTTTATGGTGGATTTTTCCATTAAAAACCTATGGGAGCTATTGTACATCAAGTTGTTATAGTAAATAAATAAATAAATAAAGTTTGGGGGGACCAGTTGCTCGCGCCCGTAGGTGAGAAACCCTTTAGTTTCCCTACACCTCTGGGTGATGCCGAAGGAGCAACGAAAGGTAGCAGTGGAACTACTGCTAAGTTCATCTGAAGTAGTACTGCCTTCACACCTGGTAATCAGCTGCCAATCATTAGTGCACTTTTATTGCGGAGTTCCGGTGGAAGGATATGGGTGCCGGTGAAATCACATTCGCATCAGACGTAACACAAGTTCTACTTCTACTTGTTGTTGCTCCCACCCAGGGGGTACGTGTAGGGATACCGACGCGAGCAACTAGACCCCCCAAACCATGGTCCATGTTGAGTTTTAGCCGCGGGGCGTAACCAGTACACCAAAACGACATAAAATGTTATGAGAACGCATTATAATAAATTAGAATACATATATTTAAGAGAATTTGAAAGATAAAAGATAACCCTCAAGTTTTTCAGTTTATTTCCACTCAACGCGATGGCTCCGGTGGCTGAAAACATTTTATGTAAAGTAGGTAATTTGGTAAGCTACTTCGCTTGATTAAGAAATTAGAATAGTAAATAGAAATGGATCGAATAATTTGGTTATCGAGATACTCATTTTCAACCCCCGAAAAAGAGGGGTGTTATAAGTTTGTAGTGTGTATGTGTGTCTGTCTGTGGCATCGTAGCTTCCGAACGAATGGTCCGATTTTGATGTGGATTTCTCTGTTTTACATAAATAAATAAACGTTTACGTGTGTAAACGCAGTGCAGAGGTATGAGTGTTCATACCTCTGCACTAGGATAACTTGTATCGCAAATGGCATGGACAAACACAGAAACACAAGACAAACGTCCAAGAGCCGAGAACAAACTTCATGCTCACCGCACAAAGTTTGCCCCGGCCGGGATTCAATCTCAGAACCCGCTTCAAAGGCAGGGCTACTACTAACTAAGCCACGGGGCCGTTATCTGGCGTAGTAAAGACGTTTCTATTCATGAAGATCTGTTCAAGCGTCTGAAGATCATCAGCTCATCACCATTCACCAAGTCGGGAATTCACAATTTGCATAAAATAAACTTAAAAAGTATTTTAACAAGCTACAAAACAAGATGAGAAAAATAGAAGCTTTTCAATTAACGTAAATGTTTGTTACGCGATGTTTTCGTCAAGTAAAAACTGAATTTGATGACTATTTTTTATTTGATGCTAGCTGTTCCCCGCGTGGAAGTTAATATGTGTTTGCGAAGAATCCTAATTCTTTTTTGTTTTCTAAAATAATAAGTAGGTAGGTACCTAAGTTACTCCCTATAACATCAGCTATCTAATGAACATCAGTCCAGCCATTTCGAAAATTAGCCGGAACAAATAGACTAACAAAATACTTACGAAGTATTTTTTTTAATACATAAGTACATATTAACACCCAGAAAATGAACAAACATTTATGAAACACAAACAGCTTGTCCTGGGTGAGAATCGAACTCATGACTGCGCAGAACTCATCGCAAAAGACAGAGCTACTACCAACTAAGCTATAAGGTCATCTATGCTTCTTCTTCAGACTTGACATCGGGTAGGCCTTCAGCTCGTTTCATACCTTATATCGCACTACCGGATACCCGGCGTCTGCCACTACGCTAAAAAAAGAAATTCATTTTGTGCCTAATGCAATGTTTTAGTGGTCGAAACCCATCTTCGTATTGCTTTTCTAATGAAACCGGTTTGGGGCACGGTTGGATGGTTTCAAAGTATAATGGACATAGGTAGGAACAATTTTTGTGCTTTATATATTGGGATAAAAATGCTCTTTATTGCCGACAATAACAACCAGACTAGTGCACCGAATGTATAGTCTGTGTCTCTGTCACTAAAATATTCACTGAGTCTCTCACAACATTTGAATCCAACAAAATCGACGGAATCTTCGGAAGTGGTTCCAAATCCATCTAACTTTTTCCATTACTGCGCGGGACATCCATCAGACGGACGGACGGATGGCTCACAGTTAACATAGGCAATGTACGGGGTTCGTTTCCTGGGGTTAGTATTATTGTATGTGTAAGAGCGTGGTGGCCCACGGGCACACGCCGACTTTCAATCTGAAGGTCTCTGGATCAAACTCAAACTTGCACCAATGAGATTTTCACTTGAAAAATGTATGTGCGCAATGCTACGTTCTCGGAACGGTGAACGAAAACATCGTTAGGAAACTGGCATGCCTTTGCACCAAAAATTCAAAGACATGTGACATCTACCAATCCGGATTGGGCTCCCGTGGTAGATCAAAGCCCATTCACTCTCAATTATCGAGAGTAGGCCGGTGTCCCTGCAGCGGGAACATTAGAGGCTGGTACGGTAGGGGTTCAAACGGCCTCCCGTGTACGTACGGAACTTGTACCCGTATCTTGGCTTCACCGTGGCTATACGCTTTCCTATTGCACCACCGGGCAGTTCACGTTCGAGCAAAAGTGGAATGGATTGAGTTAGCCAATTACGTAGAAGCATAGATAATTGATAAAAAGTAATGGTAAAGCCGCGGGGCGCAGCTAGTATCTAAATAAAACTAAGCTGTAATATTTCTTGTAACTGAATAAAAGCAACGAGTCCCGGCGACTTTTGTTACGTTACTTTGTTTGTAGAATGTCTGCGTGGAAGACACGTGCCATATAAAAATACAGAAGAATAAAAACTTTAGTTTATCTTGTTTCCTTGAGGATATAAAAGCGCCCGTAGTTCTGTGAAAGCTAAGTCTACAACTTTAGATTATTCGTTACTGGTTTACTGAGAACACGTGGAGGACAATCGTAAAGACACATCTTGATGAATGAACGAATGAATATCAAACTCTTCGATAAAAACATATTCAATAAATTTAAAACCATATATATAATTCCTAACTAATATTATAATTGCCAAAATGAGTTTACTTGTATGTTTTTTGTCACGCTTTCACGCCTAAATCGTTGATCTGGTTTTAAAAATTCTCTCACCAATGGAAAGCTTCATTATCAGCAAGTAACATAGGCTGTATTTTATCCCCCTATTCCCACGGGAACGGAAACTACGCGGGTAACACCGCGGGGCGCACCTAGTAATATTTTAAATGCGAAAGTGAGTTCGTTTGTTTTTTACGCTTTCACGCCTCAACTACTGAACCGATCATCATGATATTTTGCTTACCCGTTGTCAATATAACAGAAAAGGACGTAGGGTACTTTTCATCCCGCAAAAATGTGAGATTTCTACGGGATTTTGGTCTTCTTAGTTTCATTTTCGTTTAGTTCGTTACATAATTTACCCTAGATAGCGCTGTTATATTTTATAGTTTAGTTCGTAATTTCTCACTAGATGGCGCTATATGGTAAATGCACCTCAATTAAATTTGGTAAAAATATTAACGTGAGCGAAGCCGCGGGTAAAAGCTAGTGTATAACAAAATAATTAACAAAAACACGCAACCCAAAACAGAGGTCACAATCGGCGGCATAAATGTTTGTGTCTGGGTGTTAGTATGTATGTACAAAAAAATTGTTCCCATAGCACAGGTTATGCTTAGATTGAGCCTAGATGAGGCTGTGTGAAATGTCCATGAATATTTATTTATTTGTTTATATCACAAGCCCATAATTTCACTTGCAATTTCATGTTAAACTGTTACGAATACCCATAACAACAGCAATGCGACTTGTCTTTTATAAAAATACTAGCTGCGCCCCGCGGTTTCACCCGCATAGTTCCCGTTCCCGTGGAGAATACGGGAATAAATTGATTTTATTTTTTTCGTTAATTTTCCAATGTTTTAATAGTTATTCTGCTATTCGGGACGGAAACAAATCCAACAAATCAAAAACCATGGCAATCGGTCCAGCCGTTCTCGAGTTATAAGTGTTGTAACAAACACGACTTTCTTTTATATATATAGATTTCTTACAAATATCAAATAGTCATCCATACGTCATTACATAGCTGTCATTATACGTCAATTTTGTTATTCCAAGTCTGATTCTTTTTTGTTATACCACGTTTTATAGTGACTGACGTTACATGTCAAGTCACACGGGAATGATGTCGAACGGGATAAAAAGTATCCTATGTCCTTCTCCTGGCTCTAAACTACCTCCCTGCCAATTTTCAGCTAAATCGGTTCAGCCGTTCTTGAGTTATAAGTGAAGTAACTAACACGACTTTCTTTTATATATATAGATATAAAACATGCAAGAACTTGTTCTATCACGTCTGAGGACGGGTTCATTCGGCCAATGTTAACAAGCACTCCTTAGGGATCGACCGAGTTACTGAAGCGATGCTGTATGAAGCGGGAGCGGGAGCGGGAGCGGGAGCGGGAGCGGGAGCGGGAACTTTTTAAAAGAACTAGTTCTCGTATTTCTGCAGGTTTCTAAACATTAAACGTTTAGAGTCTGTGGTAAAAACTGTGGCAGACTACACTGCAGATGTTTATATACAGAGGTGTCGGTAACGGTAACGGTAACACTGTCGCGAGTTCAAAGGATTTTTCCCATCTCAAAAAATGCCCAAGGCACCCAAATAAAGAAATTTTCACTTAAAAAAAAACCATGGCTTTAAGATAATGCATGGGCCCATACATTCTCTTACTTATAGCAAAGTGTTGATTCCAGAATAAATTACTAGAGATATGAAGGCCTCTTGACCTTTGAGCAGAATTTTAATGGGATATTATTAAATAATTTGATTAATGGAAGAGATTTCGTGTCAATTTTGGATATAATGTTATTGCAGCCGACAATAATAACTTGTGTCCTGGTTTATTTGGAGACCAAAGATCTGAGTCCATCTGTATAGTTACATTGCTCGCGTCCGTAGGTGAGTCCCCCACCCTCAGAATCCCTACACGTGTCCCCCGGGTGGTGCGAAAGGAGCAACCTAACGTAACAGTAGAACTTGTGCCGAGTTCTTCCGGATAAGCATCGGTGCACTCGCATTGCTGCGTTCCGATGGAAGGGTATGGGTGCCGGTGAAATCACAGGCGCAGGCGTTACACCCCCGACTCGGGTGACGGGCGCAACGTGATGCGACTTGGGTCTTCTGATACTTACGTCGGGGAGGTTCTAAGTCGTCTTATTATTGTCTAAGACAGCTCGTTCCGTCACTTACATCGTAAAAAAAACGAATTTTATATCCGCTTCCGCCTCTCACCTACAAGTAGCCTTAAGATAAAGCACTAAACGAAGGCCAGCGTCTAACCCTAGGTTTCATCTTAGAGCTATAAACCAAACGAGTAGGGTTAGCTCGGTATAACAGAGTTAGACTATAGAGTGTTTTGCCTTGAAATAAAAACAGTTATTTATGTTTGGACCGACACGTGAAGAAAAAGGTTAGATGGATTTTATCCTTTCAAAATACGACTTAGGATCTTTCTTTGCGGATTTTGAAAAGCCCCAAGTCGCTTTACTTTATGGATATCTAAATATGAACGATATAATATAAGGTAGTACAATGGGCGGCCTTATCGCTAAAATCGATCTCTTCCACCTTTGGACGGAAGAGAAAAATAGAAGGTGCATGTTGGTGTGTATATATGCGTGGGTAGTTGTGGTAAGTAAGTTAATGACAATACCGGTGGAACTGTCACACTAGCTTACCAGCTCAGTTCAGTTTAGTGCCCTCCGAAGCACGGAAACAAGCGCTCGGATTCAGCGTCACTAAACGGTCCATCTTCTGACCGGGCGAAGAGCTGCTTAACTTATAAGCTGAGTAAGTCACTAATATGATGAAACGTCACGTTTTAGGGTCTAAGGGTCGCAGAGGGGTAAACCAGTTGCATAAATAAAGGGTCTTGAAATGATATCGCTGTTATCTCATAGGTGTTCGAATTTAATACTAAATTCTCCCAAACTATCACGTATTCTACTATCGTATGGATTAAGGAGAAAATTATCTATCTCAGTTGAAATATTGAGGTTACGCTGGTAGATTTATAATGAAGGGTGAGGATCCTAGAGATTTCACAGGTCTAAACTAAAGATTATTACCAAATTAAATGTTTAAATTAATTTTTTTTTAAGAAATACTCATCTTCGCTGTGGAAACCGTAAATAACCTTTATCAAATTTATTGTTCAAATTAATCTTCTATTTTCCTTTGTGATAAATCGTCTTTCCTTAAAACAGACCACCCAATTCAGTACCAATGTTCAATGTTCATGTATTTTCAATCACGAGATTAAAACAGGTATACTTTTTTGATTAAGAAAAATTCTAATAATCTTATCCAATCTTCAAAGAGATTCTACAAAGAATTTAAAAACATATTCTTCCCTTGAAAGAACATTTTAATTAGGAGTCACAGGGTAAGATATTTCTAATATACGAACAGTACAATGTTTATATACAATTTATTGTTTTAAAAAACAAATAAACCGACTACAATACCCTTCTTCGTGAGAGCGTGGTGGCCCAGGGGCACAGACGCCGACTTTCAATCTGAAGGTTGCTGGTTCAAACCCACACGTGCACCAATGAGTTTTTTCACTTGAAAAATTTATGTGCGCAATACCACGTTCTCGAAACGGTGACGGAAAACATTGTGAGGAAACCGGCATGTCTTAGAACCATAAATTCGAAGACATGTGATATCTTCCCTCCGTATTGGGCTCCCGTGGTAGATCAAAGCCCATTCACTCTCAATTATCGAGAGTAGGTCGGTGCCCTTGCAGTGGCAACATTAGAGGCTGGTACGGGATGCCCTCAATACCCATATTTTGCAATTAAGGGTATTGGGATAACGGTTTTATTTTGGCCAGAGCTTAATCATTGCCATCCAGCGTGGCGACGATGCCAGCATTTTGCCATCTAGCGTGGCAACGATGCCAGCATTTTGCCATCTAGCGTGGCAACGATGCCAGCATTTTGCCATCTAGCGTGGCAACGATGCCAGCATTTTGCCATCTAGCGTGGCAACGATGCCAGCATTTTGCCATCTAGCGTGGCAACGATGCCAGCATTTTGCCATCTAGCGTGGCAACGATGCCAGCATTTTGCCATCTAGCGTGGCAACTATGCCAGCATGTTGGCACGCTACCATCATGTGACGGTCTGGATATGAAACTAATTAGGTTTTTTGCCAATTATATTGAAATAAAATTGAAAAATGATTTTCAACGCGTGAATTGGTCACAGCAGCAACATGTACTGGACCATAATATAGTGAATTAAAAATGGAGGTTAATATTATCGATGATTCGAAAAATGAAGAAAACATTTTTAATATTTGTAAAATATTTTAAACAAATTTATTTTCTAAATTTTTCTTGAAACTGTAATCTGTGGGCTGTGTGAAGAGTTATTAACACACACTAATCTGCAAAAAAAGATTTAAATTAAATCTCTAAATAGTATACAGCAAAGCCGCTTACTTCTTCTAAACCTCGCAACGATTTTTAATACGGTTTTCACTACAATTTACATTTTTTTTCCAAAGTATCTTATGTATAATACATACATGTAATAGTAGAAAAGAGTAGAGAATTGCAGTGATTTGTAATGATGTCGTACAAAATACATTTTTGGGCGCATACGTTGCTATTGCTAGCTAAACCTTACGAGATATATCAAAATGATGTACTATGGGAGTTAATTACGACCACACACTGTACAACCGTGCAAAGCCGGGGTGGGCCGCTAGTTTAATATTAAAGCAACGTTGTATAGCGACGTCTCATTACACTGTGTCCGCGTCGACGGAGCAGATGTCTCGACTTTTTGCTGAATAAATCTTAGAAGACGAAGCACATGGGATTGTTGAACTCGCGTTTGGGACAATCTGTTTTCTCCTTAAACGAGGGAAATCCAAGAATATTCAGATGAAAAATAGATTTTGTACTAACCGGGTGGATAGATTTTGTACTAACCGGGTGGATAGATTTTGTACTAACCGGGTGGATAGATTTGCAATTTCCAAAGAAGGTAATAATTAGTATTGCGAAACGAACAAACGAAGATGCGTATTTTTCTTTCTTGTGACTTTTTCTTCCGAAAAATTTGGAGGTTGCTTTTTTAAAATTGTAGCGCGTAAGATCAAGAACTAAGGGATGAAAATATAGAAGTCGGTATCCTAGATTTTTAATCGGCCAATTATGTTACGGTCAGGTATCCAAAATATGAGATTCCATTCCCTTTGATCACAGAAGTCATGTCGACGTCATATCAATCAACGCCTGTTTACTGCTTTAGGGAGCTGTAACTCATGAACATCTGCCGCGTTACAGAATAAAAAAGAGAGTTATTTAATTCACACAGAGTTATTTCATAAAAAAATACTATATTATTGTATCAGTTATCTAGTTCTGTACATTAATAAATATATATTCATGAATATTATACGCCATCTAGCCCCAAACTAAGCATAGCTTGTAATATAATCAAAGTCAAAGTCTAAATCTTTATTTAAGTTGAATTCTTAAAAAATAATTGGAAACGTCAATGTGTTTTTTATTTATAAATAAATAAGTACATATGAGAACATGCGTCTTTAAAACTATGTTTAGCGCTTATTCAAACCCTATACGACCTTCCATCGGGAAGAATAAGGAAGAAACCCCTAATGGAAGCATTACTTTCTTTTATGGGAGGCAGATAACTGATAGAATACTAATGTAGTTTTTTTTGTAAATACATAATTATACATGCGCAGAAATATGTTTGTCTTTTGATGATTTGTTTGTCCAAACCCATATACCTAATCAGAACCTGTATGCTTAACTAAGAACAGTACCTGCTGCTACATTACTGTTGGTCCAAAATGGATAAAATATTAATATATTTAATTCTTAGGACTTCATTTTTGGTAAGAAATATTCCTTTACCTTTAAAAAGTTGGATAGGGAACCTTAATCGCCCTAAAACATTTCCCACAAGTCTTTAGTTATATATTCTGTTAAAGATAATTTTGTTTATTCATAAAATTAATATGAAGATAACATTGTACCTAGTTTTGAATTTATGATTTTTAGATATAATAAAATAATTTTCTTTTGAGTTTGTTTGAGAGGATTTGGGGGAACAGTGGCTCGCTCTAGATGACCCCCTGAGAGCACACTTACCCCCGGGTGGTGCTTAAGGAGCAACAAATCGAAGCAGTATAACTTGTGCCAAGTTCGTCTCCACCGGGTAATTTGTCGCCGCGCAGTTTTCCGTGTGGCGTTACAGTGGAAAGGTGTGGCTGTCTAATTACCCACACATTCCGTATGTGTGGTAGATATTCAGATACGGCCTTCTTTTTTTTTTTTTTTTTACATGGGGAAATACGTTTACGTATCGTCCCTCCCGGGGGGGGAGGGGTATGTCGGACTCAGCTTATAAAGCTGAGTGCCACTACCGACTAAAACCCCATGATGCTCTCTCTTGACTTATGACGGGGCTACGGGAATCGCGGTATGCATACATCCGCGGCCCCGTCAGCTTCAGATACGGCCTAAGTCGTTTTGTTCTATTGTTAAGGGTGGAGGTAACCGCTTAACAACTGATACACCTCTTGCTAGTCCTGTTACTTTTGTCGAATATAAAAAGCTACATTTTCTTAATTCAATGAATATATTAGTGTACACCCACATCAAAATTAGGCTAGAAAACTGTTTGACCGTCTGTAAACGTTATTTTTCTTTCAATGTTAAAGGTCACAAGTTTACAATGAATACGAATTAAAACTTGAATACTTAATTTAACTCTTTCCTTATATTAAGGCATGTTTACATTAACAAAAATTTGATTAAAACTTCAATGTTTAGAATTCCACAGAAATACTTCAAGAGTACGTGTAAATATAATGAACAGGCGTACCCTGTTTGGGGTACCTTAAACCTAATTATGTTTTGGGGCTAAGGGTACTTCCGCCAGGGATGTGAATAGTTGCGAAGCGGAAATATGTAAGATCAACCAGTAGGATCATCTCATTTTCATAGTTTGGCTTAGCTTAGCTCTGCTAGGAAGAGGGCTGCGTTGACATTTTTATCCAATTTTAAAAGAGGAGAAAGTTATTGATATGACAATATGTTTTTTTAGTTAATTTTTTTCGTAAATTTCGAACTTCTTTGTGACCAACTCTATTGTCGGAGTTTTCAGATACGCATAGGCCTCTGACACAGCTTAAGCTTCTTTGTTTAAGAGGTTTCTTTGTTTTATTTAAAAGGGTGAACCTGTAAAGTTATCCCTAAAAATTGTATCATAAAACCCGTACCTAAAGGTGAAAGTGAGTTTGTGCCGATAATATCGCACCAAGCTCGCATAGGATTCCCTGTGCTGTAGGTGGCATTTACATACTAGAACTATTTTAGACAAAATGTATGCTTGTCACACAAGGCTTGCTCCGGAATGAACCCAAGACATCTGCTTAGAATTATTTATTGTTTATTTATTTATGAAACTAGGGTTCATAGCATTGTCTATGTATTACTACCAACAAGGCCACACATCCATCAATTCTTTCGACGTTTAAATTTCAGATGCGTCAATCCTCTCAGATGTTAAAAATGCGTCAATCCTCTCTCAATCTTCCTTCGAATCTCACCGTCCCGATAATACGTCCCAGCTTGTCGCAATGCAGAGTACGCTACAGGGTCCTTTCTGTCAGATACGTAAGTACATAAATCACTAAGGATTATGTTACTAAGTGAAACTTGAAATAAACAGGGCGGCGTTTCAAAGTACTGCTTAATTTGATGAAATTTAAGATGCAAGACGTTTTAGGTTATAATATACCAAATTTTCAAATTTATTTTAATTAGCCTCAAAGTTCGGTAGTAGCTCTGTTTTCAGCGCTATAGTGGGTTTTAATTCCATCCAGGACAAGTCTTTGTGTGAGGATCATTGATGTTTCCTGTGAAAAGGATAATAATAAAAATATTTTTGTCAGACTATTGTACATAATAGGTATACTTTCATAATTTAATAAATACTTTAGTACTGATTAATATTAATTTTAATTCAATTCATAATTAATATATAATAATAATTAAGAGCAAAAAATATTTAAATTTAAAACAAAATTAAATAACGTAAAAGTTCTCTTTTTGGACCAAAACAGCAGAGGGTAGTTGTAGGGCTACCCAGTGACTCGTTATTAGCAAACTGTTGGTACGGTCGTGTTGGCAAAATGGACAAAACGTATTTTAAAAACAATGCTATTTAAGTAGGTATTCTAGGTAGGTATCTGGTAATCATATTGTTATCTACAGCTACGCTTAGTTTGGTTCTAGATGGCGCTGTGTGAATTGTTCATGAATTTTCTATTATATAATAGTATATAGTAAATATTCATGGAAATTTCACACAGTTTCATTTAACCTCAAACTAAGCATAGCTTGTACTAAGGGAACTAGATAACTGATAAAATACTTATATAGTATTTTTTTGTAAATACATACTTATTATACATATTAACACCGAGACACAAACAAATAATTCCTGCATGGGAATCAAACCTATGACCTACACAGAAGGCCGAGCTACTACCAACTGAGCCGCGTGTCCAGTTGCAAAGTTTGGCGATTGTTCAAACCCTATCCGCCCCTCCATGAGGACGAACAAGAAGAAACCCCTAACGGATTCCATTATTGTAGATGATAATCTAGTAAAGGTTCGAAATGCTTTCGTAAAACCAATTTTCAGTACTGTCCTATAATGATGCAAATGGAACTGCGTAATTAGTAGCACCAGGTCTCGTACAGGTTCGATTGATTGAGATAACTGGCGACATGTCCGCCCGGTCGAGATAATTGTCGATTGATGCGATTTCGATGCGAATCGCACAATTCACTTCACGTTCAGTACAAACGCGTGTTCCGATAAGGCGACTGCTTCGATTGAGCGTAGCGTGCTTCGATAGAACAAGCTGGAGACCCACCTGGTAAGTGGTTATCTCCACCCATAATAGCAATACGACTTAGGTCCTCCCCGACCTAACCATGAGAAAGCCCAATTCGCACCCCGTTGCGCCCGTCACTCGAGAGATCTTACATCTCATGCGCCTGTGATTTCACCGACACCCACACCCTTCCACCGGAACATAGCAATGCGAATGCACCGCTGCTTTGCAGCAAATTACCAGGTGTAGAGGTAGTACTTCTCGGTCTTGGGTGACGGACGCAGCAGGATGAATGCGACTCAGTGTAAGATCCAAATCTTATACTGAGTCGCATTACTGTTGTCATGGGCGGGGGCCGTCACTTACCACCTGGTGGACCCTCACTACGTTCTGTCATTCCACATAAAAAAAAAGTTTACCTAATTAAAAATCGGTAACAGGTTTGAATAGGTACTCCGCTTGTGGCGCGTGCCCTCTCCCTAAGAACCTGCGATGTTGCAATTAGCGCAGACCCACACGACCCGCTGTATTTTCAATTCCAAACGCATCGACGATAGCTCGCACTCAAACGATAACTTTATATGGGAATTCAGCTTTATCCTGTTGCCTGTTGGCTGACTTTTCTAGTTCCAGTATATTAATGGTACTTAAAAATATTTCCTGGGTGGGGGTGACTAGGCTTGCTCTGACGTCCCGTATAGGGGTATATTGTGAATCATAGGGGTGTATTACGGGGGAAAATAGCTCCGAATTTCGATTTATATAACTAGCTACGTTCCCGGTGCACCACCCTACAGAAAACATACATTTTTCCGTGATAAAAGTAGCCTATGTGCTATTCCAGCTATTATAATCTTTCCCTGTGTCAAATTTCATCCAGGTCCATTCGGCTGGTCTTGCGTGATTGAGTAACAAACATCCATCCATCCAATCTTTTGCATGAATAGTGTAAGACAATCGAAGCGCTCATGGCAAAGCTTGTTTAGATGTAATAATCATCCAATTTTAATAAGCAACTCTCCGCCCGGACAATATTTGGTTGGCCAACGGTTAAGCGGCATTTTACCTGAGCGCTTCCGTGCTTTGGAGGGCACGTCGGTCCCGGCTATACTAGTAAATTAGCCATGTCAGAGTTGGAGACTACGATACTAGAGTTGAGCACCTGAATCACATAAAAGAAGATAAAATCTATGATATTACTTACAGATTGTGGAGATCCAATTACGCTGGTTCCATTAACTTACCTGAAAAATGAAATATAATCGTTGAGACATGATCACCGTAAGAAGCAATTAGTTCTAACTAATGACTACATTCATTATTAGTCCATATTTTTTCAAGCTGAATGTATCTTACAGTTAATCATAATGAACACAATTTTGTTGATAGCTAAACTTTATAGTACACCTCAAAGTAAAGAGAAACAATATAAATACTGATTATATAATTTAAAAACAAAATTGAGGTTACAATGGGCGGTCTTATCGCTCATAGCGATTTCTTCCAGACAACCTTTGGATGAAGAGAATGTTCTTATGAATAGTCTGGTGTAAAGTATATTGATATGATGCGAGTAGTTATACATATACTTAAACTACATATCTATTATTTAATGTTAATACATATATATAGACATAAATACCATATCATATATAGGTCCTAGATAATATGTACAATACTATATTTTACTTATAATGTAGTGATAATGAAGATCATCATTTCCCAATCTACCAACCTAGCTTATTTACGTGAAAGTTTCTTATCTGAGGTAGCACCAGTAATACGACTGAAGTCCCCGATCGAAGCACGAGAAGACCCAAGTCGCACCCCGTAGCGCCCGTCACCCAGGACGAGGATATATCGACGATATTTTTGATAAATCTGAGAATTCATTTTCCGCCTCTTTTGTAAAAAAGTATTGTCAATTAATCTCCGCTCCGTAGCTTAGCTGGTAGTTGCCTTCGAAGCCAGGGGTCCCGTATTCGATTCCTGATCGAGGCACACTTTGTGTGTATAAGAACGCGTGATCTTGTAAGCACATATTTATTTTCAAAAGTGATGTTTCCAATTACTTTTTAAGAATTCAATGAGACAAATTACAGATCATTTAAGTTAAATAACTCTCGACCCGGTCAGAATTTGGATGACCGTTTAGTGGGATTTAAACAAAGCGACCCGTGCTTTGGAGGGCATATCGGTCCTGGCTATACTAGTCAATAAGCCATGTCAGTGGCCTTCGGGCGGCTTGAAAATGCAGCAGAGTTGGCCGCAAACAAAAGAAGAAGAATGAGGCGCAGAGTTTTGCCCTTGTCTTTGACCACCAACTATAGAGCATAGAAGGCAGAGCTACAACCTCCAACTGAGAATGTGAGGCCATTCAAGTAAAATGATTGAATCACCTCTATAAATAAAAGCCCCCGCCGCCACACCCGCGATTCATTGTGTTATTCAGAAGGTGTCTATTGTGACCATCCCTCACTATTTACATAGAAACGTGTCTGTTTGTATTTGATTAGGTTCTGGAATACCGCAATTGAGAACTTTTGTCGAGAGAAAAATAAATCGAGCACATTCTGTGGGTGTGATATATGAAATGTAATATTCTTTCATTTTCGAGGGTCACTAAGAATGCGAATTTCAGTATTTGAAATATGTTCTAAAAGTTATGAGCGAGACGTGAACCCACTATGCTTCACCTTCAAGGACAATCACCAGTTGTCATTTTTTACCTTCTATAGCTATGTAGTTTGATGTACGCCACCGTTCGCAGTTATCCGCATAGATCCTGTCCATCCAACGGTTGCCTCGCTTTTAGATCGCTTTTAGCGATAAGGCCGCCCATTTTGCCACCTATCTGTTTTATTTATATTTGTATAATTACTTTTGATGTTATGGTGTACAATAAAGTAATATTCTATTCTATTTCTGGTCATTCCATTCTGATTAATTTACAGATTTCTAGACATAGAGTTTATTGTTTTAGTAAATACCTACGATTCAAATACATTGTGTGGTAAAAACATACCAAAAACATTTCCGCGTTTTTTAAAGTTGTTACAGAGAACGTGGATTAATGGTGTTCAAGAGATATGATCTGTCACTTGTCAAAGTGAAAATAAAAACCTACGCCATTCAGGGTTTATGGTTTAGATGGAATCAATGTGAACTGTAACGACGTGGGTAGAAAGCTCGAAAAGGGAATTTTGCTCAATGGATCGAAGTATTTTTTAGAAAAACATCTAAATACATCTATAACTGATACTATTTCAATAAAATGTAGATTGATCTAAATAAAAAATGTTATATAGACAATTCACACAGAACTATTATATCTACCCCCAACTTATGTGTACCTTGTACTATGGCAACCAGACGACTAAAACAATACTTAAATAAAACTTTTTAACATCCATTAGAGGTTTCTAGTTTATTCTTCCCCCCCAGGGTCGCATAGGGCTTGAACAAGTGTTAAACTTACTATTAAGAAAGCAAGTTCTTGTAGGTACATATAAAAAAGTGTCGTTTTCAAGTATTTTTTTTTAAGAATTATTTACGGAAATATTTTACTTTGATTTTGAGATGTAACAGGCAACACCGAACGATTATCTATGTTCGTCATGTTTGTCGTGTCTTATTTTCTTTTTACTCGTAGAAACGTTTCTTTAAGTAGGCAATGTGAATTTAAAGAGAACAGAAATATAAAAACCAAGTACCTGATTTAAAAATTGAAAAGGAACAACTTCAATGTAACAAAAAAACACAATTTTGTTTTTATTTGGATGCATATTTTTCCAATTATTTTGATTTAACAATCAAACTATTGAACCGACTTTGATAAAATATCTAGGGGCGTATACTATCAAATCAAAAGAATCCAAATGATAAGCGGTGGAGAAATTGGTGAATATAAACATCCTAATTCATAAACTCCTCCTTTTTGAATTTAGAAAAATGCCGCCACGGGCCGCCGATCAGATGTGAAACGCAAAAGAGAGCGTTACCGTCGTTTGCCGTCACGAAACCCGCAAGTTTTAATGGCAAGGCGCGCGCAACATTCGCTTCCCCGGAGTCAAACTGTAGCATTGAAAACTCATAATTGTAATGTTATTTCATTCGGCCATTATGCGCCAGGCACTTTACCCCACCGTGCGCCGTATTTCAAATTCTTTCGGCGATAGCCCCTCGGCCGTGGGGATGGGACACCACCTTATTTTATCCACCGACTAAAAAGTAAGTCTTTGTCATCTGTGGTGATATGGTCAAAGCAATGGTAAGAAATATTGAATTCCGCTGAACTCTTGAAAAACAAGTGGCTGATTTAATAAATCTAATAAAACCGACTTCAATCCTTTCATCCCTTACTACCATTTTACAAAAGAAACATCCAAATCGGTACTGGCAAAAAGTCATAGAAAAGCAAAATACGTAATTTCGTTTACTTGGATGACATATATTTCCAGTTATTTTAATTTAACAAATAAACTATTGAACCGATTTTAATTGTTTTATGGGAACAATCTGAAATGATGTCCTTCTAAATAAAAAAAAGAATTTTCAAAACCGGTTTACAAATGACGGAGATGTGAGGAAAAAAAAAACAGTACTTATTTTTAAAAAAAAATTTTATTTGAAAGGATATGCTTTCAGATTCCCGTAACAGCCTCTAATGTTCCCACTGCAGGGACACCGGCCTACTCTCGATAATTGAGAGTGAATGGGCTCTGATCTACCACGGGAACCCAATCCGGATTGGTAGATGTCGTCGAATTTTTGGTTCTAAGACATGCTTCCTCACGATGTTTTCCTTCACCGTTTCGAGAACGCGCACATACATTTTTTCAAGTGAAAAAACTCATTGGTGCACGTGTGGGTTTGAACCAGCAACCTTCAGATTGAAAGTCGGCTTCTATGCTCCTGGGCCACCACGCTCTGCTTTCAGATTGGTCACATAAATAGAAATTTGATGAAAAAAAATCTACGATGAACGAAATCCCATCCCTATTTCAACCAAGCGGGTAATATTGGAAAAATGTTAATTTCCAACTGAAAATCCAGAACGATCTCACTTTATGTTTAATGCTTCCATTTCTTATGCGTTTTCGTGAAAATAATGAAAAGAAGAATGGAAATTCGTAATAGAGCCATAGTAGCTAGGCTAGCCTACTCTCGAAACTCGAGAGTAAATATAATTTAATCTACCACGGCAGCCTGGATTTCACAAGTCTTCGAATTTTTGATTTTAGGATTCGGTTATCTAACAATGTTTTTTTTTCACCATTTTGAGAACGTGATACATAGATTTTTAAAGTAAAAAACACATTGGTGCGCTTCCCGATTTGAACCAGCGACCCTTAGACAATCAGCGTCTGTACGTCGTGGCCACGCTCGCTCGCACAAGTTTAGAGTATTTCCGTTTTCCATATTATAGGCCTCTGTTGAGTCGTTCTAAGTACTCGAGGGCAGTAAATCACTAAAGGGTTGAACTTCGGTGGTAATTTATTTTAAATGGAGTTTAACTGTTTACAAAAACATTTTTATTTACAATAAGAAAAAGAAATGTACTAAAAACCGCCCATAGACAATACATATTACAGATGATCAAAGTAGTTGTTTAAAATGAGACACAAGCTGACATGACAAGTCTATTAACGACCAGAATTTCGCCTTTTACAAAAAATTTTATTAAAATATCTCGTTGACACACATTCCTCACGCTTTTATAACATCAGTACAAGTACCCACTATTCGCATTAATTTAGAAATACCAGAAAAATATTTATACAGATATTCAGTTTGTATACATCATATATTCTAATTCTAATTATAATAAACTAATTACATATTTAAATAATAATTTCTATAACCAAATATAGTTTGATGATAGCACATAAATGAACAAACTACTGATAACCAACTGGAAAGTAATACAATGTAGTAATACAATCTGTTTAATTGTTCTATTAAATAAATATAATAATATAGCATTGAAATTATTTTAACGCTAGATAATTCAATTAATCCTTGACTGATCGAAAATATGGTAATGTATGGTACGGCTCCCTGGTTTAGTTGGTAGTAGCCCTGCCTTCGAAGCGAGGGGTGCCGGGTTCGATTCCCGGCCGGCGCACACTTTGTGTGGTGAGCATGAAGTTTTTTCTCGAGTCTTGGGTGTCTTTCTTGTGTTTCTGTGTTTATCCATGCCATCTACGACACAGGGAATCGCGCACACACGCACAGAAACACAAGACAAACACCCAAGACCCGAGAACAAACTTCATGCTCACCGCACAAAGTGTGGGCCGGGAATAAAAACCCGGGACCCCTCGCTTCGAAGGCAGGGCTACTACCAACTAAGCCCCGGGGCCGTCTAATAAGTTTTACGTATGCCTTTAATTTTTGACGTTTCCAAACGACACTAGGATCTAAAGAAATAAATATGGTTGAGTAGGAGTTTGAAAAACGTTTAATTTTTTAGCACACACCGAGTGAGCTAAATAAATGCTTATTACGAAGTAAAATCTTGGTGAGGATTGAAAAAGTTAGTCATTTGAAGTTATAGTGGTCGGAAATTGGCCCCGCTCAACTCTGCAACTCTATTTCCTTACTTTAGTTTGGTGCTACGAAATATAGAATTATTTTAGTCACAGTTCCAATCACAAGTGACTGTATAACTAAATATTTTTGTATAATGACTAACTTAGAAATTATTTCTCGCTATTACGGGGACCACGCTACCATTTAAAAAAATATAAACATCTAAATAGGCGATACATATACAATGGGCGAAGAAAAAAGACAAAAGCAAAACATGCTATTTCGTTTACTTGATGAATACTTTGTAATTATTTAGATTGAACTACCAAACTATTGTATCGAAACAAGCATTGCTCGCGTCCGTAGGTGATTACACTCAGAGTTCCCCCTCGTACCAAAGGAGCAACCTGAGCCAAGTTCTTGAAAAGAAGTACTGCCACCACACCTGGTAATCCGCACTAAGAAAGTGCCACACTAAAGTAACTGGTGCTTGAGACCTTACACCGCCGTAAGTGAGGACCTGAGTTCATGGGCGGATGTATGCCATATTTTGACAAACCTGTGAAAATGAAAAGTTTTTAGTTTCTATCATAATGAAAAATTAAAATAATTAAGTGCCTATCTGTAACTATGTATATGGAAGATTTTTTTATGGTTAAAAGAAGCTAAGATCTTCTTTTAAGCATAAAAATACTTGTGATCTGATCTTCAGATCAGACCTCTGAAATTGTGCGAATAAGTTACAGAAATACAATAAATAAATATTATAATTAATTATTATTTAATTTCATTTAAGAGTTCGAAACGGCAAGTCAAAAAAAACAACAAAAATATACAGGAAGCGCTCCACCTCTATTTGATATACTGCCCAATTGTCCAGTGAATTTTCCGCACGTTGGAATTTTCAGAAAATATGAGGAATAAATCTCAGATTGCTGTTCAACGGATTTTGGGAAGTTGATGGCACAGAGTATATTATAACTCTGTGATGAGTCAGCTCACTTTCACCGCAAAGCGATAGGATAGACCTTGTAATCAAAAAACCTTACTATGTCAAATCCTAACTAATATTATAAACGCGAAAGTGAGTTTATTTGTTTGTTTGTCTCGCTGAAAACGCCTAAACCACTAAACTGATTTTAAAAATTATTTCACTAATGGGAAGCTATATTATCAGTGATGACATAGGCCATATTTTATTCCCGTATTCCCACGGGAACGGAAATCTCTTAAAAACTCATGATCACGTCGATTATTAAAAAAAACGAAGTATTTTTAATAGTTTATTGACTTTGTCTTAATTATAAATGGTTAAGAAATCTGAATTTATTAGCGAAAAGTAAGAAATAAGTGCCTCCACACCTAGTAACCCTAAGTATTCTCATTGTAGAAGTAATAGGGGAAGACCTGAGTTGTATTTTTATTGTTTATGGGCTGCGGTGACCACTTAACATTAGGTGAGCACTGTTGCTCGAGAATGCTCGCACCGCCACTATAGTCAAATAAAAATAAAAATTTCCTAAATGAACAGACATTTTTCTGGTCGCAACATCCAATCTGGAAGTAGAATATTGAACTTTTTGTAATTAACATAAAGCACACTTTCGTAAAAACGTTTTTTTGTGTGAAACAGCCCATCGGGTACTATCGGACGGTATTTCATGGAATTTTAATTGGATCGAGTAATGTCGGCTCCGGCGGGACTCACAGTTGGACACTTTTATTATAAGACCTTGGGGTCATTAAGAAACAATGAACGCTCTTTTAGAAAATAATTATATTATCAGCATTAATTTAACCCGCCAACATTGAGTCTGAAGAACGCTGGTCACAAGTGGGCATTTGAATTTACATACAACCCACCTAGGACAAGCATTTTTGTGACGCACTTAAATGTTATTTCTGTGTGTGTGTGTTAATATGTATGGATTTACAAAAGAAAATGTACTGTAGAAGTATTCTACCAGTTATCAAGATCCCATGGTACCTGCTATGCCTAGTCTGGGGCGAGATAACGCTGTGTGAAATGTCCAAGAATATTTAAAAATTGAATAATTATGATGTTATTATGTAGCGATGATCATGGCATTGCATAGATCCAATGCTTCATATATTTCTACCTGGAAACTAACATTTTACGTTAGCGAGCGTCGAAAGGATCCCTAGACTTGAGTCTTAACTGAAGGATATCCATTACAGACTTGTCGGTGTCTGAAGGATATCGAACCGCTCTGTAGTTTTCTAGTTTTGAAGCTGCGAGCTTCGGCTGGAATACTTTTATACATATCACGAGTGTTTCTAACTCACTTCAAAAAGGAGGAGCATGGGCGTACCCAAGGGGGGGCAGGGGGAGGCAGATGCCCCCCCTAGAAATGGAAAGTTAAAAATAAAAATGAATGCATAGTCAAATTGACTTATATTTATTTAACTACCTATAAAGCAGGATAATTTGTGGCTGTTTGCCCTACACACTACACTACATATAAAAAAATAAAAAAGGCGCGAACCTTCGACCTAAAAACTCTGACTTGCCCCCCTTAGGCCAGAAGCTGGGTACGCCCATGAGGAGAAGGTTATCGTCTCGGATTTTTTAATATGTACGGACGGAACGAGTTGAGGGCCCACCAGGTGGTAAGTGGCGACCCACGCCCATTTTTATGTATGTTAACCGATTTCTCCGCCATTTATCAACCAATTGGGAACATGTAGCCAAGTCCGACAAGGTAGAAAATTCCGACAACAGAATTGGCCACTTGCACGAAAGAAGCGTGAGTGTGAGCGATGGCCTAGGAGTAGGTTTTACCACTTGGTCACATTTACGTCAGTCCAGAGACGTGGTCCTGGCTTCCAACCGGAACTGCGGAGCAATCAGCGAGCGGATATTGGCCGGTCGTCTCGGATGTGACGTCACGGATAAAAGACTCGCTATGCACTACGTGATTAACATCGCTAACCCCAGTCTCGGTAGAAAATATATGGAGTTTTTGTTCGGTTAATATATTTGACGTGTCCAAAAGATACTTGAGATCTAAAGGAATAAATGAGTTTGACTTTGAAGGAGTTTAACGATAGTATGTGCCCAGGGCGTGCTGAAGATTCATAAATCATGTATAATTTATTGACTTCAATGCGGTAGGTATAATACATAATGTGGTAGCTACATACTACGGTAGGTACATATGGTGAATGGTGCACAAAACGGAAGGTACAAACTTTATGAAAGTTCTCACGTTATTATGAACACCAATAATCAAAAAAATTCATACCTAAAAAAATATTTGGAAACATTTTTTTTTTATAACTTTAGCGGACTTTCTTATTAATAAGTTTAGAGTTTGCTTCCATGGGGAAGAACAAACAAGAAACGCCTAATGGAAGGATAGAATGATTTTCGTGAGCATGATCCTGTTCTCAAACAATTACAATATAATTATTTTCCTCACGTATACTCGTACAGTCTTGTTAGTCAATATTGAAGTACAACTTAAAAAAAAAATACATTTCTTGAATATTGTTCGTTTGTGATTAATTTGCACCTTTTTTATGGCGTTAAACTGAAATGGGTCTGTTATCACTATTTCATTATATATTTATATATATATTACTTTTATCAATATAATATTTATATTTCATTATATTTCTAATTTATCACGGATTGGCATAATGATTTTTATAAATATTAACATTAACGGTAAAGTGGAACCAAATGAAAATTTAAAATAACAACGGTGTATATTTGTGATAAGGTTATGTACTTCTTAACCAACTTCGAAATAGGAGGTTTCCAAGTCAGGCCAGTGTTTTTTAAGTATGTTCAACGTATTTTTTATGTTTTTTTTTTTAAGTGATATTTCTAGGTGACAGCCCTCCTGATTTAAAGTGGTTACTGCCGCTAATAGACAATAGTGATACGACTCTAAAAAACTCAAGTAGTATCGCGTTGCGCCCATCAAGTTGAGATGGGGATGCAACTTCTCACGCACTTGTAATTTCACCGCCACCCACACCCTTCCACCGGAACACAACAATGCGAATGCAGCACTGCTTGGCGGTGGATTAGCAGGTGTGGTGGCAGTACTTCCCAGGATGAACTTGGCCCAAGTTCTACTGCTACTTTTACTTTACTGTACTTTATTCGAAAACAGTACGTTTTTTGGCAGTACTTCTCCGGACGTACCTGGCATAGGTTCTACTGCTACTTCAGGTTGCTCCATTCCCACCGCCCGGGGGACACGTGAAGCCTCTGAGGGTACACCTCCAACTCGGAAAAGAGCAGCAAAAAAAACTGCATCGTATTAATTTCACGTTAACACGATGCAGTGAATTATCAATAACTAGCGACCCTCCCCGGCTTCGCACGGTTAGTAAAGCATCAGTGTCGTATCAGAAACTACTTGCTAGTGTATTATACATATAAACCTTCCTCTTGAATCACTCTATCTATTAAAAAAAACCGCATCAAAATCCGTTGCGTAGTTTTAAAGATTTAAGCATACATAGGGATGTATGGACAGAGAAAGCGACTTTGTTTTATACTATGTAGTGATTTAATTAAAGTGTTACGTAATAAGTTTCAGAGTAATTACGGCTACTATATAAACACAGCCTCACTGTTTGACAACGTATAACTCAGCAACGTCATGATAAAGTCGTCATTTTTGTTTGTTGTCGCAGCCGTGGTGCTGGCGGGGGCGCTAGGCTATGTCGTGAAGCCGAGCCTGGAGCATGGTAGTAAGACTTCTATACCTTCCATGGCCATTGCCTTCAATTCACCATACCTACCATGGCCTTCCTTCATCATTTCCACTTGACCTCAACTGTCCTCGACTAAGAGCTCTGCACAGAACAGACATTTGTCGAGCAAACGGTGTGTGTTCAGTCCGGGGGTTCATATTGCTGTTGTTTATAGCGGCAGAAACCAATTAACACAAAGTGAGCTGTCAGCGATTTCCGTCAAAAGACTACATATAAAAAGCTATAAGACCGCCCATTGTACAAGATTTAAGCAGATTTCATTCAACGCCTTCTTCCGTGTGAGTCTTCCAACTCTGATGACGGAGTTTTCAAGCCGTCCGAAGGCATCCGACATGGCTTATCATATATCTACTGTGTATATATTCCTTGGTGTACATTAGTGTAGATAAACACTAACGGTTGGATAGTATTCACAAAATTAATGGATAGTAATCTGGTTCCCATAGAACCAGCTATGTTTAGTTTAAGGCAAGATAACGCTGTGGGGCATCCTTTCATATTCATTTTCTTACCAGCCACTAATGTTCCCACTGCAGGGACACCGGCCTGCTCTCGATAATTGAGAGTGAATGGGCTTTGACCACAGGAGCCTAATCCGTATTGGTAGATGTCACATGTCTTCGAATTTTTGGTTCTAAGACACGCCGGTTTCCCCGCGATGTTTTCCTTCACCGTTTCGAGACCGTGATATTCCGCACATACATTTTTCAAGTGAAAAACTCATAGGTGCACGTGTGGGTTTGAACCAGTGAGTTTCGTCTGTGCGACTGTGCCTCTGGGCCACCAATATTTATTTATTCTTATAATTTGTTAAGAGATGTTCTAATTATAAATATTTCTTTAGTTCCTCTAAACATTTTGGGATGCGGCAGTGACGCCGATTGCCCATTTGGAGAGCGCTGCTATGGCGGGCAATGCATCTGAACATCACCACACGAAGAGAAGACAAACAGAATCAGTGAAACAAAGAAGTGAATTTTATGATACTTGTTTTCGTCGCCTATTCTATAAATTAAAAACGAAAGTTTCCAAATAAAATACACGGACGAAACACTTTCTGAATCTTATTGCGATGACAATATCGAAGTTAATAGAGAATGACGTCTTCAGTAGATTTACCTTCACGGAATCCAAACTGCGTGTCTCATGATGCGCATGAGACGTGTGATCCTCGTCTCGGGTGATGGACGCAGCAGGATGAATGCGACTCAGTGTAAGATTTGGATCTTATACTGAGTCACATTGCTGTTGCATGGGCGGGGGTCGTCACCCAGTGATCAATGGGCAGGCAGCTCGTTCCATCACATTTTTTTAATAAGGGTGTTTGTCTTATGTTTTTGTGTTGGTCCATACCATCTGAGACACAGGGAATAACAATAACAACGTTAACACACTCATACCTCTGCACTAAGCTTTCCTGTGTCGCAGATGGCATAGACAAACACAGAAATACAAGGCAAACACCCAGGACCCGAGAATAAACTTCATGCTCACCACACAAACACAAGAACCCGGGATCTCTCGCTTCGAAGGCAGGGCTACTACCAACCAAACCACGGAGCCATCAACGTACGTACGTTTAGAACATTTTGGCATTATGCCATGTGTTTTTTTATGAGATCATAGCGATGGAATGAGATGGCGTGGTGTGTAGTTGTTGATATATGGTTACCACCGCCCATAATCAACAGCAATAACTGCACAGGTTCACCCCAAGTAAAGATGAGACCCTTGTATCGCGTTGTGACAAATCACTTGATGCATGTGTTGGATCGACAGCCAAACTAAATCGTTATCGCTAAAATTATTTGCAGTACTGGAGAATGATGTATAATAAATTGTGTATAAACTAGCTATGCCCCGCGGTCTAACCCGCGTATAACTTAAATAAATTTAGCGTAATGCTAGATAGCTTATAGCCTGCATGAATGTGGCTCATTTACATCATTTACAAAAATAAATTTTCAAATCCGGTTGATTCTAAGAGATAATATAATAATGATAACAATTTATTTTATTTATACAGACAACTAGATCTAACTAGTACCTAATAATTAAAACAGATTTTGTCCTCTGGGTGAGCTTCCACATCAGAGGACATGCATAGTTGTTTGCTATCACTTTCAGGATACTGTTGCTGCTCGCACGCAATCTGCTTAACAAAGAGGCAGTTTTTTTCCGCCAGATGGCGTCGAAAGTATCTGTGCGCGCATCGGCGAACATACCTGAAGCACTACAAAAGCGCGGGAGCCGCAACAGCGTCCTGAAAGCATTATTGAATTGGATAAGCGCGTTCAAGCAAACAAACAAACTTTTTAGCTTTAGCTGTATATTATAATAGTATAGATATTTTATAAAGGAGAATTATGTAGGTGATAAAATTTTTATACCTGCTTATATATATTATATTTTAATAAGAAAAATGAAACAAATGTTAGAATTAGTGAAACAACGCCCTATAGAATATAGTTATGTACTTATGTTGAACGATAAGTAAGAACTGTTAGCATTACTGATGTCATGGGCGAGGGTCACCACTTACCATCAGGTGGGCCCTCAGCTCGTTCCGTCACTCATTCACAAAAAAAAGTACAATATACTAAGTAAAGAAATAATTCAAAAAAATTGATGTCAAGGGCAATTTTGTTCAAAATGAAATACTTATGATGAATAATGCATTTATTTGAATGAGGATTAATTTGTTTAAAACACCTCCGGAAATAATGCATTATTTTAGAACTAATGTGATAACTATAAAAAGGGTCTTATATGATTTTAGCGTTACTTTAACTGTTCGCGCCGCGCACGCAAAGGGAGCTCTCAAAAGGAATCATTTTTTCCCGTTTTTGCAACATTTTCCATTTATGCTCCGCTCTTACTGCTCTTAGCGTAATGTTATATAGCTTCCTCGATAAATGGACTATCCAACACAAAAATAATTCAATTCCAAGCTGTAGTTCCTGCGATTAGCGTATTCAACCAAACAAACAAATTCTTCAGCTTCATAATATTAATTTATAGGTATAGATTAATCCACCACAAAGGCGGGGGCAGTTCGCGCCGGATCTGAGCTAACATGTTGAAGTCATTGCTCATCGTCGTCTTCTTGGTGGTCGCGGTGGTCCCACCGAGGGCTGAGGGTGCTCTCTTATCAGGTATGTTCATCCTGCATCATCATTACTTTATTTTTTTACTGATTTTTGTTCCTGAACCACTCAGTATTGAGGTGGACCAACAGTGAGTTTTTGCGAGACTAACGCATGGCAATTTTTATTGTAGAGATACAAAAAGAATTGTGCATTAGTCGGGTTAGTTATAAGATATAGTAGCAGTAGAACTTGTGCCAAGTTCCTCCGGAGAGGTACTGCCACCACATCTGGAATCTGACGCCAAGCAGTGGTGGTTGCATTACTGTGTTCCGGCTGAAGGGTGTGGCTGCCGGTGAAATCACATGCGCATGAGACGTATCATCCCCGTCTCGGGTGATGGACGCAGGATGAATGCGACTCAGTAAAGATTTGTATCTCATACTGAGTCGCACGAATTACTGTTGTCATGGGCGAGGGTCACCACTTACCATCAGGTGGGCCCTCAGCTCGTTCCGTCACACATTCACATAAAAAAAATATCGCTGCGACCTTTTATCGGAAGTATACTCACTACCAAACCAAACACTTGAGAACTACACTAGGATAAGTTAGGTTTCTTGGAACCCGCCGCAGGCAGGTCCCTCATAGGTGGTTCCTTCTGTCCACCCAGTATGGCTTTCTCACGCCTCATCGCTCCATCTCTTTCTCTTTCGTAATGGTTTATTCAACTATTATAATATTGTATCCATATTTGTATACAAATAAGTTAATGACTGTTTAAATATAACTTAAGCAGTCCACATTATAACTAAGCAGATTTCTTCTAAATATTTATTATTGGGATTAAATAAATAATTTAAAATAAATTAATAAATGTTTATCTATCTTAATAATAATTAATAATAATAATAATTAATTTTTAACCCAATAAGTACACAATAAACACATTTACAATAGATGATTTTTTTTTTTACATAAGCATGGCCTGTGTTGTAATGCGATGATGGCGCGCAGGGCCTGCACTAAGTTCTAGAGTTGTGTTGCAGGCGAAGCGTTACCTTCCGTGAAGTAGTATTATATGGCCAGAACTGAGGCTTCTTGAGCATTATAAATACATTGTGGAAGACCAGCTAAATGTTACACAAAATTTATCAATATAATTATACATAATATAACTATAATATTATTTGAATTATCTTCTAGAATGTAAAAAAATATCATTTAACAAAGATATAATCAATCAATATAATAAGTAAATATCTCATGAGATTTCTATGCGACCAACACTATCAATTTATAAAAAGAGTCATACAAATGGTAATTAGCGAAAGCATCGGTCAAAACATAAATTAAGATCATATAGCCTGATTCAGAATCTCCTCCTATTTTGAAGTCGGTTAAACATTGTTCTAATGTTGTCTATTCTTTCAGGCCACCTATACATGCCTATCGAGGTGAGTTGCATGACTGATGCCGACTGCCCGAAGGGATTAATTTGCTTGGACCGTAAGATGTGCGGACTCCCGGAAGCCCTTGCATTGATCCAATTGAAGAATAAATAATGGAAAATAAACATTTGTTCTATTTCTGTTCTGTGTTTTTGTTTGAGTCCTTTTCCGTGTCCCCCGGGCGGTGTGAAACGAACAACCCAAAGTAGCAGTAGAGCTTGTGCCAAGTTCATACGGCGTGGTACTGCACATCTGGTAATCCGCCGCCAAGCAGTGCACTCGCGTTGCTGTGTTCCGCTGGAAGGGTGTGGGTGCCGGTGATATTATAGGCTTTTCGGGCGTAACATCACGGTCTCCTTGCATTGCAGTACTTGGTTCTTTACCTACTATAGACGACTTGCTAAGCCCCTTGTTAATAATAATTGCTACCCAACAAATTTTCTCTTTGTCTTGGTAGTTTCAAAACAACAACAAAAACAACAACGTTAACACACTCATACCTCTGCACTAGGATTCCCTGTGTCGCAGATGGCATGGACAAACACAGAAACACAAGACAAACACCCAAGACCCGAGAACAAACTTCATGCTCACCACACAAAGTGTGCCCCGGCCGGGAATCGAACCCGGGACCCCTCGCTTCGAAGGCAGGGCTACTACCAACTAAGCCACGGAGCCACTTTTGATTTATCTATTTATTTACATATTTGTGAACAGTCAATGCATCAAAGTGTTTTATAATTAAACTTGCCGCGTGCGGAATTTCCAATTTGAAAATAGTTTAATAGTTTTGGACAAAAAAAGTTTGGATAATAGAATTCTTAGTAAAAACATAACAAAATCTTTTACTATTATATTATTGGGGGAATTGGGGAAATCATGGCTTGAAAATGGAATCGACGATGGGCAGCACTTTATAAGTGAAAGTGCATATTCAACACTTTATAAGTGAAAGTGCATATTCAACATTTTATAAGTGAAAGTGCATATTCAACACTTTATAAGTGAAAGTGCATATTCAACATTTTATAAGTGAAAGTGCATATTCAACACTTTATAAGTGAAAGTGCATATTAAACAATGAACTTTATTATAAAATCTAATAACTATAGATGTTCACTGTCAAATAAGTCACTTCCTCACGTAATGCGTCGGCGAAAACAAATGTTGACGTTGATATCGATACGGCTCCGTGGCTTAGTTGGTAGTAGCACTGCCTTCGAAGCGAGGGGTCCCGGATTCGATTCCCGGGCGGGGCACACTTTGTGTGGTGAACATAAAGTTTGTTCTCGGGTCTTGGGTGTTTGTCTTGTGTTTCTGTGTTTGTCCATGCTATCTGCGACACAGGGAATCCTAGTGCAGAGGTATGAGTGTGTTAACGTTGTTGTTGTTGTTGATATGGTTGTTATAAATAGATAAATTAACGAAGAACCAATAAATGTATAAATAAATGATTACGCTGTATTTTTTTTCCTTGAAAACTATTATATAATATATATTTTTTTTTGTATTATAGTAAATTTAATTAGCCCGCGAAGTTTAGTTTGGCCAGGAAGGTGAAAAATACTTTAAAAATACATCCTATTCTAATACCGACCAAGTAGGAAAAAAAAATCATTAAAATCGGTCGAGTCGGCGAGACGCGAGATATTTGTAAAGTGGAATATACTCGTATAACTTCACACAAAAATCTTTGAGACGATTATATAAGTTACTAGCGACCCGCCCCGGCTTCGTACAGTTAGTAAAGCATCAGTGTCGTAACAGAAACTACTCGTGCGAAGCCGGTGTGACTTGCTAGTGTATTATATATATAAACCTTCCTCTTGAATCACTATATCTGTTTAAAAAAACCGCATCAAAATCCGTTGCGTAGTTTTAAAGATTTAAGCATACATAGGGATATAGGGACAGAGAAAGCAACTTTGTTTTATATTATATTGTAATATGTAGTGATAACTAAATATATCGATAGTTGTTACTGATAACTACAAAAATATATATATATATAATATTTCTAAAGCGATTTCTTCGCCAGTTGTAAACTTGTGACTTGAGTAGTATTTATTTAAGTTGTTAATGCGCACTAAAAATTAGGTGGCTACACTGACTATATAATCGTCCCTGCCTCTTAGTACTTTTAAATTCACCTTAGGGGTGAAAATTCTTTCATCAATCGATGGGACCCTTCAGAGGTACCTAAAAAGCAAATAATAACAACATAATGATTGTTTTTTTTTTTATGTAACAAAAGTGACAGGATAAACTAGAGGCCCACATGATGTTAAGTAGTTACCTCCGCCCATAACAACAGCAATGCAACTTAGGTGACCTGGCCCTGACCGAAGTATGAGAAGACCCAAGTCGCACCCCGCTGCGCCCGTCTCCCGAGACGGGGATGTGACGTCTCATGTGCCTGTAATTTCACCGGTACCCACACCCTTCCACCGGAACACAGCAGTGCGAGCATTACCGCTTGGCGGCAGACTACCAGGTGTGGAGGCAGTACTTCTCTAGTTCTAAGTTCTACTGCTACTTTTTGTTGCTCCCTTAGCACCACCCAGGGGGGCGTGTAGGGATTCAAAGGGTACGGACGTGAGCAACTGTAGTTGGGTTGATGTCCCGTTTTTATGTCGGTTACTTTATTATCCGTACAGTGTGGGAGGGAAATTATAAATGTTCCCCCAGGTCCCACTCCCGCCAGGGTCGTGTTTCTATAAACATCTGTTTTATTAATATATTGTTTTTTTGTCTTACAACTATAGAATAGAATAGTGTAATATGTCATATGGGTGGCCCGTAATGAATGGATAACCCGGTATAAACTTTATACAGATTCTATAAGAGCACTGTAGCGCCATCGCGTAACACGGCGCAGACAAATCGTTGGACTTAGTATCAATTTTTGTGTCTATACTTTTATATATTGTAATATGTATTATATGTTAGTCTGTAAGGCCTATTTTTAGTATTTATACAAAAAATATAAGAAGCGTAAAATAAAGATTATTATTATTATTATTATGGCATGGAGCATAATACTTTTATTCTAAAATTATTTACCAGAAGTTTCTTCGGAGCCTCCGGTCTGTGCCCGCTTGAGTATCCTTAAATGTGCATCTGATATAAATTAATACAATATAAATATTATAATATAATTGAATTGTTATGCTTGCGACCACCTTTGAACTGTATCTAATCATCTACATTGTAAATGTGACAAGGTCATTAAACATGACTAAGGATATCAAATTTAATACAGACGCAGTTTTTTCTAGTCAGAACTCCTAGCGGCCGGTCCACACTGGAGGCTGGAGACTATATATGATTCTAGCGAACCGGGTGCCAATATCTTGTGACAGGAGAACTGTCAAACTGAAAGTCACATTTTTATATTGATACTAGCTGTTCCTCGCGCCTTCATCCAAGTTGAATATAACATTTTAACATTACCTGTCTGCTAGAGAAATTCCTGTCTAAATTGGTTCAGCCATTTTGGAGACTTTAAACCCCTCTCCTGAGAGAATGGTGCTGAATTTAAGGATAAAAAGTATCCAAGGTGCTATCCCGTAGTATAACTTCAATTCATGTCAAGTGTCATTTGAATTCATTGAGCAGTTTCGGCGTAATGCGCGGCCGAGATACAGAAAGACAGACAAAAAAAAATACAGTATTTATAATATTATAAGTACAGAGGAAAGATATATGTAATATACAAAAAGTTTCTAATACGTTTCTCGTGATTTTTCGAAAAATTTATAGCATGCCAACCTTGTCCTTATAGTTACGAATGCACGGGAAAATAAATTAAGAAATTCGCTTCAAGCATAAATCGATCACCTAGCAAACTAAATCGCTATCGCGAGAATTATTGATAGTAGGTACTTGAAAATGAAGTATAAATAAATCCACCACACAGGTAGGTGCATCAGTTCGCGCCGGATCTGAGCTAAAATGTTGAAGTCATTGTTCATCATGGTCTTCTTGGCCGTCGTGGTGGTGCTAGCCACGGCCGACTCAGGAGCACGTCCAATTTACGGTCACGCAGGTATATTCTTTCATGATCATCATGATCTTAATATCTGGTTTGCTTGAGCTTTGGTGGTTTTGTTTTATGGCCGCTATGAGACAGTCAAAATATTGTTTGGATAAACTGTGTGTGGAAATGCTCAAAAGAAAACAGTTGTCATCTCATTTCGAAGGGAAATTTGGTGCTCAGTTTGATTTTTGTTTGTGGCTTCCCAAATGTAGGCACTTGTTTCCGAAACAAGCCCAGTGTGAGGTGAACAACTTGTTGCAAGACTACGCACGAATTTTTATTTGTATGTTTGTTATAACGTGTCTCTAGCTTCGTGCTTGAAAAGGTGTATCTAGCTCCAAGATAGTAGGTAGTAGTATAAATAAAATATCAATGAAAATCAATAATGTCAATAGAAATTAAAGAAAGAATTGTAGAACTTCTTGAACAAGAATGAAACTTGTATACCTCGGAGGCACACACGAACCAATCATCCATCATCATACCATCATTGATTGGTAGCAAAAAAATCGGGTAATAAAATGAAAATAAAGATCATACAGATATTAAATCTTCCACCTCTTGGCTGTTGAAAATTATTCTAATGTTGTCATTTATTTTAGATTTCTCACCCAGACCTCCGGTCAAGGTTGGTTGTATGGTTGACGAAAACTGCGATCCGGGACTGATATGTGATCCTGTCAGACATATTTGCGTCATTCCCTGATAAATTTTCGAGTTTTCGAGTTTTAGCGAGACTCACGAACAGCAATAGATTTTTATATGTATGTAATTAACATGGATAATAAACATGTATTCTATATTTACTATGCGTTTTTTTTATCAAAGTCAGCCAACATGATCTCGTCCGTAGATAACCCTTTGAGTCCTTACACGCCGGGGGTCCGAAAGTGGCAGAAAAACTTGTGCCAAGTTTATCCGGCGTAGTTCTGCCTCCACATCACAAAACATGTGTGCTCGTAAAGATTCTGCCGCCAAGCAGTAGTGGTTGCATTACTGTGTTCCGGTGGAAGGGTGTGGCTGCCGGTGAAATCACATGCGCATGAGACGTATCATCCCCGTCTCGGGTGATGGACGCAGCAGGATGAATGCGACTCGGTAAAGATTTGGATCTCATACTGAGTCGCACGCATTATTACTTTTGTCATGGGCGAGGGTCACCACTTACCATCAGGTGGGCCCTCAGCTCGTTCCGTCACTCATTAACATAAAAAAAACACATTATTTTAATAAGGTATTGTCTATTCTCATTTTCTTTTATGTGTGGTGAAGCAATAAAAACATTAATTTTATTTTTCTATTTCTATTAAACATTCAATTTCGCTACTTTATGTGGAAATGTTGTTGGAGTGGCAACACAATTCGCCCGCAGCGCGGCCGCGTGAACGCACACAGAACTCACGCGCCAATTAGTTATGTTTTGGCTTCATCATAGGGCGAAATTTTGTTTAGCATGCTCTTTCTTGACCCATATTACTTCTATGAAACGATATTACCTTCGAATCTTCTATATAAAAGCCTTTCTCTAGAAATCGTATATAGATAGCATCCGAACGCGATCCAATTTGAATATAGAACAGTTTGTAGGTAACAGCGACAAATCGAATCTATTTCAAAATCTACCATTTGTTCGAATGTTTTATAGAATAACATATTGATCTAATAAAAAAAATTATATTTGCTAGTAAATTGCGTGTTAGAATAAATAACTTATACAGACACGCAATTTAGAACAAAGCAAAAATCCCATAGAGAAATGTAGGTACTGTCAGTTTTTCCCAATTTCTGAGATATCCTGTGATGTTTTTCTAAGAAATGATATTATAAGAGCCTTGTTCTGACTGTAATGAACGCGACGAAATAGAAATCAGCCAAATCGGCCCAGCCGTTTTGTAGTTATAGCGAGACTAGCGAACAGCAATAGATTTTTATACATAGAGATAGATAATCTGATATCGATTTGAGTCAAACATGCGACCGACCCACCGCACAAATTAAACGTACGGAACTGCACGTAGCACATACACTTCTTTCTACACACTGATATTTTTTTAAAAGTATGTAAATTTTAAAAGGGTAACTGGTAAAAAGAGTTTTAACTTCAAGTTGTCCTTTTGTACAAGAATTTAAGTTTTGAAAAAAAAAAATAGTAATAGTAAAAATAAGTAAAGTAAAAAAAATATATTTTTTTCTATTCTTGGTAACGACACTTAAATAATAAACTTACGAGATCATGCGTTCTTACAACTAATGTAATTACATGAGACGTTATAACCCCGTCTCGGGTGGCGGGCGCCGCGGCACGCGACTTGGGTCTCCTCTTACTTTGGGAGGACCTAAGTGGCCACTTAACATCGTTCCCTCACTTTAGTCGCATAAAATAATACGAACATTTCACACATAGCTTTACTAATAGAACTATAACTAATAGAACTAAATATATAACTGATAGAATAGTACTACAACTTTTTTGTAAATCACTACATAGTATAAAACAAAGTCGCTTTCTCTGTCCCTATATCCCTATGTATGCTTAAATCTTTAAAACTACGCAACGGATTTTGATACGTTTTTTTTAATAGATAGATTGATTCAACAGGAAAGTTTATATGTATAATACACTACCAACTCGCCCCGGCTTCGCACGGGTAGTTTCTGATACGACACTGATGCTCTACTAACCGTGCGAAGCCGGGGCGGGTCGCTAGTACTACATATAATACAGAACAAACACCTATGTTCGTTACACAAATGCTTGTCCCGAGTGGGAATTGAACCAACTGAACCGTGAGGCCAGTCATTGAAAGCCAGCCGAAAACTAAGTTTAGCGTTAGTTCAAACTCTGTCCTACCCTGTCCTACCCTCCATGGGGAAGAAACAAGTATAGAACAAGGATTTCATGCTTCTGCTTCATGTAGGGTACGAGCGAGGGATAAACAATGAAAGCATTGACGTGAATTTTTTCGAATTTTTCCAACAGTCTCTTGTGATATATGTGTCATGGCGTAGTATGAGTGTGTAAACGTTTAAAGTTTAAAGGCCTAAGGTATAGATGGCGCTGCGTATAAATTCCGCGATATATAATATATATATTCGTAACTATAATTTCGTCCTGTGGTACTTACCGGATGAAATGATAAAAATTCCTGCATTATATGTCGGCAGTAATATTTTAAGGGCACATGATGCCCGGCGGTGTAATAAAATATAATGTCCTGTCTCTCAGGAGCCCGTGTCCTGATACAATTGAGGAGATAGCTCGCCCTTTGTGATTGTGATTATAACGAGTCTTAACATTTTATTGGCGCACTGTAATGTTCACCCTGTAGGGACCTATTTGAAGGCTCCATAGCTTCGTTGGTAGCCCTGCGTTCGAAACGAGGGCTCCCGGGTTCGATTACCGGTAACGCACTTTGTAGCATGAAGTTTGTTTTCGGGTCTTGGGTGTTTTTCTTGTGTTTCTCACAGTCACACAGGGGATCCTAATGAACGGGTAATCTTTATAGTTTCCAGAGCGTGGTATTGTTCAGATAAGTTTTAATGTGAAAATATCTGATTTGAACCAGCAACCTTCAGATTGAAAGTCTGTGTCTGCACCCTCGGGCCACCACGTGCATCCCCAAAATTAACAAATTCCTGTCAATAAAAGTGTTTTCTCGGATCTTTGCGATGCGTATTTTGTTCATGACAATGGCAGTTGATTTAATCTACCCGAGCATCCACTCTCCTGGTAATTAGGTATTCAGAACTAACGAGTAAGCTCTGGAGCGAGCCGGACGGGCAGATTACGGGGACGGAGTAATCTCCGAACTAGTTGAACTGTTACCTCCGCCGTAATGACAAATGGTTTAATCTCTCTTGTTTCGCAGCATCACTACCATCACTTTGCGATTATCTTTAAAAGGACATCTACTCGTATCTGTACTCGTAATAACACGGTGACAGGTCAATTCTGTATATTGAAATATTTTGAATCTTTTTGGAGAACGCTTCATAGCCGATACTGAAGATAAAACTGTCTGTCTGTATCTATTGGCCGCGTTCGCACGATTTGATATTATACTACGATTGCTGGATACTTTTTATCCCGAAATTCATAGGGTTGGGAGAGGTTCCATTGGGAGAGGGGATAAAAGTCAAAATATGATACTTTAAAATTTATATACTTATAAATGGTATTTTAAAATAGACAGCCTGGTTGTACAGACAGTACGACCCTCAGTATTAAGTCCAAATAACTTGAATCCCGGAATGTACAATATAACCTTTGAACGTATAAGTATAAATCCGTTAAAAATGCGCAATGAAATTACATGCGCATGAGACGTAACATCCCCGTCTCGGGTGACGGGCGCAACGTGGGTTTTCTCATACCTATGTCGGCGAGAAGTCGTATTGCTGTTGTTATGAGCGGATGTAACCACTTAAGACCAGGTTTTCAGCTAGTCCCGTCATTTCGGTAACAAAAAAAATTTAAAACAATGGCAGTATTTATCGATATAATGCCCTGATTGCATATGAACTAACTCTGTGTGCACAGGCCCACCCCCTGGCTCGCCGCCAGCTCCACAGATAATCGAGCAAAGTCTTTTGTTTCTTGACACCACAATTACCATTCTCTAGATTACAGAATAATGCTTATTTTGTGTTGTCATATCTTTAAGCCACTAACTTGGACCGCGACAACACACCCACTTGTAATGCAGATAGTTGTCTTAATCAACTTCGTGAGAATCAAAATGTACATGATTTTATTTTTGTAATATAAGGGACGAGACGAGCTGAACGCTCTCCTAATGTTAAATGGTTAACTCCGCCCATAACAACAGCAATAAGACTTAGGTCCTCCCTGATCAAAGTATGAGAAGATGGGAATGTTACGTCTCATACGCATATGATTTCACGCGCATCCACACCCTTCCTTCAAAAGAGTAATTCGAGTGCACCACTGCTTGGCATATTACCAGATGTGGAGGCAGTACTTTCCGGGCGAACTTTGCACAAGTTCTACTGCTACTTTTTGTTGCTCTTTTAGCACCACCCTGGGGGGCGTGTAGAGGTTCTGAGGGTACTCACCTACGGACGCGAGCAACTGGATGGTGGACCCCACATTGTGTGGTTTATAAACTTTTTATCAGAAGACCAGATAAAAAGTTCATGAACCAATGTGTATGAAGTACAAAATTATGTTTTGTGATTACGACTAGCTGCGACACAGAAAATCCTAGATCAGGAAATGAGTTTAAGCGTTTGTAAGCTGTCATATCATAAATTACTATAATACACCACACGAAATGTGGGTGAGAAGTTAGTCTTGAAATAGTTTATTAACATCATTATGGAGGTGAGTACGGCTTTCCACTCCCCGCTAATGAGGGTGTGACAATGGGGCTGTTATTTGTGGGGTTGAGATACTATGCCTGTTTATTTTGTGGAGTAAGAAAATTTGTTATGTTTGTATAGGAAAACTTTTGTTGTATGCAGACCCATCGAGTGAAAAACTTTAAAATTGTCTTTGAGTTTTAATCATATTACAAAATGTAACAACCTCCAACTTGGCATTAATCCAAGTTGGAGGTTGTAATGTGCTGATGACTACCAGTTACAGCTAGGAACCTACTCGAAACCACGTCAGCATACATTATATTGGGACAGTTCCTACAAGAAAAGAGTATTTAACAACTCCAGCGCGCCGTTTCATACAAAATTGCTGGAGTGTTGTAATGTTCCAAATTCAAAAAACGCTCCTGCAATGGATTTGTTTTTCTTTGTCCGTAAATTCGAAACTTCGCGTGTTCTTTTTTCGAAAATAATGACAATCCATGCATGTTTGAGAAATATTTCCTGAGTTCATCCTGATTGCAATAAATCCGGATGAACTCAGTAAATATCAGATACGAGAAGAATACTTATGTATATAAGTAGTACTTTGTTAAAAGTACACAAACATTATATACACCTCACATAGAATATCTGTGTTCGTTATATAATGCTTGTCCTGTGTGGGTATCAAACCTAAGACCTACTGTGCTGTGACGCCAGCGGAATGCAAATCTTTCTGCCTCCTCGGGCAGGTCAGCTTATATTGGACAGGCGTAATCTCAGCAAACAAGATAAACTGTACGTTGAGCTGTCTGCACTGACTGTAATACGACTGGTGTATGACGGGCACAGTGGGATTACTTCGCTCAAAATCGGAGCAAACCGTAAGTACCCCCGTCTGGGTAATTCCCGCGCCTGGGTAAGTACCCCCGCCCGCCAAATAACTGTGTTCGGAGGAGAGCTTTGATACCACTTTTCAGATACCATTATACTTCAGTCGGGAAGACCTAAGTCGCATTTCTGTTGTAATGGGCGGAGATAACTTCAGGTGGCGTTCGCATAGTCACGATTAACATAAAAAAGAAACGTATAAATTATATCCCTCACAAGATTGGAATTTCTCGGAGAACACTCACGGTCACCCATCTCGATAGGGTGCGGTCCTATCGAACCCTCGATTTCAAATACGTGGCTCTGTCAAGGGCCCAGCGTCTTTGATTCGGGATGCTGAGTGATCGAGTACCCTGAGATAAGTACGATCTGATCTGGCACTTGTAATCCTCCCAATGGAGGGTCTTCAGATACCAGAGCCCTCGATCCAGCAAAGTATTCTTGATCTTGTAATTTTTGCAGTTCTGGCAAAACAGGAATACTTATGTGCGAATACGTTTCACTACATAGTATAAAACAAAGTCGCTTTCTCTGTCCCTATATCCCTATGTATGCTTAAATCTTTAAAACTACGCAACAGATTTTGATGTGGTTTTTTAAATAGATAGAGTGATTCAAGAGGAAGGTTTATATGTAAAATACACTAGCAATTCACCCCGGCTTCGCACGGGTAGTTTCTGAGACGACACTGGTGCTTTATTAACCGTGCGAAGTCAGGGCGGGTCGCTAGTGTCTGTATAAAAGATGGAAAGAAAGTGTATGCTATGAATCGCTACGTAAAGGTGTTGTGAACTTACAAGAAGCAATAAATTAAGGATAAAGATGTATCTACCTGGAGTGCCCTACCTATATATGCTTTTTTTATGGGCGTTTCTCACTGCGCCATATAGCTTCAAACTAAACGTAGCTTATACTATGGGAATTATATAACTGATAAAATAATTATATAGTACCTATGTACCTTTTCTTTGTAAATGCTTGTCCTTAGCGGGAATCTGACCTGCAGTGCAGAAGGCCGAGCTATCTATTGACTAACAAAAAAAATACGGCACGTGGTCGTTTCGTTACGGGACAGGACAGCCCAATTGATGTTAAGTGGTTACTGCCACCCATCAACAAAGGCAAAAGGACTTTAGTCCTGGTATATTCACCGGCATCTACACACCCCAGGTAGCTCACACCCTGGATAACACACAGGCCATTTGGGGGGTCCAGTTGCTCGCGTCCGTAGGTGTGTACCCTTTGATTCCCTACACGTACCCCCTGGGTGGTGCTAAAGGAGCAACCAAAAAGTAGCAGTAGAACTTGTGCCAAGTTCGTCCGGAGAGGTACTGCCACCACATCTGGAATCTGCCGCCAAGCAGTAGTGGTTGCATTACTGTGTTTCGGTGGAAGGGTGTGGCTGCCGGTGAAATCACATGCGCATGAGACGTATCATCCCCGTCTCGGGTGATGGACGCAGCGGGATGAATGCGACTCAGTATAGATTTGGATCTCATACTGAGTCGCACGCATTACTGTTGTCATGGGCGAGGGTCACCACTTACCATCAGGTGGGCCCTCAGCTCGTTCCGTCACTCATTAACATAAAAAAAAACACATTATTTTAATAAGGTATTGTCTATTCTCATTTTCTTTTATGTGTGGTGAAGCAATAAAAACATTAATTTTATTTTTCTATTTCTATTAAACATTCAATTTCGCTACTTTATGTGGAAATGTTGTTGGAGTGGCAACACAATTCGCCCGCAGCGCGGCCGCGTGATCGCACACAGAACTCACGCGCCAATTAGTTATGTTTTGGCTTCATCATAGGGCGAAATTTTGTTTAGCATGCTCTTTCTTGACCCATATTACTTCTATGAAACGATATTACCTTCGAATCTTCTATATAAAAGCCTTTCTCTAGAAATCGTATATAGATAGCATCCGAACGCGATCCAATTTGAATATAGAACAGTTTGTAGGTAACAGCGCCATTATGGCTTCGACAAATCGAATCTATTTCAAAATCTACCATTTGTTCGAATGTTTTATAGAATAACATATTGATCTAATAAAAAAAATTATATTTGCTAGTAAATTGCGTGTTAGAATAAATAACTTATACAGACACGCAATTTAGAACAAAGCAAAAATCCCATAGAGAAATGTAGGTACTGTCAGTTTTTCCCAATTTCTGAGATATCCTGTGATGTTTTTCTAAGAAATGATATTATAAGAGCCTTGTTCTGACTGTAATGAACGCGACGAAATAGAAATCAGCCAAATCGGCCCAGCCGTTTTGTAGTTATAGCGAGACTAGCGAACAGCAATAGATTTTTATACATAGAGATAGATAATCTGATATCGATTTGAGTCAAACATGCGACCGACCCACCGCACAAATTAAACGTACGGAACTGCACGTAGCACATACACTTCTTTCTACACACTGATATTTTTTTAAAAGTATGTAAATTTTAAAAGGGTAACTGGTAAAAAGAGTTTTAACTTCAAGTTGTCCTTTTGTACAAGAATTTAAGTTTTGAAAAAAAAAAAAAATAGTAATAGTAAAAATAAGTAAAGTAAAAAAAATATATTTTTTTCTATTCTTGGTAACGACACTTAAATAATAAACTTACGAGATCATGCGTTCTTACAACTAATGTAATTACATGAGACGTTATAACCCCGTCTCGGGTGGCGGGCGCCGCGGCACGCGACTTGGTCTCCTCTTACTTTGGGAGGACCTAAGTGGCCACTTAACATCGTTCCCTCACTTTAGTCGCATAAAATAATACGAACATTTCACACATAGCTTTACTAATAGAACTATAACTAATAGAACTAAATATATAACTGATAGAATAGTACTACAACTTTTTTGTAAATCACTACATAGTATAAAACAAAGTCGCTTTCTCTGTCCCTATATCCCTATGTATGCTTAAATCTTTAAAACTACGCAACGGATTTTGATACGTTTTTTTTTAATAGATAGAGTGATTCAACAGGAACGTTTATATGTATAATACACTACCAACTCGCCCCGGCTTCGCACGGGTAGTTTCTGATACGACACTGATGCTCTACTAACCGTGCGAAGCCGGGGCGGGTCGCTAGTACTACATATAATACAGAACAAACACCTATGTTCGTTACACAAATGCTTGTCCCGAGTGGGAGTTGAACCAACTGAACCGTGGGGCCAGTCATTGAAAGCCAGCCTAAAACTAAGTTTAGCGTTAGTTCAAGCTCTGTCCTACCCTGTCCTACCCTCCATGGGGAAGAAACAAGTATAGAACAAGGATTTCATGCTTCTGCTTCATGTAGGGTACGAGCGAGGGATAAACAATGAAAGCATTGACGTGAATTTTTTCGAATTTTTCCAACAGTCTCTTGTGATATATGTGTCATGGCGTACTATGACTGCGTAAACGTTTAAAGTTTAAAGGCCTAAGGTATAGATGGCGCTGCGTATAAATTCCGCGATATATAATATATATATTCGTAACTATAATTTCGTCCTGTGGTACTTACCGGATGAAATGATAAAAATTCCTGCATTATATGTCGGCAGTAATATTTTAAGGGCACATGATGTCGGCGATGTAATAAAATATAATGTCCTGTCTCTCAGGAGCCCGTGTCCTGATACAATTGAGGAGATAGCTCGCCCTTTGTGATTGTGATTATAACGAGTCTTAACATTTTATTGGCGCACTGTAATGTTCACCCTGTAGGGACCTATTTGAAGGCTCCATAGCTTAGTTGGTAGCCCTGCGTTCGAAACGAGGGCTCCCGGGTTCGATTACCGGTAACGCACTTTGTAGCATGAAGTTTGTTTTCGGGTCTTGGGTGTTTTTCTTGTGTTTCTCACAGTCACACAGGGGATCCTAATGAACGGGTAATCTTTATAGTTTCCAGAGCGTGGTATTCCGCAGGTAAGTTTTAATGTGAAAATATCACTGATTTGAACCAGCAACCTTCAGATTGAAAGTCTGTGTCTGCACCCTCGGGCCACCACGTGCATCCCCAAAATTAACAAACTCCTGTCAATAAAAGTGTTTTCTCGGTTCTTTGCGATGCGTATTTTGTTCATGACAATGGCAGTTGATTTAATCTACCCGAGCATCCACTCTCCTGGTAATTAGGTATTCAGAACTAACGAGTAAGCTCTGGAGCGAGCCGGACGGGCAGATTACGGGGACGGAGTAATCTCCGAACTTGTTGAACTGTTACCTCCGACGTAATCACAAATGGTTTAATCTCTCTTGTTTCGCAGCAGATAACTACCATCACTTTGCGATTATCTTTAAAAGGACATCTACTCGTATCTGTAATTACTTATAATAAAATTGTAACAGTTCAATTCTGTATATTGAAATATTTTAAATATTTTTGGAGAACGCTTCATAGCAGATACTGAAGATAAAACTGTCTGTCTGTATCTATTGGCCGCGTTCGCACGATTTGATATTATACTACGATTGCTGGATACTTTTTATCCCGAAATTCATAGGGTTGGGAGAGGTTCCATTGGGAGAGGGGATAAAAGTCAAAATATGATACTTTAAAATGTATATACTTATAAATGGTATTTTAAAATAGACAGCCTGGTTGTACAGACAGTACGATCCTCAGTATTAAGTCCAAATAACTTGAATCCCGGAATGTACAATATAACCTTTGAACGTATAAGTATAAATCCGTTAAAAATGCGCGATGAAATTACATGCGCATGAGACGTAACATCCCCGTCTGGGATGACGGGCGCAACGGTTGCGACTTGGGTTTTCTCATACTTAGGAAGGGGAGAACCTAAGTCGTATTGCTGTTGTTATGAGCGGATGTAACCACTTAAGACCAGGTTTTCAGCTAGTCCCGTCATTTCGGTAACAAAAAAAATTAAAACAATGGCAGTATTTATCGATATAATGCCCTGATTGCATATGAACTAACTCTGTGTGCACAGGCCCACCCCCTGGCTCGCCGCCAGCTCCACAGATAATCGAGCAGTCTTTTGTTTCTTGACACCACAATTACCATTCTCTAGATTACAGAACAATGCTTATTTTGTGTTGTCATATCTTTAAGCCACTAAGTTGGACCGCGATAACACATCCACTTGTAATGCAGATAGTTGTCTTAATCAACTTCGTGAGAATCAAAATGTACATGATTTTATTTTTGTAATATAAGGGACAAGACGAGCTGAAGGCTCTCCTAATGTTAAATGGTTAACTCCGCCAATAACAACAGCAGTACGACTTAGGTCCTCCCTGATTAAAGTATGAGAAGATGGGAATGTTACGTCTCATACGCATATGATTTCACGTGCATCCACACCCTTCCTTCAAAAGAGTAATTCGAGTGCACCACTGCTTGGCATATTACCAGATGTGGAGGCAGTACTTTCCGGGCGAACTTTTCACAAGTTCTATTGCTACTTTTTGTTGCTCTTTTAGCACCACCCAGGGGGGCGTGTAGAGGTTCTGAGGGTACTCACCTACGGACGCGAGCAACTGGATGGTGGACCCCACATTGTGTGGTTTATAAACTTTTTATCAGAAGACCCGATAAAAAGTTAATGAACCAATGTGTATGAAGTACACAAATATGTTGTGTGATTACGACTAGCTGCGACGCAGAAAATCCTAGACCAGGAAATGAGTTAAAGCGTTTGTAAGCTGTCATATAATATCATAAATTACTACACCACACGAAATGTGGATGAGAAGTTAGTCTTGAAATAGTTTATTAACATCATTATAGAGGTGAGTACGGCTTTCCACTCCCCGCTAATGAGGGTGTGACAATGGGGCTGTTATTTGTGGGGTTGAGATATTATGCCTGTTTATTTTATGGAGTAAGAAAATTTTTTATGTTTGTATAGGAAAACTTTTGTTGTATGCAGACCCATCGAGTGAAAAACTTTAAAATTGTCTTTGAGTTTTAATTATATTACAAAATGTAACAACCTCCAACTTGGCATTAATCCAAGTTGGAGGTTGTAATGTGCTGATGACTACCAGTTACAGCTAGGAACCTACTCGAAACCACGTCAGCATACATTATATTGGGACAGTTCCTAAAGGAAAAGAGTATTTAACAACTCCAGCGCGCCGTTTCATACAAAATTGCTGGAGTGTTGTTATGTTCCAAATTCAAAAAACGCTCCTGCAATGGATTTGTTTTTCTTTGTCCGTAAATTCGAAACTTCGCGTGTTCTTTTTTCAAAAATAATGACAATATATCCATGCATGTTTGAGAAATATTTATTTATATTTACTGAGTTCATCCTGATTTCAATAAATCCGGATGAACTCAGTAAATATCAGATACGAGAAGAATACTTATGTATATAAGTAGTACTTTGTTAAAAGTACACAAACATTATATACACCTCACATAGAATATCTGTGTTCGTTATATAATGCTTGTCCTGTGTGGGTATCAAACCTAAGACCTACTGTGCTGTGACGCCAGCGGAATGCAAATCTTTCTGCCTCCTCGGGCAGGTCAGCTTATATTGGACAGGCGTAATCTCAGCAAACAAGATAAACTGTACGTTGAGCTGTCTGCACTGACTGTAATACGACTGGTGTATGACGGGCACAGTGGGATTACTTCGCTCAAATCGGAGCAAACCGTAAGTACCCCCGTCTGGGTAATTCCCGCGCCTGGGTAAGTACCCCCGCCCGCCAAATAACTGTGTTCGGAGGAGAGCTTTGATACCACTTTTCAGATACCATTATACTTCAGTCGGGAAGACCTAAGTCGCATTTCTGTTGTAATGGGCGGAGATAACTTCAGGTGGCGTTCGCATAGTCACGATTAACATAAAAAAGAAACGTATAAATTATATCCCTCACAAGATTGGAATTTCTCGGAGAACACTCACGGTCACCCATCTCGATAGGGTGCGGTCCTATCTAACCCTCGATTTCAAATACGTGGCTCTGTCAAGGGCCCAGCGTCTTTGATTCGGGATGCTGAGTGATCGAGTACCCTGAGATAAGTACGATCTGATCTGGCACTTGTAATCCTCCCAATGGAGGGTCTTCAGATACCAGAGCCCTCGATCCAGCAAAGTATTCTTGATCTTGTAATTTTTGCAGTTCTGGCAAAACAGGAATACTTATGTGCGAATACGTTTCACTACATAGTATAAAACAAAGTCGCTTTCTCTGTCCCTATATCCCTATGTATGCTTAAATCTTTAAAACTACGCAACAGATTTTGATGTGGTTTTTTAAATAGATAGAGTGATTCAAGAGGAAGGTTTATATGTAAAATACACTAGCAATTCACCCCGGCTTCGCACGGGTAGTTTCTGAGACGACACTGGTGCTTTATTAACCGTGCGAAGTCAGAGCGGGTCGCTAGTGTCTGTATAAAAGATGGAAAGAAAGTGTATGCTATGAATCGCTACGTAAAGGTGTTGTGAACTTACAAGAAGCAATAAATTAAGGATAAAGATGTACCTACCTGGAGTGCCCTACCTATATATGCTTTTTTTATGGGCGTTTCTCACTGCGCCATATAGCTTCAAACTAAACGTAGCTTATACTATGGGAATTATATAACTGATAAAATAATTATATAGTACCTATGTACCTTTTCTTTGTAAATGCTTGTCCTTAGCGGGAATCTGACCTGCAGTGCAGAAGGCCGAGCTATCTATTGACTAACAAAAAAAATACGGCACGTGGTCGTTTCGTTACGGGACAGGACAGCCCAATTGATGTTAAGTGGTTACTGCCACCCATCAACAAAGGCAAAAGGACTTTAGTCCTGGTATATTCACCGGCATCTACACACCCCAGGTAGCTCACACCCTGGATAACACACAGGCCATTTGGGGGGTCCAGTTGCTCGCGTCCGTAGGTGTGTACCCTTTGATTCCCTACACGTACCCCCTGGGTGGTGCTAAAGGAGCAACCAAAAAGTAGCAGTAGAACTTGTGCCAAGTTCGTCCGGAGAGGTACTGCCACCACATCTGGAATCTGCCGCCAAGCAGTAGTGGTTGCATTACTGTGTTTCGGTGGAAGGGTGTGGCTGCCGGTGAAATCACATGCGCATGAGACGTATCATCCCCGTCTCGGGTGATGGACGCAGCGGGATGAATGCGACTCAGTATAGATTTGGATCTCATACTGAGTCGCACGCATTACTGTTGTCATGGGCGAGGGTCACCACTTACCATCAGGTGGGCCCTCAGCTCGTTCCGTCACTCATTCACATAAAAAAAAAAAAAAGGCAAGTTTTTATACCGAAGTGAAGTAATGATTTAGTATCTGTCAAAAAACTTCTTATTACTATAATAACCGCGAATAAAACTGCGGGGCGTAGCCAATATAATAATTTGAAAGCCGTAACTTCCGCCAACGAAGCTACAAACAATTTGCGCGATGTAGAGCATACGGCAGCAGTTCTGACAAGCAGACCACAGAGTTAATTCTTTTCGGAACAAGTTGCGTCATTTGGATCCCACACATCCTTCCGCGCTAACACAAGCTATGCTTAGTTCCGGGTTACGCGGCGCTGTTTGTCCATGAATATATTAATAACTTTGCTGTGTGGCAGTCTGTATGGACAGAAATATGAGCCAACAATTTATAATAAATAAAAAAACCACTTCAAACCTCCGACACGTGAGTTGGCCACTCACATGAAAGAAATAGAAGTGGTGTTACTGTCTCGCGTTGCCTGGCATACGATGTTGATCGCACGACTTTGCATATAAATCTCGGAGCCGGATGTTCCATTGCCGTTCTATTGTGGAGTCACACTTTACTTGGACGTCTAGTTTGTGAACTAAATAGATTTCCCTTCGAATATCTCCCCCCTAGGGGTGGTTAGGGTTGGAACAGATGTAAACTTAAGAAATAAGACTAGATAAAACATTAAACATTACAATTCAAAAATACTTTATTGCATACCAAGATAAATAAATGTACAAGGAATTTGATATTATGATGTAAGATGGGCGGCCTTATCGTTTAGAAAATATCTCTTCCAGGCAACCTTTGGATGGAGAGGAATGTGTGGCTTGGAAGGTTTATGACGGGACGAGCTGGTGACCCACCTGTATTTAAGTGCTTACCTCCACCCATAACAATGCAACAATAAGTCTTGGGTCTTCTCATACTTCGGTCGTACCGAAGTATGAGAAGACCCAAAACGCACCCCGTTGCACCTGTCACCCGAGCCGGTGACAATTACAAGCGATTGAAGGCGACGTGTCATAAGCCAGTAACGGAGACCGTAAGTCGTATCGGCGTTATTTATGGGCGGTGGTAATCACTTAACATCAGGTAGGTAATATCGTTTCTCCACTATCAATAATAAGTTATATAAAATAACAGGTGTAAAAAAACCGCCCCCACATTTCATAAAAAATATTTTACTGAAAATTATTCCGCGTTCTGGTGTGACCTTTAAAACAAAAGGTAAAACTGACCTACTAATCTTTCAAATGAAATAGCAAGCAATGCAGAGCGAGCTGTTTACATACCAACACTTGGCAGGTCCTGTTTTTGTTGATATATGCATGAGGCGATCATTTGCATACTGCTCATTTGAGCGATAACATGAATAATGTTTTTGAAAAGGAAATAAATAAAACGTTAAAAAAAAAACGTTTACACACTCATACCTCTGCACTAGGATTCCCTGTGTTGCAGATGGCATGGACAAACACACAAACACAAGACAAACATCCAAGACCCGAGAACAAACTTCATGCTCACCACACAAAGTGTGCCCCGCCCGGGAATCGAACCCGGGACCCCTCGCTTCGAAGGCAGGGCTACTACCACGGAGCCGTCTAATGTTTTTATTTACTACAACTACAACTTTAAATGTTTTTATTTACTACAGAACAAATTGAGGAAAGTATTATTTCAACAAAAGCAATTGATATATCTAGATCACCGGAAACCCGCTGATTGATCAAATATACTGCACCACTTAATTTGCTCAACCATTATTTTAACTCACTCTTTTTCTTACTATTTTTTTACTAAGAGGGTCAAACTCATAACACCCCTCTTTTTGCGTCGGGGGTTAATAATGTCACGTTTCAACCTCAAGTTACAAGTTTAAGTCTGTCTGTTGGTTTGTTAATTTCCAAAGTATTGTAAGTTTGGCAGCTAGTCACATTTATAAAGGCGAAAGTTTTTATGTACCTATGTGTATTTGTTACCTATGTGATGAAATTTGGTACCAGGATAGGTTATATCCTGGATTAACGCGTAGGCTACTTTTGATTTTGAAACCCACGGGTAAAACTGCGCTGCGCCGCTAGTTTATAAACACTGGTTGGGCCACAAGATATAATCTGATTCTCTCATCAGAACAAGCCAGAATATTAGCAAAAATTGTTGATTTTTTTTTTATTCATTATAGGCCATCGTTTGACCGCTATCTCACCTGATGGTAAGTGATGATGCGGTCGAAGATGTAACACGCTAGCCTAGATAATACCTATTCACTCTTCTCTTGAACATACCCAAATTGTACTGCTCGGGAAATTAAAAAAATAAATTAGGAAGATACAATGCGACTCAGTGTAAAATCCAAATCCTATACTGGGTCGCATTACGGGGGTCACCACTTACCACCAGACGGGCCCTCAGCTCGTTCCGTCACTTTTTCACACAAAAATAAAGACGAAGGAGCTGATATATTGTTATGTGCTTTTTGAGGGTGACAATCATTTTGATTCAACCCTCTAAAAATAATAAAGAAAAATATATATAATCTGGCTGGCTTACTACCTATAGACAAGGAAATTACTAGATATTCAATAAAATGACCAACATAAGTAAATGCTTCAAGATTCATTATAATAACAAACGTACGGGGAATCCTGACCGGTTTTCCTGTTTTATTTACAAACTAGCGACCCGCCCCGGCTTCGCACGGTTAGAGCATCAGTGTCGTATCAGAAACTACCCGTGCGAAGCCGGGGTGACTTGCTAGTGTATTATACATATAAACCTCCCTCTTGAATCACTCTATCTATTAAAAAAACCGCATCAAAATCCGTTGCGCAGTTTTAAAGATTTAAGCATACATAGGGATATAGGGATAGAGAAAGCGACTTTGTTTTATACTATGTAGTGAAGTGGCAAGCGCGAGACGAGCAGTTATCGTGGGGTTCGGTTCTGTACGTCTGACGGTTATACATGCGCGTGACGAAACGATCATTTAATCTGTTCTATGTCTCAAGAATTAGATTCAGCGATCACCATGATTCGTTACGTGGATTTCGAACTAGCGGCCTTCGGATTGGAAGTGTCACTAGTTTAAAAGTAGAAGTGACCTCAATTCTTACTTCCCTTCTTTTATGGGATCGGAGTGCACACTGTAAAAAAGAAAATGAATCCATTGGCAAGAAAATAATTGGCAAATATATAAAAAAGCAGGAGAACTGAGAACGACGGCTTAGTTAATAGCTCTGCCTTCTAAGCGCAAGAAAACGCAAAGAAAAGGATGACACGACTTATCAACATTTTTATTCTAATCAAATCTTATTTAAATGAAATCAAACTTTTATTAGTACCAACTTTGGATAACAACTTTGGATAACCCACGGCAAAACAGTTATCTATCGAGCCAAATGGAAGAATTTTTTGTTAATCGAAAATTTAAAGCCCTCATTGTTTAGACAAATAAAGATTGGTTCCCTTGGATTTAAGTATAAATATTACCCGTACAATGAACCTGTGCCAACACGAGCAGCAACATCACTCATAATATGTTGTCCATGTGTTCGTGAGCCTTAGGATCATTGTATGTGTGAGGCTTCGAGTATTTTAGTGTAGGTTATATACCTAAATACTACATACTATAAAATAAAAGTTAACCCAATAGATCTCGTCAGTAGTATTGCTGTGAATACGCACGTAGGTTGTAACAATGAAATTCATCTTTGGTAAGAAAAATATTAAATATATTTTACAATTATTCGCTCAAATTATTCGGCAAAAGCAATTATTTAATGTAATGTTTTCGTTTTTGGCAAATATTTCTTTAACCAAATCAGAATGATCTGGCAGGCCAACGAATGTTAAGTGGTTGCCACCGCTCTTAGACAGCAATAGTAAAACTTAAGTTATACTTCTTGGGTCTCCCCATATCAGGAGGGGGACGGAGGTTCAGAAACAACAATACGAATTGTTGTGTTTCCAAGTTGTAGATGTTATTGTTGTGTATGAACCACAACAACATCTACAACACAGACAAGGTCACTCTAGTTTCATAAAAGGGTGTAATTAAGTATTTTCATTTATTAGACGGCTGTTACACGGCTCCGTGGTTTAGTTGGTAGCAGCCTTGCCTTCGAAGCGAGAGGCCCCGGGTTCGATTCCCGGCCGGGACGCACTTTGATCATTTTTGTCGGGTCTAGGGGTGTTTGCGTTTTGTTTGTTTTAGTATCTGTGACACAAGCAATCCTAGTTCAGAGGTGCAGAGTGTATTTTTCAGTCGGTTTAAAACAAACTGTGATATGTAATGTTTCTATGGCCTAATAAGGAAATATGCGAACTATTTTGTAAATATTGTACATACTTCATGTATGAATATTATATACATAAGTATATAATGAAAACCAAGATAAAAATATAGTCGCCATAAAAATATTTCAAGAGTATATCGAACTTACGATCTATAACGTAAAAGGAAGAGCTGCTACCAACTGAGCAGTGAGGCCATTTCAAAAAAAGGTAATATAATATATATTCCCATAGCACAAGCTACGCTTCATTCAGGGCAAGATGGCGCTGTGTTAAATGTTCATTAATCTATCCATGAATTATTAATTTTCAGTGTTGTCAATAATGATGATGTTGGGGTCCCTGATGGGAGCGGCAGCGCAGTGCCTCATATGCCCGGCAAATTCTGCGCCGGTCTGCGGGGACAACGGGCAGACTTACGGCAACGAGTGCTTGTGAGCAGACGAATTTTATTTTTATACGCCAAAAATATTCATATTGTATGAATACAGTTACTGGCCGGTGAGAAGGGCGGACGAATAAGGAACGGCCAGAGCCGAATGAAGCAAAAAAAAAAGGAGGCAGTTTACTGTTTGATATCGCTATTGATTTACTTCACACTGTAAACTCAATCTCAAACTCATTTATTCCTTTAGATCTCATGTATCGTTTGAACACGTCAAACTTTACACATACAAATAAACATATTCATGAGCATATAACGTGACACAGAATAACGTGTAATCTTTATTATTATTACGTGGTGTGTGAATATGACTCCGCCCATTTTTGTCAAAATAAAACACATTTGTTCGCTTACAAAATTAAAAAAAAAATTATTGAAAGTATGCTCCATCTGCAGCTACAACCTTCGCCCATCGTTCAGGTAGTTTTCGTATTCCTTGCTGGAAGAAGTCCTGGTCTTTTGAGCTTATCCAGTTGTCAATCCAAATTTTGATACTTTCACATGAAGTAAACTTTTCTCCAGTAAGGTCTGTCTGCATCGTCCGGAATAGGTGGTAATCCGAAGGAGCTATGTCTGGTGAATATGGCGGGTGGGGTAACACTTCCCAGTCCTGTCCCTCTAAATATCTTTTTACGACTTCTGCGGTATGCGGTTTGGCATTGTCATGCTGAAGAACTAATTTGTTATGTCTATTCACCCATTCTGGTCGTTTTTCTTCTATGGCTCGCTTCAAACGCATTAGTTGTCGTCGGTAAACTTCTCCATTAATAGTTTCAGAGGGTTTGAGCAACTCATAATATACAATACCTTTCTGATCCCACCAAATACAGAGCATGACCTTGGCACAGTGAATATTTATTTTTGGCTGTGATGGGCCTGGTTCGCCTGGTTTCACCCAAGCTTTTTTGCGTTTAGGATTTTCGTAGTGTATCCATTTTTCGTCTCCTGTGACTATCCGATGCAAAAATCCTTTTCTTTGCTGTCTTTGAAGCAGCATTTCACAAATGGTTTTCCGACGTTCCATGTCTCTTTCTTTTAAATCATGTGGAACCCAGTAACCGGCTTTTTGAATCATTCCCATCATTTGTAAACGCTTTGCAACAGTTGAACGATCAACATTTAATGCGGCAGCTAATTCTGATTGAGTTTGGCAAGAATCTTCCGCCAATAATGCTTCCAATTCAGCATCTTCAAATTTTTTTGGTGGTTTTCCATGTTCTTTATCCTCAGTACTAAAATCGTTATTTTGAAATCGTCGAAACCATTCCTTGCAAGTTGTATTAGACGGAGCATGCTCACCATAAATCTCCACAAGCAAACGATAAGTTTCCGCTGCAGTTTTCTTCGCAATAAAATAATGTAATAACACTTCCCGCAAATGACGTTTATTTGGAATAAAAACCGACATTTTCGAAAAGGTGAAAACAATTGTTGCTTACACTTCAACCAAATATCATAAAATGCGTTAGATAGCTGACATTCAGTACTATCGAATACAAGTATGGTCATTTATTAGTACACGTAAACAATACTAAAAACGACATCTGTTGAGAAAGGGCGGAGTCATATTCACACACCCAATATTAATACTTCAAATGAGCAATCCCTGTATTTCAGAAACGACTAACGATTTCACTCAAATTTTGTACAATATATACAAAAAAGTAGGCTTTTTAAGTTTACCTGTATAATTGTATTTCTTGTAAAAACGCAAGCAGTTGCTCGCGTCCGTAGGTATGTACCCTTTGATTCCCTACACGTACCCCCTGGGTGGTGCTAAAGGAGCAACAACAAGTAGCAGTAGAACTTGTGCCAAATTCGTCCGGAGAGGTACTGCCACCACACCTGGAATCTGCCGCCAAGCAGTAGTGCTCGCATTGCTGTGTTCCGGTGGAAGGGAGTGGGTGCCGGTGAAATCTCACGCGCATGAGACGCATCATCCCCGTCTCGGGTGATGGACGCAGCAGGATGAATGCGACTTAGTGTAAGATCCAAACCTTATACTGAGTCGCATTACAGTTGTCATGAGCGGGGGTTGCCACTTACCATCAGGTGGGCCCTCAGCTCGTTCCGTCACTTAGTCACAAAAAAAAAAAAAAACGAAACCAAGCAAATCTCGGTTGCCCAAATAGATTCGTAGTTAATTTTGTTATGTAGGGATTCCTTACTACTCAGGTGGAGTGCAACACTCGACTGCCACAATTATTTTTTATTTTGAACCGCTCGCTGAACCCTCCGATTCACTTAAGAATCTCTCGTACTCGTGATGCTACTCTAGAATCCTTTGTTTCACACTGGATTCAAAGTAGCGGCCCTCTTCGTTAATATTGTTTTATATTGTTGTTGTACGTAGGTATTTCCACCCTGGAAAAAAAAAAAAAAAAAAAAAAGGGTATATTAATCTATGTGAGTGTTTGTTTGTTTGTCTGAATTGTATATTTTTGTTTCAGTTTAACGTGTGACAACGTGAAACTAGCTTATTATGGGCGATGTAGACAATAAATATTAAAAGAAAATATTCAACGTTGACTGCAGGAGTTTTGGACATCCGTTGCAATGATATTTTTTTTATATTATAAATAAAAAAAACATAATTATTAAACAAAAAGCAACTGAATCTGCGTTTAATTAAATTACCGTAATGTCAAAAAGTCAATATGTATAGAGTATGAGGATCTGTTTTCATCACTAAAGTGACGGCACGGTCTGACAGCCCGTGTTAAGCGGTTAACGCCGCTCACAAACAACAGGTAAGCGATTTCGGTCATTTACCGAAGCATGAGAACACCCTGGATCTTGGAACATTTTATTGACAAATGATATGAATAGCATTTTGAAAATATGTTTGTTGAATGGTGGTTTGGTTGACTTTAAATCTTGAGGTTAACCCAGCACTAAAAAACATACATACACCAAACAAAATGTATTCCGCGCTAAATGCTAAAAATGCAAGACTAGTTATATAATAAAACGGGCATGTGAGCGCCGGCAGTGAGGTGCTAGAAGCCCGTAGTGAAGACATCAGCATCTCTTCTCTCTGCGGCTCACTCCGTCTCTCCGCTTTGATGGGGACCGGCCCCGAGCGCTTACGATGAAGCTGCCTCAGTAGCCTTAGAACCGAACGATTCCACACAGAGGTGCATGCAGATATAGAGCACCTCTAAGATCTTCAAGATGGCATATAACTTAGTATAGGTGGATTCAGCATCTTCGTGTGCCATGCGAAACACAAAATCCACCGTCGTAGTAAAATAAATAATTATTCACGGATATTTCACACACCGCCATCTAACCCCAAACTACGCATAGCTTGTACTATGGGATTTAGATAACTGTAAGAATACTTATATTTTAGTACTTTTCTTTTGTAAATACGTGCATATAATACATAATAACACAGAGACAGAGCAAACACCTATGTTCATCACAAATATGCTTGTCCTGCGTGGGAATCGTAACCACGGCCTAAAGCGCAAGAGGCAGACTCCCCCCGGAGCTGTGAGCTTTTCCATTCTTATCTAAAGCGCAAGAGGCAGACTCCCCCCGGAGCTGTGAGCTTTTCCATTCTTATCTAAAGCGCAAGAGGCAGACTCCCCCCGGAGCTGTGAGCTTTTCCATTCTTATCTAAAGCGCAAGAGGCAGACTCCCCCCGGAGCTGTGAGCTTTTCCATTCTTATCTAAAGCGCAAGAGGCAGACTCCCCCCGGAGCTGTGAGCTTTTCCATTCTTATCTAAAGCGCAAGAGGCAGACTCCCCCCGGAGCTGTGAGCTTTTCCATTCTTATCTAAAGCGCAAGAGGCAGACTCCCCCCGGAGCTGTGAGCTTTTCCATTCTTATCTAAAGCGCAAGAGGCAGACTCCCCCCGGAGCTGTGAGCTTTTCCATTCTTATCTAAAGCGCAAGAGGCAGACTCCCCCCGGAGCTGTGAGCTTTTCCATTCTTATCTAAAGCGCAAGAGGCAGACTCCCCCCGGAGCTGTGAGCTTTTCCATTCTTATCTAAAGCGCAAGAGGCAGACTCCCCCCGGAGCTGTGAGCTTTTCCATTCTTATCTAAAGCGCAAGAGGCAGACTCCCCCCGGAGCTGTGAGCTTTTCCATTCTTATCTAAAGCGCAAGAGGCAGACTCCCCCCGGAGCTGTGAGCTTTTCCATTCTTATCTAAAGCGCAAGAGGCAGACTCCCCCCGGAGCTGTGAGCTTTTCCATTCTTATCTAAAGCGCAAGAGGCAGACTCCCCCCGGAGCTGTGAGCTTTTCCATTCTTATCTAAAGCGCAAGAGGCAGACTCCCCCCGGAGCTGTGAGCTTTTCCATTCTTATCTAAAGCGCAAGAGGCAGACTCCCCCCGGAGCTGTGAGCTTTTCCATTCTTATCTAAAGCGCAAGAGGCAGACTCCCCCCGGAGCTGTGAGCTTTTCCATTCTTATCTAAAGCGCAAGAGGCAGACTCCCCCCGGAGCTGTGAGCTTTTCCATTCTTATCTAAAGCGCAAGAGGCAGACTCCCCCCGGAGCTGTGAGCTTTTCCATTCTTATCTAAAGCGCAAGAGGCAGACTCCCCCCGGAGCTGTGAGCTTTTCCATTCTTATCTAAAGCGCAAGAGGCAGACTCCCCCCGGAGCTGTGAGCTTTTCCATTCTTATCTAAAGCGCAAGAGGCAGACTCCCCCCGGAGCTGTGAGCTTTTCCATTCTTATCTAAAGCGCAAGAGGCAGACTCCCCCCGGAGCTGTGAGCTTTTCCATTCTTATCTAAAGCGCAAGAGGCAGACTCCCCCCGGAGCTGTGAGCTTTTCCATTCTTATCTAAAGCGCAAGAGGCAGACTCCCCCCGGAGCTGTGAGCTTTTCCATTCTTATCTAAAGCGCAAGAGGCAGACTCCCCCCGGAGCTGTGAGCTTTTCCATTCTTATCTAAAGCGCAAGAGGCAGACTCCCCCCGGAGCTGTGAGCTTTTCCATTCTTATCTAAAGCGCAAGAGGCAGACTCCCCCCGGAGCTGTGAGCTTTTCCATTCTTATCTAAAGCGCAAGAGGCAGACTCCCCCCGGAGCTGTGAGCTTTTCCATTCTTATCTAAAGCGCAAGAGGCAGACTCCCCCCGGAGCTGTGAGCTTTTCCATTCTTATCTAAAGCGCAAGAGGCAGACTCCCCCCGGAGCTGTGAGCTTTTCCATTCTTATCTAAAGCGCAAGAGGCAGACTCCCCCCGGAGCTGTGAGCTTTTCCATTCTTATCTAAAGCGCAAGAGGCAGACTCCCCCCGGAGCTGTGAGCTTTTCCATTCTTATCTAAAGCGCAAGAGGCAGACTCCCCCCGGAGCTGTGAGCTTTTCCATTCTTATCTAAAGCGCAAGAGGCAGACTCCCCCCGGAGCTGTGAGCTTTTCCATTCTTATCTAAAGCGCAAGAGGCAGACTCCCCCCGGAGCTGTGAGCTTTTCCATTCTTATCTAAAGCGCAAGAGGCAGACTCCCCCCGGAGCTGTGAGCTTTTCCATTCTTATCTAAAGCGCAAGAGGCAGACTCCCCCCGGAGCTGTGAGCTTTTCCATTCTTATCTAAAGCGCAAGAGGCAGACTCCCCCCGGAGCTGTGAGCTTTTCCATTCTTATCTAAAGCGCAAGAGGCAGACTCCCCCCGGAGCTGTGAGCTTTTCCATTCTTATCTAAAGCGCAAGAGGCAGACTCCCCCCGGAGCTGTGAGCTTTTCCATTCTTATCTAAAGCGCAAGAGGCAGACTCCCCCCGGAGCTGTGAGCTTTTCCATTCTTATCTAAAGCGCAAGAGGCAGACTCCCCCCGGAGCTGTGAGCTTTTCCATTCTTATCTAAAGCGCAAGAGGCAGACTCCCCCCGGAGCTGTGAGCTTTTCCATTCTTATCTAAAGCGCAAGAGGCAGACTCCCCCCGGAGCTGTGAGCTTTTCCATTCTTATCTAAAGCGCAAGAGGCAGACTCCCCCCGGAGCTGTGAGCTTTTCCATTCTTATCTAAAGCGCAAGAGGCAGACTCCCCCCGGAGCTGTGAGCTTTTCCATTCTTATCTAAAGCGCAAGAGGCAGACTCCCCCCGGAGCTGTGAGCTTTTCCATTCTTATCTAAAGCGCAAGAGGCAGACTCCCCCCGGAGCTGTGAGCTTTTCCATTCTTATCTAAAGCGCAAGAGGCAGACTCCCCCCGGAGCTGTGAGCTTTTCCATTCTTATCTAAAGCGCAAGAGGCAGACTCCCCCCGGAGCTGTGAGCTTTTCCATTCTTATCTAAAGCGCAAGAGGCAGACTCCCCCCGGAGCTGTGAGCTTTTCCATTCTTATCTAAAGCGCAAGAGGCAGACTCCCCCCGGAGCTGTGAGCTTTTCCATTCTTATCTAAAGCGCAAGAGGCAGACTCCCCCCGGAGCTGTGAGCTTTTCCATTCTTATCTAAAGCGCAAGAGGCAGACTCCCCCCGGAGCTGTGAGCTTTTCCATTCTTATCTAAAGCGCAAGAGGCAGACTCCCCCCGGAGCTGTGAGCTTTTCCATTCTTATCTAAAGCGCAAGAGGCAGACTCCCCCCGGAGCTGTGAGCTTTTCCATTCTTATCTAAAGCGCAAGAGGCAGACTCCCCCCGGAGCTGTGAGCTTTTCCATTCTTATCTAAAGCGCAAGAGGCAGACTCCCCCCGGAGCTGTGAGCTTTTCCATTCTTATCTAAAGCGCAAGAGGCAGACTCCCCCCGGAGCTGTGAGCTTTTCCATTCTTATCTAAAGCGCAAGAGGCAGACTCCCCCCGGAGCTGTGAGCTTTTCCATTCTTATCTAAAGCGCAAGAGGCAGACTCCCCCCGGAGCTGTGAGCTTTTCCATTCTTATCTAAAGCGCAAGAGGCAGACTCCCCCCGGAGCTGTGAGCTTTTCCATTCTTATCTAAAGCGCAAGAGGCAGACTCCCCCCGGAGCTGTGAGCTTTTCCATTCTTATCTAAAGCGCAAGAGGCAGACTCCCCCCGGAGCTGTGAGCTTTTCCATTCTTATCTAAAGCGCAAGAGGCAGACTCCCCCCGGAGCTGTGAGCTTTTCCATTCTTATCTAAAGCGCAAGAGGCAGACTCCCCCCGGAGCTGTGAGCTTTTCCATTCTTATCTAAAGCGCAAGAGGCAGACTCCCCCCGGAGCTGTGAGCTTTTCCATTCTTATCTAAAGCGCAAGAGGCAGACTCCCCCCGGAGCTGTGAGCTTTTCCATTCTTATCTAAAGCGCAAGAGGCAGACTCCCCCCGGAGCTGTGAGCTTTTCCATTCTTATCTAAAGCGCAAGAGGCAGACTCCCCCCGGAGCTGTGAGCTTTTCCATTCTTATCTAAAGCGCAAGAGGCAGACTCCCCCCGGAGCTGTGAGCTTTTCCATTCTTATCTAAAGCGCAAGAGGCAGACTCCCCCCGGAGCTGTGAGCTTTTCCATTCTTATCTAAAGCGCAAGAGGCAGACTCCCCCCGGAGCTGTGAGCTTTTCCATTCTTATCTAAAGCGCAAGAGGCAGACTCCCCCCGGAGCTGTGAGCTTTTCCATTCTTATCTAAAGCGCAAGAGGCAGACTCCCCCCGGAGCTGTGAGCTTTTCCATTCTTATCTAAAGCGCAAGAGGCAGACTCCCCCCGGAGCTGTGAGCTTTTCCATTCTTATCTAAAGCGCAAGAGGAAGACTCCCCCCGGAGCTGTGAGCTTTTCCATTCTTATCTAAAGCGCAAGAGGCAGACTCCCCCCGGAGCTGTGAGCTTTTCCATTCTTATCTAAAGCGCAAGAGGCAGACTCCCCCCGGAGCTGTGAGCTTTTCCATTCTTATCTAAAGCGCAAGAGGCAGACTCCCCCCGGAGCTGTGAGCTTTTCCATTCTTATCTAAAGCGCAAGAGGCAGACTCCCCCCGGAGCTGTGAGCTTTTCCATTCTTATCTAAAGCGCAAGAGGCAGACTCCCCCCGGAGCTGTGAGCTTTTCCATTCTTATCTAAAGCGCAAGAGGCAGACTCCCCCCGGAGCTGTGAGCTTTTCCATTCTTATCTAAAGCGCAAGAGGCAGACTCCCCCCGGAGCTGTGAGCTTTTCCATTCTTATCTAAAGCGCAAGAGGCAGACTCCCCCCGGAGCTGTGAGCTTCTCCATTCTTATCGCGAGCATGATCCTATGCACCAACAACTTAATTAAGTCATTAAATATCTCCTTGTACTTAGCACATTACAATATTCCCTACAATATCATCCCTTGGTTATTTTAATGGTAAATTTACTTAACTTTGTCTTCCTCCCTCCTCAGGGGATCGTTAAGGAAAAACTTTTTAAAGTTAGTTAAGACGGAGTGCATTTTGAAAGTAACAATTTTTGACGCACTGCGGATACAGAAAATATGTACCATTTTCAACATCTTGGGAGGAAATCTATTATATATTATTAACAAGAGACGTTTAAAAATCTAATTATCTGACTTAAATACTTTCATTTCCTACTTTTGATTCTTAAATTTCTATGGAACCAACTCGAAAGTATAAGATACTCGTATAAAGTAAAATCCTTCAAATTGATCCCGATTCGTAAATATCAGAAACAGTTAAACTTTTTTAAAATACCTAAAAAAATTGAACATATTTCAAGCAATGTTGTTTATAAAATTGTAACCACTTCAATGTAGATGCATAAATAAACCATTTGTATCGCAGTGTGAACCAACAAATAAACATGTTTTCAAAACTCGGTGGAAACAGAATATATTTTCCACTAAAAATATACAGTTTCAGTAACCTTGTAATATTTGTACTGCTTCTATGGAGGCTCTATAGGTAGCAACTTTGGAAAATGGGCGTTGTGGGTTCGAATCTTGCTTCGAGAATTCGTTGAAAGGTTCTACTGAACTAAAAAAAGATACAAAAAAATTATTGTAAATTAGTGTTATGTTAAATTACAACAAAATAAATACTATAATAGTATATAAATGCGAATGATATGTGTGTATGTTTGTTATTCTTTCTCATCTCAACGGCGAACGAATTTGAGTAAAATTTGTTAGCAGCAGATAGCATTAACACTTGGCTACTTTTTAATCCGAAAAAAGAAGTAATTTCTCAGTGACTTGCAAAAAACAACTTTTATCAGTTTTTCCCATCGGCTCATGCTGCCTTTCAAATCTTTTGAACGGGCACCCCGGCTGGTATGGTAGGAGTATATATCGTTATCGTTATGCCATATCTGAAATAGCCATTCATCGCCAGCGACGTCTATTTATTACAATTAATTACTTCTTATTGATCTAATCCAGGGCCATTAGTCAGGAACATAAGGGATCTTATTAGGACGCTAATAATATAACCATTAATTTACTCCGAATTTAATAACACTGGTAATTGTAGTCGTGATTTAAGGGTATTTTACTGTTTGAACAAAATAATGAGTTAAAATAGGGGCTCAGTAAATTTTTATTTAGTCTTATTCTGAACAAATAGATAATTAGTGAAAATCGCAGTGTATTCCATTAAAATATTATTTAATTTCTGCCCAAATTGTTCTGCTATTTGACTTGGCGTAGCGTATTCGCGTATTTGCTGATTTCAAATACGGCGATGTATGGATGCTATTTGGTTTACATATCTGCCTTATTTCACAAATAAGCAAATAGTAAAATCGCGCTTTCGTCCTGTTATATGAATAAATAGACTTACACACTCAGATTACACATTACAAATCTAGACCTGAATGCAAACCTTATGCTTATCACACAAAGTTTGACCCGGCATTCCCTTCAAAGGAAGGTTACAGCCAACTAGCTCCATTGAGCTCACAATTTCATGTGAACATACCAAATATTTGGCCAAATACAGCGGTGCCGCTACTCAAATACGCCAGACCAAGTGCTTTAAAGTTGTAGTGTTGTTGAAGTGCTGGTTTTAAAGAATAAATTGGCCGGGTTTGGATGTATAGAAGCGCACGCACGCAGCGCACTTTTCAGTTGCGAAATAATGTCGCCTTTGCTTGCGTTGATATAATGTTAAAATTGATCAACCTGGAAAATTTCAAGCGGCGAATCGAGTCGCATGGACTGCGAAGACCTGTTAAAATGAATATAACTTTTGACATTATTTCAAAGCACGTAAAGTTGACCCTCTTCGAGCATTGAAAAATGCGCTGAGCTGCAATCCTACTTTGAATAAAGGCTTATGGTAATCCCCTATCTTGATCTATTATTGCAAAAAAAAAAGTCATACATACCTGTTCCTGCTTCCGGTCCGTTTTCATCGAGCCACCATGGCCGCCCGTGCTCTGCACCGTATTCATCTCGACACAACACAAACACAACACAACACTACACAAACACAACAATCAATATATTGTGGACATCGTCCCTACTGAGGGACTGGTTCGTTAGTACATGTCACAGCTCCAGGTTTGCACTGCATTCATCATTTATTCATAGGAATAGTATATTTGATTGGTTTAAGAATATTTTTTGAAACTGGCTTTTTTTATAAAGTAATTTCACTTGACGTATAATTAAAAATTAAAATAATTTCTGCTAAATTTGAATAAATTTCATTAAAATAAGACAATGACAACAATTTTTTTTAAATAAAAAAAAACATTTTTTTTTGCTGTTCAAATTTTTTATTTAACACCACGATCAAAATTTTCTGTTGTAATTTTTACATTCTTGTTTTTTTATAAGTAGTCGCTAAGATTATGATGCTTTTTTTTATTTTTATGTGAAATAAATTTAAATAATAATCAAATATTGTATAATTTATAGTTAAGGTAATATCTGTTAGGGAAAATTGAATTTAATGTCACATGTCCTTAGAACCTCGGGGTTAGAATACGCCCTCATTATTGATGATTCGCTTCACGCACATTGAGGCGTGACGTGAGGAATCTATAAAAATCTGATGATTCGCTTCACGCACATTGAGGCGTGACGTGAGGAATCTATAAAAATTGATGATTCGCTTCACGCACATTGAGGCGTGACGTGAGGAATCTATAAAAATCTGATGATTCGCTTCACGCACATTGAGGCGTGACGTGAGGAATCTATAAAAATCTGATGATTCGCTTCACGCACATTGAGGCGTGACGTGAGGAATCTATAAAAATTAATGATTCGCTTCACGCACATTGAGGCGTGACGTGAGGAATCTATAAAAATCTGATGATTCGCTTCACGCACATTGAGGCGTGAGGTGAGGAATCTATAAAAATCTGATGATTCGCTTCACGCACATTGAGGCGTGACGTGAGGAATCTATAAAAATCTGATGATTCGCTTCACGCACATTGAGGCGTGACGTGAGGAATCTATAAAAATCTGATGATTCGCTTCACGCACATTGAGGCGTGACGTGAGGAATCTATAAAAATCTGATGATTCGCTTCACGCACATTGAGGCGTGAGGTGAGGAATCTATAAAAAACAATGATTGAGTTTTTTAACCAAAATAAGTCTGGTAAATTATGTTAAGTTTTATTTGTTAGTTACATTATATATTATTTAATTTTGTGTTATTCGTGCAATGCATATAAAACTGAAATATTAATGAATAAAATTGAATTTGACATACATTGTGCCTAAGGACCTCCTGTGACACGTTAAATGCGCTTAAGTGTTTACTTATGCGTGTAAAATTTAACGTGTACAATACAAGCGATACTACTACTAATGTCTACTTGAGATCTAAATAAATGAATACTTTTGAGTTTTCTTAACGCAGTGCGAGGAGAGCAAGCGCAGCGAGCGGACCGAGGAGACAGCCGCCAGAGCGCAATAAATCATGTAGTGAATTGAAAATCCGCGGAAAAGAATAGTGTCACAGTTTAGATCTTTGAATTAAAAGCTTCTCCTCAATTTGGTAGAACTCCAAAACACTTGTTAGCTCTTGTCATATTTCAACATTTCACAGTTAAATAAGACGTAATTTTGGAAGAAATATAGGACAAGATGGCGGGGGCGCGGGCGTCATAGAGTGTGATTGATCACATCGCAGCGTCACGTCGCGTGGGTAATTAAAAACCTGCTTAATTAGATTGATAGATAGATCTTGACAATTCTTAAGTTTGCTCCAAAGATCTTGTCTCCTCCCTTGCGTGAGACATTGAAATTGTGTGATCTAGGATCCGTGTAATCAAGGTAGAGACGCTTTTATAGCGACCTCAAAAACAAGGGGAGGTTCTCAATTTCGATGTACGTTTGTGACGTGATAACGTCTTATAAATCGATGAGCGCCGGCTGCACGCACGAAAACTCACGTTCGTTGTCACGTTCCGCCTAAGCCGAGCGTGCAAGTGAGAGCGCGGAGCAAGTGATAAAGAGATACGATCGGCCTAAGCGTTCGACTTATGACGTATCTATCACTCTTCCATACATGTGTCCGAGTGTAAGAGAGACAGTGATAATAATTCAATTCAATTCATAAAAGTATAGAAATTTTCATCAATGTTTTCTTATTACGTTATCACGTAAAATTATCGGCCGTAAAACGACTTTACACACAACCAATTTTGTTTGTACTTAAAACACTCTTATAGTTATTTAATTTAATGCAACATTTATTTTGTACCCTTTGATATTTCAAAGTGTAATGAAAAAAAAAATTATTTCAAGAATTTCCAAAATGTTGGTATATCCCCCACCAATGAACCACCGGAATGAGTCATTATAACCACTTCACACTCGGCTGACTAACTAAGCTGACAAGCAGTTCAAAAATAATATGTACATGAATTGAGATCTTTATTTTTAAAGTTATCAGTAGAGTTTACTAAACCAATTGAACTATAGTCAAATTACAAAGAAAATTTGATTTATCCTAGAGTACGAGTAAAACAGGTTCGTTAAAAACGCGAGCTCGCGTGACCATTGCCTTATACAAATTGGTTTATGCTAATAAGGGATGACTTCCGCCGAGCGATGTACGTCCATATTTTATGTAGATACATTAGGCCATTGTTTTATATATAAAACGTTGTTTATTACCCCACTGGCAGCACGTTCGGCCTGAAACGCCGGCACAGCACCAATCTCACCCCTTCAGGGTACAATTTTGAAATGTTTAAATAACGCAATACGTTACAAAGTAAATAGAATCAACTCGAAACTCTTTTTATTTCGCAAGATCTCAATATTTACCAGGTGTGGAGGCAGCACTGCTCCGGAAGAACTTTACAGGAATTTTACTGCTTTTGAAATATTGTAAACTCAAATTAATATATCAGTAATATCTGCTTTCACTAAACACAATACAATACCTACCTGTGATTACCATATAAATGGTTACGATCACAGTAGCCTTACGTTATTATAATTAGCTCGTATTTAAAGTAAGGGATCATTATGTTCTCTACATATTTGTTTGGTTTAATTAACTCCTAATGTTCAAATATTCGGTTAATTGAGATTGAATAATTAAAACTCATTTAGGAAGTTATTTGGGGCGTATTTCAGCAACCATGGAATGCGAGGCCGCTCATTATATTAATTTATTTTTGACCTGTCTCGGATTCATTTCCATCGGCTTTTATGCGAACTTTCTTTCCTAATTTTAACCCTTGACTCAGAGGATGTTTTTTTAAAAATCCATTAATAATGCTCACTAATACGCATACTCATTTATTTTCTATAATTACTGGAGGCATCAATTATTTCGTGAATAAGTATAAACAAGCATAGAAGTGTCAACGAGATAGATATTTCAGTTATAAAATCAAATAATGGAATATATTGAAACTATAGAGAACACAGATCTAAGCGATTTTGGTGGCACATTACGAAGACGCAATACAACATCGAAACAAAAACTGAATTAATCGAATGCCCAGTGTTGCCACAACGTGATACAGTCTCCCTGAATGTGCGAATTGCCTATCGACGCTACTAGAAGTAGTGTGTTTGTAAAGGCCCCGCTACCTTAGGGAAAACAGAGGTTTATATTGGTACATCTAGGTCACCAAAGTCAAAGTCGAAATAATTTATTTCCATTTAAATTAAAAAAAAAAATACTTGATAAATATGTCCGTACAAGAACATGCGTTCCTAATACTATTCAAATGCTATCCGAGTAAGAAACCCCTAATGGAAGAATTATTATACTTTCTGTCGCGAGCATACATATTAGATAATAATGTTGCTACCTCCACATAGCAACATTGCCATCTATCAAAAAGTTTAGACGTACTTGCGTAAGATTGATCCAGTCCTCTGAACGACAGTCTGTCCAAGTTCAAGGACAAAGTAATAAAAAGAACAAGTTTATTCCACGTAAATTGTAAAATATTGAGCAAATTGGTATCTAATTTATTACTTTGAAACCACAGTTCAATCAATTTTATGGTCGAATCAAACTTAAGTCCTCGTCGGGATGTTAAACCTGAATAACTCAGAGACGAACGAATATGATCGCCGTGGACCGGGGGGTCTCAGGGGTAAGAGCTGATTACTTGAAGCTTAATAATATTATACGCAGGCGTTTAACCTGTGTAAGGATTTAAGTGAATACATCGGATAGATAATTGTATCCATGATACAATTATGTATCTAATGTACATAAAGTTATTTGAATTAATATTATATATATATATATATATATTGTATTCTATTACATGTCACGCGGCTCCCCGCAGGCTACCCCCAAACTAACATAATATATAGATTACTTATAAAGTATTTATTTTATAAATACATACTAATTAACACCAAGGGTTCACCAGATTGCACCAGGGTTCGATTCCCACCCAGGACAATCATTAATGTGACGAAAATACATGTTTTAATATGTCGACGTTGCATACATATAACACATATTAGTTTATATATTTACAAAAAAGTTGTTGTCCCAGTAATTTGATTCTCATAGAACAAGTAATGCTTAGGTTTGAAGCGAAATGGCTCTGTGTGAAATATCAACGAATATATATCAAAGATTTTAGCAGGTTTGCAACGGTAATCTTTATTAATGATTCTTAGACTGTTACAGAACATAATCGTCATTAGGCCCATTTCAGTGGTAGCCTTGAGCCAATCCAAGCAAACCCATTCATCGATCAAGTGTAAGTGACAACTATCCAAAGCAATCGCTTTTCGTTCCGTTGTCTGCAGTACTCTACGAACGATTTTCATAATATTCAAAGAGATTTTTATAGTTTTTCGATAAATAGCTTCAGTATTGCCAGTGTCATAAGATTTTGTGCTATTTTTTATTGAGTTTTAACGTTCCTTGTGGCCTTTTCCCAATGTTTTGCATAATGGCTAGAACGCTTTAGATTTTTATTGTTTTTCTACGTGTGGAGTATTGTAACTGCGGGGAAATGTATTTTTTTTATGAATTTACTCAACATTTTCTCCGTCCTCATGATGCTTCGAACATTTATCGGTAGATAATATGTAGTGACAAAGAGAGAGAGCTGGGTATAGAGGCTGGCTTCCATTTGGAGGGCATTGTTTTAATACCAAACGTCTAATGAGTTTTTCAGTTGAAGAATTTATGAGCCTCCTTGAAACGGTGGAAGATTATATCATAAAGACTAGAACCAAAAATTCGAAGATATGTGATATCTACCAACCCGAATAGGACTCCCGTGGTAGGTCAAGGTAATTAACTCTCGCCTTACCGAGGAGGCCGGTGTCCCGTGGGAATATAGAGGCTGACACACATACCTACAAAACATCCAAAAATGTAGGTTAGTTTTTTGTTATTTTGAAAGAATAATATACATTATATTTTTATGTTAAATGCATGTTTTACATTCTCATCAATAAACTGCACCCGTGCGAAGGCGGGGCGGGTCGCTAGTTATTAATAAAATAAATCTCAGGTATTTTTTATAAAGAATATTGAGGCCTTTTTGTTAGTTAGGTAGTTTACAAGTTATACCTACACCTTCACGTGTAGTTCGTTTTAAGTCGTGATATAATAGTGAGCTTTAAGTACCGTTTATTATGTACTGGCTGCGTCCCGTAGTTCCCGTTCCCGTGGGAATACGGGGATAGAATATAGAATAAGTTACTCGCTAATAATTTAACTTTCCATTTGTAAAAGAATTTTCAAAATCGATTTAGTGGTTTAAGCGTGAAAGAAATGGAACACGAACCCCTCGCCAGACCACAAATTAATCTAGACCCCTACCAAGAGGTCTAGATTAATTTGTACGCAAATAATATATCTCAGGAGATCCGTGGATATATGCTGGCAGATATATCCAGATACAGTCAGTTTTCAGTGTTTACAAAATGAATGTGTTAAGATTGCACGAGTAATTATCTTGTGAAATGAAAATTCTCAGACTTCACAACTATCTAGTTTCAAAGGTAATTAGCTCGTATCTAGTAGAAATTCTAATCTCGACGTAAAAATACTTAAACACAGAGTTCAACTAATTAGTTTCTTTGTTTTAAATTAAGTTTCACCGCACTGACCAGATAGTATAATATACTTATGTCTGTATTTGCTTTTCGTACCGACTTCAAAAATGGTACTACAGTACTACAGTATGGTACTACAGTAATTATGTAGGTATTTATTAAATAATTTCAATAAATACCTACATACAAAGAGGGCATGCTCAATTTAATTCAAAATTCTCAATGTTTTTCCTGTGTTGTCGCGAGTAAAATACGGCGTATAATACGGAATAAATATTTTGTTTTTTCGATTTTGAAATCGGCCATTTGTGTATTGAAAATGATTAATACGAAAATACGCCATATTGTTCGGAAGAAATTATTCCATCCATAAGATAAACGATAAAATTTACATCCCAGTTTGATTTTTATGCAAGACACTATTTTACATTCATTTTGTATGACATGTATTACTAAGCACTGGCTTTTTCCAGCGGAAAGAAAAAAATAGAGATCATTTTCAATGATAAAAGCCTCAAAATTAGACATTTTACACTACCTATTTACATTTAATTAATTCCCGACGTTATCACCGACACAGAAATAACACTAAAACACAACAAAAACAACTCCACAACACAAATCTAACTCTATCACTTAACACGAGAGTTCATTTCATAGTAACAGATTCAATCCACCTGTAGAATTGCGTATATTTCTTATCGATTTTTGAAATAATAATTTTGGTTTTTGGATTTGAAATTGACAGTGGAGGGTTTTTTTAAGTAGAAAGACGCAAGGGTAGTTTGAAGGGAAGGGGGTTGCGTGCGTCTTGCTTGGCGACCCGGTTTGAACTGCCGCCAGGACTTGGGTTTTCATCCAGACCGGTTGGCGGATGAATCTAAAGGATATTTTGTTGGTGGTTTTTCAGAAATTATCTTAAAGAGTTTTTATACGGGAGGTTCGAATAGCATAGGGTTAAATAATTTGAAAATACACTGGTATTTTTTATAATTTATAACATAAGAAATTATTGAAAAAAATACACTACTGCTTGAAAAAATTTAAATTACGTTAAAAAATATAAGTTGTATGTATTTTTGTTAATTATTAATAAAACTCTGATATCACCGGCACCCACACCCCTCCACCCGAACATAGCAATAATACTAGTGCACCGTAATAGTAGTTATCCGCACAAACTTTGCACAAGTTCTGCTACTTTGGGTTGCTCATTTCGCCCCACCCGGGGGACACGTGGAGGGACTGAGGGTTCCTTCGGGCACGAGCCACATCTACCCCGACAAAATTTACTTTGTTGGATTCGGGAAAGTCCCGAATTCAAGAAATCCAAGGCAGGTCACTATTACTGCTTTTCAATCATAAGATACAAGGTAGGGCGGACAGACAACGGATAGTATAATAACAAAGGTTTCGTAATGTCAGGCTGTGGAATAAAAACAGGAAAAATATTATACAAAACAGACACGTCGACAAAATAACGTAATACATAATTATATCGTTATGTACTTGGCTTCCTTTGAAATGGAGTTAAGTAGGATAATGTGTTTTTGAAATGTCTTTTTGGCAAATGGAGATGTTAAAGAATAACAACAAAGAAGGGAAACAAATAAACGATTTAAATACTAAACCTACTTTACTTTTGACGGCTCCGTGGCTTAGTTGGTAGTAGGCCTACCTTCGAAGCGAGGGGTCCCGGGTTCGATTCCCGGCCGGGGCACACTTTGTGTGGTGAGCATGAAGTTTGTTCTCGGGTCTTGGGTGTTTGTCTTGTGTTTCTGTGTTTATCCATGCCATCTGCGACACAGGGAATCCTAGTGCAGAGGTATGAGTGTGAAAACGTTTATTTCAACCACATTTTTTTTAATTAAAGTTTCTATACGACCAATAGGCAAACTCCATCAAGTAAAAAAGAATCATTAAAAACAGCAGAGATTATAGATTATAGAGACTTATTGAGCAACTACGCCTTTTTCTGTGAAACTACCCACATTTTGTTATCTATATCGGCGTCCAATTAGCGAGATCCTTATTTCGGCGTGAGTGCCACTTAAGTCTGAGCTTGATCCAGCATCCGATAGTCTTAGGCCGCAGCCGTGCAGGCAGAAGGTTCGCTTGGTGCTCAGAGGTACCTACGCTGTTAGGTGACATGGTCTAGTAATCAAATAAATATTATAGTTTATGTATTAGAGACGATGGGAAAATATTGAAAAACATACTTCATAAAGATCAGGATAAAAAGTAGCCTATGCGTTAATACATGGTATTAGCTATATTTATAATAACAAATTTCATTCAAATCCGTTTAGCCGTTGAGGCGGGAAGGAGTTACGAACATACATACACACAAACATATTAGGTATGTAATTTATTAGGTAGGATATTAAAGTGCAATCTCATTATTCCTGTTCATGAGATTGCACTTACATTTTCAACAAAATTTCATTTCATGAAAATTATTTTTAAAACTTACGAAAAATCATTGCAAACAGTAAGATATGCCAGTAGCATGCCTTACTACTTAGCGCACTAATATTATAACGCAAAATTTGTATGTGTGTGTGTGTATGTTTATTACTCCATCATGCTCAAATGGCTAGCGGTACCAAAATTCATCCAAATCCGTTAAGATAAATTATATCCTAAATTCCGTTTTATCCTATAACTAGCAGCCTGTCCCGGCTTCGCACGGGGTAGTCACATAACTACAATAGTTGGACATATGCTACCGCGGAGTTTTTTTTAGACATTATGATTTTCTTTAATATTGTTGTACATTATTTTGTTCTGTCGCTAATAGTTTCGGCAGCGCATTCGACGGAAGACATTTTAAGACTCATTTTTCTCCACCTTCGGTTACATTGTTCAAATTTTACCAAGGCTCCCTAATTTATTTCAAAATGAAATGTAGCCTATGTCAAATTGGAAGAATGTAGCATTCTATTGGTGAAAGAATTTTTTAAATCGGCCCAGTACTTTTTGTGCCTATTCATTACAAACATACAAACATAGGTACAAATCTTTCCGCTTTATAATATTAGTGTAGATATAATAAAAATAATAATAAGGATGTCTTACGGCGACACCAGGCAAGTTTGGCTTAATGACTGCCATCCAGTGCCGCATGTATAAAGAAAGCATGTACAAGCATGTGCCGGGATCAAAAGTAGCTTATGTAAGTACATAAGCTACTTTTGATCCCGGAAAAGTGCAGTGTTCCGCGGATGGGCAACCGCGAGTGACGCCGCGGGGCGCAGTATTTCCTAAAAAGGGCTCAGTTACGATACTTACAAAATGAACAGGAGAATAATGGTCCCACTTTGTGAATGGGTCTCGAGATCAAACCTCTCCTCGTGCTTGAAATGGTAAAAACACAATATTTCCTCGTAAAGGGAACGTGAAATACGGCAATCCAAGGCTTTGCTTAAGTGAGTCGACATGTACTTAGCGAGCCCGCAGCCCGCAGCCCGCGGGTACCCTACCACCCGGCCGCCCGGGCACCCCCGCACCTGATCCTGCTTCCGCGAACACACCGCCGAATAAGTGGGTAATGTGGGATGATACGGCCGCAGCTCAAACAACGCAGTGCGCAAACGTACCTAACGTCACCTAACATGTTCAATAATTACTCAAAAATAACAAAATAAACGTTGACACACTCATACTTGCACTTTGATGTCCTGTGTCGCAGATGGCATGGACTAAGATAAACACAACACCTAATATTCGAGAACAAACTTCACGCTCACAGTGTCTCCAATGTAATTAATATATTTTTCCTTAATTATGATAAGTATAGTCACAGTTTATTTAATGCTATTAGTAATTAGAAACACGTTATATGCTCACGAGAATGTAACGTGTTCACACGATACTTGAGATGTAAATGAATTCACGAGTTTGTGTTTGAATCATAATGAATCAAATTATTATTATTAAAGCCGTCTCAGCTTGGTTGCGGCCGCAGACCGTATGTGGCTGTGGCTGGCTGCTTGATACGCAGCCACATACGGTCTTCGGCCGGTACCAAGCCTTCGATCTATAGTTAAATCATACCGACTTTTCCGAATAATTATTAATAATTCAATGAATATAAATATTGCTAACTTTCAGTCAATATTACGTGGATACTGAGATGACGTCTGATAGAGGGAAATGGAAGAAAAATACATGTTGTGCCGACCCCACTTAGTGTGGGATAAGGGCAGGAAGATGATGATGATGATCGGTGGTTTAAACCTAGTACTTTAGTAGTAAGTAGTAGTAGCAGTTAAATAGTAAGTTAGTCCACTTTTTTTTCCTGTTTCTGTTTTTTTTTTATTTTTTTATCAAAATTTTATACTTTTGTGTTATTTTTTGTTAAATCCTGTTGTTTTATTTTTTGTAAAATGTTATGATATATGTTATGATAATGTGTGCTACTTTAGTAAATATGTCTATTTTGTAATAAGACCGTTAGAGTTTGAATGCTAGAGATCGTGTAACGTTATCGCGCTGCATGCAGCCGCACTGTGGCCGGTGACCTTAAGGCGCCGCGCACCGAAATGAAATAAGGCGCCGAAAGCTCCGAGATACGCGCCGCAATCAATCAACGAGTCAAATGTACTGGCGGCGGGTTCACAAAACCTACTCAAAGGATTATTCAATTCAATTAAATATATGCAAATAGTCAAAGTCAACAACATGAGGGTAATTTAAAAATCAATTACGCTCAATACTTTAACACTGTACTTATCAAAATAAATCCATGAGGTAGATCCTCATCGCGCCAAATCATATCCGAGGTACGCCGTAACCAATTGGGAAATTATTTTTTTTATTTGAAAGGATAATCTTTCAGATTGGTCCAATAGAATTTTTATCAAAATCGGTTCATTAGTTTGGTTGTTAAATCAAAATAACTGGAAAAAATATGTCATCCAAGTCACGAAATTGCGTATTTTGCTACTTTGAAAGTATTTATGTCAGTTTTTTTTTTTCGATTTTTAAGTTTGTTACATGGTTAAAAAATTTCGTTTACAAGTATTGTTTTAACTAATCAAATATAATAACAATTTTGGTTGATTTTAACTATGAATTTGCCGAAGTAAGCAACAATAGCAATGAGCAATTGTATTTGCTAAAATAATATTTTGAGTTTACGCATCTGATGAGAGTTGTGTCGAGTAATCGTGGCAGATTACAGATTAAAAGGGTTTTGCAATATATAATACATTTTTTGTTTTTCGCCATCAGCGCCATCTAACCCCAAAATAAGGGTAGATTGTACTATGGGAACCAGATTGCTCATAGATTATTTATATGGTGAGTTTTATTTTGCCCGACTTGGATGTTTTTTGTTTTTTAATGTCAGGGGTTTATTTAAGGACGATAAATAAGGGATGAAAGAATTGAAGTCAGTGTTTTTCGATTTTTAAATCTATCACTTGTTATGTCATCGTTTGCAAATCCTACTACTATTGTAAAGGCGAAAGTTTGTAAGTATGGATGTATGGATGTATGGATGTTTGTTACTCTTTCACGTAAAAACTTCTGAATGGATTTGAATGAAACTTTACCACAATATAGCTTATACATCAGAATAACATATAGGCTACAATTTTTGAGGTTTCTATAAAATCTATATATATAAAAGAAGTCGTGTTTGTTACAACACTTATAACTCAGAACGGCTGGACCGATTGCCATGGTTTTTGATTTGTTGGATTTGTTTCCGTCCCGAATAGCAGAATAACTATTAAAACATTGGAAAATTAATGAAAAAAATAAAATCAATTTATCCCCGTATTCTCCACGGGAACGGAAACTATGCGGATGAAACCGCGGGGCGCAGCTAGTATATTATATAATTATGATTATAATTATAAATCGAACCCACGACCTCCAGCGCAGAAGGCAGAGCTACTACCTGAGCGGTGAGGCCAATGAAGAGGTAATCGATACAATTACTTTAGGTGCCGTGAGTCAGCACGCCCCCCCCCCCCCCCATCGGGAGATCAGGATAAAATGAACACTCGCGATTATTAATAAACTTAAACTTGAAATATATCTTTATTTCAAACACAAGATCCACTAACACAAAATAAATAAAATAACAATAAAACTAAATCAAATAAGTACATTGTACTCAGGTTTCTTGCATGTAAGTTGCACCCACACCTGGTGTAGCAAGCAAGATTAACAGGCTTTTTTTGTGTGAGAGGAAAATAACGATGTTTATAGTTAGATCCCACGATAGATCCGCTGACATTTTGTAATATAAATCTTTGGATGCTTGTAAAAGAAGTCTGTCCTTTTGTGTGAGGAAAAGATAAAGATGTTTATAAATACTTAATTTATAAATTAAGCATCCCATCTATCGTGGGTTTATTGACTTGATTTTCTTTAATACAAAGAAAGCACTTTTCTTTGTTTCGGGCAATCTAGCAACCTGCAAACCTGGTTTCGGGCAATTACATTGACGTTATTTTTTATTAAAAGACGTAAGTTTATAAAAGTAAATATTATTATATAATAATATTGTGAAAATATTAGCTGTTACGGTTCAGAAGTTGTAATTATAAAATATTATACGGGACCCGTTGTTAAAATGATTGCTCCAACTTGTCGGATGAGTGTTACGGCACAACTTTTCACGTATTTCACAATAAAATGATTTTGTAAAGTTTAATCTCACACGAAATTACTGGATGAGTCAGAGTAGTAATACAATAGTTTTTGTAGGCACCCTCGGGCGCGCACAGGTATGAACAAGTGTGGAGGGCGCATTGCTATGCTTGATGCGATCACTTAAAAACGGTTCGACTCTCACCCAGGAGACGCATTTGTATGACGAACATTGTTATCCTGTGTCTGGGTGTTTATATGTAAACTTTATTTGTATATACAGAAGTAATATATAAGTATCTATTAGTTATCTAGTTCCCATAGTACAGAATATGCTCAGTGCTGTACGAAAAGCCAATGAATATTTATTATGTACATATCACGATATATTTTGGTCTTCATCTTAAATTTAAATTCTGAATTAGTACAAAATAATTTAATAAAACATGTCGTATCAAATATAACCCGATGCAGATAGTGTTGGGTTCTATCTGATCAAAATTTTATTTTAATTTTTTTTATGACATTTTATTTAAATTTGATATGTATTTATTTTATTTATTAACTGTGACATTTCATTTAATTATTTTAATGATAGTATTTATAGTTTTTTGTTATTAAAATAGATAACAATAGTTAGGGATTGTATGATCTGATATAAAATAAGTAATAATGATAAATCGGTTGGCCTGTTTGGCCTAAGACGACATTTTTTTTATTAACAATTATTTACTTCTGTGCTTTTGTTAGGGAATTCAAAACATCTCATCTTTGACTCTAACAAGACATCAGGGTGTCAAACATGAACATATCGCTTGTTATAGCTGAATCCCTATAACTCCGAGATAAGTACGAACACGTATAAAATTCGCACACAATGTATTAAAGTTGTTCCACACGAAACATTTTATATTTGTTTGCAGTTTTAATACAAAATTGTTATATTTCAGGGTTTTTGCACCTTTTGGGCACGTTAGAACTAGATTATATATTAATAAAGGAGGCCTATTACCTATAACTCTCAATTACTTTGTTTACGTAATTATCTGTCTCGCCTGTAAAGGGAGATTAAATTTTCGTGAAAATTTTATATAATAGCAATATATACCATTTATATCTGCAACCCGCCACGGCCGCGCGGAGGTTCTGCGGGCCTTTGTAAAAATACCATCTAAATTCCATCAGTTTTTCGTGGATTTTCCAACAATTTTCTTTCGTATACTTTGCCCTTAAAATTATCTATCAAAATTAACTAAACACCCTCTCATACCTCTGTACTAAGATTCTCTGTGTTGCAAATGGCATGGACAAACACAGAAACACAAACAAACACCCGATACCCGAGAACAAATTTCATGCTCACCACGCAAAGTGTGTCCCGGGAATCGAACCCGGGCCCCTCGCTTCGAAGGCAGGGCTACAACCAAATAAGCCACGGTGCCGTCATAATTATTTGTTTTGAAATAACAGATGAAGCAGTACAACGATCTCGCTCCTCCACTAGTATAGCGGCGGATGGGTTCTAGCTTCAAGCGATTTCACCACAACTTCATTTGTCGCAGTACGACAAACGGTAAAGGTGTCGCCACACAGGTGGAAGCTTCGCTTCCTGCCGCGGGGGGCAGCGTGCAGCGTGCCAGGAACGCTACGGGCCGTGCAGCGTGGCTTGCTAAACTACTTCAAAGGCAAAAAAATAAATTGCCATTGAATATAAAAAAAAATCAAATAACAGTCATTTTTTTAATTAGACAGAGACGGAGACTTTATTGGACACATATATAATACATACTTACAACACAGATGCTAAAAAATAATATTGTATAACACAATGGGCGGTTTTACTGCTACTTTTCACACATAGCAAACTAGCCGCCAACTAAGCATAGCTTGCATTATAGATCCAGATTATTGATACAAAAATAGTCATGTAGTCAGTTTTTTGTAAAAACTTAAATTTCATACATATTAACATCCACACACAGAACAAACATTTATGTTCATCATACCAATCTTTCTCTCGATGGGATCAAACCCACAACCTGCGCAGAAGGCAGAGGCAGAGGCAGAGGTACCCCACCCCTCCCCTCCGGCGAGCGAGGCCGCGGGCTGCGTGCGCTCGGCCGCGCCGCTGCAAATGTCAGGAAGGGGAACAGACACGCATTTAGAATAGCAAACGGTACGTTATTTCCGCCGGTAATTTTCTTTATATCTAAGAACTTGTGCGTGAAACAAGCGTAATTGTTGCTGTGAGACGCAAACGAGCGACTATCATCGCCGACCGTTGTCCGACTAGGGAGAACAAGTTATAATACTTTAACTTAAAATAGTTTCGTTAAATTTGGAATAGATTTATAATCCACTTTCAAAAATTGAATTTCATTAAAAAAACCAATAGTAATCCGAGAGTGCACTTGTTGCACTAAAGACTACTTGGACGAGATGTATGCGCATGGATGGAAGGATGGGGTCCAGTTGCTCGCGTCTGTAGGTGTGTACCCTTTGATTCCCTACACGTACCCCCTGGGTGGTGCTAAAGGAGCAACCAAAAGTAGCAATAGAACTTGTGCCAAGTTCGTCCGGAGAGGTACTGCCACCGCACCTGGAATCTGCCGCCAAGCAGTAGTGCTCGCATTACTGTGTTCAGATAGAAGGGTGTGGGAGCCGGTGAAATCACATGCTCATGAGAGGTATCATCTCCGTCTCGTCTCGTCCCCGTGTATGATCCAAATCTTAAACTGAGTCACATTACTATTGTCATGGGCGGAGGTCGCCACTTACCACCAGGTATTTTTGGTTTTAAGACATGCCGGTTTCCTCACGATGTTTCCCGTCACCGTTTCGAGAACGTACATAAATTTTTCAAGTGAAAAAACTCATCGGTGCACGTGTTTGACCAGCGACCTTCAGATTGAAAGTCGGCGTGTGTGCCCCTGGGCCACCACGCTCTCAGGAACAGATACACTCGCTAAGAATTCCAACTTGCATATAGAGAGGAGAAGGCACGCTCCCTGAATAAGAAGTGTACCCGCATCAGCTGGCAGATGGATCACTTACATACTTAAATATTGAAGCACGTAATTCTGTTAGGATTATTCGTTCCTTGTTAGATAAATTCGTTCATTCGATTTATTTTATTCGGGCATTGCTTTGCGGAGTTGGTTCACCGTGACTGTTTAAATCATGAACGGTGAGGCGAGATCGTATATATAGTTATCGTCTGGGACAGAAGACTTCGATAAGACCTGCTGAAGGTTAGATCTCAGCTTCCCCGTTATCAGTGAACTACTGTTTAGTACTATTGGTTGTTAAATTAACAATTAATCAATGCTTTAGTCCCCTACTTTTACCCATTATATTTTTTAAATTGTAATTTTTATTATTACTTCAGTTATCTTAGAGGTAATATTAGATAATAATATCTATGGAATAAAAAAAAATTAACATAATAATTGGTTCACATTTCACAAAGATAGCGCACAACGTGTGTACGAAATGTCATGACGATCGGTTCAGTAGTTGGGGCGTGAAAGCGTAACAAACAAACAAACCAGCTCAGTTTTACATTTATAATATCGTTTAAGATTTTTGTGTCATTTATTTTCTGTTTCGAAGTGGCGTTTCAGGCAGCTAGCTCCAATATATTCTGTCATCGCGGCAGCCGTCAGCTCCGCGCGCCGGAAGCATGTCATTACCACCACAATGGCGGAGTCATTACCGGCGATCTGGGTCACTTAGACACCCGGGGCCCAAGGTCAGCCGGGGCCCACACAGCGCCCGACTCCAGCCGCCGTCCGACCCGATGCAGACATGCATCAAATTACGTATTTTTTTAAATTTTGTTTTTACTGGGTTTTTTGTTTAGCTCTGCCATCTGGCTGTAGTTAATAGGTTTCTGCGATAGATTTCAGCCTACTCTGGTTTGTATAACGAGCATGTTTTATTTATTTAACCCTAGCTGCGCCCCGCGGTGCTACCCGCAGTTCTGCGAAATCGTAGTTAGCTGATGTGTTAATCCAGGATATAAGCTTCATCAAAATCCGTTGAGCCGTTTGAGCGTGAAAGTACACACGCACACACTCATACATACAAACTTTCGCCTTTATAATATAATGTATTTAATATTATACTAGCTGAAATCTACAAGCGTAGCAACGCCACGTAAAAAAAATCTTGTTATAGATATAGATTTTTCGGGCTAGAAACCCTCGCGGGCTTTCCCTGAAAATAGATTATTGTATATTACCAGTATACCATATATGTATATATATTATATTACCTTTTTGTGTACCTAAGTTGAATATTGATGTTAGTTTTCAAAAGATTTAACATAACATCTGTTAAGTTTTCTATAAAAATCAGTGTTGAATTTCTTCGAAGTTGTTGCTATTATTCTAATGAAAACAAACGCCAACAGTACAACATTTTTCAGTGTCTTGAAACTATAATGGCCGTTTTCTTTAAGCCCAGTTTGTCCTGGAACTCGATACGAGAGGATTATCGTCAGCGTCAGTAAGTTATCCTGTCCCCCTCCCAAACCCCCCTTTAAGGCCGCTCCCTCCCTTCCAACACCCTCCCCTGTGGTAATCTCTTTGGTTTTAACGCGTTTTAAACTGATCGGCTTTATTTATTCAAAGCAGGATTTGCGCCTTTTTTTCTGACTACACGTGTTTACTTTTGAATTACAAAAAACGTTGTCTTAATGGAGCAGAAACTCTAAGTCGTAAAATCAAATCAATTGACGGTACAAAATCTTGGATATACGAGATTGAATCGTACCTGATCGGTTTATCAGTAGGTACCTGGGGAACACAGATTGTTGTAAATCCGGTAACAGGTAAACATAAACAGCAAAACCCTATCTAAACACAAAACTTCATCCAAATCGTTGGAGCCGTTTCCGAGATACGCGACATGTAGCTGATGTTATGAAGAGTAACTTATAATACTTTTATTTAAGAAACAGAAATAAGAATTAGTGTTCCTCGCAGAATAACTATTTAATTCCACACGACGACAACAACAACGTTAATAATAATACGTCTGCACTAGGATTCCCTGTGTCGCAGATGGCATGGACAAACACAGAAACACAAGACAATAACTATTATAGTTCTCATCTAATATAAGTTTATCATTTAAAGGCACTTCTTTACGAATGTGTGAAATTTACGGCACGAATATATTTCGTATAAATTTCTCTTCGACGCAGTTCATGTCCGATAAATGTATGGAATATTCAGTGACGTTATAAATATTTAGAGTGTATTATTATATTACATGCGAACATAGGTATAATTTCTTTTGAACCACTTATGACAAACAAACATACGGCCCACCTGACGGTAAACGGTTAAACTCATTTATTTCTTTAGATCTGAAGTATCGTTTGGACACGTCAAATTCACACACAAGTAAACATATTTATAAGTATACAACGTGTCACAAGAGCTCATTGGACACCTTACATGCACACAGATATGCCAAATTACAGTCAGTTTTCATGTTTTAGCTAGTCTATTTGTTAAGTTTACGATCGATCGCGCTGTCGATCTTTGAAATATTTTTAAATGCAGTTTTTGAGAACCAACAAATTACATATACAAAATTACAAGTAAATACATAATCAAGCAATAAAAACCGGTTAATTAATGAATTCTTCACTTCCGCAAAACTTCAGGCACAACGACATTAGTTTAGTATCCAGGGTCCATGCAGCCTCCCATGCTTTAGTCTCCAGGGAAAAACTTAGCAGAGATTATTCTACAACCTCGGTATACGCGAAAGGATGTTCCTTAAATGCTTTAATTAAGATTAATTTTAAGTGTTCTTGTAATTACCCTCTAAGAGTTGATTCTGTTTATAATACAATAAATAAATAAATGCTTAAAAAAATAATTGGTAATGTCAGTTTTTAAATATTGTTCCCTATGTCTACGTACGTATAGATTAACGATTACACACTCATACCTCTGCACTAGGATTCCCTGTGTCGCAAATGGCATGGACAAACACAGTTACACAAGACAAATACCCAAGACTCGAGAACAAACTTCATGTTCACCACACAAAGTGTGCCCCGGCCGGGAATCGAACCCGGGACCCCTCGCTTCGGAGGCAGGGCTATTACCAACTAAGCCACGGAACCGTCAAATCTTGTTCGCCATGGCGTTTTATCACTAACATTATCATCGACAGTGTAGCACGCCTCCTGAACCAAAATATGTTTTATATATGATTTTAATATCCCTATTGGGAGCCTGGTAGCAATTTCCGGAAGTTTGCTGTAGAAACATACACAAACTACAGGTGGGTTATGGTTGTATGAACTGGGTCGACGAACAGCGCCATCTATACTACACCATCCGTGTTATTCATCCTAACATTACCGGCGGAGAGCAAACAGATGCACCCGCACCCCCCGAGAGGGATGACACGAGGGAAGGCACTTTGTATATGATCCATACTGAAGTTAAGTTTTATCTGAACAATTCACACAACATCACAACATCCGTTAATTACCGTTTTTTCTTTCATTTTCAATATAATAGTCAGTACCGATGTTGTGCCTTCCGAAGCACGAAAGCGCTCAGTTCAAAAGCTTCATGGTTATACATCTAAGTATTAAACTTAACTTAAAATGACTGCCTTCATTGCTCAGATGGAACTTTGCCTTCTGCGCTGGCCACCCACCCAGGACAAACATTTGTATGACGAACATGGATGTTTGTTCTGTGTCTGGGTGGACATATGTATTATATATATATATAGTCACAAAAAATGAAATATTATATAAGTACTTATTCCATCAGTGTAATTGTAATCTGTTCCCGGCTATGCTTAGTTTGGGACAAGACGGTACTGTGTAAGATATCCATTCATATTTATTTGCAATTCAGAGATGCTTAGAAATGTAAACATAGAATGTCTTACTGCTCTGTGATTGTAACACTCAATAAATTCCAGTGGAGCGTGAGGGCGCGTCGGGTTCCGGATGTAATGAATACAGTACGTGCGTACGTACGAGGCGGGACTCACGGACCATTGAATATTAACGAGCTTGTCCCTTCAACTCTCCTTCGAACGGACGAACGGACGAAAAACTGTCCGGCTGTTGACTTTGACATAGCAATAATCGTAACGAAGGCACTCGTTAACACACGGATGGACGAGTTGTTATAAATTATTTGATTATTTAATTAATTAATACACATATGTTTAAAACACAATAGCCATTTACTTTATTGTGCAGATATTTATTAAGTATTTAATATTCTTCACTTCCGTTGCAGCGTGTTTAATAGCAGTAGAACTTGTGCCAGGTTCGTCCGGAGAGGTACTGCCACCACATCTGGAATCTGCCGCCAAGCAGTAGTGCTAGCATTACTGTGTTCCGGTGGAAGGGTATTGGTGTCAGTGAAATCACATGCGCATGAGACGTATCATCCCCGTCTCGGGCGATGGACGTAGCAGGATTCGATTCGATTTTGAAATAAGTAACTTGTTGAGTTTACTAAACGTTGTTGGCCGCAGATAACTTTGATAACTTCACGGGCAGCTTAGAGCTTCTAAACCTCGGCGTTTATAACCTGAGGCACAGTACTAATAAAAAGTTAGCTTCGCCAAAGCTAGCGCAGACATTACTGTACAAATCCGCAGTAAATTTACAAAACGGTACGAAAACGGTTCATTTCAGACGAAACAGCTTAATGCTACAACGTTACAGTAATCAAATGCCACGCCAAACGAATTTAGTGGTACATTCCGCGACAGGACCACTGTGTAAATTGTTGCAGAGCGGCACCCGCGGCCGCGGGCGACGGCGCACGCACACAACGACACACGTGCGAGGATCTCGACGCTCGGCCGAACATTTGCATGGACGTGGATTTTTTGAAACAGGCGGTTCAACAATCCGTGGCAGTCTCCACTGTTTCCACAGCTGGGACACCGGCCCAATCCGGATTCCTGTCAGATGTCCTCTTAAATCTTGGTTTTTGAACTTGTCGGTTTATTCAAGATGTTTTCCTCCGTTATTTCGAAAACGTGGTATTGCGTACATAAATCAAAAATCCTGGATTTGAAAGAGCGTCCTTTGTGATCAAATTCGGCGTCTGCGCCTCAGGACCTGTTGAGGTGATTTTAAAATAAAACTAGCAAAAACCTGAACCTGTACAATAAGATGACAATATACGTGTGCATTTAATGTTGCTCACTTTTGTATTTCCGAAGGTACACGAACCCTTAGATTACCCAGGAGGTGGGGGATCATATCTAAGGATTTTGTTTGTGTTGACTTGTCCGAACGATACTTGATTATAAAGAATTAAAGTTGACATTAAGTTTGTGTGCATGCATTGTTTACGCACATTGTACGCGGTTGCCCTTCTGTACAGTATTTACATAGTGACAGCGGGACGGCTGCGACGCGGTTTCGACGCGGATGCGGGCCGGGTGCGGGCCGGGTGCGGACCGGGTGCGGGGCGCGTGCGGGGCTGACGCGTATAAATAGCGTTAACCGAAAACTGTTTAATTCCAATGTTTTAATGAACGCAGTAGCTTGTGGCTATGAAACTGCTGGAACGAGTTTTGATTAAGTCGAGTCAACATGTTGTTTGAAGAGATGGAGGATGTTTGGATGGATTATGAAGGGGCACCAGTATATCGTTCTTAGGGTTCCGTAGGTTCAAACTAAACTCTTATAGTTTCATCTTGTCCATCTGTCTGTGTATCACAGATATATTACTAGTAGCCTATTATAGGAACAATAATAAGGCCGATAATTTTTATGAAAAATATTATAATTAATATACTGAATGTCAAATAGTATGTATGTACAGGTCAAATATCTTTTATATAAATTTTTTGTATTGTTCGTTACAGTTTTTAAAAGATTTGATTAATACAGACAGCAGGCCCTGTCTGTCCGTCCGTGGAGGGGTTGGCCCTGAGCAGGCAACGTTAGCCTTTCCTGTGCCCTAATAACGTGTACTCAAAATTTAAATAGTCGGTTTGGGGTAGTTTAAGCTTGAAAGCGTAACAAACAAACAAACCCACATTTGCATGTATAATATTATAGTTAGGACCCCTTGCTTCCATGTCCGTGGCCAAACTTGAATCATTCTGTCAAATTTAATTATTAGTCAGTAAAATAAAGGCTTCGCCCAGCTTTATTCGTAGCGTTTGTAGTAATGAATCGGGGCCTTATCCTCGGTGACATACGACATCGAGACAGCGATGAGTCTCGCATTCATTGAAAAGTTTTCGCGGTTTTGAGCTTTTTATTGCTGTATTTTTCCGAACTCGGGTAAGGTACGACGCTTTGTTTAAATCTTGGTTTGTTAAATTTAAAGAAAAAAAGGTGGTTATTATTAAATTTATATTAATAATACGCAGAGCGCATCTGCGCAGCATTTCCTAAAATCAAATTCAATGACAGGAACAAAAATAAGTATCTAGCAACCACATAATTAATTTAAGCACTAATTTATTTCAATTTCTTTCGATCCGAGAAATAATTCCTACTTAATTATGAGTTGCGAAGTCTTCGCTCAATAAGTTACATTGAAGTGTATGAAATTCCATGGAATCGTACTTGTATGGTAGCTTTTGGTGAATGAGGTCTGGAGCTCAGCCAATTATATTGAAATGTATAAAACTCTACGAAATCGTAAGATGAGATTGGAGTCTCGGTGAATGGAAACAGCAATAATGGAGTTAAAACAAGTCAGTCGACAGTGTACCGAGAATAATCCCCACGAATAACGTGGGCGTATATCAGAGACGGAAAATTCGATTCCGGTTTAATTATTTTACCAGATTATTAGAAAATTACCCTAATCTCATGAATAATGAATCTGAATTGTGATATTTCGTTTACTAAAAGGTAGGCGTGTTTTAAAAAATAACTTAATCCAAAGTAGCTACTTAGTAATTTAAGAGGTGTCTAAGTTTATGGGATAAGTTGGTAGATAAGTATAAGCTATCTCATAACATGAATAAAATAGGGATGAGGAATCATTGATAATAGTAATAACACAATGGTTATAAAAAAAAGCACCTGAAAGTGAATTTAAACACAGTGGTTGACCCAAAAGATAATTTGAAATCATTAAATTATATAATAGTATGCAGGATTTCATTCGTATTAACGTTTAAATGTAAAAATATTGCTATTTGTTTGGTGGTTTCTGTCTGTAACTAAACATTATGTTTCAACGCCATCTATCGGAAAACTTTCGAAGCGATCACTTCAACACTTCGCCACGCCTCTCGCGGTACCCGACCTAATAAATGTTTAGTTCAGATACTATACCACAGATGGCACTTTATTACAAAATACTTTGTAAATAGTTCGAAAAATCGTATTAAGAAATTACAGTATTATAATTTGTTATTTCTTGATTTGTTGATTATATCCATCACACGATTTTTGTTATTAGGAGACGGATCTGTTAGCTTTTATGCGTGACAAAAGTGGTGTAGGTATATTGCTAAGATTTGGTTATAATTATTTTATTTATTTAGTTAACATCCTATATTAATAAAGGATAATTATCCACTTACATACTATGTACACAATATTTATTTAAGCGTAATTGCAATGTCAGGTAATTGTGCTTGGCAAATATTTAGATTGTGTCCTGGAGATAAAATTTTTTAGGTCGGAGGTTAAGAACTTAACATATTTCATTTTAAAAGGATCCCGGATCTTTCGGTGAACACTGGAGCGAGTGAGTTATCTCGGAGTAGAGTCGTACGAATAAACCGCGTCACATCGTCTCTACATCTGATTTCCCTCGGGACTACTAGCTCTATTGGATCATCATTGTTGGCAGGAGCCAACTAAGGACCTACGTGGGCTAGGAAAGTTGGTATTCAATCAGTTTCATCACAATTAGTGTCAACTTAAAACCATATATCAGATCGACTGAAAAAACTGGGAAGGTAATCCGACATATATTTTATTTTGTTACGATATCTCTGCCTATTGTGAAACAATTTTAATGGTTTCGTTTTAGATAGACTGCCTAATTGGGTTCGTAGAAGTTTGAAGAAACAATTCCACCCTGTGGGCATAATAGGGGACATAAAACTGAAGACGGAATTTTCGATTTTAAAATGATATTTATGGTGTCTGATGCTACTCGTGGCAGCCGCTGATTACAATTACACATGTGCACGTAATGACATCGACTAAAGTATGCTCAGGCTTCATCGGCCAATCTCAGCCAATCTCAGCCAATCTCGGCCAATCTCAGCCAATCTCGGCCGATCGCACCATATATCAGCCGTAACAGCGTTCTCTTATTCTATCCTGGTAATACGAGTGCAACACTGCTTAGCGGCAGGTTACCAAGTGTACTTCTCCGGCGAATTTTACACAAGTTCTACTACTACTGCTTAATACTTCATGCAAAAGTAAGTTATTAAAGATTCTTTCTCCTAGTCATTTATGACATTCCATTGACATTCATATATGTCATATATGACATTCAAAATGTGTTTTAACTTATTAAAACACATTTTTTTCGAATTGGGGCCGAGAGTCCTCAGAATGGCACAAATACCAAAAAATCGTCCTAACTCCGCTCCTGTACGAGTTGTACCGCGAAGGTATTCCGTGGTGGTTACGTCGAAGCGATAAGACCGCCTCGGGTGTCGCGCACCAGCCCCCCCCCAGCCCCCCACGGGCCCGGCGATACGCGACCTATTAGACATCGATTTCTATTTAGCCGATTTATTGCTTGAAGGATACAATATTTATTGTAATCTGTATTTTGTACAGTGGTTCTGGAAAAGGGGATAATGTGTTATTGGGCCAGAACAGACGGGGTCTTAACAAAGACTACCTAAAGCATTTATGGGGGATCAAGTTGCTGCGTCCGTAGTTAAGTACCCTTAGAACCCTTTAAACACGTGTCCCCCGGGTAGACCGAAAGGAGCAACCAAAAGTAGCAGTAGAACTTGTGCCAAGTTCGTCCGGAGAAGTACTGCCACCACACCTGGAATCTGCCGCCAAGCAAGTAGTGCTCGCATTACTGTGATCCCGTGGAAGGGTGTAGTTACCGGTGGAAGGGTGTAGTTCCGAGCTACACGAAATAAATATATATATAAACAAGAATTTTACGTTTAAACTAATAAAATACAAGGTTCCCCTTACCCCAAGGGTACGGAAACTGAAAAATTGAAATCTTAAATGAAAGTTGCAGTTGCTAACATCGCCAAAGAAAATAAAACAGAAAATATTAAACACTTTCTAAAAGTATCGGAAACTGAAGTTATACAAAGTTTGTTCAGAAATGTTCATGGTCGGCCGGAGCCGGCTGAGGAAATTTTTAACTTAGAGAGATATGATTTACAGAAAATATAAAGGAGTACATTAATCTTTATGTTGCTTTTAATCCCCCAGAGGAATAAGAAACGTATTTTTGTTAGCACCCAATAAATTATTCCTATGTGACTATAGTCGACGAACCGATAGCTAAATTGATGTTAAGTGCTTACTGCCACAGGCAATACGAATTATGTCCTTCCATACCGAATTTTTAGATGAGTTAACTTGCATCGCATGCATCTGTAATTTCACCGGCACCCACACCCTTCCGTATGCATGAACCTCCCGACATCAGCTGACGGACCGTGGTCTCGCGATGTGGAAGATCTGCCTTTATCATGGAGAACTCTTGTTATTCTTCAGAAAGTTTAAAAGCTGCCTAACCAGTGTGATAGGTATACCCCTATCAGACTGGTCTGGCCTCTCCCTGTCGTGCAGGAAACAGGACATGTGTGAATTCGGTACGTTTCCCTCGGGATCTCCAAACCACTCCAGACCTTCCATTCTCGTGGGTCGTGTGGCAATTTGTTTATTGTGTTTTTGTACAGAAACCAATTGTGGACCCCGCTCAACGATGCGTTCAAATATTCAATATTAGACAGTAAGTAAGACAATAAAATGATACAAGTGCCATTCAGGGTGGCACGCCCCGGGGATGTGAACACGAATTATTTTTAATTATTATTATCTGTCATAACACTTGTATTCAATAAAAATTTCAACTGGCTGCCAATTTTGGCTCAAGGATCAAATGAAACCGTTCTTTGAAAGTACGGCAGACAGAAATTGTAGGTAGGTTTAGTCATATGCTTCTCTTTACGGATATGGAACTCTAAATATATAGATATGTGAATTGAACCCACGACGCATACATTTCAATCGGTTGATAGAACCACTACAGTATTTAAGAGTAATAATGAAAGTATTCCGCTGCATATTAGTATATCTATACAATGAGTATATCTGTCACCAATTCTAATAACATTCATCTTGTCGCTGCAATCCGGAGAGCTCAGTTACAAAAACCAGATTCCGCCAAATCCCCTCGCGGCCGGTCTCTGCCGCCCTCAGGGGAAATTAGGTCAAGCTCTTGACAGTTTTAGCTGATTGCTTCATAACACCTAAAGCTTCTAAAATAGGTTCACGATTTCAACACTTTTTTCACTAATAAATCATTGTATGGGTGTCAGTAACCACTTAACACCAGGTAGTCTGGCAGATCCCATTAATTTTAGTCACGTAAAAGACAAACACGGCCTACCTGACGATGAGCTTACATTTGCAGCATCAGTAACATCACGACGATCTGTAAGGCCTAATAAGAATTTCACCAAAGGTCAAAGTGAAGTAATGAACTTTATTTATTTGACGACATTTAGACATACTTAAACAACGTATATACTCTTTGTTGGTTCACACATGTACCCAATAACAAGTGGCGTGACCAAGCGTGAGTTGGTACACTTTAAAAATTCTTTATTTAATATTGTGGTGATAAAAATATCGTTTGCACTAAAACGATATCGATCGCAGACTCGAAGCACTTGCAATCTGTAATAAACTTTTAGAGCTCGTAAAAATCAGTACAATAAAAGTTTACCCGACAGCAACACGTTTTAATTTAATGCATTTCATTCTCATTGCGGCTTTTTGCCTCACAAATGCGTATATTACAGAAGGTGTGCATGAATCTATTTATAATGTAACTAATTTATTCACTTCTGTGTTCAACAATTTCACCAATGACAAAATAAACGATTTAATAAGTAAGATAGAAAATATTAACAAATATGTAATAGATAGTGAACAATTGTCAGACCTGTTATTGAGCATTACTAGAGAAAACCAGCTGAACGAGACCAGTTTCTACACGGCACTGGGTGAAAATGACAATCTTAAATATCTGTTAGAAGATGACCCTAAGAATTTGTATCTAAAGTTAAAAGAAAAACTAAATAGAGATGATATATTCAAAATTCTAGCTCAGAGAGGAAATACAAGAGAAGTGGTGAAGAATGCCATTAAGATGACAGATGAGAACCATCTTGGAAGCGATAAAGACATAGTGAATGAAGTTGTGGATAAGATGATAGCGGAGAAACCTTCTGATGTCCATAAATTTGAATCAAAGGATAACGAAAGCATTTATTGGGGTTTGTGTGTTATTTTATTTAAAAAAAATAAAACATCCCCGCATAGATTACATTAAACAAAAGATACATTTCGGCAACTTAAGTTATTATTTTATTTAAAGCATTATTTTTGGTGCTAATTTTCTCTTGAGGAACTTTATTGTTCCCATTATACATTACACACGAAAACTATTGTTCTTTAATGTTCACCACCTTATTTTAGATCCGCAAGGGGAGCTTGAGGACCTCAATGATTTCCACCAGCACGACGGCAGGCGCATCTATAGAGGAGAGCGTACAACCGTCAGATACTACCCGTTTATGGCTTCGATCCACGTGATGGGTCGCTTTTGGTGTGGCGGCGTGGTCTACTGGCATGATCTGGTGCTGACTTCAGCAGCTTGCTTGCAGTTGTAAGTTACAAGTGTTTTTTAATTATCTATATACAAAAAATTTAATTGATGTGTCTGTTTGTAATGTCAAAATAAATTTCATTTGAAAGTCAATACGGTGATTATAACAATTTTTTTTTAATTATTATCTTTCGGTCTATCTTTGTCTGTCAGTTTTTTCCGGATAATACCGGAAACGGCTAGATGTATTTGATGGGACTTTCATTGGCAGATAAATGATGTTATATGGAGTAACTTAGCCTAACTTTTATTTTAGAAAAATAAAAAAGAGTTAGTGTTCCACGCGGAGGCAGTCGCAGAAAAAAATAATACTTATCTTATATTATAATATATGTATAGGTATATTCAAGGAAACTCATAGGCTTTCAATAATTAAAAGAGGTCCAGTAATATAAACAAATGTATGGCTTATACTTTCGATTTCAGGATGCATAACAATCGCTTCTTCCGTGAAAATCCCATGGTGCTTCAAGTAAGGATCGGGAGTAATCATAGCAGGATTGGCGGAGAAGTAGTTGATGCCTTAGAAGTGAGTACCCCTTTATACCGTGGCCCGGCCTCACAGCTCGGCCGGTGGGAGCTCTGGCTTCCTGCGCTGTAGGACATGGGTGCGACTCCTGTCCAGGACAAACGTATGTGTGATGGTTGAGGTGGATGTTTTGTTACTAGGTGTTATTATGTATTTACAAATACATCTAGATAGCGATTTGAAATGTCCTTGATTATAATATATATATACTAAATATGAACCAAAATGCTGGCTTATATTTTATACAGCGAATGAGCATTGTCATCCAACTTGACAATGCTGCCAGATTTTTTGGCACATGGTAATATTTTAGAGTTGTATTTTTTGTTGTCATTTAGTTTTATGTAATAAAATATAATCTTGGCACAATAATTGATCGTTGAATTAACGTTCCAACCGGATTATACACATAATGTGATTAAACGTGAAGATGTTGAAGAGTACCAAGTCATATAATCATTCGTAGGTTTACTTCCACCCAAGCTATGACCCCAAGACCCTGCGCAACAACATCGCCGTGATCCGCCTGCGCCGGCACCTCTTCTTCAACTACCACCGCATCCCGAAGGTCATCAGCATCACGGACAGTCCGCACAGCGTGCCAGCTACTGCCGAAGTGCTCTTGCTCGGCTGGGGCGTTACCAAGGTAAACATTCCTACCAATAAAATTTCTATTTAGTAGCGTATATATATTTATTTCAACTACCACTCCTTTGATACAGTAAGTTGCAATCATAGATATAGGCGCAATCTTAGCAACTCACTGGAAACTGATTGAAATTCGATTCTAATATTTCTTCTTTTGATGATGTTGCATGCATGATGAATTTGTAAGGATGTAAATTAATACATATGTTTATATATATTATATTATACAAGTAATATAGTAACAATTTCTTTAAGGATTTCTTTAAGACAAAATAACGCATATAGCTCTCGAAAAGTTGAGTCCATGTTTACGATGTGATAAGAATCTAGGTCTGATTAGTTTTGTACATGTTTGCCATCGCGCGGGCATCCCATCGAACAAAATGATCAAATAATGTCACTCCAAATATCTGAAAGCTTTACACAGAGATATTCAAGATGACATCAAAAATAAATCATCAAATTAAGCTCCCTCTCATATATATTATCCGGCGAAAATCTTAGAGCAAGTCTTAAATTGAACATTCCACTTGAAAAACAACGTAGTTGACAACATTTTATCATTATCTGTCTATATTTTTATTACGTCGTCGGCAAATAATTTTGTAAACATTTACTCTTTTGGATTTTACATTAATGAGATTGTTTTTCTTTGTGTTATTAAGTATGAAAAACTAAGTTACGTTTCACTTTGTTAGTATGTAGGTGCTACTTGTTTATCTTCATCCGTGTAATACATAAATTATTATGTACCATTTCTGTCATTGCATTGCACTGACGGCGATAATGTGTTTATATAACTATATTATCGAAATAGCAGGTTGTACTATCTACCAATCTCTAGAACTGTTACATGTTACATTCATATTCAAAGTTCAAGTAAAGAGGGTGAGATACAAGACACAAATTAAAATAACGAGGTCTCCCATTCAGCGCTAAGTTATTTTATTATTCGCAATTGCGCAATTTCTTTGCAATTTAAGAAAGTGTTTCTTAGTTATCGGGGCCGGTGATGACGGATGATGTATAGAAGTCAGTCATTCGATTTTTATATGAGGTCCTTGTGATATATTTTAGACTAGCTGCCGGCCCGTGATTTCACCTGCCTAGTTCCCGTTCTCGTGGGTATACCGGGATCAACAATAGCCTATGTTACTCGCCGATAATGTAGCTGTCGCCTCTCGATCATGTAGGCGTGAAAGCGAAACAAACAAACTTACTTTCGCATCTATATTAGTTAGGATGTTTAAACAAGAGTTACTTGTTCTCTTGCGATATTTTTCGCCGTCGAGCAACTGAATAAATCTAATAAAGAAAGTTCAACCGATAATACAGTAATACTTAGTAATATAGTTACTTTCATCCCTTGTTGGCTCAACGAGTCCTTTGTCATCCCCCCGCGGAGGCGCTCCGGGACTGATCAACGAATAACTACTCCTTTCCACTCACAGGGTTGGAAGTTGGCAACTTTTGTATATTTCGCTATTTGTCGACGGCTCACCACGTGGGATAAAGTTTTAGAACGTTTCATAAATTAAACAGCTACTAAACTTAGCTCACTTATTACAGGGTCGGACAGCCAGATGTTAAGTGGTTACTTGCGCCCAGAAATAACAGCAAAATTATTCCAGTCCTTTACCAACGTATGAGAAGATCTATGCCCGTCACTCTGAGACTTATACACTTTTTACGGTTGCTATTTTCAGAGCACCCCGCGGACACGTGTAGGGACTTACCTTACATACCTACTGTTGCGGTCCACAAAACTTATTATATTATACAACGCTTGTTGTGAAAGTAATAATAGAATCGTATTCGCCAGTCGACCCGCAATGCTCTATATTAATTTCTGTTCGCTGAATATGTTCTCTCGTATATTTACAAAGAATTCATAACAATACGCAATTTATTCACAATTCAAAATTATACCTACAGGGGAAATATTCAAATTTAATATCAGCATTAGGTCATCTGGAGAAGTACTGCCACACAGTACTGGAGAAGTACTGTCTCAGACTGGCGGGCGCAACGATATGCGACTTAGGTCTTCTCATACTTCGGTAAAAGACGATCCAAGTCTTATTTCTGTTGTTCATGGGTGGTGGTAACCACTTAGCATCAGGCGGGCCATCATGTAGTTCCGTCACAGGTCAAGTATACAGTTGGACTTGAAGTTAACTAGTAGAAAGTTGATGCAGAGAGCAGATCGGGCTTAAAAGCACACCCTGGGAGAAACCTACGCCTAGAACTTCTCAAATGATGTCATACAATACGTATTGTTAACAAAATTACGTTTACATACACACCAAAACTCCTGTACAAGATGTATGAACCATCACAAATGCACATCGTTTACATGTACTCGTAGGATATGAAAACTAACTTTCATCACACAAAGCTTGCCTCAGTTAAGAATCGAATCCTAACCTTCCCGTTTTGTGTATATACAATTAGCAGCATCAGACTGGCAGTGCTGCTGCTAATTGTATATACACAAAACAAAATTAAGATTTTAATCAAGAATGTTTGATTCCAGATGTCTCAAAAAATGGCGTTCGAACCGATATTCCTTCAAAGAAAATTCCTCCCAGTGTATCCGAATTATTTCTGTAAAGAAATATACGGAGAGTAAGTATTTCATTAAGAACTACTGGAGTTTTTTTACACGACTATTGTGACGGAATGCACTGGTAACAACTTAATATTGGATGGGCCACCTGGTATTAAGTTGATACATATACCTGATTTTAACTTCTGGCCCAGTCGGGTAAAAAGTAAATTTTCTGTTTTGCATATTTTTGTTGTATATATCTCTTATCCTATGACACAGGAAATTATAGTAATTGTGTGTTTTGTTTCAGGAAATTCATCACAACATCCATGTTCTGCGCCGGGACTTTCACGACGGGAGAAGGCGCGTGCGATGTACAGTATCATTCGTCGGAGCCTTTTTTTAAGTGGTGGGACGAACTGAAATCTAAGTGGTTACCTCCGCCCATAACAGCAATACGACTTAGGTCCTCCGACCGAATTATGTGAATACCCAAGTTGCACCCCGTTGCGCCCGTCACCCGAGACGGGGACGTTACGTCACATGCACATGTGATTTCACCGGCAAACATACCCTTCCACCGGCACACAGCAACGCGAGTGCACAACTATGAGAGTTCGAATAGCTCTTCGCCCGTTCATTTTATACAGCATAATAAACATGCGAATTGGGAATCCTTTTTTTGGAAGTTGGATGAACAAGGGAGGATATAAATATAATTGTGGGTAAATTTCAATCCTCAACTCAACTCTATAACAACTTGTATGTGACTTGTAGATCCGATGTAATCTACAAGCGATACAAAAGTTTTCAATGAAGATTGTTCCGAGTAGGTGGTAGGTGGTAGGTGCTCCGTTAGCGATACTTGTAAAGTTACGTGGGTTCTCTGAGAGTGGCTGCGGGAACTAGTGGCCAACTCTAAATAGAGTTCATCAAAGTTCATACGACTCTCCACCACATATAAGGTTAAGTTTACACAATGAAATCAATTTAAAGTATACAGTGGAGCGTGGTGGTACAGGGGAGCGCGGTGGTACAGAGGAGTTAACTGTTAAATTCAAAATTTTACCAGTAACCTTCGAAGGTCACTGGTTAAATTTTCAACGTGATCCAATAAGCTTTTCGCTTGAAATTAGTACTCAATACCTTCATCGTAAGTAAACCGGTATGACTTGGAATCAAAGTGACATCTAACAATCCGGATGGGGCGGACGTGGTAGATCAAGGCCCGTTAGGTAGATCACTTGCTTAGCGTAGGCTAATGTACGGATAACATCAGAAGCTGACTTTCCAAATCGGTTGATAATCGGTTCGGAAAACTTATTTTTGTTTCTGTGGCCTTTGTACATCGTGTTGTTTCTTTTCTAGAAGGGAGGATCTACCCGCTATAGGGAGAAATAAGGGATGAAACAACTAAAGTGTTTTTTTTTCTATTTTAAATCAATCGCTTGTTCGTGGTGGTTCCAGCACGACGCGGGGGGGCCGGCGATCCTGGCGGGCAAGCTGGTGGGCATCATATCGTTCGGGCCCGCGGTGTGCGGGTTCCCCAACGCGCCGACAGTGTTCACCCTGGTCGGGGCCTACGCCGACTGGCTGGAGACTGTCAACGAGACAGTGAGCATACTTCTTTTAAAATTAATTATAGTGACGGGACGAGCTGAATGCCCACCTGGTAGTAAGTGTTTGCCTCCGCCCGTAACAACTGCAATATGACTTAGGTCCTCCCGACCGAGGTATGAAAAGACCCAAGTCGCATCCCGTAGCGACAATATTGTGGAAGCTGATATTTCGAGTAGGTGACGAGAGATTAGATTTGAAAAAAGGAAATAGTACAAAGCAGTAGAAGTTGTGCAAAGTTCGCCCGGAGAAGTACTGCCTCCACACCTGGTAATCTGCCGCTAAGCAGCAGTGCACTCGTATTGCTGTGTTCCGGTGGAAAGATGTGGGCGAAATCATCCCACGGTATCCTCTCTCAATTTGGCATCGAGTGGCACAGCTCGTGGACCGTGGGTGACCAAGCCACGGTTACTAAGCCATGAAAGCATACGGCTTTTGTCTTATGAAAGGCAGGTAGACCTAACATCTCAATCCTGCCAACAACCGAGGTGACTGCATTGGTCGTCGTGCGGATAGCCTCAAAGGTTGCTGCTCCAGTTGTCACTGGCGTGTCATCTGCGTAGCACGTCACGTTAGCACCTTGGGGAGGGGGTCTAACAACCTAGACCAACTGCGTGAACATCACCTAACCTCTAGCTTTCAACTGTTACCCTATCGCTAGCTCATACTACTCTCTACCCTGTCAAATACACTTTCCAGATGCCAAGTTACTACCGCGGTCGCAAGCGCACCACCACCTCCACGCAGTCTCCTTTAATCGAGTACTTTAAAACGTGGAAACCCGCCACTAAGTATTCGCCATCCACCCTGGTCCCCTTCGTGTCCACAACCACGACCCCGGCGCCGGTACCTCTGGAGGTGGTGGAGGTTCCAGAGGATCTTGAATTCGTAAGACAGCATAAGAAGGAAGTCGATCAGAAGTACAAAGAAACTGATGGCAGCTGGAGTATTGGTGACTGGGAGAAACAATAAATCTTAGCTAGTTAAAAGCTGTTTATATTCTGGACCTACCATACCGGCCTTTAGCGAAACTAATTTAAAGACTGAGTTTAGTATTAATCTTCCCCGGCATCCCAATTCAAGTATTCAGATATATAATATAATACAATACTTGTGTTTTAAGATGAAGCATACATAAAAAAAAAAACGAATCCTGGTTATCGCTGAACATGTGATGATTACAAAATAATCTGCTGAAGGGAATATACAAAAGAATATAAAATATTGTTAGACCTTAATATTGTTGGAAATAACAGAGGAAGATAAAGTATGCTCCGTAAACTACAATAACATAAACCACTGGACGTTTAATAAACAAATTATTTCCAACCAAAAAGGAAATTGAATCTCTCATATAACAATAATCGTGTCACGTTATACAAGTAACGGGACGAGGTGCAGGCTCACCTGATGGTAAGTGGATGCGTCCGGAACGACAGCAATATGAGCTAGGTCCTCCGAACAAGTCGCACCCCGTTGCACCCGGGATGTTACGTCTCATGCGCATGTGATTTTCCCGACACCCACACCCTTACACCAAGCAGAACACAGTAATGCGAGTGCACTACTGCTTGGCGGCAGATTACCAAGTGTGGAGGCAATACCTCGGAGAGGTAGGCGATCTTTGCACAAGTTCCACTGCTACTGATTGTGTACCCAGGGGGTACGCGTGGGGTTTCAAGAACGCAAGCAGGTCCAGGTGGTAACTTAATTTTTCGTTCAAATCATGGATCTAGATGCACAAAATCAACACCCAAGACCCGAGAACAAACTTTACGCTAACACACAAAGTCTGTCCCGACCGGAAACCGAACCTGAGACCTGAGAACCATCAAAAACGTTGAGAATAATATTGACATGTGACTTTAATCAATCTAGACTGAACCCTCGCGGCAGACTGAAGCGCTGAATGTGCTTTAATCCCGTACGTGGTATTGTCAAGTCAACAACAAGTAGGTAATACATGTCCCGTCGGCGGGTAGGTCCGTACTCGCACCTCCCGCGGGAACTAGGTCTGCTATATTTTGTGTTCTCGATGTTTTCGCGAAATTAAATTGATCGCGCTGCACATTTTTGTGTACCCCTTCGTGTGTGAGCGCGGGACGTGATCTTTAATATTCATGGTTCTACCACTCCATTTTGAAATTGTGGTCCAGTAATATATATGTGTGTGTGTGATGTGCAGACAGCAAACACACATACTCTGTGTAGTGTATCGTCATAATGTTTAGGGTACTTAGCGCTTTCGTTATGCATTTTTGTATGTACCTACCTACAATAAACAATAACAATAAACAGTCTGCGATAGTCCGTCTTTCATTCAACATCATACTCTGTTTGCATGCAGGTTTCATATTTTTTTCCGATAAAAGGTCCTTATATAACTAACACACGGTATTATGGGATGAGATTGGGGGGTCCAGTTGCTCGCGTCCTTGAATCCCTACACGTACCTCCTAGGTGGTGCTAGGTGGTTTCTTTCTCTCTGGTTCTCTCTTTCTTTATTTTCCGAGACCGATTTTAGAGACCGAAGCAGTGCAAATGGAATGTACCCAATCTGGAGTTATTAGTTTTAACACTGCCTCCGAAGCGAGAAGACTCAAGTCGCATCCCGTTGTGCCCCTCACCCGACACAGGCATGAATCGTCTCATGCGCCTGTAATTTTACCGGCACCCACACCCTTACAACGGAACGCAGCAATGCGAGTACCACTATTTGAAAACGTTTACACACTCATACCTCTGCACTAGGATTCCCTGTGTCGCAGATGGCATGGACAAACACAGAAACACAAGACAGAATTGGTACCAGATTGGTACTGCTACATTGGGTTGCTCCTTTTGCAACACCCTGGGGACCCGAGTGTAGGGGCACTCACGGGACGCGGGGGATCCATGTGATGACCCAAGCGTTCTACTTACGTGGCACTCAGCGGTCCCGGCGGCACTTACCTGCAAGAGACACATCTAATTAATAACCTAATTAATATGCAATTACCTCTCTCGCAGCCCTACAGAGACGTTTAGATAATGGATGCTTGGTGCCGCTGAAGGTTCAACTACCAAGTGTTTCAGTTTTGGCATATTTAGTGGTGAGCATGCAGTTTATTCTCGAGTCTTGGGTGTTTTTGTTTTGCTTTGTTAGTTTCGCCATGCCACCTATGACAGGGTATTTTAGTGCAGGGGTGTGAATGTGAAAAAGTTGCAAGCATTTTTGTTAAACCGCCTTACTGAAATCTTCCTCCTCTTATAAAGTTGGTTAGTAAGATATTGAAATGAACAAGAAACCAGAATACGTGAAAAAAATCCTGTTTACATATATTTTATAAGCTATTTATAAAACCCTGTATATTGATACCACGCTCGATATGTTTTGGGAGAAAAAATGAAAGTTTCGAAGAGATAAATGGCGCTAAAAACCGGCCGTTTTAACACTTCTCAAGCTTAAATCCATCGAATTATTTAGGCTAACGCGTGCCGAACAAATATACATACATCGAAATATACTCGTAAAACATAGCCCTCCTGGCGCAGTCGGGTAAAAGAATGAAGTAACCAGCCTCTGTTCAAGTTTATCGGCTCGTCTGATCTCGTCACGTTCCACTCTCGTCCAATAATTACTTATCCAAGTCTACGTTATTGTGTCCGTCTCCGTCACAGAACTATATATAGTGGGTTAGGTTAACTCGAGATTAATTGAATAATGTTGCTGCTAACATAAGATTCCGTTTTTCAAAAAACTTTCGAAGGAGGTTTCTATTCGGTTGTATTTTTTATTTTTGTTATCTCAATACTCAAGCAAGCAATTAGGAAAAATCTTTTTTACGCGATAACGTCTTATAAATAGGTGAACGCCGGCGGTACGTACATCATGACTCATTGTCACGTTCCGTCTGAAGCGAGCGTGCAAGCGAGAGCGCGGTACAAGCGATGGAGAGGCACGATCGGCGTAAGTTATCACGTAAAATTATCAACCAAGTTAAGCTTATAGTTGATATGCTTTCAGTTTGATTCCATAGAAATTTTATTAAAATCGGTTCAATACTTTAGTTGTTGAAACAAAGTAACTGGAAAAAATATATTATATTACAATTATTTTGTTTTCCTGTGATCATCACCCGTTGTTAATTATTTTGGATATTTCTTTTTAAACTGTACTGTAGGTATAGGTGTTTCCCCTAAGGGCCAGAAATAATAGATTAAAGTATAGAAGTTTTTTTGTATTAGATTTTTATACGAGTTCCTTGTTGTTCAAAAAGATTATCAACAAAATCGAACCGTGTGAATTTGAATTTACATTGTTATTCACTAGGTTAGTATGTGGTGGCTAGTTACCGCTTATGATTGTGTATGCTATACTATAACATAAGCCATGTCGGAGACCATATGATGGCTTGAAAACTGCCAGCAGGCTCGGCCACACTTGTACAAGAGCTAAAATGTGTTACATTGATTTTCAATGCTGATATCAGGTTTAAGTTTCGGCTTACCTTAAATGGAAAATAGCTGAATAAAACTCAAGACAGAACTCTTTTATAAATCTTCAGCATATACCTCCTTTGACAAATACTCTCTCCACATTTTAATCATTCCCCGCTCCGCGCTCCGCGGCTGTAAACACTTCTTAAACGAGTAATCTAGTCTTAATTCAAGCGCCAGATGTACGGCATTACAAGCTCTTTGTGAAAGTGGGCTTAAAAGCTGAAATACTTTTAACCCCCTCCCACCCCATTTGTAGACTGAGAGCCAGCGGTGGCTATTTTACATCAGACATGATTTTACATAGATACTGTAACGTATGTGGCATCGACTCACTCACTCACCGATAAGCATTAAGCACATTTAATTTTTTTTCGCTCAGATTGCTATTGCGCCATTATTGTAACACATTGAAAATTGTTGAATTTATATCTAAGGCCTATCCTTGCCTTTTTTATGTGAGTTAGTGACGGAACAAGCTGAAGGCCCACGGTGGTAAGTGGCGACTCCCGCCCATAACAAGTAATACGACTCAGTATAAGATTTGGATCGTACACGAGACGGGGATGATACCTCTCATGCGCATGTGATTTCATCGGCGCCCACACCTTTCCACCGGAACACAGTAATACGAGCACTACTGCTTGGCGGCAGATGTCTTCAGGCAAGCCCACCAGGTGGGCCTTCAGGTAGTCCCGTCATTCACATTAAATAACAGTCATTGTGACACGTTACATGCGCACGAATAGGTTGACTTGTGCGTGTAAATATTGACGTGTCTCAACGATACTTCAGATTTAAAGGAACTTGAATTTGAGTTTTAGCTGTCTATAAATCAGCAGTAACTCTTACACTATAAGTTGTAGTCACGAGGGGTAGTTTCTCCCAGGGTAAGAAACTTCCACATTCAGTGGTTCAACGTTTATTGAAATACTAGCCCTGATAGAAACTTGTCTGAAGGGTGCTGAATCGTGAACCCGAATGCCGAAGATTAAGGTGAGTTATCTTACTTTCGAAGTTCGAAGAAGGATTTTCAGTTATCCCGGGCTTGTATGTATTTATCTGAACTGAGCATCACATGTAAACATTTGCAGTAGAACTTGTGCCAAGTTCGTCCGGAGAAGTGCTGCGTCCCCACCTGGTAATCTGCTGCCGAGCAGTGGTGCAACGGGCGCGACTATGGTCTTCTCATACTGGTCGGGGAGGACCTAAGTCGTATTGTTAGGCAGTCCCGTCACTTTTGTTACATAAAAAAACATGGCGTTTTATTGATTAAACATATCAGAAGCTTCCCGTCAAATCCTTAACAAATCTCTACAAGGTATAAAACAAAATCGCGCAAAACTCCTAAACGCCGCAACAAATTTTATTTCAGTATTTACCATCATTTAGATATTTTTTTTACGCAGGGTTTATATGTATAACACATGCGTATTAAAGTTGAGAAAAAGCCGATAATTTCCTCCTGTTCTTCCTTACGAGATCAAAATGATGTACGAAATTGCATTACAACCTACGTCACACATGCTATACAACCGTGGGAGAAACTCCTGTGACATAATGCAGTAAGAATGCCTGTGAGCTGCACCCGGCAGGTGTCCGCGGCGCCTGCAGTGCTCAGTACTGCGGAGCTGTCAGTTTGACGTCTCACGTCAGCCGGCACTCGGGAGTTTTATGGGCTAGTTCGCTTTACTAATTTAGTCAGCATTCGCTGTTCCCCGCGACTTCGTTCGCGTCGAATTTAACGAAAACTATTTTTCTGCACGGTACCCTAATTCTTTTGATTTTCTAAAATAAAAGTAGCTAAAGTTACTCGTTATAACATCTCCTATCTACCAATGTCAATATTGGTCAATAGTCAGGCTGATCTCTGAAACAGCTGAACAAACAGACACACAGACAGACAAATAAAGACAAAAGCATTAGTAAAAGCTTGTATAAAATATATTTGGTAAAAGTTATTTATTTATGTGCTTGATGTTGATTTTGGATAATGTTTTACTTCCTCTCGGAAATGTCTGATAATTCAGCTGACAAAGACTGAAGAGTTTGTTTGTTAGAATGTGCTAATCTCTGGAATTACCAGTTCTTTTCTGAAGAAGGCTATATCTAGCATTAGTGATGCTTTCACCGGCACCCACACCCTTCCACCGGAACACAGTAATGCGAGTACTACTGCTTGGCAGCAATTCTAGGTGTGATGGCAGTACCTCTCCGGACGATTTTGGCACAAGTTCTAATGCTACTTTTGTTATATAAACTTATCTCAGTAAGTTTATATTACAAGAAGACCTGCCTCCTAGTTAGCAAACATCCCAGATAAGGTACGCACAGTGAGGTAACATTGGAGAGGTATCAGGAACCCAGACAAGTTATCTGTCCTTGTCCGAGTGGGGGGTTGGGGGGTGGTGCGGCCCGGAGACCACGGCCGCGTGGTGCGGCCCTGCACTCGCGCTCATGAATAACTTTGTTTCGCTGAGCAGGAAGAAAGTTTACTCGTGGCCTTATATTATGTATGCAGCAGCGCGCGGACCCAAACGAAACACTTGAAACTCATCCCGCGAGTTAAGCGGAACCCTAAATATATATATTCAAATCTTCTTAGAGATATACAATGTAGGTAAGTGGGTACTACTTTTTATCTGACAAGTGGTGAGCCTCTATTGTTTCTTCACAACAACTGACTTCCTTATCTTTTATTAGTATTACCTTCGCATAACACCCTTGCTAACATTTTGTTTGCTTAAATTTCCAGACAATCCAAGACCCAAGAACAAACTTTACGTTGATCACAAAAAGTCTGCCCCGGCCGGAAATCGAATCAGGGACGCCTCTCTTCGAAGGCTACTACTGCCAACTAAGCTACGGGCCGTCGAGTCGCATCACCAGTAATTTCACCGTCTCACACCCAGCGGAACAGTGATGCACTCGCTTTTTATAGTCTGTCGAAGTTATAAGCTTAGGAAATAGCAGAGTGCCCGGGCAGAGTGGATTGCTGCAGTTGTTATGAGCAGAGGAGAGCGGAATATGTACCCGTGTTCTGTCGCGGTCTTCACGTCGCGACAAACATTCCGCAGTTTAATACATATTTTACCAGCTAGCGAAATACTTTTAACCGGCTTGCATTTCAGTTCACAGTAGCAAGCATTTTTGTGACAAAGATATATGTTTGGTCTGTGTCTAGGTGTACAAGTATATCGCATGCAAGATAAACAATTTATACAGGTAAAATTCACTCATAACCGATTAGAATCGAGATGTAATGTAATCATGGACATTTCACACAGCGCCATCTACAACCAAACTAAGCATAGCTAGTCTATTGGAACTAGATAACTAATAGAATATTAACCCACATACAGAACAAAAATGTATTTTTGTCACTCAAATTGAACCCACGACCGACTGCGTTGTGAGGCCAGTCAAAAATACACTCTGTCATACGAAATATTCAATGTGTAAATAAACTACTCTGTCGTTTTAACATAAGCTAGTTTATCAGTGTTGCGAGCTGTACCGGTTCGTAATACTCCAAGCTGTTTAGAAGTTGTGTCGTTTCCATTCTACTTGAATGTGTTCTGGTACCAGCTGTTCTTGTATATTTTCGCTATAAAATGAAATGGTGTATGCAGTGCCGCGGGGGAGGGCGGTGTGTTTGTTTGCACTTCGCAAGCTAATGCAAGCTGATACTGTTTAGATGTTCTTTGTATGGTAAGTGACTGAGTAAATGAAGGCGCACACAATGATGTTAAGAGGCTACCTTCAAAAGCAGTAATACATCTTAGTATGTGTAGACGAAAGTTGCTTTCTGTAGGATGTAAGGTCTCGTGCGCCTGTGATTTTACCGGCACCCACACTATTTCACCGAAGAACAGCAATACTCCGTCTTTGGGCTACTGAGCTGCTCCTTTACCGTCACCCAGGGGGTAAGTGTAGGGACTCAAGGGGTAATCACCCACGGACGTGAGCAACCCGGCGTGAATTATATTTAATTATTGGCCAAAGATTGCCAAGGATCGTTCTTAAGGAGAGCCGTAACTATAGTGCAGGTATGGCAGAGCGGCTCGCCCCTCGCCCCTCGCCCCTCGCTCCTCGCCCCTCGCTTCTCATCTGCCCCCCCCCCCTGCGCGGCTGCAGGCTATTATTCAGTCTGTCTAATTGAGGACTCGGTGATACCAGTCTATATTAACTAAGCTAGGTAATCTAGCCTACCTATAGTGCTTGTATGTTCATTATGAATTTCAGTTTTAATAGACATATTTAAATTCTTTACAATATTCTGCTGAGAAACTAATACTTTATTCAATTTAATTCATTTATTGAAGTTATATAATAAACATGAACTATAAATGTTTTAAAATTTATTCTAAAACAAAAATCATTGAATTACATTTTAGTTATATTATAGTAAACACTCGTAACTTGAGATTCGTATATAAGATACAGTAAATATTTCAAAATATTACATAAATTATCAAAATTTTATAAGTTGTTTAGTATTTTGTAACATTTCTGGCGTTGACAAGGCCGTAGACCACCTACGCCGTAGCCGCTCGTAGCCAGTAGCCCGTAGCAACGGGCTACGTCGCGTTTATCCGAAACAGCCGCCGGCGTAGCAGAATTAAGGCTGTATTAAATTACCTGTATAACGACGTTGTCAGCTAAACACGGCCGAGAGTAATACGGGACGAATATTATAATTTCCACGTACTCGTACATACATCCGTTGTACCGTTACATTCAATTATATATTATTATTAATCCATAGTTTCCTGTCGTCAAGTCATGAGTATTTACTGGTAAAGGACATTTACAGGTCATTCGGGCCAATGGACTTACATAATATATAAAATTAAAATAAAAACTAGGACAACCATTCATAAAATAAAATAAAAATAAATTCATAGTTAATAATTTTAAGAGTGAATCAAAATAAATGATATTAAGTAAATTTTAAAACTATCATGGTTATGAACATTATTATTCGTGTTACCGAGATATTTACCATGATTTGTGAGTTTTGTTGACTCCGTCTGCGTCGAAATATCGGGAGTCAACAAAACTCACAAATCATGGTAAATATCTCGGTAACACGAATAATGATATTAAGTAAATTAGGAATATCAACATTTTTAATATGAATTTATCTAAACTATAAAAGTCCGTTCGATCAGCCGCCTTTTTATCTTCATTTTTAATGCGGATAAACTCTTCGCGTATTTTATTCACGGGGAGCTTGTTGCACACAGTCGGGCCCGGATAAAATTTCCAGTCCAAAAGAGATAATCCCATCAATTTAGAACAGACAGACAGCCGGGGTAACAATAAGGTTTACTTCTGCAAGTACAGAACCCTAAAAATCTATGTTACATATAGTTTTGTCGGCAAGCGGAAGCCCCGAGCGAGTTGTTTGTCTACAAATACTCGGAACGTTTGCGCTCACGTCCACCAAAGGCGCTTTACATGAGTGGGTACCATACACGTGAGGTACCTGTTTCCGCTCTTATCTGGAGAGACCAGTACTATTGTGGACACAAGCATTTGATTTAGCAACCATTTGATCGCCACAGACTCGAATATCAGGACCGAGATTTGGACTTGCCCAGGGATATTTTCTATTGATTTACCCTTAGGGGCAAAATTTCTTTATGAAATTGATGAAAAAATTACTATACAGAATAAGGGATAAATGTATTAAAGACAGCTTTATCTTTTTTCAAATAAGTTAATTATTACATTACAGGTAGAAAACGATGCACGGAGCTATGCTTTTGGAAAGCTAATTTATCAGAAGTTTAGCAGGGTGTGGCCCTTTTTCATTACTCATCATCATCAGATCATTTTAATTACAGTTAGTACTCCAAACAGTGTTAGGTATGTTACACATATTCAATAAATACAAACACTCAAGGAAAGACAAGCAGACAGACGTTATAAGCATTGTAGTAGGGTTTTATTTGGGTCTAGAATCCTATAACTGAATTCGCGTTTAGTAAATAACGCTTTTAATAATAAAGTTTAATAAATAAGTTACGCAGTCGGGTTTTTAGTCTTTTCTCAATAATTTCTTTGTAATTATGTTAAACTTGTTAGTGTAGGTACTTTACTGTAACAATGCTAATTAACGCTTCGACAAAGACTTAGTACCAAGCCAAATTTGAAAAATAATCATAATAATAATATTTATATTGTTAGAGACCTACCCTTTTGAAGAAACACAAAACTGTGGTTTTGGTACATACCAAAACTTGTCTTTTGAAGCATAATATTTTATTTATTGAATTTTAAACCTAATTAAACAACCTGATCAATTACCGAAGTAACCAACAATTATATTGAAAAAAGTACTAAATCAAATTCAAAATGTCAGTCATCTGATCTATGCGATATAGTCTTCCAATAATTTATGCAAGCGTTATCAATTCTCCAGCAATTGCTCGTGTCAGAGGATGCTCGGGGGACGGACGTAATCAGTGGAACTGTGAAGCGGCTTATTCCTCGCGGCCCCTTCGTCGTGGTAAAGTAACACTGCTTTTATTTTAAACAAGCGTAAGCTTGCTTGGTTGTAATATAATTTAAATTTATATTTATCAACTTATTTTCCCGCGTGGTTTCAATATGGATCCATACTATGTAAATATGTAATTTGTATTTTTTCACGTGGTCTGGTATTTTGCTTTTTTTCATAATTATTTCCATTGATTTCTCAAAAAATGACTTGGAGAGGTAGCTATAGAAAACATATAGGTACCTACAACATCAAGCGTTTATTACTAAGAACGTGAAATTACTCAACCCATTCTTTCGCAAACTCAAGTGGCGAGACAAGTTGAAGGCCCACCTGATGTTAAGATCCATCCATAACAACAATAAATACTACTAAGATCCTTTCTAACGCAAGTAAAGTCTCGTTCCATATAGTGTTTCCTCCTGCCAGGAATAGAACCAGTGACTTGCTGATAGAGATGCTATCAACTCACAAAGCGAGAGATTTAAGATTTATTTTGACAAACTTTGTGTAGCATTAATGTAAAATTGGTTTTTCGTAAGCTTCAAGCGCCTCAGCCTCGGCCGTGGCATCAGCGAATTATTCATGCTGAATATTGATGAGGGGAGTCTGTCGATAGATGGCGCTACGGAACCCTTGAGAAATTGTCTTGATGAACCTTTTAACGAAACGCGACGGAACTCGCAACACACAAATATTCAAAAAAATATTGCTTAAAAATTTCCAAATGCTACTTGCATTGTTTATGTAATACACCCATAAATCTCAACTATAATATTATAATATAATATCTATATAAAAACTTTAATATTTTTCTTAATCATTGTACAGTCAATGTACATTTTGTGTTGATGCGGCGCTTCTCATGCGCTTGGCAACTATGTATCATTCTGTGTATCATTTCTTTTAATAATAAATCAGTTCACGTGCAACCGCGGACTCGGGTGGTTATCATTTACAAACCCATCCTCACTATATCAATATCAATATCATATCAGCATATCACGGGGGTGCTAGCATATCATCCCCAACATTCTTTTTGGTCCTTCGAGAGCTTTCGGTGCAAGGACACGTAATTTTTGGTCATCGCGCGCGTGATCAAAGTACGGGTGAACATCTCTAAGTTACGTGGAAGTGCATTGTGAAGTTTGTGGAGTTATTGAAGGCGGGTATCATCGAGTATCATCGATATCTGTGTATCAGCGGGTATCAGAGATTATCAACGAGTATCATCGATATCTGTGCATCAGCGGGTATCAGAAATTATCAACGAGTATCATCGATATCTGTGTATTGACGGGTATCAACGAGTATCTTCGAGTATCAGGGGCATCATCGAAGCATATCACTAGGATTCGACGGGTATCAACGAGTATCTTCGAGTATCAGGGACACCATCGAATTATATAATCGGCTTTCGACGGGGATTATCCAGTATCAACATCATCGAACATCGGGTGTATCAGCGAGCGTCATCGAGCAACATCCATGCAAAAACTCAAGTAAGACTGTTCTTTTTATTTAATCATGGAAGAACTATTAGCTCGCCAATCAGAAACTATATCACAACTTAAAAATATCAAAACTAATTTTGGTAAGGACTCCGTTAGTAGGAAGACTCAGGATTATATAAATAAAAGGCTAGATATTATAAATAACCTCTGGGGAGAGTTCACCGAAAATCATCACTTGATTTTGAAAAACCCTGGTAGATCCACAGAAGAATATTTTAAGGCAGACTTATACGGGGTAGGAAAATCCTTATACGATGAATTGCGAAAAGCACTTTCGTCTTTCGGAAAATCGGAAGCAACTTCAGTTCTAGGGACATCCTCACCTCACGAAAAAACAGAAACGGGAACGCAGCCAGATGGCAGATGTGAAGAACTGCTTGCTTTACAGCGTGCTCAATTTAGGGCATTCAACCGATTTATCAAAAATATTGAATTATCAAACATATCAGAAAAATGGGAGATCGAAGACGAATTGAAAAATATGAATATTAAGTGGAAAGCAATCGATGATTTACACATTCAGATTGATAATATTTTAGCGGGCGGTGACATGCATTATGAAGACGAATTTTTGCTCCATGAGAGCAAATATAGAAGCATTAAACGATCTCTTAATCAAAAGTTGGAGTCCAGTCTTCATATGAAACAAAGTACACCACAATTAGAAATACCAATTTTCACAGGAAAATTCACCAATTGGCCAACATTTTTTGATTTGTTTACGGAAATTATACACAATAACAAAAATTTAAGCAATGCCCAAAAATTACAGCATTTGAAAAGTAAGGTCAAGGGTGAACCTGAACGCATCATTCAACACCTGCATATTTCGGCTGAAAACTACGACACGGCTTGGGATATATTGGTACACAGGTACAGTAACTTACAATTACTGTTCTCCAAAAACGTAGAAATTCTTCTCAATCAGCCCACCATCACGAAGCAAACATCATACGAGCTACGGAAGTTTTATGACACTACAAACGAGTGCGTGCATGCCATCCGAAATCTTGGCGTGGATACTAATTACTGGGATCCACTAATAGTTCACCTTTTATGCAAGAAATTGGACTATCAAACTTTCAAGGATTACAAGGAATCCCGAAAATCACCGAGAGAATTAGCAACATTTGAAGAATTCATGACCTTCCTAGAAAACAAATTCATTGCTCTCGAACCTATTTACAAGAAAGAAAAGGATGGTCCATCAACCTCGTCAATACCCAATCAAAATATCAAACGAACATTTCAATATCAATCAAGAAAGCCAATCAACAAGCAACCTTATAATCAAACGGATAAAACATATCAAATCATGGCAACAGGTAGCCAACGATGTGTCTTATGTCAGTTAGATCATGATTTATATGCATGTAAGCAGTTTCTCACGATGACACCTGACGCTCGATACAAAACAGTCGTCAAGCTAGATGTTTGTACAAACTGCCTGTATAAGCACTATGGTAAACCGTGCACATCTGCAAAGCGTTGCAAAGAGTGTAACGGTAAACATAACACCTATCTACATGATCCTGCACGTGTTCAGTCGACGTTTCCCACGAGAAGGACAAAACAACGTAATGTATACCACGTAGGTTTAGATGACATAGAGACTTTACTACCTACTGCGTTTGTTTACTAATGTTCCATCTGAAGCTTCTAGCTTCAGATGGAACATTAATAAAGGCCCGAGCCCTATTAGATCAATCGGCACAAATATCAATCATTTCAGAGAACCTTGTACAGCAGCTTGGTCTTAAACGTCACAACTCCAAAATATCAACCATCACAGGCATCGACCTTTGCCAGAAAAAATGCAACGGTTCCGTATGGATTGAACTAAAATCAACATATGACGATTATCATTATCAAACAGAGGCACGTATAGTCTCAAAGGTCGCTAATGACCTACCAAACATTACATTTGATTATGAACCGTTGGGATATCTTCACAATTTATCATTAGCAGATCCAAGGTTCAAAGTCTCCCAGCGAGTTGACATACTACTCGGCGGTGATGTGTATTCAGAAATTATCATGAACGGTCTTGTGAAAGGTCCACCTTTATACCCTATAGCGCAAGAGACAAAATTAGGATGGATCATATCAGGCAGTGTAACCACACAGCCATGCTACCCAGTAGCACAAAGTATCAATCAAGTATCAGAATCAAATATTCCTGATTTATCCCAGTATTGGGAAATTGAGGATATCAATAATCCATCGTCAACCTTGACAGAATCGGAAAAGTACTGCGAGGATTTTTATCAACAAACTACTGAACGGCTTCAAAACGGAAGATACGTAGTTGCGTTACCAATGAAACCAGACTACAAAGAACAGCTGGGATCATCAAAAAATAAAGCTGTTGCTCAATTTAAACAGCTAGAAAATCGATTATCAAGAAACACATTATTTGCCGTGAGCTACAAGCAGTTTATGCGAGAGTATAACGAGTTAGGCCACATGCGTAAGATCAGCTCTCCAGACAATCAAGCAGTATACATACCACATCATGGCGTCTTAAAATTGGACTCTGAAACGACGAAACTTCGCGTCGTCTTTAACGCACCATCAAAAACATCAACGGGTAAGAGCCTCAACGACGTCATGCACGGCGGTCCTAATCTCCAGCAGGACTTACAAGCTATCATCCTAAAGTGGCGAACCTACAAGTACGTTATCACTGCAAACATCGAGAAAATGTTTCGACAAATATTTATCAGAGAAAAAGATCAACATTTACAATGTATCCTTTGGAGGGAATCTCCTCAATACAACCTACATGGCGACATTACAAGGTGGAAAAGCTTTGTAGCTAATAGAGTACAGCAGATAAAAGAAGTAATTGCACCCTCAAGCTGGCGGCACGTAAGATCACAGGACAACCCTGCTGATTGTGCTACCCGGGAACTTACATCAAATCAATTAAAGGATCATAATCTGTGGTGGGGAGGACCGGAATGGCTCCCTACATACAAAGCAGACGGATCAAACATCGAATTTGAAAGTACTGAAATTGAAACAAAAGAGTCATGCGTGTACGCCACTTTACATCGTAATGACTCATCACTGATAAATGAATTACTAGTAACATATAGCTCATTATCGCGAGTTACTAAGGTGTTCGGATGGGTCTTACGTTTCATCAGGTGTGCACGAATCAAACATTTTTGGAAGAAATGGTCGAGTGAGTACCTACAGCAACTCCAGACAAGAACTAAATGGAGAACTCATAATCAAAATATCAAAATCGATGACATTGTGCTTATCAAAGAGGATAACTTGCCACCTGGTAAATTTGCTCTGGGTCGCGTTCAAGAGCTACACCCGGGACAAGACGGTAATGTACGTGTAGTAACAATGAAAACGAGTAGTAATATCATTAAACGACCTGTCACTAAGGTCATTATTTTGCCAGTCAGGGAACAAGAACAAAACAAAGAACAAGAGCCAGAAGCGACACAACAACCATCTACGTCAGCTCAAGTTCAACCTAATAGGATGGAATTGCGTCCTCGACCCAGAAAGGTAAACTTCAAAAACTTCTTCATCACAATGTTAGTAATGTTCACAGTACTAATATCACCCAGCATTCAGCAATCATCGGATGAAGCAAGCTTCAACATATCAACAAACGAGAGTCAAAACCTATTTTTTGACAAAATATCAGACATGCAATTGATCAAGGATGAATGGAAGTTAGTTGTTTACTATTGTATAACATGTCAACATACTGGCAAGGCATATCGAATGTGCGAAACTATATCAATCATATCAAGGAAAGTGCAAAGGACGGAAAGGTGCAGTATCAAAATATTTTATCACAATTAGAACACGAAATAGAAGATATCGATCACTACGACAAATTATTACAGAGTCAGAATGTGCGTAGACAAAAACGAGGGTTAATAAACGGAGTAGGATATCTCGCTAACTCGCTATTTGGCGTCCTAGATGACAGGTTTGCGGAACAGTACAAGCAAGACTTAGAAAAAATCGTTATCAATGAAAATCATATCCAATCACTCATGAAAAATCAAACATCAGTCTTAGAATCAGAGTACAACATTCTAAAAAGAAACGAAAAGGCAATGGCGCACCAATTCAAATTTATCAAAAGCCTTATTTACAACATGACATTGGACGAGAATCGAATAAGTTACGACAGTGGGGTTGGCCTTTATATCACATCATCAGCATTAACTGCAAATATCATATTAAACAGTATTAGAAGAATCCAACAGACTCTTGTCAGTACAGTCACGGATATAAGTCAGGGTCAGATCGATCCCCATTTATTGATGCCAGAAGAAATGGAAAACCAATTTAATATCATTTCAAGACAGCTCAAGACAGACATCGTTCTTCCGGTGGATCAAGGAAATATCAAAGATATATACAAATTAATAAAAATGTCAGCCCGAATCTACGACGGATATCTTTTGATAGAAATCAAGATTCCACTTTTGAGCAGCAGTATATTTGAGTTGAACAGGATCATCACTATTCCCCGAAACAAAGACAATAAGTCACTATTCTTATCAACGGTACAACCATACATAGCATACAACTTGAAGAAAGATAGCGCCTCACTTTTATCAGAAAATGACCTCCAACAACGTATTCATTCGGCAAATCAAAAACTACTGTGCCCTATACAATTGCCCATTTACGATTTACAACTCAAACAATCATTATGCGATATCAAACTACTATCAACAAACAGCGAATCAACTTGTCAAACATATGTTACCAACTGTCGAGATCAGTGGATCAAATTACACCGGCCCAACAACTGGCTGTATGCGTGCTGTACGGAATGCCACGTACGCATTTTGTGTCCAGCTGGGGTCTCTATCAAGCAGTTAAGTGGCGCCGGGTTGATAACTCTAGGAGATGAATGCAAGCTTAAAGGTTCCGGTTATACTATTATTTATGCACATAATAACTTTATCAGCAGGCTTAACATTGAACCAAAATTTGAAGCCCCAGAGGTATCACTCTTAAACAAAATCATAAATACAACAGCCTTATCATCTGATGAAATTATCTATACAAGTTCAGATTGGGATGAGCTTTTTAATCAAAAAAAATTATTGAAAGAACAGTCCTCTTACAGTTTGAGTGTACATGACGTGCATCACTATGCCATGATGTATGTCATTATTTGTATCATTATCATCGTCGCCGCGGTGTGGAGATTGCGAAGGAATCGCAGACTCCGAAGCGCCCGCGACAACGAGCGTACGGCGGCGGCTCCACAGCCGCGCCCGCGCGTCCTCAGCGAGAGTGAACTCGTACGTAGTGCTAGTGATCAAGTGATCAGTGTAAGTGAACCAGTGCGGTATAGTGTAGTCAAAGGGGTGCAGAACATGGGTACATCCCCTATCGCGTTTAAATCAAAGGTTTATCATTCCAGCATGGATTTAGAATAGTTTATTTTTACTGTATTATTACCATCATTATTATTGTTTAACTTTTTTATATCTACTAAACGCATCTTGTCCGAGTGGCCAGGATGTACAGTCAATGTACATTTTGTGTTGATGCGGCGCTTCTCATGCGCTTGGCAACTATGTATCATTCTGTGTATCATTTCTTTTAATAATAAATCAGTTCACGTGCAACCGCGGACTCGGGTGGTTATCATTTACAAACCCATCCTCACTATATCAATATCAATATCATATCAGCATATCACGGGGGTGCTAGCATATCATCCCCAACAATCATTAAAAGTATTTTGCAAGTTCTGCCCCCTCGATCCGTTTTATGATTTTGCGCTCCACATTTAGTAAGCTTATATAAACATATAAGCTCCTTATATGTTTTCTTTTATGGATTAATTAAACCTTCACATACACAGCAATTAATATGACCAGTTTAAAGTTTTCAAATATATTTTATTATTTAGTATTCGTATAAATGTCATGAAAAAGATGTACAATATTTATTCTCACTCCAAAGTTAAGATTTAAAAATAAATAGCACAGCAAGATAACCTTCAAATAAAATTTGAAAATTTTATATCTCGTATAAGTTTAGGGAAATGGGTATTATATTACAAACATATAATTGGTAACATATAATTGGTAGTGCAGAGCCCCCAGAGTGCGAATACGAATTGATTGAATATTGATACATTGGTTAACAATATAAATCAGATTCTGGGTAATGCAGAAGTAAAAACTATGGCGCATTTTCCAGTGCCCGTTAGGAGATCTACGCATTACAAAAAATATATATGGTAGAGAAGTTATATTAAATACTGCTATATAATATACTATCTCATAACGCTTTCTTTACCGTTCAGAGAGTAAACGTTAAAGGAAAGCATTTTGAGGAAATCGGAACTTTCCAACAGAAACCCAAAGCGTTTAACATTTATCGTTTCAATTCGGACTTGTGAGAATTACAGACCCCACTCTCGCTTATCGAGATTCGACCGGCGTCATGGTGGAACATAGGAATCAAGAATAAAGGGCACTTAGAAAAAGCTGAAGCCAGACAGGCAAGAGCTTCGCTTGGCTGTGTGAGGGTGCCGACGTACGTACCAACCCACAGTTTACAATACTATTGCACCGTCCACTCTGACGTTTGGTGCCACGCTGCATAAGTTCAAGTAAACTGGTCATCGCACATCGTCAGTAATCAACCTGGTTGTATTCAAATAAGGAAAATGTAAACTTAGCATATCACATATTATATATATATTCAAATAACTACTTTATTATTTGTTTTTTGAATATTTAAATCCCCTCTGCATGGTTCGAGATACGCTATTCACGAAGCGTGGCCCGGGTGATGTCCCGCGGCGGGTGATGGCTGTCTCATTCGCGTTAAAATGAACGTATTAACGTATTTGCATTCAATAAAATCCCCGGCCTCTTCCCGATAGGAAATATTCACGAAAATCCCTGTTCTGTGATTTAAGTTACGGGATGGAAAATGTGACAACTGTCGAGTAAAATACGATGCATATTGAAATTTATACTATTGGGCCGCCGTGCTATTGTGCGGCGCGGACAAAGCGCGTCGTCCGCCGCGGAACTGGTGGAGGACCCGCTGTTGTGAGCACCTTTGTTAAGGTTTTGAGTAAATTTCACCAGATCCCTACAAAGCTGGTGACGTTGCCACACCACCCCTAGATTGGTAACTGGCTCCAATCTGAGCCTGTCGGAATATAATAATATTATTATCATCATCCATATATTCAGGCAACATATTACATTCTTCCCCATGGAGGGATAAGGTTTAACAAGCGCGAAACTTAGTAATAGGAACGCGTTCGCGTACGTACATATTTATTTCAAAATGTGACCTTCCCATGTTATATTAAAAAGTTCAACGAATGTGAAGATTTTTGACTTTGACAACAAACGTATTTAGTAAAATGGCCCATAGAGAACCAATAGAGAACCTTATAGTAATAAAATCTATAACCATACCAAAAGCTAGGGAATTTTTTTTTGGTCGCGGTTCCCTTTAGCCCTGGTAATTCTCGGCTGACCAGAGGTCACCAGCCAGGAAAAAGAGAATAGGCAGATTTTCAAGACTGCAAGCAGTCGAAGCAGGCATTCACGAAACTATATCCAAGATACTCCTCAGCTTCAAATGTAACAAAATCCGACAAACAGTCGACATCGTCACAGGACACTGCTCATTAAACAAACATCTATGCACTTTGGGCAGCATACACAGCACAGACAGCACCCTATGTAGAGGATGTCTGGAGGCAGAGGAGACGCCCTCTTAGCGTGGCATCCGTGGGACACCGAGGTCGCTCAGGGAAGCCTGCGGCATTAGCAAGCTGCTCACTTCCCTGGAAGACATCGGGTGGCTGGAGTGACATCCTCCACCATTCGCAAAAAGGGCCCACTGGCGGCCTAGTTGCGGAAAACAGTCCGCTCTGCAAGTACAAATGGGCAGATCGGCAAAGGAATACGGCTTCTAGCCGGAGCACGTAGGACTTGAGATTGGTCTCCCGACTCGAGTCAGGCCTGTCTGTCCGGAAACTTGCTGGTAATGTAAGGCCTTACACTTAGGGGCTTACTCCCAGTTGTCCGATCGCCCGATCAACAACCAATTCAATTCCCCATAGATCAATTACGCAATGTACAATAATGGCTTGGACCTCGACAAGATTACTCGCTGCTACCGTTGAAGTGTTAGTATCTTAATCGTCGGAAGTAAATCTACAGAGATACTAAAATAGGTAGAGTTCTGCACAGTTTGTCGGAGCGGTGTGGGTTTTGGACAAAACGTCTGTTGTCTAAGTCTTACGTCTTACGTCTAAGACCCACACGATATGACGAACTGTGTCTATGTGTGGCGTGGAAATCACAACAGCACTTAAGCTTCAATTACCAGTACGTATTCCGTATCAGCCTTAATGTTCTGCCTGCAGGGGCACCGGCCTACTCTCGATAATTGAGAGTGAATGGGCTTTGATCCACCACGGGAGCTCGATCCGGATTGGTAGATGTCACGTCTACGAGTTTTTGGTAAGTGTAAGTGATTCTGAGTCTTGGTCTTTGGTCATAAGGTGGAATAAAAGTTTGTAATTTATTTATTTTTCGTGTTATCTTTTACTTATTACTTTTAAAAGAGTTGGTTCGCGAGTGTTTCTTCTGGTTGGAGTTTCTTGCTTGTTTTCTCCAAGGAGAGTTGAAGTCTAAAAAAATACAGCCTTATTTAGAACTTTCTCTTTTTTAAGTCGTTAACACATATTACATTTGTCTTTCGCTAGGCTGGATCATATACCTTGAATTACTAGGAAGAATTAAAAAAAAAGTATCTTAACTAGAGCATAATTTAAATCCAATCGTTGGTAAGTTATATCTGGTTTCGCCCTGGTCAGATTATTAAGCAATTAATTATTTTACTGGAGGACTCAAAGAAAATATTCTGTGATTAGCGCGGCCACGCTAATCCACCAGGTAAAAGGATGCCCATTGAGGCTCTGCCTATACCTTCGGGAAAAAGGTATGCACATACAGGGAGTCCCACAAGTCAACGTTATAATCATAATAATCATCAGTAAAATATAAATCAAAATTCTATAAATTATGAGTTATGCCATTTGATTTTCTCGATGCTTATTCCTATATTTTTTAATTACATAACTTAGATTATTTTTTTAATTTTCAATAAAACCAATTTGTACTCATATTCATGCTCTAACTCATTTATTTTCACCGTAGGATCATTCGTGAACACTTGGTTATGGCATTTCAAATTAATTTAAATACCAATTACACATATAGGTTTAATTTAATCAATTAATTCAGCTGCTTATAAATATTATATTATTTTATATATTTGGTAATATTTTTATATAATTGCTGCTTAAATTATTTTTGTAATTATGTCATTATATTGTTAATAAATTGTTCAATATGCAAATACAACTTTCACAGCGACGACAAGACAGAGTAAACCACGGGAGGCGCACAAGTAGCAAATCTACGTATCATATACGGACTAAGATAACGTTCCAATAATAATTATGACTTGGCCTATCCCCCGATGCCGGCCGACGTCGACCGGCGGACCCCCTGTATACAAGTAGGTACTTAAGGTCGATATTCGCGCCGACAGCCCGGGGGCGACATTGACAAAATGCCTATTGCGCAGAGCTATTCTTTTCCCCAGAATACTGAAAATGATGCTGTATTTTCTCTAAATTACTGATACTATCGCCTGAATGTAGGGCTTGTCTCGTTGATATATGGTTCGCCTCGCTGGAGGTTAATTTGGAAAATTAAATTATTTGAGATTAAGCACTAAGTTTGCATCCAGAGGCCATGAGGCCATGCCGCCAGCTACTAGGGACTATTCCTTCTGTGGGTGCGAACAAACTTTTAATTAATCAACCTATCAAAATTATTTCTAATCTTACCTACCGTTCGGACACGTCAACATTTACATGAAAAAATACAGAATTTTTGCATGGTTAGCCGTAAAACTTGTGCCAAGTTCGTCCAGAGAGGTACTGCCACCACAACTGGAATCTGCCGGCAAGCAGTGGTGCTGGCGTTGATGTGTTCCGGTGGAACACATCATCGGGTGTGGCTGCTGGTGAAATCACATGCGCATGAGACGTATCATCCCCGTTTCGGGTGATAGACGCAGCAGGATGAATGCAACTCAGTATAAGATCCAAATCTTATACTATGTCGCATTACTGTTGTCATGGGCGGGGGTCACCACTTACCACCAGGACCCTCAGCTCGTACTATCACTTTTTGACATAAAAATAATATGTTTTAGCTAGTCTTATTGTTAAGATTATGTTTGTATCTGTGATAAGTGGCGCCATCTTTAGATTTTATCATCTTTATTGATATCCCAAATGGGTTCTTTGCGCTTTGTTTAATAAATAAATGTGTACATATTATTTTGTTAATAAGACTTGGGGCTTATTGCCGGGTAAATCCTATTTAACGGATCAGAATGCACCGCAATTTTCCCTGCCAAAGCATAATTGACTTCCCTGGTGTTGCAATAAGTTCTAAACTTGTTCTCGAGCATTTCGTGAAGCCGATTAAGGTAAACACCCGAGGTATTTGCCTTATCAAATTTTCACGTTATTTTCACGCTGCTACGAGTAACTTGAAAATTGTTTTGGAAATAAAAAAACATGTTATTTTATATAATTTATAAAGATTTTGATCATTGTAGATGTGTTTGTTCACAACAGCAATACGAGTTTATGCCCTCTCCTGCTTAAAATGGAAATATTCCAGTCACATAAAATGAAGATTTTTATATGAGCCAGTCATTTCACTGGCCCTAAAATATAATAGGTGGGTGGCAGATATTACCCAAACGAACTCTGCACATTCCGATAATTCTGCAACTCATAGTATTCTAACAATCTTTCATTACCGTGTTTAATTAGTTCGTACATACCTATCGCTGGCTAACACAATCAATCTTACTCAACTACTCGTAATTACCAAATGACATCAGAATCGACAGCTGCGGCTGTAATTCTATACTACCGAATTTCCAATTTGCGGATAAAATGACGCGTGTGCTGGCGCCGGTCCAAATCGGTCGGTACACAGCCCGCAATGTACAGCGGTCGTGACAAATTGATCGTTAATGTTTGCATACGATTGTGGTATTTGATAATGAGCCGTATAACTTTGTTTGCTACGCTAAAGTACGCTACGAATATACGAGTATATATTTAAGGAAGGAATAATAGAATTGTTTCACTCAACTTCAAGTTGGTTTAGAGGAGGGAAACCTTAGAGTAGGTACGTACTCGACCGGTCACAGAATCGATAATTGATTAGAGATCGCCGTCGATGCCCATTTATGTGTGCGTGGTACGGGGCCGGCCTTCTGTAGCAATTAACCTTTGTTTTATTTATTTTAACAATTAGCAATCAAAGGGAAACTGTGACGTATTAAGCTTTTTTTCTTAGTCTGATTTTGTAACCTACTCTGTTGACGCAGACAGCCCAAATGCCTGAAATCTTAACTGGCCCCCCGAAGCACGCAAGTGCTCATTATATGTAGCTTACAAACCCAGTATTACAAACATTCTTAACATTGTAGTAACGAATTATAGATCGAAACATGGCGAGAGGAGCACATTAAAAATATATGCAGACCATCTTCTTCAATCTGGTAAATTCTGGTCACAATAGGTAAGTAGATCCTCTGTCCATTAATGTAGTTTTTTCATTCCTTATCCAAGTTTTATTCAAGCAAATTCATTATGACATTTTCATGTACCGATTCTATCGCAAGAACATCAACCATTGCTCGCTACGACAAGAATCTTTATCGGAACATTATCCCAAGGACTCGCCGAAGGGAACATTACAGTGCAGTAACAATAATACAACGGGCGCACCACCTGATACAGAGGTGAGGTTCTCACACTCGAACCAGATCCCGATGGAGATGAGCCGATAGGGGGCGCTAACGTGAGACCATCAAAATAAGTATTCTGATAGAGTTGGGACCGAGGTCAAGACTCGTGAAGTCTTTTTCAGTGATGAGGTGACGGGACGGGACGGGACGTGACGAGTGTTGATTCTTGTGGTTCCTCATGCCCAGAACATTACCAATATAACTCGAGTGGTACTTAAAAAAATGTTAATTTTTTTATCGTTTAAACGTCCGCATACAAACTTTTATATTCTTTTGTATTAAATTTTGCCCGCAACTTTGCGCGCGTTAATCTAATGTAGATTTTGTAAAAAATATAATCAATTACTCGATGAAAGATATCTTATGTCCTATTCCGCGCCACCGATATTTTATACTGATGTATTTTATGTATTTTATGATGATTGATTAAGTGGTTAAAGCTAGAAATAATAACAAACGAACTACTCAACTGATCATGACTAAATTTTACATACACGTAGTCAGGGATAGGGGGTCCAGTTGCTCTTGCCCATAGGTCCCCTCAGAGCCTTTACAGGTGCCCCCTGGGTGATACAATGTCCGCCCGGAAAAGTACTGCCTCCTGCCTAATCTGCCGCCACGCAGTCTGTCACACTCGCATAGCTGTGGTCCGGAAGGGGTCTCGGGTGACGGGCGCGACGGGGTGCGACTTGGGTCTTCTCATACTTCGGGCAGACCTAACTCGTAGTGCTGTTCTTATGGGTGGAGGTAACCACTTAACATTAGGTGAATTTTCAGCTCCTCCCGTCACTTTGGTTACATATAACAACCTACACGGCACTAAACTTCACAGCATTTAACTCATGTTCGACATACTATAACTGTCACAGTAGGCTATAAAGCCAAAAAAAAATCACCTTCAGTTTGACAAATAAAATAAGATTATTAGGATAAAAGTCTGTAATAAAAAGGACTTGTCTCTCCCACCTCTAGTGAGGGGCGGTTGCCTCAGTTCTCGGAAGGTGTAAATAGCACTGAGTGGAGATATCGCTCGCTCTTGAATACCGTTATATCTTATCAAGATACTTTATAAGATTGTAATACATACTTTATACTCTCAATCTTATATTAATATATTCTTCCACTCTCTTAGAACATTATAGATCAAAGTCTACAAAATGTATATTCTCGTTAGATTCTCTACATTTAAAAGTAACGGAATTTTAGAATAATGTATTTTAAATAGGGTTAATTAAATATATTTCAAGGTTTTGGGGCGCCTATAATACTTGAGTAATCATGTAGATACTTAACAAGTATCCCCCGGGTGGTGTGAAGGTGCTCCCTTCATTCAATCATTAAAACTCAATCTTTATTTGTGTGGTGCGCTCGTATTTCTGTTTTCTGGTGGAAGGATGCGGGTGGCGGGCGCAATAGACCAAATGCGACTTGGATCTTTTCATGCTTGAATCGGGGAAGACCCGAGTCGTGTTAACGTTGTTATGGGTGGCTGAAATACCTTAAAATCAGGTGGGCCTTCAGCTCGTCCCGGCAGATTTATGGTATAAAATATTTAGCTAAACTTATATTTAATTATAGTCAGTTTTGAGGGTAATTTTTCATGTCTTCAGTGCGGGGTTATGTTGTATACATTAGGCATGCTCATACGAGTATTTCAATAGGACGTTCAAGATGCTAAAGCATTATCTATGCCCGGCATGTCCTCACATAAAACAAAGTCCATGTGAAATGGTCCGTGCGTGGGAAAAATATTCAGTGAGGCTGAATGCCATAATTATTGCATGCAAATATTATTTAATATAAGATTTTTGTTAAAATATATACGCATGCTGTATGAAAGAGCGCTTTAAAATATATACACATGCTAATTGATGCAACGCTTTAACGTTATCTTCGCTTGAACATCAGCGCATGGTACCAGTTTTTACAATATGTCCTTTTCTGAAGCTGCCCTCTTTCGGAGTGCACTGCCGGTATTCATGACGCGATCCCCTTCGTTAGCGATCTTCAAAACGAGAGTAAAAAACTTATACTTGACAACCAGCTCGACAGACGTGTTGTCGCTGGTATAATTTTGTTAATTGCATGTCATTTTTGTAGCACCCTAAGTTTAATATATATACGTATATACGGCTCCGTGGCTTAGTTGGTAGTAGTTCTGCCTTCGAAGCAAGGAGTCTCGGCTTCGATTCCCCGCCTTCAATATCTAAAGCTGTTTTATGATTTTTAATTAACCTTTTTTCTACAGATAAATCTGTTTACCTGATATAATTCGCATCACTTTTTATATGTACACATTATTTTCCTAACGAGAAGATAGAATAAAATCTCTGTTATCTCAAATCTGCATTCAAAATTACAAAATGATGACAGTGGATTAGCCGTGACCATTCAAAGCTTCCATTCAAGCTCGAATTAATTCGGCGAATTTAACTTTTTAATGTAGTAATATAAATAATTGTGGAGTGTAATGGGCGGGTTGGGCAGGCACCCGTGAGATATGGGCGGCTCGTGCGAGATGTGATCTCACAGATTGCAAAACAGTTGCAAGGGCCATCCGTCGGCTCTCGTATCTCGGATGCTGTTTATTCTATAGTGTTGTGTATCTGCTGCATGAGTATGCTGGTCTGCACTAAGGTTAAGTGATGACTTAGTTATGTCCTAGTAGTAATTTTCGTACATCTATCACTCAGATCACTCAGCCAGTGCCTGAACAAATATGTCTTGACTTGACTTCTTCTTTACGGCTTTATGTATTAGTTGCTTGAATGTTACTTCGACAGTGAAATAATATATTGTCAAACTTAGTCACTACAATTGAAATATATTTTAAAACTATGTGGTAAATCTTCCCCTAGGCTGTTTTTTTTATAATATTTATTCTCCGTTTTCCGTCATTTATTAACCGATTTTGAAACATTTTTTTTATTGGAAAATTAGTTCCATAGAAAAAAAGTGCAGATTAGTGTGATTAGCGTGCAGATTAGTTCCATAGAAAAAAAGTAAACGAAATTTCATGTCTTACTTTCCAGTTACTGTTATATTGATTGTTTTTTAAAATGGTACGGTGTACTCTCAGCGCGAACGATAAGCGATGAAAGAACTGAAGTTGTTTTTTTTCGATTTTTAATTCAGTACACTTGTACACAGTAAGCTCTAAAATGTAAATAACATTTTCCTTATTACTATGTAAACAGATATTACAGAATATTTTGCTTGTCGAGTAGCACAGGGACATCACACCGCGGAGCTTTATGACAAGCATTGTAATTATATTATATAATTTTATGACAATTTGTAATAATATATACAATTTCCCATAAAAGATCCATTGATTTCTTGCAATCGTAATCTTTGTATATTTTATATATTTATGATTGTGTGCAGTGTTGCACTGGCTGCACCTGGCTCCGGTCCACCTGTCCTGCCTTGCGCCGCCGGAGCACCCCTGAGATTGCATCGTACCCTGGCAGCTGTCAATTTAGCGAACAATAAAGGCGGGAATAGAATAATGGCGCCGGGGCCACCAGCTCTACGGGTAGGTTAGGAGTTTTGTTGAAACGCTTCAACAAAACTTGAGTATATGTAACATGAGATAAATACCCACATTTTGTGTATATGGTGTATATATGGTGTATTTTTTTCTTATTAGCTAATAAGAAAAAAAAACATCACTTCATAGGAAAACAAATGTTTGGAACTGTTGTTGATGAACAAATCCCATAAAAAGTTTTTATACAGTATTTCCCGATTTCCGACTATTCCCGTAATTTTTCAACAAAAAATATATTACACAAACCTTATCCAGACTATTACGAACACAACGAAATATAACGCAGAATCAGTGCAGCCGTTTTCGAGTTTTAGCGAGACTAACGAAAAACCATTGGATACCCGGCGTAACGCCAACGGCGGCGGTAAAGAAAACGTGATTTACTATTTACTTCGCTATGCTCTTTAATATGGGTATATCCGTTCTTGTGGCGAGCCAGTAACAGTTTTCATAAACTCTCCAGGGATATTGAACTGGATTTATTTCGTAGGAGCGGCAATACAGCTAGTCGTCTATTGAGTGGAGACTTCTTTGATGGTGATGGTTTACAGAAGTATCTTCTACTTGGCTAAATGTAAAGTGTATGTGTTTTAGGCGTGAAAATATATAATTGCTTCCTGTTTTCTATGTTTTTTTTTTATATTGTCAAAGTTAGCTGTTAGTTTTCCTATAAAATAAATAAGTAAATATGTAATTATGTATAGATAGATTTACTCTGCTATAATAATAATAATAATATAATCTATCGAACTACTCGACAAACGTTGTTGTGCCGCGACAAAAGCTCGCAAGCGTACCGCTTGCCGCGTGTGTTGGAGCCACACGTCTCGAGGTGGCAATACTTGAAAGGCGTCAAATGGCGGAATAATGGCTGAACAGCCACAATGCCGTGACCTAACTGGATTGTGCCGGTTATAACTAGATATAACCAGTTATAGCCGGATATAGACATTTTACGAGGAGATCTCGCCCAATCGTAGTTTTATCGTTATGCCCGCACTTGTTGTTAATTTCATTGGTAAAAGTTCCATTCTTGTTGTCGGCATGTACTTAGAGATTTATTTAACTGGCTACATTGTAGCGCTGCCTGACCCTTCAGGGAACAAATTGGTTACAACAACTAACAGTTTGAAAAATATGAAAGGTCCCGTTGCTCGCATCCGTGAGTACCCTTTGAGTCTCTTGGGTGTTAAAGGAACAACAAAAAGTAGCAGTAAAACTGATGCAAAGTCCGCCCGGAAAAGTACACCTAATAATCTGCCGCCAAGCAGTGGTGCCCTAGCAGCACTTGTTATAACGTTGTTAACATCAGGTGGGCCATAGCTAGTACCGTCACTTACACATACAAATAAAAAATCATGTAGTTTTTCTATATAATAATTCAGATATAATTACTGGTAAAGTTATCAGAAATTTAGGTTTTATCATGCGTACATGCTAAGTTACTATTCAAGATTGACAATGTGTCAAAACTGTGTACAACGCTTACGTGCGCTCTCTAGATATGCTCCTGCCTGGTGCAGCATGCAGAATATTGGAAAACTCGTGCATGTTCAACCCAAATTTATGGAACATCTAAATTGTAAATTCCGAGACAGTTTTGACTCATACGAGGATGCATGCTTACATTTTCAGGGTTTACGGTTCCTAAGAGAGGGTCTGTTAGGAACTGTCTCGTGTTAGACATGGTATTTCTTTACAATACTATATTTGGTCGCATTGATTGCATGGATGTGTCGAGTCGGGTTGGATCCAACGTGCCCAGACGTGGCACGCGGCATCCTAAACTTTTTCATTATTCCTTTTCATCTTAAAAATATTTACTCGAAATTCTGTATTCATGAGAATAGTTCGTGAGTACAACGAATGTTTTCTCATATAGATCTATTCGCATCTTATAGTTGGCATTCAAAGGCCAGATAATTAAAACATTTTTTGCATCATATACCTTGTTGTAAAAGAATATAAAAACGAAGTTGAGAGAATCATCACTTTTATTTTCTCTAGACAATAAACTTTTTTGATAATCTGATTAAATAAATAGATTTTACAATTTTTGTTTTGTTAATTCGGAAAACAGTAACACATGCGCTCACACACACACACACTCCCACACATATATCCCCTAATTTATTAATACAAATCGGTCTACAATTGGCGTCACTACTTACAAAAAAAATATTACAAACACCGCCGAACCGATAACCTCCTATTAATGTCGGTAAAAGAAAAAAAAAAAACTTTTTTTTTTCTCTAGTTTTATCTTATCGATAAATTATATTATGTTTGCCTTTAATATTTTTAGAGCCTTGAAAAGGCGAGGTGAGCCTTGGCGGCAGATCACCAGGTGTGAAGGCAGGACTTCCCAGGCGAACTGTGCACAGGTTCTAATGCTACTTTATGTTGCTCTTTTAACACCACCCAGGGGGGTGTGTAGGGACTCTGGGGATATTTACCTACGAACGTGAGCAATGTGATGCGTGGTTGTGATGTATTCAAGGATTTAAACACCACAGGCACACTGCTTGTCGGACAGACAATAGATAAATAGTCATCCACAGTACACCCTTACATTGTATAATATAGTATACAATACGATATGAATACAATATAATGTAAATAGGTCCGCAACAAAGACTTTTAATTCGATAAGATCCCAAAAGTAAAGAATTCGTTCCGTCTGAAACTGGCAAAGAAATTTGAAAGTTTAATAAAATCCTTTGAACAGTTTCCGAAGGAAAGTGCAATTGTTTGAAGCTTTGACTCTTTTCGAGAACTTTCTGACTTAACAAGTTATTTGAAGTTGGATTTTCTGTAAATTATCTTACCGTTATTACCCAAGTACTGCTTAATCTTATCAAGTTCAGTTTGACTTGAGTCGAAGTTTTGAGGAAAACTTTACAAATAATTACACAAGAAAGTTAATAAACCTATTATTTTTGGGAGTCCGTGCCGTTAAGTCCGTAGGCGAGTCCCTCCAGGGCCCCTACTCATGTCTCCCGGGATTTTGCACCCAGTTCGGTTGCGGCAGTACTGCGACCATACTTGGTAGTGGGCCGATTAACTCAGTCCGTAACGGACGGACAAAAAAAATGTTAATGATCCAATCCTATCCATGGATGAATTAGATTGGATGATCAACATAATTTTTTGATCATCTGTACCTGTGAAAAACGTTTTCAGAAATAACGACCCAAACGGCTTTCACTAATTTTCGTTGAATCATCTTCATACACCAGGTTCAATGCAAAAACCATTTTGAAATGGTCCCTTCTATTTGTGGCTTTGAAGTCACCGATCCCCCCGGCCACAGCTTAGATACATACGGAACAATCCGCTTTGTAATCGGACTTCCAAGGAAATGAGATGTGTACTCATTTCGTACACATCGACTGGCCTTTGACTATATTGTGGGTTCTACACCCCCCGGGACTTGTCCCGGGGGGACAAGTGCTTGCACTTGTGTGACGAATATACATGTTTGTTCTGTGTCTGGAGGTTTAAATCATACTAGTGGATACCCAGGGTATGCTACTACGCGATAAAAGTAATATATTTTGTGCCGAATGCATTGTTTTAAAGGTTTAATCATCTTCGCATTATTGCGTTTCTTATGAAACCGGTTTGGGGTACATCGGTTGGATGGTTTCAAAGTCCATAACGGACAAGTTGGAAACAATTTTTGTGTTTTCTGTATTAGGATCACTAGGAGCAATTGTTATATACAATATTTATTACGCGTATCTCGAAAACGGTTCTAACGTTTTTGATGAAATTGTGAGTTTAGGTAGGGTTTTATTGTTTAAATTTACCTGTATAACGCAATTATTATTTTTTACAAAAAAACGTTTTCATAATGAAACCGAGTGAGGGCTGTGCCTGTGTGGAGGCGCAGTGAAGCAGGTGCGTGTGGGTACCGCGGCGCAGAGCCGGCAGCTCGCTGTGTGATCCATTTATGTTCGGCCATAGAACTGGAAAGCTTGGCGCTCCCTCACGGGAGGACAGGGCGAGGCAGGACTCCACAGGACAGGCTGCTGACTTTTTCAGGGGATACGTTACACACGTCCGTAGGTGAGTACCCTCAGTATGTACACCTGCCTCCGGGTGGTGGGAAAAAGCAATCCAAATTAGCAATAGAAATTGCGTTAAATTGGTCCGGAAAAGTACTGCCACGACATCTGTAATGCATCGGCAAGCTGGTGCCCTCGCGTAGCTGTGTTGCATAGTTGATATTACTAGATTTTAGATTTAGGTTCTTCTTACATTGATAACGTGACCCGCTTGCGAATAAAAACTTTCCAAAAAAGTAACGATACCAAGTAATTTTCAGTAATTCAACAGAAATATTTTTTTTTTACTTTGACAACCATCTAGTGCGAGCCCAAATATCTTGATTTATTAAAGGTCTGATAATCATATGTATCAGGATCGCGGATGCAGTGGCCCACCGCTCAATCGATCAATGATATCGAGAGTGGCTCAATCACTCGCTCCAATAAATGATTCATCCATTTGTTCCGAAGTGCAGCATCCAGCCCGGAGTCACGCCACAGGGCGAGGGCTATCGATCAATCATTCGAAAGCTTTCCCCGAGAACAACAAACAAACGCGTCCTCGGCCTCGCACCCTGCACGACAACTTCCTGAGTGGCAGGTTACAAGGTTCTTCTTCCTTGGAAGGTCAGATAAGAAACGCTTCTTCCGCACGAACAATCTTCAAAGAAACTCCATTCTAACACATGAAATGAAAGAAATCTGACAACGCATTAATCAATTAAAGCTAAAAACACATTTTGACTTTCGTCCCGTCTCCCGAGGGACCCATGTGCCAAGTTTCATTTGAATTCATGCAGTAATTTGGCCAAGATACAGAGAGACACAAAAATAAAAATAGTTTTGGCTTCAGTTTGGTTGCTTGAATGGCAAATCCAAGACCAAAAAATCCCTACTTTTGACTCGGCAGGAATAGAACCCGGTATCCCGCACCATCTTAGTAAGTGTTTAGCTCATATTGCTATCTAATAAACTCATTCACCCGCGAGTAAAGGTCAAGCCTGATCAATAAATTATTTATAGATGTCTCTGCATGGTTCCTGGGGGTGACACCCATCTTATCAGTACCGAGAACTCCAAGGAGGGGCTTTGGTACAGAACCCTGGAATGATATTGAATATACAAACGAAAAAGGGCGAGAAGACGCGGAAAAAGAATGCAAAAAAAGGATTAATTTATATGTTTGCATCACCTGGGGAGTACGGGAGAGTGTGAGGACTCTTATGAGTACCAACAGACGCTATCATCATAGAATCCAAAAAAAAATTAATACAGTACGGGTGTGGATCTCAGATACAATATATGCCTTACTCTCTGTCCACCGAGTCCCACCAGCCGCACCGGGGCCACCTGAGGCATCCACCACTGTAGACACATTCTAACCAAAGCACCCCTGAGTGGCATCAACTAGTATCTTAATAGACAAATATCTGTTTAAACAGATTAACGGACCACAGACGCCACAAATAATTCGTTTGAAAATCAAATTAATCAACTTCAATACCTATATACCCTATTTACAAACCCTTAGCACCCCTAAGGTAATAAACAATTTTGGATCAACCAAATTCATCCACTATTTGCTAAACATACAAAAAAAACTTACAGTTTAATTGAAAAGTATCGTGAAGGAGACGATGAAGCATAGCCCCATGTTCCAGTGAAAATCTGCCACCGAGCAGATTACAGTGTCGGCTTCCACCTCCCACCTGCCACCTCCCACTTCTGTGGGATCACATTTATGTGGGGACACACTTTGTGTGGTGAGCATGAAGTTTGTTCTCGGATCTTGGGTATTTGTTTTGTGTTTCTGTGTTTTTCCATGCCATCCGTGATACAGGGAATCCTTTTGCGCCACACCGGTGTGTGGCGTTGCTTTCAGCTACATGGTCATATGAAATGGATATATTCAAAGTCAAATATGTTTATCTACTTAAATGTTTACACACTCATACCCCTGCACTAGGTGTCCAGGACGGGAACGAACCCGCGACCGCTTCGAAAGCAGGGCTGCTACCAACTAAGCTAAGGAGCCGTCGTTATGTTAATAACTATTTACAAGCAAGTTAATTATGTTACGTTTACGTACGTTCATCTTGTAAGTCAATATTGAAATGCTAATTACAAGTTATTTCGTGTGTCGTGGAGCAGAGCGACAACAGGCAACTTTATTATAGAAATGTACACAATTGACCATGAGGGATCCGTCTTTCTTAATTTACGATAAAAGAATACAATGTTAATAGTATTAACACCAAAAAAAATTGCGCATCCCAACATTGAGATTGCAGAAAAAAAGGATTTTTCATGGGCAATTGTGTAATAAACTTCCGCAACCTAATGTATATACATATGTACAATTTTATACATGTATAATAAATGTTAGATAGTAATCTAACGCGAACGGGTCACGAGTAACAAAACTCAGATCTCCGAGGCTCCGACACAAACAATAATGAAACTCATGAGTCTTCTCGCGCAGACATCACGTAAGACCAACGTATCCTTCGTTGGGGCGGAAACGGAAATGACGGCGGAAACACGTTTAGATAGGAGATAGGGGGTGTTCTGGGAAACGAGGCGTCACAGCTCCGAGCTTAGCAGCTGTGCTCGTTCACACGGTAAGCTGTGATACGATGTACAATAACAGCTCCTTAAGTAAGTTAGTGCTATTGCAAACGTCATCGAATCTGTGAGTTATGGAAATAATTTTTCTCGTGTCCTAAATATACCAGTAAAGGAGCTTATTTTGACGTGAATGAGTTGCAAAAGTACATTTATCGTCTTACCTTTGAAGTCTGACAGATTTAGAGTTATAATATCTACTAATATCTACTAGTCTATCTAAATTTGTGAGACCGTGGAATAGAATATAAGTGAGAATTGAATAGTTGGCAAAGTCTCATTACTTTCAATCAACAAGGTACAACAACTTTCCAAAGACAAAAAGCTCTAAAAATCCACATCGAATAAGCGCGACAATTCATTTCCATTTGCGACTTTAAACAACGTCACCGCGCTGCCATTTGCAATGCCCTAACCAGTTTTAACCAGTTTGAACCGGTCGCAGCCAGATCCAGCCGGATTTGATTAATGACTCCGTGTAAACTCTACAATCACGGAGTTAATCCGAAACTTTTTGATATTTTTGGCAAATAATTTAAGTTTGATTACTAGGTCGGACTCCGCGGTGGAAAATTGTGACGCTTCGTAATCCTTGGTATTTATTATACCTAATATAAAATTAGGTTTGCTGGTTCGTCTGTCATTTATATAGGAACTACTCTGTTCCTATATAAATGACAGACGAACCAGCAAACAGCTCATGTGATTTTGTGAGACACAATATAGTTTGAATAGTCTATGTATGTATAATGTATATACAGTATCTTAAATATTATTGCACAGCCTTTTTGGCATGCCAACAACTTTAGAGTTTCCAAATCCGGATGAATGTTATTCAAATTGAGCCAGGGGACACTGACAGTTGGCAATACATGTTTGGAGATTCTTGATGAGTATAAAACAAACACTGTTCCATCCAGTTTCTTCTACTTCTTTCTTTCGTGCATGTGGCCAACACTGGTGTCAGAGTTCTCAAGCCGTCCGAAGGTCTCCGACATGGTTTAAAGACTAGAAGCCAAGACCGACATCTAACGTACCCTCCGAAACTCGGAGCCAACCAGTAAGATCTCGAATCATTAAACTTTGAATATGGAAATCACAAACGAAACAAAAGTCTTAGACTGGGAACACTTCCCGCACAATATAATGATTAATAAGCGATAATTTTAGAAACAGCCTCCACAAAACATTACCAATAACATCACATCCGTCTTATTTTCTCAGGAATATCTCCACGACATGTCTCGTCCATTTTGGAAGTAAAATCCCTGTGTCACCAGTGACATTGATATGTGTGTCAGCCAAGTGTCAGCTGTCAAAATATCCTCGCCGTAGCGGCGGCCTCTCCTTGGATGCCGACTGACAGGCTTCGTTAGAAACCGTCACACGTGATTTCAAATCTCAAACATAACAACGATTTAATGCCTCATTACATTTGGTGTAATGTAAGGATGGTGGCCCAGGGGCGCAGACGCTACCTTTCAATCTGATGGTTGCTGGTTTAAACCCACACGTGCACCCATGAGTTTTTCACTTAACAAAATTATGTGCGCAATACCACGTTCTCGAAACGGTGAAGGAAAACGGCATGTCTTAGAGCCAAAAATTCGAAGACATGTGACATCTACCAATCCAGATTGGGCTCCCATGGTAGGTCAAAGCCTATTTACTCTCAATTAATGCGAGTAGGCCGGTGTCCCTGCAGAGGGAACATTAGAGGCTGGTATGGGCATTTAAATGAACTCAAACTTTGTCTTGCGGTAACGGGAACAACCCTCCAGGTTAGAACAAATACCACAACAACTCTTATAAGACAAGCCACTGCTCGCAGCTGAGAAGGCTTCAAGTGATAATCCCTCGAAGACTCAACACTCAGCAGTAAAAAGACAAAACATTATATTTTGTTTATTTTTCTTTTTTCAAGTTGTTCGCCTCTATTGTCTACTCTTTTTGTAGAGCGAGAGCCAGGTCCGACATGACCCAGCTGTACCGTATAAGCCTCTAATGTTCCCCTGCAGGGACACCGGCCTACTCTGATTAATTGAGAGTGAATGGGCATTGACCTACCACGGGAGCCCAATCTGGATTGGTAGATGTCACATGTCTTCGAATTTTTGGCTCTAAGACATGCCTTTTTCCTTCACCGTTTTGAGAACGTGGTATTACGCACATAATTTTGTCAAGTGAAAAACTCATTCACCACCACTCCGATTGAAAGTTGAGATTGTGGACTATTTAACCGCCACGCTCTCGCGTTCGTATAAAGATACTAAACTGTACAGTAGCTCCTGGTGTTCCGGAGCCGGCTCCCCCCCTCGCCCCCCCCCCCCCTCGCGGCGTCGGCGGCGTGGTGGCGAGTTGAGGATCTAATCTAATTGACTTTTTGTAACGCCTTCAATCTCCCAGACTTGAGCGAAAACTTACTAATTGATTTCTGGTTTTATAAATCCCTGTTTTAATGAATTCAATTCGTTCCATCTTTTAAACGTTTCCAATTTCCAAATTAGAGTATTGCTTTTAATTTCAAAAATAGTAAGTGATTGAGTGTAAGGAATGTAAGTTTTTTGTATTTATTTATATTTAAGACATTTATTATTATTTCTCGTACGCTCACCTGAGTGGACAGATTAACATACCCTTCTGTCTACCTCTGTAGGAAAGAGGCGTGGTTACATGTGTCCAAATATGCTTACGTAGAAATAGTACGGATACATAATTCGCAAAATTTTATCAGACAGTCTCATGCGTTTTCTGAAAATATTTTTTAATAAAAATATTTTTCCCGAGAAACTTCTGCAGAAAAAAATAAATCACACAAAGGTTTTCTCGTATAATAGTTATCTGTGACTTTTACAAAATGAAGTGGAGGACATACAAAGGGACAAAGTCCATTATTCGTTCGTACATTTCCATTCAAAGGAACAATTTAACATTATAGTCTGTTCAGTGAAGAGCGATGCTCAATCATTGCTTGACTCCGCCGAAGAAATTATGATTCTTGATTTGTTACAAATCATGAATCATAATTTCTTCTGCGGAGAAAAAGAGATCTTCCTTAAAAATTTCTTTAAATTTTCAAGTATCCTATATGAGAGTTGTTTATTATGATGATTAGGCTTTAAAAGTTATCACTTAACAGACATACACGTTGTAGGCTTAGCTATAGGGTCTCCTTTAGCCATCGGGTACGGAATTCTACAAACTAAGCGATATTCTAAATTGTGATCGGTCAAAACGTCTTTTCCATTTAAATGTCATTATACTCTATAACGTAGGACATTTAAATGCAAACGACGCTCTCTGCAAAAATGTACAACTTTGTCGCAAATAACTTCGCCCACCTCTAAGACAATGTAACAGAAAAATTGCAAATTGGCTGACGTGAACTATCTACTAAGTAAAGAAGATATTATAGAAGGACATTTATAACTTTATGCAGCTAATTACAAATTATATAGGTATACAACCGATTTGAAAGAAAGATTTGATTATACAGGCTCATAGCTCAGGTAGCGGCACTACCTTCTGCGTTGTAGGTCGTCAGTTCGATTCCCACTCCGGACAAGCATTTGTGATGAACATAAATGTTACTTCTGTACCAGACACAGGGATTCATTTTAAGTATGTATTTACAAAAAAAAAGTACTGCGTAAGTATTCTATCAGTTATCTTGTTTTCATAGTACAATCTATGCTTAGTTTACAACTTGCTGAAACAATTTTAGTGTTTTATATTTATACTAGCGACCCGCTCCGGCTTCGCACGGTTAATAGAGCATTAGTGTCGTATCAGAAACTACCCGTGCGAAGCCGGGGTGAGTTGCTAGTGTATTATACATAAAAACCTACCTCTTGAACAACTCTATCTATTAAAAAAAAACTGCATCAAAATCCGTTGCGTAGTTTTAAAGATTTAAGCATACATAGGGATATAGGGACAGAGAAAGCGACTTTGTTTTATACTATGTAGTGATATGGATTACTCTTTATTATAGTTATAATGTTATTGTCTGGACAATTCTGAAACCTAGTCCCTTAACCTTACCCTAGTCGGTTTCAAACTCAAACTAAGTACGAACCGACGGTAGGTCCCGAACACATCACCCTAATAGGATTGGCAATTGCATTAGGTAGTACTTCATAATGTTCTAAATAACCTGAACATAGCTGGCCGAGTCTGCAATTCTACCCACACTATTACGAAACGACTTATTCTGAACCTAAATCCCTGGTAATACAGCTTAAATCGGATTAACTTCAATTGAGGGTAGATCTAACATTACTCGCGACAATCCATTTTGAACTGTAATCCTTCGCAATACAGCTCGTATTTGATGATCTTCGAAGCTCAACTGTGAGTCAATCTATGCCGGCACCCATATATCGTAGCGATTCCAAGAATCCATTATCACTATGAACCTTATTTCTAAGATGAGAAGGGATTGTTTGTGGCGTGCTATACGTGAACATTTCACGATTCATTTGTGAATTCCTGTGCTCCGGGGTCCGCTCCGGCTCCCGCTCCGAGGTCACTGGACGTACGGACATTGTGTTCGCAACTTCACACTCCCGCTGTTCGACAGTAAGCTGATTACATAAATTTTAGTATAATATTTGTTCTTTGCCTTTCATTTTGTGACAAGGCTATAGCCATGGGTTTAAATAATAATAGAAAATCATTTCATTTATTACAGTACTAAAAAATACAGCAAAAAAATTAACGATATCTAATCTCCCTCGGAATGAGAGATAATAAACTGTAAACTCGTACACCTTCATTTTAACTTTCTAATCTAGTTATCTCTTAAATCTAGTGTCTGCTTTATAAGTTATTCGAGGTCAAAAATCTCGGTTTCTATAGCTCCAATGATATTAACATCTTCAATAGAATTGTAGAGCATAAAATTTGCAATTAATATTTAATGATTTAAAGAGCAAAGGTATTATTTCGTTCTGCTTCATAGGATCAACTACTGATTATTTCTTGTGGCTTGCAAAATACCATCTTCTATTAATTTGTTCTCATCATGTTAACTTTGTCACCGCGGTTAACACCGCGGGGCGCAGCTAGTTATCTACAATACATCATTTAAGATAGGAGGTACACCGACACACGCACTAAGCTTGCTAACAATACCTCTTCAAAAATGGAGGACTCATTTTCTGTTCGCAATTTAGGTTTTTGGCTTTCCGTTCATCGTTGGATGTGGGAAGGAATTCCTGAATGGATGGATTTGTAAAATTCCGGGATATACCGACAGATTGTGCGGCTGTATGCGGGCTCTAGTTTTTGTGAACTACGTCATTACCCTTATCATACGACGATCCTTCGACCTCGGCCTGAAGCGCTCTCAAATCTGATCTGGTAGAAATTTAACCAAGAAATAGTTAAAAAAGTTTTATTGGTACTAATATTACTTGTGTATTGTTACTATTGTTGAAATTATAGAGATAGGACGGAAATTTTGGGAACGTAACAATCTGAATTCCTATGATTAACGTATTCAGCTAAAAAAGCTAGAGCTATGAGGCCTGCAAGAAAATCTTTATACAAGCTGTTGATAGGAATATTCCACTTAATCCACAAAAATAGTTTCTACCTATGTCCTTTAAAGACTTTGAAACCATCCAACAGATGTGCCCCAAACCGATTTCATTAGAAAGGCAATAATGTGAAGATGGTTTTAGACCACTAAAATACAAAATGTATTTCTTTTTTTGCCGGGTATTCCTCTCTGCAGCCCTGTACTAGCCACTGACCGCGCGGGCCTTACTCCGCGGTTTTTTATTATTCATTTTGTGGATAAATATTTTTTATAATAAATAAAATATATAACGAGGAATAATAATAATAATAATCAGTCAAGTCATAGTTCTTCATTTGTATCAAAACAAAGTTACAGAAATCCATTAATTCAACCCATAGGTAGATAAGTAGATAAGGTAGAGGAGGTGTTCTCGTCCATTGTAACAGTTTATCTGTGTCCGCTGGCGCGCCGCCAGCCGTGCCGCCAGCCGTGCCGCCAGCCGTGCCGCCAGCCGTGCCGCCACCTACATGTGCTGCGACGTGTACCATGCGATACCCACCGCGTGACGCCGATAACAGATAGCTAGCCGACCCGAACATTGTTGACACAAAACATACACGCGCCATGCAGGGAGCCCGCTGAGTGCTTTGTATAATAAATAAATATTCACGGACATTTCACAGAGCATCATCTAGCCTCAAACTAAGCATAGCCTGTACTATGAGAACTAGATAACTGATAGAATGCATATAGTACTTTTTTTTTGTAAATACATACTTATAACATATTAACATTCAGACACAGAACAAACATTTATGTTCGTCATAAAAATGGTTGTCCTGGGTGGGAATGGAACCCAGTACCTACAGCACAGATGGCAGAGCTACTACCACCTGAAACGCCAACTATATGAGGCCAGTATTACTAGTGAAGTGTATAGAACTCTGCTTGTAGGACGAAAGCAATGCTTTTTACGGGACTAGAATCGAAGCCGCGAACCTTACATTACAGTCAACCATTGACCACATACCCGGCCACCAGATCCAGTAATGACCTTTGGTTTGATCTGCGGTAATGTGCATCGTTCGGTGCACTGTTGGCGGAGAAATCTATTTGCATCCGGCGATAAATTCCCCTGTCTGCAGCGCGCTTGCATTATCTGCAGTCACACCTCGGTTCATCGCTGTAGACGTGGCGAGCGAGGGCCGCGGATATTATAGATAGGCACCATTCATCTTACACGACTCACTTCGCCAGGCGAAGGAACCAAGGATGCTGTATGGATGGCCGGCCGCCATTTGCCGGTTTATTTTTCATTCATTCATTCCTATTTTAACTTTAGGATTACAATTTACACTTAGTTAAGTCATAAGTAAATAAATTTTTATAGATTATACATTAAACTCTACGAAAGATATGGTTATGTTATCACCTAACGCCACTTCTATATTCGAATATAAAACATCTCATGTGACTATGGCATAGAAAAGAACCAGCTTATTTAATCTGTGGTTCTGCTTTTTCCGTCACAGAGTAAATATGTACAGCCAGGGTAGAGGGGTAGGTGCCGGCGCGCCCTATTACCTACTAATTGAATGATCACCGCCGCGTTAGGTCACCCCGTGCGCTACACATCAACATTTATTGCCGCCGACCATCGGTCAGTTGGGATTGACGTAATGAGATAAGTTTCGCTTTGGGTAATTAACTGTATATTGTACATAGGTATTATTAAAGCGCCTAAACGGATGTACCGATTAAAATCCTTTTAGTTAGATTTATCGTGAGTATTTACCGGATTATATTCAAAGAACTCAATGTTTTTACAGTGTCGTCTCAGTATATTTATGAAAATTTATCGTTTGTACACAAACATATTTCATGTTACAAGAAAGGGATGGATGTTCATATTATTAACACTAGAAACGAAAATGAATGTATCATTCCACGGTTTAGATTACAAAGGTCCACGGATATTTTATGGGCTATTGTGTACGTTTCTCCAATCAACTTCCGGTAAGTGCTAGCAAGCTTCCGATCCCGGGATTTAAATCATAATATATCCCGGGATACAAATATTTTGTTTAAGAAGGCACTTTTATCCTGAATCATTTATATTTATGATAAATCGATATGCAAAATAACTTGTAATATAAATTCAACATTCATTAATATCCAAGATCAAGGAACCAAATTTACGCTCAATATTAATATTCATTTGAATGTAGATTGATGAAAGTTGTAAAACTAAATCCTAACAGAACAAATAAGCGCTGACTCGTATAATTGTTTGCGAACACAACCTCATTGACGTCTCAGAGGGAAAACATATGACGTAGCCGAGGAGAAGGAGCGGGAGTGGCAGTTCATTGTGCAGGTGAGTACAACCGCAATGATGTTGGAAACTCGATTGAAACTGATTCGCCACCACCACGTTAAAGATGCATTTTGAGGTTTCTGTGTTAATTTAGTCACTAACTCAAAAATCTTCTAAATAGATACATAAATAGAGTGATTTGTATTTTTGGTTACTCGCTGTATTACGAAACACTTCACCATGCGTGATGATGGCACCACCACGATCTCTGGCATGCACTTAGCTAGTTTTTTTTGGAACCTTACCCAAAGCATACCCTATGAAGCAGCTCACAGAGTGTCTGTCTATCCTGTTCTTGTAAATCCTACTTTGAGAGGGCTGCGTCGTTTGAACCGTCAGTCTTATATCACTTTAATTTTAACAGAATATGTCAAATCAAACTTAGTCGGGTTTCTTAATGATAACATTTAAATTTTAAGGATTAACATTTCGTCTATTCTATCACCGTGCGTTGGTGCAAGTTCGTACGGAGAAAAACTGCCACCACACCTGGCGATCCTCCACCAAGTAATGGTGCATTCATATTGTTTTGATGGAGGGGATTGTAAAATTACCGGGACATGAGATGTAAGCTATTTGGGTCTTCTCGTAACTCATTAGAGGAGGACCTGAGTCGTATTTCTGGTGTATAGATTCTGCTGTATTTCTGTCAGCTGATTTTATAGAATTAAAAAGGCGTTTCTAACCCTATAGTCGCCTAACATTCCTCCCTTAGTGAGCGTTCGTAAATCGCGTTATGCAGATGGCGCCCGAGTTTTGGGAATTCATTTGAATGGATTACAAAGCCGCGAGCCGCGAGCCGTGAGCCGTGAGCCGTGAGCCGTGAGCCGTGAGCCGTGAGCCGTGAGCCGTGAGCCGCGGAACACACGCGGGATACTAACTTTGAATCAACTTATCTCCTTGATGCCTAGACTCCCTCCATATACTACGAGCTTTTAATACTAGCTGGGTTTTAATGGCTCAGTGGCGTTTACTTGGAGAGGCCTGTGTCCAGCAGTGGGCGAATAAAGGCTGATGATGGGTTTTAATACAAAACTATGTTTTCTGTGCTTTAGATTTTTCATGGTGGACCTTGAATATAAGGACGTGGAAAAATCGATTAATTCTTGCAAATTCAAACATTTTCTTTTTCAACGTTAGTTACATAACTTGTTGCCGTTATCCGTAACGAAAAGTCAAGCAACATATTTTTGGATTTTCGGTACATTTCCGTATGTACCGAATTTCCAAATATATTAATAAATTATTACTATTTCGATTAATAAGACAATGATTAATAAAAAGGGGCTTAGTAGTTGTTCAAAACAATTCAAAACGTAGTGGTTTTGACTCAACCCCAGAGTATGAAAAAATATTAATTGATATTCTTGGACATTTGACATAGCGCTAACTAGCCCCACACCAGCATAGCTTGTATTATCGGAACCAACACTGATACAATACTTATAAAGTACTTATTTTTGTTACGTAATACGTAGGATCTAAGTTTGTAACACAAACTGTCTGTGGGTGGGAACGAAACCCACGACTTATAAAGCAAAAGTCGGAGCTAGTACCAACTGAACTATGAGGCCGGTCAAAACGGAATGAAATTATTGAAAGCACATAAAACGAAATTAAAAAGTTCAATTCTCATTTGAAATTCCAATCAAAACCAATTCTTAATTAACTTGTTCTGCTGATCTTGAATTTAATCTATGTGCAATTATCTTGTCCCAAAAATAATGAAGAGATCTCAGTGTCAAGAAATTAGTCTCAGGAGCTTTCGTCTGTGATTGGCTCGCCGAGCCCACCGGCCGCCGGCAACCTTATAATTAGTCCCTTTAATTCATCTCATAGTTAATGAGATCATATTTTAGCTCTCAGTGGTATGACGAACTCTTAGTATACGAGGAAAAAACTCATTTATTCCTTTAGATCTCAAGCATCGCGTGGACTCGCCGAATTTTACGCGCACAAGTAAACATATTTAGATTACAGATTTATTTATTTTACTCCATGTACAATATTATAAAGATGTTATGTTTATAATGTTAAGAAGTGTTCGAATTTGAATTAATGAATGTCGAAAATTATATTAATAGTGAATATATATATATATCACATCCGTACTAAATCATGTCAAAGAGAAGCTACATACCGTATTGTTTAATTTTCACGTTAACAATTATCGTAGGTCAGATTAATTTCGTAAGTGGTCCTTCAGTCAAAGATTCGTCAACAGAGTGAGTGAATTCGTCAACGTGTCACATGATCTTCTTAGGCACAGTACACGCACACATGCACTAACAGATAAGTAAATTGTGATTCATAAAAATCGTTTCTCCGATGTTATGACGGCCGTTCGGCGACGATGCCCCTCCCAGGTGTCTGGCGGAGCGGGATCAAAGCGGCGCGCTGATTACAATCCCGCTTCTGACTCTTTGAACTCTGGGACCTTTTTCATTAGGTATAGAATATAGACATAAATAGTACGTACGCCCCGCGGTCGTACTCGCGGTCAATAACACGACATCGGACGATAGAAAAACTCCGACAGAAATTTAGTTTTTTGCAAATCACTAAGAAATTACTTCGTTTTTTATAGATAAATAGCCTGTGTTAATATAATACATCTTATCAATTTTCACACGGATCCGTTCAGGCGCTGAGGCGCGGCTATCGACAAACATTCGCTTTTATAATATCAGTATGATAGTATTACTGTATCGGTAATCTGGATTCCCTAGCGCAAGCTTTACATAGTTAGGTTAGGTTAGATTAGTTTAGGCTGTGTGAAATGTCCATGAATATTAATTGATGTTCCACGCGGGAATCCCATCCTGAGAGAAGGTTGTCGGTTCGTTATAATACTAACTAAACACTATAATAACACTAGCTAAACACTGAAAACTGACTCCAATTTGACATATATGTAATGTGCCTAACGAGCTCACGCATATGTTTACTTGTTTATGCAAATTTGGACTGTCTAAACGATACTTGGGATATAATAAGTTTGAGTTTGAAACCCCGATTTAGACCAATGACATCGATATATTAATGTGTGCACTACATTTTCAAACGGTCAACGAAACCATCGCAAGGAAAGCGGTAAAACATGGAATCGAAAATTAGAAGGCATATGATATCTTCTAAACCGGAGCTCCCGTGGCAGATGAAAGTCTCACTTATAGAGAGTTGGCCAGTATAGCTGTTTTTGGAATATCAGAAAGATATTTTAAATAACGATACAACTTATTCATATGAAAAGTTCGTAATGTTATGGATGTAATGAGAAGCGAATGAATGTTAATAAGTGTAAGTAATACATACGTTTTTCATGTACTGATCAAAGGTCCTCACCGCGGTGCGCCCCAGCAGCAGCGCGTCCATCTCGCTCTCCGGGAGTGGCACCACCGCTACGGTCGGCTCTGGGCCCTTCGCCACGTTCATTTTTAAAGTACACTTTAAGTTCTCTCTTTAAAACACTTCACGTTATTTTTTATAGTTTTTAGCTAGTCTGTTTGTTTCGTTACGGAATTTGGTAGTACTTACACTTCTGGTCAAATGATAAATTTTCGACACATTTAAATTCGTTCCTCCAATTCACTTTCAATCGATTTGCACTTCAGTTATTTTGCATGAATATAAGTTCGATTTTAAATCTAGTTTTATGTATAGAAGGATTATACGAGAACAGCTAGATAAATGATATGGCAATAGGGTTTATAAGTCTACAAAATGTTAAAATACACAGCACATTCCAACAATGTCATTCAAAATCGCACTCTATTCCCGCGTCACAGTACAGTACATTCCCTTTTATCACAATGTCCATCTCTCCACGTAATTTGTACACTAATCGAATTATGTTCTGTTCACTGTCCGTCAGAATTGTGCTTCAATTATTATATATTAATAAATACGCTTTATTTGCTACGAAACTACGTGTCATATTTATATTCAGAAGTTTATACCTAGCTATCGCGGCGATATGATATCAAACACTCACTACAAAATATGTTATATTCGTTATATAGTATTGTCGCAGTTATCTGCTTCTCGGGAGCACACAATGTATCGCCACCGCTTTATCGTGTCGATATTCTCGAAGGGGTAAATAAAAAGCGTCAATTCACCGTTTTCTTAATCTGTTAAGATTTATTTAGCACTGGGTTCTATAAATTGTCGAAATCCACGTTCCCATCGCCAGTTGATCCCGTAATCTGAGTCAGTCTTTATCTGCAGAGATTTATCGTTTCAGCGCAGGGCTTCGTGTAAAAATATATCTTGGACCGCCGCGTCGGGGAGTGCTGGAGAATGCACTTCGCGTACTCTGTGGAGCCGGTTTGTTTATTTGGAATTCTTTTTGTTTAGTGTTTATGTTGCAGCAGATGTTTGAATTATATTATTTGATCCTGTCTCAAGAAAATTTTGGAATGTTTGGTTTTCACGCACTTGAAGGTTCCGTACCTCAAAAATAAAAAACGGAACACTTATAGGATCACCTTATTGTCCGTCTGTCTGTCTGTCAAGACCCTTTTTCTCAGGAACGCGTGAAGGCATTAGACATTAACATCAAATACTCAAGTCTGAATTGCTAGGGGCAGTAAAAAATAACAAACTCCTAAGTCAACGCAATCGAAAGATACGGCCGTCTCTGCTCCGTTTATGCCGCATAGTTTGCCTCTCGCAAGGGAATCGAAACCTATACGGACTTCCCCATGAAATTTGGCAAGAAATATAAATCCGAAACCGTAAATTTGATAGGTCAAAAAATAAACTTGAAAAAAACCTACAAGTTACACGTTTACCCACAAGTTCGTTTGCCACTTCGAGACGGGGACGTGACGTCTTGACGCAACATAATATGACTTTAATCTTCATACTACGATAGGGGAAGATCGAAGTAGCTTTGCTGTAGCTTACAGGCGTCGATAGCCACTTAAAATCAGGCGTGCCGTCAGCTCATCCAATGACTATAGTTACATAAATAACCGATGAATGTCTCCGGTTAATGAAACCTCTGTTCAGATAATAATAACCCCTTACTGTAGACGCGCACTAAAACGGGACCCCAATAAAGTGGGCACCGGCCGAAGCCTCGCAGTCAGCGGGTTTCCATGCTCTCCTGCGTGAGTCGTCTCACTCACACTGACTGACTGACTGGCTCGCAGCTCGGTTGGCAGCCCTGCCTTCTGCGCTGTAGGCCGTGGCTTCCACTCCGGACGAGCGTTCGTGTGTGGAACTGAGTTTGTTCTGGGTCCAGGTGTTAATTTTTTTTTTTTTGTTTATTCATTGATTGGTGCCACGATTAACATTGTAAATTAATATCTAATTAAAGAAAACCTGTGTCTGAGGCTAAATTAGGAATAAATGATCAAATATTCCAATAAATAAGTTAGTTGCATAGATGCAGATGTCTATTTTATCCTTTTTCTCTCTGTACACAGTCCTACAAATAATTTTTTTTTTAATTTTTGTTTTCGACTCTTAACCTCAATGCAAATGAAATAGGGTTCCTCGCGGAATTTCAGAACGGATGGAACCATTAAAACAGTGAAATTATCGGATAATCCTCTCGCGCTAATCCTCTGATCCAGCCGTCTTCGAACCCGACGCGTAAATATATTTTTATCCTTTGAAGGTGTTTATGTTAAAAATATTTTCACGGCGAAGCTTTATCAGGTTTAATATTAAAAATGATTCATTAGGTGCCTTCAAGTCAGATTACTTTTATTTCAAGCTTGGATAGAATGAACTTGATAACGTGATCCAGAGGTTTGGATTCCAACTTTCAATGTGGAGGTTCCCGGTTCAATCTCGCGCTCAAATTAATTTTTCAATAAAAATTTATATGGGGAATACGTTCTCAAAGCGGTTAATGACAATATCGTGAAGAAACCGGCATGTTCTACAACCAAAAATGAATTAATTCGTTATACGGATATATGACATAAGGCACGCTCTATATAAGTAGATTTTTTTCTAAATACATACATTAACAGACACAACAAACAAACGTTGTCACACAAATGTGTGTCGTGGATAAGAATTGAACCCACGATTGACAGCGCAGAAGGCAGACGTTCTACCAAGTGGGGCGAGAGGCGAGACCTCCCGAGACACGTCCTGAATACAACCACGTCTGTAGTACTGGCTTCTCTTGTGGAAGTCTGCAGACTATCAACTTACTTAACCCCGTTGCGTCATATCATTTATAACTGCACCCCCGAGACCGCAGGAGACAATAAAAGTTTAACTAGATATTATTATTTATAACTCTACTACACTCAATCCTACTTCCACAGGCGCCATTAAAAGTTTTACTAGATACCCCGGGATGTGGGCGTCGGCAACTAATGTACTAATTTTATTAGAATTCTTCGTTATTTTTTTCATCGTTTATCTGTTTGGTTGGGATTAAAACTCTGAATCACTGAACTTATCTTCATCAGTGAGGTGCTGAGTCCTCCTTTTTACCCTAACTGCAAGGAAGTGGAATTTCCTGCCTGCAAATCTTTTTCCCGAGCGGTACAGTTTGGGAATCTTCAAGAAGAGAGTTAATAGGCGTCTCCTACAGCAGCGTGTTACATCTTCGACCGCATCATCACTCACCATCAGGTGAGACACCGGTTAAACGCTGGCCAAACATTCATAAAAAGGGATTTGGTATAGCATTCGAGATGGTTATATTAGAGTTTCTAGAATAGCGTCCCAATTTTCCAATTTTAAACCCCGAAGAAATTGCTACAAGTTTTCCGAAGTCCAGACCAATCTCTATCGAAGTACAAGTACTTGATACCAGTGCAGGAGTGACCACCACTCGCTGATTCCAGATGTGTTGAAACGTGTCACGGCTAAGCTCTGTTAGTTCTCTAAATATATTTACGGAGCGACGCAACGGTGCCTAAGTACATTGTACATTCAGCAGAGATAAACAACTTGACCTAACATAAACAACAAGTATGCTCCCACACCTGTACCCGTACCCCGCTCTAGATTCCCCTGTGTGCTGATGTACGCGTAATCTCACCACTCAAACAAACTTTAAACTCATTGCACAGCTTGTCTGGGGAATCGAACCCAGGCCCTTCGTTTCGTCGAGCCAGCAAGGAACAGACTCGCAAGGCGAGCCAGCAAGGAACAGACTCGCAAGGCGAGCCAGCAAGGAACAGACTCGCAAGGCGAGCCAGCAAGGAACAGACTCGCAAGGCGAGCCAGCAAGGAACAGACTCGCAAGGCGAGCCAGCAACGACCGAGTCAGAGCTATTGTTCCAAGTAATTGAAAGGAAATAGATTTTTTTGAAGTACCTCCTCGAAGTAACGTGGATTTATTTTCTTATGGAATTCATTTCTTTGTTCTCCAAATTGTAGAAATATTAGTTCTAGATTAAAGTAAAACAAAAGAAATGATAGAGTCGGAACAGACGTTAACTTAACAAATAAGACATGATAGCTAGATAAAACATGAAAACTGACTAATTTGTGTCTGTGTGCATGTAACGTGCCTAAGAAGCTCCTGTGACACGGTATATACTCACGAGTATGTTTAATATTTGACGTGTCCAAAGAATACTTGAGATCTAAAGGAATAAATGAGTTTGAGCTGGAAATGTCGTACATTGTCCCGGCCTCGCAGCGCAGGTGGTTGTACCGCGGCCTGCTGCGCTGCAGGCCGCGGATTCAACACCCACTCAGAGCAAGCATTTGTGTGACAAACATACATGTTTATCACAAAAAATGTGTGAGATACAAAAGAAAATACTATGTAAAATCTTGGGCAACACCGCGGGGCGCAGCTAGTTTTAAAGTATATTCACAATTGAGGATCCCGCGCGAGTGCACCCGCGCGACTACAGCTAGTAAACGTAAACACACAAGTAAAACATTATAGTGTTACTATCATTATTTAATTCGCATTGAAGTTATCATTATGTATTTCCTATAATAACTGTATAATTTCAGGACGAGATATTCAAAATGACTCGCAACTTTACGTGAAGACCCTTTATAACCCTTATTTTATGCAAATAAAGTGATTGAGTGATTGATTGATTGAGACACTTTGAAACACTTGAATTATCTTCTAAACTTTAACGCTAAATCATTCTCGTCGAGATCTCAATCTAACAAGAGCCTTTCGCACGCAATAAAAAATAATTTCACTGCTTCCATTGTCTTTGTCATTACGTCGCTCGGGTAGAATTTTTTCTTGAAATTTCAGTGGGACCTTTGCTGTACTATCCGAAGGAGAAAAACAAACAAAAAACAAGTTGTTGCCCAACTTGCTGTGGTTTATTTTTTTAGAGCTAGTCGTATTTACAATCATTATGTCTGTTCCAACCCTCCTATTTTAAGTCGGTTTTAAGTACCAGACTAACTTCTGCACTCAGAGTTACTAACGGAGTCACAAGAGTTATTATCTTTGATATAACGTGCTAATATACCAAGGGGTATTTGTGGTATGCGGTAGATCATTGTATATTCCATAAAGGTTGTAATGACCGCCGACCGCTGCACTGAAGCCCGCAGGTACCTGCGGCCTCATCTCGCTGCGGTCTCCGCGCCGGAGTGACGGCGAGAGGGGGCGGGAGGGGAGCTGAGAACTAGGACCTGATGATGACCTATTCTGGTACCAAATTTCATCCAAATCCGTTGAGTCATTTAAACGTGAAGGAGAAACAAACACGCACAAACAAACTTTCGCCTTTATGATATAGGTAAGTGTAATTCAGACTGGCTTTTAATATTTCGTCGTTTGGTGCACGAAAATGTATTTCATAAGGTGGTATTTACTTTAATATCATCATGTATATGTGAATTCGCAAAAACCTTTTCACTTCACACACGGATTTAAAAATTCAGAAATTTCACGGAATATTCACTCACGGATTTAGTCGGAATTAGAGTTAAATCTGACGGAGCGTTGTTCTATTGAGTGATTGCACCGCGTGGAAGTTTGAACAGTACATATCAAATTGTGAATCAAGAGACGAAAAATCGGTCAACAAGTTCTCCCTAGCTGCCTAAGCTACCTATTTATCATCTTTGATATCAAGATATTAATTTGATCAGTAATATATTAAGGTTGTCGAGTCCGTAGCTAAGTTGGTAACTACCTTTGAAACCAGAGGTCCTGGGATCGATTTCCAAACTTCGGGTGGCGAGCATAAAATTGGTGCTTAGGTCATGGATGTTGTTGTGTTGTCCATGCCACCTGAGACGCAGGGAGTCTGAATGCAGAGGGGGCTATACCAGTTACAGATGTTTTATTTTTTGTTTTTCATGTTCGCGTGGCCCTAATGTTGTCTTTATATGTGACTTAAGTTAAACAAACTGAGGGCCCGCCTGACTTTAAATGGTTACTGGCATCCGTAAACCAGGAAAAGTCCTCCCCTAACACTGTGAAAAGACACCGCGCCCTCCACAGCCACGCGGCGCCACCCGCCTGGCGGCCGAGTACCGGGTGTGGTGGCAGTACTACTCCGGACGAACTTGAGGCACTTTAGAACTTAAATGACATAACAAGTAAAACAGATAGGTTAGGACAACGCCCCTGGTTATATCCAAATAACTGTTATGTGTAATGCTAACACCGTGTTATTACCCCGCCCCCGCACCCGCCCCCGGCCCCACCCCGCACCCCGCCGGCCCGCTGTCCGCGAAACCGGACATAAATTGATTATGTCTCCGAATCGGACACAGGAGAGAACATCTGTCCCCGTGGCCGGCTGTCACGGTTCCTTCATCACGATGTGGGGCGCGGGGGAAGAAAATCTTTTTTATGCAACTTTATTCCAGTTGCTCGCGTCTGCAGGTGATACCCTACACGTACCCCCTGGGTGGTGCTAAAGGAGCAACTAAAAGTAGCAGTAGAACTTTTGCTAAGTTCGTCCGGAAAAGAACTGCCACCACACCTGGAATCTGCCGCTAAGCAGTAGTGCTCGCATTACTGTGTTCCGGTGAAAGGGTATGGGTGTCGGTGAAATCATCCCCGGGCGATGGACGCAGTAGGATGAATGCGACTCAGTATAAGATCAAATGTTATACTGAGTCGCATTACTGTTGAAGTTAGGTGAAAGTGTTGAAGTTGGTTATTTCGGTCAGTGAATTATAATAGTTCATATTCATTTCTGTAGATCAAAAGTACCTGGGCGACAACTATAAGACAGATTTTGGAAAAAAAAAATAGTGTTTTTACAAGAAAACTTTAGGAGAAACCTTCACTTTGCGCTTGAAGACTCGCAGGGTGTAGTGGTCGGGGACCACAGACCCAGGCAAAGCATTCCACTGCCTTGCAGTACGCACAATGAACGTAGATTTAAATCCCTGTCCAGTAGACATTCCATTATATATCGACTGTAAAGCAATGGCGCTGGACCGTTCGCCTGGTTGCCCACTAGTGGGGTGGTGAGGGTATGTTGTGCTCCTCTTGAGCACACTCTCTACAGCGCGTCCTATAAAAGCCGAGAGACGCGCGACTTCCCGCCTATGTTCAAGACGTTGCATTTTTTCTTTTGTTAGTGCATCGTCAGCTTATCTTATCTTATCTTATCTTATCGTCGTCGTCATCTTTAAAGTAATCTTTAGATTTAGATCAATATACAAATAGAAAATATAATAGTGTATTTTGCATTACACACAGTTTAAACTTATACTGCATTCAAATAATAATACTTATTAATAATAATTACTAATCATGCTGTGGCCACAAAGTTGATTATTACTGAGACTGAGCAGGTAAACACAAAATACCTGTAGCGCTGGTTTTCAGTAATAGGTTCCAGTACTGTGAAGGTAACCGTGTCACGTGATGCATTTACCCGCTAATTACTGTTGTCGGATCAGTGTCGGCTGGGGTCCTAATAGGGCTACTTTGCGTTTGGGTACTGAACCATTATGTACAAAACAAATTTCTGTGAGCAATTATGTTAATTAATTACTTTGCCTTAAATTGACTAAATCTAACTAATAATTTCTATTATAACTAATAATATAAATGCGAAAGTGAGTTTATTTGTTTGTTTGTTACACTTTCACGCTTTAATTAAAAAAACAATTTTCACGCGGGTGAAACTGCGGGGCGCAGCTAGTATATATATACTATAATAAATAAATATATGCAGTTTAAGGATCTGTAATTTACAATACTATTATTTAAAAGTCTTGTTCCTGCCTGAAATAGTGAATTAATCCAGTTTTGTGTACTCTGCTGACAACTAAGAACTGAATGTTCGAAATGTTTACGTAGTTATCCAAATTCTATAACGTGTTCACGCCGAAATCACTAAAACATTTACGATGAATCCATGGTGGCATGGATACAAACACAAAATAAACACCTAAGACCCAAGAACAAACTTCATGCTCTCCACGCAAGTTTTGCCTCGGCTGGGAATCGAACCCGAGGCTCCTCGCTTCGAAGACAGGGCAACTACAATACAACTAAGCTACGGAGCCATCTCCGCGGCAATCATTTGTTTTAAATTTCACAACAAATCATTTGTTTATTGAAGTTATTGTTTATTTTATGTTCTAAATTGTTAGGAATTGTGCGCCTCGTTGTTTTCAATGAACATTTCAATTATGTTATAATAGGTGTGTGAATATGACTCCGCCCCTTTTTGTCAAAATAAAACACATTTGTTCGCTTACAAAATTAAAAAAAAAATTATTGAAAGTATGCTCCATCTGCAGCTACAACCTTCGCCCATCGTTCAGGTAGTTTTCGTATTCCTTGCTGGAAGAAGTCCTGGTCTTTTGAGCTTATCCAGTTGTCAATCCAAATTTTGATACTTTCACATGAAGTAAACTTTTCTCCAGTAAGGTCTGTCTGCATCGTCCGGAATAGGTGGTAATCCGAAGGAGCTATGTCTGGTGAATATGGCGGGTGGGGTAACACTTCCCAGTCCTGTCCCTCTAAATATCTTTTTACGACTTCTGCGGTATGCGGTTTGGCATTGTCATGCTGAAGAACTAATTTGTTATGTCTATTCACCCATTCTGGTCGTTTTTCTTCTATGGCTCGCTTCAAACGCATTAGTTGTCGTCGGTAAACTTCTCCATTAATAGTTTCAGAGGGTTTGAGCAACTCATAATATACAATACCTTTCTGATCCCACCAAATACAGAGCATGACCTTGGCACAGTGAATATTTATTTTTGGCTGTGATGGGCCTGGTTCGCCTGGTTTCACCCAAGCTTTTTTGCGTTTATGATTTTCGTAGTGTATCCATTTTTCGTCTCCTGTGACTATCCGATGCAAAAATCCTTTTCTTTGCTGTCTTTGAAGCAGCATTTCACAAATGGTTTTCCGACGTTCCATGTCTCTTTCTTTTAAATCATGTGGAACCCAGTCACCGGCTTTTTGAATCATTCCCATCATTTGTAAACGCTTTGCAACAGTTGAACGATCAACATTTAATGCTGCAGCTAATTCTGATTGAGTTTGGCAAGAATCTTCCGCCAATAATGCTTCCAATTCAGCATCTTCAAATTTTTTTGGTGGTTTTCCATGTTCTTTATCCTCAGTACTAAAATCGTTATTTTGAAATCGTCGAAACCATTCCTTGCAAGTTGTATTAGACGGAGCATGCTCACCATAAATCTCCACAAGCAAACGATAAGTTTCCGCTGCAGTTTTCTTCGCAATAAAATAATGTAATAACACTTCCCGCAAATGACGTTTATTTGGAATAAAAACCGACATTTTCGAAAAGGTGAAAACAATTGTTGCTTACACTTCAACCAAATATCATAAAATGCGTTAGATAGCTGACATTCAGTACTATCGAATACAAGTATGGTCATTTATTAGTACACGTAAACAATACTAAAAACGACATCTGTTGAGAAAGGGCGGAGTCATATTCACACACCCAATATTATTATATTAACATTTCAATATTATATTAAAAAACTCTTTAACGTGAGATATTAATTTCTTTAAATACTATAAACTGTAAATCGTTATTTGTTTACAATGTAATTTTATAAAACACTAATCACATAATTTAGAATACGGCACGTAAGTACAATACCGATCCTAGCGACGGTCCAAGATCCGCGCACAACATAAACACTCACGGACAAGCGGCTGCACGGCGTGCACTAGCCTAGGGGGTGTAAACGTATAACAGGTATAAACAATGTAAAAGTATATTTTCGAAAACTTTTGGTCGCGGTCGGCGGCGAGCCGGAGGGATGCGTGCGGCCCGCGCACCGCCTCTGCCTCCACTGGCGCGCGCGGCCCGCCGGCCCGCCGGCCCGACCAGCTCTCACCACATTACACGTCTAGCTGACCGTCGTGAGGATCTGACAGACCTGATAGTGTGAGGGATGATATAGAAGAAAGTCAAGACTCAAACTCGACCGGCACGGCTCACTGGTGCCTGTCACCCTGTCTCCCGCGACCTGCGCGTGGCTTCAACTCCCATCCAGGACAAACATTTTTGTGCTGAACATAGATGTTTGTTCTGTCTGAGTGTTCATATAAAAAGAAAGAAAAAATATGTTTTTATGTATAAGTAAAGATACTCTTAAGATATTAAGAACTATAATAAGCATTGTGTCTGGTTCCCATAGTGCAAATTATGCTCTATTTCAACTATTTTTATTATACTCAGTGATAAATTCACTTTTGAATTTTCTAACTCTGACACTATTGAAGAAGTCCCTGGCAATCAGCAAAGCAGTAATGCCTCACATCCTCATCCTGTGTATCGGTGGAAGGGTGAGGGTGCCGGTAAAATCAAAAGTGGTTTTCATGTACTCACTTAACATCCGGTGGCCTTCAGCTCATCCCATCAGTTTAGTTACTAAAACAACTTCAATAATTTCTAAGCGAACAAAACCTGCTACGTGAACATTTTACATCACAGCATGATTAGTAATTTTTACATTTTACATATTATACAAGTTTTATATATTTTTGTAAGCCTTTACAAACCCCAGTATTTTGATAACCCACTCGATAAACGAGGAAAAAAACATTTATTAAGACAAAAACATTTTGTGTGTTTATGTTTGTGAATCATTTCAAGATAACCAGTGCCACTCTCACAATTAAAAGGAACCTAACGACACGTTTCAAGCTAAAATCCAGCCGTTCCCGATACAGAACGTGCCAAACAAACATATATACATACACTTTTAAATCATAAACCTTCTGGCGCAGTCGGATAAAAAACATCCTAAACGTTTTTTGTTTCGAACAGTGTTGGATCAGATTCGTTCGTTTTGTTCCACATTTATATATCGATGTAAAAGATCCTTTTGTAGGACTCCCCCTCGCCCCCTGCTGCTGCCCGCCGGCGGTCCGACTACGTGTCCCTTGTTATTTGCAGAACCTTTTTAGGTCGTGAAAAAGGCGGGAGCAGGAATTAATACGAGGACCGCACGGAACGCGCCCTCTCGGGTTATTGCCGACACGGAGTCGGTGGTGACGAGTGGACTTATTCTTTGGGCGACCTTCGCTCGCAGCGCTCTTTGTCTGAGGATTTACTGTATGTCATTGGGTTTGGTCAGGTGCTGTACTCGAGGGTTTACGGTATCACTGATGAAGTTCCTTAAGCAGAGCCCAGATACCCTCAAATACGCAGAAGGGTAATAGTCCCACATAACTCAATTGTTTCCCCCAGGACAACCGGTGTATCTGACACAGATTCCCCTTCGCTAACAAATAAGGCTGAAAGATCCAACTATTAATTCCTACAGCTAATAAACAGCTTTTTTCCCCCACACCTGATTTTAAGTGGTTACTACCGCCCATAAACAACAAAAATTACGGGCGCAATGCGATGCGATTTGGGTCTTCTCATACTAAAGTATGAGAAGACCCAAATCGCATCGCATTGCGCCCGTCACCCTGAGACAGGGATGATACGCCATAAGTGCCTGTAATTTCATTCCACCCTCTTCCAACGGAACACACCAATGAGAGTGCCTCGAAGGCTTTGGATGAAATTATTATAGTTACGACAGTAGCTCACACCCTGGATCATCACGTAGGCTATTTATCTCGAAAAAGTGAAGTAACCTTTTAGTGGGTTTGCAAAAAACATTACTTTTTGTAAATTTTTCCCTTCTTCTCTGCTAGCCTGTAATTACACCGGCAACCAGAACAATTTTAAAGGTATGTAGTTGTAGAGCGTCACAACTGGCATACGATAGACATTGCCAAGTGTCAGAGATGGCAGACAGTTCCACATTGTACCCGTACCCGTACCCGTACCCGTACCCGTAGTTGTACCCGTAACAGAATGATTACCACACAAACTTCATATCACTCAGCAGTCGTCGTATTTATGTAGCACTCAGGTTAAGTTTACCTGAAGTGAACTTGTGAGTGATCCGAGACAAGTAACTCATATAAAACACGCATAAAACGACTTCAATACTTTAAGAATTAAAATATTGAAGTCGTTTTATGCGAGTTTGAAAAAACCTTAAGCTCTAAGTGTGAATTAGGGGTTAATTTTTTTTTTCATGTAATATTTATGATACCTCTAAAGGACTCTATCAAAACAAGAGTCAACGAAATCACACAAATGGCCAAGGTGTCGCGTAAAAACACACAAAACATAGAGCGAAATTGAGAGCCTATTCTTAAGTCGGTTAAAGAAATGTCTTCCGTAATTTGTAAGCATCAAGACGTGAGACGGAAGTATGTAAACGTTATAAAACGGTTATTTCCTCGTATTTTTGTGTTACACAGCGAGTGGTTGGTAAGATGGAGTGCGCCGTGCGCGCCGCCGGAAGTGCCGCCTGTGGGACGGGGTGGTGTGTGGAGGTACTATTGTTTTGGTTTGTTACAGTTCCGCTGCAAGTTACGACCTTTTGTTGCATATTAATGTATTGTCTTTACCAAACTCTTTGCTTATTATTATTTTTCATTAATATTTATATCAGTACCGTACCGTACCAGTCGTACCGTGTTCTCACTGTAGGGACACCGGCCTACTCTTGATAAGCCTCTCACGAGAGCCCAATCTGGAGTGACATGTCTTCGAATTTTGCTAACGAGCATAATATTATATTTTGTGACTCAGTGCTACGGAACCCGCGACCACACAATCACACTTGGCAGTTCTATTTTAACAATTTCCTTAAGCGTATAGCATGTTAACGTAGGTCATTCCAATCCAGCGCTCATGGCGATGTTTTCTTAGACTTTCTTCACAGATCATCTAAGTTAAACGACTTTCCGCCCGGTCAGTACTTGGATGGGTGATCATTTAGTGGAATTTGAACTGAGCGCTTCCGTGCTTTCCGTACGTTAATAGTCGATAAAACATGTCGGAGGCCTTCGGGTGACTCAAAAATTCCGACACTAGAGTTGGACTCACACTAAAAGTAGGATTCCAATCAAAACTTACTCTCTTTGAAACCCTAATAACTTCACAAATCAAATTCAATTCTACGCAGTAACAATAACGTTGTGTAATAAATAGGTATTGATGAGCAATCTCCGGTGTAATACCGCGCAGCTATGTAATGTTAATGCTTCTTGTTATAATCTTCCAGATCCCTACATGTACAAGGTGGTTCAAGGTGTGACGATACTTACACAGCGCCTAGATTGCTCCACCAGGTCTCCCAATCATCAGCATGTTACAAGTCATCACAAGTCAAACTTTAACGTAAACTTGACGACGTTCAACCCTAAAAGCTTACCAGCTGACATACGAGTGACCTTGATGTTAGCATGCGTGTGTGCTGAATGATGAGCGCGGTCAGTGACCGCTCATTAGGGCTGTCCGAAATAAAACATTTTTTTTTAGCTTATATAAATAAATAAACGTTTACACACTCAACTGCTATAGGATTCCCTGTGTCGCAGATAGCATGGACAAACACAGAAACACAAAACAAGCACCCAAGACCCGAGAACAAACTTCATGCTCAACACACAAAGTGTGCCCCGGCCGAAGGCAGGGCTACTACCAACTAAACCACGGAGTCGGGGTATGGTAAAAAAGTTTTGATTTGTATTCTGATCTTCAGGCATCTAAATATCTATTTTCAAAATCTGTTTTTTATGATAACCTTTCAATATTGTCACATCTCTTTGAAACACCTTGTGTATGAAGAGAAAACAATTTGCAGTAAACAAAGATCACGTGACATCTCTATGAACCTGAAAAGTCTCCAAGGACTCTTCGCACAGACATAATTGTCGTGGAAATTAAAAAGGGCCAATAATTTTCAGCGTAAACTAATTGGACGGCCACGAGACTCAATGGAATACTTTATAAGGATGAAACATACTACAATCTATCCAGTCTATCTGTTGCTATGCGCAGAAGGCCGAACGTATCATGTCACCACTTCTGAAGACCTACTCTTTTTCTCAAGGGTGAAAGGTTTAAATTAATCTCCATAATAGTTAATCTACGTAATTGCAAACACCGGACAGTTGACAACACGTCAACTTAAATCTCAAACCTTTTCCTCTATATGAAGATACAATTTCAAGTTCAATGTTCCCCCGGCACGGACACCGGCCTACTCTCGATAATTGAGAGTTAATAGGCTTTGATCAACCACGGGAGCTTAATCCGGATTGGTAGATGTCACATGTCTTTGAATTTATGGTTCTAAGACACGCCGGTTTCCTCACGATGTTTTCCTTCACCATGGTATGGCGCACATAATTTTTTCAAGAGAAAAACTTATATGTGCGTATGTGGGTTTGAACCACCGGTCTTCAAAGTGAAAGTCGGCGTTTGTGCCTCTAGGCTACCAGGTCATAGTTCATTTAATTGTGCCCAACCTTTCAATATTGAGATAGGAGTGTGGGTAGAATGAAAATGTTACACATTCCGATAATTGCCGATGAAGCTTCAAATACGATTTGGATCGAATATTGCGGACGAACGAGTGCGAACAACTTTTCTGCAAATTATGTGACGCCATTTGTGAAATTTGCGGAGAATAGAACCGGGTAATGCAAAATTGTCGCTGAATCTCATACTGTACAATACTTCCCTGAAGCACTTTCTTTCTTAATCAAGCCAGGCTTAGTTAGAGACTGAGCTGGCACACTTAGCAAAATATTTCTGCGTCATCTCTAACGTACATTCAATATATTAAAAATCAAAGTTACAACGATCTAATTTAAATTCATATAAAATACATTTTTTTTAACCTTATTGTCAAATCTGACAATTAATCATTAATTACCTCTGCACTAGATGGCGCTGTATAGTAATGGCTCTGTTTTCCGGCTCCACTCGTTCGAACCGGTCAAACCAATCATTTATTTACATGAACATGTGATACACGTTTGCAGTATGATGTTATGCTACCTTTGATATGGTGTAAAAATATTTTTCAATATACTATTCTGACTACGGCTCCGTGGCTTAGTTGGTAGTAGCTTCGAAGCGAGGGGTCCTGGGTTCGATTCCCGGCCGAGGCACACTTTTTGTGGTGAGCATAAAGTTTGTTCTCGGGTCTTGGGTGTTTGTCTTGTGTTTTTATTTGTCCATGCCATCTGCGACACAGGGAATCCTAGTGCAGAGGTATGAGTGTGTAAATGTTTGTTTGTTGTTGTTACTACTTTGGAGTTTATCTACGCATTGATACATTACGACGCACAATTCAATATCCCACCGCCCATTCCGGCTCCGTTTAATTGGTAATAGCTCTGCCTTTGAAGCCAGGATGTACAAACAACATTTGCACCGGCTTCATTTCCCGGGGCAAATGTTGTTTGTACATGTTCACGGGTCTCGAATGTATGTCCAGCATTTCTATTTGTCCATCCCACCTGCGACACAGGGATTCCTAGTGCGGTAATGCCCTTGTTCTCTTTAAATTATCTGTTGCGTTTCGCTTCTACAGTGTTGTACTCGCGTTGTACTCGCACTCAGCCACTGGTCCGTTACTAAGGCTCTCGTTATTCTCGTCACTTTTCAACGACGTCTCATGTGAAGCGAGCGCCTAATATTTTGTTTGTAAATTCAACCTTCGTTTTTTCCGTCGGTACTCTACTTTATGAAGTAAGAGTTTCATTGTACACTAAATAAAACTTTGTCATTCGCGTACCTGTGATGTCGAAAGCTAAGAGAAAAAGAAAACATGTTGGCTTTAGAAAATCAAAGGAAACGTACTGAAAACAACGTTTACTAGGAACTGTGTGGGTGTTGTAATGTATCTACTCTGTAATACCTATGAATTTGATTTTTGGTCAAAAATGTATTTGATTATATATCTTTCAGCTCGTCTCGTCACGTTTTCAAATAATAATACGGCAACATGGCAGCCTATCCAGAGTAATAATAATATAAATCTAGGATTCGCAGTTAAAATTACATTTCCAAGATTTCATGACAATTTTCTCTAATATAAATAAGCGCCCTCTACACCGGTACCGTAAAACTACGTTGTACCTGCAAGCTACGTCGTAACAAACACCCTCTACGCGAGTACGCGTGTCTACGCGTCGAGTTTTAATACGAAAAGCACTAGCTCCGCCCAGCTGGGCAACTAGTTACAGAAGTGAAACAGAGATGGCAGCACCTAGAGTATATATTTTGTCGGAGGCGTTTTAACCGCGATGTTATAATTAGTTATTAGTATTAACTTTTGATTACTACAAGGGACTGATTAATAAATGACAGATTTAAAAATCGAATAAACCGACTTTAATTAGCTGATCACCTTGAAACGGCTGAACTGATTTTAACATATCTGAAAATCCCCGTTAAACACGTGCTTTTAAATAAAAAACACCACACCCAAAGCGGTTCACCCGTTTAAGAGCTACGGTGCCACACAACAGAAGTAAGTCTACTCTCCGCCACTCTCAGGCGGGGATGCGACGCCTCACCTGCCTGTAACTTCACCTGTACCAAGTGCACTACTACTAGCCGGCAGCAAAACGAATGTTACATTTACAAAAGGTTTAAATAACGTATAAACAAGTATAGCTATAAAGCATTATATTGTAATATTCCAAGCTCTCTGCCTCTTCCATATGATCTTTTCATGCCGCAATAATTGCCCCTGTAATATATTATATAATAGCAATGTTTTCATTACGACAGATAAAATCTTTATTTTCCCGTCGGTCTTGGAAATATTTTCATATTATTTTTACGTTCCATGTAATAATGGCGGTCGTTAAAATCATGCTTACCTTTTGTTCACCTGGAGCCCTATTCTCGACACGCGATGTCGGTGTGCGACCGCGGACATGCTCTCAAACATTTACCAGAGTAAGTTAATATAATCTCAAAGTAATAAAGCAACCATTGACAAATAATATTGTTATTTAAAACGTATTTGCGTTTTTCAGTGCATATTGCTTGATGACTTCAGTTAGATATATTCTTACTGGTAGGCTGAATATTAATTAATTTGTATTAATTATTGATTTTAAGATGATTAGTGTAGCTCCCTATTTCGATTCGCTATTTTATCAATAAAGTTTGAACTTGTCGTTGAACAATCTTTTTAAAAAATTCTTGTCTGATAATAACCCATTATTATTATTTGATAATGAATAATGGCTACATGTGCGACGGAATGTTACTTATTGAAAAATTACCGGATACCGTTACACCAATGTTTAGCTTTTCTTTATTTCTAATTAATCTCCAATAATGCACATACGAACTTAAATGTCAAGCTCCAGCTCCAACCTGCCACACTGGTTAACTTCAAGTGGAGTCCTCATTTTAGATAGCATTGTATGGCAATATTAAACCAAAGACCAAATGAAAGAAAGAAATAGTTTCATCTCGCAAAATGTATACACATAGTAGTACATACACATCACATGTTTAAAACCTATTGGTTCTATAAATTCCATTACAGTAATAACACTGAATTAAATATAATATTCGAGATAACCAATCGCTGAGAATAGTTGAGTTGAGAATAGGGCCTAGAATTAAAAAAGTGTCGTTATGCGCAAATATTTTAATGGCTTTTCTCGCTGAGCTGCCATTAAAACAATGGCGTTAAATATATATACATTATACAGGATGTGCGCAAAATGCATTTTATATGTTCTAATATTTGAGGACACAAAATCACAGCCTCGCCCGGCCGTGGCGTTGTTAGAGCTAAAATGGGTCCTATATCATTTCGGATAAAATTAAATTTGGAGCCTAAATCTTACAATACATAAATTCACGCTTTTCTCCCAAAAGGTTAGGGGCCACTTCACCCCGTGGCCACCTTACTGTTTGAACATCGAAGATATATCTGTGATGAGCTTACAATGTTGGCGTTGTTTCCACAAACATTCCCTCGATATATTCATACGGAATGATTCAATTTAAAAAATTTAATATTTGTGCACGCAAAATATTCCAGACGTTAATTTTAAATTCTATTTTGATGTCTTTAAGCCTATAATTATTCATCGACGTTAATGAAATTCTGAGGCGAACATCCAGGGCCGCGGCGCGGGGGGCAACTGAATTACTACGCGGAAACCATCGGACAAATATGCTAACTTGATTTTTATGAAAATCAAGTTAGCATATATATTTATATATTTTGAGTATATGTATCATTCATAAATATACTCGAAATATATTGTATAAAATATATAACCTGGTACAGTCGTTGCCACCAGACTGCACCAGGAGGAAAAATACTTTCAGTGTATATTTTTTTCAGTGTATTTTGAAATCGCGCGTAGTCAGTGTTAATGTTCCATGCCCGGAAGCGGCAATCAATGTGGAGCGGTGCCGCCTGGCTCGTTAGTGCTGGCGGCCCTGGCGGCGCTCGCACCGCGCGGCTGGCAGCTGATGGTGGACCAATCAAACCGCGGCAAAAACATTTTCAGTTTAAACCTCTAAGCTTTGGGCACAGCTTTTATTTTTCATTAATAATTCTTTTTTGTCGTTAAGCTTCTTAGTGCGTTTTTTTATCTTGTTAATGACTTATTCTATCTTTATTTTTGTACCAATGCATGCATGATTGAATGCTTATACCAAGAAAGTGATATTTTTTTTAAATTAAGCCTTTATGTTTGTCTTTACAAATAAACAAACTGGCTATTAACCGTGACTTGGTCTGCGCGGAATATTTATAATTTGTTTTCCACGGATTTCTAATTTTCTTTTCTTTTATAAAATGTAAAAAAATTATATGTTTATAAGAGGGTAAAATCCACAACAAATAAAAAAAACATGAACATCAGCTTATTGTATCCGAACCCATACCCGTGCCTCGGTCATCTCATTTACATAGTGGAATGTTTGGTACTTAATGTCCAATCGACCCCACTGATGCAGTAGTTGGTGGGGACATTGGAAATAAGCACTATCAGTATTATTAGTATATTAGTGTGATGTTATTCACATCTGGAATGTTCATTTAGTTTGAGATTAAGACATAAAACAGTTTTAACAATGGAGAACATATAGATGTTGCTCGTATGAATACTCGTATGAATTCACCACCCTAATAAAGGATATTAATCATTGGTCCTGTTGATGAAATACGGCTTAGCAATGTATTGTGAGAATATCATCCTATTATTACCAAACCATACTAGAAAGTATCTATCACCGAGTGAATCTAAACAAAAAGATCATCATAGGGAGCCGACAAAAACAAATCAAATTTAATGTTTTTCTCTGCACTTCACTCTGGGTTTATGCGATGATTATAAATTTACTCCTATTTTCCAAAACTATTTTATTCATTTATATCATTCCTACTCTAAAAAGCACTTTAAATCACTATTTTGGTGTTTGAATTTAGAACACACCAATATATTCAACCTCCATCTGAATGCTATACAACCTCCTTGCGCAAAAAATACGCAATACAAACTCCTTGCCTATTTTCGCTTAAATCTTCCTTTTTCCCGTAGTCATGGTATAAAGTAAGTATGCAACTCTTGAATAAAACGGGTCATGAATCAGTCGCGTCGGTCAAGTCGTAATTCAGTCGATAGAATCCTTTGTTTGCTTGCGATTCATCTCTATGGCCCTCGCTTTAAATCCGTCCTTTATTCAGTAATTGCATAATAGACTAATAATTTCATTTTTAAGTTACCTTTCGAATAAACATTGATGTATAAAATGTTTACTTGTCAGTCAGTTAAGTAGAATATGCTAGAATTCAATTTGATCAGACAATTGGAAACACAATGGAAAATTGGGCTAGTTTGCGTAATTTAACAAACAATAAATCTTAACACACAGTGGTTAAAGTTGAGCTTACCTCGGCAGTGAGTTTGTTCCGTCCCTTCCCCTTGTCCGGTGAATGGCGGAGGTTCTTGGAGTCGATCTGCACGTTCGTCTGCATGCTGCTTCGCTTCAGTACGTCACGAACTGATGTGAACCATATGAACATCCGTTAAGGTTAAATTTTGAGGATTTTATTTAAGAATTTCTGTCGTCCCATCTGATACTATAAATTATTTATTAGTTTTGATACTACACTTTGAACACATTAAGAATCACTTGAAACCATCTAAACTGCTCACTATTTACTCCATGGAATTTATAATTATTTTTACCATAGATGTAGAATTTCCAATACGTGGAAAGTGTTTTTCATCAGTGTCACGAGACATCTTAACAGTTGTAGGGATTTTAGTACCTGAAACAAAGAAAGGAATCACATTGTTAATGGGCCATCCCTCGGTAAATACATAAAACTTAGTTCAGTAGTAAAGAGGACCATATAAGTTTATTTAATTGTCCCGGAATACCTAAAGGTGTCTCCGCATTAAACACTACTGAGTAGAATGTTCCGAACAAAATATATCTGTATCAAAACAAACACGAAAACCAGTGTGGTCGTGAGTGATCAAAATCATGCGTATTGACATCTGGGTTAAGCTCCTGTAATAGATTAAATCATTCGCTCCTGCTTGTAAACACTAAATCTGCTTACTTATAGAGACTGAGAGGATATGAAGAGCAACCTAAACCTTCCGAGATATGGAGAGCAACTTAAATCTTCCACTTAGCGGATGTAGTGCCCGGGGGGTGCGGTCCGACAGTTGAAGTCGGGAGGTTCTGTGTATGCTCAAACTGGCCGAACGCATCACTTGCGCGATGTAGGATGAGTAGTGTTACAGCGACATCTATTGTACAGATCTTGTACTAATTGTATTTGGTAGTTTCTCAGTATTCTTCCAGGGTCTCTGTGTGTCCGGCAGATGGAGCCGCCACACGGGAATATTAGACGTAGATTTGAGAGTCATCGTAATATGCAAGTTTCATGCATGAATGTTTCAATGTTGTTTAAGTCACATTCTCTGCCGCTTGCCATCAGACTATTGTTGTGTCTGCAGTTATTCCAAGAGTCTACTGTTATGTATACGTCATGATATTTCCTCTCTCTGAGCATAAACAACAACCAATAAAGCAACGCGAACGATCGGCAATAAAAGTTTTACTTTAACGCTAAATAAAAATAACTGCGACATATATCCGCCACACGCCCGTAAGGCAAGCCTTCGAAGGTTTCCTGTACAAATACTTTATTTTGGAATAGTTTGTGTGAAGTTATCTTTATTAGCACCATCGCATGTCCAATATAAGGCTCCTACTGCTATTATATTCTGTGACAAAGCCAAAGAGCATTTTGAGGCTGAAACGACAAGACGCCCACACATCTGGACAGAGTCAATCGGTGCAGTAAGTCAATTTAGTATTTACATCAGATAAAAATATTTTTCTTGATCTCAAAAGAATAATATAAAAAATTTGGTGTCGGCAGTTTCATTTTACAAAATATTTTAAAGGAAATATTATTAGTATCTCACAAATTGTTCGCAGATTGCTTAACATCGATATATAATTCTTATAAGTTTAAAAATTACACAAGTTTTACACAAAAAAAAAAAACAATTTTTATAATAAACTATGCTGAAAATTGAATTCAGCGCCATCTCGTCAATTTTTGTGGTACTTGATTGGTAATCTACTGTTACCTCAAAAATTAATAATTTCAGATAAAACATGATTTTACAAAAGTAAAAGAGTGGAGCTCGGTCGAATAGATACAATATTTGCATGACCATGATCTATTAAAAGTTAAACAAAAATTAAAACATCAGTTATTTATTTCATAATAAAAGATTATGAAATAAATATAATCAAAAAAATGCAAACACAATTATAATCTAATATATAATGTACAACCCTGCTTTTTGCTTACACTGTGGCGTATAATATCAATTGAGTGGACTTGTAAACAAGCTCGTAAATATGTATGTTCGCATAAACCACTGCCGCGCGCGTTCGGGACAATCGCCGCAATGGTTCAAGAAACGCGCAAACGACAGCATTTGCATTCTGATTTATACTGTCTCTATGGTAATGCTGACGCAATTAGGAATGGTAAGTCCGGAGGCGAGCCGGCGGCAGCAGATGTGGACCGAGGACTGTATTTGGACGGCGGGGGGGACGAGCCGGCGGGAGCAGATGTGGACCGAGGACTGTATTTGGACGGCGGGGGGGACGAGCCGGCGGGAGCAGATGTGGACTGAGGACTGTATTTGGATGGCGGGGGGGACGAGCCGGCGGGAGCAGATGTGGACCGAGGACTGTATTTGGACGGCGGGGGGGACGAGCCGACGGGAGCAGATGTGGACCGAGGACTGTATTTGGACGGCGGGGGGGACGAGCCGGCGGGAGCAGATGTGGACCGAGGACTGTATTTGGACGGCGGGGGGGACGAGCCGGCGGGAGCAGATGTGGACCGAGGACTGTATTTGGACAACGGGGGGGGGGGGACACTACGCACGGCTGCGAGGTGAATAATTATAATTGTAATTGTTTTGAAACATTGTGACATCGCTCAATTTACATAAAGTATTTTTACACGTATAATTTTATTATACTTTTTCAATGCATTTCATTTATTTCGGTAATTTGGAACAATCTGAGACGACAAAAGCATTGTTAAATCTAAATAATCATGAGTCAGATATTCATAATTACAAGTATCTATAGCATATAAATACTTGTAAGAATTAATGAATATAGTTTTCAGCTGCGGATGGCTCGTCACGTCGGTAATCATTCAAAGTGAAATAAGTATAAATAACTTACAATTTGTTAATCTAAACAACTAGAATATTATCTTGTTTAATATGTATTTGCGCTTATAATTACCATCAAAGGTACGGTAAATTCAGTGCTTATTGCAATTATGTACTTAACTTTTATTAATTTTAATAGGTAGGGCTGGTGCGATGTCGATTTTTTAAGGATGTGAGGCTTCACCTTCCCACCCCATAGAGACTAAGTAAATAGCAATAATTGCATCCACCCACCAGTTATTGTACAAGAGAAATATCGTATAACAATGACACATTATTGAGAAAGCATTTTGATAAATTATGGATTCTTTTATAATATATAAAAGTCTTTGTATTGCAAACATACAACGATACACCTCTACGTGTCGTAGAACGTCTACGCCGTAGTCCATCTACGCTAAATCACGTAGACTTTGTAGCTAATCTACGTCGTAGCAATCTAGCTATAGTGTAACCTAAACATGCTTGGTTTAGGTTAGACACACCATTTTATTATTATTCTTTTTGAAGTGGACTGTACTAAAAATGTTGAAAAATATTTAATTTTGTATTGAAGACCATTCTTACCGATATATTTACGAACTTAAGCTCAAAATCTCTGCATCTCGTGCAGGTTCTAAACGATGTTTAAATAATTCAACGGCAAGTTTAGGTTTCTCATTTGCGGCGATTATCTCACCACTGGTCACGTTTATAGCGTTACCTAGGTTTGTATTAAAATATATGTGGTGTAACCAAAAAGGACCCCACCTAACTTGAGCACTTGAGGGAAAAGGCGTACATCATAGGTACGACATACTCGTATTATGTAACTTGAATAAAAACTAATATTTTTATCATCCATATTCTTGTTAAGATTCTGCAGGAAAATTTTAGTACCCGTTTACGATGTTGTGAGTAATCAAAACATACACGCAACAAACACGAACATAATTTACGAAAATACTCAATTTGAGTCGAACGAGCTTGTTTACCTAGTGGTGAGGTCAAACTCGGATTATAGGCTAAAATTAGAAGCTGTACTTAATACTTCGTCTGTGAGTTAATTGAGTACCACAGTGAAACTAGTTTTCTACGGTAAAAAAAACATCAAAGTCTCAATACTCAATACTCAATCGAATTTATTCCTTAAGACCATTTTAATTTATACACGTCAACATTTACGCACCAAAGTGAACATGCTGTGCGCATGTAGCGCGTCACACGAGCTCCTCGGGTACCTTACACGCACAGAGATATCTCAAATTAGAGAGTTCAGTATTAAGCTAGTCTTATATTAAAGATTACACCTGCTCCGACCCTAACCGACCCACCCGAGGGCAAGAAGCGGGCGAAAATCACCTCAAAGGCAGTAATTCATATTTGCAGAGTCGGTCATGTGCCATAATTCGAGGATTCTTTAATCTTCGACGTAATCATCTACGTAATTGGATATTCCATAATTAACAATTAACATACTTCTGCGTTTGATAAAAAAACATTACTGATAATTGTATTTCACTTGAGATTTTAATAGCAAGCGTAAACACAGACTTTAAAAAAATTGCTACTTGAAGAGTGATAATAATAGCGTAGTTGTATCCACGAGATCCAACAATTCGTCCATAATTTTGACATTAGTCTCACCTTGTTTAACGTTATTCTAATCAAATTATGCACCGTTTGTTTTATTATCATTAAGCAGAAACTTTAGTGCCCAAGGGCGCTCTATTATTAAACCTATCTGGTCTGTAGGGTTGGATTGGTTGGGTTGGGTTGAACCGTGAATCATGTTGTGATGTCTAATATCACACTTAAAGATGAATACAACCACAGTAGGTGGTTCACCATAACTTTTAAAACCAATTTATTCACACACACGGTAAACTCCCTACTTTTCGATATAACTAAGTACTCACAAAGTACGGATGTTTGTTGCGTGCAGATAGTTAGATGGGTTACACATCGCAAGTCATCTTAACGATGTTTTATTGGAGTTCACGGTCTGTCCGGACTCGGCCAGAGTTCCGACAGACCGCACTTAACATCTGACAAATAAAGCAAATTCAAAAATTATTTATATCAGTTGTTCACCATAATAGTTATTATAGAACACCTAATTATACTCTGTTAGTAACCATAAAAACAGATTTTAATATTTCATTTCATATAAACAAATTAAAAATATATTAATGATAAATTAATTAAAATTCATACTCAGATACCGACTATTGCAAATTCTAACAGATTAATTTATGCATGTAAATGTCAAATAATACCGTAAGAGCCACTACTTTACTCAACTACGATTAAACAAATATTTTATTATCTTCATAACTCACGTAGAGTGCAAATATATCACTTGGACGTGTCAAACGTTGTGAGTGAAGCACAAAATAGAGGAATCCACGACTCACGTTCATTCAACTATAACCAGCGGTGCGGGTTGATTGATAGCGCGGGGGGTCCGGGTTGTCCGAGAGGGGGTAGTCACATTATGAACAGTGCAGTAACCAATTTGAAGAGCTATAAAGAGAGTTTTAATCGCAATAGGCAACATTAGAAAAGGTGTTGACCTATTTCTAGTATAAGTAATAATAAAATAACAATAGGTGGAATGGAAAGTTCCGCGAGTAAGCTTGATCGCCACTCGGCGGGTTTATTTTTCTGTGCAAATGTTTTGATATTTAAGAAAACATAAATCTCGTTCCGCGCTCGGTTCCTGGGTTCGCCAGTAAATAGTCATTTAATATTTCCGTTCATTTCCTTTCGTCGTAAACAGTGACCTCCGCTGATGGCGGGCGGCCCGACACGCAGACGAACTTGACGAAGAAAAATTTTACTAATTTTAAGGAAAAGTTTAGCAACGTCTAGAGAAGTAGAGTGGTGAGAACTTTGTTATAGATATTTTATTTGCTTAAACATGTGTAAATTATATTGCATGTAAATACATTGTAATACATGCAAATATATTGTAAGTTGATAGAACACATTTTATGGAATCTGGTGTGCAGAATTTGTAAGAGCAGCGGCGCGCCAGGGCAACGTTTTAGATGCAATTAACAATCGGCAATACACAAAATTTAAAAGTGTTATCAGATACAGGGTAAAGATATCATTGGGGGACTTGGGGAGTCTAGTTGCTCGCGTTTGTAGGTGTGTATCGTGTGATTCCCACAGGCGAAGAGTCGCGTGTCTCTCGGTTTTTTATACGATACATTTTGGACAGTGTGCTCAAGAGTTGCATAATATAATTCCCTCGTCACCATTTCATTATCGGACGACCAGACGTACGGCTCAGCGCCATTCCTTTACAGTCGACAACCCTTTAATACGCACCAAACGATTTCAAACTACTTTTATTGTGCGCACTGCAAGGGAGTGGAATGCTTTGCCCGAGTCTGTGTTCCCTGACCATTACAACCTGGGGGTCTTCAAGAGTAGAGTGAATAGGTTTCTCCTAGACAAGCGTGCTCCATCGTCGGCCGCATCTTCACTTCCCATAAGGTGAGATGGCGGCCAAACGCTTGGCTATAAATAAATAAAAAAAAAAAAAAAAAAAACGTACCCTCCGGGTGGTGATAAAGGAGCAAACAAAAGTAGCAGTAGAATTTGTGCCAAGTTCTTCCGGAGGCAGTAGTTCTCGCATTACTGTGTTCCAGTGGAAGGGTGTGGGGGGCGGTGAAATCACAAGCGCATTAGACTCTGTCTCGGATGATGGACGCAGCAGGATGAATGCGACTCGGTGTAAAATCAAAATTTTATACTGAGTCGCATTATTGTTGTTATGGGCGGGGATCGCCACTTACCACCAGGTAGGCCCTCAACTCGTGCCGTCACTTATTCAAATTAACAAAAAAATTATTGTAAATTAATTCGTAATCTGGTGGTTGTTGATTCAAATCAGCGAAACGGCGTACCAATCAGATTTTTGCCATAAAATGTAATATATATAAATGTATAAGCCGTGAAATTATCATTATCCTATTTTTCGAATTAGCCAGCTTTCTTAGCGGGGGATCCCTGGGTTGATCTCATTTGCCCCGGTGGAACAACTCTACTGCGGAGTTATAAACCGCGAGCCATGACCGTTTTTTTTGTTATACAATTGTGTGTGTCTGAGCCACCTGCAGCACAGGGAAACTAAGTGCATGGATATGAATTGTTAGCGTTTATTTACTTGAATGAATAAAACAAACAGTCGTCTGTTTGTTTTATTCATATATACGTATAGTTCGACTTTGTCCGTTCCTCCGGCCGCTGCCAAATCTATATATTTTTATTCCCACGGTTACAAGTGTACAAATCGGCACAAATTGAACAAGTTTGATGACGTTGCTTAACAGCATCCCATTCAAGTTAAATTGAAAGACGTGATACTCTGTATAAATATGTCATAACATTATTGATGTCTGTCCTTCTAGATCAGTTTTCCTCAGTCAATGCCCATTGAAAGCTGTTGGTATCTGAATGAGTGCGCTGTTTTAAACGAGGTCAAGAAGGAGAATGTCTTCATTATGAGTGCAGTCTGCTCGAGCGTTTGTTCCGCGATATCTTCTCTGTTTGGATAATCCTTCTTTTATTTCGGTGTGCGTGGCCCCTATTTATTTCATCTAAAAATTTCACTCTAAAGGGCTAACCATAGTGGAAATATTATAGTCTAATTGTTCGATTATTAAACAATGATTTGGTTTCGTATCTGAACATTCCCGCATTCCCCATAGATAATGGTCATCGTACACGAGTGGCGTGCCTACAGCGCTTGCCTTCCCGGCTGCCTGTAAATCACTTACTATAATAACAACTGATTTATATAAGTACCAATAAATAACTATAATATTACGGCGAAGTAATGAGGAGCTAATGTTTTTATTCACGGCCGCCATTCTCTTATTTCTTTCTTTGAATCTTTCGTGACAGTTCGATGTCACGACTTCTATATATATTTTTTTATTTTTGTATGTCTTTCTATCAGTCTGTTCCGGCTAACCTCCTAAACTGTTAAACCAATTTTGACTGTACTTTGACTGGCAGATAGCGGGTATTTTAAGGAGTAACTTAAACTACTTTTATTGTAGAAAAACAAAAAAGGAATTAGAGTTCCGCGCAAAAAAATGTGACATTCCACGCGAATGAAGTCACGAGGAACAACTAGTATGATATATTACGGTATAGCCAGTGATGTAAAGTGGGGTATTTGATGTCACAATTTGTGTCAGCCCGTTCTGTAAATCCCCTGAAACCGGGCGCGGGCCCCGACAGATGGTCGCCATTACCAGCCGAGCCCTCGCGCGAGGCGGCCTGTACACACTCGTACGTACACAGGGGATGAGAAGGATTCCACTGAAACTAACTTAAGATCAAAGGCTCATTTAGATGGGGATGGCTTATTCAAGAAAAAAGATACAATCTATTGTAATATCCAACGGGCGAAGAACAAATCACAGGAAAGCAAAATACGTAATTTCGTTTACTTGGACGACAAATTTTTTCCATTTATTGTATGTATCAAGGTATCAAGCTGAAACTTTCAAATAAAAGTGTGTTTTTTTTCAAATGACGAAAAAATGAGGGAAAAAAACATAAAAAAAAAAAAACTCCAAATCGGATGGTTGAGGATTGATGTGCACACTTCCACGAGACCCTCGGGGGTAGCGCAGACAGCACACCACGACAGTCCTAAGACGTGTCACATCTAAGTTGAAGTGCCGCGGTAGTCGAAGCTTCTCTCGCTCTCTGCCTCACTCCCGCGTGCCGAGATTAGGATTGTGCCACTTGCGGGGAACATGAGAGGATGACACGGAACATAAACAGACTTCCATCTAAATAAGTACCGCTTGTGGTGCAGTTGTGCTTAGCTTTCTTTACAGATTTGATTTTTTTCTTACAGATTTCTTTACAAAGTAGGGAAATTGGATGGGTGATCATTCATGGACACCATGTCAGGGGTCTTCGGGCGGCTTGGACTCGCCGACACTAGAGTTACTCACAAGAAAGAAGATCTGTAATAATAATATATTGTTTAGGCCCTAAATTAGTAGAACAAAGGATATATTTCCATTTAAAATATCCCAGTAACGACAACAATCTAAATTTAATTGGGCTGGTTCATGAGCAAACTTGTTATCAAAACAATATATAATATTATAGTATATTTGTTTGTAATGTCCGCAGATGTTACTTCCCTGCCCCGGCCCCTGCCCCGGCACACGCACCCCCACATTCTATATATACAGGGATGACGATCGTTATTGGCCTTTGTTTCATACAATTTGTTTATTTTTTATTTTCCCCGAACTTGTTAGTAATTATCGTCGGTGTACGTTTTGTCGGATTAATATAAGTTAGACTCATTATGCCGGTTTCGTAACTTGATTAGTGGTTGCCTTGTAGCGAGGGGCTGGGTTCAAAACCCGGTTGGAGCAAACTTTGATTTCTCAAATTTAAAGTGTTGTGTGTTCATGACAATTATTATTATACACAGGTGGAATCATACAAGTAATTGTTTAAGGGTTTATTGATTTTCAGTTCATTTAACCCAAGTTAAAAGTATTGCACTTTTATATTGTTAAAAAGATCTTAGTTTCAAACATTGAGAACCTTTAGAATAAATACTGAGCAGAGGTGGAATATCGGCATTATATCGGCAGTACTAGCTGCGGCCTGCGGTGTTACTCGCAGTTTTCTAAATTAGCCAATCTGTTACTAAGCTATCCTGGTACCAAATTCCATCAAAATCCAATGAGTCGTTTGAGCGTGAAGGTACAAACATACACTCACACAGACATACAACCTCTCGACCGCGCACCAGCGCACACACTCCTAAATAAATCCTCCCTACTCTAATTTCATAACATAATAACATAATGAATTCGCAGCTAATTATAAAGTCGTCCTCCCTTATCTGTAGAGTCGTGCCCGGCGGGCTCCATAATGAACTCATTACATAGATAAAAGCCACTTGTTATCTACACCGCGTTGTCCAATAAATCATCCAGTATTGAGTTATAAGGATTTCCGTGACGCACCTTTTGATCACCTATCGTCCAAAGTAGATGAAACCAATTAGCTGGCTCTCGGGGGGACATTGTTACGGGCCGAGGGGTGTATTCAGATAGGGAATCTATCATTGTCAGCGACACCGGCCGACCTAAACGATTCTACTGAAGCGACACACAAAAAAGTTACAGACTGCGACTGCGAAAGAAAGTCTCTCAGTTTATTTCTTCCTAAGCTACTTGTATTTCTTCTTTACCTTCGCCAAATATTTAACCAATTTGATTAATTTATTTTATTTGGTAGGATGTACTTTAGGTTGGTCCTGTGGCTGGTTGTGGCCATCTGCGGCCAACATCGTATAATTAGCCCGGATAAAAATAACAATAAAAATCTGTCAAATGCGAGACGGACTCGCGCGCCATAGGTTCCGTACAAAGTTGTAGGCAAGCGTGTAACTTGTATTTTTTTTTAAATATGTAATGAAGGTGTCGGGACGAGCTGACAGTTGACGGCTATAAACAACAGTGATACGACTCGGGTCCTCCTCTACCAAAGTATGAAAAGTCCTAAGTCGCATCACGTTGCGCCCGTCACGTTGAGACGTGTATGTAACGTGGCAGATTACCAGGCGTGATGATTACCATAATACCATAATATACCACATCAGCATAATACGTGTGGTAGCTTTACTTTTTTTGACAAACTTGGCACAAGTTCTACTGCTCCTTTAGCACCACCCATTCTTAAGTACGTGTAGGGATTGAAAGGGTACTCACCTACGAACGCGGGCAGCTGGACCCCCCATGCCATAATATTAAATTGATTGTGCAAATTATAGTACTTAAGTCATTAAAATCTCTTATCAGAGCAAATAATTCCAGCTGGAGGGTACGGGGGTACATTTCGATAGCAGCCAGTAATGAACGGGGTCCCCTCGGGGGATGTTTATGGCGGTAAGTGTTCGGAAAGTATTGCCTATTATATTAAAATTATTTCTGGCGCCCGAACCCGGCTCCCGATGGCAAATTAAGGTCGAACGCCCTTTGTAATTGTGAAGCTGGAAGTTAAATTTTATTAATTATACTCCAATAATTATTAATTATAAATAATATTGGTTAATATTATAATATTACCAATATTAAGCAATATTATTAACTTACTTTTTAAATAAGATAGTTTTTGAACTTGAAATATATGGTAATAGATTACATACTCATGACACTTACACAAACGCTCAAAACCCGAGAACAAAATATATGCCCACAAAGTTTTCCCCGGCCGGGTATCGACCCCTCGCTTCAAAGTCAAGCTTCAAAACTTAGCAATATATATTTAGAATTTGTATTGCATTGTAAGGGAGAGTTCACACGCTCCAGGAAACGGTGTTTGGCAGATTTACGATCGGTAACGGTCGCTGTTTTATGACAGACGTACGTGTGTGAAAGAAGCTTAATAGCCCTCACTGATTTCTCATGAGAATCTCATGCCACTTCAGCTGGGTGTGTATTTCATTTGGAACGTAAACATTATATATATTCTAGTAGATATGGTCTCCCGTGCGACATCCGTCCTGTCGGCGGTGGCTCAGCGACCGGCGCGTCCCACCGGCTCGGTAATTACCCGGCGTGGCGCCGCGACTGCGGAATATGCATAATTCCACCCGCCCGCCTCATAATGACCTGTATATTCCGGTTCAGTTTTAATTTTTAGGTAATAACTTGTTCGATGAATAGATTACATACTGCAATCTCAATTATCTCGATGGGTATTTTGTATGTTACACGATCTCTTCGCTAATTAAAAATGGTTTATTATATGGATTTTAAAAATGGTTTTTTCCGAATATGTCCAATAGAAATTTGAAGAGTCAAAAATAAAAGTTTTAAAGTGATTCTTTTGAATTCGATTTTAAAATAATACTAATAATATTAATATAAGGCAAAGTTTCAAGTTATTTAAATTATTGGCATGCCTCTTATTATAACTGGTTTGAATCTATTATATAGTTAAAACACCTTCAACGATGAAAACATTAATTGAATAAGCACCTCCTAACAACACCGAAACTGAAGTTTCTGAAGTAATTAAGTCAATTAACAAATGTTAGTTAACTGTTAACAGTCAGTTATATTAACATACATAAATTCACGCCTTTGTCCTCAAAGGCTTAGGCAGAGCCAAGAGCAACTTTTCACCTTGTGAGCTACACTACGACTGGCCTTACAGCTCAGTCGGTAGTAGCTCTGCCTTCTGCGCTGTGGGTCGCGGATTCAATTCCCACAAAGGACAAGCATTTCTGCGACGAATGTAGATGTTTTTTTCTACCTAGATTTTTATATGTATAATACTTATGTATTAACAAAAAGTACTCTATCTGACGTCTATACCAGAAGCTATGCTTTGTTTGGGGGTAGACGGCGTTGTGTGAAATTTCCATGAAATACTTGACGTATACACGTGACAAGAGGTGAGCTGGTCGTTGTCTTTGTTTTCTTACGAGTAACTCGGTTAACAATTTCCTTCTGTCAATCAGAGCCATCCTTAGTAATCTGACAGCCGGGACACAACTCCACAACTCATCCCGCTGGCTGCCGACGAGGCCGGCACCAGGTAACTCTTATATATTGTTATTAATAGACCATTGGAATTCATAGAATCGCACCGACAATGGTGACCGCCAATGATTGTGTCCCATTGTAGCGCAATGGGTTGTTATTGGGTGGAAGGGGTGTGGGGGGAGGGTGTCATGGCTTTCGCCACGGTGATCCGGGATCCGACCGACTCAGATAATAATCAATACCGGAACGCGAGGTGGTTTTATAAACAAGTTTGTGTTGGAAGCCATGGGAGTGTGGACAGGCGCCGCCGCCGGCGGAGCCGGAGCCGGAGCCGGAGCCGGAGCCGGAGCCGGAGCCGGAGCCGGAGCCGGAGCCGGAGCCGGGGGGAGGGGGGGGGGAGGTCACACCAACTGATAGGAGCGTTTATTATCACAGCTCAGCTCGGGCAAAGGATTCAACGAGGCTAAGTTTTACATTATTTACAGTATGTGACATCGGCAAAGCCATAACTGCGAGCTAACAATGCCCGTACAAAATTAAAACAATCAAGGCCAAGCTAATTTTATGAGGTGAGCATGAAATTTGGTCTCTGGTCTTAGCTATTTAAGTTAATATTATATGTGTGTGTGTTAGCGTTATTCTTGTTTTTATTGTTAAAGAATATTACATAAGGCTAAATTATATTCTGAAAGTTCGTGGTGGTCGGATAAAAGCCGTAAACAGAAGCCACTAATAAAAGAAAGCAGGTATTAAGGTGTTCCAGTCGGCTTGGAATCAACGGAATGGCTTTACGGAGGATTTGTTTAAAACACGAACAAAGCGGACGACGCCAACCTGCTACTCGGAGCAACAGGTATCCCGCGGGGGGAGGGGGGCAGGGGGGGAGAGGGGGGCCGGCTCCTTAGCGAGTGATCTTTGTGATTTTGTTTTCTTAGAACGTTCCAATCGTTACTTGACATATAAAACCTTTTCAAAAAAAAATCTCGAGATTTACGAAAACTATAATATTTCTTCAACAATTTGTGAAAATTGCAATAAAATATTGGGTGTGTGAATATGACTCCGCCCTTTCTCAACAGATGTCGTTTTTAGTATTGTTTACGTGTACTAATAAATGACCATACTTGTATTCGATAGTACTGAATGTCAGCTATCTAACGCATTTTATGATATTTGGTTGAAGTGTAAGCAACAATTGTTTTCACCTTTTCGAAAATGTCGGTTTTTATTCCAAATAAACGTCATTTGCGGGAAGTGTTATTACATTATTTTATTGCGAAGAAAACTGCAGCGGAAACTTATCGTTTGCTTGTGGAGATTTATGGTGAGCATGCTCCGTCTAATACAACTTGCAAGGAATGGTTTCGACGATTTCAAAATAACGATTTTAGTACTGAGGATAAAGAACATGGAAAACCACCAAAAAAATTTGAAGATGCTGAATTGGAAGCATTATTGGCGGAAGATTCTTGCCAAACTCAATCAGAATTAGCTGCAGCATTAAATGTTGATCGTTCAACTGTTGCAAAGCGTTTACAAATGATGGGAATGATTCAAAAAGCCGGTGACTGGGTTCCACATGATTTAAAAGAAAGAGACATGGAACGTCGGAAAACCATTTGTGAAATGCTGCTTCAAAGACAGCAAAGAAAAGGATTTTTGCATCGGATAGTCACAGGAGACGAAAAATGGATACACTACGAAAATCTTAAACGCAAAAAAGCTTGGGTGAAACCAGGCGAACCAGGCCCATCACAGCCAAAAATAAATATTCACTGTGCCAAGGTCATGCTCTGTATTTGGTGGGATCAGAAAGGTATTGTATATTATGAGTTGCTCAAACCCTCTGAAACTATTAATGGAGAAGTTTACCGACGACAACTAATGCGTTTGAAGCGAGCCATAGAAGAAAAACGACCAGAATGGGTGAATAGACATAACAAATTAGTTCTTCAGCATGACAATGCCAAACCGCATACCGCAGAAGTCGTAAAAAGATATTTAGAGGGACAGGACTGGGAAGTGTTACCCCACCCGCCATATTCACCAGACATAGCTCCTTCGGATTACCACCTATTCCGGACGATGCAGACAGACCTTACTGGAGAAAAGTTTACTTCATGTGAAAGTATCAAAATTTGGATTGACAACTGGATAAGCTCAAAAGACGAGGACTTCTTCCAGCAAGGAATACGAAAACTACCTGAACGATGGGCGAAGGTTGTAGCTGCAGATGGAGCATACTTTCAATTAAATTATGATATAGTATCATTGATAAGTGAGAGAATTTTAATTTGGGCGGTTTAGTCTCTCCTTAAAAACAAAAATACCTGAGGATGCGGTTAAAGCTTGATATATATAATACAGCCATTTCTATTATTGTACTGACCTGTAACTCGTAATCAATAACATCATCTGATTCTCTCATAGGTAAGTAATGGTTTGCCGAGGTCATTATTTGAACCACTTATATTGCAAAACGACTTACATTATAGGTTTGTTCTATGTTATTTCTTTCCATGGAGGGTCGGATACGGTTTAAACGTAGCAATAAACCCGCATCTCTTAATTATTATATTAATTCATAACCTGCCGTTTCTAATATATTTTTAAGTAGTCAAAGGAAATTTTGAGTGTTACCTTTTAGTATTATGACTGGTTGTATGTTATGTTTTTCAGAACTCAAACTCATTTATTCCTTTAGATCTCAAGTATCGTTTGGACACGTCAAACTTTACAAGTAAACATTTTCATGAGTACAACATGTCACAGGTATGGTTTCATCGTCTCCTGACGGTATCACAACACTGTACCCTTTAAATGGTAAACAAACAGAACTCCTCGAGGAAACGTCGTCCGTCTGTCCGGTCGAGTAAGAATGTGATCTTGTCATCTCCCGGCTCGAGGCCACGTGCGAGGTGTGTACCTACACCTACCTACAAGTACCTACTTAACGTTACATTATTCCGTTAAACTCGTCCGAGAACTACACATGGTACTGTGAACTGCGCATAAGCTTTGGGTCCAAAGAATTTTGACCAAAGAGTTTACTCAAAAGTAAAAACGGCACCCTTATAGGATCACTTGTCCGTCTGTTTGTCTGCCTATACCGTGTTTCTCAAGAACGCGTGGAGATATCAAGTTGATATTAATATCAAATACCCAAGCCTGCAATCGCTAGGAGGCAGTGAAAAAATTAAACTCCTATGATACCACCAGCGTCCAATCGTAAACAACTTTTACATTTCGATTAGTTTGATTTATTCGCTTGATAACGTTACACAAACGATATTTTCGTTCTTGGGGCGAGTGTAATCTAATTTTGCAAAACAGGAAACAATTTGTTTTGTTGTCATTTGTATAACATATTGCTTTTATTGTGAAACGAATGGCAGGAGGTGACAAATAGCTTAAGGTGGAGCGCCACCGCTTTACTCGAGCTCAAACCCATTTATCCTGTAGATCTCAAGTATCGCTTGGACTAAACATATCGTGAGCATATAACGTATCACGGGTGCTCCTTAGGCATATTACATGCACACATATATGTCAAATTACAGTCAGCTTCATGTTTAAGCTAATCTTATTTATTAAGCTTACGTTCCAACCCATCAAATTAAACTTTAATGGCTATCTTCAGCGTCTGTGACATTTTGATGTGAAACATCTATTGGCGCGTCTTGACAGTACAACCAACTGGTGTGACGTGACGGCAAACAACTTGACCCTCACTTATGCAGTCATGTTTCACTTCTGCCGGGCGTCCCGTTACGACCAACTTTTTTATTTTTATTGTACAATCCAAGGTTAGTTTGTTCTCGGGTCTTGAGTGTTTGTACTCGTTCATACTACCTGCGACAGGGAGAAACATTTTGATGTTTTTAATAAAACTTTGTTTTTGCCAGTCAGGAGTCAGGAGACCTCTTCCTTAACAGCGGCGGATACAGTGACAGGTGGTTTGGAAAAGCCTTTATTTTTCCGCGAAACCGCCGTGAGGTTATTGTTTTAAATTGACCTACACCGACCATATTTTTATTATTTATATCAGAATATTTTATTAATTGAATGACAAACAGGTTGGAAATATAATATATAATCGAATGATTACCTCTATAGTGATGAATTAATTATATGGCGCCCCCTGATATTGTCGATATCCTACGACCATAACACGATGTCTGCCGCTCTCTGCCGGCCTCCATCACATTCCGCTAGTCAGACAGAACTCTCTAATACAACCATAATCCCCAAAATATCAATCATCTCATTGTTTGGCAAATGCCTCCTTCCCATTTTCCAATGTATACTGTTGTCAATATATGATGTTTCTAAACGTCCACCCTGAGCAAGGGACGTGATGCGAGCGAAATCGAATCGATTGCCAATTGGAATCGTTCGCGTGTCCTAGTGAAGTGATGGGATGCGATTATACTGATTTTCGTCGCTGATCGCATGGAACATACTTATGATAACTGATAAATACATTTGAATAGTTGGATACCATTTTGTACAAATAGTGCCAGCTTAAACGGCTTGTTTTAGTTGCGCTGACTTCCCGAAACGCTAGTAAAGGAAACGCCATTTTGATCAGTGTACAGAAGCACCCGGATGCTGGTGCATTTGTAAGCGCATGGGATGTTACATCTCTGTCTCGAGAGATGGGCGCAACAGGATCAATTTGGGTCTTCTTTCACTGGGCCGTACCAGCCTCTAATGTTCCCACTGCAGGGACACAAGTCTACCCTCGTTAATTGAGAGTGAATGGGCTTTGATCTACCGCAGGAGCCCAATCCGGATCAGAACGTGGTATTGCGCACATACATTTTTCAGTGTAAAACTCATTGGTGCACGTGGGGGAACTAGCAACCTTCAGATTGAAAGTTGGCGTCTGTGCCCCTGGGCCACCACGGTCTTGCTACGATATCGGTCAAGATATCTGCTGACCGATGTGACAATCGCTGCAATTACGTATCGAGTAGCGTTATCAATATAATCGCTTAGCTGACTGCGTAATCTGCCGGCGCGTGACAAAGAGGCGAACGGTTCTCTCGTCCCGCAAGGCGCGAGGGTCGCGAGGGGTCGCGATGCTCCTCAATGACCCTCGTTGATAACCGTTGACGCCTCACTTCGGGTCTGGCCGGGCTCTTCAGCGACGAGTGGACACCTCCCCGGCAGATCGTTGTCGGCACGATAACATATCGCTTAGGATTTGCTGACGTTTTCACAAACGGTTTAGGAGGCAATTTTTTGGGATTTGCGCTGACTTCTCAACTATAAATCTTTATGACCTCAGATTAAGGGTATACATATTCCATGTAATTTGTTTGGAATCTCAGAGATACGCACTATAAAATATAAAAATTACATCCAAATCGGTCATTAGAAATAGCGAATACAGGAAAAAAAAGTGTGGATAAAGGAATGGACTTGTTTTTGGAGCAGTGGATTTTAGGAAAGTTTGACTTTTAATTAAATTTAAATTATAATTAGGTAATGACTTATTTTTTTTATTTTATTTATAAGTAATTATTTTATTTATTTGTATAGGTGTAGTGTAGACGATTTAGCTGAAGATTTTGTTAGTTCACGCGCTCCATTTTAGCGCCAAATCCATACGTGCACTTAGCCAATAAGACCCGATCCACAAGCTATCAGCCCGATAGCTCATCTCATTTAATAAGTGTTACTGCCGCCTATAAACAACAGCAAAACGACTCCTGTCCGCTCCTACCTAAGTATAAGAAGACCCAAGTCGCATAGGGTTGCGTTTTTACCCCTGACACAGGGATGTAATGTCTAATGCGCCTGTAATTTGGAATTTTTCCAGACGAGTGTTACAAGTTCTACTGCTACTTTGGGTTGCTCCTTCCGCACCACCCGGGGGACACACGTAGGGACACTGAGGTACACTACGGATGCGAGCAACATGGCCCCGAATACATAAAGTCAGACCTGTCAATGTAAATACATAATGATATTCTGTTACAAAATAGGCAAAGAGCATTCTTTCATTTACACTTCTTTTTTTTTCAAAATTCACTCCGTTCGAAATAGATAGCAATAATTGATTATAGAAAGAGCTTTTCAATGTGTTCACGCTTCAAAAGCCACAGAATGCCTAAACTTTACATCATAAAAACTTCGGAGATTTCTCTTCTCTTCCCTTACATTTTGAAGCGTCAATAAAGCCCCGACCTCAATAAATACATTTGGTTCGTAAGCCTGCGCTGGCTCTGGCGCTGCGTGAGTGAACCATAAAATACTTATCGCCATAAAAACAAACGGAACTAAAGAAATCTTTGGAGCAACAATACCTACTGAGGCTCATTACGCAACACAAATATTTCACTGTTGAACGTGACTCGCGAGTTGTGGAGATCTTCCTCACTTTTATTAACGTACAAAAGCGACAAAAAGAACTGAGGAAAGACTTCTCGTTTAGGACCTGATCGCAGTACTGAATTACGCGTCTAGTATTTAGTCAGTATAGTTCTATGTAATATTCCGAGTGAATAAAAGGATATTTCAAGTCATCGATCATGGCTGTTTTGGCAGACGCTCCATTTTTGTGGGACATCTGCCAGGTCGCCATCCTGAAATATGTTCAACTCCTTTCATAATTCACATTTTCCACAGAACATAACTGAGAGTTATCCTATGGCCACTCGCACGGTACGTCTGACGGCCGCCTTCCGTGACATTGCAAAAGTAACTTCATCGTGTATGGCCTGGGCGGGAATCAAACGCACGACCTCAAGCGCAGAAGGCAGAGCTACAAGCAACTGATCCGTGATTTCTTAAGCTTGTGCACTGTGGAGCCACACCACATTTTTTACTCTATAGGGTGTGCAAGATCACCCCCGAAGGCGAAAAATAAGGCATGAAAGTATTGAAGTCGGTTTAAGAGATTTTTAATTCAATCACTTGTTTGTTGGTGATGTTACATAGTGCACTCCACAATGTTACATACATATACAAAGTGGACACTGACCGCGTCGGTCGCCGCCGCCCTAAGGAGCGTCTCACACATACATATCATACACTTCCCACGCAGACAGTTCAATTCATAACTCTTCTAACGTACGGTAGGGGAACGACACGGACAATAAAATACTTTAATGATTATTTCAAGTATTCTATTGTCCTTGTGAAAATAGTCTTTTCTGAAACTATATTCAATCAAGCAAGGACTTTGTTTCCTCTGAAACTTTCAGTTTACGACCCTACGGAATGACAATGTATTTTACAATCCGAGCTTAGAAATAGAGCAATGAAATCGTCCAGCGAGCGCCGGGAGGAGCCGGGGAGATGAGACCGCTCGGCCGACCGCGTCGCCTCCGCTGTGAGCGGGCTTGTTGGGGCCCGGTGGGCCGCGAGGGCGGCGGGCAGCGCCAGCGGGGAAATATAACCTGGGGGGTCCTGTTACATGTAACCCCTGGGTGGTGCCAAACGAGCAACAAAAAGTACCAGTAGACGACTGGTAATCTGCCACCAAGAAGCGGCCCACTCGCACTGCTGTGTTCCGATGGAAGAGTGTGGGTGCCGTTGAAATCACATGCGCCTGAGACGTAACATACCCGTCTCCGGTAACGGACGCAACGGGATAGTACCAAGTTAACGGTCTCATCTGGACTAAAAAATTACTGGGGCTACTTAGAATTTGTCAAAAAATCATTCAACCTCAACTATTCCGCGAACGTGCGAGTATATCGAAAGCTTTTCGCTTAAAAGTAAATATCGACACCCACCGACCGAAATTTAGTAAGATGATAATTGGTAATTTTTTTTATTGATCTCCAATATCAACTGTACAAGAACTAAATTTGAAAGCAGCTAAAATGTCCAACATGGCGGCCGCACGGCGAGCCGACACGCGCTCGGACAGTTCACATTCAGCGTCGGGATGTTTGATTTGTTCGTCGGGGAGTGATCCCTGTCCCGCGGCGCCGGACCTGGGCGACACGGCGCGATGCCACGCAACCATATCAGACCGTGGCTAAAAAGAGGGATGCTGTGCTAATGTTACAGTATCCCTGAGATAAAAATAGACAGATAGAGATTTTTATTTAGTGGGCCACCTTCGTGACTTAGCCTTACAAAAATAATATATAGCATAGCATAGATACATGGAGCGGGGCCCTACCCGCCTCGCAGGGATCTTTTACCTACTCGTCTATTCTCTGTGTTCGTAGTTCCGCTTGATGAGGCTTTTCAACGACGTCATGTCAATTTTCCAGAGATGCTTTTAGAACGAAACATCTCGAAGAATCTTTTGGAATTATGTCAGAGAACCGGCGCGTCGATCACAAAAATAGATTCGATGATTTTGATGTCCTGGCCGCGGGGCCCATCCCAGGAGTTTACGAGAGTTTCGTTTGCGAGGTGTCTCAGTTAGTCAGACAACCCTCGCCCGCGGACGGGAGTGGACTGTCACTCCAACACTCACAACTAAAGCTTCAATATTCTTAGACAACATCCAACGTCGTGAGCACGCTCAATTGAATTGATTATTACTGACATTCGAGAGTGAGGTGACTTTGTGATACAGCCGCAAACTTTTGTGGAGGTCGCTAGTTCGAATCCAGAAGTGCACAAAGGAAAAAATTATGTGCTCCACGCTCCCACAGCGAAAAAAATGCTTAATTTATTTTTACTTAAATCTAATTAGCCTCGAATTTTGACACTTTTACCACATTCCAATCCAGCCCGGTCCAAATTTGTAGTCATAGCATTTTAGGTCAGAAAGCTTTGTTGCCCGATTTCAGTGGCTGCAAAATCCTCACAAAACCTCTCGCAACATCGTACGTATGTGGACCGAGGATGTATGAGTACACACGAGAAGCTCCCGGTCCACCATCCCTCCACTGAAGCCACTGTAATGATGACTCAACTTTCACTCGCAAACTTTACAATTTTAATGTATGAAGCTCAAAGTTTTGATAAATTGTTATGTTTCTGTTATGATGAGCTGTTCGAATTAATTTTGATGTGGGTTCAACTCATTCTCAAGTTTTTTATTGCCGTGAGTTTCATAATGTCTTCAAAAACATGAGAATAACGTAGAGGTATCGAATCCGTTTCCATTCACACGCAACACGTACAGACAAAAAACATACATTTTTGATTTATATTTGAGAACTGTTCTCCGTGACCTAATTGGATGACACGAAACATAAGATTTTAAGTGACAAGGAAAAAACACCTCGGCGCGACCGACCGACCAGCAGAACAGTTCCATAAACATCAGGACACGCTGTACGAGGGCGCGCAGACAACAACAACTCATGAAACCATTGTAAACTATATACCAGTCGGTAAATAGTTTACAATGGTTTCTGCAGCTTTTCTGTAAAATATTGTTAGACTCAATATCGACTTTGAAATCAGTCACGTGGTTTCAATTTGATGTTGTTTTCGTCCGAGGTGGTCCCTTAGGAATTATATCAAGAAATTCCACCCCTGGGGGTGTCATATAAGATTAAAGTATTCGAGCTGGTTTAAGCGACTTTCAAATCAATCAATGTATCACAACTTGTAATATAAAGTTTATATGTGTGAGTTAGTGTTTGTTGCTCCTTCACGCTCAAACAGCTCAATGGATTTGAATTAAATTTAGTACCAGGATAGCTTATATGCTGGATTAACACATATGCTACGTTTGATCCCGGACAAACCGCGGGTTAATAATATGAAAAGTTATTTCTCAATTTGAGTTGGAACGCAATCACCAACAGAACTATCATGAGTTAGTTATTCGTAATATAAGTTGGCGACCCGCGGGTGCCGAGGTGGGGCGCCTCCCTGTCACTCTCCGTCTCTAATACTAACTTGACTCTTGGAATGAAATGGTTTCTTGATGTTTGCTATAGCCTTGAAATAAAACCCTTAACGTGCCCCGAGACCCTGTGTGAGCCTCTAGAGGCCTTTCTGTAAGACGGGACTAGTACGCTTGTATTTTCCCCACACAGGAACATACGATTGACTACAACTATGAATTATTTTACGAGCGGGAGGGAGACAGACAAAAAGCTTTATCCAAAAAAAAATCTGCCGAGACTTGGGCCAGTTCTACATATTATGTATGGTTGAAGCTAGTTATTCAAGCCACATATTGTAATATATCGTTTCAAACACTCTTTAGATACGCTTAATTGTTTTCTTTGTATTTTGTAAACAAGCGTGTGTGTGTGTGTGTGTGTGTGTATGTGGCACGGAATTAATATTTCATGCTTCTAAATAATGTTTACAAGCTATTAAACTTACAAAGTATTTATTTATACAACGTTAATAAAGCAAACAAAGGAAAATAAAGTGTGAGCGTTATATGGAAGCAAACGATTAGGCGGGATAATTACACGTCGAGTCACGGGAACGTGAACTGGGAATAATAACGAGGCATTTAGCTAATAAACGGGATTTGCGATGTTTACTAACAACGGGTTTATCGTTACCACGTCACGCGGGAGCGCCGCCGCGAAGCGACCGGGTTGTCGCGCTGGAGGACCCGTCTCTTGTATTAGATATGACTATTGTCATATAAAAGTTTATCAAATAGTATAGCCGGTACAAACATCGGCCATCCAACTACTGCCCGCGCGGAGAGCTGCTTGCCTCCTCACGGGAAGATGACAAGCAGGCCGCCACCTCGTTCCATCGCCGTCAGATGGAACACTCCTCGCCGCAGAGTACAGCAAGCACTTTACCCGAAATATTTTTGTTATTTCACATCACCCACTGCAGTTGCTCGGAATCAATAATAATAATATTATAATAATGGTTGATATATTAGTCGAAAATATCCGTCTTCAATATTTGATTCCCTTATTTCGTTCCTTTATCCTCTCGAGAGGTACATTTATGACATTTTCTAAAAGAAACATCTAATCGTCACTGGAGGCCGCGCCTCGGCTGGCGTGGCGCCGCCAGCCGCCAGCCGCCGAGGAACGTAACACTGGATATAGTAAACAAGACTGAGATGATGAGGAAGCAGTCGCCGGCCGGAGCCGCCTCCCGCGCGCGCTCGGCTCGCAAGCCCCCGGCTACTCAATATTCATAGCAATCTTGTTACGGGTGTCGCGTACTCGGGTTTTAGTTTACAACGCGAAAATAGCAACTCTTTAGCGTATTAAAATTATCGATTTTTATTGGCAGATATTCCAAAACTTAAGTTACCAAGTTTATAGCACTATAAGAACCATTTTAGAATGAATAATTCGAGTTCCTGCTAATGATATTGAAAATACTTGACATTACTACACATATAGTTGACATGGATTTTTAAAAAAATCTTTTTTTTCGTGTATGATCCGCCAGTTCAGATGGTTTTCAAAAATTCGTAATCTATAAACTAGCGGATTATCAAGACGCTTCTCATGAATACCTCATTAGTTAAATCATGTTAAGTACAATAGTTTACAAGTTAGCGAGAACAGATTAAAGTACATGATACGGTCTGAAACCATAACCCTCTTTTAAGCATTGCCGCAGTCGGGTAAAAAAAGCTCAGTCCCTTCTTGCCGCGGAGGCGTGGGGTGAGGTGGGGTGAGGTGAGGGGGGCGCACGGGGTGGAAAAGGATACGGTACAATGAAAGTTAATAAACTCTCGCTATTTATGTACATTATTATTTTAATTACGAAAGTGGTTAAATCGTCTGAATACAATGTTTCTCGAAATACCCACAACTGTTAAATAACATTTAACTCGTTACGAGCGACGTCGAACGGGTCCCACGGGTCCCACGAGTCCCACGGGTACAATAAAGTTACCCATCGATGGAACAGCCCACCAGAACTTAATGGAACTAGTAGCCATTATGTATAAAAATAAAAATAAAATATTATTTTCACTGACAGTTAAAGGATTAATTTTAGAAAAAGAAATAATTATTAGAGATCCGCGAGAAAAAATTGTTAAATTCCACGCGGGCAAGTCGCGGGGACCCTTTATATTACTGAAACTATATTTTTTAATTGAAAAAAGTCCTATTTCAAAGCTTAGTGTTTTTTATTATTTTAATAACTTACAATTTGTTTTTTCTCGTTGAGTTATTAAATTATCGCCATTTTTAAAAAATTTAACAAATCTATTGGTTGTTTCGATGTTGTTACAGTCGCGGTCACGCGGGTGTACTCGTACAGAGACATCCCGATCGGGAACAACATTAGAAAGGTCAAAAGGTCTCAATTAACCCCTGTGTGTTAATTTAGCTAAAATTAGATAACGAGCCGGGGGGTCGGGGGTGCAGATAAAAATACGCAGTTTTAAATTAAATTAATTTGGTATCACCTGCGGAAGATCAATATGATATGAAAATGAAATTATTTATTAAAAAAAGGTATTCAATATAACATTTGCTAAACTTATTGAGCAAAGTTAACTGCTAAAAGGGACGTATTTGCGTAAAATAATATACATGATAGAAATTATAAAAATATTTCGACCCGAGTCCGAACACCGGAGCTGGAGCCCGGGTGCCTCCGACTCAGGTCATAAAACCTCAAACTTCGTAAAACACTCCCTCCACTCAAGTAGGACAGTTTCGCCGAGTTCATCGATTACTTCAACGATCTCTTCCCAGGTTCAATTAATATGATATTTATAATTGTTTAATATAAAACAATTATATACTTAAGAAAATATTACCCAGCGGCGCGGCGAGGGGATCACCTCGCGATGGGGGGCCGCGAGGGGGGGGGGGTCTTTAAGATAAACATTATAAACGTTATTTCTTGAGAAAACAATGGAGATTAAAGTAAACGAGAATGTGGAATCGAGTGTTACACTCGCGTTGCTGTAATGTTCGTGAGACTACACACCGCTCGCGACAACCACATCCAACCTCACCGACACGAATGTTCCTTTTTAAAAATGTTTTTTTGGAATAATGGAACCACAGGCGTCCATATCGTGACAGGGTCTTTAGTTATGTAAGTACTTATGGTCCAAAATTCATTGATTTATTTATTTTGTGACATTGTTATTTTGATTTGCATTCTGTTGTTCAAAGGGGTATTTTTTTTTGTTAGTGCCTGCAGAAGCGTTTTGGTGATCTATGACTAGGTACCATGTTGAAACGGTTCCCGTCCCTGTGCTCGGTGCTGCGTAGTACCGAAGTGCCAACGATAACTTTATTACCGTTTATCCTATCGTCATGATATTTTACACGTACCAGTTGCTTGTCCAGTTACAGCGAGGTCCAGTTCATGGAAAACTACAAGTTTAACATAAAAAAACGTTATTTTGTAAAAAAAAATGCGTTTTTATAACAAATACAGGTAAACTTAAACAGCAAAACCCTATCTAAACACAACATCTAAATTGTTAAAGCCGTTTCCGAGATACGCGATATAAATAAATATATACAAGAGTTGCTCGTATGATGTAGATTCAAATCTGAAAACAAATTATATTCTGATGGTTTTATGTATAGGCCAATCTGTCTTTTTAAAGAATGAATTATTTTACAATTCGGTTGGGAGCTGACGAAATTCTGATGGAAGTAATAATGTAGTACTCAAAAAAAGCGCCGCGACATGCACGTCCCTAGTGGCGGCGGCCCACTAGTGGGACGTCAGCGGGAGCCACGAAGTTTCGCCGTATCATAAATCCAAACTATATAATCAATATTATAAATGCGAATGTGAGTTTGTTTGTCTGTTACGCTTTCAAGCCTTAGCCACTCGACCGAACATCACGAAATGTTGCATACACTTCGTCAGGGGTGCAGGGAACAAACAAGACTCCGGCCGGCGCCCGCGGGTACCACTTTATAATTAACATATGATTTATTGTGTCATTAGTGGGAATTAACGAAAATACTCAACGATGACATTGCCATTAGTAATAATTATCTACTACAACCCCCACAATTGAAAAACACACAAAGCATTTCAAACATGTACGCCATTGAAATAAATAAAAATTAAAAAAGTACATTAATTATAAAGTGTCAAGTCCAAAAAAATAAGATACCTTATCATTGTACTGTTGTATTTGTAAGTTCACTGAAGAACTGTATGTTTATGAAACAGAACATAAATGAAATGGTAAGGTCAACTAACATTGTGAGAGAGTTGCCGGCGCGGCGTGGTGGCGCGCGGGGCGACGCCGGTCCTATCCCAGATCGTTTCCCGGCCGGGAACAAGTGAGTTATGTGCACGTAGCTTGTTCTCGGGTCTTGTTGTACGATCGTGTCACATACCGAGTGAAAATCGTTTAACTTGTCCTGGAAACTACCTCCATACATTCAGAAATGTTTCTCTGAACTAATCCGGCTCATGGCCACAGTACTGTTATTCAGTTGACCGCCGGCTTGCCGCCAGGACGTCGCCGCCCGACACACGCGACCCGGCGGTCCCCCTCCCCCTCCCCCCTGCCCGCGCATCTCGCACAAACAGCTTTCAGCTCGGGAGAGCTTATTTAAATTTACAGCTTCTTTTGCCGCCGAAATAGGTCAGGGCTCAGAGCTAGACCTCACGCTGTGAGATAAATATCTTGGTACTCATAAAACAAACCATCGCTCTATTTTCACAAAATGTATGACTTTTATTCTAGCTATCTAAATAAATACATACAGATTATATGTTACCCTCTACCATCGCTACAGCGATAGCATATTTTGGTTATGAATGCTTATGCTCTAAAGTTATGGAAAGTTATATTAGACAAAAGATAAAACGGATAAAACAGCAATGGAATGCTCTATTCCCTTCTGTAATGTTTCACGGACCGTTAAAATCCGCTCCTGGAATGGGCTGTGTGCTCAAGTGCAGAAAAGCAGAAGTACACGTCTGCTCGCCTGCGCCCCTATTCCATAAAAAAAAAACACGGCACAACTGGCCCGGGTTAAGGTCACAACTGCAGATCCTCGGACACACGACAAATGCAGCAAGCCTTCTTGGCTGCTCTGTTGAACAAAGCAGCCAAGTCCTGCAAGAAGGCGCACGAAAGGCTCGCTTTGATCCGATCGGCCGCACGGGGGCTAAGCTTGCGCTTACCCAGCGGGAGTAAAGCTTGTGGTCGCTGGCTGAATCCGAGGATCCCACTACAGCTGCGCTTCTTTAGCTCCACTACTAAGCCCAGACGGATCGTTCGCCCAAGCAAAAGCTCGTTGCCTTTGCAAAAGCAAATTTACTTGCAACTCAATTTGCAGAAGCTTCGCGTCTTGAAACTACACCGAGCCTTCGTTGTCTTGAACCGACACCCCGCCTTCTCGCCACCAGCGAACCGAACATCCTGACATTCGCATCCACCAATAGGAAATGATCACGCTAAGTAGTATCGACGTGAAAGATCCAAAGTTACGTGATATCTTGGGCGGCGAGTGATATCAATAACTCGGACCGGAAGCTCGCACGAAGAGCTTTGTGCGCGGCTGCGGACGCGAGCCCGTCTAATTAAAGGTGGCTGCGTACAGTTCCCAAGCTAAATTGCTCCCGCGAACCGCCTCGGGACGGAGCCGTCGGGAGCGCTGGAGATGACGTTTGAAAATGGAAACGTCGTCACTGCTACAGAGACGAAGGACCATTTAGGGGGTCTACGGTGCTCGCATGCGTAGGGACCCTCAGAGTCCCTATACGTGTCTACGCAAAGTAGCAGTAGAACTTCTACTAAGTTGATCCGGAGGAGTACTGGCGTACCGGGTGATCTGCCGGAAAGCAGTGGTCGCTCGCATTTCTGTACTTCGGTGGAAGGGCGTGAGAGCCGCTTAAATTACAGGCGCATGGACGTTACATCCTCTTATCATCAGGTGCCGCCAGCTCTCCCGGAAATTTACATAAATAAAAAATAATTAAAACGGCCTCTCACAATACCGTTCTACTGCTAATTGTATTTCTAGTTATTCTGTGAAACAATCATCCCAGTTCTAAAGATACCCTTTAATAATAGACAGATGACAAGTTGTCATAGGGTCCTCGTTGGTCCTCTAACTAGATTATCTCATAATATTACAGAAAATATGTAAATATAAAAATGGGTATGAAAATTAGATAATTTTCGAAATTCCGAGAGTTGGCGCAGCGTTCATGACCTGGCGTGAAATCGTTCCTTACATTTGCGCTTTTCAATCATTTTCAGCAACTGCTACGTGTTAACAGCACAAACTTAATACAAAGTTTTCATGCATATTAAATATGGCCTCAGTCAAACTTTCATTATGTATTTCATAGAAATGTGCCAGCCAGTTTCTTATTAGGGGCCCGTGTCCAATACATACCGTAATCCGCCATGTTTGCTCAATGGAGCGAAGTTTGCACACGTCCGAGCGAGTCGCTGCTAATTCTTACCTATCCGAGGACGAGCCGAGTGGGCCTGCTCACTTATTGGGTGACTTTATTAATCCCGCCTCAACCAGCGGCACGTGTCACGGGCGGCACAAGTCTTAAGCACTTACACGAAACCCAACCTGTGTTCTTCAATGGGACCCTACGAGTGTATGGAAATTTGACAGCCGGCGTTATTTTGAGATCAAACGGTGGTGTACTTAACTCGAAACGTCCCTCCGGTATAATGATTCCAATGCGTGTGTGTAAGTGCTTATTTTAAACATAACTTCCGTTTCCGCTTGGCTTAGAACGAATAAAGAAATCCTTTGTACAAATTCATGAGGCGGATAAGATATTTCAATCGCCTTACCCGGAACCTGTAATCGTGGAGCTTCAAGGACGATTTTTGCTTTGAAGAATTTAGATAATCTTCTCGGGAACTCGGACTGATTAAAACATGGAGTGCGGAACTTTATGTAAATGCCGGGAGGGTCCGCCGGGGTCTCCTCGAGCCGCGTAATGTTCCGACTTACTTTGGGACTAATTCCATTTTGAAAGATAACACTGTAATGCTAAGTGGGCCGGTGGTGGCTCCGGGCGCCTGGCTTCCGATGTATTTCCATCCCGCCGCGAGAAGGATCATATTTTTATTATAACGACTTATGCTATTTTCGTCCTAAAAACAACCTACTTGTTTCCTGCCGCCAAGGTTGATAAAAGCAATAAGACATGTTACCGTCTCATTTATAAGGTTTTCTTATTTGTTGTACGTCACGGACGGTGTCGTCAGACGCACAACAAGGGCGTCAGATCGTTACGTCACATGTTCCTACAAAAGAAATGTAGCCTTCGGTCCTCATTGCGGTCCTCGCCCGATCCCGGCACCTCAGTCCCTTTGCCTCAGAGCCGTAATAAAAGCAACGTTATCGTAACCTAATCTTATCAAGAAAAGGAAGAAAAAATAATATTGCGTTGAAATGCCGTTTTATCGCTTAAGAGGCCGCGGCCGTGAATACCAATCCCGGGAGCCTGGGGGGCAAGGCAACTTGTTGAAGATGGTTCTCCCCCCCCCCCCTTACGTTCTCATGGCTCTGTGTGCAATATGGACTATTTTTAAACTTTTATTTTATTTCTTTTTATGATCTATCGTATCCCTCAGTCGACTAAAATAATAATTAAATCACCACTTTTTTAAGTCGGTTATAATATATTGTAAAAGTACAGTTTTAGTGAGCTGCATTAGGCTGCGATTGCAAGTTCGTCATTCATTCTGTCTCTGTATGACTGACTGACTGACGCCTCTGCGCAGTGCCGGGACGTAGTGACCTCGTCCCGGAATGTCAGGAGGCTGGTGTCAAAGAGAATGGGGACTCAAATGTATTTATCCGTAAATTCCTCGCTTTAAACCGTTTTGTAAACATTGTGTAGCGGCGCCATTACGAGGATCAACGCGGCTTCTATTACTCAACACTCCCGAAGCTTACGATGGTACGAAGGTGGTGCTATTCTGGTTCTTATGTACTTTTGGTAAGCGATAACAAAGTATTACTGTTGGTGTTACATAAGTTAGCCGGTAGCCGGCATAAGTTCGGCATGCAGTTTTTTTCATCTTTCCATATCGCAAACATATCGATCGTACTATGTGAAACTAAAACATCTCAGAGAACATGTATAGAGACCCGAGAGGATCGAGGTACCTCTCGCGTTTTGATTCTCTGAAAACTCATTAGAATTAAACCTCGAGATGACTTCATCCGGCAAACTGTGACGAGGAATTAACGTTCATCTCATTTGTTGGGAGACACGCGCCTCGAGGACAGGCACCTGCCACACGAAAAACAGATGGCTTCTATAATTACGCCCATCGCTATGCGGAAGGACGGCACACTAAGTCCCAGATCATTTACACATGCCGTGCCTTCTCTGGAACGAGAGCGATTTACGTCCACAAAAGACAAGTCGGCGCTAACGCCCTCCGCTCTGCCTGGACCATGTGCATTGAGATAGATAGTTCGTGTTGTTCCACACGTCCGCGAGCACTCCACCGCCGACCTACGGAGCGTAATCCTAAACATCATTCATTATTTATGTATGTTATGTGATTAACATGCCATGTGACTGTTCGTACGGCGAATTAGCGCCTATTAATTTGCTGTCAAGTTTGACAGCAACTGATACCTGTCAGGCAAATGATACGTCCTCGTAACATCTTCATGTTACACGAATGTGATTTTTCTTCTTCTTCTTCTTCGTGTGAGTGGAGTCAAGCCTCCCGAAGGCCTCCGAATCATGGAAGTTACACGAAAACTTGAGATTTAGAACCACTCAGGAAAATATTCATAATTGTATTCTGGAGAGATTTGGTTATGTTCTTGGTTATGAACTCTTATAGGCAAGCGTAGAGTAAGGCGGCCCCGAGCCAGGCAGAGCCTCGACTTGCAGAAGTTGAGGAGGAAGAAGAGGCGCCGGCGGCACGCCTGGAGTGGCAGGCGCCAGGAGAGGCCTGCGTGCACCTGTGGACTGAGTGTGGACCGGTAGCGGCTTATCATATTGAAGTTTCCAAAACATTTCCTACTGCTTCTGTACCGTACGAGTGTTCATGTTATCTCACAAGTTACAAAGTCGCGTGTAACAACTGAATTGCGAAGTTTAATTCAGTGAGATTTAATTTCGGCGTCACCGCAACGATTAATCTTTCTAATTTAATAGTAGATGAGCGAGGTGAGGCGAGGTGAGGCGAGGTGAGATGAGGCTCTGAGTGAGAGATTATACCGTCACCGTAACTAGAGTGCGGCGAGGAGAGGCGGCTCCGCGCCGGCAGGACAGGACCGCCCCGCACCACACCGCTAAGTACATCGACAGTTCCAGGACATTACGTGAGATTACATTATATACTTGAGTTTAGTGAGATGGATGCTGACATCAGACCAAGTGTGAAATTAATACGATCAGTAGGTTGTTGTTGTTGTAAAGTTTAATATTTTTATAGTGATTGTCTAACTAATTTTAAGTGATTACCACCACTCATAAATAATGATACTATGGCTCAATTACGAAGGACTTCAAGACTCCTACACCAAAGTCAGCCACTACTGAGGCGAGAGAGAAAGATGAACGCACATGTAGTCGATACTAATGTTCTTATTCCAAATCTCCCCTTGGCACGGGGAGAAGTTATTTACCAAACAAGATACAAACATTACTTAGTGTACTAGTACTTAGTACACTAAGTAATGTTTTATGGAGGAGAGTATCAACTCGGAATACGACTGAATTGATAACCTCCTCCGTAATTCTGTTTAAAAAGTGCGAGGCATTATTACTTGGCGGCAGAAGTGGGTGTGGTGGCAGTACTGCTAGTTGACAGATTGAGTAATTTTACTTCGCATCCGGGACGAGGTGGTCCTCTCCCCTCCCCCGCGGGCGTCACTACATCACAATGATGTCACTTGTTTGTTTCCTCACATTGACGTGTACGCTACGCGGCCGGAAAAGGAATCAAATCATTTGCCGTAAAATTGAATTTAATTCTGCTGCCGTGTTCTATTGAAGCTCACTCTCACATGTCAAGAGTAGACTTGTGGCCCTTGTGACTTGTGCACTGGAAGTATTGTACTAGAAGCTGACAGTTCTACAAATGAAGTACGTTGCACCGAGTAACGCGCACCAGCTCGTGGACGTGTGGCGTGGCCCGCGGGGGCCCCTGCATTCGTCACGTACATTTTCCTGTGAAAGGGCGCCATATTCCTCAAATTTTTCCGCAGCCCCCGAGCGCTCTAGAATTCCCATTATTCCGAGACACGCTCGCGCACGCCGGTCACGAATCGGAAGGATCAGATCACACGAAATACAACTTTATCTCGACGAGATAGACGTCGCTATTTACGGATAGATAAATTTAATTTACATGCAAATAACATTTATCGATACTATTGATAAGGTTATGACGTATCTCGTAGCGTCGTAGATATCTCGTAGCACTTGCTACGGCGTAGTAACGGACCCGATTTATTCCGTTATCCGGGATTTTTCCGTTTTGATTGCGTCCACTCGTGAGCGAGGTAGTAAAATAATCTTTATGTCAAGGGATATACCTACATCACATATCTGAAAGTAGAAATCTCGTTAGAAAACAATGTAATAATTCACCCAACGTTATTTTCGAATATTTATGAAGAAAACAACTAGGAAATTGACCTTAGACGCGTATCAAAATCCGTTGCATAGTTCAGATGAAGAACATATAAACGAAAAAAATTACTATGCAATTATCATCATGCTCGCGTACAGACAGCAATCCTTCCATTAAAGGTTTCTTGCTTGTTCTTCCCCTTGGAGCGTCAGGTAGCATTTCAAACAAGTACTAAACGTAGTAATAAGAACGCTTGATCTTATATATGTGGTGATCTTGTGGGTACATATTCATTTAAAAAGGTGACATTTCCAAATATCTTTTTAAGAATTCATCATAAATAATTGACTTGATTAGAATTTATAGAATCACTTATTACCTAATTAGTTTATTTGTTTAGTTTCCCAGTCTGTCTCTGTTAGAAGCTTAGTCTGATGACAACACGATGCCAGGACCCTTTATTTGTACGACAGTACCTATTAGTTCTGCTCTGTAAGTACACTGAGCGAGATGGAAAATATGTTTTCAAAACATTAACTTTCCGATACAATATGTATATATGTATATGCTAGGGAGCATATTATTTCGTTACTTATATAACGACAACTTAATTACTATGCCGTTATAGGTTATGTAATAATAACCAGACCGAGTGCGATTACCCCCGCGGGTCTCGTACCACCAATCATTGTTTATTTATAACGACAATCGTTATAACAATTCTTTGTGAAAATTGGTACCGGCTACTAATTACATTTCAAAAGTTACAGCTTTTTAAGGCGGGACTGGCAGGTAGACAATATAATACCTTTTGGGTGCCTTTTACCTTTTGGGTATGAAACTCTACAAAATCAGTATGTGTACTACAGACAGTATCTAGATTATACTTCTCAATAGATTCGAAATACCATCGGTGTTCGTTTCATCAGACACGCTGAGTGATCAACAACAACAACGGTACACTCGCCCCGGCTCTGTGGGCTGATGATTTTTTGCTTGTTTATTGTGTACTAGCTGCTGCCCCGCGGTTTCACCCGCGTAGTAACTAACAACAAAAAAGTCGTAGATTTAAATCAATTTCGAGTAATAAAACTCATATTATTTAAACTTAACTGTAAAAATAACTCACCAAATTTTTGAGCCTTCTTACGTTATCGTTTAGGATCACTAAAGTCCTGACACTGAGTTGAAATGTTTCAAGCTCCAGTCACCACCAGGTGAGCGGGGACCGGGCGAGGGGCGCCACTTGTTGGGCGCGCGAGGGCCGGCCGGGACACCTGCACTCACAGGAACCTCTCACAGTTGACACAACGTTTCAAACTTAAGTCATGGTCGTTTACCGTTTAATTTAATATTATATGAAAATTAAAACAAACCCACATTTTTCAAGTTCTAATGAAAAAATGTAATGGCTTATTAAAGTGGTGTGGAATGTTCTTATCGAACACAATTATTTTTACGTAAATACCAGAGTAATATTTACGCGAAAGTAAACTTTTTTTCGGTTGGAGCGGGTGCGGAGACGTGCGGCGAGGTCCACGGGCGGCGCGGCACTGACGGCGGCGCGGCGGCGGCGCGGCGGAGGCGCGGCGGAGGCGGGCGGGCGGGGCGGCGTGCTCGCGGAGCCAGCGCGGACGAGCTGGGTACCTTCGGAAGGAGTCGCGTGCCGCCGTCGCCAGGGAGACACTCCGGCGGCGGACGCTACATAACGTTAGTTTACACAATCATAAAAAAGCGCAGGTCGTGTTCGTCAAGTGGCTGAGACATGGTAAGCGCCTACTCATGCTACTTACGATTTTTAATTGAAATTACTGTATATTATAAGTTTTGTAGCCTTTTGTATTAAACATATATGACACTGTTATTCAGATAAGGCAAGTTAGGTATCATTAGTTCCTTTGTAACCAGAAATTTGGTAAAGCAGATAACCCTCGCACCGGATGGTCCCCCTCTCCACGCACCACCGTACTCGTACATCACGCTGGAGTGCTCCAACTACGTGGGTTCCAAAGGCATCTCCTGCTGCCCGGGTGCCGCCTCGAGGCCAGTCTATAGCTCGGCGCGATCCGTTTGATTGCGAGAAACGAAAATAAAAAGTTGTACTATCTCATTTTGGTAACGACGCAACTTGCCCGTCTCCGGGTCAAGGCGACATGCGAACTACTGTAGAAACGATTCTCACTCATAAATTTCGTGTGAATACCCTATACACTGAAAAGTCAAAAAGCCATGATGAACGTTTATTACAGTTAAGATACGACTTTTTTGTAATGCTGCCATTTTTTTGACGTGTTAAACGTCTCATACATCGATGAATGCTGCACGCATGAAAAAGCATGACTTATTGCCACGTGAGCCGAGCGTGCAAGCGAGAGCGCGGAACAAGGGATAGAGAGGCACATGGCAGTACTGCACACTGTTCATTATAGTAGTTTCACTTCTATCAGCTGCGTGTTCTCTCGGCCCGCGCCTGCGTGGCCCCCTTGTTTATACTTGTGTGACAAACGGCGTCCTGGTGTTATGTTCCTGTAAACTTTCCTTATTACAAAACTTGAGAGTTGTTACTCATTTACCTAATAAATGTTACAGTATACTGATGCATCATTCATTCAGGCACTTTATGTCTTTGAGTTCAGTTTACGTGAGTTTTGTTACCCTGTGCTGGTCGCAATGGTGCTGGTCGCGCCCTGCGCCGCCGCCGCCGCCGCCGCCGCCGCCGCCCCTCCAGCTCGTTATAACGTATGTGATTCCAAACCTTTAAGCTGACGTTACTTTACAGGTATTTCTTAGTGCTACGAAGAGGAGGAAGCAAATATTTTTAATTATGCATGTAGAATCGCCACACTGGGCCCTACATGCACAAATACATGCATGCACAAATAATGATATTTGTGGATTAGTGGTAGTAACCCCGCCTTTGAAGCGAGGGGTCTCGTGTTCGATTCCCGGCCGGGGCACACTTTGCGTGGTGAGCATGAAGTCTGTTCTCGGGTCTTGGGTGTTTGCCTTGTGTTTCTCCATGCCATCTGGGACACAGGGAATCCTAGTTGCGAGGTATGAGTATGTAAACATTTATTATTTATTTATTTATTATAATTAGGTGTCTGAGAGAATGAGGCAGATTCCATGCACACCGCTTTCGTTAAGAACGCCGCTTTGAAATTTGAGGTAAAGTATAGTGACGCCCCGCGGAATCGCCTCCATGGTGGTTCCAATCAGGGAATGCTAACAGTCAAACAAAAACACCACTATATATTATTTTTTTATTGGGCTTATTCATGTACATAAACTCTGTTTGAGTGGACAACTAAATACAATATACTTAAATCTATTAACACAGGTCCATATTTGCAAATTAACAAAATCATTTTCGTGAGCGTAGTATGCGTATCTTTAAAACATTTTTCGAACCTTAACATTATTATATTTCTAGCGAGCCTCATACCGATGCTCGAACCAACTTAAACAAGGACACCTACACAAATATTATGAAAGAGATAAAATTAGATTGCTTGTTTGTTTCCAGGGTAAACCTCTAGAAACACTGAACAAGTTTCAAAAGGTCCGCTAGGGATAGCTACATTATCCCAGAGTAGGTATGTAACGATGTTACGTATATTCAAGTAGCAGAGTCCTAGGTTCCTAGCCAGCGACAGACCGACGCATCTGCCACGGGAGCCCGGTCCGAGTCAGGCCGTCATATGTTCCTAGCCAGCGACAGACGGACGCATCTGCCGCGGGAGCCCGGTCCGAGTCAGCTCGTCACATGTTTCCCAGTGACAGTTTCCTCGTGACAGGTGACACTCCCTCTTACATCTATATATATAAAAGAAAGTCGTGTTAGTTACTTCACTTATAACTCAAGAACGGCTGAACCGATTTAGCTGAAAATTGTCAGGGAGGTAGTTTAGAGCCAGGAGAAGGACATAGGATACTTTTTATCCCGTTCGACATCATTCCCGTGTGACTTGACATGTAACGTCAGTCACTATAAAACGTGGTATAACAAAAAAGAATCAGACTTGGAATAACAAAATTGACGTATAATGACAGCTATGTAATGACGTATGGATGACTATTTGATATTTGTAAGAAATCTATATATATAAAAGAAAGTCGTGTTTGTTACAACACTTATAACTCGAGAACGGCTGGACCGATTGCCATGGTTTTTGATTTGTTGGATTTATTTCCGTCCCGAATAGCAGAATAACTATTAAAACATTGGAAAATTAACGAAAAAAATAAAATCAATTTATCCCCGTATTCTCCACGGGAACGGGAACTATGCGGGTGAAACCGCGGGGCGCAGCTAGTTGTATTTATAAACTAACTGAGCCGACAAATGTCTTCCTGTCTTGATTCTAAATTTGACAAACATCTAGAAAAATGCACTTCCAGCTTTTCCCCAATTTTGGTAACTCCCCGTTGAATGTCCAGAAGTTGTTCTTACATACAAACCTTGTCCTGGCAATTCAGAATGCAACGAAATCGGCCAAAGTGGACGAGACGATTTTGATGTTTAGCGAGACTTTAGCGACTAACGGCGAAACCACGCTTCTAAGATCACAATGAGTATGACATAGAACAATAAGCTTTTAATTCAAAAATACGAACAATCTTGTTTGCTAAAATTTTGAGCTTAGTGGTCAGCCAACCAGAACCTGTTTAAACCAGATACCCGGGTGAAAGTTTAATAGGTTTCGTTGACGTTCCAGGAGGAGATCAATGCTTGGTGGTGTGTGCGTCGCGGATCTGCCGCGCCAGCCACGCTATGCCATCCGCCAGGCCGGCGCCCGAGACGCCGCTGGAGGCGCAGATGTGCCACGGGCGCTCCGCCACGCGCTCCAGACACAGCGCTGCAACACGCAGGGGACACCTGTACCTGTACCTGCGCACTCGAGAGCGACTGCACTTCATGCATATTACAGTTCAACTCATTTTATGAGAGCATCATACCTTATATGTGTATTAATTCAATAATTGGTTCATCTGTCTGTCAGTATCGATAAGGTACGTCAACCTGTCATTGATGCCGCTTACATTAATTACTTGCGGCCGATCCAAGCATTATATTTTTTTTAAAGCTATATTGTTTTTATTCAGTACATTTTGTTATTTCTTGATATTGTTATGTGTGAGCAATCTAAGCTAGTTGAAACCCATAAGATCAGAAAGATTATAATCGTGGCGGCTCCGTGGCTTAGTTGGTAGTAGCCCTGCCTTCGAAGCGAGGGGTCCCGGGTTCGATTCCCGGCCGGGGCATTTTTTGTGTGGTGAGCACGAAGTTCTCGGATCTTGGGTGTTTGTCTTGTGTTTCTTTGTTTTGTCCATACCATCTGCGACACAGGGAATCCCAGTGCAGAGGTATGAGTGTGTAAACATTTTTTTTTATTATATGAATATAGCTCTGTTTCCTAAAAATACCAATTTGAAATTATTTTTTTTTATTGTCATCTGACATGAGCCATGTGTTCGGCCATTGCGTGTTCGGTGATCGCGCTAGGCACAGTGTAGAACAGGCAGAGTACAGTAAGAGTGAAGGTTACCGGCGGCGACCTGCGCGGGCGCCAGCGCGAGCGGCGCGTCGCACTTGTTGGCCAGCACCAGCAGCGGCACGCGGCGCGCCAGCATGTCGGGGTGCGCCAGCATCAGCTCCAGCTCCTCGCGCGCCACCACTGCAGACACACACACCCACACACACACTGTACAACTACTGCCTCCACACCTGACAATCTACCGCCAAGCGGCGGTGCGCTTGCATTGCTGTGGAAGGGTATGGGTCAAGATGAAATCGTACAATATGTGCACGAGACGTAAGGTCCCCGTCTCGGATGACGGACGCAACGGCGTGCGACTTCAGTCGGGAAGAACTACTATTGTCAATGGGGGGTGTAACCACGTCAGCAGCATACGTCACTTCTTTAAATTAAAAAGTTGGACTCACAGGGCTTCATCACTTACGCCTCTTCGTCACACTCTCACAGATATAATAGTTAACAGCGGTGTGAGGACCCCCCGAGGGGTGCACTGACCGAGCCGCAGGTGGTCGGTGCTGTCCACCAGGAAGATGACGGCGTCGGCGCGCCGGTAGTGGCGCTCCCACAGCGCGCGGTGCCGCGCCGCGCCGCTCACGTCCCACGCCGTGAACGTCACGCCGGCGCCTGCGCACACACGCACACGCACACATCAATAAGTACGATTTAATCACCTATCTGGGTACCACAGTACAGTCTATGCTTAGTTTTGAGCAGATGGGGCGCTGTGTAAAATATCCATGAATTTATGTTTTTATATTCTGATATTCTCCACTCCCTCAAAATTTCATCACGATCGGTTGGGAAGTTAGGGCGTGAAAGCGTAACAAACAAACAAACATTCGCATTTATACTATGAGCCAGGATGAAAGCGGATGTGAGTTTGAGTAATTAGGGTAAAGATTTTAAGGATTGAGTCAATTATGATTAAAATCTTTTTATTTAAATCTCCGTAATAAACATGAAAACATAACTCGCATAAAAAATAGCTGCTGTGCATTATCCTAAAGCAAGAACTTTGGTTTTATTTTGTGTTTTTTTTTTATTACTGTGACATATTTTGTTTTATTAACTTTATCATAATTTTACATAAAAGATATTAATTGATTTGATTTGACATTGCAATATTTACTTTATTTGATGCGTTTAGTTCTCAACTAATTAAATTGTATTTATCCATCCCAATTATGTACCTACCTGGGTTCACAAATGACAATAAATGAAATAAAATGAAAGGAGTGTACTCGTGTGATGGTGTGCGTGCGAGCCGATACGACACTACAACACACACTCTCACTCTACATGTATCGTTACGGTTGAGAATATGTAGTTTGGTCTCGTGCACGGTTTGCGGTATAATCGTGTATGATCGTTGCCATGGCAACGTTCAACGAGATTTGAAAACTTGCGGGACTTTTCTCCGAGGGACGATCGCGGCGTCGAGTGCCGGCCACAGACTGTTCAATAGTTACTGCAAGTTTCAGTATGTGGGTGCCGCAGCTTGGCCAACAGTTACTATACACGTAAGAGACGTACACGTTGCAAGGACAGATTCTCATAAGATGCAGCTTATGCGACAGTTAGTATGAAGCGTGATGAGACCGCCACAGCTTGGTGAGCAGTTAGTATGGCGGCTCTATGAATACCTGAGGGTGTTGGTTCGCCTCCACACACACACACACACAGTTCTTGCTTCTTATGAAAATAAAAGTGGCTCCAGATTTCCAAGCTTTTCTAGTTCATTTCTTTAGATTAGATGGCAACACTGACTTTTGACTTTATATAACTATAAGATAAAATATACTTTAATAAAAAATATCAGCGAAGTACAAACATTCTAAAAATGACTTTTAACAAAAAAAAAGGACCATGGTTAATCTGCACGAGTTTATTAACTTTTGTCTCACTGCTACAGGAAAAATTAGTAACAAAAAGAATATATATATGTAGATACTTATCTTAAAATGGCCTCGCCGTTGTGACGAATCCCTTATTTTCCGGTAAATTTGCAGTAAAACACGAAGGTACTGTAATTTCACGGAGAATTTTCCCCACCCCCTCACCCGCGCGGAACCAGCGCCGTGCGGGCCGTACGGTACAGTCAGCACGGCGGCCCATACTCCTACTACTCGTATTCATTCCCAGCCGCATTAATACGAGTAGAGCAAACTCCGGCTTAGTACAAAGTATGGTCCTCCCCCCCCACCTCCACTACAAGGACTTCATTATCTGCAAAACGACCCTTTGTCCCTCGACCGGGTCCTACGACCTAAACCGGCCGCTTTTAAATGAACTTATTTTAGTTTTAAACGTTATGGCGCTCTTCCCTCCGGCGGAAGGTTATTCATGATCAGTTCCCCCGGACAACGCGACTCCCGCGTTGCCCGGGGGGTGCAATCGCGAACGAAGTCGCGAGCACAGCTAGTTCGAAGTAAAACCGAAATAAAATAATACACAGCGAGTTTAACCTTAAAAATATTATCCCCCGGCATTCCTACTAATAACAGATAGTAATATTGCTTTCATGATATTTAAAGGCGTTACATTTGAATACTGTAACATGACTGCGTCCACCTCGCCCCTCGCCCCTCGCCCCTCGCCCCTCGCCCCTCGCCAACAGCGACCAACGAATACAGTTTAATACCTTGTTAATGTAGTTTGTTCGGGGGAAGCCACACAGGCAGAAGGTTCGCTTGTGGCGCCAGGCAGCCAGGAGACACTTATTACCAAGATGCAATAAATAATTTGGATTTAAAAGGCTTACATTTACACAGCGCTATCTGAGCTCAAACTAAGGATAGCTCGTACCATGGGAACTTGATAACTAACACAAGACTTTGTGTTTTTTTAATGGTAATTACCAAAAGATACATGTTAACAGCCAGACACAGAAAAAAATCTATATTCGTCAAAAAAAATGCTTGTCCAGAGTGGGAATCGGACCCAGGGCATACTGCGTAGAAGGCAGAGCCACTACCAACCGAGCAGGGAGAACAGTTACTACGAAAATTAAAATAATATAAGTTACTGGTGAATGTGTCCTGCGTGGGTGCGACGGTGGGCGCGACGTGGGGCGCCCTCTGGTCGGGGGGCCGCAGCGCGTTGAGCACGGTGCTCTTGCCGCTGTTGTCGAGCCCCAGCACCAGCACGCTGACCTGCACGCGCCCGCGGCCCAGCCACGCCGACACCCTGTCCAGCAGGCCCATCGCCCGCACCTCCCGCCGGGCACGAGGTTAGCGAGGAGTCCCACCGGATCAGCTTCTAATGTACCCACTGCAGAGAAACCGGCGTGGTCTCGATACTTGAGAGGGAATGGGCTTTGATCCACCACGGGAGCCCAATCCGGATTGGTAGATGTCACGTGTCTTCGATTGTTTAGTTGTAAGACATGTCGATGTTCTCCTTCACCGTTTCGAGAACGTGGTGTTGCGCACATACATTTTTCAAGTGAAAAAGTCATCAGTGTACATGTGGGTTTGAACCAGTGACCATCAGATTGAGATATATATATATATTTAGAGGTCATATACTGATAATAAAATAAATAATGTAATAACTCATACCGATTTATTCAGCCTTAACACCTCGATGGAATACTTATGTCTCACATGGCAAAATTAAGAAGAAAAAAAAGAAAGTTTGACGCTGACTTTGAATCTGAAAGTAGACATCATACGCATATACGAGTTTTCTAAATTCCAGCACTCTCCGTGCCTAGGTTATGTACAAAAACAAGTACTTAGTTCCTAATTAAAAAAACTTCTTTAAATTTTTTTATAAGAGCCTTTATAGCGTCGCACGCCGAAGATTCCGAACCACCAAACGTATTTTTAATATTCTGTCTTTATTTCAAATTAGCCCACTTCAGTATAATAAGCCGGTTATATTGTGTTACAAGAACACAAGCAATGCTCGAGTACAACAATAAACAATAGCGGGTTAGCGAGCTTAACCCTAGCTAAACACTCTGAAAATGAACAAATATTATTATTAAGAAATGAAACCACACAAGCGGAAGCGAAGGTCGCGAGCTCGCGGCGGCGGCGTGGAACCCTGGCTGGCCCGCTGCACGACGTTGTGATGGAGATAGAATTATTTAACATTTTGCTCCAATTCATCTGAATATTAACCTCGGCTATTAACCCTCCAGCCCTTTCTACGCGTCACCTGTTCCCTTCGCCCGCGGCGTACTGCGACCGACATGGACTCCCAGATTTTACTCCCTACATTTTCTTAAACTTTAATCAAGACTTGTTCTCTTACCTTTACAGTATTAACTACACTTGAGCGCAGCGAAAGAACCCAGTCTTTTAACAACACACTTATATTTTTCAAGAGGAGCCACTCGGAGCCGCGGCCTGGCGACCACTCGTAACAAACAATCGATTGCCGGTGGCCTCCCACCCGCGCTCGCTGCTGGGACCCGCCGGGGTGCGCCGCAGCCTGCGAGGTGAGCCAGGAGGTACGTCCTCAGGAGAGATGTAAAGGATGTACAACATGTACCACTGGGATGTGCGTCGGCTGTTAGTTAGGGCATGGCGAGAGCACTGCGTTGCTATGACAACCGAAGTTATAACAAACAGTGGGGTTACCAGAAAAACTACGGTTATCTCTAAGTTAATTTACTTCAATTGTACTCTACACATTATGCTTCATAATACTTAATTGGCACGGCTAAAATGCTTTTAGTACCTATTATTAAATAAACAGAGATATATCACATTATTTTCACATTAATTTACATCGTAAACTACTACTAAACTACAAGTTCCTGTCACTAGTAACCACGGGTTACTGCAGAGGCCGTCGCACGTTCGCAAGGACGGAATGTATAGTGACTTAAATGAATTTTGTACTTAAATGCTGTAGAAATACAAACCAGTCCGACATTATCAACTAATTAGTTAGTTTTTAAGTGAGCCGGTTGTACCTACATAATTAACTCACATTTATATGCGAGAAATATAATTCACATGTACAAACATACAGAAGCATCTCCTCGATATAAAATGTCGCCATAGTCATGTAATAGTATCTTACATGCTAGCATTTCCAAATGTGGAGGTTACAATACTTGACAACACAGCTACAAGACAACAGTGTGTGTGTGTGTGTGTGTGTGTGTGTGCGTGTTGGCAGTGAATTGTTTGTTATGACCAATCTCACATGTTAGTAAATTCTGTCTCATTACTACACTGCTCCGACTTATCAATAACAATGGGAACCGCGTCACTATCATTCACTTCACTGGCAGTACTGACATGTCCAGATGATATGCTTTCGCACTGGATGGGAAGAACTGCAGCATCACTGGTTTTTTCTATAGTGTCATCTAAAGAACACTTATTTTTGAGTTTAGTTTCCAAATTCGCATTTACTATGATTTCTTTCCGTGCATCAATGGTATTTTTGTCCCTATTGTTGCCATGTTCACCATTTAAAATGACGTCATCATCATTTCTGTTACTCGTGAATTTAATTTCGTTGTTATTTAAGATTATGGTATCCCCAATTTTGTTAGTATCTTTGTTGAAACCTTGCGGCGTACTGGGATCGTTAACTTCAAAATTAGAATTTGATTCACTACTATATCCAGGTGTTACACTGGCCTCTCTTCTATCATTCACCATTTCTATAATTCCAGAATTGCCACCAATATTAACAAAGCCATTTTTTATGTCATAGTATGTACTGCTTTCTAATTCTTTAAAATCGTTATTTCTATCTTCTTCGTTTGGTTTTTGTACACCAACATCAATAGGGTCGTCTTTGAGTCCTGGACACAGAATTTCGTAGATCTCTTCTGGAGTTTTGTTCATGGTCTCCGGGACCATATAGATGGCGAAGATAGCCAGCGCCAGGGTGAGGACGGAGGCCAGAGCCAGTGCTGTCGCCAGTCCTGCAGTATGGACGATGGTCGGGAATATTACGATTTCGACTGCGTTCCCGAGGTCAGCCGCTGCAGTCACCAGCAAGACGGCACAGCCACGATACTGGAAACAACGGAAATTATTATAAGATATTAGTATATCTAGTGTATAATCTCGACACAAAACTGTTGAGTAAAAAAACAAATCTTAAAAATATTTAACACGTTAATCGTAACATTTTGCGAGCATAAACTATTTTTTTCTTTGCTATACAGCTTTACATATTAACACTGTTGGAAGTAAACTTGGTTCTCTGAGGCGAGGAAGCGTCGGTCGCAGTTTGGTGTAGTAGGCAGCCAGTGCCCCCGCTGATGGCAGGCACACGCCCACACGCCACAGCATAGCCGGCAGCGGCAGCACTCACCTGGTACGTGAACATCTCGGGCAGCACGGCGTAGGGCGCCGGCTGCAGGCCGGTGGAGTCCGCCGCCACGGCCGCCGCCAGCGCCACCAGCGCGCCGCCGCGGATCCCCAGCCACACAGCCGCGGCGCCCGCGCCCAGGAACACGCCCGTCAGGGTGGCGCCCCAGACCAGCAGTGGCTGGAAATAAACACAAATACATCAACTACTCCGTTCCGATCTACCGCTGCTTCGACACTGAGTGGGGAATTTGGATGTGCAAATCTCTGTGCCCCATTGATCCGATCGTGTCATTACCTGCCGAAAGAATGGTCAGGAGCAGCTTCTTGCAATGTGGTGTAGAGATATTAAACGCAGTGGCTAGGAAACGCGTGAAAGCATTAGGAGCTACTACTGCTAGTTTCATGCGGGTATCCTGAGAGACGCCAACGAGGCTCTATTTTTTTCTATTCTATCTCTTGAAATCCACAATGTAAATGTGTATCTTCTTCTCGTATAGATAATGTTGATCATCTACACGATCATTTGCCGTATCCTAAATATTGGGTGTGTGAATATGACTCCGCCCTTTCTCAACAGATGTCGTTTTTAGTATTGTTTACGTGTACTAATAAATGACCATACTTGTATTCGATAGTACTGAATGTCAGCTATCTAACGCATTTTATGATATTTGGTTGAAGTGTAAGCAACAATTGTTTTCACCTTTTCGAAAATGTCGGTTTTTATTCCAAATAAACGTCATTTGCGGGAAGTGTTATTACATTATTTTATTGCGAAGAAAACTGCAGCGGAAACTTATCGTTTGCTTGTGGAGATTTATGGTGAGCATGCTCCGTCTAATACAACTTGCAAGGAATGGTTTCGACGATTTCAAAATAACGATTTTAGTACTGAGGATAAAGAACATGGAAAACCACCAAAAAAATTTGAAGATGCTGAATTGGAAGCATTATTGGCGGAAGATTCTTGCCAAACTCAATCAGAATTAGCTGCAACATTAAATGTTGATCGTTCAACTGTTGCAAAGCGTTTACAAATGATGGGAATGATTCAAAAAGCCGGTGACTGGGTTCCACATGATTTAAAAGAAAGAGACATGGAACGTCGGAAAACCATTTGTGAAATGCTGCTTCAAAGACAGCAAAGAAAAGGATTTTTGCATCGGATAGTCACAGGAGACGAAAAATGGATACACTACGAAAATCCTAAACGCAAAAAAGCTTGGGTGAAACCAGGCGAACCAGGCCCATCACAGCCAAAAATAAATATTCACTGTGCCAAGGTCATGCTCTGTATTTGGTGGGATCAGAAAGGTATTGTATATTATGAGTTGCTCAAACCCTCTGAAACTATTAATGGAGAAGTTTACCGACGACAACTAATGCGTTTGAAGCGAGCCATAGAAGAAAAACGACCAGAATGGGTGAATAGACATAACAAATTAGTTCTTCAGCATGACAATGCCAAACCGCATACCGCAGAAGTCGTAAAAAGATATTTAGAGGGACAGGACTGGGAAGTGTTACCCCACCCGCCATATTCACCAGACATAGCTCCTTCGGATTACCACCTATTCCGGACGATGCAGACAGACCTTACTGGAGAAAAGTTTACTTCATGTGAAAGTATCAAAATTTGGATTGACAACTGGATAAGCTCAAAAGACCAGGACTTCTTCCAGCAAGGAATACGAAAACTACCTGAACGATGGGCGAAGGTTGTAGCTGCAGATGGAGCATACTTTCAATAATTTTTTTTTTAATTTTGTAAGCGAACAAATGTGTTTTATTTTGACAAAAAGGGGCGGAGTCATATTCACACATTATTATATAAAACTTATCTCTCAACTCTATAAATTTGGTTATAGCTGGGCGTCTAAGGAACCAAATATGCTCGCAGAATTTCTGAATTAATGAAACTCACTCTTCGTCCGATCTTCTCCACGAGATAGATGGCGGCAGCAGAGGCTACGAGCTGAACCGCGCCCAGAACCACGGCATCGCTGGCAGGCCGCCAGCCCCCCTCCTCTTGTGCCTCACGTGCCACCCCCCTCCCCTCCCCCTGGTCCCGCGCGATGGAGAACACGCGCTCCGCGAACTGCAGCAAGGTCAACACACCGCACATCTCCTGCCCCACCACCGTCACTAGCGCGATCATAAACGCTTTCCGACGACGGATGTCACTCACTTAAACAAAAAACCTTCATTAAATATTATAAGATATTAATTTAATGTGACTAAAGCAATGGCACGCGTTGAAGCCCTCCCTGATGTTTGGGGTAATACACGGGGGATAAATCGGCTCGGCGTCCAGCTGCACGCTGTATACTCACGCATGTCCCTAGCGAGCGTGAAGGGAGACACGGGGGTGAGATCGGGCGCTGGCAGCGCGCTCAGCTCGGCGTCCAGCTCCTCGCTGGTGCAGTCGGCCGAGTAGCCGCGGCACCACGCCAGCGACGCTCGCGCCTTCTGAAGGCACACAAAAAGTTACTTGTTTAGTAAACATCGAACGAAAATCAAATCTAAATGACCACCTACCATAGCTTCGGTCATCCTCCATACACCAGCTTTAGTACACGAAACCTTTGTGACAAACAAACGGACGGGCTCGGGAATTAATGTAATTTGGTTTTGGATTTCCTTTTCAGGTTTGATCCCAAAGAACTGTTTTGTAATTGAACCTTTTGGAGTTAAGAAAGGAAAATATTACATGGTTTCCTGATCTGGAGAGCTTGAGAACAGGCGTAAACATGGTTATCCGTTAATGAAGCTGGTACTGTTGATATGGTGGTAACTGCCTTTAAAAGGATTAACCTGTGTAATATTTACGCTCCTCTAAAGCTTGATGAAGTTGAGCACCCTCTTGCACGTTGGCCATGTATAATACTATTATATAAAGAAGGTCATTTCTAAACACGACAAGGTAAAACGTTTGTTAAAAAGGTTTCCTTCTGACATCAACCAGATTAATTATAAAAAACTCCGCAATCGTTGCAGTAAGATGTGCAGGGATGCAAAAAGACAACCTTTATTAAAGGTCTGCACATCTGCAAAAGACAGCGAATATTTTTACATCTCTATTAATTAAAATAAATATTAACAACTCTATTAAAACACACACACAGATTCACAAATGTGGAAGTTCTTTAGGACTCTTGGATTATGTAAAATCTTGTGACTTGAACGTTTTAGTTGACTCAAATACTATCAATATAATTTTGTTGAAATCCCCCCTTTTCTTAGATCATAGCGTTATCTCGCTTGCCCTAACCAGATACCGGCGGTATCTACATACAGATGCTTCAAATGTTGTCCTCCAAGCTCGTCTCTCTTGTCACTCACTTCCAACATTTTTCTTTAGACATGAGCTACTTTCCTTCTATTCGGAAAGAAGCATATGTGATCCTGCTCCCTAAAACTGCTTATCCATCCTATGTATCTTAACTTCGTCGCATCTCTATTCTTCCTATTTTATCTAAAATATTAGAAAATGTCGTTAATAAACAACTATCATTAAATCTCACTCAGCACAGCCTTTTGACTTCATTTCATTCATCCGATTTTCACTTAGTTATTTTTTCGCTTAGCTACTATCTTTCAGGGAGCTTGCAGTGTGTATGCTTGCTCGGACTGGTGCGACATAACTGCGGGTGTACTTCAAGGACGTGTTCTTTCTCCGCTTCTCTTTTCAGTATTCAATAATGCTATCACTAAGGTCATATCTTCCAGATATCATCTTTACGCCAACGGCTTGCAAATGTATCACCATTATGTAAAAATGAGGATATATCTAAGGGTATTAGTCGTATTGACGCTGATCTTAACCAAATTAACTTTGTGAAGCTGTGTAACTTCTCTCTTCTCCACGCAATTCGTGACAACCAATCAATTCATGTTTTTGAGTGAAAAGTAAAAGAGCACTTCTTATCTTTATAATATTATTATATAAACATTTTAGTTGATGTATATATGTTTAAGGTATTTTATGTAAAAATACCTACATATTATATTTTTCTATATTTGTATGCATAGGCATATATTAATTATCTATTATATTGAGATTTAACTCTAGCTCTCTTTTTGTCTATACCCATTTGTGCACACCCTGCCTCTTACATTCCCCCTCTCTCTCACGTGAAAGGTTTGCTGAAAGAGAAGTTTGAAGGGTTGCTACACACATAAGTTGATACTTTAGTTTAAAAATATATATGTATAATAATAGGTGTATGCAATAAAGTATAAAGGATTTTTTTTATTACTGTCATTAATCTTTCAATCAGACAGCGCACAAAAATAGGAGCGATATGTGGTGGCTTACAAAGAATTGCGCACCACAGCGGGAGCTTACTTTAAATTATTTTGACATTTGATTTATTTCTAGACAGTTACTTGTTGTTGTTATCATGTCTCAAGAAACTTTGTAATTTGTTTATCTCGACTGGCAAGTAAATATCAATAGAAGTTCCACTCGGAGGCAGCGTGCTGGCCGAGCTAATAACAAAACAAAATAAAACGAGTCAACGGTAATAACCTATTAAAGGGTTATCTCAAATATTACAGTTCCACATGATCGGTGAAGTGATAAACACGATCGTGAGGCGCGTCGCGGTCGCGACCGCACTAACAGAGAGCATTCGAATGTGACGCGGCCTGTCCGCGCGCCGCCGCCGCTCTACCGCACTCTGTCGCAAGTGGCCGGCGAATAATATTATGTTACAATTACAAAATACATATAAATAATATAACAAACGTAGCGTTTATACACATAATATCCAACACTCGAGGAGATTCGACACAGGTTGGAAGCTATGGCTCTCGAAGATGATATCGATCGTAAAATAAATATCAGTTCTGGTGTAATGTAGTTACTACACTATCTGTTTCGATCTCCCCGGGGTCCCGGGGGGATATATGGAGGGCAGATTCTAAAGCGTACTAGTACAGCTCGGCGACACTGACCTCGTGGTTCCCGTTGGCGGCGAGGTAGGCGGGGGACTCCGGCACGAACAGGTACGCCACCAGGTGCACCAGCGAGAGCCCCGCGCAGCACATCAGCACTGTTCTGGAAACACAACACTCCTATGTCTCATGGGAATTTGGACGCCCGCTCCGTAGTTGACTGGCCTCGCAGCTCAGTCGGTAGCGGCCCTGCCTTCTGCGCTCTAGGTCGGGGGTTTGATTTCTTCCCAGGACAAGTTTTTGTGTGACGAAGACACGCCGCGGTGTGACGCGACGCGACCTGGTGCGACCTGCTTTACAAAGGTTTATTGCGGGTGTCAGAGGACACCTGTTTCTCAACAGACAGTGTACATTCTGAATAGTGTCAAAATAAGCAGAAACTACGTGTGATTGTTTGGGTGGTACGTTCGATAGTAATAATATTATATATCCATAAAGACTGCTGATCAGACTTACTTGACACCCACAATAATGAACATATCATAACTAACCTATGAGATCGCTACACACGACTCACCTGTGCGGCACGCTGTAGTCGGCGGCCAGGTACATCAGCAGGAAGCCCACGTTGTGCGCCAGCACCAGCGACACGGCGGCCGCGCCGCGCACCGCGCCGCAGCACATCTGCAACCACCGCTCGCGGCGTCACCTCATCTGCCTCGCTCCACTGCACACTGCACACTACACACTGCACACTGCACAATGCACACTACACACTATATGCTGCACAATGTGCACTACATACTTCACACTACACACTTCCTGGTGATACCCCCTGGGTGGTGCTAAAGGAGCAACTAAAGTAGCAGTAGAACTTGTGCCAGATATATCCGGAGAGGTACTGCCACCACACCTGGAACCTGCCGCCATGCAGTAGTTCTCGCATTAGTGTGTTCCGGTAAAAGTGTGTAAGTGCCGGTGAAATCACATGCGCATCAGACATATCATCCCCGCCTCAGGTGATGGACGCCGCAGGATGAATGCAAGTCGGTGTAAGATCCAAATTGTCACATTACTGATGTCGTAAGTGGTCGCCACTTACCACCAGGTGGGCCCACAGCTCGTTCAATCACTTCTTCAGATAAAAAAAAATACCATCAATCACAATACGAAAAGTATGATATTAATTGGCCTGTCTGAATAGACCGACCACCCCATAAATGTTTGCTGAGTCCGTGGCAACACAGCCGATTCGCAATTAAAGGATAATTATTCGATTTGCGCAGCTAATTAGCAAACGAACACACATTCATGGAGTCAGTCATACTTCTGCGATACCACCCGCGTGCACGGCGTGTTACCTCCAGCGCCAGCATGGGGGGGATGACCCAGGCGGCGGCGCCCCCCAGCCCGGCGGCCGCGCGCCCCACCACCACGCCCCAACCCCCGCACAGCTTGCACGACCAGCACAACTGGAACACAACATGCACTATATTTTACAACACAATATACTAGTACAACAAAATCATTTTGAGATATACATTTTGCATAATCATTATCAAAATATATACCTCAATCATTACATCTTAAAAACATTGTATTGACTATGGAAACGGCTACAGCGATTTCCCCACACGCAGCCGGCATCATCCTCCACGGGCGGTCACACTCTATATTCAGTACATTTGTTGCTACTCAGTAAGTAAGCGCTTTCCGTCCACTTGTTTTCGGCAACCATTCATAGTATAATTAATAATGTCACGCTGCGTAACTTGCTCAACCGGACGGACGGGCCGAAAGCGAACTGCTCCAGCTAAAGATAATTATTATGTTCTAAGTTGAAGTTCACCAGGTCAAGTTGAGCGACGATTCGACCGAGCTCGCTGAGAACTACTGGGCCCATGTCCCGCAGGGGACCGATGACGACCGATGGGGCCAGCCTATGGTGGGCTACGTTTCCCCGAGTGGTACTCACAACGAAGGCGGCGGACGTGGCCAGCATGGCGGGCTTGCGGCCCGCGGCGATGGCCCGGGCCGCCACCGGCATGGCCAGCGCGCCCGCCAGGAAGGTGGCCGCCGCCGCGCCCACCAGCGCCAGGCCCCCCTCGTACTCCTCCTCCCCTCCCGCGCCACTCTCCAGGGAGACCCACCCCATCGCCAGGCCGAACGATATCGACGGCACGTTTACTGTCAACAAAACAAATTGAATTATTAGTTTTCCTGTGAACAAGTGCCGGGACGAGCCCACCTGGCGTGAGGGGGTCGTCTCCGGGCGCGCCCACCCCCACTGCATCACTTCACCCTGGAGCTGTTCTTTTGGAGTTTACTTGCAGATAACATTGACCAAGTAGTAATTATTCGACACGTTCGATTATTTGAATCCCGCAGATTCAAATCTTGAAATGTAATACCATTCGAGCAAGTCGGTACAATCAAGAGTTCCGTGAATCGTGTGCGCGCTGTAATTGGACAGAAGATGCGGTAGGTAGTTATTAGAGGATCGGTGACGTCACGCTATCTGCCGATAAGCCGCTCGAGGTCGCCGCGAGCCGCGAGCCTCACGTGGTGCCAGAGACACACAGACTGGTGTTGTCTCTGTGGTACTCACAGACATCCTTCTGCAAGCAAGTGACCATACACCCCGGTCATCACCATCCCCGATGTCTGCGAGCAGGCTGCGGGGCGCCGCGTGTCCGCCGCGTGTCCGCCGCGTGTCCGCCGCGCCCCCTCGGAGACAACTAGTGACTGATTTAATAACCAAATAAACCGACTCCAATAAATACTCTTACCCCTGACTTTCCTCCCTTTGTCCATGAAATTTGTATGTAATTACAAGTAAGTAAAAAGTACATCATCACCATCAGTTCAAAGTGACGGAACGAAGTAACTGCCTACCTGATGTTAAATGGATGCCGCCGCCCATTAACAAAAACAATACGACACGGATCGTTCTTAGAAAACCCAAATCGAATGGCGTTCCGCTCGTCTTTTTGAAGCGATCATGTATCACCTCATGTGCCTGTAATCTCACCGGCACCTACTCCATTCCACCGGGACAGCGGGTGGCCGGGTGTGGTGGCAGTACTATTATTAGCTAGTAGTAATAACCATAATGTTATCTAGATGACATGATTCGTATTACTACCTAAACACCGCAACAACAGTTTCTGCTCAAATTATTAAGTTCAAACACGGGGGAAACGAATGGTGGTGATAATAATAATAATAATAATAATAATAATAATCTTTATTTCAGGCAATTAACATTTTTTACTAAAAACGTCAGCCCATAGAATAAATACCTTACAGACTAACATACATATAAAATATAAACAAAGAAACATTGAAACTAGGAACGTAATGTCTGCGACGTTGAACGCGGCGGCGCCAGAGACGGCGCGGGAGCGGGAGCGGCAGCGTTCGGCAGTCGGCCTCGGAACTTCCGGAATACGACGCCTTTAGGCCACAGCTCTTCCTTCATGAAGGTGGACAGATGTTCGGTCGGCACCCTCACCACAAATGAATTGAAGTTAACTTTATGGCGGGACTCCAACCGCTCGACCCTCAGGTTAAATTTGCTCTTCGCGCGCAAATACTCCGCCACCTCCTCAGCCTTGACGGTGTAATGCACGCGCGACACGTACAATAACGTAGTGGGAATCGCCGGTCGCAAAAGTTGATTCTGACTGGCCGGTGCAGTCCCACATTTATTGCAGGTCGTAGGCTTTCTCCTCTTTCTCCTCTCTACTTTGACGAAGCCTTCTTCGTCATGTTTCTCCTTGCGGGAAGGGGCACAGGAAACTCCCTTAGCCGGTGGATCTGCACGAAGTTGACGGGTCACAGGCCGGCTAGCGGCGGCGGTCGCGTAGGCACGAGCGGGAGCGGGCGTCGTGACACGCTGCGGCGCGGGCGGCGTCCTCTCGGCGGGGGAAGACACGGCGCGGGGCGCGGGGCGGGGCAGCTCGCACGCGGCGCGGGCGGCGGCGATCGGTGAATCGCGAGACTCAGCGAAATCCGCCGACGCAAAACTGCACACCGATGCATTTTGAGCATTTCGATGCAACGTGTTAACATTAGAGGCCCGGGGTGACCTACTTAATGAATCAGAGTTACGAATTAACAATAATTCATTACGTAGATCCGAGATGGTTTTTTCCGATGCCTCTAATTTAACATTTACCTCGGCCATACTCCTCTTAAGAGAATTTATGTCCTTAAGAAGGCGGGTGACATCGACGTGATCAAAGTTTACGGGGGGCAATTTATGCAACTCCCTCGCTACAAACGCAGGCACGTCGTCCGGGTCGGTCTCCTTCAGCAGAGTGATTATCTCCTGGAGACTCTTCACGCCTCCATCCCTCCGGTGAGATGGCATCTGGGCAGCTTTGCCGAGCGTCTGGAACAGCAGCACCTTGCCACTGCTGACGTCCTCCTCCTTGAAGTTGGACTTGCAGATCTGCACGATGCTGACCTCGTCCATGGTGTCGATGGCGTTCTGTATGAACGCCAGCAACTCGTTCGCTATGAGTGGTTGCGAGCCCATAGCGACGCGGGAGCGGGCAGCGGCTAATAGCCGTGCGGATCGCGAATTATTAAATTCAAGACTGCGCAGCGACACACGTCCGTTTCCGAGCGCGCGCTGCTGGTGATACTTACTGGTTGAAAATGATTGAATCCCTCGCGGACAAAGTGGCGGGGAACGGCTAGTTACAAATACAAAGACGCCATTTCTATAGCAAGGTAACTGAATGTCAAATGTATTTATAAATCAAATAAAGGTAAAAATATTTAAACAAGTTTATAATTATACTTATGGCCAAACGTAAATACTCGACCAGTCATCGTCAACGCCTTTATTATCTATCTACAACGAGTAGCTGCGCCCCGCGGTTTCACCCGCGGGATTCCGGGATCAAAAGTAGCCATGTTATTTAAAGATATAAGCTACCTCGGTGCCAAATGTTACGAAAATCCGTCGAGCCATTGGAACATAGGTACATACATACCCACAGACACACATACATACAAACTTTTTCCTTTATATTGTAATATACTAGCGATTAGTAGAGCACCGGTGTCGTGTCGGAACCGGGGTGAGTTGCTAGTACTATAATACATATAAACCTTCCTCTCGAATCATTCTATCTGTTGCTGAATATGTACCGCATTAAAATACGTTGCGTCGTTTAAGATCGTTAAAGTTGTAAGCGTACAAACAGCGGGAGCGACTTAGTGTTATACCTACTCTGTAAGGAAGTGTGATTACAAGCAGACATTACGAATACTTGTTCTGTAAACGATCCCCCGGCCGGGGACTGGCACCTGACAAGCACGTGGCGCCTGGTTACGGACCTGTTGTTCAGTTTTAGTTTTGTTCGTCATCAATGAGACTAAAACCAGTTGAGTGCCCGACTGAGCCGGCACGATTAGATATTATAATATTAATATTATACGTATCAATATTAATACTCGTATTATAACTATTAATATTTTACGTTCTTTTGCACGCCCTATATTAAGTGGCTACAACAACAACCTCCCCCCTCTCAGGGCTAGTATTTAGTACGTGTTTGCTAATGTCCGCGCTGGTCGAGCACCGCTGGCCGGGGAGTGCCGGGGGGCCGCGGTAAGTGCCGTGCTCAGTGAGCTAGTAAACAAATCTCAAGATTTTTTACTTCGGTGCTTGCGGTTTTTAGTAAAATTTTCCTGTGGTGTGACGTCACGCACTCCGAGACAGTGGTATGATAGATATGTTATGAAATTTGACCACGTCGAACACCCGTCTGCATGCTGTAGTACCACCACCTGTAGCACCAAGTACTGCCACCAACTTACGGTGACTTATTTAGCCGCAGTTAGGTATGTCTACTCTATAGCCCGCTTGACTTGACTGAGTTTGTTCAAAGTGAAGACTGGACGTGCACAGTGGTCGGTTTGGGGTGCCAGGAGGCGGCAGACGAGTGCGGGCGGTGGGGCTTGGAGCGCCCGGGGGAGGCCCCTTGAATCATGGCTACCGATAGGACACAGCTAAGTCATACTTCTGTAATGATGAGCGTGACACAGCTCAGCGCCGGCGATGGAATTTGACTGTTACATTTTTTGGAGACAAACAGTGAAAAAATAAAAACCAAAGATTAGTTCTCCATCGGCAGAGATATCGTGTAAAACATACAAAAATAAACATACATCCTAATTGAGAACCTCCTATTTTTTGTGTCGGTCTTGAAGACGCGCTAGAGTGCAAGCCGGCACCGACGGTGTGGGCGGAGACTAGACTAGACTAGTGACGTGACAGACACAGAGCTATCATCACGTGGGATCCCCGATCCGGCGGCACCTGGCCCCGTCGCTGGCCCCACCGACCGAGCCCGCGGTACTACAACCCCCGAATATCACACTAAGGTGTATTATTCAAACGATATATTTTACAAACTTGTGTATTTACATAGACGTATTATGGAGAATGTTTACAAGTTAGTGACCTGTGCGAGGTGCCATGTTATGCCCTCCTTAAGAATAAGCTCACTCACACACACACACACACACACACACACACACACACTTTGTTTATATTAGCTCGAAACTAAGCATAACTTGTACTACGGGAAACATATTACTTACGCCCCGCGGTTTCACCCGCATAGTTCCCGTTCCCGTGGAGAATACGGGGATAAATTGATTTTATTTTTTTCGTTAATTTTCCAATGTTTTAATAGTTATTCTGCTATTCGGGACGGAAACAAATCCAACAAATCAAAAACCATGGCAATCGGTCCAGCCGTTCTCGAGTTATAAGTGTTGTAACAAACACGACTTTCTTTTATATATATAGATTTTATAGAAACCTCAAAAATTGTAGCCTATATGTTATTCTGATGTATAAGCTATATTGTGGTAAAGTTTCATTCAAATCCATTCAGTAGTTTTTACGTGAAAGAGTAACAAACATCCGTACATCCATTCATCCATACATCCATACATCCATACTTACAAACTTTCGCCTTTATAATAGTAGTAGGATATAATGCTTCACCCAGCCAGGTGGAGCGTCGCCTTGCGGAAGGTGGCTCGCAGAAACTGGATGCAAAGAGCCGAACACCGAGCTAAATGACGCTTACTCGAAGTGGCCTATGTCCAGCAGTGGACTGAAGTAGGCTGATGATGATGATGATGATATAATGCTTGTTTAGTACTTTTTTATCGTAAGCACGAGTACGAAATAATACGACCTGCGGTACAGAAGGCACACCTACTACGTCTCCTGCCACTGAGCTGCGAGGCCCGTCAATAGTAGTGTCGCCGGCCGGCGTGCGTTCCTCGCAAGTAGGCACGGTGTCGGGGCACGTCCCCGTGCCCGCGCCTCTCGGCGTCCCCGCCTCCTGGAGGAGCCGCGGGAACTAAACACACCGCCAACTCGAGCGACAACCAACACACAGAGGCACGGCCGTACCATCCTTTTCTCGAAGCCATTCAGAACAATTTCGACCCCTTGTAACTTTGTTGTAGTTGAAGCTAGGAACCTGAGTTTTCAGCCGACCAAGAGAACATAATATATATAGGTATATTTCCAAATAACATCTAATTTGTACCGGTAGTTTAAGAACAATTTCAAGTCAAAGTTCCTTCATTCATCACTGACACACTCGCTCACTCGCCGTTCATCTAAATTCTAAGGTACTAGCTTCTAACCTACAAGCTTCTTACTTTCAGTCTAGGAAGCCAGGAAAAATTAAAAAATGACGCCAATTCTGTCCCGTTTTCTAGATTCTTACAAGGGTGCTTATGTAGTTCGTACTACATAAGCACCCTTGTAATTGTATATATGCGACTACAAAGAGTAAATATTGTAGGTATATATATAGATAGGTAAATAGTGGATATAGGTAGGTACAGTAAGTCGCAGACGATGTCTTCTTTAATATACCTACACTATAGTTATTCGGTTTGCGCAGCGTGTCGAAGGCGAGCGTTGAGATTAAAGTGTTAGCGAACTTAAAGCAAGCTAAATTGAGTTAGGTATATGAACGAGGTAATAATGGCACGGACACGGGCAGGTCGAGCAGCCCGACGCCTGCCGGCGGGCAGATGGGGCTCGTTTTGATCGCTATTCATGTGTTTGATTTGAACACAATATTTGAAAATATGATATAATGAAGTCAGTATAGGTATACGTATTAATAGGCATTATAATTTATTTATTTAAATACGGACTGGCAATATTATGTAAAAATTGATTTGATAAATATCCATCATCAGTATTGACGTCGAGAACTAAATATAGGTAGCGCTATATTTAGTTCTCGACATCAATACTAAAAATTCCCAGCTCCGGCCCAGCTCCGGCCCAGCTCCGGCCCAGCTCCGGCCCAGCTCCGGCCCAGCTCCGGCCCAGCTCCGGGCCAGCTCCGGGCCAGCTCCGGCCCAGCTCCGGCCCAGCATCGGGCCAGCTCCGGCCCAGCTCCGGCTCAGCTCCGGCTCAGCTTCGTTGTAAGCTTTCAGAACATTAAATTTAAATGTAATGTTCTGAAAGCTTACAGCGAAGCTTTTCAAGCAACGTTTACAAAAGCACCTGGATTGGATGGGTGGGCACAAGGTATTACTGCAATAAGATTATTGGAGGGTTCCGTACTCCGGTGCAACGTCAACCCAATGGTTTATTTATTGGTCACGAACAGCAATCGTTAAAACGCTTCGTGATCGGTTCGTGTTTGCCGCAGCCTTTACCGTGAACTTATTATCTTTATCTTGTAATTAAACAGGCACTTTTACATACTCGTAAATCAAACTTACTTAAAATAACCAGCACGAGTTGTGTGAAGAACCTCCGGATCCGAGGCACGTGGGCTCCCGGGGGTAGCGCCGTCATCGTGCCACTCACTCACTCACTCCGTGGGGGCACTCCGGGTCACTCGAACAGAGGAGGAAGCACTCGCGCCGGACTACGCATAGTGAATGAGGAACGATTGTTTCTTATCGACGGTTCAGATGTTTACATTAGTTTATAGTCCATCCATAGATTAACGTAGGTATTTATATAATTAACCACCACTTGGAGAACATTTATATAATTACTAAAATAAAATGAACTGGCTCAATGGATGCGCAGCACAAGAGCAACGTTCCGTGCGATTACCGGACCGATCCGCGTTTTATTGTCGGAGTGTCGAGCTCGATGCGCGTGCGCTACTCGCGGGCGGCGGCGGCGGCGGCGGCGGGGCGCGTGCACAGCTGTCGGCAGGCAGGCGGCGCGCTCCCGGCGGCCGCGACACTGCCCGCGGCGCCCTCGGCCGCACAATATATGCAGGCCGGCGCGGCGGGCGCGCCGGAGCCCTACCGCCGGAGGCCTACCGCCGGAGTCCTACCGCCCGGCGCTCCCTGCGCCTGCGCCGAGATCAATGGATGGAGCCGCTATCTAACTTCAAACTGGTTTTTTATTTATGTTATGCTAATTTGCGATAGCTGTGTTTTGTCAGGGTAACCGGAATATGACGTGCAATTTTTTTGTAAATCATGATCCCTCCACGAGGCCTATATGGATTTACTAGCTGCGCCCCGCGGTTTCACCCGCATAGTTCCCGTTCCCGTGGAGAATACGGGGATAAATTGATTTAATTTTTTCGTTAATTTTCCAATGTTTTAATAGTTATTCTGCTATTCGGGACGGAAACAAATCCAACAAATCAAAAACCATGGCAATCGGTCCAGCCGTTCTCGAGTTATAAGTGTTGTAACAAACACGACTTTCTTTTATATATATAGATTTTATAGAAACCTCAAAAATTGTAGCCTATATGTTATTCTGATGTATAAGCTATATTGTGGTAAAGTTTCATTCAAATCCATTCAGTAGTTTTTACGTGAAAGAGTAACAAACATCCATACATCCATACTTACAAACTTTCGCCTTTATAATAGTAGTAGGATTTAGACTTCTCCGAGATGTTTTTGTAATTTTGACTGCTTTTAAGTGTTAGGAATCTATTCATTTATTTATTGATAATACAATTTGATAATTTTTTTATACAAATGTGGTCGCTGTAGGTTGCATCTCCTTCGGTTGCTCGCGGTACAGGCTCGGTGTGGTAGGAAGCCGTCTAAATTGGGTTTTTGTCCAACTCCGTCCACATTTTGGTTAATGTTACGGAAAGCATCTGTTTACCTCTGCTTGGTAACATGCAACACTCTACATTGCAAGTAGTCGCCAGGCAACAGGCCCGAGGGCCCGAGGGGAGCGAGATGATCCTAAGCTATTAAACTAAACCGTTGAAATGCTGTAGATAGATACAAATGGAAAGAACGGAATCATTATAGTTCGTTCGATCTGTCTGTCGGTATATCTCAGCCACTCGATCAAGAAACCCGAAGACCAGTGCTGGACCTCGCACCTCTTCTCCAAGTTTGGACTGGGCTGTTCGGAGTCCCGGCCTCTGTTCGGAGTCCCGGCCTCTGTTCGGAGTCCCGGCCCCTGTTCGGAGTCCCGGCCTGCTGCCCAGCATACGTACAGTTCCGCGTCGGCGTCGTAACTTTACATTTCACACGAGGAACATCCCTGCGAGCTGTGCCAGGCCGCACAGATCCAGCGTGGGTTCACATTCATCTCTCAACCGCATGATGATAACTGATAATGCATCATATTAATTGAAGAAGCGACCTGCCTGACTGCTGACTGCTGACTGCTGACTGCTGACTGCTGACTGCTGACTGCTGACTTCGCAAAGGAAGATAGTGCCGTAGTGTGACGTAGGTCGTCATACAATGCCGTAGTACATCATGTTATTCCATCTCGTTAACATTAAGCTACCATTAGCAATGGAAGCGCTCAATAATGACTCTTTTATATCATTACAAAAAAAAACGACTTATTCTTTATTATAATAAGCATATAAATTAAAAAAAAACTATCATGGTTATGAACATTAAGCGATGAGGTTCACCCAGAGAGTGAGCTACATCACGTACGGCACGTCCTGGGGAAAAATGGGTATAATACCTTTCAATCGGTATAATGGGAAAATCAATTCTTCCCAGATGTACTACAGGTGCGACGTACTAAACCGGCCATTCTTCCATACATCAAAGGAGTGACGGATAAGATATCCAAAGTACTTGAGAAAGCTTCGATTTAAACCACATTTCCTCGGAAGAAAATCGCACAATATTTGCGTTCACCCAAAGACTATTTTTCTTTTCAAAAACTCGACGTGTTTATGATTGACTGCAGCCTTGGAAGTTCGTGCATTGGACAAACAAAGCCGCTGGGTAAGCTTATCGGGTAAAGGAAAATATACGAGCTGTTCAAAATATCGACACTTATAAATCCGTCATAGCAGAACACCTTCCGGAGTCGGGTTCCAATCACTGGATACATAACCCGAAGGTGCTCCCAACAGAACGTCACTATATACGTAGACTGGTCCAGGAAGTGATTGACATTACCAAGGACAAACACTTTAACCGGGATGATGGATTTAAAGTTTCAAGTATTTGAAATTCGGTAGTCAAGGTGTACAGAAACCGAAGAAACACGGAACCTGTTGCTCGTCCCGACACAGGGAGTGTGTGTCGACATCGAATTGTAAGAGAAAACCAAGCCGGTGGTACTTGTAGCAGCGACGCGGTCCGACGTCAGCGACGGGTGCGCGAGATGTCTGCCGCTGAGAGGCACAATGTACTGTGTGAGCCCCACTAAACTCTCTATTAACGTAGCGCTAGCCGCAACAACATTGATCTAAACATGTTTCATTATTGACGAATTGATACATTTCGTTTTCTTTCCTTCAACCAGTAAATTGTTGACATTGAACCAATTAACTACTTTAGGAGGACATTGTTTACATTGTCAATTACGAGTTGTTGTCGTTTCAATTTAAACAATAGTGGAGTGTCATCTGCACACAATAACAAGTCATCAGGCGGTACCTTCAGGGCAGACGCATCGTCGTAAAACGAACTTGGTGTAATGGTAATGAGCTGATCGTCTTCAAACGCCTGAACCAGTCTTCATAAATTATAGCTGAGAACCACCCCCCCCCCCCCCCTCACTTTCGTCAGCTTTCAAACAGAAAAAACCACACCAAAATAAGTGTATTCGTTCGGAGGCTGCGATGCCACAGACAGACATACAGATACACGCTACAAACCTACAGCCCGTTTTCCGTCGGGTTTTAAAGATAGGAAGGTTCCTAGTACAGTTCCCTATAATACCGCACCAGCCTGCGGTCAGGCCAGCAGGCCGCGTGCAGTGACCGCTGACCGCTGACCGCTGACCGCTGACCGCTGACCGCTGACCGCTGACGGGCTCGCTCTCCGATTGCCTCAACCTGTGTACTGTCACTGAGCCAGGAGGTTAGCTTTACACATGACTACTGCCTTATTTTGTGATTTGTGTTTTTATTTTTCTTTATTTGGGAAACAAACAGTACATAATTACTTATTATCAATAATACATATTATAACAGAGCATGATGTCTAGTTTCTCCGAAATGTAAATATTTGTATGTAAGTAATAGTTTTACATGGTTTTTATTTTTTTTATCGTCTGTGTCACTTTTGATTGAAAGTTGTTATTTTTTCTTAGTTGTGTATATTTCGGGAGTATATCCGCGTGGCCAGCTCCGGGCGCTCCGAATAGCAGCTGGCAGCGCGGCGCCACGAGGCACATGGTCCCTGTATATGCATCGTCCTGACAGGGATCCAACACCGATTTCGTTGTTTGTTTGATATTATTTTAATATTATGTGTCTAAGTTGGGGTGGCGTACAGTACGAACAAAGCAAATTCACTGTCATTGGCAATTCATTCGTTCGTCATTCATTCGTCAACATGTTTGCTGCTATTACTTTAAAAGATCAGCTCTTCAGAGATATTCTAAATATATGTAGGTAGTACTGATAGCGAGCACTAGATAGATAGACATAGTAGATGATAGAGAGCGTGGTGGTCCAGGGGCATAGAGGCTGACTTTCAATCTGAAGGAGGCTGGTTCTAACCCACAAGTGAACTAATAAGTTTTTCACTTGAAAATTTTATTTGCGCAATACCACGTTCTCGAAACGGTGAAGGAAAACCTCGTGAGGAAACCGACATGTCTTAGAACCAAAAATTCGAAGATATGTGACATCTACCAATCTGGATTGGGCTTCCGTGGTAGATAAAAGCCCATTCACTCTCAATTAACGAGAGTAGGCCGGCGACCCTGCAGGGGGAACATTAGAGGCTGGTATCTAGTACTGATATTGGTGAAGTTAATACGGTGAGATGGGTGCCACGCTTGGACTAGTAAGATGTTATTTTGCTATATTTCAATCAGTCAGGAAACACGTTAACACATTCGTTAAATATATTATAATAGTACATATAATTAGCAATAGATATAGCTCGTGATTTCTTAATCAAATTAATAATGTTAAGTATAATGTAGATATTTCTGGAAACGAATAGAGACTTGGTAGGTAGAAGTGGATTGGATGTGACGTGATTAGTGATGCAGGTGATACGAAAAAATACAAGGAAGGAAACACGCGAACCTACAAGGAAAACTAATGAGTACCTACTTACCACAGGCACGTACGGTCTGCTACCTGGCGCGTGGGGCGTGGGGTGTCTGTTCTTGTTAGTAGATAATAGCTGCAATAGGATAAGTCAATAGTTATCTATTTGCTTAACGCTTACTCCACCATTTCCATGCACTAGGACTCGAGTCTAAGTCGCAAGTGACGTGGACCAACACACAAACAAAACATAAATATATGTTTATGTTTTGATTCTGCCTGTTGTTATTTTTTTAACCGAAGGGATTATAAAATGAATAATTCAAAAAATTTGGAGATATAACTTATATCTATAGATATAGGAGATATATATATAACTTATATAACGTAATATAATTCATTTGCAAAATAACTAGGTGATTATACTTAGTTTGTAAATATATGGGCCCTAGAGAGATGGCGGCCGCCAACGGGGCGCGAGCCTAGGGCGCTGCCGACAGTCCGTCCTCCTCTAGGGAGCAAAACAAATGCCTGGCTATCCCTACTATCCCAATGGCCAAGCTCATCAGGTACCCTGCACCTCTCTATAATGAATAAGCTAGGACACGGTCGACCTCCACACGATTGCGTACAGAGCGAGTGGCGCCACGGGCACAAGCTAGCGAACCCATCAATCTTAATGAACAAATTGAACAAGTCGACGTTCTCGTCCAATGAGTTGACAATGTAAATCCGGTAATAGACCTCTCGGCACACGAGAATGGCTTCATTAGGCGCAGTCCGCGGCCGGACGGACGCGTCTCTGCCGACATCTCTCGGGGGTCTACCTACGAGTATAATCACTCCCCGAGATCCTAGCTCACGATGAATCTCCAATTAAACCACTTTTATTAGGCCTACTTCTGTTTAATTATGGTTGTCCCCGACTTCTTTAGAATTGGCATGTGACGTAGGCAGGTCTTTGATGGTTGCAATTAATATAATAAGTAATCGATTTAATTCACAAAAAAATATGAAAACATTATGCTCGTAATTGATTTATACAATATGCGGATACGCCTTGAAATAAAATACTTCAATTTCTTAGACAAATTCCGAATCCATTTTAAATCTTTCCGCCATTTTTTTGGTATAAGTATCTAAATGAAAAATGTTAGGAACTGACAGCGGCGGGCGTGATGGTACGACCGGTGTGACAATTCGGCGACGAACGATAAAAATCAACCGACTCATCACGCCGAATACATAAATTAATAAAACAAAACGAAATAATCTATCGATATCAAGACAGGGGTGCTATCAATTTTATAACCTGTAGTCGTTACCTGTAAATGTAGTGACATTCGAATTGTACAATGCAAAAGAATGATTATTAATTTGTTGTATTAATGTACACTATGTTGGTGATCTTATAAATAAATAAATAAATGATTCAGTGCTGCCAATGTAACATATTTTCGGCTAAATCTAACGAATTATGCTGTAAAAACAAGGATATATAAATAATGACTGGCGGTTTTTACTGTATGAATAACAATAGTATACAATAGTAGACTTCTTATTATTATTTTTGGAACAATAGTAGTACCTATTTGAACTAGACGGACTTGCACGAGACACTAGTGACAGCTCAGATACCAGAGAGAGACGAAATAATTTATTTATTTATTGTATCACCAACGAAAGATACACAGTTATTTACAACATTTTTGGTCAATGTGCTCCCTCAATTACAGGTGACCACAGCATGCACTATGGAGGGTAGAGGTAAGAAGGACCGTCTTATGTGGAGAACAGTTTCACTATCCTACTCTAATAGTCTTTATAATTTGTCCACTTGCTACCGAAGCGCCCCTATAGTTGGGTGCTTATCGACCGACACTTTTTCATACACACAGATGGTCCTCTTTACCTCCTCCTCCATAATTTTATAGTGTAGCGGCGCTGTGTCCAAGATCGATACCAGATGGCGCTTTTTTTATTAGTGAAAATATTAGCTATCTGTGGTGAGCAGTAGGTACTATAGATGTACCAAGTTCACTGTGAACTGAAAAGTGTCGTCATTATAGTTCCAGTATTGCCAATTTACTGAAGTAAAACAATGTAGTTAGTAAAAAGTATTTTAAAATAGCTTAGTACATATTCATGAATACTGGATTGTATGAAAACATTACTGTAGCCAAGCAATGTATCTACTTACTGTGGGATAGCATATAAATTCAAACTCATACCTTCTCATTTGTCTAAAGGCCCACCTAGATTGGTGGTAGTTCCTAATAGATGTAAGTTAATGATAAAACACACATATTTTTACAATTTATTGAATTCTTGTTTGCAATAATTATGGTCAATCACAGTTTTTGACGAATGTCCATACGCAACCCCAACACTCGCCTTCTCATTTATTAAATGAGACTTATATTCCTTCTTCACATACATCTGGCAAATGTTGGCAAGGAGCAGGCGTAGATGGATGTCTTCTCGTCCCTACTTGACAATTTTTGAAATTAGCCCTTGACTTATACCTGAAATGAAAATTGTATTACATATTTAACTAAATTATTTGTAATAATAAGTAAGCGGATATAACCTGTTTTTCTGTAACCTGTACTCTATTCATTAATTATAAATTTAATTACTGGATATAGGCAAGGTTAACATTGGGATAATGATAATGGTTGACCCAATGTCCCTATTTATAATAGTAACTTTGGACTTTTGAAACTCACGTCATTTAGCGACATCTAGCGACTTTTTCAATCACTTGAATCAATAAGGTTGAGTTGGCAACACTGGCATTAATATTCTGTTCTGTTTTGAGGATAAGTACAGATAGTAGTACGGTAGTGTACGTACAGAATCGAAGAAAAGATTAGATTTCTTGGATAAAGACAGAGCAATAACATGTAATTTCTTGACAAAACAGACTGTTTGTAATTGAAATTATCAATCACACCCTCGATCTTTGCAACCTACCAGCAAAATGTGGTCCCGTTTCGTGATGTCGCAAGTGAAACACAATTCTTACTTCCTGTTCGGCGTGGCACTGGGGCTATGGGCCTCGCTGGCGGTGATCCCGCTGGACGAGGAGGCGGCGTGCGCCGGCGCGGGACCGCCCGCGGCGCTCGCCTCCGGCGCCGGCGCCGTGCTCGACGAGTTCGAGCCGCAGCGCGAGGAGCGGCCGCTCGGGCCGGCGGGGCAAGCCGCGGGCCGCAGCGTGCAGCGCCCGCGATACTACAGCACCGAGCTCGGCATGAGAGGTACGCTCGACATCGGCATGAATTACTCCGCTACCTCGGCACACTCGACATTCACTTGTATAATAAATAAGTAATTAACGCTTATACACGTTTGTAACTTTGCACTAGGATACCCGCGTGTCGCAGGTGGCACGCACAAGCAGATACACAACACGAACAACAAAGTTAGCGATCATAACAATTTAAAAATAGATGGAATAGAAAATATGTAGTCAGTTACAATGACAGGTTCCCTGCTGACGGGCGTGCTGAGTTCGGAGGCGGGGCTGCAGACGCAGGTGGCGGCGTTGAACCAGACCCTGGCGCGCTTGCAGCCTGCACTCAAGTTCTTCATCACAGCCAGCGCCATGAGCTCCGTGCCGGGACTCGCTAATGTTGTTGGTGAGTTCACAACATAACTATATGTCGAAATGTTTTATTTTTTTATGGAGCAAACTTTCGTTACACATACCTTTACCATAAACCTTAGTTATTATTAACCTTAAGTTGTCATAAATAAACAATAGTGTACAAAACTTACAAATATTTACTTGGGTTTTGATGAATCATATATAATAGAAAATTAGGCTTATAAATTTAGCTGCATGCCTTGCAGACTCGCTCTAATGCAGGGTGTAATATCACAAGTCCTGAATGGGTCCTTCCCACAACAAGGTTGTCACCATTGATAACATAAAATATATTTACTCTATTATTATATAGTAGCTAATCAAATATAAAGCTGCAGTAAAAAAATTGCAATCAGATTTGCGCAAGTGCAAGCAATATATTGGCTAAGCTCCATTGCAATCAGATGATCGGCAGTGCATTTAATGCAAACATTCATAATTATATATTAAGAGATGGAGATATGTAAACCCTAACTATTGAGTTGTTCAATCATTAATCAAATGATCATAGTAGAAATGAAATTTTTAACTATCAGTGCATTATATTGTATCATTTAGTCTCAGAGTGACTAGCACAACACAAATTCAAAGATATTATTTATTGCAAAGGCTGTGAAATAGGCAATTGCAGGTCAAGGACTATATCCGCCGAGGCATATATAGTGTTTTTCACAAAAGGATGCAGGGAAATAAAACATACTTTAATATTATACATTTAATTTAATTAATATTAAAGTTAAATAGTCACATGGGAGCAATTACTAAATGAAAAGATTTTGGTTTCCCCGGTACATTTATGTTTGTTTGTTGAACTTCTGATGAGGTTTGCAGGCGGCCATTGGATGTAGTGGTAGATGGCTCAATATTATATTTATTTAGTATGTAAATAACAAATCAAGACGAATTTTCAGCTTTGCCGCCAATTTTCTATTTATCATCTGTGCCGAAAGGCAAACACATTTATGGCTATACAGCCACGTGAACGCAATATGTACTATGCAAAGAGACTTACTTTGGTATGCCAACAATGATAAAAGAGATCCAATCAAAAGATACAGTAAAAGCTCACTATTCGCGTTTTCACTATTCGCGGATCCAAACGGTATATCGGTACACGCATATTAATAGAAAGCATCGAAGGAGAGCCTTCAACGAGCACTAGAAACGTGACATTTAATTTGAAAAATCTTATTGAAGGTTTTCCAATTGCAAATGCACTTTGTGATTTCTTTATGAAAATTAATCCGTCAAGTCTTACCCCGCGAATAAAGAGGTTTTTCGTGTTTAATACCTTATATTATTATAAAATTTTGCAGGATTTACGGACACTCGGGAGATGCTGAAACCCTTCCACGCTCTGAAGTACTTGGCGGACAACTACCTGGAGGAGTACGACTTTTTCTTTCTGGTGTCGGACGGAGCGTTCGTGAACGCGCGCCGCCTCACGCAGCTCGCGTCGCGCCTCAGCGTCAGCCAGGACGTGTACCTGGGCACGGCGGCCGAGCCCGAGGGGGCCGAGGGGGCCGAGGGGGGCGGCCGGTACTGCTCGCTCGGTGCGTTACTTCCTGCGCTCCGCGCTCCGTGCTCCGTTGTACTCGCGGCCGGTGCGCTGACGGTGGCGGTTGCGTGTTCCAGAGGGCGGCATAATCCTCTCCAACTCCGTGCTGCGCGCCGTGCACGGCGAGCTGGACTGGTGCGTGCGCAACTCCTACTCCCCGCACCACCACGAGAACCTGGGGCGCTGCGTGCTGCACGCGGCGCATCTGTCCTGCCAGCGCGAGCACCAGGTCCCTCCCGCGTCTCCCGCTCCCCGCGTCACCGTCGTTTGGGCCGCAAACCGCCGCCGGCATCCCGCTCGTCGGGATCTCGGCGTTCGAAGGAACGCCCGGTTTATGCGGTAAAGCGAGTGACGGGCCGCGACGTCGATTCGTCGGTTAGCCGAAAATGTAATGTGTGTTGCAGGGCGAGAGGTACGAGTCGGTCCTGCTGGCGGAGGGCGACGGGGACGGCGCGCCGCCGGAAGCGCTGGCGGACGCGGTGACGGCGCGGCCCGCGCCGCCCGCCGCGCTGCACCGCCTGCACGCCTTCGTCTCCAGGGTGAGCGGTCCTCTGTCGACACGCACTCGCAACTACTTGTTTATCGATAACACAGCCGAGCGCCTGACCGCGATTTCACTTGTGGTGAGCGAGTGCGACGCCTGTATAGATGTAGCGGGGCTCGGCCCGCTCGCGGGGTGTTATTTAGGTAACGTGAGGTGAAAGTACTCGGTTTAAGTCAATTCAACGTAAAAATATCTTAAAATTTACTTGAAAGCGTCACTCTAAAAATATATATGTACCGAGGTGAGCGTGCGTTCTTGAAAGTAAGTTTAGCGCTTGTCGGAGCCCGCTCCGCGCGCCGTGCGGGTGCGGGAAGAAGAGACCTCTAATGGAAGGATTACTTACTTTTGGCGAGCGTGATCCCTTTCAATACAAAAGCGAATACTTAAATCGTGATAACGTTTTCCTTATTATTATATAAACAGATAATCCAGAATATTTTGCTTTTCTAGTAAGTTGGTGCCTCGTTGTGCCACAAGGACCCGAGGAACTTTCACCGTCAATAGTAGTTGTTTGTATGGTGCTGGATAAGTACAAGCTCGGGAAATACTTCATCGGCGATACCTTCGTTGAGATACAAGCCGAGCGCGGCCCGCCGGCGGCCGCAGCACCTGTCGCTTTGATATATATAAGCCGAGCGCGGCCCGCCGGCGGCCGCAGCACCTGTCGCTTTGATATATATAAGCCGAGCGCGGCCCGCCGGCGGCCGCAGCACCTGTCGCTTTGATATATATAAGCCGAGCGCGGCCCGCCGGCGGCCGCAGCACCTGTCGCTTTGATATATATAAGCCGAGCGCGGCCCGCCGGCGGCCGCAGCACCTGTCGCTTTGATATATATAAGCCGAGCGCGGCCCGCCGGCGGCCGCAGCACCTGTCGCTTTGATATATATAAGCCGAGCGCGGGCCGCCGGCGGCCGCAGCACCTGTCGCTTTGATATATATAAGCCGAGCGCGGCCCGCCGGCGGCCGCAGCACCTGTCGCTTTGATATATATAAGCCGAGCGCGGCCCGCCGGCGGCCGCAGCACCTGTCGCTTTGATATATATAAGCCGAGCGCGGCCCGCCGGCGGCCGCAGCACCTGTCGCTTTGATATATATAAGCCGAGCGCGGGCCGCCGGCGGCCGCAGCACCTGTCGCTTTGATATATATAAGCCGAGCGCGGGCCGCCGGCGGCCGCAGCACCTGTCGCTTTGATATATATAAGCCGAGCGCGGGCCGCCGGCGGCCGCAGCACCTGTCGCTTTGATATATATAAGCCGAGCGCGGGCCGCCGGCGGCCGCAGCACCTGTCGCTTTGATATATATAAGCCGAGCGCGGGCCGCCGGCGGCCGCAGCACCTGTCGCTTTGATATACACTAGACAGCAAATAAACCGGGCCACCCGCTACCTTAGGACTCTGATACGGTTTTCTTAAAAAGTATAAAACTTACATCTATGAAAGTTATACTTATAGAAAGTGTGTTTCACGTTTATTAAAATGACTTTAAATTTATTCTAAAGTACTGTTAACTCACAAAATAATCAAGCAATAAACTCAATGCTAACGATTTATTCAGTTTTGACTAAAATTCGCTATTACCGTTCTTTTTTTCTACAATGAGGGAAATCGGATATTTCTTATCATTTCTTTAGTTTTTATCAATCGTTTGCTTAGACGCGTGTATTTTTGCGATTTTTCTCGGTTAATAATAAATACGACACCTGAGAAAGCAGCTCAGGTTGTAGCTCTACTTCAAGCAGGCGTTGCGCAACGTGAGGTCGCTCGAAGACTTCGAATTAGCAGATCTTCGGTGCAACGAGTTTACAGACGATACCTAGAGACTGGAGAATTCGATCGCCGTCCTGATACGGGCAGATCTAGGGCTACATCAGCAGAAGATGATCGTTATATCCATCTTATTGTTCTGCGAAATCGCCACCTCAACGCAGTTGAAGTCCAACAAAGTCTGCGTGACGAGCGCCAAGTGGTCATAAGTTCGGACACCGTCAGAAGGAGACTTGCTGAACGGAACCTGACTCCAAAGAAAGCTGCAATAAGCCCAGCATTAACGGTAGCCCACCGTCCAGCACGACTTTAATTTGCTCGAGAGCTTAAGGATTGGACGATGGAGCAGTGGAGTAATGTACTCTTCACTGATGAGACCAGGGTGAGTCTACATGGAAGTGATCGACGTCAGAGAGTATATCGTCACCCTGGAGAACGTTATTCTCAGTGTTGCATCGAGGAAACTGTTGCTTATGGAGGAGGATCTGTAATGGTCTGGGGCGGCATTTCGTTAACCGCACATACAGCGTTAGTTTTCATCGAACTGAGGGGCCGTACACGTGGATTGACCTCTGATCGCTACATAACTGAAATCCTCGAAGACCATGTGGTACCTTATGCAGGATATATCGGGCAGGATATGCAGTTGATGCATGATAATGCACGGCCACATGTTGCTCATGTAGTGACCCAGTATCTACGCGACTTGACCCGACCGGACTTGAATCCGATAGAACACTTATGGGATGAGCTAAAACGTCGGGTTCGAGCCCGGTACCTGCTCCATCAAAGCTTTCAGAGCTGCGAATTGCAATTGAAGAGGAGTGGAACAATTCCTCAAGATTTCATCGTCAGGCTCGTGAGGTCGATGATTCGAGGATGTTGGCAGTTATCCGAGCAAGGGGAGGGAATACTCAATATTGATCAATAATTATTTTTTTAAGTTTTTCTTTGTCCTTCTGTATTTTCTGTTTTCTTTTATGATTAGTACTAACGATTAACACGACTGAAAACGACCCTTCTTTGTAAAATCCTTAATAAACACTTAATTAATTAATGAATCCCAATGAGTTTCCATTCATTTTAATCATCATGAAACGCACTTTCTGTAGGTGTAACTTAGGTAGCTGTAAGTATTATACTTTTTGAGAAAATCGAATCGGAGTTGTAAAGTAGCGGGTGGGCCGGTTCGTTTGCTGTCCAGTGTACATCCCCGCGGCTCCTCGGCGTTATTTATATTCAGAGATGGAAATGTACAAGTATCTACGTCGACGGAACTGTAAGAGTATTTGTTCCGACCAGGTGCAGTTGGAGCGAGGCCGCCGCGAGGAGAAGAGGCTCCGGGTGGAGCTGGTGGGTCTGGCGGCGCGGCACCCCCCGCACTACCGGAACGCCAGCTGGCCCCCCGGCCTGCGCGCCGAGCCCGGCCTCGCGCCGCCGCGCCCCGACACCAGGTGCGCGTGTGTGCGGCCGGAGGGAGCCGAGGGAGCCGAGGGCGGGCACGCCCCGAGCCGATCCGGAATAAAACTTTAAAAAATACTTTTGACGAGCGTTTAGAAGATTTCGCTTTTGGGTAAAAGGATACAATCCCATTCGAACCGAGTCGGCGACAAGGGACCGATTAGGTACGTTTGAAAACAGTAGAACCCCAGCAATCGGACCGACGGTTTGCAAGGCGGCGTCGGACCACCGAGCGCCGCTACCGAGGCGTGCGGCGAGGATTATTTTTTGGAGTAGGACCTTGTGATCTGTCCGGGTACATATTATGTCAATACATAAACATGGCGCGCGTCGTGCCGCAGGTTCGACCACGCGCGCTGGACGCTGTTCAACGCGACGCACGCCTTCATGCCGGACGAGCTGCGCGCCGCCGCGCCGCTCGCGCGCCCGCACGCCGACGCCGTGCGCGTGAGTGCACACACGCACACGCGCACACACGCACACACACACACACGCACGCACGCACACACATACACACACACACACACACACACACACACACACACACACACACGCTCGCACGCACACACACGCACATAATAATAGAAATCATAACTAATAAACAGGTGACACAATGGGCGGTCTTATCGCAATTTGATCTGTCAATCATTATAAACTAGCGATCCGCCCCGGCTTCGCACGGTTAGTAAAACATCAGTGTCGTATCAGAAACTACCCGTGCGAAGCCGGGGTGACTTGCTAGTATAATACATATAAACTTTCCTCTTGAATCACTCTATCTATTAAAAAAAACCGCATCAAAATCCGTTGCGTAGTTTTAAAGATTTATGCATACATAGGGATATAGGGACAGAGAAAGCGACTTTGTTTTATACTATGTAGTGATGAGAAGTTGGTGTGCGGTGTCGGCAGCTGGTGGTGGCGCACGCGGCGCGCTGGGCGCGGCGGCGCTGGGCGTGGGCGGGGGCGGGCCGCGTGGCGCTGGCGGAGGGCGCCTGGCAGTGGGACGCGCCGCGCGCGCTGCGCTACCGCCTCGTGCTGCGCCTCACCACGCCGCAAGGCGCGCAGGTACCCGCGCCGGCCGACAACGGTTGGAATTGGATCGCTTTTTCTATTTTGTACATGTCGCCGGAGAGGTATCGAGCCAATCCGATGCCTCGACTGACCTGATTTCGATCCCGGTGTCGCTCGGGGACCACCGTCGGATCCCATGCTCTTCATTATCTATGGTAATGATGTTACATACGTCCCGTCCGTCGCCGTCGATGTGTATCTGGGGGCCATACGAGGAGAGATGTAGAGGGGAGTGCGTCATGTCCCAGGTGCTGCGCTCGGTGGAGGTGTGCCGCGGGCTGGGGGCCGCGCGGTTGGTCCCGGTGCGGTACGTGACGGAGAGCGCGCGCGTGGTGGTCCTGCTGCCGGTGGTGCTGGCGGGGCGCGCGCCCGGCCTGGCCGCCGCCGCGCTGCGCCGCCACGCCGACCCCAACACGGCGGTGCACCTGGTCGGTACCGGTATCCTCGGTCTCCCGTCTCTATGAATCGTCTTTCGAAGTCAAACATCCGTTATTTCCGTTAAATGCTTCAAAATTACTTGGGAACATCATTTTTTTTTTAATGTTTTAGTCGACGTTTAATACATGTTCATAAATGTACTGTGAAGCCGCTGGTCAATGATTCATTTCTTTGAATTTTTCTTTCAGTTCGTGAGATCTTTTTTGTAATACAAATACTTTCTGAATTCTGCTGGGGACATTAGTGCTGATAGGGTTTCGTGCGCAGGTGGTGTTCCGCCCGGTGGGGATGAACAGCAGCGCGGCGGCGTCCCTGCTGTCGCCGCTGCGCGAGGCCGCCGACACGCTCCTGTCGCGGCACCGCGTCCCCACCACCATCAGTAAGTACTGCATCACTAACTCGAACGCCGTGTACTCCAACCGTTTGCCGTGCCACGGGCTGTCCGCACGGGTCCGCGCGCCCGCGAGGCACACGTGCCACTCCAAGCGGAGACGATGTCCAGCCGCCTGCCGCCGGCCGCCAGCCACTAGCCGCCGGCCGCCAGCCGCCAGCCGCCAGTCGCCGGCCGCCAGCCGGTGCACGCAGCGACCGGGGACACCTAACTATCTATTATTACATTTGTTACCTGATAACTCCGTCGTTTGTTAACCGATTTGGAAAGTTTTCGATTTTGTTCGTAAACAGTATACTTTCAGATGTTTCAAACTCGGTGCAACAGGAACTGTAAAAAATTTGTGAAACAAATAAACGAAATTGCGTATTTTGTTGGGGGCGCGTGGCCGGCGGTGAACACGTACCATGTCCCGTTGCAGCGGAGGCGGCGCGCGAGGTGGAGCTGGCGCGCGAGGACGAGGAGCGGGTGTACGCGTGGCTCGGGCGCGAGGCGGCCGCCGCCGCGCGCCCGCCGCTCGCGCGCGACGCGCTCGTGCTCAGCGCCGTGCCGCGCCTCGACTACACGCAGGACCTCTTGAACAGGGTGAGTGTGCGCGCGTGTGTGCGTGTGCTCCACACCTCCACACCTCCACACCAGCCCGCTCGTGACGCCCCCCGTGTGTGCGTGTGCAGGTCCGCATGAACACGATCCAGGGCGCGCAGTGGTTCCTGCCGCTGCCGTTCGCGCGCTACGCCCGCGCGGCGCCGGCGGGTGCGGGGGCGGGGGCGGGGCGCGCGCCGGCCCGCGCGGCGCCGCACGCCGGCCGCTTCAACCGGCACGCGCACGCCGTCGTCTCCTTCTACATGTCCGACCTCGACGCCGGTGAGTGCGCGCCCCAATTTGTGTTTACGTAGGGTTTTGCTGTTATATATTATAGCAAAACCTGTTTCATTTTATTTCGTGTACAAACGCATACTTTGGTCTCCTGTTACTTGATTTTTTTTATAATTTCAGATAAAACGAGCGAAACTCGGTCGCCCGTGTACTGTACTTAATGTGACGGACGAACCGATGTCAAGCGGTTCCGCCCACAACAACTGCAATACGACTTTAGTCCTCCCGGCCCGAAGTACGAGAAGACCCAAGTCGCAAACCGTTGCGCCCGGCGCCCGCAACGCGAAGCTTACGTCTACATAGATAATAGAATTTTGGAAATTATTTTGACTTCCATACCCTCTCTCCCGAGAACCGTGCTGAATTTCAGGATAACAAATATTCAGTTTCTGACCTCTCGGTATGAACTCAATTTATGACAAGTTTCATTTGAATTCATTCAGTAGTTTCGGTTTCGGTTAGTTAGTTCGTGCGGCCAAGGAACGGACAGACGGACAAACACCAATAACACAGTGTTGGCTTCGGTGTCGATTAAAGAGCGCCCACCAAATACATTTTTCATAAATGTTCAATGTTAAGCATAGATAGATAGTGTCCTTGTACATTTATTTATGTTGATGTACAATAAGGGACCGCGAGCTTTGTAACGGAGCGTATGTCTGCGTGCGTGTTGCAGCGGAGGAGGCGTGGCGCGCCGCGGGCGGCGCGGCGCGGGCGGGGCGCGGCGCGGGCGTGGCGCGCGTGCTGGCGGCGGGCCCGCTGCGCGCGCTGGCGGCGCCCGAGCCGGCGGGCGCGCTGGCGCCGCGCGCGCGGCCCGCCCGCGCGCCGCCCGCGCCGCGCCCGCGGGACCTCGACCTCGGCGACAAGGCGGCGCTCGCGCAGCTCCTGCTCGAGGCGCAGCACGCCGCCGCGGCGCAGCACGCCGCCGCGGCGCAGCACGCCGCCGCGGCGCAGGCGCGCGCGCGGTAGGCGGCGCCGTCCGGCACGCATCCTACAATAATTATAATCTTCCACTTTGTAAACAATGAACAAAATGCATTTATTTATAATTATATTTAAATAGATTTCTACTAGAACAGTGTTTTCGTGTTATGTCTCCGAAACAATTGTTATCACTGCGTGGGTGTGGCCCGCGCCGCCGGGCGCCGCCCGGCCGCCGTGCACCTCCAGTTGGTCGGCTCAGACAAGCCATCCCCCGCTCGCTCGGCACGCGCAGCCCCACCAAGGCCAACTACAGGATTTGATTACACCCCTAAGATACCCCATTCGCTCCGCCGCTAATCTTCGGTTTCCTGTTTCTTCTATATTGCGTGTGACTGCTTCTCGCTACTAGAAGATTTTTTTTTTACTCTCATCCCTCTGCACTAGGATTCCCTGTGTCGCAAATGGCGTGGACAAACACAGAAACACAAGACAAACACCCAAGACCCGAGAACAAACTTCATGTTCACCACACAAAAGTGTGCCCCGGCCGGGAATCGAACCCGGGACCCCTCGCTTCGAAGGCAGGGCTACTACCAACTAAGCCACGGATCCGACGTTATTTTCGTAAGCGTTAGTGTCCGTCCAGGCCTCACATCAGTACCCCCCCCCCCGCGGGTTCCCGCCTTGTCGGGGCGGGGGGGGGCTTAGTAACCGTAGTAGCCAAGAGGAACCCGGGAGGGGCCGCTCCTTAAGGCTTTGCCTCCAAGCCGACTAGGAGCGGCACAGTTGGTGGCGGTGCCTTATGGGGGGCACCGCAACCGAAGCGGGCTGCGGTGTCGTATGGGCGGCACCGCAGCTGAAGGTTAGGGGCCGCGGCGGGAGAGGAGTGCCGGTATAGCGGTGCGCCGCTCTCCCTACCTTCCGCGGCCACCTTCCGAAAACGACTTGGGTTTAGTCTACAAAGACGGAAAAAATTAAACACCGCACATTCTGTCCCAAATTGTATTCTCGGAGTACCTAGTAAGTTACTAGGTGTGTAGCCAGGCTGTTGCTAGTAAGTTACTAGGTGTGTAGCCAGGCTGTTGCTAGTTTAGATGTGACTCGCTCTCGACACGTCTAAAACAAAATTTATCCCATTCACATCCAACCCCATTCTAATATTGAGTAATTCGGCAGGCTATTATAGAGTATGTGGTAGCGCATTCGGATGAGATACAAATAGTTGGACGAACGTGGAGACCCTTACATTGATTGACGCTGATCTGTACTCGACGGCCATGCTGAAAACTACCATCCCGGTTCCGTATATATCGCACCTTGAGAACGAAAGTGACCTAATATGAAATTTGGGCAGATTGAGTTAAATAATAATAATAATAATGCGTTTTTTTCACACTCGGCAGAACTGTGTCCTGGACAATGATATACCTGCCGTTACTCGAGCATCCAACATTTATTCAGCAGTTCTTCAATTAAACTATGTATGCACAATTTTGTTTATATTACTATGTGACTGGTTAGCTGAACACCCACGGCCCACCAGATGTTAAATGGTTACAACAATACGAATCAACTTAAAGAAAGTCAAGTCTCCGAGACACAAGGGATTGTTTTAAGACCATTGTTGTTTTTGACTTACACAAACGACCTTCCTAAAGCAACTACACAACTTACGTCGTTGTTTGCGGCGGATAGGACCGTAACGATAATTTGCAAAAATATTGGCACACCTATGAGAATGTGATAAGTATGTGTTTACGCATGCGTAGTTCTATGTATTTATGTCGAGTTAACCGGCATTGCGCAAATAAATCTCGCAATCCAAGCTTGCTTTACTTGCGGCCCGTTGCCGACATTCACAGCAGAATAACATTAATTAATCATTGAATTTAACTAAAGAATGGCTTTATAGTAAAAATTTAAAAATGTATAACATTCAAATAAAAAATGATGAACCCTCTCGACAACGCGATCTAGCAGCTATAAATGATCCGGATATGAATTTTAGAAATATAACTTGCAGGACATATTGACAAAAAACTTAACTGAAAGTTGCGTTTATGCTATAAAATGACCAATTTGATTTAGATAGGTCAAGGTCTCCCCCATGTGTTCCTATGTTCGAACGTCTCGGCCGTTTAGTGTAGGCAGTCGGCGTTGTGTGTGGCTCGCCGCGGGAACATGTTGTCCCGTTCATTTCTAGTGGGAGGGAGGGAAAGAACGGGAAAGCCGCCGCGTGTAATCAAAACTCAATAAACGACGAAATGCAGTTTAATTATGTTAGGAATAGAAACATAAACAACAATAATACTACAGTAAGTGCGCCGCCGTCCGGCAGCACCGCGCCCCGGGCGGCGCCGCCGGGGACGCGCCGCGACCGCCCGCGCGCGCCGACCTCGCGGCTAATATCATTCACTATGTACTTCGTGGTCCCGATCCTTAAGTTCAGCAAATTAATTTGTACACAAATTCGAACCCGCACCTTCACGTTTGAGGTTCATAAAAAATATTGTTATTACATAAAGAGTGATACAAAGTCGGCGCGCCTCATCTCACGGACCGAGCGACTACCGCCGCGTGCGCCGTCGCGTGCTTCGTGCGACACCGCGGCGTGTCGTGCGCTCGCTCCGAACCCGGTACCCATGCGACCGCTCTTAACATTAATGTCTTTTGTCAGTAAACGAGAAAAGAAAAGGCAAAGAAATCGAGACGAAGGTTGCCTCGCCCCGTCGGAGCATCGGAGCGTCGCGCTCCGACGCTCCGACGACGACGGCTCGAGCGACGACTCTAACAAAATTAATAAAATATAATTAACCTAAGTTGCCCTTAACCCGGCGCGGCGCCCGACGCCCGCCGGCCGTGACGTCACGGGGGGGGGGCGCGGGCGCGCGTCGCCTCTCACGAATTATATCTAAATCTTAAACAGAAATAAACTATTTGGTTACACTAACATTAAACATGTATGGAACCTGCCGGCGGCTCGCGGGGGCGCCCCCCGCCCCCCGCCCCCGCGCGCCGGCGGAATGCATCGCGGAATGTTCACATTCAACATAATGATAATGGCAATGCGCGCGTCCACAGCAACTTGTATGTAGAGTAAGTTCTCGTCAGGCCGATATATATATATATATATATGTATACACATACAGAGACGCCGCGGCGTGCGCCGGAGGACCGGAGGCCCGGAGGCCCGGCGCGGGCGCTACCTTTGCACTAGTACACACAGGCAATACGCGTGCGGTGCGATGCGGCTTTGCAAGGCATGCGGTGCGATGCGATGCGATGCGGCGCGCGTCCCTCTGCATTAGCTCGGCATTGCGTTGCGTGGCTCGGCGTCGGGCGCGCTCGGCCGGGGGGGGGACAGCCCGACCCCGCGCCGAGTCTGCCGACGCGAGCCATATTCTACTAAAAATAGTATGTAAAGGTATCAAAAAATATATTTTTTTAAAACATTTAAGAAGCGCGCGCCGCTCGCCGCAGTTTGAGGTAGTAGTACTGCGAGTGCCGCTCAAAGCGCCCCCGCCCCCCCCGGGCCGGGCGCGGGGTCGCCGGCCCCCCCCGGGCCGGGCGCGGGTTCGCCGCCCACCCCCGGCCCGCGCGCGGGGTCGCCGGCCCCCCCCGGCGCGCCGCTCTCCGCCGCTGCAGCCCTCCGGTTGTCCGATGCCTCCTGTAACCATAATAAGTCTATGTGCCTTTCATACGGAATGGGAGAATCGAATGTGCGGCCTAGAAATGTAACTTCTTTATTTATGTCATTTATTTATTTCTTTTATTTGAATACTTCAAAATGTTACTTTGATCTGTGTTTAAAATGATGGCATCGCACTATCGCGTCTTTGCACTGTAAGATTAATTTCGCCTTAGACTACTCGGCATTGGTATCCTTAATACCGACACGCGTATCACCTACGAAAGGTATGATGAGTGCCCCATCTGATAAACAATATAATATCGTTGACATATATTAAAAACAATAGAGGCCCTAATAGCGAACCTTGCGGTACACCTATGTTGCCGTGTTCTATGTCTGATTTAATATTGTTTATTTTTAAATAAAGAATTGAATTGAATTGAATTATCGCTAACAGTCTGGATTCTGATTCTGATGGTCATTTGGGTCGGCGGAAGGGTGTGGTGTCAGGGGTGGAGGTAGCCACTCGTCATCGGGAGGGGTCTTTAGTTACGTTCACTAGGAGGGGGAGGGGGGGTGCGTACCAGGGGCGCGGACGCACACGGCGGCGGCGCCACGCGCGGCGGCGCGCACAGCTGCGTCCAGTGCGCGTGCGGCGCGGCGAGGTACTCCGCGCACGCGAGGAACTCCTTCCCGTCGAACCCGCCGGCCGCGTACAGCACGTCCTGCACCACGGCCAGCCCGGCGCCCGCGCGCGCCGCGCGCAGCATGGGGCCCGCCTCCCACGCGCCCGCGCCCGCGCCTGCGGACCACACACGCTCCGTGACTCCGTGACTCCGCGCCCGGCGTCGCGCACACGGGCTCCGCGCCCCGAGGGCGGCGACTCACCCGGGTCCGCGTCGGCGGCGTGCGAGTCGGCGGGCGGGTGCGGCGGGTGCGCCGGCGGGGCCCACTCGGGCGGCAGCCAGTCCGTGCGCCGCAGCGAGGTGGCGCCGTCCGACCCGCCGCACACCACCAGGCGGCCGCGCCACGCGCACGCGCCCACCGAGCGCCGCGCGCTCGGCAGCGCCGGCCCGGCCGTCCAGCGCGCCCCCTCCCCCGCCCCCGACCCCACCGGCAGCCGCTCGCACGACGCCAGGCAGTGCCACGCGTCGCACCCCCCCACCACCCACACGGCGCCCCCCCACCACACGCCCGCGCACTGCGCTCGACCTGCACATACACAAATTAAATTACTGACAATAAATTAATTTAAAACGTAAACTTGCTGCAAAAGCTTGCTTTAACATATCAGAATATCATTTGTTTTTACAATTCCGTTTGCCAAGTACTGAGTAGTAGTAAGTGCCGACGGGGGCGCACTACTTTCAGTACAAACAACGAGTGCACATCTATTCGAATTATTTGCGAGTTTGTCATATTAAGATGAAGACTTACTGTCATTTGACTCTTTGTGCATGTAACGTGCCTAAGGAGCTCCTGCGACACGTTATATGCGCACGCGTATGTTTACTTGTGTGTGTGTGTACAGTGTGATGTGTGCAAATTATAATTGAGATATGAAAAAATTAAAGAGTTTGATCTCGACACGGCCGACATTATGTGCCGCTTGCCCCTCCGCCGCAAGCGACGCGCCACAGTCCTCTGTGGGCCTTAAGCTTACGAGTGGAATTAAATGTTGGATGTAGATGATAGTGGTGTAGTGACGTAGTTACGTAGCGGCGGCAACGAGCCGTATCCCTCGCTTTAGTTATCACCAGTTTCCTGAATTGGTTTCCGCTGTGGAAGCTCATCCAAGGTGCGCACTGACCGGTGCGGAGCGGCGGCTCCTCGGTCCAGGCGTCGGCGTCGGGGCGGTACTTCCACACGTGGCGCAGGTAGCCGCCCGCCGCCCAGCCGCCCGCCACGTACAGCTCGCCGCGCTCCTCGTCCGCCGCCGCCGCCGCGTGCGCCACGGCCAGCGGCAGCCGCGCCGCGCCCTCCCAGCGCCCGCTCGCGTCGCAGAACGCCTCCACCGAGTCCAGCTCCGCGTGCCCGTCCGACCCGCCCAGCAGGTACACGCGGCCCCGCAGCCGCGCCGCCGGGCACCGCGCCCGCGCGCGCCGCATCTCCGGCGCGGCGGCCCACGCGCTCGCGCCCACCGCGTACAGCTCCGCCTCGCGCAGCACGCGCGCGCGGTCGTACCCGCCGCACACCAGCAGCCGGTCCGTGCCCACCGCCGCCGCGCCCAGCGCGCACCGCCCGGCGCTCAGGCGCAGCGGCCGCGCGGCGCCGCGGGGCTCGCCGCCCGCGCCCGCGCCCGCGCCCGCGCCCGCGCCGCCCGCGCGCCACAGCGCGCGCGCCGCCGCCAGCCGCCCGCGCACCGCCAGCAGCGCCGTGGTGGCGCCGCCGGGCACGCGCCGCGCCGCCAGCACCGAGCACTCGGCGGCGGCGGCCCGCGCGCCCAGCGCCAGCCCGGGCAGCGCGCGCGCCGCGCCCGCCCCCCCTCCGCCCGCCGCCCCGCCGCCGCCGGCGCCGGCGCCCGCGCCCGCCTCGCGGCGCCGCGCGCGCGCCTCGCGCCGGTACTGCTGCAGCTCGGGCGCGTCGCCCTCCGCCTGCGGCAGCTCGCCGCAGTCCCGCAGCGCGCCGCTCCCGTCCACGAACACGAGGTGCGTGCGCGAGCACAGCTCCGAGAACTGGAACCCCGCCGCTCGATACATATATGATTGTAAACGGGTGAATCCATTATTTGTTATCATAACCACCCCCCGGTTACCTTTTAATGTACAGAACGGAATACTTTAGGCTCGGATACTGGTACCATCGGGAAACAAAAAAGCATTTAAGTGACACGTGTGACTGGAAACTTGTAATCGACCTTTAATTCAAATATTTATCAATTCATCTCGCTCAAAACTGGCAGGTGAATGGTGTTCACGACGCACGATTTATTACATTATATCATTATTATTTATTACAATTTATTTCGTTCTCGGGTCCGAACAAATTACCCTCCACATTGAATTTGTTCCACCGTTGCGTCACACGTCGACTCGGGCTTCATGCTCTGAATAGAATGATTGTTGCCGATCGTTCTACTCAGATGACCAATGTAAAACCTCGACGTGGTTACTGACAATTTGTGTACACTAGCAGCGCGGTCGTCTGTGCCGCGATAGCATAACTTCAACACTAAACTACAATTTATTTTTTGTCAATTTAATATTTTTTGATTTCCAGTTAATTAAGTAATTGTTACTTTTATGGATATTAACCTTTAATCTCTTGTTTGTATTTGTAAATCGGATGTTGGTTATATGTTAAGTGGTGTAAAACTTATTTTAATTATTATATTAATAGATTATGTTACTCGCTCAATAATAAAATTCAATGGGATTGAATGTGTTGGTATATTCGCTCGTATAAATAATCTATCTGCGCCCCGCGGCAACAGTAGCCTGTGTGCTATTCTAGACTAAAGCCAAATTTCAATGTACGTGTACGTGTACGTGTACGTGTACGTGTACGTGTAGGTGGTACAAGGAACTCACGTCGCGATCGGTGGCGGCCTGCTCCTGCAGCCAGGCGAGCGCCGCGTCCGCCACCGTGAGCGGCGCGTCCTCGCCCCCCGCCGCCGCCGCCTCCTCCCGCATCACCTCGATGCGGATCTGCGGCAGCGTGGCCAGCGCGCCGCTCTCGCACACCTCCTCAAACTGACACACCGGAGAGTTCCGAGATCAATTATTGCACACAATGTCTACAGTGAAATGCAAGGCGGGCTGTGGTCAGCCGTCTCGGGACGGGCACGGTATGAAGGGACGCACTCACATTGTCGGCGATGTAGGCGTCGAGGTGGTGCAGCTGCGCGGGCGAGAGCGCGGGCAGCGCGCGCGCCGCCAGCGCCGAGCGCGGGCGCAGGCGCGCGCGGCGCGGGCGCGCCAGCCGCTCGGCGAGGTGCGCTCGCGCCGCCTCCACGCGCAGCCGCCACGCCGCCAGGTACAGGCGGCGCGCGGCGCCCGCCGAGCGCGCCTCTAGCCGCCCCGTGTACAGGTACTCCACCAGCGCCCGCAGCGCCTCCCCGTCCACCTCCTCCACGCGGTAGGGCTGGGGCTGCGCGGGCGCGGGCGCGGCGCCGGGCGAGGGCGCGGCCGCGGCCGCGGGCGGCGAGGAGGGCTGCAGCGCCTCCAGCAGGTAGGGCGAGGCGGCGGCCAGCACGGCGCGGTGCGCGGGCACCTCGACGCCGGCCGCCACCAGCACCACGTCGTAGTGCTGGCGCGACTTGCGCAGCGCGTTGAGCGCCGCCAGCGCGCGCGCCGGCGCCTCCGCGTCCACCAGCGACAGCTCCTCCGCCTCCGCGTCCGCCTCCCCGCTGCTGGAGCTGCCGTCCGAGCCGCCCTCCTCCTCTGCGGACGCGAACACCCTTTTTTTTAACACCTAATAGCTGTACCCGCAACTTCGCTTTCGATCGCATCCCCTATTCGCACTAACAATAAAAAATCAAATAAAAACAGTGGTGTTTGTTTTTATGTACTTTAATGGTAAATGTATCACCTCGGCTGATAGAAATAAATATTCCTAACGAATAATCGGTTTTATTTATTTATTTAAAAAAGGTAAAACCAACTAATTTACCTACAAGTTAATGCAAACAATGGTAACTACAATTTATAAAAGAACCTTCAACACAAGCGAGGGACGCGATGCGATCCGCCTCGGTCGTATCGAACTTTATAACTCGAGATCCCTCTGCAAAATTACTACGTACATCGAATTTTTAATCGACATCTATTTTTACTAGCTGCGCCCCGCAGCTTTACCTGCGGTTTCCTGGAATTTTCTGGGCAACTTTCTTAATTTTATTCTTTTATGTAAGTTATGGCTATGTAATATAATAGATATACAGGTGAACGTTAACCGTTATAGTTCCAGGAAAACGTACCTCACTTTTTGAGACATTCACTACTGCATTCACAGATTTTGGAAAAAATGTACAGTCAGCGATAAAAACGCTAAAATACAAAAAAAAAAATATTAAACATCGATTATGTTTCATGTAGGGATCGAAAGACTATACAAAATCCTTTTCCATACCATCACCCAAACCATCGCTACTCATGTTCAACTGCATTCCTCACAATACAACACCGCCTCTGTGCTGTGCCTCCCCGCCCCCACCCCCTCGTGGAAACTCGACACAAGTCTCGTTTCATTTCATAACGACCTCGCCAGTATCGTAATATAATCTCTTCTGTGTCCGATGTCGTCTCAATGACAATTTCATTGACAATACAAGTACTCCTTAGTTTCGGCGCTCACTGATCGGCAACGTGCTCGGTGATTGACTCAATTGGACGTCCGCCACCCGCCGCCGGTAGCCGACCGCCGGCGGCGGGTGGAAGGTGTTCCTAATCTATGCAGACAAATAGTACCTTCTCTCAACACCGTACGTGACCAGTCTCCCACGAAATTATACTTCAAGTAGGTACAAGGCAGGAGGGGGGGAGTGGGATGACATTGACTTGATCGATTTTCGCAGCTCAATGGTGGTATTTACGACTTGTTCACGGTTGCGGCGTGGCGGGGCGGGGCTGGTAGATCCGCGACGTGGTCCGTCCGCGGGAGGTAAGGTGTCTGACAATGGGACTTTATGTTGCATAGTTTCATGTTGTCTCTATCTTCACTATGTTACAAAGAGGAATGGTCGGTTGGTACATCTATGAATGATGATGTCATCTTCTAACATCTTGGATGTTAGCAAGGAAGCACTTGAGTAGTGCTCTGCATATTTTATTTTGTTAAATATGGGTTGCCAGTTATATAACTTAGTGTTACTGGTAATGGTTCTACTTCCCCACCTGATGAAGGAGGAAGCCCGGCCCGGCGGTGGCGCACACCCTCGCACAGTCTCTTAGTCTCTTTATATGACTATTATCAAATGTTACATTATCAAATCTACCAACACTGTTAACAATACATACTTTTGAATTGATAATGATAGTGACATTTATTAAAATTATATGTATCCATTGGATACAAGGTGATATTATCGGTTTGCAGTCAGCAATAAAAGTGATATCCTGTATACATACAGCCACATGCCAGGACCGAGAAACCAGCAATTAACATGAGAGCAGATAAGATTAGCAAGATGAGACATTGATAAAGTGTCAGCATGTGAAACCTTGAAGGTAAACCTAAGCCTATTGGCACACATCTACCCTATTAATGTAATTATACAGTGTGCACTCTGCGCACACACACACACACACACATATGGAAGGTAACACACTGCGACACCCAGCCCGGAGCGCCGGCTGCACTCTAAAAACTACTCATAACATCAGTCACATAACTTCATGAGATTATTGTCATGTTGCATGAGCAGGAGTTCTTTATGTTAAGTGCACATGTAAATAACTTATATTCCATAATAATAAATATTAGTGATGAATGAACATTTACATTTAATATTTAAGCATGTGTGACATGTGTCTTGCATTTAATTATTTACGGAGCGCAACACAGCAGTATAAGTTAATTATCAGGTGAAGCGAAAGTAACGAGCCGATTTGTTCAAGATCGCTCACCGTCTCCGTTAGCGTAGTGCGGCTGCGGCGTCATGTCGACGGCGGCGGAGTGCTGCGCCGTGCCGAGCAGAGTGCCCTCCGCGCTGCGCCTGCAACACACGCGGCCGGTCGGGCGGTGAGCGAGGCTGCCGCTAACCGGATTAGGGCGGCGGCGGCACGTGTCCGCACGGAAGGCCGCGGCGGTCACATGGCGCGGCGTAAACAGACGGACCGACCTGCTATGCGGGGCTGGCCGCCGCTCGCTAGGACTGCACCCGTCGATCGCGACTTCAGGCCGAATACATTACGCACTCCCGAACCGATTATGCGCTTTACGTTTATGATTTATGCGATCGAACATGAAGCAAGCCACCGCCCGCAACACGTCTTGTTTTTATTTTGACAATTAATTCATTTGATCTGACAGATTCTACTTTGACATTCCGCCGCACGATAGTACCGTTGACATAACACGATGACCACTGTCGCTGTCGCGCTCTCTTACACAGATAATTAATTTTAGTTAGTATTAGATTCTCTGACGACTGTTTGGATTTTGTCCAAAACCAAAGTGTAAAAATCCATTTTCTCAAACATGCATGGAAATATTGTCATTATTTTCTAAAAAAGAACACGCGATGAATTTGAATTTACGGACAAACATGAACAGATCCATTGCAGGAGCGTTTCTTGAATTTGGAACTTTACAACACTCCAGCAATGTTGTACAAACGACACGCGTGCTGAAGTTAATAAATACTCTTTAATTGGATCTCTTTTATCATTCTTGGTATTCTTGGTAAATCGCTATGCTTAGTACAAATTGCGTTCACGGGGCTGTATAGTCCTAAATGCGCTTGCAATAGCACCGCGCGCTGCTTGCAGCGCGCGCACGTTGCGACCTATATAGAAGCGTTAGGACCGTGCAACATATAATTGAGCGTATTGTTTCCTATTTTTATACTGCACCTAGATTTTAAGCCGCCACATAGGAAAGGATTTCTAAAATTCCACCTCTAAGGGGGTGAGAAACGGGGACAAACTTTGTATGGGACAACGTGATTCCTTCAAAGTCAAACTCATTTATTCCTTTACATCTCAAGTATCAGTTGAACACGTCAAATTTTACACATGCATGTACACATATTCGTGAGCATATAACGTGTCACAGGAACTCCCCAGGCACATTACATGCACACAGATATTTATTTATTTATTTATTGGATCACCAACAAAGGATACACAGTCTTACAAAATATATTTACAAATTTTTGGTCAATGTGCTCCCTCAAACACAGGTGACCACAGCATGCACTAAATAAAATACAACTAGACACATTTTGTGTGATACAAATTTGACATGAATAAGAAAATATACAACAAAATATAGAAAATAATCTTAAAGAAAGGTTTTATAATAAGACATGTAAAAAAGAGTGAGATGGGGTAAACAGAAAATCAGTACTAAAAAAAAAATAATCTAAATTTATGGATAGGTACAACTAACTCACAAAATTAACAATTTCATTGAGATGTCTCTTGAACTTGTGTAATGGTTCAGTTAGATCTATGTCACTATTTTTTGAGAGTATATTGTAGTGCTTGTCAAATTACAGTCAGTTTTCATGTTTAAGCTTATCTTATTTGTTAAGTTTACGTCTGTTCCAACCCTAACCAACCAACCCGAGGGGAAGAAACAGACAAGAAACCCCTCGGAGACAGTATTACATATTCGCGAATATGATCCTGCGTCTAGAGTGGAGCAAATTCATTTCCAAGCCTTTTTGTCATCTAGGTAATCTGATATTTTATAGTAAGCTTTTGCGACATGTTTATGACAGTTTTAAATTTATTTATTGACAGTAATTGAATTTCGCTCGGGATTTTGTTAAAAAAGCGAACACATTGACCTTTAAAAGAATTGCTAACCTTATGGAGCCTAGTAGTGGGCACAGCGAGTTTATTTTTATGCCTAGTATTTACACTATGATTGTCACTTTTCTTTGTGAACGCGCTCATATGTTTACGAGTGTACATCACATTGTCATATATGTACTGACATGTAACCGTTAGTATATTTATATCCTTAAATTTTTTTCGTAATGATTCTTGGGGACCCATATTGTAAACTGCGCGAACAGCCCTCTTCTGCAACACAAATATGGTGTTGATATTCACACAGATATGTCAAATTACAGTCAGTTTTCATGTTTAAGCTTATCTTATTTGTTAAGTTATACGTCTGTTCCAACCCTAACCCACCAACCCGAGGGGAAGAAACAGACAATAAACCCCTCGGAGACAGTATAACATATTGGCGAATATGGTCCTGCGTCTAGAGTGGAGCACATTAATTCCCAAGCTGTTTTGTCATCTGGGTAATCTGATATTTTATAGTAAGCTTTTGCGACAAGTTTACGTTTGATGACAGTTTTAAAATTATTTATTAACAGTAATTGATTCCAATAGCCCGGCGTGCCTAGGATTCGGTAGCTTACCATTTCTTCGTCCAATCTACTTCAAATGTTGCATAAACATTCTTTAACAGAATTGATGGAAGACGTGTTTCGTATTTTATTGATATCCAACGAAGAAACGGGGTAGAAAGTTATTTTGGGGGTGATTTACATCGAAGTTGATATCAATACTCTTTAGTGCTTTTGATTTTTATTACATTTTATTTTGACACATATTTGAAAAGTGAAACCGATTTTATTTAACTTGCATAAAAGCTTGGTGCAATGCAATACGCTGTAAAATTGGAGTGTGAAATATAAAAGAATATTGAAGTCTGATTAGAATCCGTAATTTTGAATACACGATTACTTGAAATTCAAGGCTTTTTTTTTTGTGGAGAAATGTCTTTGTATACCGCCCTGCCACGGGGAGACAGAGCGGTTATGTGGGACTAAGTGTCACTACCCACTAAAACTCCACAGTATTGTCCTCTACCGCTTAGTGGCGGGAACACGGGAATGTTGTAACACACATCCGCGATCCCGCCGCAGCCGTCCGTTTCCGGACCCTCCTCGCCACGACACGCCAGGACACGAGGCGCACCGCAGCCACATCGGGGACCATGGAGCTGAAATAGCTAGATAACAGGTCTAGGTCTCTTTGCGATTCTCGTATTTTTGTCTCCTTTATAACATACCCCAGTCTCTTACTACCATAAAGAAAGATTTACTCCCATATTCTCGTCAGGTCTTCTGAAATTAACAAATTATTGACTCATCTACATACATCCCATGCAATCACAATTCAGGTTCGAAGTATATGCCCACGATCTGTCAATCTGCAAACAATGGAATGACATCGGCTCCTTGACGCGCCACAACGCCATCTAGTGGCACAGTTGTGAACTGGCTCACTACCTCGCCTCGGGCGGAAATGCGTGCTATGCTACATACTGTAGGCACGGGTATTTTCAAAGGGTGCATAAGCACCCACAAAAATAAATCTAACCTTGAAAAGCTGCTTCATATAACCTTGTTATATTAACTTTAAATACAATCAAGGTATCTAGCGACTTCGTCCGAATGGATTATGTTGCGCGAAACCTAATGTAATAGTAATGTTAAGGAAAGGTTAATCCTTTAAACATCAGCTATCTGCCAGGGAAAGTCTCGTCAAAATCGGTCCTGCTATTTTGGAGCCTACTCGTAGCAGGAACAAACAAACAGACAAAATAAAAATTGTGTTTTTGTTTTATATGTACCATAGATACTTTTAAATGCATAAAAAGTAAAAAGTAGTTATTCTGATATAACAAACAGACGTCGTTTCGAGCTCTTCGCTCGTGTCCGGGGAACGCGGCCGCGGCCACACGGTCCACGCACGATGCGGTGCAGCGGACACGTCACGGGCGGGGGGCGGCGGGGGGCGGCGGGCGGCGGGCCGAGGTGAGGCCACACGGCGCGGAGGCGTGTGCCGGCGCGGCGCGTGACGTCACCGGCCGCGCGCCTATCGACCGCGGGCGGCGGGCGGCGCGGCGGCGCGCTGGCGGCCGGGAGGCGGCAGTGCGCCTCGCTCGGCCGGCGGCGACGCGCGCCCGACATGTGCGCCGTGCGATCCGCGCCGCTGCTGCTGGTCGCGCTGCTCGCCTCTCTGCCGCACGCCACCCGTGTCGCGTGAGTGTCGCCTCCCCGCGCGCGCGGGTTCCGCCCGCTGCACGCGCACGACGGGACCCTAGCGGGTTTCGTCTCCGCGGATGTTTGCCCGCGTCGATCGTTACACCTCGGGCTCCTCCACCTCGATTCGTTTCTTTGGATGCTTCGGATTGCCGAATGGAATAAATTATTCCGTTCGCCAGCGCCCCCTTGAGCGTTATGTTTTAGCGAAATTTTACCAACGACTCGAAGGGGGACGGCTTCGAATTCCTTGTCCCGTCGCCGAGGACGATTAGCTATCCTCGCATTCATAAATGAACATTGTCGTCTTCGAATGCAACATACAACATTAAATATTTAAATAGCCACTAAATAGCATGTTATAGTAGGTACTTATATCAAATTTAAGCTGCAACCAACCTGATCTATAATTTATCATTATTATGAGCAAAATATACTTTGTTGTATAAAAACGAGATCAGACTTAATCAGTTTAAAGATAATCTGCGCATCACGTCCACGCATTATGATATGGGGAAACCTTAATAATGACAGACGGTATTGGTTAAAAATGAACCCTTCTGCCGCATGTATGTTACAGTGCCCGCAGGACATAGACAGGCGTTAGGTAACTGCAGAAACATTTTGCACTCACCCTGAAGATAAATTTGTAGTGAACTATAGAAATGACGTCGCGTAGCGCGGTCACTGACCGCACCTGACCACATGAATTAAATAAAACTCCATACGAGTACATCAATTGATGGCTCAGGATCAACTGATGGAGCACAGGGTCGGGCTGCGGCTCGCCCGGGACGGGAGGGTTTATGTAACCAACGCGCGTGGTCGGTTGCAGGGGCGGCGGCGGCGGGGGCGGCGGCATGTTCGGAGATGTCAACATCTCCTCCATCCTCGACTCCTTCAGCATCAGCTACGACAAGAGAGTGAGGCCGAACTACGGAGGTCAGTCGTCTTCTCTCTGCACCATCGATCCTTAAGTACCTATACTACCCGTGACAGTGCAGTGCTCTCTAAGTTATACCGAAATTGACGTCCATTTCCTACCCAGTCTCAACTTTGGAGATAATTGTTTATTTAGATGTTTGGTGATCCGTTGTATTTGTTTTGCATCGGGATCCTGGCGTCGCATTGGCCGCGCCACTTTCTGTGTGTTTAATGTGAATGGTTTTACAGGACAGCCCGTCGAAGTGGGGATAACAATGTACGTGCTCTCGATCAGCTCTCTGTCCGAAGTCCAAATGGTATTTTGTATTCATAACCTTACGATCCGAACCTACATGTAGCCCACAACCGGCGGCGGCCCACGCGCCTCAGGGCCGCGTCGCGTCACTCACGCATCACCCGTCAGACCACGACCACACGACCACACGACCACACGACCATACGGTGACGGCGACGGCGACGGCGATGGCGACGGCGGCCAGACACGCGCTCGCTCGCTCGGCCACTCACAGTGCGCTTGTTGCAGGTCCGCCGGTGGAGGTGGGCGTCACCATGTATGTCCTCTCTATCAGCTCCGTGTCGGAAGTGCTCATGGTACCTACTGACTGCCGCCCGCGCGCGCGCGCTCCGCTTCCTCCCGCGCCGCGGTCGCCGGCCCCGAGCCCGCGACCGCCCACCGAGCAGCCCCAGACTCGAGGCTGCGCGCATGACCGCCTTCGGTGGAGCGATCCGCTTTCTTCTGTGTCTTAGTGATCTGATCCTCTCGAATATTCTCTTACGAATGAGGAGCGGTAGTTCTCTTTGATGTATATCTTTGTGTTGTACTCGTACCTCCGTGTTCATCATCTCGGTCCGCGCGGGCGCAGCGCGTGACGTGGCACGTAGTCCGCACCGAGCCGCGACCCCGGCCGCCCCGGCGCCGACCTCCGCCGCGACGCTATCCGCGGCTGGCCTCATTTCTATATTGCCTTTATATTTTCAAATTACGCTTTCGTGACCGATATGACCCACTCGTGCGTGGGTGGTGTCCAGTCCGCCGAGCCGGGTCCACCGCTCGCGCCGCCCGGGCGGCCGCCCGCGCCCGCTGAGGTGGCCGAGGAGCCGCTCCGCCGCCGGCGCCGCCTCCTCCCGAGGGCGTGCACCGCTGCACTCCCTCCGTAGACAACTAATCTCTCTCTCTCTTTCTGTCTGTGTGTGTGTCACCTCCATCTCATCTCCGCATCACCCCGTCATCTCCATTCGCCACTCGGCACCGACGCACCTCACCGCCTCACGCCTCATGTCTTCTCTCGATACAAACAAACCATCCGTTCATTCGAATGATCGTGACCCGCACCATAGTTTCGAGCTTCATGTCGAGCTTGCTGTTCCACAATGTATGTTTAATGTCGTGACGTGTCCTTGTTGAAGTCGATCGCCGTTGTCCTCGTCCGTGTCCCGCACGACTGACTGAGCCGAGTGTCGTCTCGCGGTTGCAGGACTTCACGCTGGACTTCTACTTCAGACAGTTCTGGACGGACCCGCGGCTCGCGTACAAGAAGCGCCCCGGCGTGGAGACGCTGTCCGTGGGCTCCGAGTTCATCAAGAACATCTGGGTGCCCGACACCTTCTTCGTCAACGAGAAGCAGTCCTACTTCCACACGGCCACCACCAGCAACGAGTTCATCCGCATCCACCACTCCGGCTCCATCACGCGCTCCATCAGGTACGTATTCCTCCCTACGTAGATATACGTGTGCGACCACATTTGTTTGTATCTTGGCCGTGTGACCGTGATTGCAGGTTGACGATAACGGCCTCGTGCCCCATGAACCTGCAGTACTTCCCCATGGACCGGCAGCTCTGTCACATCGAGATCGAGAGTTGTAAGTATCCGCTCCCCCTCCCCCTCCCCGCCGTCACTCGCGTGTGCTCTTCGCCGACTTGTGTGTGTTTCACTGTTTCCTGCCTACTAATGTGTACTAACCATTTAGACTTTTTTCGCAATGTCTAATGAAACTTATTAATGAACTAATTTATTTACCGAGAGCCAGGCGATGGGGACTGAACCGAGAGTAGACCTTATATAATATAAAGTAATATGATTATGCCCTTACATAATGATATTTCGATAAAGACGCTCGCCGATGATAGAAAAATAATATAAACGATGCGTGTCGCTCACCGAACCGAAGCATCCATCGGACCTCTATGTACTCACATTCACCGGGCTTGTACCGACCGACGTGCCGTGACACCGAACCGAACACTGACGCCTCCCGGCACCGGCACGGCCTCGGCCCGGCCCCGGCACGGCCCCGGCGGCTCCCCGGCCCGCCCGCCGCTCCTCTCGCATACAGCACCCGCAGGGGACTCGGCGGCACCGACCGCGCGCGGCCGAGGCGCGGGGCGGCACGCACTCGCTCACGCACCAGCACCCGCACCCGCACCGCTTGCGCTCCCCGCACCCGCCCGCACGAGCACCACTGTACTCGGTGGCTCCCTCCACCGAACCGAACCCGTAGTGCAGCACCGCCGTCACTCACGTTGTCGTTATCTTTATGTTTCAAAGTGTTAGTAGCGTCGCTTAGATTCACCTCACTCACCGCACGACGTAGAGAAGTAGTTTTTTTATTTTTCTATCATCTCCGTGGGGCGCCTCCGCGTCGAGGACCCATCGTCGGCGTCGGCGGCGCGGCGAGCCGTAAGCGATAGCGTCTGTATGTTTGGCATGTCTCCGGAGTCGGGTACACGATGAAAGACATTCTGTACGTGTGGAAGGACGGCGCCTCCAGCGTGGGCATGAGCAGCGAGGTGCAGCTGCCGCAGTTCCGCGTGCTCGGCCACCGGCAGCGCTCCACCGTCGTGGCGCTGTCCACAGGTACGTGCCCGCCCCCCCGCCTGCCTCCCCTCCCCGCCCGCGCCCCGCCCGCGCCCCGCCCGCGCACCGCCCGCCGGGGCCGCGGGGCCGCCGCCGCCGCCGCGCCGGCTGACGCGCCCCGCTCTCACACAGTCGGCTACACGATGCGCGACATCCGCTACAAGTGGAACGAGGGGCCCAACTCCGTGGGCGTCTCGCACGAGGTGTCGCTGCCGCAGTTCAAGGTGCTCGGCCACCGCCAGCGCGCCATGGAGATCTCCCTCACCACAGGTGAGGCGCACCGCGCGCGGGAGCCGGTTCCATACCTCCGTGTCTTCTGTTATTTCTTTCGTGCCGATCCGTTCCGGATGCGATCTCGGGTTAGACGTAATATACGCGTATGGAATCGGCTTCAGCCGACCAAAAGTTGCAAAACTTAATATGATTCCGGAGTAAGCTCCGGGACACTTTCTTGTTTTCAATTGTGACGTAAGAGTTGCATTTGAACGGTACACGAGCTGATGTTGGATCAGTACACGGCGCACGGGGTGGCCTGCGCGCCATGTTTTCCTTCACCGCGACTAGTCCTCGCGCTCCGAGTGACTTAGTGACGACCATCAATAACTTACAACTAACTATTTTGATGTAATCTGCTCGTTCGCAGCAGTAGCTGTCTCCGAGTTCTCTCCACGTGCCGGATTATCATCGTATTTTGTGGAACACCAATTCTGAAACGTTTCTTCGTATTATATGTATCTATGTAAATCCAAGACATTTATTTTTAATGTTAAATTACCTTTCATTAAGTAAATAAATGTGTAGCTATGTGTAGTTTATCAGTTAATACTTGCTACATCTTATAGGAAGTGACACTATCCCATAGCAGAAGAAATAACGGTATTATGGGTAAAAAAATGCGACAAGTAATTTGAATAGTCCTCTCTTGATTTTAGATTCATAAAAATAACTCTAAAGAAACCGATACAAGTAGAAACTTGTTCCTACGGTTACATTTTTTTTCACAGCAGTAAAGAAGAATTTCAAAATGTATCAAATTTCATTTTCCTTTTTTTGTAATAATAATAATAATAATAAAAAATGTAAAGAAGAATTTCAAAATGTATCAAATTTCAGCATTAAATTCACTCATTTTCAATAGAAAATGGCGGGAAAACAGTTTTTGACTAGGTTTTTGTTTATTTTTTTCATAGCATAAGCAGCCATTTACAACCAGCACCACCAAAGAGATTTAATTACAACTTTATACTTACAAAATACGAAAAGACTTCCCCCAGACCTACTAACTTGCCGTCGAGCAAGTCGAGCGAGGCAAGCTTACTTCTTGTGCTCTTCCTGTTGACAGATTACGGTGCAGTGTTCGCATTGCTCTGCTCACTCACGGTTGCGATTAGCGAGAGGCTCTCCTGTGGACGGATTATAACATTTCACAGCATTGTCGTAATACCTACTTATAATTCTAAACAGAACGCTAACGTTCTCCACACGTCCCTTACGTGTAAACTAGATCGCCGGTAATATTTTGGCTTCTTAAACTTAAGAAAAAAATATGTTTTCTATACTGCTTTAAAGATTTTAATTGCAATAAAGTTTACTATTATTATTGCCAGTACCAGACCCAGGCCCGTGGATCAGAATGTAGTTGCAGACAATATCTTCTGCAGCACTCCTTCACAACAGTATGCCATACACAATAGATGATGAACGTTCTGTTGAGTAGATCTTGTGCCAGGTTCCTCTGAAGAAGCAAACCATACCGGGGCCGTCAGATTTGCAGAAAGGCCCTCATGTTACGTACAATACGACACAACATATTAGGCACACCACAGTCACAGATACATATTGTAACCTCAGCTACAATAAGTAGGTTTTCCACTTGAATTCCACAATAAAATGAACATAATAGAAATGAAATGAATAGAATATAATGGGGTAATTAGAACTAATCGATATTAATTGCCGCATCCGCAGGAAACTACTCGCGGCTGGCGTGCGAAATCCAGTTCGTGCGGTCGATGGGCTACTACCTGATCCAGATCTACATCCCGTCGGGGCTGATCGTGATCATCTCGTGGGTGTCGTTCTGGCTGAACCGCAACGCGACGCCGGCGCGCGTGCAGCTCGGCGTCACCACCGTGCTCACCATGACCACGCTCATGTCCTCCACGAACGCGGCGCTGCCCAAGATCTCCTACGTCAAGTCGATCGACGTCTACCTCGGCACCTGCTTCGTCATGGTGTTCACCAGCCTGCTGGGTACGAGCCGCCGACGAAACACATTCGTGCTCGTCGTTCGTGACGCGGCACGGGAGCTCCTTAGGCACATTACGTGCACGAACATAATTATGTTTCATTACAGTCACTTTTTATGTTTTCGCTGATCTTATTTGATAAGTTTACGTCTGTTCCAACCCTAACCGACCAACCCGAGGGGAAGAAAAAGACAAGAAACCCCTCGGAGACAGTTTTAGATAATCGAGAGTGGAGCGAATTATAATAATTCCGAAGCTTTTTGTCATCTTAATAATCTGATATTTTAAAGTAAGCTTTTGCAATAAGTTTACTTTTGATAAAAGTTTTAAATATATTTATTGACAGTAATTTAATTTCCCTCGAGATGAGTGCTAGTGCCTCTCTCTGATTACTGATTATCGTTATCGTATTCTTCTTTATTTGTCCCGGGTAAAGTTGTCAAGGCCCCGCGCAGTCAACAATGTATAGTCAAAAAAAAATTCTTTATTTGTGACGCAGAGTACGCGACGGTGGGCTACATGTCTAAGAGGATACAGATGAGGAAGCAGCGGTACGTGGCGATACAGAAGATAATGGCGGAGAAGAACGTGCGGCCCGAGCCGCCGCCCTGGGACTCGCACTCCCTCTCCAAGATGAGCACCGCGAGCGGCGGCGGCCGCTGCCCGTCGGCCGCGCCCGCGCCCGGCCGCTCCTCGGTGAGCCGCGTCTGCACGACCTAATGTTAAGTGTTCACCTGCAGTCCCGACAACGGCGACTCGAGCCCTCCCCTGTCTTCGTAATCGAGAACCATAGTCGTGGCCGGTCGCCCGGTGTCGGCTCCGTCCCGATATAAATAATAACATATAGTATACCGTGCCATCCAGGAGGTGCGCTACAAGGTGCGCGACCCGAAGGCGCACTCGAAGGGCGGCACGCTGGAGAACACCATCAACAGCAGCCGCAGCGCGCCCCCCGACGAGCCGCCCGCCATGCACCCGCTGCACCCCGGGAAGGTACCGTCCCCCGCCTGCCGCCTCGGCGGTGCCGCGAGCCGACCGAGCCACTGAGCCGACGTCCACTCCGTCTGTTGCAGGACCTGAGCAAGTTCCTGGGCATCACGCCGTCGGATATCGACAAGTACTCGCGCATCGTGTTCCCGGTGTGCTTCGTGTGCTTCAACCTGATGTACTGGATCGTGTACCTGCACGTGTCCGACGTGGTGGCCGACGACCTGGTGCTGCTCGCCGACAAGTGAGCGTCTCGCGTCGCCTCACACGTCACGTCGCGCCACGCCGCCGCGCGACTCGCCACGGGACACATATCACTCCTCCGTCCGCACGTCGCGCGGCGGCCGTCGCGCCGTCGCGCCAACGCGGACCGCGACCGGTCATCCGTTGATACCGATAGGTACTTAGGTAATAATTGAAAGTCTGATGCTCAATTTTCGCTTTATTTATCGACGAGGATCGACGTGCGAACCCTCGTCGATAGTGAGATGATGATAGTTTATCGTTATTTTCTAGGGAGTACTTTACGTACTCGCTCGTATTGATCGTTAGGCGGGCGCAGCGGGCGGACGCTCCGCGCGCGTGTTCCGCACCGCACTGTCTCTGTCCGAGATACGAGTAGCTCCGAGGGGTGGGGGGTGGGGGTGGGGGGGTATCAGCGATCAGTGGACGATGAGTGGCTCCGGTGGAGTCGCGCCGCGTCACTATCGAACAGGGTTTTGATACATCGTTTATATAGTTGTACCGTACCGGCCCGCGAGCGCACTGTGCGCAGGCGCCGCTCCGATATTCTATCGCTCACTTTACCTTCTCTATCTCACACACTTCGCTTCTTTTTGTATGTAAGAGATGAAAATGTTCCTTAATTTTAGAGCGATCGTAAATAGTATCTATCGAAGCCTAGGTCTAGCTAGACTAACGTTACCTCGGAGTACACATCGTATTCATAATAATTAGCACTTACGTCTGTAAAGCAATCTATTTAACTACGTATAGGGTACGCACCTAGGCATAAAGACGGGTTCTAAATTTGTATAGTGAATAAATGGTACGGTGATTATTCGATAGGCAGGTCGAGTGGTCGGCCGCCGGCGAGGTGTTCGCCGCGGCCGACGCTCACCGCTGTAGCTGTCGATAATGTTAATTATATTAATTATAAATATACATAATATATGTACCGTAATCTCAACCTCGCCGCACCTGGGAAGGTGGGAAGTGTCGCCTGCGCCGCGGCGGAGGACGCACGCTTCAGCGCCGGACTGTTGAACGTTGTCCAACTCACAAAGCTCACTCGACAAGTTATCAACCATCGGACCAATACTTTGACTTGTAAACATACTATTTTTCTTTTATTGTTATTTTTTGTGATAAGTAATTACCTATAATTTTTGTAAAGTTTTACTCGGCCGGGCCGAGCCGCGGCCGGCCGGGTCGGCCGATTTCTTCTCGAAAACACTTCCAAGTGTACTTAGATGATCTGTTTTCGAATATAAATTTAATTATAATAAATAAGTCAGGCACTGAATTATTCTAAAGTAAAGGTACAAACGTAAATGTATGTATCGTCGCATTATATTGTATTGTTAGGTGGATGGTTCACGTTCACTGTGTACGAGCAGTTGTGATCTCATCCGTGAACCGAACGTCGAGCGGCGGCGGCGGCGGCGGCGGCGGCGGCGGCGGCGACTGCGGGCGGCCCGCGACCCGCGACCCGCGGCACGCACTCGACACGCGTCTTTAAACGCTCTAGACTTTGAAATAATTTTCCAGAAAAAATATTCGGCTTTTATGGATCGGCCTTCCTTAATATGCCCGAAAACTTATTGTTTAGGTATATTTTAAATCCATATTGTTATATAAACTGACGGATAATGTATTATTTCGAATGTTTTTACCGAGGTTACTCTTAATTCTATATAAGGCTATAAAATGTTCCCTTTCACAACATTCACTCACTATAGTTATGCCAGTGACAGTGAGCACGCAGCACGCAGCACGCAGCACGCAGCACGCGACGGTCCGTGCCGAGGGAAGTGGAGGCGCGCTGCCGCCGTCGCCGACACGCGCCGCGCGATCCGCGATCCGGCGCCGACTAGCGACGGATCGCGGATCGCTGATCACGTATCGCCGATCACGATCGCGGATCGCGGCTACATGTTATTCAATTATCTATAGGAGAAAGAGGATAGCGTATAATGACTTCGTATATAAGTATCGAAAAATATTCTAAAATTGTACTAAGTAAATCTATTTGTAATTATTAGTGTCATCGAAAATAGACTCGAAATTATTAGAAATAAATCAAATTTTACTTACAAGGACTTTTTATTGTCACACTTAGAATAGCCTTAGTGAACGGATCCGTCTCTTGGCGTGTTCGCGCCGCGGTCCCCGTCTCGGGGACGGGCGCACTGCGGCACCACTTGGGTCGGGGAGGACGTCACTTGACAGCTGACATAAGGTTTCCTGTCACATTTCCCGCTTCTTTTCATCCGATTTCCGGAGGACGATATCAATTCGGTTGTATTTTATACCTATATAATATTTGTTACCTCGGTGGAAAATTATATATTTTATTCAAAGCGATATGCTCTCGGACCATTCGCAAGAAAGTAAATCCCATCAAAAACATAAAAGTGAAATGAGAGCCAAGTTCAATGTTCAATGTTATTGTGGGTTATCCATAAGAGATAGACATATACCATCACGGACTTTTCTGTAGACCTTTTCAATGTGTACAATATAATATTTACTTAGTACATTATTTTGATAAAACTCGTAGGGTTCAGCCTGCGTTTGCAATGTAAGCGGAAAAAATTTAATTATTTACGACATCACATTAGAAACCTCAAAAAAGTATTTCTTGAGATGATAATTACTCTTCAAAAATAAAACTAATGGACGTAATCAATTATCATCAGCTGGACCTTCATTCAGCTCGTCCCTTAAATTTGTGCTATTAATTTAAAAATGCATTTTTTTGTCGATGCATTGGCCTTAGGTTGGCGCCATGTTAACGGCTCACCTGGTGGTGAATTGCGACTCCTCCTCCTGACTCCTCTTTATCGTTAGTATCCATATTCGGCCGTAGGCTGGCGAGATGCGCTACAATTTTCCCCTAAGGTAGTTTGTTGTGTTATTGATGGATTTCTAATTTGTTGTGCATCAAATTAGTTGCGCAGATTATCCCTTTACGAAATTTACAAAGAAAGAAAGAAAGAAAGAAAGAAAGAAAGAAAGAAAGAAAGAAAGAAAGAAAGAAAGAAAGAAAGAGAGAAAGAAAGAAAGAAAGAAAGAAAGAAAGAAAGAAAGAAAGAAAGAAAGAAAGAAAGCAAGCAAGCAAGCAAGCAAGCTAGCGAGCAAGCGAGCAAGCGAGCAAGCGAGCAAGCGAGCAAGCGAGCAAGCGAGCAAGCGAGCAAGCGAACAAGCGAGCAAGCGAGCAAGCGAGCAAGCGAGCAAGCAAGGTTAGGTTAGGTTAGGTTAGGTTAGGTTAGGTTAGGTTAGGTTAGGTTAGGTTAGGTTAGGTTAGGTTAGGTTAGGTTTTTTTTTTTTTTTTTTTTTTTTATGCCCCATTTATTTGGGGACTACGTTTTTTCCCTCTGACGAAAGAACGTCAGAGATTTTGTCATACACTTACATTTTATATACTTTCATTTTCCTATTACATTTAGAATATATGAATTTATACACTTTGATTTTTATGCTTTGACTCTACTTATTTATTTAGGAGGTTATATTACATTAGGGGGGGGGGGGATTAAATTTGGGTTTCTATGTTTTCCATCTTGTATATATTTTACTATTTTATCTTATCATGTTTCTGTTCTACAGTACTTTTACCTTTATGTTTACTTTTCTTGTATTACTTTTATGCTGACAATATATATTCTCATAATATATATGCACCATATATTATTTATCTATTTATTTCTTTTTATCACTTGCGTCGCTATTTCCGTACAGTATTTTAGGAACTTATCTCTTAAGGTGTTATCTTTCATGATTTTATTTATGTTTGTTTCATTTAACTCAGTTTCGAGCATCTGTTCTGCTTCAAATCTTTTTAGGCCGTAAATTGGGCAGTCCAACAGTATGTGCGGCAACGATTCTTCTACGCCAGGTTCACAGGCGCACGATGAGTCCTCTTTGCACCTGAAACGTTTCAGGTACTCCGAGAACCCACCGTGACCCGTCAGAACCTGAGTAAGGATGTTATTTAGCTTGAGCTTCTTGGTGATCTTATACGCTTCCACAGCGTCCGGGAAGAATAGTTTTGTGACTCTGGCGGTTGTTCCGGTTTTGTATCTGAGGTTCCATTTGTCATTTGAGTTCTCTCGAATTTCTCTTTTGACAAACGAGACCGGGCACTCTCGATAGTCAGGGGCCTTCTTCAGTTTGAGTGCCGCTTCTTTTGCTAGCTCGTCGGCACGCTCATTTCCCAATAACCCAGCGTGGGCCTTAATCCAGAATAATGAAACTTCTTTTTTCTGGATTTTGCAGGTCGTTAGGTTTTCACGTATCTCCACTGCTAGGGGGTGGGTTGAGCTGGGTTCTTTAATAGTATCCAGCGCGGATCGAGAGTCGCTGAATATGCCGTAGGTGTCTTCCGAGCGTCTGAGAATCTCTCTTGTTGCCCGGCATATGGCCAGGAGTTCGGCCTGGTAAACCGTGCAGTGTGGTGCGAGTTTTAGTTTGAGGGTTTTGGTCTCTGTCCCCCCCTTCCATACGGACAGCGCTGCCCCTACCAAACCCTCAATCTTGCTACCGTCAGTAAATATTTTTACTGTACAGGTGTGGTTATCCATTTGTTGTTGGTTTACCAGGCCGGTAAACTGCGGGCGCATATTCCGTGCAGGGTGGGGCATCCTCTCATATTTCACCATGCTCTCCACCTGTATGTCTCCCATTGTCGGCCGGGGCACCCCTCTCTTAGCCTCATACAGAGCAGCTGCTTCCTGTATTCTGAGGTCAAGAGGGAGTATCCCGGCCAACAATAGAGCTGCATTTAGCGAGACCGTACGGTAAGACTTGGTTAATTTTTGAGCAAAGCCTCTTTGCACCGCGTTCAGGTGTTTTTGCGCTCCCAGTTTTGTTGATGCCGTAGCCCAGGCACTCGCGGCATATAGCATGATGGGCTCTATGGTGGCGAGATAGATAGTGCGTATTATCGCTGGGTGCAGCCCCCAGCTGACTTTGGCTGCTCTGGCTAACTTTTTATAGATGTCTATAGATTTTTTGCAGGTGTTCGCTATGTGACTGTTAAAAGTGAGTTTTTCATCTATAGTTAGGCCCAGGATTTTAATCTCTTTGGATAGGCCGATGTCGACCCGGCCCATCTTCAGCAGTGGTGTGTCATACTTGAGTTTTCTTGTTACAACCATTGCGCTTGTTTTGTGTGGTGCAAACTTCAATTTGTTCCTGACACCCCACTGCTGAACATAGGCCAGGGCGGCATTGGCCTTCCTTTGCACCTCTTGCGCTGTATTACCATCGAATATGAGAACCACGTCATCTGCGAATGCCTGTCCATAGTCTTTGCGCTGCTCCAATCCTTTCAGTAATGGATCCAACAGAAGGTTCCAAAGTATGGGTCCACCAATGGAACCCTGGACACATCCTTTGCTAGTCATCTTGGCGTGTTCCTGGCCAGCATATCTGACGTTTACACGTCTATCTTGAAGATAGCTGTCCATGACACGCCTAAGATTAACCGGACAGTTTTCCTCTGCCAATCGGATTTTTATGGCTGGCCACCATGCACTATCGAAGGCGCCCTCTATGTCCAGTGATATAACCGTCACAAGTTTTTTCTGGTTTATCTTGCCTCGGATGTATTGGACAAGGTCATAGAGGGCGTCTTCGGTGCTCTTCTGGGGCATGAAACCGTATTGGCGTTGGCTCATCCTCGGGAGTAGATGCCATTTGATGCGCCCGATCATCATCTTCTCGAGGATTTTCCCCATGACGGGAAGTAGGCCTATTGGTCTGTAGGACTTGGGTTGTGTGTAATCGTCCTTGCCTGGTTTCCTGAGTATTATCACCGTTGCCTCCTTCCAGATGGTTGGGAAGTGGCTTAGTGTCAGGCACCTGTTCGCCAAGGCAAGGAACAATTCAGGGTTTTGCTGTATTGCCCGGCTGCAAATGTCTGCAGTGAGACCATCTTTTCCCGGAGCTTTTTTAGGGTTGAAGCTTTCCACCGCAGCTCTGAGCTCTTCCTCGGTAAACGGTGGATCATGTTGTTCATCATCGTTCCATCCATTTACTTGGTCGGCTGCCGCTCTTATCTGTCGGTGGTCAGCATCATCCTCAGCCTCTAAGTCTTCCGGGTAAAATGTCTCTGTCAGTAGTTTGGCAGATTCATTTGCGTCCAGTACCTTCCCTTCCCTTACTAACGGCAAATCCTCGTACCTCTTTGATGTATTCTTTAACACCCTGTAGATCCCTTCCCATAATCCTTCTTTATCTTGTTTTGTGCAGTACTCCATCCAACTCGAGGTCTGTGCATTTCTGGCTTCATTCTCATATTCTTCTTTTGATTTCAGGTACTCGTCGACGGTCTTCTGTCTGCGGATCGGTGCTGCGCATCGGATTCGACGTTTCTTCGTGAGAGCTTCTGACTTCAGCTTGGCAAGTTTTTTGGACCACCATGGTAAGTTAATTTTTTCATTCTGTTTTAGTTTGGGTATGCTATTATTAGAGGTTTCTGTTATGGCTTTTATATATTTTTCTACTAACTGATCTAATTCCTTTTTGCTTGTTATTTTGTCTATTTCATCCTTTTTTATTTTATTATCTTCCAACAATTGGCCCAGTTTCTCATGAAACTGGGTCCAATTTGCTTTTTTGCTGTTAAATATCCTAGTTGTTCTTTTAATATCTATTCCCTTAGTTTTTTCCAGTTTTATCCGAAATGTGATGGTATTGTGGTCCGAGCTTATCAAGCTTGGGTCTACCGTCCAGTCTTCTACCCTTGTCAACATCCCGATGTCGCAGGCCGTGATGTCAACAAAGCTGGTATAGCTTTTGTTGCCCCGTATGGTATCGAATGTCGGGGTGTCTCCTTCATTTAGAACCTGCAGTCCCAGATCCTCCAATGTGCCGGCCAAGTCTTCGCCTTTTTGGTCAATTTTGTCTCCCCCCCACCAGGTGCTCTTTGCATTAGCATCGCCCCCTACAATTAGGTTTCTAGTGCCCACGCCCTGTTTAATTCTTCTCAGCTGCTCCAAGTAGGGATCCAGATCTTGTCGGTCTGGCTCAAAGTAGAATGAGACCACTGCGATCTCCCAGGCACTCGTTCTGATCTTTACCACCACGATGTTGTTGGTAGTAAATTCCAGACATTGGGTGACGTCCAGTTCGCTGTCAAAGACAGCTATTGCGGCTTTAATGGTTCCGTCCCCTTGAGTGCCTTGGAAGATCCTAACCCCCCTTTGGTCTCTCATCCTACCCTGAGCTCCAACATATGGTTCTTGGAGCAGCGCGAATGCAATGTTCTTATTGCTTGCTTCAAGCATTATTTCATCGGTGGCCAGCTTTTTTCTTTGCAGGTTTGCTTGGGCAACAAGGTATGCCTTCATGTTTGCTAAGGAAGATGTCAACTGTGAGACCACCTTAGCAATAGGCGACCGTTGCTCTAGCCAGTGTCTCCCACTTCCTACGGACTGGACATTCTTGGCTGAACGCGTTGTGGTCTATTTTGTCCAGCTTTGCCAGTACGCAGTTGCAGCAGGAAGGGGATTCCCCGGCGAGCCTATCTGGACATTCCGATTGCATGTGGGGTCCCCCACAGTGGCTGCACTTCTCTCTTTTCTCTGTGCAGAACCGTCTCCCGTGACCATATCCCAGACAGAGGGAGCACTGGACCAATGGAGATTGGTCCTCCACTCGCACCCTCTGTAGGTCTATTTGGACGGTTTCCGCATCGACTAATCGCTGCCAGATCTTCGGGGAGACCCTCATCACGATGTGATGTGTGTGAGGATTTCTGGTTCGCCTCTTGTGCATTATTTGCATCTTTTGGTCACTCTCATTGAGGTCCCTAAGGATGAATCTATTTTGGTTTTTCAGGGCACTGAGCACGTCTTCATCTGAGTTGTATTGGAAGACGTTTCTGAGGATCACCAAGGGGTCTTTATTTTTGACTTCTTGAACGTTTAGGTGGTCTTCTGCTTTTTTTAGTCTTTCCTTTATTAGTTCTCTCTCCTGTTCCGTTTTACATCCTACTATAATTTTCCTATCCTTAGCTTTCCTTATTTTTTCCACGGCTACACCTCCTTCTTTAGCATTTACCACCTTTCTGATTCTGTTTAGGATATCCTCTCCAGTCTCCGTTTCATCTTTTGCGGTTACCACTACGGAGTGTAGCGCCGCCTGTTCCGGAGACTGTCTCCTTACCGACGACGCCGCCACACTCGCGTACGATATCCGCTCTTGGGCTTCTTGATGTCTCTCAATCGTCTGTTTCAGTATCTCCATCTTTTCGCTATTTGCTTCGATCAGTTTCGCATGTCTTTCTAGCTTCTCCATTAGTTCGTTGCTTTCCTTTTCCCTTTCTGCGCTTTTGAATTCTTTTTCTCTTTCCGGTTCTATAATTACTTCTTTTTTCCCTGCTTTAATACTCTCCACTTCCTTCACTAACTGATATAGTCTATCTACAGCTTGGATGACTTCAGTCTTTATTTCGGTTTTTATATTTCGTGAGTTACTCAAATTTAGTTTGGCCTTCGCTACACAAGCTCTTGCCTCTGCCAACCGATCCGTGTATTTCACCTTTTCTTTTGGTAAGTTGTCCACTACTTCGAGCGACCCCTTTTTGGCCCCCGCTTTGCCTTCTTGAGGGAGTACCGTTTTTGGCTTGGGCTTTGCGCTCTCGGTTGCCGTTGCCTTTTTTGGGGGAGTCACTGCGTTTTGTTTGAGCACTGGAGAACTGGAGCTCGGTGCTGCTGATGCTCTCCCGCTCTCCCATTCCCCTATGCTTCGCCTCACCGTGGTGGTTTTCGTCTTTTCTGGAGTTTTAGATGGCCCTGCCTCCTGCGCTTTCTCTAATGAGTGCGTTTCAAGGTCCATCGTGACGTTGATCTTCTTGGCGGGTGTGCGTATGCCGAACATCTTGAGTTGTCAGAGGGCAGTCTCTTAACCTAACCTAACACTTGCTCTAACTAAGAGTATAGTATGGTCAAGAAGTGTTTTGTAAAAGGTTTACAAAGAAAATCAGCAAATATACAGCACAAGTGTATAAAGGTCAAAATTATAATTGTAAATACAACACAAGTGTATGCAGGTCAAGAAAAATAAAATGTAAATAAAAACAGGGTTATAAAGATAATTCCAGTCTAGCTGGTTTGTCAATTAAGGTTCGTTATTACGTATTAATAATACTAATATTTTGTATAGTATATAATATATATTTCTTCTGTTGCAGGGTCCAGGAGCCGCGTCGCTGGAGTCTACACGTCGTGCGGGTGAGTGCAGGGATAAAGGTAAGTACAATTAATGGGTGTTGTGAGTATATTATGTGTATATGTCTGTACCTTTTCTCCCCACTCTACAGGCCTGTGCTTTTATGATGCTATATTTAGCACTGTTTACCGCCTAGAGGAGTCGGTATAGTCCAACGATATCGCAGCTCACAATTTCGTGTATTAAAAAGGAAAAAAATCCAGATTTTGTAGATTTCCTCCTTGGCCAAATCCGACCGAGTCTACCTGGCCAAGCCAATAAAGGGTGGGTGGGAGGGCTAAATTTTTTCGATTTTTATGATTTTAATGCGTTTTTCTGTTTCAGGGGGCTGCAGGCGCACCAGGCGAGGGGAATCCAGAGGAAAGCGAACCTCCCTCGGGATATCCGGGATGTAAAATCGGGAAAAAACGCAAAAAGACGCGTTAAAATGTGACTTTTTATGTAAGTTGGCCTAAAATGATTTATTTACTTTAAATTTGGAGATTACCCGACTGTGAAAATGTGTGACCCGTGTAGAGAGCAGGAATGCGCTTCTAACGGTGTATGTAAACACAAATTTCACAGAAGGATAACGGCGGGAAAGATTCGAAAAGATTAAAATTTGACTATTTGTAAAAATTTTGAAGGAAAATCGAAGAAAATTCTACTTTCTGGATGGAAAATTTTAGCGGAAAATGCAGATCTGGGATGAGGAAAGTGATCCGCTTCTAACGATGTGCTGCACTAGTATATTCGTGATATATTCAAAAATGGTTTACCGCTGGTTAGGTTAGGTTAGGTTAGGTTAGTTAGGTTAGGTTAGGTTAGGTTAGGTTAGGTTAGGTTAGGTTAGGTTAGGTTAGGTTAGGTTAGGTTAGGTTAGGTTAGGTTAGGTTAGGTTAGGTTAGGTTAGGTTAGGTTAGGTTAGGTTAGGTTAGGTTAGGTTAGGTTAGGTTAGGTTAGGTTAGGTTAGGTTAGGTTAGGTTAGGTTAGGTTAGGTTAGGTTAGGTTAGGTTAGGTTAGGTTAGGTTAGGTTAGGTTAGGTTAGGTTAGGTTAGGTTAGGTTAGGTTAGGTTAGGTTAGGTTAGGTTAGGTTAGGTTAGGTTAGGTTAGGTTAGGTTAGGTTAGGTTAGGTTAGGTTAGGTTAGGTTTTTTTTTTTTTTTTTTTTTTTTTTTTTTTTTTTTTTTTTTTTTGCGAATTCATTCATCCATCGACGTGGGAGGTCGATGCTCTTGATTGCTTGTATTATTCTATTTTCTTAATTATTCTTCAAAAAGAAGCACTTAATTCGTTATTTCCTTTGGATGTTTTGATACATTCCCGGTTCAACTAACCTAACCAAAAATCTGCATCCTCCAACATTATCATTTATTTTTATTATTATATATATACTTTTCTTTTTTTTTTTTTTTAATTATTTCATTCAAAAATCACATTTCATCTTATTTCGTCCAGTAAATTTCAACAAATAACCCGTACATATTGAAATTCATTCTCATTTCATCATGCAAAATTAAATAAATTACAAAAGCTTATACAAATTAAATTATAAATCTAAATTAATACAATTTCAACAAAAATTACAAATTACCATTATTAAATAATCCCCACATTTTTATTATTATTATTATTATTATATATATATTTTTTTTTTTTTTTTTTTTTTTTTTTTTTTTTTCTTTTTCTCGTAAAATTATTGTAGAATACAAATATCAAATTTCATCTTATTTCATCAAGTAAGTTTCAATAAAAATAAATAACTCATATACATATAAATTCATTCTCATTTCATCATGCAAAATTAAATAAATTACAAAAGTTTACAGAAATTAAATTATGAATCCAAATAAATACAAATTGAACAAAAATTACAAATTACCATTATTAGATGATCTCTACATTTTTTTTTTTTTTTTTTTTTTTTTTTTTTTTCATAAAATTTTTGTAGAATACAAATATCAAATTTCATCTTATTTCATCAAGTAAATTTCAATAACAATAAATAACTCCTATATATATAAATTCATTCTCATTTCATCATGCAAAATTAAATAAATTACAAAAGTTTAATAAATTAAATTATAAATCCCAATAAATACAAACTCTACAAAATTACAAATTACCATTATTAACTATTATTAATCATTTGTTTCTGGCCGCCGCACTGCGAGCCACCCGCTCGGCAAAAGCTCCAAAAAGGTCTCTACATTTTTTATCAGCAAGAATCTCGTGGAACACCTGCTTTTCAACCCTCCTACCAATGCGGATTTCCAAATCCATTCGATCGCTTCCAAATCTGGGACACTCACACAATATGTGCCAAATCGTTTCCTCCATATTCGGGTCGCACGCGCAGGAGGGAGAGTCACGAAGCTTAAAGCGGTGGAGGTATGACGCAAAACCCCCATGCCCGGTTAAGACCTGAATAAGAGTAGGTGAAAAGCTGTACTCATTCAGAATCTTTTTGGCAGTTCTTACACATGGTAAGAACACCTTTGTAACCGAGCCTGTGGTCGCTTCATCATACCGGGCCTGCCACTCTCCAATTGTTCTTTCACGAATTTCCTTCTTTAGAAACGATATAGGCACCCTGCTGTAGTCCGGTTGAGTTTTCTTATTAAGTGCAGCATTCTTGGCCAGTTCATCGGCTCTCTCGTTTCCAGGCGTTCCAACATGTGCACGAAGCCAGAAAAATCTCACCTCTCTACCTCCAGTTTGAATTTTCCTTATGTTGTCCTTAATATCAGCAACCAATGAGTGGGTTGCCATTGGACTCCTCAGCAGGTCCAATGACGATCTAGAGTCGCTAAGAATGCTGACAGGACTCTTGCCGCTGTTTCTCACCATTATAACTGCTCTATGTAGAGCATATAGCTCCGATTGGAACACCGTGTTATGGGGCTCCAGACGAAAAGTTCGGTAAGTAGTCTCACTATTCCTGTCCCACCATGTCAGCGCCGCACCCACTTTTCCCTCTATCTTACTCCCATCCGTGTAAATTTGGTGGCCATCTAGTTTGTGAGTCTCAATGGTTTCCGGCTCCATGTTTTCCAGGCACTTGTATTCAACGCGGATCCATTTCGACGGGTGGGGGCTGTCCAGGTAACCAATCCTAGTTTCAACCTCCCTACCCGGAGGAACATGCTTCGTTGAGTGGCCCTTCTTTATTAGAAAGAGGCTTTCGGCTTCCCGAACTCTCAAATCCAGCGGCAACAAACCGGTCAAAACAAGAACGGATGTGAGAGAGACCGTGCGATACGACCTACACAATTTCTGGGCAAAGCCTCTCTGCAGAGAGTCAAGTTGTTTCCTGACTAAAATCTTCTTAGCAGCAGAGGCCCAGACTCCCGCTGCGTAGAGCACCATTGGCTCTATGACCGAGATATATATGGTCCTTATGATATCTCTGTTAAGACCCCATGTGACTTTCGCGGCGCACGCCAGTTGTTTATATATATCTGCTGTTTTCTTGCATGTTGCAGTCACGTGCGCGTTGAAAGTAAGCTTGTGGTCGATGGTTAAACCTAATAATTTAATACTTTCCACGAGACTCAAGGTAGTTCCAGACATTTGAATAACCGGAGGTTCAAACTTAAGCTTATTCGTGACCAGCATTACACTCGTTTTATGCGCCGCAAAACAAAGCTTGTTCCGAGTACCCCATCGCACAACGGCCTCCAGAGCGGTATTTGCCTCACGCTGCAACTCTACCGTCTGATGCGCCGAGAAAACCAGCATAACATCGTCGGCATATGCCTGGCAGTACACCCAGGTTAGGTTAGGTTAGGTTAGGTTAGGTTAGGTTAGGTTAGGTTAGGTTAGGTTAGGTTAGGTTAGGTTAGGTTAGGTTAGGTTAGGTTAGGTTAGGTTAGGTTAGGTTAGGTTAGGTTAGGTTAGGTTAGGTTAGGTTAGGTTAGGTTAGGTTAGGTTAGGTTAGGTTAGGTTAGGTTAGGTTAGGTTAGGTTAGGTTAGGTTAGGTTAGGTTAGGTTAGGTTAGGTTAGGTTAGGTTAGGTTAGGTTAGGTTAGGTTAGGTTAGGTTAGGTTAGGTTAGGTTAGGTTAGGTTAGGTTAGGTTAGGTTAGGTTAGGTTAGGTTAGGTTAGGTTAGGTTAGGTTAGGTTAGGTTAGGTTAGGTTAGGTTAGGTTAGGTTAGGTTAGGTTAGGTTAGGTTAGGTTAGGTTAGGTTAGGTTAGGTTAGGTTAGGTTAGGTTAGGTTAGGTTAGGTTAGGTTAGGTTAGGTTAGGTTAGGTTAGGTTAGGTTAGGTTAGGTTAGGTTAGGTTAGGTTAGGTTAGGTTAGGTTAGGTTAGGTTAGGTTAGGTTAGGTTAGGTTAGGTTAGGTTAGGTTAGGTTAGGTTAGGTTAGGTTAGGTTAGGTTAGGTTAGGTTAGGTTAGGTTAGGTTAGGTTAGGTTAGGTTAGGTTAGGTTAGGTTAGGTTAGGTTAGGTTAGGTTAGGTTAGGTTAGGTTAGGTTAGGTTAGGTTAGGTTAGGTTAGGTTAGGTTAGGTTAGGTTAGGTTAGGTTAGGTTAGGTTAGGTTAGGTTAGGTTAGGTTAGGTTAGGTTAGGTTAGGTTAGGTTAGGTTAGGCTAGGTTAGGTTAGGTTAGGTTAGGTTAGGTTAGGTTAGGTTAGGTTAGGTTAGGTTAGGTTAGGTTAGGTTAGGTTAGGTTAGGTTAGGTTAGGTTAGGTTAGGTTAGGTTAGGTTAGGTTAGGTTAGGTTAGGTTAGGTTAGGTTAGGTTAGGTTAGGTTAGGTTAGGTTAGGTTAGGTTAGGTTAGGTTAGGTTAGGTTAGGTTAGGTTAGGTTAGGTTAGGTTAGGTTAGGTTAGGTTAGGTTAGGTTAGGTTAGGTTAGGTTAGGTTAGGTTAGGTTAGGTTAGGTTAGGTTAGGTTAGGTTAGGTTAGGTTAGGTTAGGTTAGGTTAGGTTAGGTTAGGTTAGGTTAGGTTAGGTTAGGTTAGGTTAGGTTAGGTTAGGTTAGGTTAGGTTAGGTTAGGTTAGGTTAGGTTAGGTTAGGTTAGGTTAGGTTAGGTTAGGTTAGGTTAGGTTAGGTTAGGTTAGGTTAGGTTAGGTTAGGTTAGGTTAGGTTAGGTTAGGTTAGGTTAGGTTAGGTTAGGTTAGGTTAGGTTAGGTTAGGTTAGGTTAGGTTAGGTTAGGTTAGGTTAGGTTAGGTTAGGTTAGGTTAGGTTAGGTTAGGTTAGGTTAGGTTAGGTTAGGTTAGGTTAGGTTAGGTTAGGTTAGGTTAGGTTAGGTTAGGTTAGGTTAGGTTAGGTTAGGTTAGGTTAGGTTAGGTTAGGTTAGGTTAGGTTAGGTTAGGTTAGGTTAGGTTAGGTTAGGTTAGGTTAGGTTAGGTTAGGTTAGGTTAGGTTAGGTTAGGTTAGGTTAGGTTAGGTTAGGTTAG